>CM070637.1:9782641-11047763 GCA_036346255.1 Ampelocalamus luodianensis | reverse complement strand
CGTATTGATTTAAGCATCGCTACAGTGAGAAAGTCTCATCGTAGTCAACTCCTTGAACTTGCCGAAACCTTTTGCGATAAGTCGAGCTTTATGGATATGAACATTTCCATCCATATCAATCTTCCTTTTATAGATCCATTTGCACTCTATGGTTTTAACACCATCAGCAAGTCAACCAAATTCCAAACTTGATTGTCTCCCATGGATGCTATCTCTGATCTCATGGCACTATGCCATTTCTCGTAGTCCGGTCCATCATTGCTTCCGTGATAGGTCGAGGCTCATCATTGTCTAACAATAATATATCTCGCGCATTGCGGAGCCTTCCGACCTTCGTGGTGGTGGTGCTTCCTTTGCCATGGGTTCTCAACTTGTTCTCGCCACATGGGCATCATTCGCCGAGTCTTCCCGATTGGTTCATCTTGAACTTCTTCAAGCCGCACTGCTCTTCCACTTGTCTCCTCGTTGAGAAACTCTTTCTCTAGAAAACACCACTGAGCGACAAACACTTTGCCCTCTAGTCGGTTGTAGAAGTAATATCCAAAGGTTTCTTCTGATATCCCACTAAAATGCATTTATCCGACTTGGGTGTGAGCTTGTCCGATCAGTAGTCGCTGACAAACGCCTCACATCCCCAAATCTTTAGAAAAGACAAACCGTGACTCTTCCCACCATATCTAATATGGTGTCTTAACTACGGATTTAGACGGCACTTATTAAGTGTGAAAGTCGCCGCTTTCTAGAGCGTAACCCCAAAAGGATAATGGTAAACTGATCGCTCATCATCGATCGAACCATGTCCAACAAGGTCCGACACGCCGCCGGATACCCCGCTTCTTTGAGGCGCTCCGGCGGTGTTAGTCAGGAACAATTCCGCAACTCTTCATATGATTGCTAAATTCATGACTCAAATACTCGCCACCACGATCGATCGCAGAGCCTTAATTTTCTTGGCACGTTGATTTTCAACTTCATTCGAACTCTTTGAACTTTTCAAAAGTTTCGACTTATGTTTCATTAAGTAGACATAACCATATCTACTAAAATCATCGCGAAAGTTATGAAGTAATGAAATCCACCTCTAGCGATCGTGCTCATTGGTCCACATACATCAAGATGTATGATTTCCAACAAGTCCGACGCCTCTCAAAAGAACCTTTGAAAGGTGATTTGGTCATCTTACCAAGCAAACAAGCTTCACATGTCTCGTATGATTCAAAATCAAACGGTTAGAAGACCATCAGCATGGAGCTTCTTCATGCGCTTTTCACTTATGTGACCCAAACGACAATGCCAAACATAGGTGGGATTCAAATCATTAGGTCAAGTCTTTTAGCATTTATGTTAAAGATAGGCGATCATCAAGATTTAAAATAAATAACCCATTCACAATGGGCGCAAAGCCATAAACATTCCATTTTTAGAGATCAAACAACCATTGTCTTTACTTGCAAATGAATAACCATCTCTCATCAAACATGAGGGGATAAAATGTTTCACTCATACTAGGAACATAATAACAATTATTCAATTCCATAATAAATCTTGAAGGAAGCTGGTTGCATGGTGCCGACGGTCAACGCAAAGAACCCTTGCTTTATTCCCGACGCGAAAATCAACTTCACCTCTTGCGACTCTCTACTTCTTATTAGCCCTCGATCGAGTTGCAAATGTGAGCAACCGATCCAGATCAAATACCCAAGAGTTAATAGGAGAATCATGAGAAAATGTCTAAAACATTTATGACAAGTGTACCATGGGTGGAAGTCTTACTTCCAAATTTCTTCTTGCATTCATCTAATCCATGTACTTCTTGCGCTTCTCTTCCAAAGGGCGCTTTACAATAGAAGCATACTGCCTCACCTCCAGTCCAAAGATTAGGCTTAGGCGTTGGCTTCGAGATCATATCTTTAACCTTACCCTTATTCTTTGGCCATGGCTTTACCCTTTTCTTGAAGCTAGACTTGTTCTCATGCACACCATCACATGGCTAGGCCTCGCACATTTCTTAATGTCATTCTCGGTCGCTTTGAGCATCCCACAAAGCTCATTAAGGCCCTTATCCGCCCCATGCATATGGTAGTTCAAATGAAATGCCCATAGCTAGGTGGAAGAGACGCTAAATGAAATCGCTTGCCAACTCTGGCCAATTGGAAAACCAAGTTTACCCAAAGTCCGATCAGAACCAACCATTTTGATCACATGTGGGCCTACGGTGCACCTTCGTTAACTTGCATTCCGTAAAAGCCTTAGAGACATTGAACCGCTCACCCCGCCCGTGTTCGAACATGTCCTAAGCGCTATGATCATATCATACGCCTCGATCCTCAAACCGCTTTTGAAGGTCGTTCCATGCATGCAAGCATAAGACAGCTTAATCTCAAGAGAGTCATCACATGCTTTCTTGTAGGCATTTTTAACAAAGAGCAGACGATTATTTGCGTGTTCTTCGGGATTGGGGTGTCCAACGTTTTCCTTTTATCCGCCTCGAGAACAATTTCGTGTTACGGACCCAAATCAATAGTTTGTTCCATTTAATTTCTCTTTCTCAAGAATCGATCGCAAAGCAAAAGGGTGTGCGTGGTTGCTAGATGCCATTGATCTACAATAGGAAATGCAAAATACTAAGACAAATAAAACCATGATAGAGTAAATCAGATAAACAAATTTAATAGAAATTACTCCCACTAAAATCAACATCCTCTCGTTGATTCTTAGCGATTCAAGATCCGCAATTAACGAGTCTACTAGTGAGCTTTTGCATCACCGCTAGAAGACAAGGTAATTCGTAAGCAACACCTTGCTAATCATATCTCTATATGACTCTTGTTGTTGGGTGACATCTCTATGCCCCGCGCCAACCTTTATGCCCCAAGGCCCATAACCTTATGATAACCTTGTTAAGTTCACCAATCCTTATGCATGTAAGTATCCGATACAGTAACCCATCTAGTCAAGGAAAGTTGATGGTGCCCTAATTTTATAGACCCACCATCAATTTACAAGACATGGGATGGTGCAAAGTTTAATTGGGAGGGCATATGTTTAACTTAACATTTTGTGAGGGATCACTATACTTCTACCATTCAAACATGCATAGGAGTAAAACAATAGGAATAGCATTCACACGCTGTGACTCAAGATGGCCCATTTTCTCATGGTGATCTCCATCGCCATAGAATCATCCACCATGATGATCTCCATCTCCATAGTTCATGTGTGCCATCCTCCAAGTGATGTGTCCTCCGAGTACTACTATAAGCTATTACTCATAACAACTAGTAATAAAATACATGGATACTAGGAATCATCACAAGTCGGCACGCAGTCGTTAATACAATACTTTGACAACACAATGGCTCCAAACAGTTGCCGAACCCATGACTCGCAGTCATGAAAATATTACAAACATGCATCACATACACATTAGGCCATACTGGTCACATACATCCCGCAAAAACAAGTTATGCATAGAATCGCAATCTACGGATAAGGGGTCGAGGGGTTTCCTCGGTTCGAGGCAAGCGCCTCATGACTTTTACATAGGATCTTCGCGACTTCCAAGGCCCGACTTTCAGAAAAAACAGAGATCCAATCTATGCAATTTTTACATAGGATTTTGATCGGCAAATCATATTTACCACAAATCGATCATCGCTCCGATTCGACCAATTATATTGATCTTCGCATGCCGCAACCGGTTTTACGTGTCACCGCTTCACCCCGATGGCGAATCCGACCGGTAGGGGTATGTTGTTTCACGACCTTAGCAAAGATGATCACGGTACATCGATTATTAATCTAGGTTCGATTCGATCAATCATATTGATCTTCGCATGCCGCAACCGGTTTTACGTGTCACCGCTTCACCCCGATGGCGAATCCGACCGTAGGGTATGTTGTTTCACGACGTTAGCAAAGATGATCACTAAACCGCACCAATCCATTACGTAACTATACAATCGATCACATCGATCATACCGATTTACATATCGCCATATGCAAATCACCCAACCTATAACATGACAAAGAACCGCTTCGATACCATCGTAGGGAAAGTAGGCTACACTAGCGCAAATTAAAAATTCTACCCGAAACCAAGATCACCGCAGCTTATAGATCACGGTCTTACCACTAGACGCCAGTGCGGAAGTTGATGCAAGACGCTCGGGCGCAGTAGTCGTATTCGCTGATGCAAGACGTCGGGCGCAGTAGTCGACTACTTCCTCGCCTCGCTGCGCGCCCCACGAGCCTCCTTTCTTGCGGTTCGTCCCAACGCCACGATGCGCCTCCCAAAGGTATCCACACGCGCAGAGGAAGCGACGCGCCGACTACTAGATCCGCGCGAGCGACTAGGCGTGGGAGGGTGGCGCCGTGGTTTGAGGATGTCACGAAAACTCAACAACTCAACCAAATACCGCTTCTCCTTTTATAGACGCCCTTATAATGGGCTTCTACGAATAGAGGCCCATTAGGACTCAATGCCCGCCTAATTTAGATCCAATCCGAATTAGGCTTCACTTCTTAAGTGTGTGACTTATGGTTCACATATGTTTAGACATGACGCGAGTACACATACTTGGTCAATAGTTGGTAGCGCCTCTAGCAAGACGTGCAACTCCTAAACATACGTGAAAGATCATATCGACGAACCATCACAACGTTATGTACATGCCAATCCTTTGCCTCACGATATTCAATGAGCTCCAAGCGACCACTCTTTCTCGATCCCGTGATCCGAATCCCTTACTAGGTTAACTCTTAACCTTAAGTAGCATGGCCATGCATTTTCGATCCGATCACCGAGGCCCAAAGATATCTCTCTCGTAGAGAGGGCAAATCCCATCTCGACCGACCATGCCTCGCAAAGATGCTTCATGACAAACCCGAAGCTACCTTTATAACTACCCAGCATTGAGTAGCGCTTGATAGCCCCTAAGCAGGTCGATTCACATCTCAAGTACATGCGACAATCTCAGTGTCTAAGGACAAGGCGCATACATTGTGTAGAGAGAACCATAAGAATAATTACTATGTCTCATGTTTGGTCGGTCCAACCCCATGTTCTAAACATGTGTCCACATTATTGGTTTGACATCTCCATGTCTATGACTCGTGAAACATGGTCATCAACCGATACATGTGCTAATCCATCATTCACGTGTGTCCTCACATGAACTCCGACTAGGGACAACTTTAGAATAACCATACAAGTAAAGAGTTTCACAAACAAGTCACATACTTGTTAATCAACACAAAGGCAATATTCAAGGAACATTTATTAAATCATGGATACAATGAAATATCATCATCAATATGATTGCCTCTAGGGCATATCTCCAACACAACCCCCTCCCCACCTTCCTCCAAGTGCGGGACGACCTCCACCTCGAGGAACTGACCATGGAGAAGATGGCTCCCGCCGCGGCACTCGCCGCCATCGCGGGCCACGACGGTCCCACGCCCTCCTCCGCCGCCTTGTCCGCCTCTACTGCACCGCCTCCCCAGAAAACCCAGCAGCAGGCGGCTACTAGATCTGGAGGCAGCGCTCCTAAGCGCGGCAAGCGCGGCGGCGGCGGCGGCTCCAACTCCGGGGGCGCAGGCGCATCCTCCCCTGCCGGACCTAGCCAGGCCTCAGGCGCTCCGTGGCCCAATTTCTACAACCCTTGGTCCGGTTCCATTCAGATGTGGCCCGGACCACGGGCCCCCACGGCGCCTTCCCGTCCTGCTGGGCCGGCCTATCAGCCGCACGCCTTCCTGGCCGGGCCCCAAGGGCAGTGGGCCGGCCAGTGGGGCGTGCCTCCCCCCAACGGTTATGGGCCGCACGGTTGGGACCAGCAGACCCTCGCCGCCAACTTCCAGACGATGTCCCTCCAGCAGCCACAACAAAATGAGTGGTATTTTGACTCCGGTGCCACAAATCATATGACTGCCAACGCCGGTATACTTACTCCCACTCCTGCTCATTCCTTTCCACGTCACATTATTGTCGGCAACGGGCATTTACTTCCCGTTACCTCCACTGGCGTCGCTCATTTCCCTCATAACCTTCATCTTAATAATGTTCTTGTTTCTCCGAACCTTATTAAGAATCTTATTTCCGTACGCCAGTTCACTTCCGATAATAACTGTTCCGTGGAGTTTGACCCCTTTGGCTGTTCTGTGAAGGATCTTCCCTCTCGGAGAGAGATCGCCAGGTGTAACAGCTCCGGTCCCCTCTACCTGTTGCAACTTGCGGCCTCCGCCTTCCATGCCGCCACCTCCTCTTCACTTTGGCATCAGCGTCTCGGACATCCTGGTCATGAAGTCCTGTCTAAGCTAGCACAATCTTTTGGGTTTCCTTGTAATAAAAGTGCTAGTGACACCCTTTGTCATGCGTGTCAGCTCGGTCGTCATACACGTCTTCCCTTTCATGCGTCGTCATCACGTGCCACTCATAATTTTCAGTTAATACATTGTGATCTTTGGACCTCACCCATTCCTAGTGTCTCCGGTCATAAGTATTATTTGGTTATTCTTGATGACTCCTCGCATTATCTTTGGACGTTTCCGCTACGACTTAAGTCTGACACTTTCTCCACTCTTTCTAATTTTTTTGCTTATGTTCGCACCCAGTTCGGTGTCACCATAAAGGGGGTCCAGTGCGACAACGGCCGCGAATTCGATAATTCCAGCGCTCGTGTGTTCTTCCTCTCCCATGGCATCCACCTGCGCATGTCCTGCCCCTACACCTCGCCTCAGAACGGTAAAGCTGAACGCATTATTCGCACCACAAACAACGTCGTTCGCTCCCTCCTGTTCCAAGCTAGCATTCCCCCCACGTTTTGGGTTGCGGCTCTTAGCACTGCAACCTATCTTCTGAATATTCTTCCCACCAAAACGCTTAATTTCTCTACGCCGCATCTTTCCCTTTTTGGGACCCAACCATCGTATGAGCACCTACGCGTTTTTGGCTGCAAGTGCTATCCCAACCTTTCCACCACTGCCGCTCACAAACTTGCTCCTCGTTCCGTCTTGTGTGTCTTTCTTGGCTACTCCCTCCACCACAAGGCCTATCTTTGCCTTGATCGTCACACAAACCGTATCATCATCTCCCGCCATGTGACCTTTGACGAGTCCTCTTTTCCCTTTTCCGAGGATACTTCTCCTCCCACTTGTGCGGCCTTTGATTTCCTGGAGGATTTTACTAATCCTGTATCGGTTCCCTTTGCACCGTCACCTTGTTTGCTGCCTCCAGGTACACCTTCCACCACACGCCCACGCGCGCAACAGTGCCTTGACTCCCAGCACCACGCCCCGCCTCGCGCCTCGCCGGCCGATGCAGCCCGCCCCAGCCGCGCGTGCTCCCGCGGCCCGGCTCCCTGTTGCGCGGATAACGGCCTCCCCGCCGGCCTCTCCGCAGCCTCCTCGGCGATTTGGTGCCGTCTACACCCGACGCCCTCCCACGTTACCGGTCCAGGTGACCGCGCCCATGGCGTCGCCCTCCGCGCCCGCGCCCATGGCGCCCGTCACGGTGCCAGCCCCGGCGCCCGCACCGACGACTGCGCCTCTTCCTGCCGGTGCTATACCAGTACCTCCTGTGGCGAATCAGCATGCCATGGTCACACGCGGGAAGCACGACTTCCGACACCGCATCGCTCCATTCGCGCCGCCGCTCTCGATTCCGTGACTTACCATGCGCCTCGCGACCCAAATTGGCGAGCCGCTATGGAAGCTGAATACTCAGCTCTTCTATCCAACCACACGTGGGATCTTCTTCCTCGACCGCCTCGGTCCAATGTGGTGACAGGCAAATGGGTGTTCAAACATAAATTCAAAGCTGATGGGTCATTTGAGCGTTACAAGGCGCGTTGGGTTCTTCGTGGATTCACCCAACGTCCCGGTGTTGATTTTGCTGAGACATTCAGTCCGGTCGTCAAGCCTGCTACTGTACGGACTGTTCTCTCTTTGGCTCTCTCACGCTCCTGGCCCATTCATCAGCTCGATGTCAATAATGCCTTCCTGCATGGTACTTTGTCGGAGACAGTTTACTGCGCTCAGCCCTCCGGATTTGAAGATGCTGCTCATCCTGATTATGTGTGCCGGCTTAATCGTTCTCTTTATGGACTTAAGCAGGCACCTCGCGCATAGTACAGCAGGTTTGCTTCCCATCTTCTGCAGCTCGGTTTTGTTGAGGCCAAATCAGACACATCTCTATTTGTCTATTGTCGTGGCGCGGACACTGTTTACCTCCTGCTCTATGTTGATGACGTTGTGCTAACAGCCTCCTCTACTGTTTTACTCCGGCGTACCATTGGCGCTCTTCAGCAGGAGTTCCATATGAAGGACCTCGGCGTCCTTCATAACTTCCTGGGTATGCATGTTCAGCACACGAGCTCGGGTCTCTTCCTCTCTCAGCGACAATATGTGATTGAGATCCTTGAGCGTGCTGGAATGACTGACTGCAAGCCATGCTCGACGCCTGTTGATGTGAATCCGAAGCTCTCAGCAGATGGTGATCTCAGATTCGATCCTACGGATTTCGCGACCTTGCGGTGCTCTTCAAGATCGACTTTCACCGTGCCGATGTCTCTTATGCGGTTCAGCAAGTCTGTCTTCACATGCATGATCCACGGGAGCCACACCTTGCCGCCCTGAAGCGCATTCTGCGCTACGTTCGTGGCACCCTGCACATGGGTCTGTTCCTGCGCCCCTCCCCTCAGTCCGACCTGGTGGTCTACTCTGATGCTGATTGGGCCGGTTGTCCTGATATGCGCAAGTCTACCTCAGGCTATGCAGTGTTCCTTGGTGACAATCTGGTCTCTTGGTCGTCCAAGAGTCAGAACACCGTCTCTCGTTCCAGTGCCGAGGCTGAGTACCGAGCTGTTGCCAACGCCGTTGCGGAAGCCACCTGGTTACGCCAACTCTTATCTGAGCTGCACACTCCTTTGCGCAAGACAACCTTGGTGTATTGCGACAACATCAGCACAGTCTACATGTCTTCGAACCCCGTTCAGCACCAGCGCACCAAACATGTGGAGATCGATCTCCACTTCGTTCGGGAGCGCGTTGCACTTGGTGATGTCCGTGTCCTCCATGTCCCTACGACATCTCAGTTCGCCGACATCTTCACCAAGGGGCTGCCTTCGTCAGTCTTCACGGAGTTCCGGTCCAGTCTAAACGTTCGTTCTACCGATGATTCGACTGCGGGGGCGTGTTAGACAGCCATATATGGCTTGCGTGTGTGGATCCATATACGGCCCTTGTGTATTTTTGGTTAGAAAGATATGAGGAGATCTGGTTGGTGCTGTTTCTATAAACCACAAGATCTCCTCACCCCTATATATATTGTACACCAGGTCTCTCAATAATTAATCTACTTTTTTCACGCAATCTCATTTGCTTTCGCTATGTGATCAGTGAAATGGTTACTTAAATGAACTCTGAAGTTACTGACACTGCAAGCCCTGAAACCATGCATCACCGATTCATGATGGGAACTCTTCAAAAATTTCTCTCTCGATGTTTTACCGTAGATCTTTTATTTTGATAAAGTTGTGCAATTAGTCCCTATCTGAATGCTTTAAGCTTTGGGAACTGGAATGTTTTCGAACACTGTCAAGTACTTTCTTTTTCTTTTCTTTTTCTTACTTTTCCTGAAACCAAAGCTCCAGTCGAGAATCTTCCAACAGATGATTACCTCACCTCTTGATGACAAAATTGGCGCAAATAATACAAAAAGTATGAGCTACTAGCACTAGTAGTACAGAATGAACATAAGCAAGAATTAGTGTAAAGGAGAAGACAATGGATGGTGGCTGAAGATTACCAGGAGATTACAAAGGGCCAAAGCTATGATGGAAGGGACTATTACATTGGACAGCACAAACCCCTAGATGATAGCATATGATTAAACCCTATACACCTTTTGATGATGAAAAAAGAATGAGACAGGAACATGAAAGAAAAAACAAATAAAGTTACAAAAATTGCACGTTATTGATCTTCCCCAGCTCTTGTCACTCACCACACCACTGTCAGTCTACCATCAGACTGTAGAATACTAGCTCCAATTAGTACTAGCTAGTGCTGTAATTCAGCCCTTGATTCTGAGGTTGTAACAATGGCAATTTGTGTTGCTTTCCTTGCACTTAGGTCAGCAGGTCCGGGAACAGCTTGTAGCAGTTGGGCTCCTTCTCGGGCTGCTCTCCTCCGCCTCCGGCGCCGCCACCGACGGCGACGGCTGGTTCGACGTGTGGCGTGGGAACTCGGACAGCATCTGCACCACCTCCCTCATGGTTGGCCGCTCGACACTGTTCTCCTGGACGCAGAGCATGGACACGAAGAAGAGGTGCGCCACCTCGTCCGTGGGCACCGTGCTCAGCCGGCGGTCGACGATCCTGGACACACTTTCCCGCCGGCCGTCGGTGACCCGCTTCGTCCACTGCACGATGTCCACCCCTTCCCCAAAGTCCCCAACCGGCCGTCGGCCCGTGATGAGCTCAAGGAGGACCACTCCGTAGCTGTAGACATCGCTCTTCTCATCCACCCTCAGAGTGTACGCGTACTCTGTAATGTAAAATAAAACACGCACGATTAGCTAAGCAGATTAAAACTACAATAAAATCGATGTTGAAGGTAGAAGCAAATCTAAGTGTATCTTAGCTATGAACTAATTTTTATTTAATCCAGCATGCAGGGGCAGCGAGCTTGAGTTGTTTATTTGAATAGTACAGAAACTGGCTAGTGACCCTACGCATCCAGGACAGGACCAAGTGCCTACAACATCCTGCAACAAATCCCAAGAGAAATGCCTACTACTACAGAACTGCACCCTTGTCAAATCCATTGGAATCATTCCCAAATATATATATATATATATTATCAGGTTTGTCAAATCCAAGGGAAATTCTTCACCTGGATCAAGAGATCATCTATCCTCCCATGTCTAGCTAATTATGCTTTGTCTATTTAAGCCCATGCCTGCCTAAGAGCTTGGCACTAAGCCAAATCCCAAACATGAAAGAAAGAGAAGATTAAAGTGCGTGACCGTAACAGTGAAGGCGCCTGCGCCGTTCAAAGGTTACAGTGTTCCGTGCCTTCGGCGACGTAACAGCATGCAGCAGCAAGCCGCTTTGGCGAAGCCCCAGGAGGAGAGTGGGGAGAAGGATGATGAGGCTTTTTACTGGATTAAGCGCCATGCCGGTCAAGATCCGGCACCGGAGCCGAATCCAAAGGGACTCCCTCACCCAAGTTGGGACCAACCGGGTCTCGACTCCCATAACATCATCCAACATCACATGGGGTGGGTCTTCGTGTCCTCTGCCACGCTCCTCCGTGTCGACGCCGTCTCGCACCGCACCGCACCGCACCACCGTGTCATTTGTTTGCGATTAGGGCTACAGTAAAGACGACCCAAAACGGCATTTCCGGTTTCCGGCAGAGGATATGAATCTTGACAGGACGGTATAGGTTCAGAATGGCTCCTGTTTTGGCCACGCGTAGTCAGAAGTACAATTTAAAACGCCTAAAATGGCATGTCTAATTCTAAGGCAGAGGGTACGAATCGGGACCGTAGGGTGTAGGTTTCGATTGGCTGGGAGAGCTGGGCTCGCTTTTGGCAACTCCGATGCTGCTACTCTGTGGCTCTGATCTGGCCTGGCGCTCCGGTTGACGTGTCAGGCCTGCCACGCCGTCCAACCCACGGCCATCGTGTACGCGCACAGACAGACCACACGGCGTGGTACACGGGAGCGGCCGGGACCGTGCATGCGCGCGCGACTTCCGAGGCGCCCCCCCCCACCCCAACATATGTGTGCATGGCTGTGTGGTGTAGCCTGTGTTCCCTAGGGCCGGTCGGGCCCACCCCTGGGGCCCACTTGGTGCATCGTCTAGTCACTATCACGTGGGTCCCACGGAAATTATTGGGCTCTCGAGTGCATGCCTGACAGGTGGACCCCTTTCTCGCCTCTTTCGCTGCGGGCCCCACCACGCAGTGCCGACGTGGTGCAAAGTCGGACGGCGACGTACTGCTATAGTCCGGTAGCGCTGCGTTTGCGCACAGCCGGACGGCCCTGCAGCTCCCGTTTCTTGCCATTTCAAAACTTGCTAGCCTAGTACACAACCAGCCATCTTGTTTTTATTTTTCTTTTGAAAAGAAAAATCACACCCAATGGGGTGCCCGTGTGCAATGTAGTTCTGACCTATCGAAAGTGTTTCTACATCATATCAGGTGTTATCACGAGATAATTATGATGGTAAGTCTTACCGACGTCGGTAGGATAGTGTACGAGCACTGTGTAACTGTGCCGCTAAGCACTATATGAAAATTAACATTCAAACGCTACACCTTGTGTTTTGCGGTGCCTATGATTTAGGAAGGACCATTCGTTTTGTGTGCGCTTGATCTAAAGCAGTGTACTCGCCTCGCCTCACCGTAGCGCTGGCGCCCACGGGCTGGGCTGACAATACTGACCACTATTTGCGCGCATGGTGTCGAGGTCTCTTTGACTCTGACACCAAAATTCGCCAAATCTAACCAGAGCTTCACTGGCCTTGCCCGCTACTATTTGACTTTGGATCGGTGGGGCCCACGCACCAGAGGCAGGCAGGTGACGATGCCACCGTGGACCGCGACAACCGGGCCTCGAAACGATCGATCCTAGGCTGGCTCCTAGCCATCCGATTGACACCTCATAGGCCGGCAAGGCAACGAGTAACTAGAGACAAAACACGCAACATGTGCGATGTGCGACGCGATGTACGACGTACGTACCTGGGGCGATGTAGCCGTAGGAGCCGGCGACGGCGGACATGCACTCGGAGGCGCCGGCGTTGGAGCGGAGGAACTTGGCGAGGCCGAAGTCGGCGACGTGGGCCTCGAAGTTGTCGCCGAGGAGGATGTTGTTGGACTTGACGTCGCGGTGCACGATGATGGGGGTGCAGTCGTGGTGGAGGTAGCAGAGGCCACGCGCCGCCTCCAGCGCGATGCGGTACCGCCGGTCCCAAGACAGGAAGCCGCCGCCCTTGCCGTGGAGCACCTCGCCCAGGCTGCCGTTGCCCATGTACTCGTACACCAGCACGTTCGCCCCCTGGCCGTCGCTCGTGCAGAAGGCGAGAAGGCGCACGATGTTCCGGTGGCGGATGCTGCCCAGCGTCCGGATCTCCGCGCGGAACCCGTGGTCGTGCCGCCCGGCGCCCGACCCTCTGGCGCCCGCGCCGTTCAGGCGCTTCACGGCGATCGCGCCGCCCGAGCGGGTTCGGCCGACGTACACCACGCCGGCGCCGCCCCGGCCGACCACGTTCCCGTCCTTCATGCACTCGATCACCTCCGCGATGCCGAAGTCCACTTTGTGGAACGCGGTGAACTGCCACGCGCCGGCTCCGGCGCCGCCGTCGGGCCCGCCGCGGTAGGACCGCGCGCGCACCACGGCCGCGGCCGCGAACACCACCGAGCACGCGAGCAGCCCCAGCGCTAACACCAGCTTGAAGTCCCCCGCCGTCGACCGCTGCGGCCTCACCGCCGGTGACTCTTCGCCGCCGCCGCCACCGCCGCTGTAGTTGCACGGCCGGTCCAGCGCCGCCCCGCACAGCCTCGGGTTGCCCGCGAACGCCGTCCCGTTCAGGTACCTCAGCTGGCCCGTGTCGGGCAGCTGGCCGGACAGGTCGTTGTACGAGAAGTCGGCCGCCGTGAGGCTGCTCATCGCCCCGATCGCGGCCGGGATCGCCTCCTCGAGCCGGTTTCTCGACAGGTTGAGGTAATTCAGCACCCGTATCCCGGCGATCGCCTCGGGGATCGGCCCGGACAGGTTGTTCTTGCTGAGGTCAAGGTACGTCAGCTCCCCGCACCGGCCGATGGCCTCCGGTATCGGCCCCGACAGCGCGTTGCCGCTGAGGTCGAGCTTCACGAGCTGCCGGAGCTCCCCGACCTCCGCCGGCACCGCACCGCCCAGCCAGTTGTTGCTGACGAGCAGCGTCTGCAGCGCGGAGAGGTTGGCCAGCGTGGCAGGCAGTGGCCCGGACAGCAAGTTGTTGGACAGGTTGAGCTGAGCCAGCTGCGAGCCTGTCGGGGTCGGGGTCGGGGTCGGGTTCGACGGGACCGGGCCGGAGAGCAGGTTGTTCTGGAGCTCGAGCAGGTTGAGCCGCGGCAAGTAGAGCAAGCCGGTGGGTATGCTGCCGTTGAGGAAGTTCTGGCCGAGCCGGACGCGGGTGAGGCTCGCGCACGAGCCGAGTGAACTGGGGATGGGGCCGAAGAGGAAGTTGTTCATGAGGATGGCCGTGCGGAGCTCGCCGGACGCGCACAGCATCTCCGGGATCATGCCGGTGAGCCGGTTCGACGACAGGTCGACCAGCCGGAGCGCCGCGTTGGCGCCGAGCCCGGCCGGGACGCGGTCGGTGAAGTTGTTCATGAAGAGCTGCACCGTCTCCAGCCGCGGCAGCGCGGCGACGAAGTCGGGGACGGGGCCGTGGAGGCGGTTGAGGAAGAGGTTTAGCAGCCGGAGCGAGGTGAGGGACGCGAGGGAGGCGGGGACCTCGCCAGTGAGCGCGTTGTTGGAGAGGTCCAGCGCGGTGAGCGCCTTGAGGTTGCCGAGCTCCGGCGGGACGGCACCGGAGAGTTGGTTGGTGTGGAGGAACAGCGTGTCGAGGGAGGAGAGCCCGCCGAGCTCCGCCGGGATACGGCCGGTAAGGCCGCAGTTGGAGAGGTCCAGCACAGTGAGGTTGCGCAGCCGGCCAAGCTGCGGCGGGATGCCGCCGTCGAACACGTTGTAGTACCCGAGGTACAGCTCCCTGAGGCTCGTAAGGTTGCCGAGCAACGGCGGGATGGCGCCCTGCAGGTTGTTGCCGTTGAGCGACAGGTACTCCAGCGCCGGCATCCTTCCGTACGCCGCCGGTATCCCCCCTGAGAAGTAATTCCCGCCGAGATCAAGGTACCGGAGCCGCGGCAGCGCCGCGACGCCGACGGGGAGGGGCGAGGAGAAGTTGTTGTCGTAGGCGTCGAACACCTCGAGGCTGGGGAGGGACGCGAACTCCCAGCCATCGAGGCTGCCGCCGAGCTGGTTGCCGGAGACGTTGACGTACCGGAGCGCCGGGAGCTCGGACACGGCCATAGCGCCCACGATGCCGTTCCCGGCGAGGGAGAGGTTCGCGAGCGCGTCGAGCCCGGCCACCGCGGCCGACACGGGCGCGCCGGTGGAGACGTTCATGTTGGCGATGTCGACGGAGACCACCCGGCCGCCGGCGCAGCGCACGCCGTCCCACGCGCACACCGAGGCGGCATTGCCCGCCGACCAGGAAAGCAGCGCGTGGGGGTGGCAGCTCAGAGAGGCCTTGAGGGAGAGCAAGGCCAGCGCATCGCCATGCAACGCATCGCCATTGCCATTCCCATTTGTAATGCCATTGGTGGACAAGAGAGCAAAATGCAAGAACAAGAGCAAGACAAGAGGTGGAGGAGCCGGCCTCATTTCTTTGTGGCTAGTGAATTGTGGGGTGAGACTAGCTAGAATGCCGCCATTGCCATTGCCATTGCCATTGGTGCTGTTTTAGTAATGTAGAGATATAGAGATGGACGAATGGATGTATAGATAGAGAGGTAGATGGTGGGTAGATGGAAGGTTAAAGGCATGTAAGAATCTTGAGAAGCTTCACAAGAAAATGGAGGTGAGAGAGGAGGCTTCACAGTGAAGGGTGATGAGATGAGGGAGAGGGGAGGGGAATATGTTCTCTCTGTGACAAGAATGGCTTTGTCTTTTGAGCTATATATGCCTTGTGGGAGAAGGGTGTCTAGTACTCTAGTGCACTGGGCTCTGTTTTAATCTGTTTGTGTTTGTGTTCTCTACTCTCCTTCCCTTGGTCTCTGTCTTGTTCTTCTCTCTCATCTCTCTTCTTTTGCTTTTCTTTGGGAGCAGAGAGAACCTAACTGTCTGAAGGCTTTGTAGTGGGCAAGGAAGCAGCCACGGGAAAGAGAGAGGGAAGCGTTATGGAGTATTCTAGCTTTTTTTTTTTTTTTTTTTTTTAAAAAAAAAGAAGTTTCATCTTTCTTCCCAAATTGTTCCATTGGTTATGGAGGAATTCGGAAAGGTTTCTTCAATTATGGCATGGCTTCCGACAGAAAAAGAGAAATGCACTGTGGTCTCCATCAAAGTACGGGGCCTGTGAATTTCGGTAATGATTAATGGGGAAACAAATCGATGTCTTGAATATGTGCATGTGTGCCTCAATTATAGTAAATCATTCGGTAGCTTCTGAAGGACAAGCAAAATTTGCTTGGCATGGTCTTTTTTAAAATACGAATTTCGGGTGAGGATTATGTGTTTACGCGGACGACTACCATAGGGCAAAGACGATGCGCCAAAACTTACAAAGAACCAACAAATTGAGCTCCACATCCTTAGTAAGTAGTGCCCAACTTACTACTACTTGATTAGTGCATAACTTATTCAGTAAATTAGTAGCAATAAACAGCATTTCATTAGGGAATTCCAGTCTGGAAAGTCGGCCAAGGCCCAATTTAACCCCAGCTAATCTTCGTCCCTGGCAACCACAGACAAGACGAAACCTTAGGATAGCAAAAATTAGGCGCTAACCAACCCTGAAAGAAAAACCTACAATACAGAACACGTTGTACTGACTCAGATATTCTCCTGATAAGAAATCTCATTTTTTAAATAATGGAAGGGTAAATCTTCCGGTCTCTATATTATACAATACACACAGCCATAATTTATTACAAACGAACAAATCAACTTACAAAAGGTAGACCAAGAACTAAATGACAAATAAATTATCATTCTGTAGCCAGCATTGGGAACAGCCCGCTGCCAGCAACAGCTAGCTTCTCCTTCATCCAACACATCCGAATAGTAACTGTGCAACAAGGTGGTTGAGGGTCAAGTCACTAAAGCGACGCCTCTAAGGAGGGAAACGACATAGAAAATGTCGTCAGATCCAACCAATGAAGGCTAGATCTAGGGTTTTCACCCCGGTGAGCAGATACCGGGCTCTAAGACAACGCCTTCAAAAAGAACACGACACTCGTCGTCTGATCCAACCAGTGAAGGCCAGATCAATGCTCAGTACGTCGTCATCGCCGGATCCAACCACTGAATGTCAGATCAAAGGCTTTCACCCTGTTGAGTAGATACCGGTGCTTCAAGACAACACATTCAAGAAGAACACGACGATCGTCGTCTGATCCAACCAGTGAAGATCAGATCATTGCTCAGTACGTCGTCGTCGTTGGATCCAACCACTGAAGGCCAGATCAAGGGTATCCACCCCGATGAGTAGATACCGGTGCTCCAAGATAATGCCTTCAAGATGGACACGACGCCCGTTGTCTGACCCAACCAGTGAAGGCCAGATCAATGCTCAGTACGTCGTCGTCGTCGGATCCAACCAGTGAAGGCCAGATCAATGCTCAGTACGTCGTCGTCGTCGGATCCAACCACCCCGATGAGTAGATACTGGTGCTCCAAGATAATGCCTTCAAGATGGACACGACTGTAACATCCCAAATTTTGGCTTGTGTTTCAAATGTAAGAAATTGAGGGTAAATTAAAACTTTTCCTTCATCCTTTTACTTTTGAAACTTTTCTGAAATTCTTGTAAAAGAATTTTGGAAAATTAAAAATCAAAGGCCTCATTTATCAAGTCAACAACCTCCTTGGTCAAATCTTTTGTCAAACCCTTGGAAATAATTTTCCCTGGTTCTAGGGTGGCTTGGTAACACCTCTGAATTATTTCATAATTTTTGGAAATTATTTGAAATATTTTAGAGGCAAGTCAAACCTTGGTCAAACCTCTGTTTTAACCTTCTGGAAATTTATTGAGAAAATTCCAGTGCACAAAAATCTCTGGAAATTTTATGGAAGGTTAATCATTAAGTCTGGAAGCCCCAGTTAAAATTTCATAAATTTTGGAGTTGATTTGATGCCTCAATTAAATCCCCAAAGTTTCAGCTCAAAAATCAAATTCTAATGGGTTTGCTTCGTTCCTCGGTGCGGTCGGACTCGGGCTCGAGCCAACCGACTTCGGTCGAGTCAACTAACTGTACCGCGCGTGATCGATCGGTAGCGCTCTGGACCGTTGGATCTCAATCGGACGGCTCGCGTTCGTGTATGCGTCGGACAACTCGGTTGCCCTTTGATGCTCAGCCGTTGGATTTCAATCGGGCGGTTGACGTTCGTCCGATGCCGTTTCAACGTGATCGCGCGCTGGCCCTTGGATGCAAATCGGACGGCTGGCCATCGTCGTCCTCCTCTCGCTCGCGCGGCGCTGCGCCATGGCGGGCCGCCGTGGAGTGCGCGATGCCTTCTCCCATCCGGCGACCTCAACGGGTGTCTGCAGCGCATTAAATGCCCGTCACTCCACCGCCCCGTTTAGTCGTCGTCTCAACTGCTCCCGTCGCTCACGGCGACCGCAGCGGCAGCAGGAACCCGAGGCGGAGCAACGGTGCTCTCGTGCTCCTCAGGCCTACTTAAGCCCCCTGGTCACCTCCGTTGGCTTCCTTTCCTCTCCCGCGGCTCTCTCTGCACCCTCTGAGCTTGAGCGAGCCCATACCACCCAGCGCCCATCTCCGCCATTGCCGGGCTTGGAGCTCCTGTCGCCGACGGTGCTCCAGTGGCTCCCTCGCCTCGATTCTTCCTCCTGCTCCTTCCTTTTACCTCTGTGGTGCTTAACCCTCATCCTATTTTGGGTTTCCTCTCTGAGGCGAGGGATGGAGTTTTGGAGCTCGCGACCGCCGATGCCCCCTTTTCTTCTCCGGTGCAGTAAGACCCCATTTCAAATACACCTCCTGGAGCTTCTGCGTGGTATTGCGAAGCTCATGGTACCACCGGTGTTGCTAGTTTGGCCGGGGTGACCTCCACGGTGAAGCTCTTCGCATTGCCGGCTGGACCGTCGCCGGGCTGCTCTGATCATCCTCCGTCCACCCCAACCCGTCATCATCTTGATGAACCTGGTGAGCTTGGCTATCCGTTTAGCTTTTCTTTGCACCGTGGTCATGGTTCCACTGTTTGATCGCGCCGCCGCCGCCGTTAGCCTCCGGCTCGCCGTCGGCTACCATATGGGCTCCGGTTGGTCGCGTTAAGTCCATAGGACCCCGTCATAGCTTTTGCACCCGTCCATTTGCGCGTAGCTTAGCCTTGTCATCGTTTTCGTTTTCGGCCGTAGCACTCCCTCCGCCTCTCGCCGCCGCGCCGCCGCGTCAGGTCACCATTGGCCTCGCCGCTGGTGCCATCAGGTGCGCAATAGTGCTAGGATCCCATTTTGGCCCTTGGCCGGCGTCGCCATGGCGATCCTCGCCGGCGACACGCCGAGCAAACTCGCGGCCGGAAAACTCCTCTGTTGTCGGGCGGAGCTCGGTCGAGGCGGCGTGGCTCGTGCGGTCGTCCGATCTAGAGATCTACGGCCATCAGCTCTCCACGTCGCCGCCCTCTTTTGCGTGCTCAGCGCCTGTGTCGCTCGGATTCAACCGGGGGCGTCCGATCTGAGATCGACGGCTCTCAACCGTCCACGTCTCCGGGTGTTAGGAAAATCCCCGAAAGTGCTAAGTCAAATCAGTATCACATTAGGGTCTTGTCTTTTCATATCTTGGTCATCTTAGCTCCAAATTAGATGATTCCAATTTTGTTAGTTTCCTTATAACTTTAACTTAAATAGAAAAATAACTGGAGACCATGATCAAACCTGGAAAACCTTTTTCAAAAATAGTAAACAAATGAACTTAATACTGTTTTTCAGAACTTTAGCAAACTTGTAAAATGCATAACTTTTAATCTATAAATCATTTTATATGAATCCAATTGGATTAGCTTCCACTTCTGCGAGCCCATCTCCGACCGCACGCTGCTCTCAACATCATCCGCGGCCTCAACGAGCGCCACCGCCTCGCCTTCACCTCCGGCAAAGAACTCAGTAGGGAAACATGTAGGCTACACTAGCGCAAATTAAAAATTCTACCCAGTAAACCAAGATCACCGCAGCTTATAGATCACGCTTACCACTAGACGCGCAAGGCGGAAGTTGATGCAAAGACGTCGGGCGCAGTAGTCGCACTCGCTGATGCAGACGTCGGCGCAGTAGTCGCATTACTCGCCTCGCCGCGGCCCCACGCATGCCTCCTTTCTGCGTTCGCCCCAACGCCACGATGCAGCGCCCAAAGGTATCCACACGCACGGAGGAAGCGACGCACGCCGGACTACTAGATCCGCGCGAGCGACTAGGGCGTGGGAGGGTGGCGCCGTGGTTTGAGGATGTCACTAAAACTCAACAACTCAACCAACGCCGCTCTCCTTTTATAGACGCCCTTATAATGGGCTTCACGAATAGAGGCCCATTAGGACTCAATGCCCACCTAATTTAGATCCAATCCGAATTAGGCTTCACTCTTAAGTGTGTGACCTATGGTTCACATATGTTTAGACATGACGCAGTACACATACTTGGTCAATAGTTGGTAGCGCCTCTAGCAAGACGTGCAACTCCTAAACATACGTAAAGATCATATCGGACAACCATCACAACGTTATGTACATGCCAATCCTTTGCCTCACGATATTCAATGAGCTCCAAGTCGACCACTCTTTCTAGATCCGTGATCCGAATCCCTTACTAGGTTAACTCTTAACCTTAAGTAGCATGGCCATGCATTTCGATCCGATCACCGAGGCCCAAAGATATCTCTCTGTAGAGAGGGCAAATCCATCTCGACCGACCATGCCTCGCAAAGATGCTTCATGACAAACCCGAAAGCTACCTTTATAACTACCCACATTTGAGTAGCGTTGATAGCCCCTAAGTAGGTCGATTCACATCTCAAGTACATGCGACAATCTCGTGTCTAAGGACAAGGCACACATTGTGTAGAGAGAACCATAAGAATAATTACTATGTCTCATGTTTGGTCGGTCCAACCCCATGTTCTAAACATGTGTCCACATTATTGGTTTGACATCTCCATATCTATGACTCGTGAAACATGGTCATCAACCGATACATGTGCTAATCCATCATTCACGTGTGTCCTCACATGAACTCCGACTAGGGACAACTTTAGAATAACCATACAAGTAAAGAGTTTCACAAACAAGTCACATACTTGTTAATCAACACAAAGGCAATATTCAAGGAACATTTATTAAATCATGGATACAATGAAATATCATCATCAATATGATTGCCTCTAGGCATATCTCCAATCAGCTCCCACTTGCACTAGAGTCAATCTAGAAGATATCTAATACCCATAGCTCTTGTGTGCGCTCATGCTTAGGTGGAGAGGCTTTCACAAAGGATCTCAAATATTCAAACTGTGTATTTTGCATATCTTTAAATCTCCTCGATTAAGGATCTCTCGAATGAGATGAAACCGCAAGATGTGTTTGTTCTTTGGTGATTCCTCGCCCTTGGCTTGCAATGGCCCATCGTTATCACAAAGAAAGATCCGCAGGATCGCACGCACTAGGAACCACACCTAGTTCAGCTTATGAACTTCCTTATCCAAACACCTTCCTTTGCCGCTCGTGGCCGCAATGTACTCTACCCGTGAGAGTCGCATAGCCTCCGCTTGGAACTCTTCCAACTTACCGCACCACCGCTCAAAAGGAACACAAAACCCGATTGCGATTTGTAATCATCTTTGTCGGTTTGGAAGCTTGCATCGTGTAACCATTTACAACGAGCTCTTCCTCACCTCCGAGACTAGGAACACATCCTTAGTTCTTCTCAAATACTTGAGGATTTTTAATCATGCCCAAAGGATCTCACCGATCACTCGTATTCGCCAGAACACTTAGAGCATAGGAAACATCCAAGTAGTACACATCATAGCATACATGATAGATCCAATGGCCAAGCATATGGAATCTTACTCATGCGATTCGCCATCGCTTGTCGAAGGACACCGAAGTCTTGCCAAGATTTATGCCATGAGACATGGGCAAGAACCCTTTCTTTGCCTCCTCCATGTTGAACCGCTTCAACACTTTGTCAATGTAAGTACTGCTTAATCCTATTAGCCTTTTGATCTATCTCTATAGATCTTAATACCCAAAATATATGCCGCTCCCTAAGTCCTTCATTGAGAAACTATTTTTCATGAGGTCTTAATGGACTCGAGCATAGGAATATCATTTCCAATCAAGAATATGTCATCTACATATAAGATTAGAAATACGAGTGAGCTCCCACTTGTCTTCTTGTAAACACAAGATTCTTCTTCGCTTTTGATGAAGTCAAACCCTTTGACCACTTCATCAAAACGAATGTTCCAACTCCGAGATGCTTGCTTCAATCCATAAATGGATTTTTGAAGTTTGCATACTTTTCTAGCATTGTTTGATCGACAAAACCCTGGCGTATCATATACACGCCCTCTTAAATTTCCATTAAGGAAAGCCGCTTGACATCCATTTGCCATATCTCATAGTCGAAATATGCAAAGAATAGCTAGAATGATCCGTATTGATTTAAGCATCGCACAGTGAGAAAGTCTCATCGTAGTCAACTCCTTGAACTTGCCGAAACCTTTTGCATAAGTCGAGCTTTATGGATATGAACATTTCCATCCATATCAATCTTCCTTTTATAGATCCATTTGCACTCTATGGTTTTAACACCATCAAAGCAAGTCAACCAAATTCCAAACTTGATTGTCTCCCATGGATGCTATCTCGATCTCATGGCACTATGCCATTTCTCGTAGTCCGGTCCATCATTGCTTCCGCATAGGTCGAGGCCATGCCTGCATACCAAAGGAAGTGTGCTAACGTGGTGGTGGAAAGGCGGTCTATCGTGTGGGTACATTGGTACACCTGCGAGGTTAAAACTATTCGAATAGCCTCGTCCTAGGTTATGGACATGCTTGGTAAGGTCGTGCAAGAACTAGACTACAACCTTTAAAACTTAAACTTGACATGGGTGGTATGAAGGGTACTTCATGCTATTGTTGTGGTGACTATGGGTTAGTCACTTCTAGGTTGGTGTTGTCATTTATCTATTGCTATAATTGTCTCTCTTTTATTTGAACAATAAAAGTTAATTGCAAACTTGCTTTGAATCTATTACCCTATTGCAAATGAAAACTTGCTTTTCTTTAAAATAAGTCAGAGCCTCATCCATTAATAAAGCTTGCATGTAGTTAATTATAGTTAGATTTATCTCCGTCAGCTTCAGTACAAAATAAGTTTTGTACTCATCACTTAGCGTTAATATAATTGTGCAGAGTACAAGGTGAGCCCCAAGGGCCTCACTTTGTGAGTCTGGCTATGGAATCTTACTCATGCGATTAGCTATCGTTCGGTTGGTTGCCAGTGCGCCAAGATTATCGATTGGCTTTGGTTTAACCACCTTATGGCCATCCTCCATGTTAACCGTTTAACTTATTTGTATGACTGTTAGCTGTGCCTCTTTCTAATAACTCTCTTTATATTATCTATGTCTTTAAGTTGTTTTGTTCCTAGCTCTATGTGTATGAATGGAATTGATGCATGATTTTGATGGACTCGAGTAGGAATATCATTTCGAAGTATACATATCTCAAATATGATTTATTTGATTTGTTGAGCTCCCACTGTTGGATGGTTAAACACAAGTTCTATATCGGTCTCAAAAAGTTGTATCGAGCCATTCAAAACGAATTAACTCCAAGCTTGATCATCCATATGATATTTTGAAAACTTAATTTCATATTTCAAATGAGTTGTCGACTTAAAAATTCTCGAGATTTTATTCCTTACCTATCTTAGCTTTCTATTTCATCTTAAATTTGCGTTTTAAACGTTTGCCATTTCCTTCTCTCAAAAGATGTGTACGATTAATGGGTTTTGGGACCAATTGAGTTTGGAAATTGAAGTGTTAGCTGCTCTCACAAGTTTTGAAGCTCTTGCCGTTGAAGATTTCAAATCGGAGCTTTGGATGAACATTTGACAGTCCATTCAATTTCTGACAGCAAGCTCAAGGTTTCTAAATATGGTTAAAATGAGAGGTTAATCAATTAAAACTTGTGGGCATAAAGGGTAAGATGTGATACTAGTTCCCTGAGTATCTAACACTTATTCGCTAGTTTAACTTTGCTCTCAAGTAGTGTTAGATTGGTTGTAAGGTGCTGAAATTTTTATCTTCTCAAACCATGACTCGTTCATTCAATACGGGTTGATGACATCGAAGTTGAGATTTGGTTTGGTGTTCCCTTGCTGTTTTGGAGCTTCTTTGGAAACATTTAAAGTTGTTTACTTGCTGTTTTGGCTTTCGGTTAGGGTGATATCTCATTCCCTAATCGTTAACTTTTCGCTTTCATCAACTTCTAGTATTAGTGCTGTGGTTTCTAACCTAAATTTCTTGAATCGGGATGGCTAGAGGTACTCGTAGCGGCCGTGGTCGCACTTGGTTTGGATGAGGAGCTTCCGCCTCCTCGACCATGGTGAGGTCCTTCTTGGATCGAGCGCAACCGTCGGAGGACGGGAGGGTCTGCTGGATGTTATTGCGCGCAACACCTCCGCCGACCGGTGCCTCGGGATCCGGCGGGGCGACATCGATCCGTGGGGGCCTTGCTTGAGTTTCTTCGCACTTCGGCCCCGTTCTCGAATCGAGGACCCTTTGGACGCAGATGACTGCTGCGTCAAGTTGAGCGTAAGCTCGCGTTGCTCGATGCTCGGACCGGGGCAGGCACTCTTTGCCTCCCATCGCCTTGAGCGGCACTCTCCAGTGGGAGAACTTCTTGCCATGCAGCCCGCGCCACACCGTCTCTTGGGATGAGTTCGGACGGCGTTCGTCGAGCTCACATCCCGCCGGCTTGATGAAGTCAAGAAGAAGGAATTTCGCGCTCAAGCAAGGGCGTAAGTCGTGATGGAGTACTGCGAGTTCAACCACTTGGCTCGTTATGCTCCATCCGAGGTGGCCACCGATGAGGCCAAGCGGAGAAGTTCATGGAGGGTTTGTGCCGAGGAGCCGCAAGACGGCTCTCCATTGTGGACTTTGCGACTTTCGGCCTTGGTGGACAAGGTCATTGTTCTTGAGCACAAGGCGAGCGTTGGCGAGTCCCGCAAGCGCAAGTGGGAGGCCCAGCCGTGCACAGCCGCCTCTCCGTCCTTGTGTCGGGCGCCCGCGGGCTGCGTCGTGGCTTCACTACCACCGAGGCCGCCGCCAGCTCTCGCCCTCCGCAGGCGTGCTCCGATCACGTGCGCTGCGAACGGCGAGGTGGCCCCGCAATCCGGCCGGGTCACTTGCTTTTCATGCAACCGAAGGGCATTATGCCAATAGTTGCCCTAACGAGATCGGAGCGGCCCTCGTCCTAATGGAGGACGCGGCGGGAGGTGGTTCTCCCGGATCGAAGGTTGTCCCCGCTACCCAAGGCGTGGGTAGTGGCGCGTCAACCTCATCTCCGGAGGAGGCAGGAGGCACCCGACGTCGTGTTGGGTACCCTTTCGGTTAACTCTTTCCACGCTTTGAGTTTATTTGATTCAGCATCTCATTCGTTTGTTTCAGTCTTTTCTTCTTTGTGGGAGGTCTTCTTTTACTCCATTGTTGGTCCCGCTCATTCGCTCTCCGTTCGGAGTTGAGAGTCGAGTCGAGTGTAGGGATGTCCTGTTGAGATAGAAGGGTAGGATTCTTGGCAAACCTTATCCTCCTTCGATCGGCGAGCTTAGATGTAATCCTAGGCATGGATTGGTTGTCTCAAGACATGGGACAAATTGATTGCGCTAGGAGACTCATCTACCTCACTAGTCCTTCCGGCGGCGGTGTTCGCTCCAAGTGCGAGGTCCGCATCTCTTCGCTCGGCGAAGCCGACTCTAGATATTAGTGAAGTCCAGTGGTATGTGACTTTGTTGATGTCTTCCCGACGACCTTCCAAGGATGCCACCAGTTCGAGACCTCGAGTTTGTCATTGAGTTGGTTCCTGCACGCCCGATCTCGAAGAGGCCTACGGATGGACCCAATTGAGTTGGTGGAGTTGAAGAAGCGGTGGTGAGCTTCAAGAGAAGGGTTTCATCCGCCTAGCTCATCTCCTTGGGGATGCTCGGCAATCTTTGTCCCGAAAAGGACAAGACGCGCGCATGTGCGTTGATTACCGTCCACTTAATGAAGTAACGGTAAAGAACAAGTACCCTTTGCCCGTGATCGATGACCTTTTCGATCAATTAACTGGAGCTCGAGTTTTCTCAAGATTGATTTGAGAGTGGATATCATCGGTTCGGATTCGACCGGAGGATATTCCAAAGACGCTTTTTCTACTCGTTATGGCTTGTACGAGTATACCGTCATGTCGTTCGCTTAACCAATGCCCGCCTTGTTCATGAACCTCATGAATTCGGTGTTCATGGAGTATTTGGATAGGTTCGTTGTGGTCTTCATCGATGATATCCTTATCTACTCCAAGAGCGATGAGGAACACGCCGAGCATCCGAGGCTTGTGTTGGGCAAGCTTCGAGCACAAGTCGTATCGAGTTCGACAAGTGCGCATTCGGTTGAAGGAAGTATCCTTCTTAGGCCATATTCTTTCGGCGTTAGGCGTAGCTGGATCCTAGCAAGATCGCGCGTGCTTTCTGAGTCGACCACTGCCGACCGAGTTCGGAGTTTTCTTGGTTTAGCGGGATATTATCGCCGCTTTATCGAGAACTTCTCCAAGATAGCGGCCGATGCGGAGTTGCTCAAGAAGGACAAGAAGTTCTCGTGGTCCGATTGCGAGGAAAGTTTCCAAGCACTTAAAAGCGATTGACCACCGCTCCGTTCTTGTTCTCCCGATGTCCGTCGAAGCTTCGATATCTTTTGTGGCGCTTCGTCGAGGCCTCGGTTGTGTCCTTATGCAAGAAGGCAAGGTAGTGGCCTATGCATCAAGGCAATTGAGACCTCATGAACTCAACTATCCTACCCATGACTTGGAGTTGGCGTGATTCATGCACTTAAGATTTGGCGACATTACCTAATCGTGTCGTTGTGAAGTGTATTCGGATCACACAAGCCTAAAGTATTTGTTCACCCAACCGATCGAACCTCGGGCAAAGGAGATGGTTGGAGTTGATCAAGGACTATGACATGGGTATTCACTACCATCCGGCAAGGCCAATGTCGTTGCGGATGCGCTTAGTCATAAGCGCATTGCAATGCATTGTTGCTTCGAGCATCACCCCTCTTCTAGAGGAGTTTACGTCTCAACTTGGGTTTGGTTGAGCATGGTTCCCTCACGCCTTGGTTGTCACCAACCTTGGTGGATCGGATCAAATGCGCTCGGATCGGATGTTGGAGTGAACCGCATCAAGGAAAATGTCAAGAATGGAATAGCCAAGTGCTTCTCCGTAGATGAGCTTGGTGTCGTGAGGTTCGAACGCCTCGTAGTTCCAAAGGACATGGAGTTGCGGGAGTTGATCCTCCGCAAGCCCATGATTCCCGTTATCCATTCATCCGGGGCCACGAAGATGTACCGGGATCTTCGCGAAGATTTTGGTGGACCGAATGAAAGAGGAGATCGCAAGGTTCGTTGCGAGTCGGCGTGTGTCGCGTGTCAAGGCCGATTTACATCGCGTCCGGCGGCTTCGCCCTTACCAATTCGGAGTGGAAGTGGGATTCGGTCGGGATGGAATTTATCACGGTCTACCCGGTCCCCAAAGAGGAATGATGCCATCCGGGTCGTCATCGATCGATTGACTAAGGTGGCTCATTTTCTTCTGTCCAAGCCCGACCTTGAGTGGGTCTTACGCGGAGCTCTACCTAGCCCGCATCGTGAGTTTGCATTGTGTGCCAAAGACAATTGTGTCGGATCGTGGTTCATTGTTCACGTCTCGGTTTTGGCATAGCCGCAAGAGGCTATGGGAACTCGCCTTTCTTTTCGACTTTCACCCCCAACGGATGGTCGGACCAGAGAGGGTCAACCAAGTTTTGGAGGACATCTGTCTGAGCTTGTGTCCTTTCCTATGGGAAGCATTGGGAGAAGTGCTTGCCATTCGCCGAGTTTTCTTATAACAACGACTTCCAAGCCGGTCTCGGCATGGCACCATTTGAGGCCTTATACGGAGAAAGTGTAGAACCCGTTGAGCTGGTGCGAGACCGGTGAGAGACCTTTCTTTGGCCGGACTCGATTAATGAGGCCGAGGTCAAGTCGACTCATTCGTGATCGCCTACGCACGGCTCAATCCGGCAAAAGAGCTATGCGGATCGCCGTCGTCGTGAGTTGAGCTTTGAGCCCAATGACCGTTTATCTCAAGGTTTCTCCTCGAAGGGTCACCGGCGTTTTGGTGTCAAGGGCAAGTTGGCTCCTCGATATGTCGATCCATACCGTGTTATCGAGAAGAAGGGGCTGTTGCCTACAAGTTGGAATTGCTGCTGCACTTGCGGGTACATGATGTTTTCCATGTGTCCCAGCTAAAGAAGTGCCTCGTGTTCCAACAGAGAAACTCCGTTGGAAACTCTTGATGTTCGGAGGATTTGACCTATCCGAGCACCTGTTCGCATACTCGAGGAGGTGAGCGAAGAACAAGGAACAAGACCATCAAGTTCCTTAAAGTTCGTGGTCGAACCATTCGAGGATGAGGCTACTTGGGAGCGAGAAGATCGTCTCGTGCAGACTACCCTCTTTCTTTTCAAGTGAACCAAATCTCGGGACGAGATTTTTGTAAGGGGGGGAGGTTTGTAACATCCCAAATTTTGGCTTGTGTTTCAAATGTAAGAAATTGAGGGTAAATTAAAACTTTTCCTTCATCCTTTTACTTTTGAAACTTTTCTGAAATTCTTGTAAAAGAATTTTGGAAAATTAAAAATCAAAGGCCTCATTTATCAAGTCAACAACCTCCTTGGTCAAATCTTTTGTCAAACCCTTGGAAATAATTTTCCTGGTTCTAGGGTGGCTTAGTAACACCTCTGAATTATTTCATAATTTTGGAAATTATTTGAAATATTTTAGAGGCAAGTCAAACAGTCAAACCTCTGTTTTAACCTTCGAAATTTATTGAGAAAATTCCAGTGCACAAAATCTCTGGAAATTTTATGGAAGGTTAATCATTAAGTCTGGAAGCCCAGTTAAAATTTCATAAATTTTGGAGTTGATTTGATGCCTCAATTAAATCCCCAAAGTTTCAGCTCAAAAATCAAATTCTAATGGGTTTGCCTTTGTTCCTCGGAGCGGAGTGGACTGGGCTCGAGCCAACCATTCGGTCGATTTACATATCGCCATATGCAAATCACCCAACCTATAACATGACAAAGAACCGCTCGATACCATCGTAGGGAAATGTAGGCTACACTAGCGCAAATTAAAAATTCTACCCAGAAACCAAGATCACCGCAGCTTATAGATCACGGCCTTACCACTAGACGCCGCAGAAGCGAAGTTGATGCAAGACGCGGCAGTAGTCGTATTCGCTGATGCAAGACGTCAGGCGCAGTAGTCGACTACTTCCTCGCCTCGCAGCGCCCCACGAGCCCTTTCTTGCGGTTCGCCCCAACGCCACGCATGCGCACCCAAAGGTATCCACACGCAGAGGAAGCGACGCACGGACTACTAGATCCGCGCGAGCGACTAGGGCGTGGGAGGTGGCGCCGTGGTTTGAGGATGTCACGAAAACTCAACAACTCAACCAGCGCCGCTCTCCTTTTATAGACGCCCTTATAATGGGCTTCTACGAATAGAGGCCCATTAGGACTCAATGCCCGCCTAATTTAGATCCAATCCGAATTAGGCTTCACTTCTTAAGTGTGTGACTTATGGTTCACATATGTTTAGACATGACGCGAGTACACATACTTGGTCAATAGTTGGTAGCGCCTCTAGCAAGACGTGACAACTCCTAAACATACGTAAAGATCATATCGACGAACCATCACAACGTTATGTACATGCCAATCCTTTGCCTCACGATATTCAATGAGCTCCAAGCGACCACTCTTTCTCGATCCGTGATCCGAATCCCTTACTAGGTTAACTTAACCTTAAGTAGCATGGCCATGCATTTCGATCCGATCACCGAGGCCCAAAGATATCTCTCTCGTAGAGAGGGCAAATCCCATCTCGATCGACTCATGCCTCGCAGATGCTTCATGACAAACCCGAAGCTACCTTTATAACTACCGCCATTGAGTAGCGCTTGATAGCCCCTAAGTAGGTCGATTCACATCTCAAGTACATGCGACAATCTCGTGTCTAAGGACAAGGCGATACATTGTGTAGAGAGAACCATAAGAATAATTACTATGTCTCATGTTTGGTCGGTCCAACCTCATGTTCTAAACATGTGTCCACATTATTGGTTTGACATCTCCATGTCTATGACCTCGTGAAACATGGTCATCAACCGATACATGTGCTAATCCATCATTCACGTGTGTCCTCACATGAACTCCGACTAGGGACAACTTTAGAATAACCATACAAGTAAAGAGTTTCACAAACAAGTCACATACTTGTTAATCAACACAAAGGCAATATTCAAGGAACATTTATTAAATCATGGATACAATGAAATATCATCATCAATATGATTGCCTCTAGGCATATCTCCAACACAACCCTCCCCACCTTCCTCCAGCGGACGACTCCACCTCGAGGAACCGACCATGGAGAAGATGGCTCCCGCCGCGCACTCGCCGCCATCGCGGCCACGACGGTCCCACGCCTCCTCCGCCGCCTTGTCCGCTCATCGCACCGCCTCCCGTAAAACCCAAGCAGAAAGTGCTACTAGATCTGGAGGCAGCCCTAAGCGCGCAAGCGCGTGGCAGGCGCGGCAAGCAGCTGCCCAACGGCGGCGGCCCAACTCCGGGCGCAGCGCATCCTCCTCGCCGACAGCCGCCTCAGCGCCCGTGGCCCAATTTCTACAACCCTTGGTCCGGTTCCATCTGGGATGTGGTCCGACCACGGCCCCACGGCGCTTTCCCGCCTCCGGCCGCTTATCATCCGCACGCTTCGGCCGGCCCCAAGGGCGGCGGGCCGCCGGGGCGGCTCTCCCAACGGCTATGGGCCGCACGGCTGGGACCAGCAGACTCGCGCCAACTTCCGCACGATGTCCTCCAGCACCACAACAAAATGAGTGGTATTTGACTCCGGTGCCACAAATCATATGATCGCCAACGCCAGATACTTACTCCCACTCGCCATTCCTTTCCACGCACATTATTGTCGAACGGCATTTACTTCCTGCTACCTCCATCGCGCCGCCATTTCTCATAACCTTCATCTTAATAATGTTCTTGTTTCTCCGAACCTTATTAAGAATCTTATTTCCGCACGCCCTCACTCCGATAATAACTGCTCGTGGAGTTTGACCCTTTGGTCGTTTCGGAAGGATCTTCCTCTCGAGAGAGATCGCAGTGTAACAGCCCGGTCCCTCTACTGCTGAACTTGCGCTCCGCCTCCATGCCGCCACCTCCTCTTCACTTTGGCATCGCGTCCTTGACATCCCGGTCATGAAGTCCCGCCTAAGCTAGCACAATCTTTTGGGTTTCTTGTAATAAAGTGCTAGTGACACCCTTTGTCATGCGTGTCCCTGGCCGCCATACACGCCTTCCCTTTCATGCGTCATCACGTGCCACTCATAATTTTCGCTAATACATTGTGATCTTTGGACCTCACCCATTCCTAGTGTCTCCGGCCATAAGTATTATTTGGTTATTCTTGATGACTCTCGCATTATCTTTGGACGCTTCCGCCACGACTTAAGTCCGACACTTTCTCCACTCTTTCTAATTTTTTGCTTATGTTCGCACTCCGCCGTGTCATCATAAGGGGTCCAAGGCGACAACGCCGCAATTCGATAATTCCAAGGTCTCGGTGTTCTTCCTCTCCCATGGCATCCACCGCGCATGTCCCGCCTCTACACTCGCCGTAACGAAAGTCAACGCATTATTCGCACCACAAACAACGCCGCTCGCTCCCTCCTGCTCCAAGCCAGCATTCCCACGCTTTGGGTCGCGCTCTAGCACCGCAACCTATCTTCAATATTCTTCCCACCAAAACGCTTTAATTTCTACGCATCTTTGCCTTTGGGACCCAACCATCGATGAGCACCTCACGCGCTTTTGGCCGCAAGTGCTATCCCAACCTTTCCGCCATCGCGCCACAAACTTGCTCTCGCTCCGCCTTGTGTGTCTTTCTTGGCTACTCCTCCACCACAAGGGCTATCTTTGCCTTGATCGTCACACAAACCGTATCATCATCTCCCGCCATGTGACCTTTGACGAGTCCTCTTTTCCCTTTTCCGAGGATACTTCTCCTCCCACTTGTGCGGCCTTTGATTTCCTGGAGGATTTTACTAATCCTGTATCAGACGGTTCCCTTTGCACCGTCACCTTGTTTGTCGCCTCCGTACACCTTCCACCACACGCCACGCGCGCAACAGTGCCTTGACTCCCTAGCACCACGCCCCGCCTCGCGCCTCGCCGGCCGATGCAGCCCGCCCACCGCGGTTCCGCCCCGGCCCCTCGCTGCGCTGGATAGCGGCTCCCGCCGCCTCTCCGCAGCCTCTCGCCGATTTGGTGTCGCTTACACCGCCGCCTCCCACGGTACGGTCCTGTGACCGCGCCATGGCGCGCCCTCCGCGCCGCTCCCATGGCGCCTGCGCGTGCCAACCCCGGCGCCCGCACCGACGATCGCGCTCTCGCGTGCTATACCGCATCTCCGTGGCGAATCAAGATGCCATGGTCACACGCGGAAGCACGGCTTCGACACCAGATCGCTCGTGCCGCGCCGCCTCGCTCTCAGACTTACCATGCGCCTCGCGACCCAAATTGGCGAAGTCGCTATGGAAGCCGAATACTCACTCTTCTATCCAACCACACATGGGATCTTCTTCCTCGACCGCCTCGGCCCAATGTGGTGACAGCAAATGGGTGTTCAAACATAAATTCAGTCAGCTTCAAAATCTTTCTAGAAAATATTTTTGCTACAGTGCTAATTATGGCCAAAAATAGGTTTTTAGGGAATATCTTTTGCACCACAAATCCAAATTAGGTTTTTCCAGTTCCTATGTCTAGGTATATTCGAATTCTACCTTGTGTATAAATTTCGTTGCGTTTGGATAATTTTTGCTTGCTCTTTCATTTAAGTGTTGCTCGTCTTATTGGTTGTTTTCGCTCTTTCGCTTAGGATTCGATATTTGCGGTAACCCCGAGAACGACCCTCCGCAACAATTTGAGCCACAACAAGCAGGCAAGCAGTTTGATCATTTCCCATTGATCCCATTACTTTTAAAGTCTAATATTTTGTTTAACTTCTATGTATGCATTGCTAATTTGTTGTTAAATTGATTAGTTAATCCTCTAGTTGCATAATCTGTAGGTAAATGATTATCCTTTACTACCTGAGCCTAGGTTAATTGTCGTGATTAGAGTTCGTTGGATGAGCTCTTGTCACTTAGTAGATTTCGGATAAATATTGCTTAGCCATGCCTAGTATCGGTAGTAATGGGCGATCATCGACTTAGTCGGTGATCTTGATCACACTAATGCTATTATTATTCCATTATGTCCAACCCTTGTGTTTTACCATTTTGCAAATCAAAACTGAAAACAAAAATTATATCTTGACTTGGGCACAATGGTATGTTGGTGTGATCTGTTGGGCGTGATTGAATGGTGCCTAAGTCCCCAAGGACCGAAAGTTACTTGTGTCACTAAGCCAGCGCTTATTGCGTGCTAACCACACGAGGGGATATGGAACCTCTCTTGACTAAGTACTTTGGGAGGTGCTAATTATGAGCCGGTCGGTGGGTGTGTTCTTGTGTGTGTGTTTTGGAGGAGCATTAGCGCACCGGTTAGGTTGTCTAATGTGTCCTTCTCCCGTGGGTTGCGGCTCTTAATTAACATCGCCCATTGGAAAGCGTCTTGTTAGACTTAGCCATGCCGCATACCAAAGGAAGTGTGCTAACCGTGGTCGTGGAAAGGCGGTCTATCGTGTGGTACATTGGTACACCCTGCAGGTTAAAACTATTCGAATAGCCTCGTCCTAGGTTATGGACATGCTTGGTAAGGTCGTGCAAGAACTAGACTACAACCTTTTAAAAACTTAAACTTGACATGGGTGGTATGAAGGGGTACTTCATGCTATTGTTGTGGTGACTATGGGTTAGTCACTTCTAGGTTGGTGTTGTCATTTATCTATTGCTATAATTGTCTCTCTTTTATTTGAACAATAAAAGTTAATTGCAAACTTGCTTTGAATCTATTACCCTATTGCAAATGAAAACTTGCTTTATGCTGAAAATAAGTCCAGAGCCTCATCCACTTAAATAAAGCTTGCATGTAGTTAATTATAGTTCATTATCTCACACGTCGATCTTGCGAGTACAAAAACAAGTTTTGTACTCATCCGCTTGCTTAATATTAATTGTTGCAGAGGAAGAAGGTGAGCCCCAAGGGCCTCACTTTTTGTGAGTTGTGTGCGGCGCCGTCTGGGACGATTAGCTTGGCGGTCCGGTTGGTTGCCTTGTGGGTAAAGGTACACCGATTGACTTTTGTTTATCGCCACCTTATGGCCATTTTGCTTCCGCTGTGTATTTACTTATTTGTATGACTTTTGGCCGGTCGGCCTCTCTTTTGTAATAACTCTCTTTATATTATCTATGTCTTTAAGTTGTTGCTGTTGCTTCGGCTCTATGTGTATGAATGGAATTGATGCATGATTTTGTAACGGGGTGTGTATACTGCAATTCTGGGAAGTATACATATCTCGAGGCTGGGTTTATTTGATTTGTACTGTTAGGACCAAGTGGATGGTTAAACAGTACAAGCCGAATAAATCGGGGTCCTCACAACGATGCCCGTTGTCTGACCCAACCAGTGAAGGCCAGATCAATGCTCAATACGTCGTCGTCGTCGAATCCAACCATTGAAGGCCAGATCGAGGGTTTTCACCCAGGAGAGCAGGTACCAGTGCTCCAAAACAACAACACAATACTTCTTCGTCGCCAGATCCAACCAATAAAGGCTAGATCGCCACCACTGTCCAATACAGCCATGAACCACAGCCTAGCACATCCACGAAGCCACGGGCACATGTAGCCTCCACGGAAAAGGAGGCCGACGGCCACTGTGGCCACGCGTCGCATCACCACCAAAACCCACCTAGGTCCACCTCCCGTCGTCCAGATCCAGCTCCAAAGCACAGATCCAGAAACAGCAGAGATGCCACACCAAAGATCTCGCCAACCTCAACACCGACGAGCCTTCCGGCCAAACCAAAGGCCACTCGTCGTCCGGAGCCGCCATCGAGCTCTAGAACCTTAGCACAGCAACAGGAGAAAAAACCAAATAAAGAAAAGGGCGAAGATGAAGAAACCATAGTACGAGCAAAACGGAGAGGCCCCGCCGCCGCCGCCAGCCGGTCACGGCCACCAGCGGAGGCGGCGGCAAGGGGAGCGAGGCCAAGGGTTCACTGGCTGGAGGTGGCGTCGAAGGTGGTTCAAGAGTTCAGATCCGTTTTTATCGCTGCAGCAAGGAATATTATTATGGAAGAAGTCCATTCTACCCCCTCAAGTATCGACATACGGACATCTAACCCCCTGAACTAAAAAGCCGGCCCTTTGATACCCCAAAGTTGCAAAACCGAACAACCTACTCCCTTCGGCTGTTTCGTGCGATGGTTTTGCTGAGGTGGCGTCTGAGTGGCCCGGTTTCGCTAGGTCAGCTAGTTGAGTTGGCTTCTTGGCGCTTAGGCCCACCTGTAAGTGAGCCCTCAACTTCTCTCTTCTCTCTTTTCCTAGCTTCTTCTTCCCCATTCATTTTCTCTTTTCTAATCCCCACTTCCTTCTCTCCCTTTCTACCCCATTGCTTTTCTTGGTGACTCCTCCTTACCGAAGCTCCCTCCAACCATGGTCCGCTTGCGGTGGCTTGGCCTATGGCCTGGCCCACCCGTTCGCTTGCTGCACACCGGCCCGTTCGCCTGTTTCATGGCGTCGTCTCCTCCCCTCTCCAGTGCTACCGCCGCTAGTCCTTGGCCCCCCGCCTCCTCTCGGCTCGTTGGCCTGCCACCGCCCGCGCATGCGCATCCCCATGCCCCCGATTCTTGGCCACACGTGCCTGGCTCAGTCCCGCTACTCTGGCGCGCCGCCTGCACGCCTCCCACGCCACTGCGCCCGGCTCCCCCCGCGTAACTCGCCCGCTTGGTCCCGGCTCCATGGCGCCACCTCTACTCGCGCCTCCTCGCCATCGTGGGCTCCTCCGTGCCGTGCCTCCGACCGCCACCGCTTGGCCCGGCTGCTGCTGTTGGCTCTGCTACCACCTCCTGTACCAAGACAGCCCTGATCTCCAATAGGGCGGCCGGCGGGAGGTGCAGGTAAGATTGCAGATGGTGGGAGGGGAGAGCTCCCGGCGAGAGGGGATGATGGCGGCGAGCGCGCCAAGAGGTAGGGAATCAGGCGCGTGGTGAGGGCACAAGTGCAAGGGAGGCCGCGGGAGTAGGCCACGGGCCATAGCGGGCCATAGCGCCGGGAGGCAGGAGAGGTGAGCGTGCGGGCCAAGGGGCGCAGGTGAGCCACGCCGGCGACGGAGGAGGTGCAGGGAGCCGGTGGCCGAGGAGGCGCCGGGCGGGGCGGAGGTGGCGCCATGAATGGGAAAAGGAATGGAGAAAGAAGAGAAAGCAAGAGAGAGAGAGGTGCTTTCGGCTGGGAGGATGAAGAAGAGAGAGTGAATGTAGGTGTGGTAATATTATAATTTTGATTTTCTGAGTCATCACCACGTCGCAGCCGAGTCAGCGGTCGAGCTGGCAAAACCGAGCTGAACGGACGCCACGTGCGCAAAACCACCCCCACGAAACAACTTCAGGGGGTAACTTATCCGGTTTTGTAACTTCGGGGTGTCAAATGACCGGTTTTTTAGTTCAAGGTGTTAGGTGTCTGTATGTCGATACTTGAGGGGTAGAGTGGACTTCTTCCTATTAGTATAAAACTATCTGTCTCAGTTCTCAAACCAAAAAAAGAGAGTACAAAAGGAAAGGAGCTAGAAACCAAGGAAGGGATGGGTTCCATGACCATGAGGCGGGACGTGACGCAAATACAAACGCAGAGGGAGAGCAGCAGGTGAGGTGAGCACTGAGCAGCAGGGAAAGCGTTCAAATCCAGCACCAGCCGGGACAGCGGCAGAGAAAGAGAGAGAGAGAGAGAGAGAGAGAGAGAGAGAGGTAAAGTGGATGTCTGGGGCGCCGGAGAGAGAGGCAAAGTGGATAGCTGAGGCGCCGTTTGCAAAAGGTTGGACTTGACCGCCTCAGCTCGCTCGGCGACCGCTTTGGTCCGGCTCGATTTCGGCAAAGCGACGCGCCATCCACTCCACACGCAGGCAGACTTTGCCATCTCCATGGCCATGGCCTGGAGTTGGATCGGACGCCTGATGCAGATGCAAGAGGGCTCTAGTCACGGACCAGTAATCGGTCCATGGATGATTGATCCATCGACTAGTGATTGATTTCAGACTGAAGCCAATCGATCGATCTGTTTTCAGCAAGATAAATTCTTCTTGATTTGATTTTGAGGTGTGGTTGTATTTGTATGTGTTGCAAGAAAAGGCACTGGTCTTGAATTCTTGATCTGTAGGTACTTGGTAGGGGTCGGGATCGAGCAGCATTCAGTAAGCAGTGGATGTAATAAGACGTCTGCCTGATTATGTTTAGTTGAGTTGAGTAAATCTCAACCAAAAAATCGATGTCCACGAAACAGGGGAAGTGCAAGGACAGTTCATCGAGTGGCCGGGAGACGACATTGGCTGGTCTTTTTTAAGCACACGAAACAGCTAATTTAATCTGGGGACGCACAAGCATTTTGGCATGGCGCTTAGGCAGCGCTGGCACCGTAATCGTTGGGTTGAGAAGCCGAGGCCCGGGTGCTTGCTACCAACTTCGGAGGATCATTCTTGGGGATGGCCGTCGAGCGAGGTTCCGGAATATCTACCCGAAAAAATCCCGACTGCTCCTAGATTCCTACAATTTATTTATTTGAAAGTAAAACCAAAATATATTATGTGAAAACGTACTTTATCCGTACTTGACCCTGGCACGGTTATTCAAATAATTTTACATTCTGCAAAGGTTGTATAGCTTGACTCATACGAGATAATCAATTTATAATGTTAGCCAAGATATGCTTCCTTAGGCGCGCGACTAAACGATTATCACAAGATCTTTACAACACCTCATCCTTACATCAGCCTACCTAATAAGCTTAACCCCAAATCATAGATATCATTTACCATCGACCCGAAGCTTATCGTTGTGAGGGATAACTTACCCGAATATGGATGTCATTTACCATCATCCGGTGCAAGCCCCGACAGACATGGAGGTACATTTACCAGTCTGCACAACCCTGATACACCTACCAACTACAGCCCGCGAGCTTAAAGCTTGGACTTGATAAATTATTCAGCTAGGGCCTTCCCACTTCAGATATGTGGTTGTACGGTAGTGCTCAATTTGGATAGTCAAAAGCGTCAATCCTTAATCGACCAAGGCGAGACAGTCAATCTCATTCCACCCGCCCCAGTCTAAACAAGTTTTCCACCATTTATTTTATTTTTCAAACTACTGGCAATACCTATTGACATACATTTTTCAAATTATTTTGCATAAAGGGTATTAATAATTTCCTCCTATAGGATGATCATGACCGATAAAACTTGTCTACACAATTCTACCATTTTAACTAATCCAACAAGAATATAATCATTATCATAGATTTCCTACACTAGGGCGACAATAGTTCATGGATAACAACATCAAATGAAGGTATAATCAAATTAGGATTAACTAACACCCTAAGAATTGAATTCATTATTTTATGCAAATAGCAATGCATAATAGTTTTGAATAATATAAAACAAGATTTGGAAAACATAGGTACAATATGATCAAAGGACACTTGCCTTCGTCGTAGGTAGGAGTCACTCCCTCAGATTGCTCCAAACTCCATTCGACAACGTCGGATTCTATATGCGTAAAACGAAGCAAAAAAAAAAAAAACAACAACAAATCCAAATAAAATCTAAAACTTTAAAAAATAGCATTGATATATATATATATATATATATATATATATATAATTTAGATGAATTTAAAAATTTAAATAAATTGAATCAGAGCTCGAACAAATGAGAACACTCTCAAAAGATTCGTTGGAAAGAAAAATTGAGAGAGAATGCGATATTCCAAGGAATATTCTTTTCGTATTTATTAATGAAAGTAATAGAGAATGACAAGTGGGTCTCTATGTCCTTGTAACAGAGAGAGAAAAAGAAAGAGAGAATGACATATGGGGTCCCCTTGTCGTTGAGAGAGAGAGAGAATGACATGAGGGGTCGCATGATCAGTGAGAAAGGGAGAAAGAAAAGAAGAAACAGATCAAGGGGCGACAGCTCGGGTCAATGACGGCGACGGTTGGTGATGAGGAAAATGGGATGACGATGTCCTCTAGGTGGTGACGTCACTGCCGGAGGGGCAAGGCGGTGGCAGTGGCTCGGGCGGTGGTGGCGATGGCGCTCCGGTGGCGCTCTCCAGGAGACGACATGAGCATGAGTGCAACGTTGGCTCGGGGAGCACGTCGGGTCGTTCGGGGTGGTTAGGGAAGGTCCAAGGCGACGAGGAAGATGGTGGAGGCGGTGACGAATCTCCACAATGGTGCATCGGAGAAGAAGGTGTGAGCGGGAGATAGAGGAGGTTGAGGCGATGCTACAGGTGCAATGAATCGAGATGGAGCTCAGCGGAGGAGAAGAAAACGACGATGTAGGTGGTTCGATCGACGACGGGGAAGACGACGAATCCAACGATGACCAAATGCGAGACATATTGATTGAATGGATTCCTAGGAGTCAGGAACACAATGTGCTGTGAAAGATTTAGCAAGGGAATCACCGGTGCGGCGGGAGCGCTAGATGGGGTGGCAGCTGACGCTCGGGAAGAAGATACGGGCTGCGGCGACAGTGCATGAGCGACAGTGAGAATTGGAAGGGAGAGTGAAGGGGCTACGGGGGTGTTGATGCTCTATTTATAGGCGAGGACGGGGAGCAAAGCGGCGTAGGCGCGACAGGATCAATGATGAAGTTTTCGGCTCGGTTTTGGAAACGGTAGAAACAGAAGGGGTTTTAATAGCGAGTAGCAATGGTGGGGTGTGATGCGGCAGTGCTAACAGGGGGTTTTCCAAATGGCGACACAGCGCGGGCGGTGCAGCCTGGGCGCGACGCCGGTGGTCGGCTTGGGCAAAACAAGGGGAGAAGGAGAGGTGGGCCTGGTGGGCTAGCTGGGCTAGCGAGAAGTGCGCTTCGGTATAGGGAAGAAAGAGAGAGAAGGTGGGCTTCGGCCCAAAGAATTTGAGAGGAAATTCAAATTTTCTAATTTGCATTTGAATTTTTATTTGAGAATTGAGAATTGAATCAATTTCGAGATTTAGATTTGAGTTTTGGAATTGATTTGTGATTTGAAAAGAGATTCCAATTTGTATTTGAGATGGAATTCCGAACTTTGGAATATTATTTTAGGGATTCGGATTGGAATTGAATTCAAGAACACCAAATAAAAACCAAGTAAGAGCCAAATATTTTGAAATGATTATTTTAAAATAATTTTCGAAATCGCCAAATTTGAGATGTTTTGGCTTCAGCGAGTCCACCCTGAGGCCTGAATAGAGGGTGGCAGGCGCCACCGACAGATATGTCCCCCTGTATAGACAAAAATGAATGCACCGAAAGATTTTGCAGTTTTCAATAGTTGAATAGAGCACAGCGTATATTCCCGTGTTGCGGCTACTGTAATTCTTACTCACAGTGTCCTTATCATTCCTTTTCTTTCTCCTTTTTGTTTTCCTTTTTCTTGGATAAACCCCCGGTAGAACACGCCATGCGTCATGCACGGCCCGGCGGAAAATTTGAGGTGGTCGGTCGCATGTGGGCTGATAGCACAAGAAAACAAAGACACGGCCGTCAGATGATCAGGGAGGACTGCAGGCTGAGAGGCAATCTTAACCATATGAAGAGCTAGCAGCCATGCCATGTTGCCATGCATGTCTCCAAACTCCAATGGCCGGCCGGCCGGCCGGCTGGCGACCACAGCCGCACTATCGCAGATCTGTAAGACTGCAACAGTAGTAATAGCAGTAGTACCTGATCGGCCTGCAAGTGTCCGAGTGGCAACAAACACATCCCAACGCAGGGGCGTACTGCACTCTGCCGTTGCACGTATTTTCGTGCGTGCTATTGTGCCGCTGAGCTGGTGATTATGGGCGAATGGTGTCCAGTAGACCTGGGAGTTCGGTCGTGTTTTTCTGGACCAGTCTGAGGCCCGGCTTGCATGGTATAGCCCAAGCATAGTACGAACGGTTGGACTGAGTTGGGCCTGAGGACAGGACCCATCGGGTGGCACATCATGACCGGTTGGGCCGTACTTGGCTCGGCACGAATGCGGCATGGCGGCACACCAAGCCCCCGTCCGCTTAGCCGCCTCCATGTCGCCGCCCCTGCCTGTGTCGCTGCCCCCTCGCGCACGGCATGCCCGCCTCCACCGCCTCTGCATCGCTGCCCCTGCCTGTGCGCGAGGTGGAGCTAAGGTCGGCGGAGCTCGGGGAGGTCGTGTGGTGGCGGTGGCGGAGCTCGAGGAGTGGGGTAAGGCCAGGGGAGGTAGAGCCGAGACTAAGGGCGGTGGGGGAGGTGGAGCCGAGGTCGGGGGAGGCGGTGGGGGAGAAGGGGGAGGTTGGGAGTAGTGGGGGCTGGTGGGGGGAGGTGGAACAAAGGCCGGTGGAGCTCGAGGAGGCCATGGGGCGCTGGGGGCAGTGGCGGGCAGAGCTTGGAGAGAGGGGGAGGCTGGGGGCGGTGGAGGGCTAGAGCCTGGAGGCATGGAGGTGGTGGGGAGTGGACAGTGGATGGTGGAGGCATGGAGGCAATGAGGAGTGGACAGTGGAGGGTGGAGGCAATGGGAATCGGGGAATAGGCGTAGAAGTGACTACTGACAAGACATGTTGCAGTCACGTTAGTAGAGATTATAGAAGTAACGGGCGGGGAGGAAGAGAGGCAATGGGCCGCGAGGGAGAGAGACAACGGTCTTCTACCCCATTTTGGTGACAAGACAGAGCAGAGAAGGAAGGCAACAGGCAATACAACGAGTAGATGCCTATAAAAATGAACGCATTTTCTCATTTTTTACACCACCAAAGCACAACTTCTTTTCTCTGATTCTCTTTACTCATTTCTTCACCACCGATCGAAGCACAGATTCCATTCTATGATTCTCTCTTTGCTCTATTGCTCTATACAATAGAAAGCATGTTACTAAGGAGTCGAAGCATGAAGTCGGCAGAGGGAGCGGTGGAGCTCGGTAGCACTATGCTATCGAGGAGTCATAGCATGAAAGCAGCAGCGGGGCACAGCCGCCTCCGCTCCTCTAGTCCTCCTCCCGCCGCCTCTCCCATTGATGCTTGTCGGCTCCCCAAAGCATGAGAGACTGTGGCATCGAGGACCGTCATATGGATGGTACAGAGGGCTACGAGGAGTACTAACGTGGTCTAAACCCGATGGGGACGCTCGGTAGCACTATGCTATCGAGGAGTCGTAGCACGAAAGCAGCAGCGGGGCACAGCCGCCTCAGCTCCTCTAGTCCTCCTGCTGCCTCTCCCATTGATGCTTATCAGCTCTACCAAAGCATGAGAGACTACGGTAAGGAGAACCATCATATGGACGGTACGGAGGGTTACGAGGAGTACCAACACGGTTCGGACCCAATGGGGACAACAGACTTTGGTACCCCGTCCACGAATGGCAATATTGGTGGGTTTGCGCCCGGCACAAGCAGCGCCAGGCGAAGGGCGGACTGCTGGAAGCACATGACCTGGAGTAAGGAAATTTGAGACGGCCAAATGGTAGATATCGCAACTTGTTATTATTGCAAAGCTCAATTAACTACTCGTACAGGTAGAGGGACGGAGCACTTGAACCGGTACTACAAAGCATACTTGAAAAAGATGGGGACGCACATGCGAGGTGGAGGATTCTAGACACAGCTCAACTTCGAGGCTGATGGTTATTCGAAAGAATGATCCAACACGACTTTTGTCCACAGTACCAACATGTTAGTAGGAGAACAACCTCGTCTGATATTTTAGGGATTTATAGTAGGGAGCTAACAGCACTAAAGGAAATATTACTAAAAGTTTAGTACTCCTTTGTTTTAACTTCAGATATTTAGACATCATCGCACCAGAGAATTGCCTACCTTAGTGTTGTAGCCCATTATTTAGATTATGTGAGCTAAACAAGAGAGTCATAAGGTTTAAGTTAATTACTGAATCACACATGGGAGATGCCTTTGCCGATCTCATACTAGGGGTAATTAAGGATTTTCAGATAGAAAATAAGATTGTTTCTATAACTCCTGGTAACGCATCGGCTAATACGACGGCTATGAAAATCCCCACTCCAAGGTTGCAAACATATATCAGTGGATATGTTCCCATTAGAGATACATATGTCATATACTAAACCTCATTGTTCAAGACGATATGGAGGAGATTGGCGTTTATTTGAATAATATCTACGATCCCCTTCGTTACCTCTCAAGTTCAACATAAGTGGCTTTCATGTTCGCGGAGTACTGCGTAACCAACGACAAAACCCCAAGAAAATTCGGTCTTGACATGAAGGTGAGGTGGAACTCGACATATATTATGCTAAAGAAGGTGCAAGGGTATGAATATATTATATCTTTCTTTGTCAGTGCTAACTCTCAGACTAATAAGTTGATAGTTACTAACTTAGATTGAGAAATTGTTAGTCATTTTCGAGAGTTTTTTTAAACCTTTCTACAAAGCAACTAAGGCTCTATCTAGTATTTACTACCCTACCTCTTACTTAGTTATATATTTTATTAGGCTAATTGCAGACAAGTTTTCTAAATATAGGGAGCATTCCCTTTTAGGTCATGTTGTTGCAGCAATAGAGGAAAATTTTAATAAATGTTTTGGATCTATTTCACACTTATATTGCTTTCCTATCATTTTGGATCCTTCAAAAAAGTTAGCAATTTTGCAGATTGCTATGGAGGGAATAGGTGAGTGGCTCGGCTGTGATTTCTTCGAAGCTTTCGAACATGTCAAAAATGAGTTTGTTCATGTTTTTCGCTTGTATCATGATAAGCTTGACAACAACACGAGATTGAAGGCCTCACAACAACGCATCAAGGCAAGAAAAGCTTGACAACCCACTTGTGGAAGAAGTTGAAGGGTAAGTCTATTTCTTCATCCTCTCAGTCTCAGGCGCCCTCAAGTGAAATTCTGCCTCAGAGCTGAACCACTACCTGGAGTATGATTTTGCAAACAATGATATTGATCTTTCTAGCGAAGGTAAGTTAGACTTGCTCAAGTGATGGAAGAACAACAAGCAGATATTCCCTGTGTTGTGCCATTTCGCACAAGATGTTCTACTGGTTCCGGTGTCCCCCGTCTCTTCGGAAGCGATGTTCAGTATGGTAGGAAGAATAATTGAATAAAGGAGGTCATCCCTCATGCCCAAGATGGTGGAGGCAATCATCTGCCTCAAGTACTGGAAATTGGCAAAAGAGCGACATCAACATCAGCTGGAGGATCCCGAGATCGTAGAGGCATTAGCTAATCTCAATATCGAGTAGCCAATATGTATGCATGAATGTAGTTACTGTACTCTTTTTCTTACTAGGGGAACCCTACACTGAGGTATAAGGTTTTTAACGAGGTAGTAACAATGTGTGTGTAAAATATCAATAAAATTTCACTTTTTTCCTAATTTTTATGTGTCCATAATTTTACATAATTACTCTATTCTAGCATTTCCTTCATTTTCCATTTTCCCCTCCTCTTTTTTTCCCTTTCCCTCTTTCCCTTCCTCTTTTTTTTTTCCTTTTCCCTTCCTCTTTTTCCTTATCCCTTTCCTTCCTGTTCCCTTTTTTCCCTCCTCCTTTTTCTGTTTTCCCTTTCCCTTTCTTGGTTTCCCCTTCTGTTTCCTTCTCCCTCACTTCCTCTTCCTCTCGTCTCCCTCTTCCTCAGTCCCTCTCCCTCCTCACGCCAGCTCCCTACCCCCTAATCCCTATCCCCTTCCCCTCCAGCCCTCCCATCGGCTCGACACCCCTCCCGTCAACTCTGCCTCCCTGCCTCCCCATCCCCTCCCACCGCCGGCTTTGCCCCCTCGGGCGCGGGCGCAACGACATGTCACCACCTCCGCATCGCGCCCGGCACCCCTCCCCCTCCCTACCTCCCCATCCCCTCCGACCGTCGGCTTTGCCCCCCTAGGACGTGGCCGCCACCACCTCGCTAACCCTCTCGCCCGAGGAGCCCCTAGCCCGCGCGCTACCACCTTCGCGATGGGCTGCCTCGCCTGTGTAATACTCCGGATTAAACTTTGAGAATGAAAATTGATCTTTAGGGAGAGGAAACAATTGGATTAGTGAATTGTCTCTGGAAAGGAGGGGTTTTCTGCTATTTTCGCCAACTCGGGCCTGGGCTAGAGGCCCATTTGGACTCCTAGTGGCCGGCCAAGGGGGACACCACCCCTTTCTTCCCTTTGCCAAACCCTAGCCCCTCTCCTCTTTTGGCCGCCTCTCCCTTTGGCCTCCCCTTCCCGTGCGCCCGCCTCCTCCCCCCCGGTGTTCTCAAGTGGTGCTTCCTCAAGACATCTTCCCGCTACGGTGTTGGTCTCTCCATTGCCGGTCTTCGCAAGGATCGGGACGACGATCGGGGCTGTGGAACAAGAAGAGGAAATCACCACCAACTTCTTCTTTGAGGCTCGCTCAGCATCATCTCCCACGTCGTCAAGGTTAACGATGTGTTCTTGGGATTTCTAGAAGTCATTCGTTAAGTGAGCGAGTAGTTTTGTTAAATTCCAGTCTGTCCGCGTTTCGTTCAGTTCTGTCCAGTATGTTGGAGGGGTTGTTTCGGTTATTTTTAGGCAGAATCTTAAGGTTTGGTCTCCTAGAGATATCTAGGCCTCGTTCTTAAGTTTCAGTGGCCACCAAGTTTACTTGATTCCGAGGTCTAAGTCAAAAGTTATGGACGTTTTAGTACCTGCTGCCAGAAACCTGACGAGAATAAACTGTCTGGTTATTTCCTAAATTATGAAAGGGAAATTGGTTGAAACTGAAATTTTACCCAACTAGGTTATTGTAGAGGATTCGATGACCTTTTCAGATTGGTAAAGAACGTTCAATTTGGAGTTACCTAATAAAAGTTATGATCTTTTTAATTTTGCTGTTCGTTCTGTGGACAGATTCTGTACCGAAAGTTCAAACATTTATTAACCTATTAAATTGGCCAAATTGGTTTATCACGTCAACTAGAGTATTGTAGATTAGTCAGTTAAGAAGCTACAGAAATTGGGTTTACCACTTTTTGACTTCCTGACACTGAGATACGTCAATTGTCGTGTTGCTGTCCAGGGACAGTTTTATAGCTGAAAACATTGATTTCAGTTTAAGCTTTGTATTAATGACTAGAGTCATCGTGAAGCGAAGTATAACGTCGATTAGTAGAAATGGGTATTTTGGTGTTCTTATTGAATTTATTTCATTGGTTAGGCGCAGAGCTTCGAGTTTAGGAACGCCATCGCCGCCACTAACGCCTCAACGCGAAGGCAAGTACTTTGTTAATCTAAATGTTTGTGCATTGTGGTTATTGATATGAGCGTGTCGTGATAACTTTTGTGTAAGTATGAAGTGAAATATCCATGTTTTGTCTCTGTGTTGAATTCATGAATAGAAATGATGATAATGTTTTATTCAATAAGTTGTTTCATGCATTCATTATCATTTGCCGTCCACGGGAGTGGATGAGGAAGACCATCAATTCCAGGATGGTTGAGTAAGACCCATTAATTCCAAAATGGGCAATGTTGGACACCCGTATGAAACGTTCTTCATACGGGAAGTGGATCCCCGCATTTTTGTTAAGATGCGGGCTTGAGTGAACACCGACGGGTGTTTCACTGGCTATACCGGTATATGTGTGTGTGCAGTCCATTCCCTTGATTTTAAGCATTCATTTCATGTCTTCATAAGTACTCATTTGTGTTATGATCAATGTTGATGCCGAGTAGGTCTTATTCTTATTGATAAATGTTTTATTAATCATTGTACTTGCTGAGTCATGGACTCACCCTTGCTTTGTTTATCTATTTCTAGGTGATCGTTGATGAGGTTCTCTTGGGAGGGAGTAGACATGCACTACTCGAATAATGCACTTCACCTTAGTTCTATTGCAAGAATGATTAAAGACTCTATTATGTTAACTTTCAGATTGTAATAAATAAATCTAGTCATGGATGGTATTTTTTTATGATCTTTGAGGATTGATTGATGTTGTTGAGAAAATTTATGCTGTATGGTTTATGTTAAGTTGGTAGTTAGCATCTTGGCTTCTGAATAGCCAAGGTGTTACCTTAATTGGTTAATTTGGAGTTATGAATAAGTCTTATAACTGATTTTATTATTGTTTTATGAATTCTTGTGAAGAACCTCCGGTATCTTCGTATACCAAAGAGGTTCTGTCGAAATTTTGTGGTTTAGCTTAGGATAGTAGCATTCCAGGCTCGTGCTGAGTTAGGGTGTTACAGCCTGAGGTGCCCTTGGCCTGCGCACTGCCACCTCTGCGTCGCGCCCCCTCGCGCATGGCCGAGCTATAAGGGCGTGTGCCATGCCTGTGCCGGCACGGCTCAACTGTAGCACAGTGGGCCAACGTGCTGTGCTGGGCCTTGCCAGTGGCTGTCCATGCCGTCGTGGCTCGTCGTGCCCGTGCTGTGCCAGCACGACACAACCCGACTCCCACCTGTATTGTCCGGTTGTAACCCCCAGCTCAACAAAGAGACCAGAATATCATCTATACATTATTCACTCTAAATTTAAACCATAATTACAACAACCTATGCGAGAATAGAAACCTACAACAGGTTATCCTACAACAAGCATATCGAGGTAATTGCAATAAGGATAAATGATCACAAATAACTTGGGACCTCGCGTCCAAGAACGCTTGGGACCATGCGCCTGAGAATGCCAGCAACCCGGAACCTTGGTTAGCAACATTACTAATGAAACAAAGCATTACTATAACGTAATCAAAACTCATCGTTACTATGCACTCTAATTCCACTCATGATCCGCATAACTATAATAAAGTAATCAGTGTCCACTAAGCAAACTCTATACAGAGGCATCAATTCTCTAAGGTATAATTGAATTAACTAAATAGTGATGATGTCATGACTGATAGCATGTGATGTGTAGGTGCTACTCCTATCTATGGGTGGAAACGGATCAAATACGAATACGAATATGGATACATATTTTTAAAATGAATACGAATACAAATTCAAATGTTCTCGAATACGAATACGAATCAAATGTCGTAATGAATACGAATTTGAATAGAATATGTACTCAATTCGGTCGAATGCGAATATCCTACAACTTTTGCGACAAATCTCGGTAGAACAAATTTATGTAACATGACTACACGTCTACGGTCTACTGTCTACAGACTCTACACTCTATACGATGCTCATAGCAACAACCAATAGCCATAGATCGTATGATTATGTTCAATTTTCTTTTTGTGGTCTGTACATTTAGGCTGTTCATTTTCGTACCGTACCGAAAATACCGAACTGTATCGGTCAACTCAGTTTGACCGGTATTCGGTATAGGATTCAGGAATCTATTTTTTTGGGATTTTTGTTTTTTTTGGTAAAACCGGCTGAAAATCGAAAAACCGAAATCTCGCGCTCGGTCTTGGCCCATCCATGGTCCAGTCCACCTCACAGCCATGCTCTGGCATTTCGGCTTTAGCATTTTCCCAATCCCTCATTCCCTTTGGCGGCTGGCGCTCTCGGCCCATCCGCTGTCTGCCTTGTGCTTGGACGGCATCCCCGTTGCGGACGCCGCGCTCTGCCGCGGAGGCGACGTCTTCGGTGGTGGGTGGGCTGCTGCCCTCTCGATGCTGGAGGTCGGCCCGCGGAGCGTCAACCTTGCACCGCTCCAGGCGCCAGTCGCGGCAGCGATGTCGACAGCATGACTATTTGAATCACCAAGCTTTGCCCATAGCCCGGCATGACTATTCGAATAGATTATATACTTTGAGAGGTTGTACAACTTTACACATGAGATATGATCAACTCATAATGTCGGCCAAAACACGCTCCCTTAGGCGCGCGACAGAGACGATCATAACAAAAGTTTTACATTGCTTAGCCCTAACCTTGCTCTGTCCGATGACTCCAAACCCTTAGGACATGGACGTCCTTTATCATCATCCATGAGGAACTCACCATTGTGCCGAGGTTTGAACCCATACATGGTTTGACCCCATACATAGACATGATGGGAGCCACCTCGAGCATCCTAATGATCGCAATCATTGCTCACACAATCTTTAGCATACCACAGATACAAGATTAAACCTATGCAACTTATTAGGCCAGGGTCTCCACATAAAGACACTTGTGGTTGTATGAGAGACTTAGATCAACAACACATAGTTCACGATTCTTAACTGACACGGGCAAGAATCTCCATCAACCTACAACTACATGCGAGTTCCCCTTGCAACACAAGTTATATAAATATCTTGTTGAAGTCAAAACCATAGTTTTTCAGTTTTGTTTGCTAAGTAAAATACCAAGGATCACCCCACTGGGCCAGCAACATATTCATTCCCATGATTGCAAAATTAACGAGTCCTCCGACATAACGGAACTAGTATCAATATAAGCATGGCAGTGACATTCAAGTCCAAGGAATATTTTATGGCAATATAGGGCATAACTAATTTTCTAAGCATGAGTATAACCATTTATTCCAAATAAGCATGTGTAAATAATTGTAAAGAAAACAATATAACATTTGAAACCATAGGATCAACATGATCAAGGGGACTACTTGCCATGCTATTGAACACTTGTTTCTTGTTCTGGATCAACTTTGGAGATTTCCAAAATGTTGGTATCTAATCGATAAAAGCCAAGTAACACAAATAAGAGAAAAATGAATCACAATAGAGAGAAATTTGAAATATTTTTACATATTATGAAATTTCATGATTTTAGAAAATTCAGAAGCAAATTTCATTCAATTTGGATTTCAAATGCAAAAGTTACAAGCATTTGAAGTTGGTTCGGTGAGAAAATATAGAAAAAATAAAGAATTTACTGTGCATCAATTTTCATTTTAGTTTCTATTGGAAAAACCGGAAAAGATATTGTATGTGTGACAGGTGGGGCCTATCAGTCAAGATTTTATTATTTTGCAAAAAGGACCCCACATGTCAGTAACACATCACTTAAAACCAGTTTAAAATATAAATATAACTGATTAATCCACATGGGCCACATGTCATAGACTAATTAGCATTTAAACTCATTTAGTCAGGTCATTAGGGCCACCGAGAGCAGAGCTTGAGCAGCCTGTGCTTGCGAGCAAGCTTGCCGATGGCAAATGATGTGGAGGATGGCGACGTTGACCGGTGGTATGGAAGGAGGGAATGACGACGAAGTGGCAGCTTCAGAAGATGGGCCCTATAGCTCATCGGTGACGGTGTCCAGTGACAGCGCGGGGCAAGGCCACGAAGGAAAGGTCAAGAGAGCGAGGGAGGCTCCAAACGGGACACAGGAAAGGTTTCTGGGAAAGATTGTGACACGAAAAAGGTGCAGAGGACCAATAGTCACCGGAACGATGACAACACTGACTTTCGTGGCAGCGCCATGGACGATGATGGTGATGAAAGCAAAAATGTCTCACCCGAGCCAAAATAAGGAGTGCTTAGGCATCAGAATCTTACCACAAGCACCAAGGTGGTGTTCGATATCTGAGAAGGTTTGAGGCAGTGAATAGGGGCAGCGGTGATGGGTTTCACGGTGGCAACTAGCTACGGTGAGGGAGAGGCTACAAGAAGGTGCACATTAGTTTCCTTGTTGACCAGAGATGGCGTAAGCACGATGAGTCGAACCGAGGCTCACCAAATTGCAGGAATCGATGAGGATGGTGGTGGCAACCGGAGTTGAAGAAGATGACCCAAAATTGAGCACTCACTGTATATGCCATGCAATAAACTCGAGGCTTTTGACCGCAAGTGGGAAGGACACGAGGTGGTGCAAGAACGAGGAATAAGGCTCACCACAGAAGCAGGAACATGACGACGATGATGGGCGTGGCCACCAAAGACAAGGGAGATGACATGTTCCCAACTCCTCATGGCACTAACTGCATCATCAAGCATAGAAACAACATGAGGGGGGGTGCTAGATGAAGATAATAGCAAGCATCGTAGGAGGAGCTCACCCAAGGAAAAATGGCTTGATAACGTGCTCGCTAGTGCCCGAAGGGACTCCTCGTATTCCCATTGAACCACAGAGGAAGGAGCTCTGGTCCGAGATAAAATGGGACGAGGGCGAGCTAAGAAGAATAGTGACACAGTTGGATGGCCTATGTATTAAGGAGAATAGCGAGAAGAAGATGAGAGTTTCTCTGGGGCACAACGATAACTCATGGACGTGGCGAGTGGCAATGGCTGGCCAGACGACAGAGGGGATTAAAGCCACCTCTCCCGATTGGAACATGCACGGATGGGCGAGGCGGGGCGATGGATGCCACGAGAAGTGAAAATAGTAGGCGGAGAGATGAAAATAGGGGCAACGATGGTCATCTCCCGTGGGCGAGTGCCATGGCATTCCAGCGCGTCAACTGGAGGTGGAAGACAATGACTGGTGCGTGAGCCCTAGCTGTCATCAAGAGGGAGGCAGGGGTGAGGTGGGCCTCTGTTGGGGCAAGTTGGCTTCAAGCTGGAGCAAAGGTAAGTGGGCTATAGCAGGCTTTCGGTCCGAAAAGGATGGCGGAGAGAAAAGAGTTTGAAATTAACTTTGTTGATGAACTTTGTTATTTGCTAGTTCCTCACCGGTCATGGACATTTGCTGATGGACTGTGTTGAATACTTGAATTTTCTAAATTTACATGCATCGTTCTAATGCTTTATGAATTTACTTGAATTTTCGATGCTTCTCTGTTGTCTATTCTGGTCAATTATGATGCTTCTCATCAATTCAAATTCTGCTATGCACTTCTGTCTCTAATCTGTCTCTGTTTTGTCCATTTTCGGCCGATTATCACAGATTTTTAGCCAAAATTTATTTGAATTTCAAATTTTGGTTTGAAATTTTCGGCTGAAATCTGCCAAAATTTTCTAAAAATTGTTGAAGTCGGTTCTATCGGTGACCCCTAGTAAAATTTCAAAACCAGTTATTAAAACCCTGGTCCCAGCTTGCTCCTGCTCCTGTTCCTACCATGATCCTCGAGAAGCTAGCACCTCTGCCATTCATTCTGCCATGTAGGGAGGAGGAAAAGGGATCGAGGGTAGAGCTGGGGATTACCACTACTGACTAAGAAAAATAGATATGGGGTGTGTTGATTGCAGATCAAACCCTTAACATGCTTTAAAATCTTGTGCTTTCCATTTTTAAGTGAAAAATGAAAGCACCACTCGACGGAAAAAAATTCTATGGAGAGCCTCAGTGAGGTCTCTCCCCCGCAGCCGTTGGATATAATTTTTTTCCCCATTCGACCGAGTATCTCTTCTCGTTAAAAAAAGACACTAATAAATACAAGCCACTTCATTTCTAAGGGAAAATGAAACCCTTAACAACCTTTTATTTTATAAAATGGGGTGTTTTCACCTGTGGATGGCTGGGAATGAACTCAGGACCTTCCGCTCATGTTCCATGGGCCGGTTGCTATGAGTTGGTTCATGTGGAGCAGAAAGTGTGCACTACACAAGTGACCTTCGTTATAGAATTGTAACAGCTCACTAACATAGCAAGATACTGGCTTGTTATCTTCTGAGCATAGTATAAATCTTTGGTGATTTTTTCCGAAGTATTGAAGGATACACTCTTTTCTTTTACTCTTTCGATGCATATATCTAAGAATCTCTTTAAAAAGTGTGTGTGTGTATATATATATATGCTAAAAACTATAGATTCTCTTGCAATTTTTTCGTGTGGTTTACATTGAAGTATCTTATAATTAGTATATGAGTATACCCAAAGTGATAAAGAAGTATGTCAAGTTCTTTTAAGTGGTATATCAAAAGTGGAAGTAACTACACCCGGGAGTAGAAAATATTTTTCCTATATATATATATATATATACACACGAGGATTCAATAAGTATAGTTGAAATTGATGCACAATCATCACAATTTTTTTAAGGATTTTCCATGTTGATTTATTCTCAAAGCAAAATGGTTTGCTTAAGCAAGTTTTTTTGGATTAAAGCGGGAAAAGGCACGGCCTCCATCTTAAATACCAATGATTTATGTAACTTATATATACACACAAGTAAGAAATATTTATGTATATTGTTACTAGACAATAATAGGCGTAAAAAAACAAAGCGATGTTTATTTTAATAAGAGCAAAAATTTGGAGAAAAGATAAACAAAGCTTATGATGAATCGACCAAATTTGAATCATGAATTAAGTTTTCCGAATCTAAGTCGAGTTCAAACAGTAGGTAGGTTACCGTGTACGCCTTTTTATCACTCCTCTCTCTCTTTATAGGAAGTTTCCGACAGCTTCAGCGTGTATGAGTCGTTCACGTCTCATGCATGCATGCATGCGAAAGCGTCTAGAACTCAAAACAAAACAAAAAGGAATCTTGGGGCGCGTTTGGTTCGCAAAAGCGCCATAAACAAGACAAAAGTATATATGGCGATCGATCGAGGAAGGACCGTATTAACTTAGCTACAAAAACTGTATAAAATTCAGTCAAAATATAATCCAAATTCGACCAAAATTAGAGATCTATATATGTCTAAAAATGTGAGAAGAAAAATACAAAGATGTATAGCAGTTTAGTTAGCTTTCAGATGGGTATCCTACATATGAGCTGGGTTCCTGTCCACCATATTTGACACTCCTAGTAGCTTGCTGAATTACAGCTAACCATGCGTCCTAGTTAATCCAAAGCGAGGATGCCAAAGAACATATATAAAGCGGCGAGATAAAGACGGTTTGCAGGTTTGGATACCACTTGAGCAAAAGGAAAGCAAAAAAACGTAAAGAGATAGACATGTTCTGGCATTGGGGCCGGCAACCCCACACAGGCACATGGGAAAGCGTGCATTTGTATCATATGGCCTCTCCTCTGGTCGATCTCTCGTATCCGGCCAGCCGGCCATCCTTTAGTTTTGCTGCTTCTGCTTTTGCAAAGCCATCTCTCTCCTTTGCTATCTCTCTCTCTCTCTCTCTCTCTCTCTATCTCTATCTCTATCTACAGACACATATATAGCTATAGTGTGGTGCTGCTTCTTCTACATGCTCTTTTCTAGGGTCGTGTCTCCACCAGGCCAAGCTAGGGACGAAGGCGCCGCTTTGCAGAAGCTCACTTTCGTTGTCTCAACACTCATCAATGGCCAGGCCCTTCACATGGTTTGATTTTTACATGCATGGCCTTGCATGTTCGTTAAGTCTGATCTAGTTCACATGACCTTACGATCTGTTCGTTTCAGATTGCTTGCCACCAATCGGATGATGACTTCTCTATGCATGTGAGGCTAGAAATTCTCAAACTCTAGCTAGCTTAGCTTTGTTGCGGGCCTTGGATTGAACTCCACTGAGGGCATGCACAATGATTAGATAACTGTTGTCTATATTATCATTTAATTAATTCATATCAACTGTAGATATTACTAAAGATAACTTCTACAATGAGTTGCCTTTTTACATGCCATCCATGTACAATGTGTCATGTTTATCGTGTTATAGTCGACTACTACCGTATGAGAGACGGCTCAATTCTCTATGCTCCCCTTCTCTCCTCCACATCATCTTGTGTCCTAAGTGGCAAGACGTATAAACAACTGACGTCACGCTATTATACATTGGGACTGTCTATTCATAAGTTACCTGAAATTTTCTTAAGTGATCATTGGATCAAATATCCAATCATATGACATCCATTGGATCAATATCCAATCATATGACACACCAATCTCTACATAAATCCAATGATCACAATAAGTGACTTAAACTTAAGAAAATTTGAAGCAACTTAAAACTAGCAAAACCGTTATACATTCTCTAACGAATCTATGCATTAATTATGGAATATGCATGACATGAGATCGACTTCGATCACAGCATCTTAGATCTTCATTACAATACAAATCACTTCTACCCTTTGCTAGGTTGCAAGGCTGCATGCATGCAATGATGTTTAACTAATGACAGGCACGCACGTACAGATCGATCGATGGGTACTGTTCGGTGTTTTCAAATACGAAATGTACTTCTTATGTAATGTTAACCTTTGCTAAAGCCATGCGTGTTTGCACGTACGATGGGGTGCACACATACGGCATAAGATTAACCGGGGTCGATCTTAATTTGTGTGCATGTCTGCTATGCATTCACGGTCCCTACCATCTTTTGTTTTTTTTACCTTTGGAGCTGAGGGCTTTCTCCTGCTGTGGGTCTAGTCGGCATGTGATGCCAACTCGCAAAGATACCTAGGCTGATCTCCCTGTTCATCAGTTTTTACTGGTCGGAATGATCGTGTCTTTATCACGGGCCTAGATCGTCGACATCTTGCGACAAGTGTCGTCCTTGATTAGGAAAATAGAAAGGAAGTGTGTACAAGTTTCATCAGGTAAAATGGATTACTGTGTATCGTGTATATATTGCGTTGGAATTCATTTATATATGGGATTGTCAAATCGTAAAGTGATTGAAAATTTATTAAGTATAAGTCATATGTTTTATCCATTGAATCAATATCTAATCATATGACACATCAATCTCTACACAAATCCAATGGTCACAATAATTAACTTAAATTTAAGAAAATTTCAGACGATTTAGAAATAGCAAATCCATTTATATATATGTTTAGAGAGGATGTAAGACATGTTCTTTTCCAGTGTGTTCTTGTTAAGTTTGTTTGGTCTTGTTGTAGGGAAGATTTTGGTTGGAGTAATTTCCCTAACTCTCTGGAAGATTTTCATCTAAATTGGTTAGATCGGAGGGGTGTTAATAACTACATTATCTACTTAATTAGTTTTGCAGCTATGGTTTGGACACTTTGGAAAACCAGGAATAAGATGGCGATCGAGAGAATTTTACCTAAGCGGCCTTCTGAAGTTGTGTTCAAATTTATGTCCTGCTTGCAGCACTGGAGGACGGCGATCAGGAAAGAGGATTGGCAAAGGCTGGATGAAATTTTATCGACGCTTGAAGGCTGGATGAAATTTTATCGACGCTTGAAGGCTGGATGAAATTTTATCGACGCTTGAAGGCTGGATGAAAAGTTTTTGCCTTTCTGAATAAGTAGTTGTTCTTATAGTAGGTGGCTCTCTGGAACTGTTGTAATCTGACTTTCGTTGGCTACAGTTGAGCTTTTGGTGATAACTGGTGACCCCAGTTTATGATCCTTTTGGTTGTAAGAATTTATATTTTGCTTTCTATAAAAGCAGGGAGTTACTTCCTCTGTCAAAAAAAAAAGTTTAGACATATAAAGAGCAACAATGACAGGCCGGTTTCAGCAAGTTTCAGATCATAGGATTTAGTTAAGTTTGTTCTAGTAGGTTTGGATCTGGTTTCTTGTTTCAGAGGTTGAAAGCATGTGGTTTCAGCAAGTTTTGGTACGGAGATGGTTCACTGGCGATCGAGTAACACAGGCTGGAAAAGAAGCGATGAGTCGGCCTAGCTAGTACCGGCGGCGACATCCCAATTCTAGCTTGTAGGCATTGATTTGGCATCGCCGCTGGGGCAAGGAGTACGGCGGCCATCACCATCCTCCTCGCCTGGATTGGCCCCAGTCACGATGGCATTGATTCAACATCGCGATAGTAGTGGAAGTTGCTGCAGATAGCGGCGTGGCCTGTGGGAGAGAGTGGCGTAGTGTCAAGGAGAAGAATCTACGGTCCTTAGATCGGATCAAAGTTATGATATACGGTACGAGCGTGTACATCTCAAAAACGAAGTAGATGAATCTCATAAAAAAACCTAATAACAACGACGAAGTAATCCGATGATTATTTGCACTATACAATTCTTCTAAGTTAATTACTCTATAATTTCATCGACGAATTCTCCTTAATTATCGAGTATTTTACCTCATCAGAGAGACATATATAGACGGATTGTACTAATAGTCTTCCACTCTATCACCTTTCAGTCTTTATCGGACGTCTTTTCCAGTTCGTCCTATGCAAGAGTATCGATTAACCCTTGCTGGATAAGGACATCCTTCACCACACATTGCCACACGTTGAAATTTCATTCGCAGTCAAATTTCTCAACTTGATTCCACATTGTAGACATCTATCTTGATTTTGTACCACCTGACACTTTACTGGCCTTCTCATAAATCCGATTAATCTGATCTTGGCTCTGATACCACTTGTTATACTCTGATATACCTTCTTATGTGCATCTGCTCCCAGATCGGATCAGAGTTGCAAGATACGACATAAACATGTATGATATCAAGAACGAAATAGATGAGTTCCGTATAGAGAACCTAATAACAGCGATGAAATAATCATGACGAGAGATAAAGATTTGACGAAACCGACCGCAAATTCTTTAAGCACAACCTCAAAAGAGTACAAGAGATTGTAGCTCTCTCACAACTCTCTCAAACCTTTTACGACGTTTGAATCCTTGCCCTATATAAGAATCTAGTGCTAAAGAATAATCTAGCATCTAATCCTCTCGTGTGCCTCTTGCTTGGGATAAGTTGGTTTTTGGCTTGTGTTCTCCATGACCATGCCTCATGGTTTTATATAGTATCCCCTAGTTCTTCTTCAAAACGAAGTAGAAATCCTATTAGGATTAGGATAGAAATCCTTGTAGAATACATCTCTAAGTCCTACTAGGTTAGAATACGAGTCACCCATACTCAACAGGAACAATTCTTGCCAAGTCTTGTGGTATGTGCCTGTCAAGGACTCAAGGTATTTTGTGCGAATATTATTAAGATAATCAGTGTGATTGTGATATATCAAGTAAGCTCATTTTGAACCACCCGAACTTTCTCATTTTGACCTCACAACTATTAGAAGGTCAAAATTGGTCTCTCAACTTTTACAAATAGTTCTATATATTAAGGACACAAGCTGAGTTGAAGGGCCACGTGACCAATAATTTGGCACATCACTTGACCACCTCAATCCCCATGCAAAATTGGCCTTGAAATGATTACTAAAGTAGCTGCAACTCCTTACACACACCCTCGTCAAACCTTAGCTCCAAAGGGGAACTGAGCTTTCTGCTAATGGGAGCAGACGAGGGGATGATTGAAATGGCAACACTGGAGCTTGGAGTGCCATTTTAGGTGAGTCAGGTGGTGACGTGGCCAAGTGATGTGCCAAATGACTACATATGTGGCCCGTCAACTCAACTTATGGGCTTATTCAAAAAGTTTTCGAGAGTTGAGAAATCCATCTGGCCCTTGTGATAGTTTGGGGACTAAACTGAGACATGCAAGAAAGTTCATGGAACCAAGCTGCAAGATTTCACCATAGGTCGCATACTTTACAAAAATGTCACTTATATCTCTGAACTTGATAAATAATTTGAATCCCATCCTCCACATATCGGATGGTTGAGACCCGTGCGTGCACAATAGCCACTCACAATATAATAATATCCTACCTGTGGCATAGTTTTAAAACAATTTAAAAATCGCACAATTATCTTCTATACAAATAGGCCGATTCATAGTCCAGAGTATCAACAGAGTACATATTCTTCTGTACAAAATCCAAATGAAATCGGTCATATCGTCCATGATCCATATGGTCAGAAATTGTTAGAATCGCCTCACACCAGAATGTTTTGCCCTGTTTTTTCTTTCTTTCTTTCTTTCTTACGTCCGTGTTTAGATTAGGATTGCAGAGGCGCATTTGGTTCTCGCAATTAATTATCCTGAAGGCTTTAAATAGAGATGCCACACAATCAAATACTTATTTTTTTGGGAAAAAAAAATAGCTAAGAGTGATGCTTATTATATTTGTCGTAGCATCGAGACTAAAATAGTAGGTACAAGGTACCTTCTAGTCAGGAGAAGACCCAACAGGAGAGAAGCCAAATATGTTGGTTATATTGATGGAGTAGTGAGTAAATGAGAGAATGAGCTCCCCTCCCCTCCCCTTACATGCCCTTAGGGCTATTTTGGTACATTTTTGTGGATACAGCACATGGACTTAGTCTATATACATGTATGATTTTCCCTAGGGCATCTAAGTATTGCCGACGACCGGGGCGGGGCACCTCTTGGAGCTCTCGTACGACAATATTAATAAAGGAGGAGTTGCGGATCAGGACCGCGGAGATTACAGACTAGGATAGACCGGCCTTAATTACAAATTATATATGAATTGCTCCAAACTCTTTGCCCCTACATGGACCAAATTCTATCGTCCTCCTTTAGCTTTGTCAGTAGCTCCAACGGAGTGGTTGACACAATCAAATACCGGGAAATCCATAGTAAACTGGCATAGCATGAAGTTAATTAGTGGGACTCAAACCGTGATCGATACCCATCAGACACGGGTGCCATATCACTTGGACTAGCCACCAATTGAATTGACTGTAGGAAATAGGATTTGTAACTTTTGGTTGGTTGGTTGGATACATCTTCCTGCAAGATTGTGTGCTATTTTTGCAATTTTTTATACATTAATTATTTGCAAAAGAATTCAGCTCCCATTGCTTCAACATATGCGTTCCATGGAAGATCATGCCATCTCATGTTCCAAAATAAACCCTTCCCCATGGTGCTTGCTAGTTTCCTTTTCTTTGATATCCTAGATATACTCAAATATATTGTTCCCTGATTTCAGGAGCGCAATTTTTCAACTTTCTCTTGCAATTTCCTTCTACGAAAACATGATCATTGTTGCTGCACCATCTCGTGCTACGAATCAATGTTTCTCTTGCCATGAAATCAATGTGAACTCTCTTTACTAGAAAAGAAAGATGCCAAACAACAAAACATGGAGGGACAGTGTTCAGTCTGCCATGCCATGCATCTTTTCCTCTTGCAAGCTCCAGAGCACATTCAGTACATGAATTACTTTGAAGAGAAGTAATGCACTGCTTCAATCTGCAGCATGGATGAAACCGAATCAAATTGTTTATGGAAATGATTGATCAGTAAGTGCTTGCTTTATTTCACTCGAATCGATCACGCTTTTTAGGGTTTATGCACGATGTTTTCTCAGTGTACTTCATGAGCTCATTACACCAAAATTATTAGGTGCAATCAGAGAAAGCTTGAGGCTTTGGAAGTGAGTGATGCAAAGGAAAAGACAAAAGGGGAAAGGAGATGTAAAGAGCAGCAAGCTAAAGCAAACACAAGGGCATATTTTTTTCTTCCATGCACACACACAAACCGGCCTCTTTAACCCTTTAGACCAAGTAAGAACCACTTCAGAAGAGAGATTTCTAGCAGGCTTCTAGGACTAGGACAAGAGGAAGCATCTTTAATTGAAAGGTGCAGGCCAGCTCTCTTTCATCATCATTACTGGGTGGAATGGTGGATAGAACAACTTTGTGCAAGGTAACTGTTATTGTCAGTGGAACACGGTTCCATGGTGATCTTCATCTTCAAGCCGGCCCCTCATGCTAGATAACTGTTTGGTATTAAACGTTGGAACGCTCTAGCAAGTAGCAACATCAAACGGTCCTTTCGCATTCATTGGCAGAAATGGGAAAATGCATTCAATTATATATACATGCGTTTTTTTTTTGAAAAAACGTAAGGCATGAGCTCTGCTAATTTGATTAAGGGAGAAAATGAAGTCCTCATCGCCTGCGCCGCCTCTGGCATGGCCGGCGGTTTCCTCGCCCTTCTCCACGACCCATGGAGAAGATGGACAGCGGTGTCGCAGGCGAAGACGACACTAGGCGATGGCGATGGCGAGACGAGACGGCAGTCCGGTGAAGTTCTGGTGAGGGCGAAGAGAGCACGTGGTAGAACGCTGTGGCGCAAAGCTAGAGAGGTGGATAAAGAGGGGAAAGGCTCACCAGTGGCGATGAATTTGGATGACAAAGACTTGTGAGCGGTGCGGGCTATTTTTGCCATGTCATCGTTCATGTCGGCTACAAAGGATATCAAGTCAGCCTATTCCATCAACTAACGGAAGAAAAGACCTGCAATGCAAACATGGAACAAGTTTAGAGGGGCAAGAAAGTAAAATACAAGTTTAGTGAGTAAAGTGGCATATCCTCACAAATTTAGGGAATTATCTCATGTTATATCAATGTTGAGATTTACTTTGCGATACATTTCATTTCAGACAAAGTAATCTGAGGTCTTCTTTTGTAACGTAGGCTGATCTCTAGTGTCGACCCAAATTGCGGAAAACGCCTTTTTTTTTTGGCAACGGCCATGCTTCCAACTGTTCACGTTGTGTACGTAGAGGATGCACGGGGCCCGAGTGTGATGGCTCATCTGCAGCAGAAAACGCTTTTGCGTGGCCGCCACTCGATCCCCACTGACTTCACCCGGTGTTCTTTCTAGTTTTGTATGAGAGCAAGTACGTACGTGCTTCGCCTTTCGTTTTAGCTTCATCTTCTCTTTCACCGTACGTACGCCAAGTTGGTGATACACGATAAGCATCGACATGGAAAGCTGGCGATCAATCCGTATGCTTCGTGGCATGCGAAATCGCACCGAAATTAACGAATCCAAGCTTAGCAATGGCTCCTCGAAACTGGCCTGTATGTGTGTGCGCCACCTCTGATTAGTTAGCTCCCACTACCAGAATTCGGATCTTTTCCCCGACTTCTGGACGTCGGTCGGGAATTCTAGTCATTCTGTTGGACAAAACTATATGCTAATGTGTGGAGTATTTTGCATCTGAATTTTCCAATTAGTGAAGTTTATGGGCACATGTATCCATCTATTTTTTAAAAAAGAAAATTCCAAATTTATCGGTCCGGGTGGTAAAGTGCATGGCTGCACATGAGAGAGAGATCTTTGTTCAGTCCCACCCATGGAAAACTTTATCGGCGAAATTTCACCGGTAACCAATGATTACCGGTGTTATTGGTAGGGTCGGATAAAATTTCATACTGGATAATAAAATTCGGATTTATCTAATTTTTATCTAAATTCAAATTTAGATAAATTTTGTTTTTCCATATGAAAAATTCATATTTTAATTAAAAAAATCGTCCGAAATTTTGCTGAAATATCCGGTGACCGGCGGTTACCGATTCTATCGATAGGATCCGATAAAATTTCCCCACCCAAAAATGAAATAATCACTTAGCGATATCCCCGTCCGTCGAGTGCATACCATTTTTCCAAACTTGTCTAAAGTATAATACACTAGTGTGAAAATTGTAGCTCATCATCGCCGCAATTGTGATGCTGCATTTTACAATTTTTGGGCTTTAATTTATTGAGAAAGGTGGGAACAACAACTTAAATTGAGTCACCCCAACATTACTTATACATTTGCACTAAGATGTTGACCACATTAGCTGAAACCCATCCAATTTTGTTCTTTGAATTAAGACCAGAACACACATCAGTAACATATCATTATTGTGCCGAAAGAATGATCACAGAAATAACATAGCTGGGGCCAGTGACCTCAATGCTTGTCCAAAGTGTTCCTTCATTAATTTCACTATAATGACAACATCGATCTCCAAAGCCCTCGCTTGTACTCTTCCAAGTAAACAATTACTAGTTAACTAAAATTGTTCCTCCCAAACCGACCGGGCCTAGTAATTAGTTAAATCACTTGGAAAGAAAATGCAGACTGATCCAAGAAAGGGATCGATATTAATAGAATCTGTGTGTAGGTTGATCAGTTCTTAATAAAAGATTTATGCTTGCATAAAGTACGCTTATCATTGCAATATATATAAAGCCGTGCTTCTGGGAGAAAAATTGAACGACGCACTAAGAACCTATCTTTTTGACGATCGAATTACTTATATATGGCAAGAATCTACTGTTATTGAGATGCCCTAGAGGCAATCATAGAGATGTTTGTATCATGTCTATGTTTATGAGTTATAGAATAAATGTTATTTTGTTTCTTAGATGAATTATTATTTATAAATATTAACAAGCTAGTACTCCATCCGTTTAGAAATGTACGACGTTTTAGAAAGCGTGGAGTCAAACTTATCTAACTTTGACTAATAATATATGAAAAACTATTTAGATTGGTCATGCATGAATGATATCATTAAAATTGTCATGATAAATATTTTTATAATATAATAATTTTGTAATTTTTTACGTACATAATCACATAAAAATTAATGGTCAAAGTGAGGTATTGGAGACCATGTTGATGTCCAAAACGTCAAACATTCTTGAACAAATAGAGTATGTGATTTGTTGGTGAAGCTCTTTAACTTATATGATGTTATTCTAAATGTATCCCTAGTCAGATATTATTGGTTGGAACACTAGTAACTTATCGACCAGCACATATATTAATTGGTGACCATGTTTTACCGGTCGTGGATATAGGGATATTGAATCAATAATGTAAACACATGTTAGAGAACATGGTGTTAGATTGACTCACCTTGAGACACTATTGAGATTATTATAATTTTATGTGTTATCAGTTGGTCTCAAGCAATGATGATATATAATCCTTAAACCTGAGATCAACATGGTTTCCTACATGTGTAATAGTACATTTAGGGGTTGTCAAACGCTACTTCGTAACTCGATAGTTATAAAGATAACTTTCGGGCATACTATAAAACATGCGAAGTGATATGACTGATTAAATATAGGATTTGCCCCTCCTAACATAATATGAGAGATATCTCTGAGCCCCTCGACATGGTAGGAAAAAGAAAGTGTATGGTCGTGCCACTAGTGGTCGAAGAGTCGACCACATGAAGTTATCCATCACTTGATCAAAAAAGTATTGAACAGTCCATAGATGATAAAATATCTCACCTGGAGTTCAACCAGATATCGTAAGACAGTGGGAGAATACGCAAGTATATCGTTCAGTCCGACCAGATACGAATTGGTTGTATGGAGATATGGACTAGCCGTATACTGGTCGAACATGATCACAAATTGGTCAGCGAACTGGTCGTAAGGAATTATGAACTGATCATGACTAAATATGAACTAGTTGTAAGTGATAAGGACCTGGTCGCAGATCATATTGTATAAGGTTCGTCGAGTATAATATTTATGTGTGTTCGGGAAACGTTATGTCCTGCTAGGAACCGCTAACTGCTCGTAGCCGGAAAGGAGTTTTCGAGTCGCAACTGATTACGCATGATCCTACAGGGTCACACACTTAATGGGTTGGAGCAAACGAGTTCGGATAGGATTGGTTATAGGCACTTTATAAGGGGATGCATGTGGTTGTTGGTACATAAGAGTTGCTCCACCAAAACCCTAGCTGTCATCTTCCCGTAGGATATACCGTGCGCGTTGGTGTTAGCATACCGGCGTATAGCATTCCACCCCTGAACGTATAGATACCGTAGAGACGCTGCTACGGTTGCTGCTACGTTGACCGAGGATGATCCACAATCTACGCAAGAAGCGTGATAGGTTGCTAGAGAAGATGGTCGGTGCCGAGGACGTTGGACGGTCGATTACGACTACTACATCGACGCGCTCGACATTGGATCAAACTGCTCTAACTCTTGTTCCGCTACACCGTGCGTCTAATGGTAACAATCTATGATCTCTTACTTGCATAGCTTCCTGATTTACGTTATATAATTGTTGAAATTGCTAGCTACTATCCATATCCCTTCATCTACGTCATGATGTGAATAAATATGTTAGACCAACAAGCTAATTACATTCTAGTGTTTTTTGTGTATGCAGATGCTCTTGGTATAGCGTTGCTCTAAATCATTAGGATATATATATTTTTTGAAGTATGAGCATACCTTGTATCAATAGCTTAAGCTTTTAAGTAAGTTGGTTGGTGAAACCCAAGTGTTTAGCTTAAGTTCAAATCTTGAGTCAAACAGTGTAAAAACATTATATATATATATATATATATATATATATATATATATATATATATATATATATATATATATATATAACGTCCGTTCTGCATCTCTCAGAGTATGTACTTCATTTAATATACCACTTAAATACATATATTATACTTCTTTATCATTTTCAGTATACTTAAATACAAATTATAAGATACTCCAATGCGATTTGATTGAAAAAATTTCATTGAAGCCTTTTGTTTTTTGTTATATACCATTTTTCATACATAAAAGAAGTATATACACAAATTTTGCTATAAAAGTGGAATTTAATGAAATTTTTCATGAAACTCACTTTGGAGTATCTTATAATTATTATTGGAGTATGCTCAAATAGATAAAGATGTATCATCATACGATTTAAGTGGTATATAAGAGGTATATATATATATATATATATATATATATATCAATGTTTTTCTTTAGTGATGAATGTACATCAATGCTACCGAATATAGTAGGTTCGGGAACTATTTTTATTATTTAACCTATTTTTAATTTATTTTTATTAATAATTCTCTGCTCAACTTATTTCCAAATATGATTCTTTTAGTCATGTGACAAACAACAATACCACTAATGGTGACGCGGTAAAACAGCACTGCCACGTCCCACCAATGGCGTGGTGATGTGTATTTGCACGTTACAGGCTGTGACGTGGTCAAAATGTTTAAATTTAGAAATAAAGTTGAAGAGGGGTTATTAATAAAATATTTTACAAAAAATATTTAATAAAAAGATCTAGGTTCGGTGACACAGTGACAATGCCTCCAGGATATATTTTTTTTGCACAGGCTGGATCACGAGAATGAAAGCCCAAGGCCCAACAAATGTCTCGGATCAGTCACAGGGCCCAAGAGGTCGTAACACATCAAGAAGCAAATTTGTAGGAAAGCCCAATCTGAAAACGACAAATAGAAAAAAAAAACTTCGTCTCCTGTTACGCCCTTTAGGCCCATCTGTATACTTTTCAGAGAATGTAGCCCATCTATTGGCGCTACCCCTATACTCTCTTGATTTAGCTGTGCCTTTTTTTTTTTTTTTATGTTCGGGATTTTTTCCTATCCGGTCTATATTAAAGAAGAAGAAGCATCATATATTTGAAAGCGCCCACGAGAGCAGTGCTCGAATCATGACGGACTAGAAGCCTAAAGCTCCTCTGTACCACTGTGCCCCTGCACAGTCTTCCCTCAACTGTGCCCCTACACAGTCCGGTGAGAAACACTACGTTCGACCAAGGATCGAACCCAGGGCAGAGGGGCAAGCACCCTTGCTCCCTCCCACTAAGCTATCGCCCAAGCCTCAGCTGTGCTCGTATTGAAGAAGAAAAAAAAGAAGCCGCACTTTATTATTCTGTAACGGTCATAGACTGTTTGATTAGAGTCATATTTTGTTTTCTGATGTTTCCCAAAATTTGAATTTAGTAGTGGAATAATTAGCAAAGATTTGGCAAGAAAATCTCTCCGATAGAGAAGTTTGCACGTAGTTAGTGTTGGCTTCTATCATTACGGATCAATTTGTAGTTAATAATGTTTAGTTGAGAATAATGGAGCTAGAGGGTCGTTTATGCCTATATTCGGTGTAATTCTATAACCACCCACCAATATATACTTTTACTCGTTGGATTTGCCACAACTTTACAAAGTCCTACACAAAAAAGCCCAAGATCTCGCTCAATTCTTAACGCGCATAAATTCATTCTCACTTGATTAACTTTGAGCCGTCGCTTGTCATGCCTTCCCATCCACCACTATCTCTTCCAAGTATGCTCATTTCATAGCTATGGCGTATCCTTTTACGGCGCCTCTCCAAGTTGCACAAATCTTCATACAACATGTGTTCCAGCTTCATGGACTACCATAGCCTATTGTATCAGATCGGGATCGAGTATTTACCAGCGTGATGTGGAGGGAGTTGTTTTCGGGCAGCACAAACTCAGTTACTGATGAGTTCAGTGTATCATCCGCAAACCGATGGCCAAACCGAATGAGTCAATCAATGTGTGGAAGCACATTTGTGATGTTTCGCTCATGCGTGCCCAAGTAAGTGGTATAATTGGTTGGCTCTATCTGAGTATTGGTACAATACTGCATTGCATTCGACACTATGTAAATCCCCTTCTGAGATCTTGTATGGCTACCGCCCCAAAAATTTCGGTATTAGAGATACTTCAGTCTGCCAGAATACTGAGTTGTCAGTTTGGCTGAAGGAATGAAAACTGATGACCGAGCTATTAAAGCAACACCTCAATCAAGCGAATCAACACATGAAGCATTAAGCAGATAAGAAAAGATCAGAAAGAGTATTACAAGAGGATGACTGGGTGTACTTGAAGCTTCAACCATATGTTCAGAGTTCGGTAGCTGTAAGAACTAACCACAAATTGGTATTTCATTACTTTGGTCCTTTTCAGGTTGAGAAGAAGATTGGACCAGTGGCTTACAGACTTAAGTTAGCAGCTACTGCGGCGATTCATCCCGTGATCCATGTGTTCCAACTCAGGAGAGCTGTTCCCCCTTCCAGGAGGGTACAATCCGAGCTTCCAAAAGTTACTGAAGATCTTCGGATCCCGCTCAAAGTATTGAGACAGCGACTCTAAGACAAGGGGGTGACAGCTACCACTCAAGTTCAAGTGCAATGGTCTGAAACATCTACTTCGACACCAACCTAGGAGCTACCACTCAAGTTCAAGTGCACCGGGAAGGAGGGTGAGCAGATATCTCCAAACTATTATCGTAGAGTTCACCTGCACTGGGCGACAATAAGGTTTCTGGGCAGCGCATTTGCGCGATCGCTCACTGTGCTGCATCATCTACGATCTGCACTGCTTTAAGACTGCGCTGCTTCCTGTTCTTCATCGAACCCGACTGTAAGTTGGTCGTAAGACCACTCTATTATGTTATAGTCCTATTTTGTGTATATTTAGAAGTACAATGAGTTGTCTGCTGTTGATATCGTTTTATGTATCTCTAGTTATTTATGATCTTTGCCTCGTACTAAAATTTAGTATTAAAATATTATCTATATTTCCAACAGCTGGGGACGCTTCCTGGTTTTGAATGGCAGCAGCAGCAGAAAACGCTTTTGCATGGCCGCCACTCGATCCCCACTGACTTCCCTCGGTTTTCTTTCTAGTTTTGTGTGAGAGCAAGTACGTGCTTTGCCTTTCGTTTTAGCTTCATCTTCTCTCTTACGTGCGTACGCCAAGTTGGTGATATACGATAAGCATTGACATGGAAGGCTGGCGATCAATCCGTATGCTTCGTGGCATGCAAAATCATACCGAAATTAACGCCTCCAAGCTTAGCAATGGCTCCTCGAAACAGGCCTGTATGTGTATCCGACACCTCTGATTAGTTAGCTCCCACTACCAGAATTCGGATCTTTTCCCCGACGGTTGGGCTATTTCCAACAGTTTCTGGACGTCGGTCGGGAATTCTAGTCATTCTGTTGGACAAAACTATATGCTAATGTGTGGAGTATTCTGCATCTGAATTTTCCAATTAGTGAAGTTTATGGGCACATGTATATATCCATCTATTTTTTTTAAAATAAAATTCCAAATAGGTGACCGGATGATGAGTTCCAGGTGGTAAAGTGCAGGGCTGCACATGAGAGTGAGGTCTTTGTTCAGTCCCACCCATGGAAAACTCTATCGGCGAAATTTCACCGGTAACCAGTGATTACCGGTGGGGTCTGATAAAATTTTATATCGGATAATAAAATTTGGATTTATCTAATTTTCATCTAAATTCGAATTTAGGTAAATTTTGTTTTTTCATATGAAAATTTCAAATTTCAATTAAAAATTTTGCTAAAATATCCGATAACCGGCAGTTACCAGTTCTATCGGTGGGTCCGATCAAATTTCCCCACCCAAAAATGAAATAATCACTTAGCGATGTCCCCGTCCGACGAGTGCATACCATTTTTCCAAACTTGTGTGAAAATTGTAGCTCATCATCGCCGCAATTGTGATGCTGCATTTTACAATTTTTGGGCTTTAATTTATCGAGAAAGGTGGGAACAGCAACTTAAATTGAGTCACCCCAACATTACTTATACATTTGCACTAAGATGTTGAACACATTAGCTGAAACCCATCCAATTTTGTTCTTTGAATTAAGACCAGAACACACATCAGTAACATATCATTATTGTGCCGAAAGAATGATCACAGAAATAACATAGCTGGGGCCAGTGACCTCAATGCTTGTCCAAAGTGTTCCTTCATTAATTTCACTATAATGACAACATCGATCTCCAAAGCCCTCGCTTGTACTCTTCCAAGTAAACAATTACTAGTTAACTAAAATTGTTCCTCCCAAACCGACCGGGCCTAGTAATTAGTTAAATCACTTGGAAAGAAAATGCAGACTGATCCAAGAAAGGGATCGATATTAATAGAATCTGTGTGTAGGTTGATCAGTTCTTAATAAAAGATTTATGCTTGCATAAAGTACGCTTATCATTGCAATATATATAAAGCCGTGCTTCTGGGAGAAAAATTGAACGACGCACTAAGAACCTATCTTTTTTGACGATCGAATTACTTATATATGGCAAGAATCTAATGTTGGTGATATGCCCTAGAGGCAATTATAGAGATGTTTGTATCAGGTCTATGTTTATGAGTTATAGAATAAATGATATTTTGTTCCTTGGATTAATTATCATTTATAAAGATTAACAAGTACTTCTTTCACTAATAATATATGAAAAACTATTTAGATTGGTCATGAGTGAATAGTATCATTAGATTTATCATGATAAATATTTTCATAATACAATAATTTTGTAATATTTTACTAACATAATCACATGAAAATTAATAGTCAAAGTGAGGTATTGGAGAACATGTCGATGTCCAAAGCTTTTTAACTTATATGATATCATTCTAAATGTATTCCTAGTCAGATGTCACTGGTCGGAACACTAGTAACTTATCGACCAACACATATATTAATTGATAACTATGTTTTACCGGTCATGGATATGGGGATTTCGAACCAATAATGTGAACACATGTTAGAGAATATGGTGTTGGATTGATCCATATTGAGACACTATTGAGATTGTTATGATTTTATATGTCATCAGTTGGTCTCAAGTAATGATGATGTATAATCCTTAGACATGAGATTAGCATGATTTCCTACATATGTAATAGTATACTTAGAGGTTATCAAATGCTAATTCGTAACTGGGTAGTTATAAAGGTAACTTTCAGGTTTGCTATGAAACATACGGAGGAATATGCCTGGCCGGATATGAGATTTGTCATCCTAACATAACATAAGAGATATCTCTAGACCTCTCGATGTGGTCGGATAAAGAAAGTGCATGACTGTGCCACTAGTGGTCGAAGAGTCGACCACATAAAGTTATTCGTCACTTGATCGAGAAAGTGTTGAACAGTCCATGGATAACAAAATATCTCACCTGGAGTTCAACAAGATATCGTGAGGTAGGGGGCGAATACGAAAGCAGGTCGTTCAGTTCGACCAGATACTAACTGGTCGTATAGAGATACGGACTAGTCGTATACTAGTCGAACATGATCACAAAATGGTTATAAGGAGTTACGAACTGGACGTGATTAAATACGAACTGGTCGTACGGAGATACGATTTGGTCGTAAGTGATAAAGATCTGGTCGCAGATCATATTGCATAAGAGTCGTTCGGTATAATATTTATGTGTGTTCGGGAAACGTTATGTACTGCTAGGAACCGCTGACGAATCGTAGTCGGAAAGTAGTTTTCGAATCGCAATCGATTATGCTTGAACCTACAGGGTCACATACTTAATGGGTTGTAATAAACGAGTTTGGATATGATCCATTATAGGCTCTCTATAAGGGGATGCATGTGGCGAAATGAGTTCGAATATGATCCGTTATGGATTCTTTATAAGGGGATGTATATGGCTATTGGTACGTAAGAGTTGCTCCACCGAAATCCTAGCCGCCATCTTCCCATAGGTCCTACCGTGCGTGTTGGTGCTAGCACACCGGTTGTAATATCTCGTTTAAACATACAACAAATAAATGATTAATACTGAAATTAAATATAATTAGAAAGGAAAATTCAGAATTTGGGAGGAGTATTACAACTTGGGCCTTCGGCCCATAGCTCTTGGCCCAAGTGGGAAGGGGATTAAGAGGTACAAACCCTAGCAGTTTTATCAGAAGGCAGTAATCCGTAGCAATCACTGCATCAGAGCACCACGCTGCATCAGAGCACGATGGGATATCAGTAGCACCGCCTCTCCACTACTGCCGGCCAGGAAGAGGAAGATCAACCAGAGGAAGGAAGAAGGAAAGAAGAGAAGAGGAGGATAAGAGGAGAGATGGTCTTCGTGGGGTTTCTTCATCGTCTTCCTGGGTGCTTGAAGGGTAACGGGTGTCGATCTTCGTTGTTTGATTAGTAGTAGATGTGAATTCGCTTAGAATTGATTGGTTCGATTTGCTACGGTTAGAGATTCAATTCTGTCCAGAAGGTTGTACGACTGTTTTCGGGTTTTTAGAGACTGAATTAGAGGTTTTCATCTCCTAGAGATATTTAGATAATGTTCTTAGCTTTCAGTGGCCGTCAAGATCACTTAATTCCGACATACGGATCAAAAGTTATGATAGTTTTCATCTCTGTTGTCCAGAATCCTGACAAGAATGAACTGTCAAGTTGTCTTTTAAAATATGATTGTGTTAATGGAAGATTCAGGGTTTTCACCCAACTAGGTTATTGTAGACCTTGGTCTTAGCTTTCGATATTGATAAAGAACGCTAAGTTTGGTTTAGCCAATTAGAAGTTATGGCTGTTTTCGTGCTGCTGCCCAGTTTTGTCGAATAGTTCTGACAAACGGTGTTCATCTATCTTTTGGAGTTAGATGTATATAAAATTCGGGATTTGCACCAACTAGATTGTTGTAGATAATTGCATTACCTTTCAAACAAGCCCGAGTTTGCATTTTTATGAATTTCAGCGCAAAAGTTATGTTACTTTTACTACTGCTGTCCTTTACAGCTTCCTGCTAGATTCTAGTTCAATTCGAGTAAAGAATGTAATTTAAACGTTGGGTTTTTGGGTATGTGCTGTGGTAGTGTCTTGATGTCGTGGTTCTTATTGAGTAATCTAATGGTGTAGGAGGTGAGGCTTCGAGGTTAGCGGCATCGCCTTTGCCTCCTAACGATCGCAACACTAAAGGCAAGTACATGGTAGAGTGGTGAACAATAGATTGTTCGCCATTGTCATTGATATTACTTATCATGCTATTTATTATGCTTTTGTTAAGCTTATTCTTATACATGGTATTGATCACATGGATTGAATGAGATTATGATATTGCGTTAATGAGAATGAGATATTGAGTTAATGAGATGGATTATGTTGATGAATAATTAAAGATGTTGCATCATTTACATTCATCATGACAAGAATTGCACGAGCAAGGTCGGTGAGAAAGTCATGTAACTAGTCCGTGAGGTCGGTGAGAAAGATACATGACTAGTCCGAGTGCTCTAGATAAAATCCTACTTCGGTGGGGACTTCACGGACCGAAGGATAGAGTGGTTCATCGACGGTGAACACTCCGCTATACCGGTATCAGCTGATGAGATGCATATGGGCATGAGCATGATGGTTCATTCGCATATATGAGTAAAATGTTAAATTGTGCGACTTTACCTATACGAAATATGGCTTGTTCATTTGAATATGAGAATGACATTCAATAGATAGATGATGATGATGATAGCCTTGATTATGGTTGACAAACCGTTGTTTATGGCTTTATTATGTATTTCTTTGAGTCCTGGATTCATTCTTGCTCTATTGTTGTTTTTAGGTGACCGTTGGTGACGCTCCACTCTGAAGGGCTAGCACACTTGGAATCACAAACTACACCCAATTACTTGATTCATTGGACATGAGATATTTTTGTTTTAGCATGATGACTTATATTTAGGACATGATGGTGTTGAATAACCTTAGATGATAAGTTAGAGTTGATTATTCATCCAATAGACTTAATCGATTGGTTTGCGTTAATCTTGGTTTATTACCTTGTTATGCGTCTAGGAGTAAATTATCTTTGGTTGTCATATCATTATGCTTATATTATTGTGACCCGTAGAAGTGTTTTATTGTGATACGCTTGTTGTAATTTATTATAAAATGATGTTAAAATTGATAGTTAGTGTAGTTAGTGGCATTCCGAGCTTAGGGTTGGGCCGGGGTGTTACACCGGTATACGGCGTTTCACCTCTGGATGTGTGGATACCGTAGAGGCGCTGCTGCGTTGATCGAGGACGATCCACGACCTACGCAAGGAACGTGATAGGTTTCTGGAGGAGACGGTCGGTGCCAAGGACGTTAGACGATCGACTACGACCACTACATCGACACGCTTGATGTTGGATCAAGTTACTCCAAGTCTTCTTCTGCTGCACTGCGCGTCTAGTGGTAACAATTTATGATCTCTTGCTTGTATGACTTCTTGGTTTACGTGATAATTTTTTTAAAATTGTTAGCTAGTGTAGCATATCCGTATCCCTTCATCTACGTTATAATGTGAATAAATATGTTAGACCAACAAGCTAATCATGTTCTAGTGTTTTTTGTTATGCAGATGCTCTTGGCATAGCGTTGCTCTAAATCATTAGGATATATTTGTTGAAGTAAGAGCATATTGCTTACCTTGTATCAATAGCTTAAACTTTTAAGTGAGCTGGTTGGTGAAACCCAAGCGTTTAGCTTAAGGTCAAATCTTGAGTCAAACAGGTGTAAAATCATTTTTTTTTTTGAAAAATATATACCAATGTTTTTCTTTAGTGATGAATGTACACCAATGCTCCCGAACATAGTAGGTTCGGAAACAATTTTTATTATTTAACCTTTTCAATTAATTTTTATTAGTAATCCTGTGCTCAACTTATTTCCAAATATGATCCTTCAGTCACGTGGCAAACAACAATACCATGCCACAATGAGCTAGAAAATAGCTTGAACAGCACTGCCACGTTCCCCAATGGCGTTGCTATGTGTATTTGCACCCGGCAAAATGTTCAAATTTATAAATTTAGAAATAAAATTGGAGAGAGGTTATTAATAAAATATTTTTTTAAGAAAATTTAATAAAAAAAATCTGGGTTCGGTGACAGTGCCTCTAGTATTTTTTTTGGCACTAGGTTGGATCACGAAAATGAGAGCCCAAGGCCCAACAAATGGCTCGGATCAGTCACAAGGCCCAAAGGCCGTGACATATCAAGAAGCAAATTTGTAGGAAAGCCCAATCTGAAAACAACAAATAGAAAGAAAAAAACACACTCCTATCACGCCCCTCAGGCCCATCTATATACTTTTCCGAGAATGTAGCCCATCTATTGGCGCAACCCCTACACTTTTGATTTAGCTGTGCTCGTATTGAAGACTAGAAAGAGAAGAAAAAAAAAAGAAGCCTCACTTTATTATTCTGTAACGGTCATAGACTGTCTGATTAGATTCATATTTTGTTTTCTGATGTTTCCCAAAACTTGAATTTAGTAATGGAATTGATAATTAGCTAAGATTTGGCAAGAAAAATCTCTCGGATAGAGAAGCATGCACGTAGTTAGTGTCGGCTTCTATCGTTACGGGTCAATTTGTAGTTAATAATGTTTAGTTGAGAATCATGGAGCTAGAGGGTCGTTTATGCCTATATTCGGTGTAATTCTATAATCACCCACCAATATATACTTTTACTCGTTGGATTTGCCACTACTTTACAAAGTCCTACACAAAAAAGCCCAAGATCTCGCTCAATTCTTATCGCGCATAAATTCATTCTTACCTGATTAACTTTGAGCCGTCGCCTGTCATGCCTTCTCATCCACCACTATCTCTTCCAGTGAATTATGTACATGTATATACAATTGATTCCCTGATAAGCACGCAATACTTGTTAAGTCCTTTGGTGCAGGCTACAAACCTACAACATCGGAACAAATTTGTATCACATTGAGCATATTATGTCATAATATTTTTTTTTGGGTCAAATTGAGCATATCACATGTCATGCAAGAATTTTGTACTTTGTTCCTTTGACCACAAGGGACATGCAAATAAGATCCTTATTTGGAACCTTCTTATATATGTGTATATATTGTTAGCCCTCTTGTCTCTTGTCCAAGGAGCTAGCTTGTGAATTGTGATGGGACATGATGTGCTATTCGTTGGTGAATGGTGATCTCATGCATAGGGTCCATTTGGATTTCTTGTGCCCCCAAATCTTGTTTTTCTTTTGTATGTTTTTGAAGCTTTTGATTTAGAGGGGGGCCTTGATTTGGCTTGGTCAGAATAAAAGTAACCAATTAAATTGACCCATGACAGCAACCTCTCTTATGGCTACTTGAAAAGGTTACATCTGTGTGGTCGTTCTTTGAGGCTCAAAGGTGTATGTAACTATCCTCCTGTACTCATGCACTGCCGGCGAGGTGGCAGCAAACGCAGTCACATCTATGGACGATCGTCCTATGCTTGATTTCTGTCAGGGTTTTCCAGCTGCATCATCATAGGTTTGTATCATAGGGTTATTCTGTAAAATTTGCAGCTAAATTTATGTTAATAAAATCGAGCAAGCCACTTCGAATTGTGATAAAAACTGTGACCTTTTCAAACAACGAGCGGATTTAATTAATTCTTTTCTGACGAAACATTAACACAAAAAAGCGACAGTTATGACTCCCGATCAACACACGGCTCTAGCCTGGACTAATTTGTCATGTCAAATTATGAAAGCAGGGTTAACCTTATGTTGATAGTGATGTGCCCACTTAGCTTGTAATTGCATTCTGTATGCTGATCACCTGAACTTAGCACATAATAACACTTCGACCATATTGCCAAGCCAAATGATTCGGTGCTGTGCATAGTGCTCTCCATATGGCGAGTGCTGCAGTTCCATGGAGTAATTCTTTAGTTCTTCTGATGAAGACTCAGTCACTACTCACCATCACCATGTACACCGCAAAGAAAATGATGTGGTCAGAGCCTCGCACTCTAGCTAGATGCCCACTCTAATGCAACGATAAGTTTATTTTATTGTCCGAAAGGAGGAACCATGTTATCCAATAGTCTCATGAAAAAAGCTTGATCAACCATGTATAGTTGCTATCTACTCGACACTCCAAATTTGACCGGTGGTTGGTCTCTTGGAAGAAAGGTAGAAATGATGCTTCTAACCATTAATCTTAACCGCGGCGCACTATTTGTGTTGTGCGGTATTTTTAGTGACCACAGTGGAAAGGTATGGGTGTACACCTTTACCATCCAGGTTCTAGTCTTCTTCTAAGCGAATTTAGATGTCTATTTGATTATGTGTATTCTTAGTTGGTGCAGAGACCGAGAGTTATACTTCCTTTTTTTTTAAAAAAAAAGTGACCACAGCTGAAATCTTTGAAGCGTGTAATCGATTTGCAATTCCACATCAAAGTTTACCTGATCTCGAAATCGTGCGATGTTTTCGAAACCTCCACAATTTACATGAGTCGTATATATATATATATATGCATGAGAGAAGATTTTCTGCCCAGGTAGCTATCCACTGAGCGTCGGCTATTGGATTTTGTTCAAGATTTGTGCCCTCTTCCAAGACTGACCGGTCAGTAGTTTTTTATTTGATCTGTGCAACCCTAAATTTTAGCAGGCGCCCCACGATGTATGTACCGGTACCAGTCTTTAATTAATTAAGCACCTAAGATGGATTATTATACTATACTTTGAGGGTAAACGGAATATATCTAATAAAACAACACAATAGGTCAAGTAATGTGAAGCACATCTACAATCGAAGGTAAGGCTTCATTCGGTTCGAGGTTAACATAGCTAGGTTAGCTTAACCTAAATTTTCTGTTTGGCAACCAACCTTATTAATATAAATTACCGTTTGGCTGGATTGGATGGGTGAGTTGGGTTAACAATAGGAACACAGAACTTAGAAGGTTAGGTGTGCTGAGTTAGCTTGTTCCGCCGATTTACAGTGGGTTAATTTGATCCTATGTCCTCTCTAACTTAAGGATGTTTGGCGGATTAAACTCCTAACCTACCTCTTAACACCGAACCATATGGACCCTACGTGATAAGGATCCAACTAGTAAGCTAGCGGGATCTCGTTGTTTGGCCCGATCTTTCAAGGTACACCTTAATAGTAGCCTTCTAACCCTTGCGCAGCACAAAAACAATAAAGCCTCCTTGATAAACCTTCTCCCACGCACACCGCAGCACGTGAACAAACGGTAGAAGAACCGAAGTTCCAGCGAGTAAAAATCCAACACCTCAATTGGATTTAACACAGCAAAGAGTAATTTCTCTCGAAAATCTCAAGACCACATCAAACGTGTCACCAAAACTATGGTGATTTTTCGGTATCTATTCCTTAACTTATAACTTGTCTACCCTTACAATGAGCTATACCTTGGCCTTATATTGGCACCTAAGGGTGCGGCCAAACACACACAGGCACGACCTGAGGCTGAAACAAACTAAGAAACGTGATCTACCTGGACTCTATCCCTAAGAAACAGACTAAACATCCAAAACAGACTCTTACTTTCCTAATAAACTGATTTGAATTGGTATGGAACCAATCCAGATTTATTTGATCGGGGAAACCGTATGTTCTTCTATTCCTGGCCTATCTCTGGTTTTTTATCTTTCCATCTTCTTCACTTGCCATATTGGTTTTGGATCACCTGGTCGAAGACCTGGACGCTGACTTGGTCGTGGTTGTTACCCTTCTGGATGTGGTTGTAGGCCTCCTGAATGTGGTCGTAGGCCAACTGGTGGTGGTCATGAACCAACTGGTAGTGGTTGTAGGCCACCTGGTGGTGGTTGTGAACCACCTGATCGTGGCCGTGAACCACCTAGTCATGGTCGTGGGCCTCCTGGTCCTGGTCATAGATTACTCCTACCAAGTACTGTTGATGCTGAGTACTGTTACCGTCGAGAACCCCTCCCACCAAGTACTGTTACCGTCGAAAACCCCTCCCACCAAGTACTGTTCCCGTCGAGTACTGTTCCCAGCAAGTACTCCTTCCACTGAATACTATTCCCGTCGAGTATTGTTCCCGACTCGAGTACTGTTCCTGATGAGTGCTCCTTCCGCCGAGTACTGGTTGTAACTCTCGTGAAACTGATCGTAGTCCTTTGTAAGCTGGTCGTAGATCCTCCAGAACTGGTTGTAGACCTTGTGGATCTGCTCGTGGCCCATCAAGAACTGGTCGTAGACCCTCTGGAGCTAGTCGTAGACCTTTCAGAACTAGTCGTGGACCTTACTCTCTTATGGCTTTGCTTGCACCTGGCTTACTTTTGGTCAAATTAGTAATAATGCTGTTTGGTGCCGTATCATTACATTTTGTCATTGTAAGCGTTCTTCGAAACATACATATATACTAGCTACATGCTCGTGCGTTGTTAAGAAGAAAAAACATATTACCACAGCATATTGAGCTGTTGTTGGCCATCGCTGGGCTTAGCCTACGCCAGTCCATCTACTCTCGCCAGTCCACCTACTTTGCTTCTCCGCTACCGTGTTTGGTACTTATAATCAAACTCCGATGCGGCCCATGTAGCACCTCTGTTGTTGTGCTTGCGCTACACCTTTGACTCTCCCGCCATGCACTATGCCTGCTCCACCGCACTGCAGTGTACACATCAGACATACGGCCCAACGACGTGACTAATGCCTCCCTATTGGCGTCGCCGATGTCCAGATCACCAGCCTCGGCCTTTCAATGGACAACGAAAACATGATGATGATGGTCTAGCCACATAACCGCATATCGTCGTGATGCAATCAAATGTATATGTGAATGAAACACGTACGTACAATAGAAAAATAGCATATGTAATAAACATACAAATAACACTTCCAAAAACACTCCACTGAGTGGTAGCTTGGCAGGGGCGCGATAGGCAGGCAAAATGACATGCACATTCGTGTGGACATATGCATCAACGAGCACCACCATGGATAGCCTGACAGCATGGGCGCCCTCCGGGATACGTAGAGCATGCAGGCCGAGGTGGAGGAGATGCGTGTCATGCTACTCTAGGGGACCACGGCCAGGTAGCACCAGTAGGTTGACAGCGACGTGAAGCACACGCACAACGCCGAGGTGTTGAGGCGATCCTCTTTTCCCTTGCGCTTCTCTGTTTCATCTTCGACAGTCCAACCTTAGGCGCCTAATTGCCGAGGTCGTAGCCATGCAGCGTGGTTACACAACGCTCATGTCTTCTTGATCTCGGCCTGGTCACTACCGCACTTGGCGTGCCTCCTCTAAGTTCTGTTAGGATTTATTTATTAAGATCGGAGCGATTTACGCGGAGGGGGGTGCTGGATGGCTTGTTGATACGAAATCGTTTTTGTAGCCGGAAGCCAAGGGGGATCGGGGGAAGAGAAGTGGAATCGAGCAAGTAGCAAAGGCCCACATGTTGGTGATTAGAGTGAGTAGTGGAACGATAGAGGGGACCAGAGATGGAACGAAGAACGCATCACTCACCACCACTATATTCTTTTTAAGTAATAGAGTTGATGTGGTAGTTAGGACGTCAGTGCCTATAGCTTACAAACCATCACGTCTAAGGATTTTGTTCATTTCCGCTAGAACTCCCAGTGGTAATCATGTGTAAATAATGCCCAAACAAATGGCGGCTAGCTAGCTAAGGAACGAATCCGTATCCTTTGTGATTGATCCATCACCATTGCATTGTGATTCCTCTTAATCATATCATGACCCTTCAGTCAAAGCAACTCACATAGATTAACAAAAATAAAAAGAAAATAAAGCATATCAAATTAGCCAATTGGATCACGATATCCTATCCACATGTATCGATGTCTACTCATGGATATATCGGATGATCGATGCCGTTGCCTATCGTTTTTTCGCTTTTGTTTGCTGGCTGGTTTGCTTGCCGACCGCGCTCAATCTGTCACCGTCTCGGTAGTTTTGAAGGGGAGACGTTTGCATCTGCATTTGCATATACACCGTACATTCAAAAATATATGATGTTTTAGAAAACGTATAATCAAATTTCTTTAACGTTGGCCGCTAATATATAAAAAACTATTTGTATGGGTCATGTGAAAGTGATATCATTAGATTAGTTATGAAAAATATTTTCATAAATAATAATTTTATATTATTTTACAGAATAATATATTCATATAAAAAAAGAACGATCAAAATTGTATATTGAAGATCATGTCGATGTCTAGAACGTCGTATATTCTTGAACGGAGGGAGTACACGAGGATGCTTGCAATTATTGTAGGGAAACGGGTAGGCTACACTAGCGCAAATTAAAAAATTCCACCCGTAAACCAAGATCACTGCAGTTATAGATCACGGTCTTACCACTAGACGCGCAGATGCGGAAGTTGATGCAGCGCGTCAAGCGATGTAGTCGTACCAAGTTGATGCGATGCGTTGGGGCGGAGTAGTCGTACTACTTCCTCGTCCTCGCCGTGGCGCCCCACGCATGCTCCTTTCTTGCGGTTCGTCCCAACGCCACGATGCAGCGCCTTCAAAGGTATCCACACGCACGGAGGAAGCGACGCACGCCGGACTACTAGATCCGCGCGAGCCACTAGGGCGTGGGAGGGTGGCGCCGGGTTTGGGATGTCACGAAAAACTCAACTCATAACCAGTGTGCCTGCCTCCTTTTATAGACATCCTTATAATGGGCTTCTCGAATAGAGGCCCATTAGGACTCAATGCCAGTCTAATTCGGATCCAATCCGAATTAGGCTTCACTTCAAGTGTGTGACCCTATAGGTTCACGATGTTTAGACATGACGCAAGTACACATACTTGGTCAATAGTTGATAGCGCCTCTAGCAAGACGTGCAACTCCTAAACGCACGTAAAGATCATATCGGACGAACCATCACAACGTTATGTACATGCCAATCCCTTTGCCTCACGATATTCGGTTCGAGCTCCAAGTCGACCACTCTTTCTCGATCCCGTGATCCTAATCCCTTACTAGGTTAACTCTTAACCTTAAGTAGCATGACCATGCATTTCGGATCCGATCACTCGAGGCCCAGAGATATCTCTCTCGGTAGAGAGGGCAAATCCCATCTCGACCGACCATGCCTCGCAAAGATGCTTCATGACAAACCCAAAGCTACCTTTATAACTACCCGTTACGAGTAGCGTTTGATAGCCCCTAAGTAGGTCTATTCACATCTGTAACATCCCAATTTTCTGAGCTTTAAAAATCTTTTAAATAGTTAGTAGGAGAAAATTCACCATTTGAATTTTATTTGAATTTAATTTCAAAAGCTTAATATTGGACTTTACAATCAAAAACATTTAATGTGAATAATCCCAACATGAACATTAGTCAAAACTATTTTATTTGGGTTCTATGTGCTCGAGATATATTTTCTAGATTTTTCTAGAATTTTTCGAGTTTATTTGCTATTTTATATTGCCTATTTGAATTTACGGTATTTTCTAAAATGAAAACCTATTTAAAATCTCAGATTGTGCTTGGGCGAAATCCACTCACCGACCCATTTCCTTTCCGCTCGGCCACTTCCGCGCAGCCCGCACCGCTCTCTCCTCGCAGCGGCGTGCGGCCCCACCCGTCACCGCAGCCATGCGTGTGCGACGCGATGCGCCCGAGCCACTCCGCCGCCTTGTGGGTCCCGCACGCCACGCCTCGTCGTCTTCCTCTCGGACTCGAGTCCGTGTCCGAGCCGGTGGTGCCACCGCGCGCCCGCGACTCGTCGCTCCGGGCACTATTTAACGCCGCGCTGCGTCGAATCTCCGCACCGCCTCTCTCTCAAAACCCTAGAACCCCTCGTAGATCGCGCCACCGGAAGGAATTGGCCGAGAAGTCCACCGCCGCCCGAAGCCTTTCGGCGTCGAGCCGCCGGTGGTGAGCCTTCGCCCTCGCCGTCACCAGTCCTGAGGTCGCCGCCGCATGGCCTTCACGATGCGCGCCTCATCATCCTCGAGGGAGCCCCGCATCGCCTCGTCGCCGTTCAACCGAGCCGCTCCGCCGCCAATCTCGGCGCCACCGCGATTTGATCACCGCCGGTAGCGTCCGACCGTGTCACCAGATTCGCGAGGGTGTGAGGAGCCCGATGCTACCCTCGTTGCGCCCGGCGTGGTCGAGTCGCCGTTGTCGTCTGACGGTGACAAGAACTCGCCGGCGATGCCACCGTGTCCCGGCTCGGTGCCGCGTCGATCTGTCGCCCTGTCGTGTCGTCGCGTGGAGCCGGTCGGCACCTCGTGGGTGCCGCGGTGGCGATCCACCGGACCGAACCAGGCTCGGTGGACTTTGTCCACCGTGGCCGAGGCACCGGCAGTGGACCCACTGTCGATCCACAATCACCTCGTTCGACGTTTCACGGCGCCGTTGCGCAATAAATCTGATTTTTCCTTTAGGAAAATAATTGATAAATTCATAAAATCTGATTTTCGGCATTTTATGTAATTTCAATCTTCCAAAGCTCATAACTTTTGCATCCTAACTCCGATTGAGCCCATTCAAATTTCTAAATTTGTCTAAATTCAGGATCTAGCTATCTGAGATTTTTATTTTTTTTTGGAGTTTGTTTTGCCTCTGTTATTTATTTGTTTTGGTTGTTTTGCTTCGTTTGTGCGTAGACGTCGATACTTCGGGAGTTTTCGTCGAAGAAGGCTTCAACCAAGTTCAAGACCAGTACATAGACCTTTTCCAAGGCAAGTCATACCTTTGATCATCTTGAACCCAATTTTACAATTACTTGTTTCAAAGTACTGCATTCTATTTTAACTATTTATTTAAATACTTTGGGTATAGTTATTATTCCAATTGTTATCACACCTTGGCCTTGTATGTCATAATTCCTTGTCACCCTAGATTGGTTTAGTTGATAATATTGTAGCACCAACATGGGTTGGTTAGACGCGAGTACAATTGCTTAGCCTTGCTACAAATCGTCATCTCATGTGAGTCGCAAATATTAAATATGACTAAGTGACTATGGAACTTCGTGTAAAACTGTGTGCTATGTGTTATTACTTCGTGATGGCATGTGTTGCACTAAAACCAACTGGGTGGTAAAGGATTTGGACTGAGGCAAGTGGTGGAGACTGTGTGACATGGTGGACTATGTGATGGGTATGATAATCTGTGTGGCTTAGTTAGAATATGGAAGTCTTGCCTTGGTCAATTAAGGACTTAACTTTGTGCGCCATTGAACTGAGCCTTACTGTACGACCACATGCCTGGTATGGGACGGGCCTAACTTAGTAAGTTATGGATTCTCGGCATTGATGTTCAGGTGGTAGGTTAGGCTTTGTGATAGGGTGGAGGTGTGACTACTTGGTGGTTGCATCACGGAGGATTCGTCGTCCCGACCAGCGGTGTGTCTTATGCATGGGCTATGTGATATGTATAACGGTTTGTAAGCACACCGGGAATGTCAATGTTGGAGATGAAGTTTCGAACTGTTTTGTTATGATTGGTGCTAGCTACTGCGGTTATATCGTGTGGGTAAAGTGTACAACCTCTGCAGAGTGTTAAACAATCTATTCGAATAGCGCGTCATGTCATGGACATGCTCGGGATTTCACATAAGGGTAGTGTTCATAAAATGTGGGGATGGGAGTGTGTGATCTCAATCATATGGCTATGTGAAATAATCATTTAGCTGTGTGTCTTTGTGAAAACAATCATAAATTAATATTGTCTATTTGTTTTGAATTATGCTTTCAATCTATTATTCAGTATTCAATTGCAAATGTTGTTGTTATGCAAAAGAACCACGTAAGCCTTTTCTTTGGAATAAGCTGCATCTATACATTGCATTCGTGGTATGATTTGCGTAGTACGGTTGTGTACTCACGCTTGTTGTAAAACTTGCGCCAAACTTACGTAAGAGGAGGAGTCTCACGCCGCTTTTGAGGAGGAGTTCGTTGAAGGCCGATTGTTCGTTAAGGTGCGGATCCCGCTTGGTTACCTGTGGTGAATTGGTGGGATCTGCTGAGTTTTCCGTTCATTCTTTGCTTTATTTCTGTTAGCTCTGCGTGGCTTAATAAGTGTAAACTCGACCATAAGGTTAAAACCATTATTTGCTATTCAAATTAATTGTTTACTTTGTCTATCGCTTGTGTGGATCGATATTTACTGTGTTAACCTGTGTGCACTAGCGTGATCTGGACTAGTGCAAGATACACGAGAGGGTTCCGTAATCGTAATTCAGGTCCCGGCAGAGGTGGTATCGAGCCATCTTGATCGTAGGTCTTGACCTTAGTTAGATTGGCCGCCTTTAGAGAGTCCAAATTATTTTCTAAAAGAAAATTAACTTGCAAGGTTAATTGATTGCTTAACTTTTCTCATATCTCTCTCGCCTCAACTTTTGCTATAATCTCTTCTCTCCTCATTGCCGCTTTAAAGTTGCCCTTACCTGCTAAATCTGTCTTTACTGATGCCTGCGTCTTCGAGCTATGGTGAGCGACCGGAGGGTATGCCGCCGAGCTTTGGAAGTTGCTCCGTGTTCTTGGAGGTTTTGATCGTCCGCCGTGCGTCGGCAACAATCGGGCGATGAATGGACGAGCTGTGGAGTGATTTGTCGCTCGACGATCACGCCGGGAGGAACGACAAGGCGAGCCAACCTTCGCACGCCTCGTGAGGAAGATCACTTGGTGGAAGGTATCCGTGAGTCGTCGCGCTGGCCATGCTACGTGTCGCAACATCTACGCACGGGAGCTTCAAGACACCGTCTTGGTTACCACCTCGAAGCCGCACTGTGGACTTGCCAAAGACGCTACCCGTCCACGAAGGAGAGAGCAACGCTTCTGATCGTACACCTCGCCTGATTCGTGGCCGCCAGAGGAAGCCTTGAGAGAACCATCACGGAGTTGGATCATGTCTATGAAGCCTTGCAGAGAGTCAAGAGAAGGTCGCCACTGGCAGAGATCCTCTCGACCAAGTCCCAAGAAGAGGGAGACCAGAGGAGGACTCGAAGAAGATCCGGAGGAAGGCCCGATTGAGCCGGAGAAAATGCGAGCGGAGGCAGCGGAGCGAGCTGCCAGACCGAACGCTGCTCTTGCACGCATTCGAGTGGCATCGATCGGTTGCCAAGATGCCGGCTCACTTCCGAGTCTACAGCCGTCAGGAGCGTCGCCGCGGTTGTGGAGGCTTTCTTGAGTAGTTCGTTTAGGCTTCAGTTTTTCAGGCTTAGCCAGTTTCAGTTTAGTGAGTCGCCCTTTAGGCGGTAGTTTTGTGTGCTTAGGTCGTTGTTCCTTTTTGTGTGTAGTATGAGTGCAAAGGCCTTAGGCATTTGTTGCAGCCATGCTAAGACCCTATTAATCAAGGTATTTCATTTGAGCTTCTTGATCTGTGTTTTGTTGGGTTTAACCTACCCCCTGCTTAGTTCTTAACTCATCTCGTGCTTGCTACCTTATCTAACCTATGGAGCTTCGCCAGATGGTTCAAACTCGTCAGACTGCTGCAAGTGGTTCCGGTACCCCAGCACCAGGAGGCAATGAGCAACCACTGCGAGGCGGTTCGCCGCCGCACCCCAATTGACTTGCAAAACTTTGGAGCTTTCATGGCGGCACGCACTCGGTGATGAATACCATGATGACTCGATGCAAGCCATGCACAACGAACAACAACAACCACAATCACGGCATGGAGCCCACCGCTCATGGTCACCATGGACCATCCAAACTTGCAGAATTCATGAGGACTCGTCCACCCACATTTTCTGGACACGTCTCTCCAGTGGAAGCGGATGATTGGCTCAGGGTTATTGAAAGAAAGCTGCTGATCACCCAATGCAGCGACCGTGAAAAGGTTCTGTATGCCACTCACCAGATGGAAGGCACCGCTGCTGAATGGTGGGAGAACTTCTGTGCCGCCCATGAGACACCACAGATATCACACAGGAGGAATTTTCTGCGGCATTCCGCCAGTACCATGTACCAGAGGGAATTATCGATCTGAAGAAGGATGAGTTCCGCGCTCTCAAGCAAGGAGCTATGTCAGTGTCTGACTACCTCAACAAGTTTTCTCAGCTAGCTCGCTATGCGTGAAGATGTAGCCACGGACAAGGCTCGCGATCGCTTTGAAGAAGTGAACAACTGGTCGCAAGTCGGTTTGATCGCCCATACTTTCCCGGATTTCAGGTTGGTCAACAAAGCTTTTGTTCTAGAGGACAAACGCAAGGAGCCGGAAGATAGCAGCAAGCGCCGGATGGCTCAGCAAAGGAACCATCAATCACGAGAGAGCAAGAAACGATTGCAAGCCACGGTTCAATAGGTTTCCACCCCAAACTTCGTTGAGCACCCGCACAACCTCAACACCCGTCCACCGCCCGTAACTTCGCAACCCTGCACTGTCAACCCCAATCCAGAAGCAACCAGCAGAACGTACCAAAGGTGCATTACGCTGTCGTCGGTAGGACATTTCGCCAATCGTGTCCGCAAAGGGGAACAATCACTCGATGCGCTTCAACCTTGGAGCTACTCCATCCAAGACGCCGCACGGGCATCAACCAAGGAGCCGCAAGTTGCCGGTCAAGCCGAGGAGCACCGCATCGTGATCGAGGCCGTGTCACCCACACCACAGGAAGGAGCCGGGAATCACTAGGCGTGTCTCGGGTAAGTTTACGGTTAACTCGGTTACGCATCGGTTTGTTTGATTCTGGAGCTTCGCATTCATTTGTTTCTGGGATGTTTGCAACCAAGAATAAATTTGAAGTTATGCGACTTAAGCATACTCTGTTAGTCCAGTCGCCTGCAGCAGAGCTAAGTACTAGAGTGGGATGTTTAGGAGCTAAGTTACTCATAGCGGGAGTTGAGTTTCTAGCCAACCTAATTGTCCTAGACACTCAAACCCTAGATGTCATTCTTGGCATGGATTGGTTATCCAAGCACAAAGCTGTGCTAGATTGTGGCCGAAGAGCCGTAACAGTAGAGGACGCCAAAGGAAACAAGGTAGAGTTTCTAGCCACCTCAGTTCGTGATGGACATTTGCTAGTAAACAGTCTAAAGACCCTTGCCTTAGAAGAAGTACCAGTGGTCAGTGAATATCCAGATGTGTTTCCGGAAGAATTACCAGGAATGCCACCGGATCGTGACATTGAGTTTGTCATCGACCTAGTGCCAGGGACAGCACCAATTTCAAAGAGACCTTATCGGATGCCAGCCGATGAATTGGTAGAGATGAAGAAGCAGATAGAAGAACTTCTTGAGAAAGGTTTCGTGAGACCTAGTTCGTGCCATGGGAGCGCCAGGTGTTGTTTGTCAAGAAGAAAGATGGAAGTATGAGGATGTGTATTGATTACCGTTCTCTCAACGGTTACCATAAAAACAAGTACCCACTACCTGGATAGATGATCCGTTTGATCGGATGAAAGGAGCCGGATTATTCTCGAAGATCGACTGCGATCGGTTACCACCAACTAAAGATTTGTCCTAAGGATATACCAAGACCGCCTTCTCAACGCGATGCGGACATTATGAGTTCTTAGTCATGTCTTTTAGTGCGACTAATGCCACTTGCCTATTTCATGAACATGATGAATAAAGTATTCATGGAATATTTGGACAAGTTCGTAGTTGTGTTCATTGATGATATTCGGTGTACTCCAAGTCGGAGGAAGAACACGCCTAACACTTAAGGATAATATTGGAAAAACTCGAGAGAGCATCGATTGTATGCCAAGTTCGATAAGTGTGATTTACGGAAGAAGGAAGTCGATTTTCTTGGTCATGTTATGACAATTAGAAGTAGCAGATTGACCCCGGGAAAGTCAAAGCAGTGTTACATTGGGAGCAACCCAAGACTGTAACTCAGATTCGCAGTTTCTTGGGAATGGCAGGTTATTACCGCCGTTTCATCGAAGGATTCTCATCAATTGCTAAGCCTCTTACGCAATTGTTGAAAAAGGAGAAAAAGTTCACTTGGACTCCAGCCTGTGAGGGAAGTTTTTAAGAGTTGAAGAAACGATTGACTTCAGCCTCAGTGCTGATTCTGCCAGATATTCGCAAGGATTTCGATATCTATTGTGATGCTTCGCGTCAAGGATTAGGATGCGTCCTGATGCAAGAAGGAAGAGCTGTCGCTTATGCATCAAGGCAATTGAGACCTCACGAAGAGAATTACCCTACTCATGATCTGGAATTAGCCGTCGTAGTGCATGCTTTAAAGATTTGGCGTCATTACCTCATCGGAAATCGCTGTGAAGTTTATACGGATCATAATAGTCTGAAGTACATCTTCACCCAGTCAGATTTGAATATGAGACAGAGAAGATGGTTAGAATTGATCAAGGATTATAATCTTGGGATCCATTACCATCCTGAAAAAGCCAATGTAGTTCTGCGATGCCTTGAGTCGCAAGAGTTCTTGTAATGCTTTGGAAGTAAAGGAAAGTTGCCCGAGCTCGTATGAAGAATTTGAAGCTAAAACTAGAAGTTGTGTCAGAAGGATTTGTAGCCAATTTGGAGTGCAGTCTACCTGGAGAAGCGATTCGTGAAGCACAACCAAAGGACCTGTGTTGTCGGATATCAAGCTCAAGATGGCGGAGGGAAAATTTAAAGATTTCACCAAGGATGATCAAGACATACTCGGATTAATGGTGAATCTGTGTACGGATAGCGATGGTCTAAGGCAGCTAATCTTAAAGAAGCCCACGACTCAAAGTATTCGATTCACCACGAAGTACTAAGATGTACCGGGATGTTAAGAATAAATTTTGGTGGCCCAATTTGAAGCGAGAAGTCGCGAGTTCGTTGCCTTATCGACATCATCCGAGAAAGTGAAGGCGAACACCGAGGCCAGCGAGGATTACGCAGCATTGAAGATTCAGTGGAAGTGGGAAGAAATCGGGATGGATTTCATCACCGGTTTACCCAAGACCCAATCGGGTTACGATTCAATCTGGGTAATAGTCGGTCGTTTGACCAAGGTCGCTCATTTCTTGCTAGTCAAAACCACGTACTCAGGAGATCGCCTTGCGGAATTGTACATGGCTAGAATTGTCAGTTTGCATGGTGTGCCCAAGAAGATAGTGTCAGATCGAGGATCTCAGTTCACCTCTCGTTTTTGGCAAAGCTTGCATGAAGCATTGGGTACCCATCTGAATTTCAGTACTGCGTATCATCCACAGACAGATGGACAGACTGAAAGAGTTAATCAGATATTGGAGGATATGCTGAGAGCTTGTGCTCTAGCTAATGCTACCCGTTGGGATAAAAGTCTGCGTATGCGAAATTTCATACAACAACTTGATTATCAAGCCGTCTACAAATGTCACCATTTGAAGCTTTGTGCTGGCGATGCTGTAGAACCGTTGAATTGGTGAAAGCAATTTGAGCGATCGGTTTCGTCGAACATTATTCGAAGCGAGAAGAGCAAGTGGCCATGATAAGAGAAAGATTAAAGATAGCTCGATCCGAGCGAAGAGCTATCGCGATAATCGTCGTCGTGATCTCGATTTTGAACCCGAGGATTTCGTTTATCTTGAGTTACACCACTCGAGAGGTGTCAAAGGTTTCATGCCAAAGGAAGCTTGCCTAGGTATGTTGGTCCGTTCAAGATTGTGGGCAGTGGAGAAGTTGCTTACGGTTGGAGCTACGCGATGCGTTGCGCGAGTGCATGATGTCTTTCATGTCTCGCGATTGAAGAAGTGTCTTCGTGTGCGGAAGAGCAAGCCCGTTGGAATCAATTGATCGAAGGAGGATCTTACCTACAAGGAGCAACGATCGAGATTTTGGATGTCGCGAGCGCCTCACGAAAGCAAGGCATTCGTTTTGCAAGGTCGGTGGAGCAACCACTCGAAGGAGAAGCAACATGGGAGCGTGAAGAAGAGCTAAAAGCCGAGTTCCCTAGCCTTTTCTCTATCTAGCTTTGAATCTGGGGTGAGATTCCTTTAAGGGGAGGTTTGTAACATCCCAATTTTACGAGCTTTAAAAATCTTTTAAATAGTTAGTAGGAGAAAATTCACCATTTGAATTTTATTTGAATTTAATTTCAAAAGCTTAATATTGGACTTTACAATCAAAACATTTAATGTGAATAATCCCAACATGAACATTAGTCAAAACTATTTTATTTGGGTTCTATGTGCTCGGATATATTTTCTAGATTTTCTAGAATTTTTCGAGTTTATTTGCTATTTTCTATTGCCTATTTGAATTTACGGTATTTTCTAAAATGAAAACCTATTTAAAATCTCAGATTTGTGCTTGGGCGAAATCCACTCAGTAGGCCCATTTCCTTCGCCTCGGCCACTTCCGCCGCACCAGCACGCCTCTCTCTCGCGGGCGTGCGGTCCCCACCCGTCGGCCGCGACCATGCGTGTGCGGCAGCGGTGCGGCCGAGCCACTCCCGCCGCCTTGTGGGTCCCGCACGCCACGTCCTCGTCGTCTTCCTCTCGGACTCGAGTCGGTGTCCGCCGGTGGTGCCGCGTGCGCCGCGGACTCGTCGCTCCGGGCACTATTTAACGCCGCGCTGCGTCGAATCTCCGCACCGCCCTCTCCTCCAAAACCCTAGAACCCCTCGTAGATCGCGCCGCCACGGAAGGAATTGGCGAAGTCCACCGCCGAAGCCTTTCGGCGTCGAGGCGCCGGTGGTGAGCCTTCGCCCTCGCCGTCACGATCCACGAGTCGCGCGCGCGGCCTTCACGATGCGCGCCTCATCATCCTCGAGAGCCCGCGTCGCCTCGTCGCCGTTCAACCGAGCGCTCGCGCCAATCTCGGCCGCCGCGATTTGATCACCGCCGGTAGCGTCCGACCGTGTCACCAGGTCGCGAGGTGTGAGGAGCGATGCTACCCTCCGTTGCCGCCCGCGATGGTCGATCGCCGTTGTCGTCTGTGGTGACAAGAACTTCGCCGGCGATGCCACCGTGTCCGCCTCGGTGCCGCGTCGATCTGTCGCCTCGTGTCGCGCGTGGAGCCCGATCGGCACCTCGTGGGTGCACGGTGGCGATCCACCGACCCCGAACCCAAGGCTCGGTGGACTTTGTCCACCGTGAGCGAGCAGCGGCGTGGGACCCACAGCCGGATCCACGATCACCTCGTCGAACGTTTACTGACGTCGGCGTTGCGCAATAAATCTGATTTTCCTTTAGGAAAATAATTCGATAAATTCATAAAATCTGATTTTCAGCATTTTATGTAATTTCAATCTTCAAAGCTCATAACTTTTGCATCCTAACTCCGATTGAGCCCATTCAAATTTCTAAATTTGTCTAAATTCAAGATCTAGCTATCTGAGATTTTTATTTAATTTTTGGAGTTTTTGCCTCTGTTATTTATTTGTTTTGGTTGTTTTGCTTCGTTTGTGCGTGAGCGTCGATGCCGGGAGTTTTCGTGAAGAAGGCTTCAACCAAGTTCAAGACCAGTACATAGACCTTTTCCAAGGCAAGTCATACCTTTGATCATCTTGAACCCAATTTTACAATTACTTGTTTCAAAGTACTGCATTCTATTTTAACTATTTATTTAAATGCTTTGGGTATAGTTATTATTCCAATTGTTATCACACCTTGGCCTTGTATGTCATAATTCCTTGTCACCCTAGATTGGTTTAGTTGGTAATATTGTAGCACCAACATGGGTTGGTTAGGCAGTACAATTGCTTAGCCATGCTACAAATCGTCATCTCATGTGAGTCGCAAATATTAAATATGACTAAGTGACTATGGAACTTAGTGTAAAGCGTGTGCTATGTGTTATTACTTCGTGATGGCATGTGTTGCACTAAAACCAACTGGGTGGTAAAGGATTTGGGTGAGGTAAGTGGTGGAGCGTGTGACATGGTGGACTATGTGATGGGTATGATAATCTGTGTGGCTTAGTTAGAATATGGAAGTCTTGCCTTGGTCAATTAAGGACTTAACTTTGTGCGCCATTGGCCGAGCCTTCTTTGCGACCACATGCACAGTATGGGGGGCCTAACTTAGTAAGTTATGGATTCTCGGCATTGATGTTCGGTGGTAGGTTAGGCTTTGTGATAGGGTGGAGGTGTGACTACTTGGTGGTTGCATCACGGGAGGATTCGTGCGTCCACGCCCAACGGTGTGTGTTATGCATGGGCTATGTGATATGTATAACGGTTTGTAAGCACCTTTGGAATGTCAATGTTGGAGATGAAGTTTCAACTGTTTTGTTATGATTGGTGCTAGCTACTTGGTTTATATCGTGTGGGTAAAGTGTACAACCTCTGCGAGTGTTAAACAATCTATTCGAATAGCGCGTCATGATCATGGACATGCTCGGGATTTCACATAAGGGTAGTGTTCATAAAATGTGGGGATGGGAGCTGTGTGATCTCAATCATATGGCTATGTGAAATAATCTGTTTAGCTTGTGTGTCTTTGTGAAAATAAGCATTAAATTAATATTGTCTATTTGTTTTGAATTATGCTTTCAATCTATTATTCGTATTCAATTGCAAATGTTCTTTGTTATGCAAAAGAACCACGAAGCCTTTTCTTTGGAATAAGCTGCATCTATACATTGCATTCTGTGGTATGATTTGCGAGTGCACGGTTGTGTACTCACGCTTGTTGTAAAACTTGCGCCCAAACTTCTGAAGAGGAGGAGTCACGCTTTGCTTTTGAGGAGGAGTTCGTTGAAGGTGATTGTTCGTTAAGTGCGGATCGATTGGTTACTGTGGTGAATTGGTGGGATCTCTGTGGAGTTTTCCGTTCATTCTTTGCTTTATTTCTGTTAGCCTGCGTGGCTTAATAAGTGTAAACTTCGACCATAAGGTTAAAACCATTATTTGTTATTCAAATTAATCGTTTACTTTGTCTATCGCTTGTGTGGATCGATATTTACTGTGTTAACCACTGTGTGCACTAGCGTGATCTGGACTAGTGCGGTATACAGAGGGTTCGAGAATCGTGATTCGGGTCCCGCAGAGGTGGTATCGAGCCATCCGTATGTAGGTCTTGACCTTAGTTAGATTGGCCGTCTTTAGAGAGTCCAAATTATTTTCTAAAGAAAAATTAACTTGCAAGGTTAATTGATTGCTTAACTTTTCTCATATCTCTCTCGCCTCAACTTTTGCTATAATCTCTTCTCTCCTCGCTGTTTTAAAGTTGCCCTTACCTGTTAAATGCTGTCTTTCTGGATCGTCGTCTTGAGCTATGGTGAGCGCCTGGAGGGTATGCCGAGAGCTTTGGAAGTTGCTCCAGTTCTTGGAGGTTTTGATCGTCCGTTGTCGTCGGCAACAAGCCGGGCGGTGAATGGGCGAGCCGTGGGTGATTTGTCGCTTTGACGATCGCGCGGGAGGAGCGACAAGGCGAGCCAACCTTCGCGCGTCTCGTGAGGAAGATCACTTGGTGGAAGGTATCCGAGTCGTCGCGCTTGGCCATGCTACGATATCGCAACATCTACGCGGGAGCTTCAAGACACCGTCTTCCGTTACCACCCGAGCTGCGGTGTGGACTTGCCCGCCACGCTACCCGTCCACGAAGGAGAAACAACGCTTCTGATCGTACACCTCGCCCGGTTCGTGGCGCCGGAGGAAGCCTTGGAGAGAACCATCACGGAGTTGGATCATGTCTATGAAGCCTTGCAGAGCGAAGAGAAGGTCGCCACTCTGCGGGAGATCCTCTATGACCAAGTCCCGAAGAAGAGGAGACCCGAGGAGGACTCGAAGAAGATCGGAGGAAGGCCAGTTGAGCCGAGAGAAAATGCAGAGCCGGAGGAGCAGCGGAGCCGGTTGCAGGAGCGCTGTTCTTCTTTGCACGGTTCGAGGCATCGAGATCGGTTTGCCAAGATGCGGCTCACTTAAGTCTCACCGTCGGGAGCGTCGCCGCGGTTGTGGAGGCTTTCTTGAGTAGTTCGTTTAGGCTTCAGTTTTTCAGGCTTAGCGAGTTTCAATTTAGTGAGTCGCCCTTTAGGCGGTAGTTTTGTGTGCTTAGGTCGTTGTTCCTTTTTGTGTGCGGTATGGTGCAAAGGCCCTTAGGCATTTGTTGCGACCATGCTAAGACCCTATTAATCAAGGTATTTCATTTGAGCTTCTTGATCGTGTTTTGTTGGGTTTAACCTACCCCCTGCTTAGTTCTTAACTCATCTCGTGCTTGCTACCTTATCTAACCTATGGAGCTTAGCGGATGGTTCAAACTCGTCGATGCTGCAAGTGGTTCGGTACCCCGACACCAGGAGGCAATGAGCAACAGTGCGGGAAGCGATTCCGCGCAAAGCACCCCAATTGACTTGCAAAACTTTGGAGCTTTCATGGCAGCACAGACTCGGTGATGAATACCATGATGACTCGGATGCAAGCCATGCACAACGAAACAACAACAACCACAATCACCGACATGGAGCCCGGTGCTCATGGTCACCATGGACCATCAAACTTTCGAAATTCGCGAGGACTCGTCCACCCACATTTCGGACACGTCTCTCTGGTGGGCGGATGATTGGCTCAGGGTTATTGAAAGAAAGCTGCTGATCACCCAATGCAGCGACCGTGAAAAGGTTCTGTATGCCACTCACAGAGGGTTCCAGAATCGTAATTCTGGGTCCCGACAACATCTCAAGTACATGCGACAATCTCAGGTCTAAGGACAAGGCGTACACATTGTGTAGAGAGAACCATAAGTATAAAAGCTATGTCTCATGTTGGGTCGGTCCAACCCCATGTTCTAAACATGTGTCCACATTATTGGTTTGACATCTCCATGTCTATGACCTGTGAAACATGGTCATCAACCGATACATGTGCTAATCCATCATTCACGTGTGTCCTCACATGAACTCCGACTAGGGACAACTTTAGAATAACCATACAAGTAAAGAGTTTCACAAACAAGTCACATACTTGTTAATCAACACAAAGGCAATATTCAAGGAACATTTATTAAATCATGGATACAATGAAATATCATCATCAATATGATTGCCTCTAGGGCATATCTCCATGATCTCCCACTTGCACTAGAGTCAATCTAGAAGATATCTAATACCCATAGCTCTTGTGTGCGCCTCATGCTTAGGCTATGGGAGAGGCTTCCTCAATGGATCCGAAACATTCAAATCCGTGTGTATTTTGCATATCTTTAAATCTCCTCGATTAAGGATCTCTCGAATGAGATGAAACCGCCGCAGAATGTGTTTGTTCTTTTGGTGATTCCTCGGCTCCTTGGTTTGCGCAATGGCCCCACTGTTATCACAATAAAGATCCGAGGATCGCACGCACTAGGAACCACACCTAGTTCGATTATGAACTTCCTTATCAAACACCTTCTTTTGCTTGCTTGAAGCCGCAATGTACTCGGCCTCCGTTGTAGAATCAGCAACAGTCTCCTGCTTGGAACTCTTCCAACTTACCGCACCACCGTTCAAAAGGAACACAAAACCCGATTGCGATTTGTAATCATCTTTGTCGGTTTGGAAGCTTGCATCGGTGTAACCATTTACAACGAGCTCTTCCTCACCTCAGTGACTAGGAACACATCCTTAGTTCTTCTCAAATACTTGAGGATGTTTTTAACATTGTCGGTGTCTCTCACCGATCGGCACAGTATCTGCTACGTAACACTTAGAGCATAGGAAACATCTCAAGCAGTACATATCATAGCATACATGATAGATCCAATGACCGAAGCATATGGAATCTTACTCATGCGATCTCGCTCATCGGTTGTCGAAGGACACCGAGTCTTGCCAAGATTTATGCCATGAGACATGGGAAAGAACCCTTTCTTTGCCTCCTCCATGTTGAACCGTTTCAACACTTTGTCAATGTAAGTACTACGGCTTAATCCTATTAGCCTTTTTGATCTATCTCTATAGATCTTAATACCCAAAATGTATCCGCTTCCCTAAGTCCTTCATTGAGAAACTATTTTTGGTGAGGTCTTAGGACTCGAGCATAGGAATATCATTTCCAATCGGTAATATGTCATCTACATATAAGATTAGAAATACGAGTGAGCTCCCACTTGTCTTATTGTAAACACAAGATTCTTCTTCGTTTTGATGAAGTCAAACCCTTTGACTACTTCATCAAAGCGAATGTTCCAACTCCGAGATGCTTGCTTCAATCCATAAATGGATTTTGAAGTTTGCATACTTTTCTAGCATTGTTTGGATCGACAAAACCCTCGGGTGTATCATATACACGTCCTCGGTTAAATTTCCATTAAGGAAAGCGTTTTGACATCCATCGCCATATCTCATAGTCGAAATATGCGACAATAGCTAGAATGATCCGTATTGATTTAAGCATCGCTCTGAGAAAGTCTCATCGTAGTCAACTCCTTGAACTTGCGAAAACCTTTGCGACAAGTCGAGCTTTATGGATATGAACATTTCCATCCATATCAATCTTCCTTTTATAGATCCATTTGCACTCTATGGTTTTAACACCATCAGTGAGTCAACCAAATTCAAACTTGATTGTCTCCCATGGATGCTATCTCGGATCTCATGGCACTATGCCATTTCTCAGTCTGGTCCATCATTGCTTCCACATAGGTCGTAGGCTCATCATTGTCTAACAATAACATATCTCGCGCATTGCGAGCCTTCCGACCTTCCGTGGTGGTGGTGCTTCCTTTGCCATGGGTTCCTCAACTTGTTACGCCACATGGGCATCATTCGTCGAGTCTTCCCGATTGGTTCATCTTGAACTTCTTCAAGCTGCACCGTTCTTCCACTTGTCTCCTGTTGAGAAACTCTTTCTCTAGGAAAACACCACTTGACGACAAACACTTTGCCCTCTAGTCGGTTGTAGAAGTAATATCAAAGGTTTCCTTGGATATCCACGAAAATGCATTTATCAGACTTGGGTGTGAGCTTGTCAGATGTGAGTAAACGACAAACGCCTCATCCCCAAATCTTTAGAAAGACAAGCGTGACTCTTCCCGGTCCATATCTCATATGGTGTCTTACCTCACAGTTTAGACGGTACCCTATTAAGTGTGAAAGCTGCGTTTCTAGGCGTAACCCCAAAGGATAATGGTAAATCGATGGCTCATCATCGATCGAACCATGTCCAACAAGGTCGATTACGCGCTCGGATACCCCGTTTCTTTGAGGCGTTCGGGCGGTGTTAGGCGTGGAACAATTCCGCAACTCTTGGATGATTGCTAAATTCATGACTCAAATACTCGCCACCACGATCGGATCGCGAGCCTTAATTTTCTTGATGCGTTGATTTTCAACCTCATTCGGAACTCTTTGAACTTTTCAAAAGTTTGGACTTATGCTTCATTAAGTAGACATACCCATATCTACTAAAATCATCGATGAAAGTTATGAAGTAATGAAATCCACCTCTAGCGATCGTGCTCATTGGTCCACATACATCGGTATGTATGATTTCCAACAAGTCTCGCGCCTCTCAAAAGAACCTTTGAAAGGTGATTTGGTCATCTTACCAAGCAAACAAGCTTCACATGTCTCGTATGATTCAAAATCAAGCGAAGTTAGAAGACCATCGACATGGAGCTTCTTCATGCGCTTTTCATATGTGACCCAAGCGACAATGCCAAACATAGGTGGGATTCAAATCATTAGGTCGAAGTCTTTTAGCATTTATGTTAAAGATAGGCGCATCATCAAGATTTAAAATAAATAACCCATTCACAATGGGCGCAAAAGCCATAAACATTCCATTTTTAGAGATCAAACAACCATTGTTTTTACTTGCAAATGAATAACCATCTCTCATCAAACATGAGGGGGATAAAATGTTTCGACTCATACTAGGAACATAATAACAATTATTCAATTCCATAATAAATCTTGAAGGAAGCTGAAGTTGCATGGTGCCGACGGTCAACGCAAACAACCCTTGCTTTATTTCAGCGAAAATCAACTTCACCTCTTGCGACTCCTCTACTTCTTATTAGCCCCTGCATCGAGTTGCAAATGTGAGCAACTGATCCGGTATCAAATACACAAGAGTTAATAGGAGAATCTGCGAGAAAAATGTCTAAAACATTTATGACAAGTGTACCATGGGTGGAAGTCTTACTTCACCCTTCTTCTTACATTCATCGGAATCCATGTACTTCTTGCAGTTTCTCTTCCGGTGGCGTTTCTTTACAATAGAAGCATCTTGTCTCGGCTCGAGTCTAGCATTAGGCTTAGGCGTTGGCTTGAGATCATATCTTTAACCTTGCCCTTATTCTTTGGACATGGCTTCTTACCCTTTTCTTGAAGCTAGACTTGTTCGCACACACCATCACATGGCTAGACCACGCACACTTCTTAATGTCACTCTCTGCTGTTTTGAGCATCCCACAAAGCTCATTAAGACCCTTATCCGCCCCATGCATATGGTAGTTCGAAATAAATGCCCATAGCTAGGTGGAAGAGACGCTAAAATGAAATCGATTGCCAACTCTTGGCCAATTGGAAAACCAAGTTTATCAAAGTCATTGTAACCAACCATTTTGATCACATGTGGGCCTCTGAGTGCACCTTACATTGCTTGCATTCCAAAAAGCCTTAGAGACATTGAACCGTTCGGTCGGCACGTATGCGGAACATGTCCTTAAGCGCTATCATCATATCATACGCTTCTGATCCTCAAAGCGCTTTTGAAGGTCGGGTTCCATGCATGCAAGCATAAGACAACTAATCTCAAGAGAGTCATCACATGCTTTCTTGTAGGCATTTTTAACAGCAGCAGACGCATTGTTAGCGAGTTCTTACGGGATTGGGGTGTCGAGCGTTTTCCTTTTTATGCCTTACGAGAACAATTCTCGAGATTCTGGACCCGATCCGAATAGTTTGTTCCATTTAATTTCTCTTTCTCAAGAATCGATCGCAAAGCAAAAGGGTATGCGTGGTTGCTAGATGCCATTGATCTACAATAGAAAATGCAAAATACTAAGACAAATAAAACCATGATAGAGTAAAGCAGTATTAAACAAATTTAATAGAATGTACTCCCACTAAAATCAACATCCCTCTATTGATTCTTAGCGATTCAAGATCCGCATTAACGAGTCTACTAGTGAGCTTTTGCATCACCGCTAGGAGACAAGGTAATTGATAAGCAACACCTTACTAATCATATCTCTATATGACTCTTGTTGTTGGGTGACATCTCTATGCCCCGGCGCCCAACCTTTATGCCCCAAGGCCCATAACCTTTATGATAACCTTGTTAAGTTCACCAATCCTTATGCATGTAAGTATCCGATACAAAACCCATCTAGTCAAGGAAAGTTGATGGTGCCCTAATTTTATAGACCCACCATCAATTTACAAGACATGGGATGGTGCAAAGTTTAATTGGGAGGGCATATGTTTAACTTAACATTTTGTGAGGGATCGCTATACTTCTACCATTCAAACATGCATAGGAGTAAAACAATAGGAATAGCATTCACACAGTTGTGACTCAGTATGACCCATTTTCTCATGGTGATCTCCATCGCCATAGAATCTGTCCACCATGATGATCTCCATCTCCATGGTTCATGTGTGCCATCCCTCCAAGTGATGTGTCCTCCGAGTACTACTATAAGCTATTACTCATAACAGCTACTAATAAAATACATGGATACTAGGAATCATCACAAGTCGACGCAGTGAGTTAATACAACACTTTGACAACACAATGGCTCCGATCGTGTTGCATTACCCCACGACTGTGAGTCATGCAAATATTACAAACATGCATCACATACACATTAGGCCATCTTGGTCACATACATCCTGTAAAAACAAGTTTATGCATAGAATCGCAATCTCTGGATAGGGTGTCGAGGGTTTCCCAGTGGGGTTCGAAGGCGCGCCCTCGCGATATCTCAGGCGTCAGGATATTCATAAAAACAGATCCAATCTATGCAATTTTTACATAGGATTTTGATCGGCAAATCATATTTACCACAAATCGACTCTTCGTTCGATTCGACCAATTATATTGATCTTCGCATGCGCAACGGTTTCGTGTCACTTGTCTACCCGATGGCGAATCCGACCGGTAGGGTATGTTGTTTCACGACCTTAGCGGCATGATCACGGTACATCGATTATTAATCTAGGTTCGATTTGATCAATCATATTGATCTTCGCATGCCGCAACCGGTTTCGTGTCACTTTGTCTACCCGATGGCGAATCCGGCCGGTAGGGTATGTTGTTTCGACCTTAGCGGCATGATCACGAAACCGGACTAATCCATTACGAAACTATACAATCGATCACATCGATCATACCGATTACATATCGCCATATGCAAATCACCGAACCTATAACATGACGACAACGCTCGATACCATCGTAGGGAAATGGGTAGGCTACACTAGCGCAAATTAAAAATTCTACCCGTAAACCAAGATCACTGCGATTATGGATCACGGTCTTACCACTAGGCGCGCAGTGCGGAAGTTGGCCGTGGCGTCGAGCGATGTAGTCGTACCAAGTTGATGCGATGCGTTGAGGCGAGTAGTCGTACTACTTCCTGCGTCCTCGTCGTGGCGTCCACGTCAGCTCCTTTCTTGCGGTTCGTCCCAACGCCACGAATCTGGTGCCTTCAAAGGTATCCACCGTGCGTGCGGGAGGAAGCGGCGCCGCGCCGGACTACTAGATCGCGCGGCGACTAGGGCGTGGGAGGGTGGCGGCGGGGTTTGGGGATGTCACGAAAAACTCAACTCATAACGGTGTGCCGCCCTCCTTTTATAGACATCCTTATAATGGGCTTCTACGAATAGAGGCCCATTAGGACTCAATGCCCGATCTAATTCGGATCCAATCCGAATGGGCTTCACTTATAAGTGTGTGACCCTATAGGTTCACGTATGTTTAGACATGGCGCAAGTACACATACTTGGTCAATAGTTGGTAGCGACCTCTAGCAAGGCGTGTCAACTCCTAAGCGCACGTAAAGATCATATCGGACGAACCATCACAACGTTATGTACATGCCAATCCCTTTGCCTCACGATATTCGGTCGAGCTCCAAGGCGACCACTCTTTCTCGATCCTGTGATCCGGAATCCCTTACTAGGTTAACTCTTAACCTTAAGTAGCATGGCCATGCATTTGGATCCGATCACTCGAGGGCCCAGAGATATCTCTCTCGGTAGAGAGGGCAAATCCCATCTCGATGACCATGCCTCGCGGCATGCTTCATGACAAACCAGCTACCTTTATAACTACCCGATTCACGGAGTAGCGTTTGATAGCCCCTAAGTAGGTCTATTCACATCTCAAGTACATGCGACAATCTCGGTCTAAGGACAAGGCGTACACATTGTGTAGAAAACCATAAGTATAAAGCTATGTCTCATGTTGGGTCGGTCCAACCCCATGTTCTAAACATGTGTCCACATTATTGGTTTGACATCTCCATGTCTATGACCTGTGAAACATGGTCATCAACCGATACATGTGCTAATCCATCATTCACGTGTGTCCTCACATGAACTCCGACTAGGGACAACTTTAGAATAACCATACAAGTAAAGAGTTTCACAAACAAGTCACATACTTGTTAATCAACACAAAGGCAATATTCAAGGAACATTTATTAAATCATGGATACAATGAAATATCATCATCAATATGATTGCCTCTAGGGTATATCTCCAACAATTATGCAGAGGTCAATTAGTGTACATTGCCATGGAACAAGACGCCCAAGACGGCCCCAATACTGCCTTTCGTTAATCATGTATGGAGTGTGTCGTCTTCTAACAGCAAGGACCATTTGGCGTCACATGAGAACAAGCTGAATCGAAAGGATTGCCAGTACGCAATGGAGAGGTCATATAAAATTTTGATTTTGATTTTGATTTTTTTTGAGAATGCAGACTATTAATTGAAAGAGGCAGCTCGGATGGTTATAGAACCATGTTTGGATTTGGTTATGACAAGCTTGAATGCATGATCATATACCAGAGTTCAACTTCCATGACCAGCCACACAGATATATTAAGCTCAATCAACCAAGTCTTTAAGCACATCTTGAAAACATGATTAACTTAACCAACATTGCATTTTTCCGATAGTCAATTAATCCTCTTTTAAGTGGGAAAAGTAAGCATATAGAACAACAATAGTAAATATTGATGACCAAACCAGACTGGTAAAGCACTTGGTCACTCCTACAAGGACCAAACTTCGAGATCCCAAGAGCATGTACAATGCAAGTACATAGAGAGATACTTAACAAGTAAAAACTATTTTTTCTTACCACGTATGATAGATAAGGAGTTTATATTGTAGCACCGTTGTTTAACGGGTGCTTACGTATATAACTATATCTAATTAATATACAATACAACATATAAGCACCTACCAAAAATATGCTTGCATTAGAGGAAATGAATCTTACATGGGTGGTTGATAACGTGGCTATATATTCTCTCTTTTTAAACACTCACATATAAATATTTTGCATTGTACATGCCCTGACAAAGATCTACGTATCCTAATGGGTATATGTGGGGAACCGGATTTACCGTCTAGAATCCTCTATGTATATCAACACTAGTCTCTAGATCAGTAGCTAATGCACATAATTACATCATTAAATATCAAACATATATCTCGCAAACGTAAAACTATTGCATAATATTAAACAATGCATAGATAGACCATATGGTCGCTTAACTTACACACGGGTCGATCAGGCCAAATACCTTAAATATCAGCAGTGGAAACGGAAATAACACCCAAGTGGAACCCTTAGGCTATGCCCACAGGCAATGGACTAGAGCTCGCGACTTAGTTCATGGCCTCTTTGACTTATAGTCCTATCGGACACAATTAAGTGACGGCATAGTCTTCTTCTTCTCCTCTTACTAAAGGATAGTAATTGAGCAACGGTGAGTCCGAAGGTACTTAGCAATCCACCACACAGAATGCAATTATAATAGATGCATCGTTGAACAAAGGAAAAGCTTGAGTTTTTTTTATTTGCAGAAAGTCACATTTGAAGTAGATTATATATAAGGCCTGAGACTTAGCATTTGGACTAAACTAATTTTAATGAAATTGAGTAATGTTGTAAAAATACTAGCGAAGGTTCTAACCTCCAAATATTATAGAGTGGCTTCAACTACCCAATACCATACAGTGGCTTCAACCACATTCAACATTTTTCATCAGGCTACTTGAAGAATCTAGCCCGCCATTATGAGTTAATAGAGTATTTTGGTAATTAATGACAATCGTTGTGTGGACTAATATTTTTTATGAGTTGGTGATAAAGTTTAAGTCCCATGATGATAAAGACTTTGGGTGGTATCATGATTTGATTGTCATCAAGCCAGGATTCGGGATGAATGATGTCATTATATGTTGATGAACATCAAGAAAAGAGATCCCAAAGTAAAAAAAAATCATCATATGTTGATGATATTCAAGATAATATCCTGAAATAGATAAGATCATCATGTGTTGATGATATTCAAGTCAAGAATTTGGAGTAAAGGAAATCATCATGTGTGGATGATTATCAAGTTAAGAATACGGACTTAGAGTGGAGATGTTCGTCATCAAGTGATCACTCCAAGATAGATGCTCAAGGAAAATGTATGACTAGCATAGGCTAAGGATATGTTCCTAGTCTTTTACCGGTGTCGGTGTTTGGTTGGAAGATCGGATTATTAGTATAGGTTGTTGTACTATTAAGAAATGTCTTGTCTAGTAGCTTGAGTTTCATCACATATTAATAGCTCAATCAAGTTTGCTCTAGCTCTTCTAGGCATGATGCTACTGTTTGCGAATGTGTTTTGCAAATAGTTGCAGCGCATGTATTAACTCTTTGTAGTATGAGAGTACAATTTGCAAATATGTTTTGCAAATGGTTGAAGTCCATGAACCTACTCCTTGTGGCATGATACTAAAGTTTGTAAATATATTTTGCAAATTGTTGAAGTCCATGCATCATTCATTGACACGGTCTAAGATTGCTTGTTGCTCTTTCCTTGGACTTAGGCCTTGTGTTGGCTCTTTAGAGTTATGCTTCTTGATTTCATCAAATGTGTTTGAGATCAATCAAATAGATGAATTTTGTATCCCTCTAAATAAGCTTTCTATAGAGCCTAAGATCACTCAATTCTGACATCAAAGTCAAAAGTTATGACTATTTTTTCGAGTATCACCTATGCTGAAATTCAGGCTCAGACTAACCAAAAGTCCGGTCTTACCACCCTTATAAGACCGGTCAACTTTTTCTAGAGGGCATGTTTTTGAGTTTTCTTCCTCCCGAAAGTCTGGTTTGACTAGTCCGGACTGATTGGGGTCCAGTCAGACCGGACCCTGTGAGGGAAGTCTGACCCCAAATTGTTTGTAATTGCTAGTTTTACAGCCGTAGCATTATAGCCCGATCTGACCGGCCGTTGATTGGCGGTCAGACTGGGTTTTGCTGTTTTCAGCCCTTTTAGCCTCCAACGGCTAGCTTTTGGTGTGTGGGCTATAAATACCCACCATGGCCGGTTGGATGGCATCTCTTGGCATCTCATTTCACTCTCTTGAGCTAGTGTGAGCTCATCTTCTCAATTATGCATGTGTTGCACCTTGTGAGCAAATGGAGAAGTTCTAGTTGTATGCGTTGCAACTAGAATTGGATTGAGCATCCAATTGTGGATGTTTTGCACTTGGTAATAGTCAACCAATAGGTTGGCCTATTACTCTTGGTGTTTGATGACACCTAGACGGCGTAGAGGCATTGTGGTCCGGTGATCTTTTCAAGAAGCTTGTGAGAAGGCCTGGCGTGTTGTGAGTGGCTTGGTGCTGGCTATCTCCAGAGTGGAGAAAGATCAACCGCTAGTGATCGAGGTGTTGGCTTAATTCGTGGAGCCGGTCCAATTTGTTTGGGCTTACCTTAACGTGGATTAGGAGATACCGGCAAGTCTCCAAACACCTTAGCAAAACATCCTTATGCCATTGTGGTTTGTTATATTATGATTTACTTTGTGCAATTTACATTTCTAGAATTAAATTGATTGTATTTCAAACTAGGATTGCAAACATTAACTTAAACTTAGGGTGTTGGTGCACTTGAGGGAAACTATAATCTTTAGGTTTTAATTGTGCAAAATCGAATTGACTTTCGGTTCTATATTAGAAATCGGTTTTAGCCTTAGAATTTTTAGAAAAGACAATTCACCCCCTCTAGTCGACTTCCTCGACCTTACACTACAACCCACATTTTTCACTGGCTACAACCAGGACAAATCAATACCTTGGGCTACTACCCGATCTTTCATTGGCTACAAACAGTACAAATCAAAGCCACGGGCTACAACCCGCACCTTCCACTGGCTACAACCAGGACAAATCAAAACATCGGGCTGCTACCCGACAGTTCATCCCTCCTACAAATTGTTTTATAAAAGATGAGACTAACCAAATAAGTTTTCGTGCATCACCCATGACAGTGGGTGCGGCTATCTAGAAAGTGTTCACTCTACAGAGGTTGTCCAACTTTACCCATAAGAGACGATCATCTTGTAATGTCAATACGTTACCATAGACGCGTGACTAAGAAAATCATCACAAGGCCTTTATAATGTCCCACCCCAATGCAGCTCTACCTGCTAAGGTTTCAACCGTCGGGGGCTACAACCCTCTAGAGGCCCCATCTTGTGTCGTGTGGGCCAGTGGCTACAACCACCCCCACATTCGACCCGATGGTGAAACTAATGTTGAGGTGAAGCAAATTAGTTAGCCAGATCAACATCATTATAAACTTGTGGCTACACTGTTAGTGCCCGAGAGGTCATCACAAGATTTAGTCCTTAATTGACTTGGGTGGGTCTACCATATTACCAACTCTCGTGCTTTTATCAGTACCCACCCGACTTACCATTCACCCTAGTCTAAAACAGTTTTCGAGTTTTGCTTCGAATATCTTTTCTAAGTTCAACATACCGGTCATCTCCATCCAGTGGCTGCCCAAATCAAGTTTTCATGTTTGAATGATGTCGGGGCAAATTAATGGCCACGTTTCAATGTATCTAAGTAAGGCTAAGCATGATACTTAGATACGGACTTAATGACTAATTAAGTTTACCATTATTCCTATGGCAACAAAGGATAGTGTCTAGGATCAAGGAAGGGAATTTAATAGCTCACTTAACATTAATGCATTAACTACGAGCTAATGTCAATATGGTTATAATCAAAGTAAAGCATGCATTTGATAATTTAAAACAATATACTATGCATTCAAAATGTAGGTGCAATATGATCAAACTAATGACTTGCCTTGCTCAATGTTTCGATAATCTAGGTTTTGTTCCTGCTCTTGCTTGAATTTGTTACTCCTTCAGAACTTTGAATTATAATTGTGCAAACTACGATTGAATTCAAGAATGCCTGAAAATAACCAAATAAACAAAAATACAATCAAATAGATCTAAAGAGAATTCAAGACAAATCAAATAAATTCCAACATTCATATGTTTGGTACCAGGGTGTGGATTCGGATTTTAGATGAATTTAAGATCAAGATTTATTTGATTCGGAGTTAGGATGAGAGAGATTGTGCTCTCAGAATATTCGCCGATGGAGCAATTACCGAAAAAGAGTGAGTAATCTTGGGAATACTCCTCTTAGGTCATTTGGACAGGAGAGATTACGTTAATAGGTAGGATCTACTGATTTTTATTCGTTTTACGAAGAGTTCTTCTATTGGAAGCGAACAACGGTGAGTGATAGATGGAATCAATAACATGACTTTGACATGTTTTTGAATTACTATTGTTTTATTGAGAGCACCTCATTATGACTTATAAGTGGGGTCGAGTTCATTTAATGATTTTCTTTATTAATTTCTATTCATCAAGGAAGTACCATGAGTTTTAGGCAAGACCTACGGATGATTACGAGGGTACACATGCGATAGATATAATTTTAACTAATCGGGTTAATTATAGATTTCACATCACTGGGATCCCCTAGAACATATTACCATTCGATGTTTAAGTATCAGTTAATTGAATGGTTAATATAATTACTAACTAAAATATGGGGACCACTATTTAATTAAACTCCAAATTATCCTTACATTGGAGATGTACCTAAGGGGCTGACAGGTCATACTAAGATTATGATAATTAATAGCTAGTTTTAGCTAGACCACTATTTACACATTAACCGTAATTGACCATTAACAAATCCTAGTATTTAACTTTCGATTAATCTATAGGTTAAATAATAATCCTAATATTCTTGAGCACTTAGGCAAGGCATATTAGCTCAATAACTGCCTTGAAATAGCAAGCTACTAGTGTGAGGGCCTATACGTAAGTGACTAACAGTCTATGGGGGGGAGTATATGCCATGCTAATCTTCAACCTATGATTAATCTATACTTAGCACTATTCCAATACAATTTAATTATTACCTAAATCAATTATCTTAGCTAATCTATAACTGGTAGGGGTCCACTAGTTAATTAAATATTACCGACATTGTAAAGTAATTAATTACTAATTAATGTGGAGCGTAGTGACAAACGTAATATATTTTAACTAGTTTTCATTTTACGATTAACGGTGTGGGATCCTACTATCATATATTATATTTGAGTGCTATTTTAAAATAATTAATAATGACCTAGGGTTGACTATTGAATCAAACACTAACCAAGTTAATTGTTTTATCAAATTAATAACTAGTAAGTGCCTACTTGTAAGTGTATGCTCCTCCCATTTAATATTGTCATTAGTATTATTTTACTAATGTGCTTACTGTGGAAAGTTATACGCTAGTTGCCTCAATTTGCAAAGTAAACTTAGTAAAATCTAGATTTAATTTCTTATTTGCCACTAGAAGTTGGTTAGGTCCCTAAAATACCATCGCAAATTTCTCATCCCTTCATTGCCATTGAATCTCAACTTTCATCCTGTTTTTACCACTCTCATTAGCCTCGTTACATCCAGCTGCCGTTAACCACTGAAAACTTGTCAAAATGCCCATACTACCCTTCTTCCTCCTCACTCTTCCTCTTCCTACCTTCACCCCTCCCCTCTGCTTCCACCGTGGCCACGTCACATCGCCCGACCCACGCTGCCTCGCCCTGCTCGTTGACCTCCTCCTGCCCACCACTGGCGGCCACCATCGGCCTCCTCCTAGCTCTCCCTTTCTCTTTCCCTTTCCCCTTTATTCCACACACGCATCAGAACTGGAGCGACACAAGCGCCGCACGATGGAGGCGCACACCCAATGCGTGCTTGACTCCCTTCACCGCCGTGAGCTCTCCATCGATGTCTCTGTCTCGCCCGCTCGACCACCTCGACTCCCTCGCCGCCTCAGGCGGCGCCGGTGCCCGCGGGTCGCCCCCCCTCCAACGACGACACTGACATCGCTGAGAGCCTGAGGGCACTATGCGCCAGGATGGGCTCCGTAGTGTTCTTTGGCTTCGTGGTTGTGCGTGCGCGGTGCAGGAGGCCGATGCACTGCACACTGAGATGCTGCTCGTGCTCAAGTGCTGCGTGGATCCAACCAAGTGCATCATGGACGCTGTCACCAACGTGTTCCCCGTGGACAGGTAGGAGGTGAAGGACCCCATATGACCTGGCCTAGGCGTGCGTGCTCATCCTAGAGGCAGTGATGCCGGCGCTAGCCGAACCAGAGATCGGTGCGTCATGGCCCTTGGTGCCGCGAGTCACGCAGGAGCGCGCGGGGCATAGCGAGGGAGTGGAAGGAGGCGGTGGAGCGTAAGGGTGGGGTGGAGGGGTTGCATGACTTCTAGCAACACGTGACAACATTTTCTTTGGTGGAGAGGGAGGACCGACCCCTGTACCAGAGGATTGTTGTCAGCTTCTCTTGGTGCCAACAGATGCCCCACCTCACTTTCGTCCTCGGTCTGGAGGAAGGAGAAGGAGAGCATGCAGAGGACGTCGAAGAGGGGATCGATCGAGTCGAAGTTAGATCCGTGGGCCTGGGTTGTTGTGGCCACGATCATGTTGTTGGCGGCGTGCTTCGATCTGGGGGGCATCTTGTCAAGAGAGGAGAGAGAGAGTAGAGAGACGGGGAGAGGGAGAGAGGACGGAAGAAGAACATGATGAAGCGGGTAAATAAGTCTTTTCACACACAATTTGATAGTCAACTCATGGTTGACCGATGGGGGTGGCAAAACGGGATGAAAGTTCAGATTCAATGGCAATGAAGGGACGAGCAATTTCGTGATGGCATTTTAGGGACATAGCCAACTTCTAGTGGCAAATAAGGGATTAACCCTAAAATCTATTATGGCCCCAAATTGGCAGTGATATACCTTGGGGCTCAATTTAATTCTATAAATTAATCATTCAGCTCAATTGTCATGGGGACAATTGCATTTAAATAATTTAAATAAACTCCAAAATTCAAGTTTCTTTTGTTTTGTTAGGTAGGGTTTGAATTTAGAAATAAGAATCATACAATTTAGAGTTAAAATAAGAGAGAACAAGCTCTCTAAAGTTTAAATTCGGGAAAATCCCAAAAATAAACAAAGGAGAGAGGGTGTCTCTCACTGACAGTTGGGACCCGTTGATTTTTATTTTCTTTTTGGTTTATTTTTAAATTATAAATTCTTATTATGACTGACAGGTAGGGCTAGGGTATTTTAATTTCTTTTCGATTTATTTTCTAATTGAAAATAGAAACAGTTAATGACAGGTGGGGCCACTTGGGTTTTTATATTCTATTTTAATTATTTCCCTAAAGCAAATTCATGAGTCACTAACAGGTGGGGCCACATCCACGTGGGATCAGTCCACAGGTCAGTAGCATGGGTCTACGGACCGAATCTAAACAATGTTTTTAAAGGGGTAGGCCCGCTTGTGATAGGCCCATAACTTAAATTAGGTTCTAATTAGATTTTCTAATTACGTTGGGCCCACATGTCATACTAACATTACTAGTAATTACATTATTTGCTAACCACATACTTAAGTGCTAATTAATTACATCATTAACCCTAATTACATTGCTACAATGCCCCCAATTCACACCGGAATAGTGGAGGGCACCATGGTTGCGCTCGGCCGAGCTCGGTGCCAACGAACGGAACCACGATGATGACCTGGGAGCCTTAAAATGGATTTTCGCAGTACCGACGAACATCCTACGGTGCCGATGTGACATGTGGTGGCCTACAGCAGCGAGCGTAGCTACGTGCGGCAGTTGCGGCGATCTGGCCTAAGGTGGTGGTAGCGCTGGAGGGAGAGGGGAGAAAAGGAGGCGCGCACGACACCAGGGAGGAGGGAAGGGCTTACCGGCACAAACCATGGAGGCGGGGAAGGTCTGAGGCGATCTAGCGATGACGACCTGGTGTGGCGTGATAGTCCATGCGGCGGTGGCGCTGCAGAGAAGGAGAGCTCGAGTGAGAGATGGAGTGCGATGGAGGAGGGTGTGGGGATGTTCCAGGTGAAAGGAATCGAGGAGGGGCTCACCGGGTGATGAACAACGGTGGTGGAGGCAGATTCGGTCAGTTTTGGGGAACACGATGTTGGCGACGCTCCTGTGGAGGAAAGGATTAACTGATTGAGGGGCAAATATACTTGGGTGCTATAACATGTCGTGACACTGGTTATTTGGGAAGAGCTCATCGAATTCAATGGGAATGGCGAGGCGGAGGTGACTGCGTCAGATGGCCAGGCACTAGTGAGGAAGAAGATGAGGGGGCGGGGCATTCTCGGTGCGCTAGCTACATAGAAAGGAAAGGGAGGTGAACACAGGGAAGAGGATGCCCAGACGATGCCAAAGGGCATGATGATGCTGGTCGAGGCTCACCAGAGTGGCAGCGCAGCATGGCGGTCGAAACAGAGGAGGTGGAAGAAAACCGCGTTCCCTGGGACTCTATGATAGAGAGAAGAAAAGGTGAGGAGGACGACGAAGGGGCCAAGGCGAACGGGTAGGATAAGGTTACCATGGTCCAGGCTCACCTAAGCATGCAGCTGGGCTCAACGAAGGCAGCGGCCAGAACATGAAGCTTGAGCTTCGTGAGCTCATTTTCCCTGATTGCTTTCTTGAGAAGAAGTTGAGGGAAGGGATGCAAATGAGCTCGATGCGTAGCTCAGCGAAGCTTAAATGCGACGAGACGAGCGGCAGTTGTGCGCGGCGATGGTGGTGCAGGCAGAAGTGGGCACAGAGCGGCGACACGATGGGGAGAGAGCGGGTCACGCGCGACGGTTGTCGAGGCATGGGTGGCGTCGCGTCGACGACGTTGTGGCGAGGGCAGTAGTGACGCACAACACAGTGCAACGGCGTGGGAGCAAGGTGATGGGCTCGGTGTAGCTGGCGCATGGTGAGGCGAGCGTAGGGGCTGGGAGGGAGGAGGAGGCCGAGCGGCTGGGCTGCGTTGCGCCGAGAAGGGAGAAGGCAAGGTGGGTCGGCCCGGGAAAAAGAAAGAAAAGAAAAGAGAAGTGAAAAGGAAAAATGGACTGGGCTAGCTTGAATTTGGCCTAAACCGAGTTTTGAGGTTTTTCAATTTCCTTTCTACTTCCTTTGCTTTTTAAATTCAAATTTCTGATTTGGTGATTCAAAAATTCAAATATTATTTTAATTTAATTTCAAATATCTCGACTTTAACCAATTTGCATTTTATGCATTGATCTTGAGAAATTCAAAATATGCAAAATTCAAAATATGCAAAAACTCCAAAGAATTCACAGAAAATTCAATTTTTTTAAAAAAATTTTCCACATTTTCATGTTCCAGATTTTGGCTACAATTTTAGGGTGTTACAGTATATGTACTCGTCGGTGGTGAGTCGTCACTGACTACCGCCAAACTGGTAAAACACGATCGAGGTTGTGCCGGCCCAGCTGGTCTAACACACGTACGGTCGGAGGTCGATGCCGTTGCCGTGCGCGGAAGCCTGGATGCTGCTAACGTGGTAGAGATTCCATCTACGGCCGCTCAGCCAATGGGAGAGAGCCCCCATCCTACGGGCAGATGGACGGCCACTAGTAATACGTGGCGCTTATCCATACGGCAATGAATTAATTTAATTTCGACCAGGAAAAAAAACTCCTATCTACTAGTACTAACTAGCTAGTCCTAATTGTCCCATCAAACAATTAGAAAAAAAACTAGCCCAAATTAGAATTTTTTATTAATTAACCATTTTTCAAATTTTATTTTAAAGTTAACTCTTGGCGCACTTTATTTCGAATTCGACTCTTTTGGTCACGCCAACACATGTGGCGTGACAAAACAACACTATCATGTCAGCTCGTTTTGGGCAATCTCTTGTCACGTCACCACCGGTAGCGTGACAGTGTTGTTTTATCACGTCACTGGTTGTGGCGTGATAAAAAGTGTTATTTTAGGGATTTATCTTATGGCGTAATAGTATTGTTTTGTCATGTCATGGGCGGTGGCGTGATCAAAAGGATCAGAATTGGAAATAAAGTGCGTTGACGGTTAACTTTAAAATAAAATTTGAAAAAGATTAATTAATAAAAATTTCCCAAATTAAATCCCCAGTTGGCAAACAAACCTGTGGGCTGATGATAGTTCACACAAATTAAAGAGATTTAATTATTGCACATTGCGTTGCGTGTTGATGAAGCGTGCGTTTCAGTAGCAAGCATCACGGGAGTTATGTAGCCTGTACTCGATTGATATGGATGCTCCGATGGATGGATGGATCGTCTCCAAATCATACAATGAAATGATGCTCTTTTTAGGAACATTAAATATGAATTTGTGATGCAATCATATCTTTAAGTTAGCCGGTGAAAATTCACCGGCGAGTGAAGTGCTATTTGACAAATGGCGCCAATTTGCTGGTTGTGTGTCTATTTTTTTGTTTTTTTGAAACATCTAGTACAACACACAACGCCCCCACACATGCATACCACCACACGCATGCACTCACACACACGACACCTACGGAAGACCGGACGAGCGGAGCTTGAAAAAATGACGAAGTCACCACCGACGTCTCGCTTGTGACGGGTTTCGAAGTGCCTTCTACACTTCTTGTTGATGCGGTGACATCAGTTGTGTCTTTAGGGTGCCACATAAGATTCAAGTTGAGGTGGGCTATTTCTTGTATGAGACACGGCTTGGCACATAGACCAACAATCTAGGTACAACAAAAACATGTATTGGGGAGGATGGTTGTATCTACCTATATTGTTTGTGGGGCCATTGCATTAAACCATGCCACCATGCCAAGTGTTACATTGCTCCACGCCACGGATCCGGAGCCACCGGCTTAGATCCAACCGGATCTGGTCGATGGTGGTTTGACTCTGGTTAGATCCATGGTAGCGGCGATAGAGATAGGAGGGAGTGGTAGTGTGGGAAGTTGAGGGAGGGCACCAGTGCCCGTCAGAGGAGACGAAGGTGCCAGCGAGGTGGGAGGCCGGAGTTGGGAGTGAGGGTGAGATTAGGGGTGAAATCCGAGTGGATAATTCCCGCCTAATCCGGTTCTGAACCGAATCTGGGAAGCTATTTTACTATCCGATTGGATCTAGGACCGAATCAAGAGTTACTACTATCAACTAGATCTAGATTTTTCGTGTATTATGCCGGATAGTTTCCCGTATTGTAGGAAGAAGAAGAAAAATTTTAGAAAAAGGTTTTTGGGCTTTGAAAAATAACAAAATACACTAAACAAATCTAGAAAAAAATCACAAAGGTATTTTAGAATATTTGGAACCCAGGTAACATATTTTCATACTTTGAAAAGGTTTTATTAATTCTTTAAGAACGCTTTTAGTCTCAGGAAAAAATAGGGAAAAACTTTTATAAATTCAGAAAAAATCAAGAAATGGCTCAAAATTCGATAATAGATAAAATTATTATTTTAAGCTGAAATTTAAAAATTGAGGCTGTTACACCTTATGTTGGTGCGATCGTGTCAAATTTATGTATGGACTTATGTTCAAGCGTACTGTGTCATTTATGTCAATGTGATTTGTGTATACGTGTGAGGCTTATATATGTACTCACATTGAAAAGTTGAAGCTACGGTGGTCTGGTTTAACGTATATTCCTTCATGTGTATAATGCGTCTAACTATTTTATCCCTTCCCGATTCGAATTCGTCTTGTAACTGCCCCATGTTTGTATCCCGAATACTCCGAATTTGTATTCGTACTGTTCCGCTCATATCCAGAAAAAAATGGGTTAGAACACAAAATGAGCAATATCCACCCATATCCGGACTATTTCACCTCTAGGTGATATGGGTGAAATGTGGGAGGGAGAGAGAGAGAGACAACACTTTAGAGGAGTGGTATATTTATTGTTTGGTCCCACCGATAGATACTATGTATTGAGGAGGGTGTGTCTAATGTTATTTGTAAATGACGTAGAGAGTAGGGATGGCAATTGTACCCGATTACCCGCGTGCCCGCGGGTAAATACCCTAATGGAGCCAAGTATGGAATGTTTTTTTTGCCCATGTGCATGCAAATGGGTGCAACTCTCTGCCCATCGGGTAAACGGGCATGGGCATGGGTAAGCTCTACCCGTGCCCGTCTCGCCCGTTTACCCGCCAACCCCACGCTGGCAGGTAGGCCACGCTGCCACTAAAACCCTATTCACTCATAGTCTTACTCAGTCATTGCCTCACTGCCAGCCCCATCCTCCTCGCGCCCCCCACCCCACCAGAGGCCACCAGATCCAGATCTAGATCCTCCTCCCCCGTCCTCCCGGCCGGCCGCCTCCCCTGTCCTCCCGACCGGCCGCCGCTCCCATCCTCCTCCCGTCCTCAGCTTAGCTCGCCATGGAAGGGGAGAAGCCGCAGCTCTCCTCTTCCTCCTCCGCCGCCACTTGAGCTCCCCATCCAAGAACCCACTCTCCTGTCCGAGGCGCTCAGGGGGAAAGAGGAGGTGGTGCTGACGGAGGAGGACGGGTATGGCGGCACAGCTGCGCGAGGCGGCGGTGGGGTGGGCGGAGCGCGCGGCGGCGAGGTTGGGCTTCTCCGGCTCACGGCCGCGCTGGCCGCCGCATACCTCAACCTGTGCTTCCTCGGCGTTGCACCGTGGCTCGGGAGCCGGCCTTGGATGGCGCATCTCACCACCGTGGCCTGCGTCTTGCTCGCTACCAAGGTGGAGGAGATGCGGGTGCCGCTGCTCCTCGACCTCCAGCTCTGCGCCTCTGAGGGCGGAGACCCCTACGTGTTCGAGGCCAATACAGTGAGCCGCATGGAGCTCCTCGTGCTCACCGCGCTCGGCTGGCGGATGCACCCAGTGAGCCCAATGGTCTGGTTGCTACAATATTATCCTGCCATTATCTTGCGTTGTGTTGTGTTTTCTGATCCTCTCTGAATGTGTTTGCATGATAGAAATTGAATAGCCTCTTGAATTGATGTTCTGCATCATACATGAACTTGGCAACAATTGCACTAGTGACCGAAGTGATTCATCCAGATCTTTGGCATTATTTTTTTGGCTGAAATAGACAAATTTATCTTAGCTTTCATTTAGCTAGTAAACTATTAAAACAACCTTCACTAGTCTTTCATGTCTTGGGCAGTACTTGCAAGAGAAGCAGGACCGCCATGATTACATGCAGCAGCTGATCACAGTTCTTATTATTGGATTTATCAATCTTTTCTGAAGTTGAACTCTGAGGGCTTCTGAAACATTCTGTCAGCTCACTTTCTTGTATGCTTTTACTGTGTGCAAATCAAAATCCTTTGACAAGCCACCAGTCCCTGAAGGATTTGCGAATCGGGAGCGTATATTGCTTGTTCTTGTGCTAATGTTCAGATCAATCACCTGAACCTTGCAGAGCTACATGGCAATTGCTGCTATGCCCATTGTCCTGACATTGTTCGCGGATACACGAGCATGCCCACGGGCGACGGGTACCCGCGAGCGACGGGCATGGGTGAGGTTCTTCGCCCATCGGCCTTCGCGGGCATGCCTTTGGGGGGAATTGGGGTCGCGGGCATGGGTATGGGTAAGCACTATCCGTGTCCGCCGCGCCCGATTGTCATCCCTAGTGGAGAGTAGTAGACACGATTTTGCTGTATCTTAGAAATTATTTTTAACGACAAATCTTAGAAAATAGCGTTCAGACGGCCAATCTAAATACTGTTAGATATATTGACAGCACTTACTATAAAACGCCACTTCCAAAACCAAAAGAACGGAGGGAAGTATGCTATTTCTGCATTGATCGATCCACTTCCAAAAGAACGGAGGGAGGTATACATTTAAAGAAAGAAGCGCGCAGAATGCAATGCCAGAAACTGTGCGGGGAATGCGACGGGCAGCTCAACCCAAGGTCTTAATAAGTCAAAGGGAAAAAGATCCATATATTCTAAGAAAAGGAGGACCTGGTACTAATTAGCCATGCAGTGTCACGTGAGCCCTAGAGCTTAGCTACCGGATGCGTGCATGCCTCACTGCTGACCTCATTTCTCGGTGTCTTTTTACCGACCTGAAGCCGACCGGCGCGTCGCACGCGAGCTCACTCGTGTCCTCCGTCGTAAGGCGTAATCCGTATGACAAATCTCGAGGTCGTTATGACACTGTTATCGGTGTGATGTCAAATTTAGCATCTCTCAGCCGTAATGTGAAAAAAATTGCATCACGGAGCTGCTGACAGCTAATACGTAGCCAAGTCCTGCCCCTAGAGGACCGGACTCCACCTCCCCATGGCGCTACATGCATGCTAAATCCGGTCCCCTAGGTCGGACCTAGTGTGTCTGTGTCCCTTGGGCACGGCTTAGTGCAAACGAGTGGAGTGCCCTTTGGGCACGGTTTGGCCATGCCATGGCCCTAGGGGCCAGACTACCCCCTAATGTCTTTTGTGATTTCATGTGAACCACGGGTGTTTTATGATTTCATGTGGACCTCAGGCGTTGCAGTTGTCTCTTGAATCGATGTACTCTGACAATACGCACATAATGTATACAAATATGTTATGCAAAATATGTATACAAATATAGTACAACATAAGCGCACAACATTCTATATACATATGCACATAATGTATACAATATAATTACAGACGGGCTACAATATGGCTCACTCGTCTGAGATATTCTCTGCTCGCTGCGTATGCGTCTGTGATGCGCATCCTAGTCTTGCGTTGAGTATGTCCCGTGAGATACGTAAACCGGTCCGGACGACGTACGGAGACCGTTGAATGGGCGGAGGTGCTTCAGTAAGTTGACTCTAATCCAGCTGAGTCTGTCCAACATCAATATCGTCTAGCTGAGTCATGTCAAACTGGCTACCACCTGCCATCATATCTATAATGAACAAATCAAGAAATCCGCCTCAGAGGCACGACCCTAGGTATAATGTATGAACGTCCCTCGGTGCGGAGGATCTAGCCTTGACCGTACGATGTACCAACAACCTCAGAGGAGCTCTAGACTTAGTATGGTACTCCGTACTGGTCAAGGTATTGCTGAGCGTAGAGCAGGGGTGGGCGCCATGGGTGTACTCCTCCCTGGTAGCAGCTAGGATGGCCGCCTCTTCATTGGTTGATTCATCGTGATGTTAGGTGAAATCAATAATCAGGATCTAAGCTAAACATCACGTACCTCCCTGATGTGCAGTGCGGATGACCGATGGAGAGCGCTTGGACGATCGCCTGTCTAAGTAGGCTGTGTGGATGTTGATCGCAGAAGTGATGCATCCCGATGGATGTGCGGCTATAAGACAACATGAAATTAGCATAATCTAAGGCATAATAAATAATTAGGATGTAAATTGAATATAAATTACCTCCCTGATCTGTAGTAAGGATGACCGATGGGGAACGCTAAGACACCTGCCAATCTCACTAGGTCGTGCTGACCTAGCAGATGAGCACGATCGGGCCACTCGGTGCGCAACCTGATGGACATACGTCGTCTCTAGATTGACTGTAGCTCATGTTCCTAATTATTTGCTTAGACTCCGCTAAGATGGACTTGAGAGTACTAGAGAAGCCCCAGAATAGTGTGATCCAAGGCTGCGAATGGTGGAATCCGATGCGTGTGAGATCTGCTGGATTTGGTCGAACTGAAGTGATAGACAATAGTTGTTCAGTACCAAGCAGTAAAAATATCATGAATGAAGCGAGCATAAGTTGTGAGTGTTTTACAGTGTCATCACGCTATGAAGCGCTGTGTCGATCGAATGAGTGACGAAGTCTCTTCTCGTGCGTGACCTGCTCCGGACGCTTTGGTAGAAGACATGTGAGTCTAGTGCGCGACCGTGGTATGTACCAATCGATGTACTCATGGTAAGTCCAAACATCGATACGACCGTTGCTCCTATAGAACCTCATTGTGCATCGTCTTTGTCCTAGCAATAGTCCATTGATGCTGCCGTAGAATGTTGGCTCGTCCTCGATTGCTTGCATTCAAGAAAGATTTATGTGAGAAGAGCGCCTATAGGTATAAACTGTAAACATTACTCGGACTGAGTTGCACTCACAAATTGACAGCTCACTCGAGCATCCTCCCATCGAAAGGGAGCACAACCTGGTAGAGATCAAATTGTCGTATGACATGCTGCGGTGCGTAAGGCTCTACCATATGGGAAAGCACAAGGTGACAGTTAGTCACCCATAATCTGGCGTCATGCATGCATTGCACAAATAGTCCTGTTTGTGATATGACCTAGAGGCAATCATAGAGATCGATGATTGTATCACGTCTATATTTATTAGTTATAGAATAAATATTATCATGTTCCTTGAATGAATTATCAGTTATAAAGATTAACAAGTATGTGACATGTTGGTGAAGCTCTTTAACTTATATAATGTCATTCTAAATGTATCCCTGGTTGGATATCACTCTTCGAAACACTAGTGACTTATTGACCAGCATATGTATTAATTGATGGTCATGTTTCACCGGTCATAGATATAGAGATATCATATCAATAATGTGAACACATGTTAGATAACATGGTGTTGGATTGACTTACCTTGAGACACTATTGAGATTGTTATGATTTTATGTGTCATTAGTTGGTCTCAAGCAATGATGATGTATAATCCTTAGACTTGAGATCAGCATGGTTTTCTACATATGTAATAGTACACTTAGGGGTTGCCAAACACTACTCCATACATTACTACAAAAAGGCTAATACTGGACGCCTCATCACAGATGGTTGACCAAAATCATCAGTATTAAATACAATCACAGACGATTTTGGTTTAGTGACCATCTGTGTTACTAACTACACTAAAAACCATCTATGAAGTATTACAGACGGTTTTGAACAAAAACCATCGACGATATTACTAAATATCATAGACAACTTTTTCTTAAAACCGTGTGTGATACTTCCCGTCCTCATCACAGAAATGTGAGCCAGGAGGGAATAGAAAATTTTAGTACTCCTACCACACTTATTGTCATAAGGTAATATTGGTCACACTTATTGTTTTTTATTTGCGTTCAAAATAAAAACCGATACCACGTCATCCGATTGCTCGTTTAAACGCACCAATGTCGCTACGGCTCCCAATGTATCTCTTCGTCTCTCGTGTCAGCTTTAGTACTTGTTTTATAAATAGACATCTACTTCTGAATTCTGTTCAACCTCCTCTTTCTTCAAACTACTCTAGTCGAAGAAACTTTTCCCTTGATCCCCTTTCTCCACAAACTCCAAATGGCTTCCCCCTCTTCTTCCTCTCCAGCGCCAACGTCTCCTCTCGTGCCAGCCATATTGGCCTACATTGTGCTTGTCTACTCGCACCTCTCTGGTTGCAACTTGGCCCAAGCTGTGAACAAGTCTTCCGTTCGCAATGTCATCCGTTCTAGGCCCTCCGATCTACCGGAGACCATAGCGACCATCATCTATCGACTGGAGCACCTCCTCTGATGGACCAATGCGAGGGTCTCCGGCATCCAACGAGTAAACCTCATTGTGGATCGTCCTTTGGAACTACTTGGTCCGCACCGAGGATGCAACCCGGAGAGTCGAGGATGACATTGGATGGCAAGAGAGCGTGTCAACCTCACCGAGACAGAGGAGACTAAGGTTGATGGCCTCTGGGATATCATGGACTTGGTTACAGAGTCCGAACGGCTACAAGCGCGAATCAAGCATGCAAGAAAGCAGGTGGAGGCATTTGATCAGATATCGTCGATTCCGCCACCACTGAAGCCAACGAGAAGGTTTACGAAGATTTGAAGGCTAAGATAGGATCACTAATCCTTTTTTATCATCTGTGATCTAAAAATGATGGTCTTTTGTAAAGTCCCTTTATCTTTTTTTATCATCTGTGATCTAAAAAGGATGGTCTTTTTGCTTACCCTAGAATTTGATGGGTGACTCATTTTAGTTAATTGCGCACATAGAGGCAGTACACGGAGAACACCAAAAACGCTATGCCCATGGCAGTAAAAAATGGTTATTTATTGGAACCGTCTGTGATGTGTATTTATCACAGACAATTCTACTTTAGAATCGTCTGTGATGTCTAACCCTATTCATATTTATCACAGACGGTTAGTTATTGGAATCGTTTATGATGTGTATTTATCACAGATGATTCTAAAGTAGATCCGTTTGTGATGTTCAACCCTATTTATATTCGAACTCTATGGTTTGCTTGTGCCCTCCGCTCAAATGATTAAGTTTCTCTAACTAAATCTCCCTCCTTCCCTGAGCCCGTCGTCGCTGTCCTCGACGCGGCCTCCTCCTCAAGCCCGGTTCGCGCCTCCTCCCCCGAGCACGAGCTGCCGCCTCCTCCCGAGCACGATCCGCCGCCACCCTGAACCCAGCGCCCCTCCTCCCTCGAGCCCGACACTCCTCCCCGAGCCCGCCTCCTCCCCTCCCCAGAGCACGCATCGCCTCCTCCTCGAACTCAACAAGCCGCCTCCTTGAGCCTAGCACGCCTCCTCCTTGAACTCGACAAGCTGCCTCCTTGACCCTAGCACACCTCCTCCCCCGAGCTTGCTGCCTCCCCGAACCTGGCGCCCCTCCTCCCCTGTGATATTATATATACTATCAGTAGATCAAGTTTTGTTGGCTAAGTCTGGAGTGTTGTTTTGATGATCATCTTGCTTTGATCTCCTGTTGGCCGAAAGTATTATATGTTGTCTTTTGTTTAAAGATTATGTTGGTAGATTAGTAAAGCATTATTTTAGAGCTCAAAGTTCGAATTGATATTGTGAAATTCAATTAATGAATTGTATAGACTAAAGTAGCGAGAAGGCAAGGATTAAAAATTATGCAACTCTACATCTGAGAGCAATATCAAAATGTTAAATCTTAACTTTATACTGATTTCTTTTGTACACATGATGTATGTGTTGAGTATATTATTGTTATTAGATGAATGGTTAATTTTAGTTCATTTGAGTTAATTGATTTGTGAAATGGATGTGTTTGTTTCTAAAATGAATGTGAATTGTATGTATCCATGTACTTGTTGTGTTTCTACTTGTTTGAGAGGGCATGGCTAGCATTTTCTGAGGCTAGCCAATAAACAGAAATAGATTTAGTAATACAAAATAATATCACAAATGGTTCCTTAGGACAAACCATGTGTGATACATCAGTTATCACACACGGTTTCATCTACAAACCATCTGTGATAGTCAACTATCAGAGATGGTTCTGAGTTAATAATCGTATGTGATAGTCTGCATCATAGACAGTTCAAAAACGTATGTGATGATCTCATGTCATGACTGACCCATAAACTCAGACGGCTCACGAAACCATCTGTGATGATGTTTTTGAACCGTCTGTGATGATCTTTTCTGCAGTAGTGATAACTGGGTAGTTATAAAGGTAGCATTCGGGTATGCTATGAAACATACAGAGAGATGTGACTGGTCGGATATGGGATTTGCCACTCCTAACATAACAGGAGAGATATCTCTAGGCCCCTCGATGTGGTCGGATAAAGAAAGTGCATAGCCTTGCCACTAGTGGTCGAAGAGTCGACCATATAAAGTTATCTGTCCTTGATCGAGAAAGTATTGAACAGTCCATGGATGATAAATTATCTTACCTGGAGTTCAACCAGATATTGTGAGGCAAAGGAGAATACACAAGCAGATCCTTCAGTTCGACCAGATATGTACTTGTCGTATGGAGATATGAGCTGGGCGTAGACTGTGATGAGGACATCAACCCTAAGGATGCATCCATTGCTTATTGCATCCCCGCTTGATCGCACCATGCTTGACTCGCTATGCTACATCCACATTTTCGATCGGACTTTCGGCGACTGTATTGCCATATTTTCCAGTTGGACCGAGCTGCCTCTACACATATATGCCGGGCTACATCTACTGCTCCTACTCATACGTGTCGGGCTACGTTTACATGCCATGGTGCTGCGTTACCAAGTGTTGTCCCATAGGTTATGTAACGAATGGGCTGTTTTGGCCACATTGGCCTATATGGCCCATATAGCTGCCCCCTAGGGTTTTGTGGTACTGTTCACGTGGCACTATTCATGCATGAACAGTACCAGCGCCCCCTCCCTCTTCCTCCTATAGATAGTGGCCGCCGCCCCTTTTGTTCGGGGGTTTTGTTGATTAAAGTTTAGCTTTGCTACTTTCTACTTTGTTCTCTTGGTCGGCGAGATCAACAACAACATTGTTCTTCAGAACCCCACCTATCAATACATTCAATTCCTATTCACAATTTCAGATTGCTTATTTACCTTGTTCTTGCGTGCTTCTTCGGTGTATGCAGGAATCGATCTTCGTGATCAGGTCAACCGGGTATTCGTGCACGGTTGATAACGACTATCGAGCAGTTCAGCGATTGCGTGGTTTCGAGCCTTGCGTGTTCGTAGCCAAGATCGTGAGAGTTGAGTGACGCCTACCGAATTTATCGTTCTCATCGAAAGATCGGGCCAACAATCGGACCTTTGGGTTCATCAGACTGGTCGAACATAATCATTAACTGGTCATAAGGAGTTATGAACTGATTGTGACTAAATATGAACTAGTCGTATAGAGATACGGGCTGGTCGTAAGTGATAAGGACCTGGTCGTAGGTCATATTGCATTATGGTTCGTCCGATATAATTTATGTGTATTTGGGTATCGTTATGTCCTACTAAGAACCTCTAACGACTCGTGGTCAAAAAAGAGTTTCTCAGTCACAACCAATTACGCATGAACCTACAGGGTCACACACTTAACAGGTTGGAACAAACAAGTTCGGATAGGATCCATCATAGGCTCTTTATAAGGGGATGCATGATGCTGTTGGGATAGATGGTGTGAATTTCTCCACCGAAACCCTAGCTGCCATCTTCTCGAAGACCCTACCGTGCGCACATCGGTACTAGCACACCGATGTACAGTGTTCCATCCCTAGACACGTGAATACCATAGAGGCGTTGCTGCGATTGTTGCTGTGCTAAATAAGGACGATCCACAACCTTCACAAAGAATGTGATAGGTTGCTGGAAGAGAGGATCGGTACTGAGGACATTGGATGATCAACTACGACCACCACATCGACGCGCTTAATGTTGGATCAGGCCGCTTCATCTCTTCTTCTGCTACACTGCTTGTTTAGTGGTAACGATCTATGATCTCTTACTTGCATGGCTTCCTGGTTTATGTGGTAGATTTTTGAATTACCAGCTAGTGTAGCCTACCTATATCCCTTCAAGTCCATGCAACGCTATCGTGTTCATGAAAGACCATATGATGTCGTCATCGTGCAACGAATTGAACTCATTGTGGAACATGGGGTAGCACCTCGTCGGTCTATCTCTGGCCCAGCGTAACTTTGTAGTAGTCCACCAAGTGCCCATAGTGGTCTCATCTATGGGTGAATATCCTATTTCATTAAATGAGTATTTAATGAATTAGAAAAAGATTAGTAATCTGAATTTTTTTTGTGGGAAAATAGTTATAAGCCTTCGACCCATACCCAAGAGGTGGGCCAGCCACCAACAGAAGGGGGAGATAGGGGAAACCCTAGGCAAGTGATGTAGCATGCCCTTGGCACTGTGGCGGCATCGCCCCTGGTGTCTCCTCCCCAAGTACCATCTCTTGCGGTTGGAAATCTGCCGGCCAAGCAAGAAGGGAAAGAGGAAGGAAGGAAGGAGGGAGGAAAAGAGGGGAATTTGCGGTGATTTGTGTTCTTCATCAAGATCTTCAAGGGTAACAATCTGAAGGCCCTTAGCAAGCCCTAGTTTAATTATTTTTTAATTTGTAGAATGTTTGGCCAATAGGAAGTCGGGTTTCTGTTCTGTCCAATTTCGCCAAGTTTAGGGAAGAGCGTTGCGAGGGTGATTTGGACTAGTTAGACTCGAAATTTGAATTCGCTCTAGTTAGATAAAAGATAAGAATTTTTGTTATCTTTCTATAGAGTGCTAGATCGCAATTTTTGGATAAAACATTAGAAAGTTATGGCCATTACAATCTTGTTGTCGAGAACTTCTGTCAGATTTTGGCATTTATAGTAATCGGTAGATTAAAAATATTTAATGACCTAATTATGGAACTTAACCAACTTGACTATTGTAGATAATTCCTTAAGGTTTCCAGAGAGAATGCAATTTTTGGATAAACAGAATGGAAGTTATGATTTTTGTAAGGTTCTATCCAGGGAGGCATAATCTTTTGGTAGCAGTTTGGTAAAATGAAGATTAAAATTACTAAATGGATTAATTAGGGTTCTTGATCTCTTGTAGATAATGTCTTAAGGATTCTAGAAAGTATAATTTCATGATTTTTGGAGTTATAGATCATAAGATATGATTTTTGTAAGGTGACTGTACTGATTTGGACAGAATTGTGTTCAGGGAGGAACGGTGGCGTTTTTGGGTTGCGATTAGGAGAGGTGATGTATATTTAATTTTTGTAATGTTGTATGCTCTTGGATTGTTTTCTTAGCATGTTTTATGAATGCTCATGTTGTGGTGTGAATCAGGGGGCAGTGCCCTCTACTCATCATCATTCATCACACGGTTGAGACAAGTACTTGTATAATGGTGAACAACGGTGTTTGTCGTTGTCTTGTTAATTTAATACTATGAGATTTAATAATATTTTGGTAAGTTATTTAAGTGTCATGGTATTATTGATGAAAAGAGTAAGATTTCGTTAATGATGCAACGACCATGGGGATGACATGGTGAGATTATTATTGCTTAATTGTGATTATGATATATTGATGCAATTACCATGGGGATGACATGGTAATGTTATTAAAGATAAATTAATTATTTCATCATTCACTTGCATCATTTTCATTGATCCTTAAGACTTGGTCTATGTGATAGCCAAGTTTTGATAATTTTTGAGGTCCCCGCCATGTTTTAGATGGGCATAGGTTCCCACACTTGAAGAGTGTGGGCTTGAGATCCCTGTGCTAGAAGGCACATGCTTGAGTATGCATCAACAGATGGATACTCCGCATTACCGGTAATTGCAAGAAGAGAATAGAAGTGCATTTATGGCATTTGCATCACATGAAAGAAGAAGATGATTATAAAAACATTGTAATTGGCTGTATGAGGGCAATTCTATGTTCAATATATGTTTATGATGCTTTGTTTATTGCATTGGTTGTACTTTGCTGAGACGAGGACTCACACTTGTTGTTTATGTTTTTTAGGTACTTCCTGAGAAAACGACATGCATGGGAATGTGATAGAAACCTTGATGCACTACACTTGAGTTTCACCATGACAAATAGAACTACACTTTTAATTACGGTTGTGTTCATCCTTCGTGATAAAATAGTTTCTTTGTATTTGAGATAGCCTATTCCTCCATGCGGACGTTTAGGGTTATGTTTTAAATTTTCATTTCCTGTTTACCCTGCTCATACTTGTTAGATTGTTTTGAAATCCTTAATGGTTATTATTTCAAATGAAACTCTATTGAAATTTAGAAAAATTTATAGTTAGTGTGGAACCCTTACTTCATTAGGATAGAAAAATTTTAGGACCTTGATGGATATTGCTTAATCATAGAAATTTTATTGTAAGTTGATGTAAATTAGATTCTTTTATAGTAGTTTAGTGGCATACCAGGCTCAATGTTGAGCTGGAGTGTTACAGTTGTGGAACTCGGCGTACGAGTGCACTGCAATCCATATGGTAGGCCACCCAACAGGGAAGTGCTCCCAACTCCACAGCTGCAGTACACGTAATAGGCGGCAAGGACCGGTTTCAAATTGGTGTGGCGTCGCAAAACGTCACACAACCCCTTGTATGTGGCGCAAAGGACGACAGATTCAAAGTTGTAATAGGGCATCCCCTAGGCTCGGCGTTAGCAAAAGACTCGACGATGCAGACGAAGCGTGGTACACCCAATCACCTTGTGTGATGGGAAACAAGGCCCAACCGAAAAGATGCAAAGGTACACGATGAGGTGCATCCTAACAACCTCGTTTGGTGCATCTGGAGGGCATTGATTGAAATACCTAAGCCATGTTCGAGGGACATCATGAGCCTTGTCTAGAACAACTAGGCCAAACCGTTGTGCCAAGTGGGCCTTCCAATCTACCAGCGGATAGATGGAACAAGTGTGTCTCCTGTGATTGGTAGACCGGTCAAGAAGAAGACATCTGGAGAGTGACCATCATCTCTCCCCACTAAAAGTGGAACGTGTGCGTTTCGGGTCTCCATCTATCAACAAGTGCCGACATGAGACTTTCGTCTAGGGTGAAGTAGCGGCCGACCTGGAGCATCCTCGCAAAGGGCAACAAGCCCGTGTCCCAAAGGATTGGGACGTAGCGAAGGTCAACGTCCTAGTAATGATTCTCTGACCGAAGCACAAGTGGTGGAGGACTATCCTCGCCCATGGTGGTCCACAACTTGCTCCGGTGATGTTCGTCGTAGAATGGTTCAAGTAGCTCCGGTAGATGCATGGCTTGCAAGAGATGAAATGCCGAGTTAGTTCGGAACAAATCAAAAGGCGCAAATTAATAATGACTAAATTAATTATGACTAAATTAATTAGGACTAATTAATTACTACTAATTTAATTATGACCAAATAATTATGACTAAATTAATTACAACTAATTAACTATGACTAAATTAATTACGACTAATTAACTATGACTAAATTAATTATAAATATTACAACTAATTAACTAAGACTTAATTAATTGTGACTAATTAACTAAGACTAAATTAATTACAACTAAATGGTAATGACTAAATTAATTACGACTAAATTAATTACGGGTAATTAATTAGGGCATAATTAATTAACAATAATTAATTATGACTAATTAACTAAGACTAAATTAATTACGACTACATGGTAATGACTAAATTAATTTCATCTAATTAACTACGTCTAAATTAAGTACAACTAATTTAACTACGAGTAATTAATTAAGGCTAATTAATTAGGACTTAATTAATTGTGACTAATTAATTATGCCTAATTAACTAAGACTAAATTAATTATGACTAAATAGTAATGACTAAATTAATTATGACTAATTAATTAAGACTAAATTAATAACGAGTAAATGTTAATGACTAAATTAACTACAACTAAATTAATTACAACTAATTAAGTACTACTAAATGAATTACCACTTAGTTAATTGCAACTAATTAATTATGACTAAATTAATTACGACTAATTAATCATGTCTAAATTAATTACAAGTAATTAATTAGGACTTAATTAATTGCGACTAATTAACTAAAACTAAATTAATTACAACTAAATAGTAATGACTAAATTAATTACGACTAATGCATAGGGAAAAAGTTACCTACTCTTCATGTCGACCTTTCTGTAGTAATACGGTCCTAGTCACTGTTCAAAACACTCTTTAATCGGCAGCAAAATCAGAACTCGCTCGCTCAATTCTTTTTGTCTCTCTACATCTAATGCGAGAACGAGAATGAATTCGAGAATTAGAGTGAGAGCGATGTCATTTTTATAGCCGCGTGAATGCATTTTCTGCTGACCGCGAAGTAACGGGAGGGAATCGGATTCCCTCATGGGGTTGTTTCTTTGCATGCATGCGGAGGCAGTAGCGTGATGGAGATGGATGGGACGGAGGAAGGGAATCCCACGCCGAAGGACAAGACTGTGCCCTGGAGGCAATTTGCATGGCGAAACCATGCCCCAAGGGCACTCCACACGTTAGCACCGTGCCCCTGGAGCACGGATTAGATAGCTCCGGCCCCCAAAGGCACGGACGCACTAGGTTTGGCCCCGAGGACCGGATTTAACACATGGTGCGCGAGGGGAAGTCTGGCCCCTAGGGCACGGTGGAGGTCCATCCTGTAGGGACTGGACTTCGCTATGTGTCGGCCACCGCAGCTCCTTGATACTATTTTTGGTATTACAATTGTGAGGTGGCTAAATTGAGAAAGGAATGTAGTATATCCCATTAAGTACAAATATTCTTAGAAGATTTTGATAGAAATTACTCCCCCGTTCATTTTTAATTGACATTCTAGAATCCGTACCATCAAACTTTCTAAAGTTTGACCGCCAATATGTTTAAAACTATCTACATTGGCAATATGAAAATGATATCATTAGATTTGTTGTTTAAACTACTTTTATAATATTATAATTTCATCGGTACACCTTAACGTAGAGTTATGAAAAAGAATAGTCAAAGTTGTATCTCGAAGATCATAAAAAATAAAAATCGTAAAGTAAAAAAAGAACGGAGAGATAACTACGTTTCGTCGTTTCCTATGAATTTCCGTGTCCCAAACAAGCCGTAGCTTACTCTGTTTCTTGAGACGAGTTTTACTTTTATGTCATGCTAATGCGGTTAAAATGGCCCGTTAACCATTGGGTTACCGAAAAGAGCAAGCTTACATAGTCTTGGACGGACTATAAGCTCATGCCACAGCTCAAACGGCACTCCCGCAAGCTACAACCTCTGCCCTTTGCCTTGCCTGCCTCCTCCTCCTCCCTTCTTCTCTGCTTTTGTCCCATCACCGGCCACCAATTTGATACTGCCTTTTGCTTGCTAGCCCTCTGCCTATCTACATCTACATGCCTCTACATGCCAGCATATATGTTTCTACTAATTAAGCACATCTCGTCGGTATATCGTTGCTGATTCTCCAAACAGAACCACACAGCCTTCCTTGCCTTCTCTAAGTTGTATTCTCTTCCTTGCCTCCTCCATTGGTTCTTACTGTTCTTGCTTCTGTTCATCGTGTTCATCTGATGAGAATTGGAGAAAGGGAAGGGACGACAGAGAGAGAGAGAGAGAGGAAGAGCAAGTTGACCAAGAAGAACATAGTAGGAGTTGAGGAGATGCTGAGAGGTATCTGATTGAGCTACCGATTAATATTGTTGTTCACTCTGTTTTGATTGATGTGCTTGCATTCTTTTGGTCATAGAATTCGTTCAAGATCAATTGGAGTGTATAATTCGCCAGATAGCTACTAGCTAGTTCTTCCAGTTATGCTATTCTTTGATTTTAGTTTAGTCCATATCCACAGGCACTTTGTACTTGTAGTAATTGCTCTCTCATATACAGTTCTCTTTTTAATTTTCCAAGGTTTTAAGTCATTTGAACAAAATCCACAATTATGTTTTCCTTTTTATGAGTTTCATATATCTTGCCGAAGTTTCCATTTCAACCATTGCTGCATGCATTAGAACTTAGAAGCTGCTTACGGAAGAGGAGCAGTAGCTGATGCTTGCTGGGCCCACATTCCAGTTGCTCAAAGCCTACATAAGTATATGTTGTCTGTCGGCATGTCTAGTGTTTGCCGGCCATGATAAAGTTGATTTCCCTTTTAATCTTATTTTAGTGGACAGTAAAATGAAGGAGTATAATGAACTTTCTGTAACCGAGCGTAATATGTGATACCAATGGAAAAACTTCCGTAGGGACGAAAGCTGTTGGGAGCGGTCGGATTGTGTGACACCAACTGATCGGACGGCTCTAAAAACAGGGTCTCATTCGTGAGCCACATATGTCCCCATGGAGAAGAACTTTTGTCACACAAATATTTGGTTCCAAAAATCAACCAGATTATTTTCGGCCCTGTTACAATAGATGAATGATGAATGATTTTTTTCGAAACGGGCTGGACGAGTCAGTAAAAATAAAATAGAGTTCAAAATATATAAGAACACCCATCCCAGCTGGACACACCGAGAGTGATTGATAAATATATGGCTAAATATGTCAGTTCAAAAACTGATACACATAGAAGTATGAATAAATTTTATTTATTCATATCCACTTAGTATTTATCCAGGATTTGAACCCGTGACTTGTGAGTCTTAAGATGATTGCATTAGCCAGCTGTTCTCACCATCTAAAAAATATTTATAATTTACAATAGGCAAACAAATTGGTTAATACAAGTGTCACATGTCAAGTAGGGTCTACAGCCTTCGAAATTTCTTCTAGTTTGGAATATTTTGAGTTAGTTTGAGTGCGATATATTCATGAAAAATATGATAGTTTTTGTCTAAAAATAGAAAAAGTATGACAATGTAGAGTTTTTTAATTGTAGATGGAAAAGGAAACTTTGATTGCCGTAGCCTTGCTCTATGCATAGCAACAATTTAGTATTCACTTGATATGATAAGTCAGAGAACGAACCAAATGACCAATAGGTATCAATATCACATTTTAAACAATTTTCATACCACCAGTAGTGGTAGATTAGTTGTCTAGTTTTGAGCAGTTGTCATGCAGTCATGCAAAAATCTATGGAATCAGAACTTAAAAAATTATATCTAGCAAGACCACAAGCACCGATAATTATCCATTACCATGAGCTAGACAATTCGGTCTTGTGGCAAAATGAATTAGACGATTTGTTTTTTTGAAAAAAAAAACAAAATTGGATCAAATTCTGTCACCAATAAGTTTCTCTTTACAGGGTTGTCAGATTCCCACCGAAATGGCATTGACTATCTTTTCTTTCCCCAGTGTGTGCATTTCATCATCTGATCCCATTACATTTTAGTAAGTGATCTGGCTTTTTTTACCACATTACTCGATTAATTTAATGGAAAATATTTGATGTGCCATGTGACAGTCTAGTGCATTTTTGGTACTGTTGAAGTCAGAGGAAAACAGAGTAGGGAGTGGGACGTGGTAGCTGGCAGGTCATGATCCCCGAACATGTTGTTTACAGAGCAAAGCAACTTTGGGGTGTCCAAATCACATACCAATTTTACAAAGTTGTGGCCACCTACACACTGTTTGAGGCTGACATTAGTTTTGCCTTATGATCTCTTGTATGAGCTAATGCTTTCACTCAAAAGCAGAGTTTTTTCTTTAAGGCCATGTAGATCTGAACTGAAGGAAGGTATTGTTAGCAGACAAATGGAAGGATTAGCAGCCATAGTGCATGCATCAATCCAAACATTAATCTACATAAAGTATGAAGATGAATAGTACCTGCAAGTGTCATATCCATATTAACTAGAAGGCTCACATTACTATGGTTACGGCTTAAGATTTTCCAGGTTAATACTATTTCAATTGTAATTTCAGTGTGTGTCTTTTGAAGACAAAAGATGATTTTCTTTTAGCTTGTCAACATAATCTGAAGTTAAATAAATTACATCTGAAAATCAGAATCTAATTTCTTAAAAAAAAAGGCAGAATCTAATTTCATTTAGCTTGTGAACATACCCTGTAAATTGCATTGCTGATCATCTGCATGCATATCACCGTACAGTTAGACCCTTTATTTGGAACTTGCACGTTTCTAACGAGTAGTAGGGATTATGTAGAATCTTCCAAATCCCTCTGACCTCCCAAAAGATATATTCTCTCACTTGGAACTTATCTAATAACACTAACTAGTCCCATACTCCCGTCTCTTGTTTTTTTCAGGTCTTCTGAAGCAAAACCCAGTACAACACTAAACATCCATGTAATTAATCGACTTCTTGTCAGATTTGCCAAAACCATCCCGTGCAATGAGAAGGCACATCCTTGTCTGCCTCCCTCTCATCATACTCCTCTCCCACTCCCTGAACTCAAGCTGCCAAACTGACCCTCAAACACAGGCACTTCTCCAATTCAAGGCCAGCTTGACTGACCCTCTGAACCATCTTCAGACATGGACAAACGCCACCTCGCCGTGCTACTTCCTCGGCGTCAGGTGCGACGGAGACTCCGGCACGGTCACCGAGATCTCGCTGTCGAACAAGAACCTCTCCGGCAGGATCTCGCCGTCCATCTCCGCGCTCCACGGCTTGAAGCGGCTTGAGCTCGACTCTAACTCCTTGTCAGGCATTGTCCCTCCTGAACTGAGCAACTGTACCCAGCTCCGGTTTCTGAACCTTTCTTGCAACAGCCTCATTGGAGAGCTGCCGGACTTGTCGGCGCTGACGGTGCTAGACACCCTCGACGTCGCGAACAATGAATTCTCGGGCCGGTTCCCGGCGTGGGTGGGCAACCTGTCTGGCCTGGTCTTGATCAGCATCGGCATGAACAACTATGATCAAGGGGAGACGCCGCCGAGCATTGGAAACCTCAAGAACCTGACGTATCTGTACTTGGCGAGTTGCAGCCTGAGAGGGGAGATACCTGATTCCATCTTCGAGCTCACCTCGCTGGAGACGCTGGATATGTCCACGAATAATCTCGCCGGCGAGATCCCGAGGGCCATTGGCAACCTCCGCAACCTGTGGAAGATCGAGCTCTACAAGAACAACCTCACCGGCGAGCTCCCACCGGAGCTCGGGAAGCTGACCAAGCTGCGGGAGTTCGACGTCTCCCAGAACCAGCTCAGCGGCGGGATCTCGGCAGCGCTCGCCGAGCTCAAGAAGTTTGAGGTGATCGAGCTATACCGGAACAACCTGTCCGGGCCGATCCCGGCAGAGTGGGGTGAGCTACGGTTCCTGACAAGCTTTTCCATCTACGAGAACCGGTTCTCCGGCGAGTTCCCAGAGAACTTCGGCCGGTTCTCGCCGCTCAACAGCGTGGACATCTCCGAGAACGGATTCTCCGGGCCGTTCCCGAGGTATCTATGCCACAGCAAGAACCTCCAGTTCCTTCTTGCCCTTCAGAACGGCTTCTCCGGCCTGTTCCCGGAGGAGTACTCGGCGTGCAAGAGCCTGCTGAGGTTCCGGATCAACAAGAACCGGTTCGCCGGCAGCCTCCCGGAGGGGTTGTGGGAGCTCCCTGCCGTGACGATCATCGACGTATCAGACAATGGATTCACAGGAAGCATATCGCCGCTGATCGGCATGGAGCAGAGTCTCAACCAGCTCTGGGTGCAGAACAACATGCTCGGTGGGACGATCCCGCCTGAAATCGGCCGAATCGGTCAGCTGCAGAAGGTCTACTTATCCAACAACTCGTTCTCAGGATCAATTCCTTCGGAGATTGGGAGCTTGTCCCAATTGACGACGCTGCATCTGGAGGACAACGCGTTGAGCGGCCCGTTGCCGGCCGAGATCGGCGGCTGCGTAAGGCTCGTCGAGATCGACGTCTCCCGGAACGGGCTGACCGGGCCGATCCCCGCCTCGCTGTCGCAGCTGTCGTCGCTGAACTCACTGAACCTGTCACGTAACGCGATCACCGGGCCGATTCCGACCCAGCTTCAGGTGCTGAAGCTGAGCTCGGTCGACTTCTCGTCGAACCGGCTGACCGGGGACGTGCCGCCGGGGCTGCTCGTGATCACTGGCGACAAGGCGTTCGAGGGGAACCCCGGTCTCTGCGTCGACAGCAGGTCCGAGCTCGGCGTGTGCAAGGTGGACGACGGCCACAGGGGCGGCCTCGCCAGGAGGTCGCTCGTCCTCGTGCCGGTTCTTGTGTCAGCGATGCTGCTGCTTGTGGTTGGTATAAAGTTCGTGAGCTACAGAAGCTTCAAGCTAGAGGAGCTCAAGAAGAGGGATTTGTTGCACGGCGACGGGTGCGACCAGTGGAAGCTGGAGTCGTTCCACCCGCCGGAGCTGGACGCCGACGAGATATGCGGCGTTGGGGAGGAGAACCTCATCGGGTCGGGCGGCACCGGGCGCGTGTACCGGCTGGTGCTCAAGCACGGCGGCGGTACGGTGGCCGTGAAAAGGCTGTGGAAGGGCAATGCGCCGCGGGTGATGGCGGCGGAGATGGCCATCCTCGGCAAGGTCCGGCACCGGAACATCCTCAAGCTGCACGCGTGCCTGTCGCGCGGCGAGCTCAACTTCATCGTCTACGAGTACATGCCGCGGGGCAACCTGTACCAGGCGCTCCGGCGGGAGGCCGAGGGCGGCGGCGGCCGCGCCGAGCTGGACTGGCCGCGGCGGTGCAAGATCGCGCTCGGCGCGGCCAAGGGGCTCATGTACCTCCACCACGACTGCACGCCGGCGATCATCCACCGCGACATCAAGTCCACCAACATACTGCTCGACGAGGACTTCGAGGCCAAGATCGCTGACTTCGGCATCGCCAGGGTCGCCGAGGACTCCGCCGAGTTCAGCTGCTTCGCCGGAACCCACGGCTACCTCGCCCCCGGTGAGTCTATATTCCGTTTATGACAATTCACATTGATTTCAACCGTGCCACCGGGTTGCGACTTACGAGTTCGCCATGTCACTCTCGCAGAGCTCGCTTACTCTCTCAAGGTGACGAAGAAGACGGACGTATACAGCTTCGGCGTCGTGTTGCTGGAGCTGGCCACGGGCCGGAGCCCGATCGACCCGCGCTTCGGCGAGGGCAAGGACATCGTCTTCTGGCTGTCGTGCAAGCTCGCCTCGGAGAGCCTGGACGACGTCCTGGACCCGCGCGTCGCGGCGTCGGCCAATGAGGACATGCTCAAGGTGCTCAAGATCGCAGTGCTGTGCACCGCCAAGCTGCCGGCCGGGCGGCCGACGATGAGGGACGTGGTGAGGATGCTCACCGACGCCGGCGCGGGGCCCTGCAGTCCGCGCGGCCAGCCGCCTGCGAGGAGCAAGAGCTGCTGCTGAATTTTAGAGCACTGTGCATCTTTTCACCCGCTTATGCTATGTCTCTGCACTCAACTTCTGATGTGATATTTGTGGTGTACTAGGATAGATACTGCATTTGCAGGTATATTGTGAGGGAGAAACATTTACAATTTGAAGTAGTCCGTTTTACATATCTGAATTTGTCATATTTTTTTCCTGACATTTCTACGAAGTTTGTAGATATGAACATTTGGTTTGCTTGGACTAATTACAATAGATGTCCAGATGTACATAATTACAAATGTGTTTAGGTATGATGTCCATTTTAACTAAGCAAAGATTCTGCTTCAAGCCATGAACAACCAAACCAGACATGAAAGAGTAACGGTGGTTAGTTCTTCTTGAAGCCTTGAACATATCAAGGTGCCATATGAAAATTACTAGCAATTCTAGGAAATAAAAAAGGAGACCTCAAAATTCAGGGTTTACCACTATACTGAGTACTGAGTTTGCAACCATGTGCATCTTTGCGTTTTTCTTTCAACTAAGGGTATAATTCATACGTTTCGATTACCCCTCTTACTCTGCTGATAAAGGGTCAAGGACGTGCCCCCACGAAGAATATTACACCTGAGACCTCCGTTTTGAAGAACGCAAACGGATGGCCAGAGACAAAGTCCACATGCTCGGGCTCCTTTATAGATGCGTCGATGACTGGGGACAACTATTTCGGTACGTTTTTTTTCCAGTGAGCAGCGAAATGACCGAAATTTCGGACAAATTTTGTTCAAACGGTTTGGATCAAATTTGAATTTTAAAATTTAAAATCAAAATATTTCCAAAAATTAAGGAGTGGAGCTGGGATTCAATCCCTGGTCTTTAGACAAGCACGGGTAGGGCCTGGCCACTAAGCTATCTTTTGTCTTGTGGTTTGTGAACTGATTTTTGCTTTCTTTAATCCTCCAAATTCAAACAAAACGAAATTTTTTGATCAAAATGATTTGCTTTCGGAGGTTAACGGAAATTTTGGTGAAATTTTACTGAAATTGTGAACCCTACCGATGACTATGCTATAATTAGGAACTTACGTGGGGATGGCTATTTAAAAAGTTTCTTAAGTTGACCATGCTATGCTAGGAACTTACATAGGGATGACTATGCTATAGTTAGGAACTTACATGGGGATGGCTATGGATATAGCACAAAAAACCGTCTATACGTTTTGTAATTTCCCCTTCCGATTTGTATGATAGGCAGTTGATAGTTAAAAAGATGTATAAAATCCATACAACACAAATACATGTATCAAAGTAACTCTTATTTTAAAAACGTTAATGCCAAGCCCCTGTACTTTTTATCGGAGTTCACAATTTAGTCCTACTCTCAGAAAGGGATTATTAAATGCTTTTGCTATTTCGTAGTCACCTGCTTTTTGCAGAAATCGCAGTCAATTTCTTGGCCGTTTGATGGTGTTTTGTGATCTGTGCTGCATCGTCCCAATTTAACGGCCCATCTGGCTTATCGGTGACAGTTTTGTGAATTTGGTCCATTAACTTACTGATCCCGTTATGACATATCCGTCTCTTGTTTTTTTTTGGTCGAACTCAGCTCGTCCCCACTGTTCATCTTCCCTCTCGTTCTCTGCCCCCTCCCTCCTCCCTCAAACAACTTTTCTTCCCATTTTAGATGCGCCCCCCTATTAAACTCCTGTCGGAGGCTTACCGTCGACGAGTGGGAGGGGGTCCCAACCCGTTCTAGCTGTAGGTTTTCACTTTCTTTTAGCTTGTACGGATAGAAGGTTGTCTTTCCTACTTCTCACCATCTGTTGCTTCGAGCGATGGTCTTCCCCACTATCGGTGGTGTAGAGCGTAGGTATGCCCCCATCCCACAATTAAGTACCTAGAGGACTTCCCTTTGTGGCCCTAGCGTGGATCTCCTTGCTTCAGACGTGCCGCCCCTTGCTAGCAACTATCGTGTCCTCTCTCCCCCCACATTTTTGTGTCTAGGTTTGCTTGACGTATATGGTGTCTGATTTTGTGGTGTTTTAAGGCTCCTATGTCGACATATCTGCTCTTTTTTGCTGTTGATTGTTCGGAATTTAGGTTATTTTAGCTAGATCTTCGAATTTGAGGGGTTGTATTAGTTAATTCCTTTGTTTCTTGGGTTGCATTGTAGTGTTTTTTTGCGGTAATCCATGCATGATTATGAGATTAGTGGTTGTTTGGCCCAACCAAGCACTATCTGGTGCTACTCTGTATGGTTTTGGGATTGATTCATGTCTATTTTTATGTAGCTCTTGTGTGGTGCCCTTTTTTAGTTGTTTTGATTCATACATTTGTGGTCACCTTGACCTAACAATGGTGGGGAGTAGCAATGAATTGAACGTTTGAAATCATTAATTGCTTTGAAATGTCGAAGTACTGAACTGAAGGTATTTAGAAATCAATTGACACTAATTGTGCTTATTAGAATGTTATAGAGCTGCAAGTAAGTCAGATGTAGTATCAGTCTTATTATAAATATTTTTTGTACAACCAAGTAGTAGTTGTCTCTGTTTGATGTGTTTCTATTGTTAGCAGTGGTAGAAGGCTTCACGGTGACCAGCGGGGTGGTCGAGTAGGATGTTGTGTCCTACTCCGTCGTTGGCTTTGGATGATTTTTAGGTTGGTTTTTCTGCAATTTTGTATCTATGGTTTTGCTTTGATGCATGTGGGCGAATGATTTTGTTTTGTTGAAAGGCTTCTAGGTTGATAGATCTTCTCTGTGTTGGCGTTGCTTTGTTGATACTCTGTAGCTAGGGTTTGAATGTCCTATGTGATGATGAAATATGGGCTAGAAATTTTATATTGGGGGTTGATTTATTTGTGCCCATTTGCTTGTCTTTGAAGTGTTGTCAAGTTTGGTTACATAGCCAAATCTGAGTATCATATTCGTAGCATTAATAAATTTTATGTTTTGTGTTTCTCTGAATTGAAGTAATGGGTTGGTTAGATGGTCATATCTAGGAGTTAGATTCATGACCATTTAATTTATTAGAGCTACTATTTACAGTGACCATTTGTGAGATGATGTTGTTCTTCTTTTGGGCTGATTATCTCATCTGAAGTGTGTTGTGAACTTTTTTTTTGACCTTTGCTCTAGTGGAATGCTGATACTCTGCTGCTCTTTTACATTTTGTTAGGTTCATGTTCATGTGCATATATCAGTATTACTACTTTGGTGGAGTCCGATGTTGTTGATTGATGAGTGCATGTAAAGTTTTGTGTTAGTGAGTGAATATTGTGTCAATGCAATTGGTTGGCAACATTTAGGGGTTTAAATTTCTAAAATCCCTTGTGTGATATTTTTTGTCCTGTAATGCATGCATTATCTTACTAATGTTATCTATCTATCTGCTCGTGTAGCGTTTCTATTTACTAATGCTAACTATAATAGAGCTTGCATTTTTTTTTGTTATTAACTTGCCTTGTTAAGGCTTTGAGGGAGCATTAAGCCAGCTTTTCAGTGCTTCCTTTCAGCATTATTTTTAAAGAATTTTAGTACTGATTATTGTTATGCATCCTTCTCATATGCTATTATAACTATGATATGTTCAAATCTATTTGCATTCACTCGTGTGAATCCATAGGTCATCAAATCTTAGATCGTGTAAATTGACATGCACCAAAGTCAATTTAATGGGTTCTTCAAATATATTTAGAGAAAACATATATGAAATTGATAAGTAATCTTGGTCTACTACAACATCCATCAATATATTACAATCTGATGAGTATTGGTCATAAATTTTTTTCATTCTTGAGAAAGCTTTCTTGTTTTGTGTGTGTGTGTGTGTGTGTTTGTGAGTTTCTGTTGTGTCCAAAAGAAGAGGTAAAGGTGACATGGATTGTGTGTGTGTGTGGACCACATAGTTTAGTAGTGTTACGCTCTTGTGCTCTTTGTTTTCTTATTTTCCTGAACACTGCTCTTTCAGTTAACTAACTGATTTGAGACTACCTAGCACTTGAGCAACTTAATGTTTTGTTGTTTAGATCTAATCATACCTAACAAGAACTTTTTTTTCTCGGTTGTCAACCCTGATTAGATATGTAATTCACTAGATAATAGATATATGCCATTGTACCAGTCATGCTAAATATGTAGCGAAACTATGGCAGAGCTGCTATTGCATCTGTCATTCTAGATCTGGGTGTCGCTTGTAGGTAGAACAATTGATTTGATGGTCAGATATGGGTTTTCCTTTATCTACCTCAACAGCTAGCAAATGTTTAGACGTTCATGGATGTCGTAGTTGGTGTATAGAAGCTACGGCGGTGTCTTAGTGCTCTAATGTCTTAGTAGTTAGTACTTTGGTATTTGCGTGTGGTTCTAGTGATTTAGTGTTGTTGCCTTCTACTATTGCCTAGCACTTGAACTTTGTGTCCCTGGCTCATGTAGTTAAGCTGTAAGAATTTGCTTGTACCATGTACCTTTTTTCTCTTCTTTTTTTAATGGAATGGAGGGAGCTCTTCTGCCTCGACTTCTAAAAAACAACAAGTAGATATTTGATGATCCAGAGGCAGAGGAGACCATCTATCTGGCTCATGACGATGTGTCGAAGCATGTTGCTGCCTTTGTAGGTACGTACTCTATCCGATAGCTCTGTTTCTTCAGCTTGTTTTTTGCTTGCTCTGTTCTTTAGTTTACAAGAAAATATTTGCTCAGATGAGTATATGCAAGTACATCAACTTGGTTATGCGACTAGATATGTTCAGATTATTCTCTACGCACCACTACTATCCGCCATTATAATCTTAGCGGTTGTAACGTTAATCAACATTCTCACTGAGTACTCTGCATGTATAGTTACACTTGCATATATTATAAAGTTGTGGCGATAATTACAGTAAACCTCAAGCATGCATGCATGTGAACGTTGCTGTTAATTCAGAGTGAGCTTGTATATGTCTGTTGGCCTTGTTGTGGAAATTGTACTTATTTCACAGTATCAAGGTCATGAAAATTGTAGTTATGTGGCGATATATACATGTTCCCTAGTTGATTATTTTGGATTTTGAGGTTGGTTTTTAGCTAGATCTATGAATGTGTGTAGTTTTAGTCGATTTTTTTAGATGGTAGGTCCCCTGAATTTTTTAGAATCCCCGTCCTAATGTCAAAACCGGTGGCTTTTTTTTTGTTCAGTTCTGATATACGCATGCTATTACAGACTGATGCACATAAGGCTTTTGATAAAATCATAGTCTATTACTAACCGCCAACATGCTAACTAATTTTTTTTTAGATGGTAGGTCCACTGAATTTTTTAGAATCAACGTTCTAATGTCAAAACCGATGGATTTTTTTTGTTTAGTTCTGATATGTGCATGCTGTTACAGGCTGCCCCAATATCATAAGGCTTTTGATCAAATCACACAGTCTACTACTGACTACCAACATGCTAACTGATTTTTGTAGAGGGTAGGTCCCCTGAATTCTTTAATGTCACTGTCCTAATGTCAAAACCATTAGCCTTGTGCTTGCAGCTAGATCAGGTAGATATTTGTGATTCATAAAAAATATGTACTAATTTAGTTCAAATTATAGTCTCTGAAAATGTGCAATTTTAAAATAACTTTACTGTAATTCTCATCATTCTATAGGAATTTGACATTTTTGGATAGAAATTGACTTTCAAACTTGGTAAAACATTCTTTTGTTAGTTTACTGTAACTTTAATAATTGCATGTAGTCTACTTTCTAATAGTTTGCATTTTTTCAGGTTTTTACAGCTGTATCTACTTAACTTTTTTTCACTCCTTGGTGTACAGTTGTTCCATCTACAAGTTTTACTTGTTCATTTTGTATTTTGACTTTTATTGTTTCTTTGTTATTTATTATTCTCCCTTGTTCTTGCTACTGGATCAAACGGACATTCGCACTTCATAGCATTTACATACAATTTTAGCTAAAATTACAGTATTTAATAATATACAAATTTAGAATAACCTCACTACAATTTTCATCTCCATAGGTGTATGTTTTTTTGGTAAAAAAATGTAAGTTCGCAAATAATATCTATCGAAAGCTTTAGCCCATTTGAGTAGTTGTTGAGATCATATCATAATTTATTTCCTGTTGAATTTGTTTCTTATTAAATGTTTGAAACTTTTATTATATTCAGTGAAAGTATCATAGAGATTTTTGCTCAAAGCTTATATTTCTCAATTTATATCTTTCAATAAGGCATTAGTGGCAAAAAAAAAAGTTTATTTTCAATGTTCTGCATATTCTTCTATGTTCCCCATCATAAAAATATCTGCCACATGGAAAATTACACAATACTTAAGCTATAATTACGATGCTAAGTAATATGCAATTTCAGAAAAGCTTGACCACAATTTTTGTTTCTTTTTCTTCCATGTGTCGAAGTATTGAACTGAAGGTATTTGATGAATCAATTGACACTAATATCTAGATGGTTGACTCTTATAAAGTGTAGATATACATTGGAAGTTAACATGTACATATCTTTTGCTATCATGGATTGTTTATTAAAATTCTACGATAAAACTTGCACACTTGTTGAACTGAAGTTACAGTATCAGGTTATGTGCAATTTCAACTAAAAATGAGTGCAAGTTTGTATCCTTGGATAGTTTTTTTTTTCATTTCAGGTTCATCAAGTTTACTATTAGAATAAATTATGTTTCAATTTTTTTGGCAGGGTTCATCAAGCTTACTATTATTTCTGTTTAGGTTAGAATAATTTTTCTGTTTCACTATAGTTTCACTATAGTTGTTTTGTTGTTTTTACCCAATGTTCAATTCAATGCAATTTTTCATGACAACAAAGTTTTTCCGTAAGCAAATTTAGATATGTCAGATAATTTATTCCATTCTTGGCTACAATATTGGGTTGAAGTTGTGTAATTTTTGAAAATTTTATAGCTTTCTAAGCTAGTGCGGCTCTATGTATACTTCATTTCCATTGGAAAACCTGCACGAAAAATAGTAAATGTGGATACTAGCATAATTTCCTACACCTTTTTTTACTTATATTTTGTTGGGGTTCACCCAGGGAAAACTTTTCTCTAACTTATAATAGTTTTTGTCTCTTATCATTTGTAGGGTTCATCAAGATTAGGATGATTTTGTGTATGTTAGAATAATTTTCTCGTCTCTGTGTTTTAGGGTTCACCTAGGTTTTGTAGCTTTGAGTAATGTTTTTATACGACTTTTAAGGGGGAATCACCTAGTCTTAATTTTTTCTACCTCATTGGCTACATATTAATTACGTGATATTCAAATTATGGTCCCGACATGGTGAAGAAAGTCTACAAAGTAGATATTCGAGGATGGTCAGATTGCAAGAAGCCAACAATTGTTTAAAAATATGTACGACTGAGTCGCTATTGACCTGTTGTAAATATTAGTAGGATTATATTTCTAAATGAGAAAAAAAAACTGAGAAAGGTTTCTGGGGTTGATAACTCATCTTTCTTAATGGACAACATTGAGCAAAATGGGCATTTTATTTTGTGTTTGTTATGTTGCCGTTTTCATTGCTGAGATAAGCCTTTTATGTGGGCTCTATTGTGTGTTAGCACAACTATGAAGTCTTAATTGTGAAGCTTAATGGATGCCATGAGCAAGCAGGCCATAATAGGTGCAAAACTAGATATTATGGGCCCAATAAGCAATAAAACAACTCAACCCATTTAAAAACAACAAAACACAACACATACATAGAATCAAACCACCACAACTGTATGATGGTGATCCAATAGACTGAAAAAGTGACTGAGTTTTCTAAAAATTTCAGTCGCCTGTGCTTTAGTCGGCCCCAATATTAAACGGTTTTGCTAAACAGCATTCGATTGTTTTCTTTTGTCAAAATAGTCAAATTTTCATCCATCCGATATGCTTTGAGATTTGCACTTCGCATCTGATGAATTGGGTCCGAATGTATTATGATTTTTTCTTCGAAACATAACGGGTTCACTCCATTGCCGTATTTTGTTGGTATAAAATTTTATTTTTTTTATCTTTGTTTTTGCTCAATCTCACAAAATATATGTTAGATTTTGAATCATATAATGGAAATATGAGTTATTAAGACTTTCGAGAATAATTACAGTGACCAAAAACAAAAATTATATAAATAATTTACTGTAATTTATGTATACTGAAGTTATAAATGAACTAAAATTTGACTATTTTGGACTGAGAAAACAGTCTAATCTTATATAGACGGACTCTTAAATTTTCTCCATTAACGAACAAATTTGGCAAAAAGAAGCATCCATAAAAAGTGACCTCAACCAAATGTCCGAATGAAATGATCCCGAAGGAAACGAAGAGGCCGCACTGTGCAGGGGTGGATGCTGTCATTCGTGGTAGCAAGCGACTGGGCTGGAAAGAGGTGGTCAAGATCGGCGTGCTCTCCGCCACGAAGCTGCTCGCCGGACATAGAGAGGTCAAGGACGTGCCCCGCGAAGATGATCGCACCAGACACCTCCTCGATTACGTAGAAGGCAAACGGATGGTCAGCCACGAAAAGCTCGAGAACCGGCCGGTGCTTTGGTGTGTTGGGTTGATCTCTCGGCTAACAACCCCGAGAGACACGGGAGACCTGGCCCTCTACGCACCCTGATCGGGGGCGCTACCAACCTTATGGTTTTCGGTCCCGTTCACCAGCGCAAAATAAAAATGATTAAGGGGGGCTCGGCAGGCTTTTGAGCTATTGCATTGTTCTTGGCTAAACACCCCCCCAAAAGACCCAATCTTGTCAGACCGCTCAGGTGGGCGAAGACCGGAGACCGAAGACCGCCGACCTCGTCCACGACCACCTCTACGGCCACCGACCCCTCTACACCTTCCGACGCATCTACACCGACTCATCACCTCTCTCATGGCATCCTCAAGTTCGGGTAAGTGCTCACGATTCCGCATCTAAGTTTTAGTCTAGGTGTTCAAGAATGAGCTAGGGTTTATGTCTTTAGATGATGTTTAGTCTTAGATCCTGCACACATTTGGTATCAGAGCCTTTCCTAGACTCATTTTGAACCCTAATTAGCCCCAAACCGAACTTGAATTTGCCTAGATCTAATGTTTAAAGGTTCAGAGGCTCGGTTTTATGGCTCAATCAAGCATTTAGAAGGAGGGGACTCAAAAAATTATTGCAAAATCTTAACGAAATCCCCAAATTGGTACCACCCGAACCCTTAAACCCCAAATCGGAACCCTAAGAAACCTAAGGTGCGGCGGAGACTTACGTTTGACGTTCACCGGAGCATCTTCGGGTTCGGGCGCCATCGTGGCTCCACTCGATGGCGGTGCGCGCAACCTCGGTCGCACGCACACGCCGGCGAGAGGGGCTACAACGGCGCCGCCTCTTGCCGCTGTTGCTCCCCGCGTGCTCGCGTTGCCGCCGCTCCGTGCGCGCTCCTCAAGCCGCCGCTCACCCCGCACCGTCGCGGTGCCGAAGTTCCGCTTTTCGGGGAGAGGAAGGGGCGAAATGCCTTTAGGGTTAGGGTTTTAGCGCTTTTTGTATCGCTCGGGTGTGATCGTCGTCCGTCCGATCGGATCCGAGGGTCGCGGTTTCCCGGGCCAACGAAGAACTGTTGGGCCGAACCATTTCCAGCCGTCCGATCAGATCGGACGGCGCTTGTGTATCTCGGGCTGGCGGAGCGTTTTGGGCCACGCGCATGTGGGCCGCACGCGCATATTGGGCTGCGCACGTAGTTATGGGCCACGCATGTTTTTGGGCCATTTTTCTTTAAGGCCGGCTGCAATAGTGGCCTTTTCTTTTTCCAGTGCATTTTCTTATGATTAAATCCCTTTTGTGCACTGTTTTAATTATTGTTTAGTTGCCCAATTTTGATATATCATGAATAATGTATTATTGCCCAGTATTATGCTTAGTCTCTGATTAAAATTGAACCAACGAGATATTTTAATTAGAGACTTTTACATTTTATGTTTTGGCATTAGGTGTACATACGATTACATTCTGACCAACGTTGATTGTAGTCGTGTGTGTCCATATTAATTGTTTAGTTCTTTTTCATTTTCTGCCCAAAGGTGATATGAATTAGAACTATAGTTTTTGAATGTTATTAATCAGACCAACGTAGGGTTAATTGCATGCAACGTATTCTTATGTTAATTCTAATTTTTGTCCTGTATTTTGGTATTCAGCAATAAATGCATCAAATATCGCTGCCACAATCGACAACATTGAGCAGCTTACGGGGAGCAATTTTCCCACTTGGAAGGAAAGGATCCATGTTGTCTTTGGGGTTTTAGATCTCGATTATGCTTTAAGGGTGCCAGCTCCCATTCCCTCCACCGAAGGTGAGGAAAATTATGATGACAAAAAGAAAATTTATGAAACTAATGCTGAGAAATGAGAGCGGTCCAACCGTCTATCACTTATTATTATGAAGACCTCCATTTCAGTTGGGATCAGGGGAGCAATCCCCGATTCTGAAAATGCTACAGAGTATTTGGCATCAATAGAGGAGAAATTTAAAGGCTCCACAAAAGTTTATGCCAGTACTCTAATTCAGAGGCTCTTGATAACTAAGTATGATGGATCCGGTAGTATAAGAGAACACATTATGATGATGACTGATATGGCCGGAAAACTTAAAGGCATGGACATGAAAATATCTGATGGTTTCCTAGTCCATTTCATCATGACTTCTCTTCCTTCTGAGTACACAACATTTAAGATCAATTATAATACTCAGAAAGAAAAATAGAACATGAGCGATTTAATCGCCATGTGTGTCTAGGAGGAAGAAAGAATAAGGACGGAAAAGAGGGATTGGGAGACACCTTATGAATTATGGATTGAGAGAAAACCGAGTATGAAATATTTACGAGTGTGGGGTTGTCGTGCTGAAGCTAAGATTGGAAGCAAATTAGGGTTTCTAAACAATGAAAGGGTCGAAAAGCCAGGGGAGGGGGTGCAGCCACCTCCCTCCTCTATTTATAGTGGAGGCCTAGGGTTTCTAAAAGAGTCTCTCTAATGGGCTCCCGTTAAGGCCCAAAACAAACGGGTGACACACGCACGCATTTTAAAGCGCCGTGTTCATATTGTGCGGCACTCGCTGTTCGCCACGTGTAGGTTGATCCAACGGCTCTCATCATGTCGGCAAGTCTCTCCCATCCGCTCCCACCGAAACCACCATGGCACTTGCACCGCCAAGATACAAAACACCGAGGCATGGGCGTCCGACGCCACTGGGCGGCCGACCGCCGAGACCTGACAGAATCTGAACTTTGCCGAAAACTCGTGTTTCCTCAAACCTTCAACGTCATTGCCAATTGTCACATCATCCTAAGATCATGAGCATATCCCCATGATATCCACAATCTCCCCCTTGATGAACACATTGGCAATTCCCAACAAATGCAAGTTTTGATGTTTGAAAAGTAAAACTCAACGTTACAGCGCAAAGGCACAACTTGGTCCATATGCAAGAGAAAGCAATGAAAATGACCAAGTTGGCTTCAGAATAGCATCGGCAAGTGAAATAAGGCAAAAGAAAGCAAGAAAGCTTCAATTTCCAAAGATGAGTCAAAAATCTCACTTAAGGTCCATATGAAAGAACAATTGTTCGATATGACCTTTGATCATCGTGAGGATCAAGAATTGCAATTCAAGTTCAGAAAGAGCAATAAGACCATAAGAATGCAAATAAGAAACTCCCCCTCACTATGATCCTCAAATTTCAGAAAACTTCAAATTCCCAAATTTTCTCCCCTTTTAATACTTTTAAAACTTCTCCCTTTACACATCTTGAAATATCTTCTCCTTTGACAATGGAGTCATCAAGGAATCACGCCTTCCTCTCGTCCAGAGATAACAAATGCAGAATGAGGAAAAAGCATAAAAAGGAGCATGCATGAAATGCAATGGAATGGCTTCATATTTTTGTATTTTTCAATTTTGATTTCAAGAAGCTTTGGAGATTACCCAAAAAGAACAAGCTAGCATTTCTAATATTGCACAAACAACATATCAGCCTGAAAGCGCTAGCAAGATCATGATAAGACATATATAACAAAGCTAAAGCTAGAAGGCTCAATATAAAGCAATGAATTTTAGCATTTTAAGCAAAGCTTCAAATCTAGCAAGTCCATCAACAGGGATCCTAAGATGATGCTGGCCATGTCAAAATGTCAATGTGAGACCAAGAAGCTAACAATGACCACATTAAGAGACAAACAGGTCCTGAATTGAATCATTTTGCTCAATTTTTCTCAAACGCCCATTTTTCAACAGTTTATCATTTGCAATGAATATTGAAGTTGATTAAAGGTATATCTTAGTGAAGAAGATCCTGGACTAGAAGCCATCCACAAACTCCTCCTAAGCTTCTACCAATTTTGATAATTCATTTTCTTATCCATGTGCTAGATCTCAAGTCTTGCCGCGACCATCTTAAGCACAAAAGAGCTTAAAAGAATGGTCTAGGTCATCCAAAACTCCCCCTGAGTTCATGCCTAGTGCAATGGCAAGCCGTCTCATGAGAAAGAATTGGTGAGATCAGTTTTTTCGCACAAAAGAGACCTCCTTTTTTTTGTTCACAAGAGCAGATTTAGATTCTTAAAAGAACAAGAAGCTCAAGTAATGATAAATACTAGATTCAAGAGCTAACACCGCAATTTTAACAGAGCCAATGTCACAAAAGGAGCACTAATTGCAACTAGCTAAAACATCCACAAATTGCGCTTTTAGTTCAAGTTGTCTTAAAGTTCTAGCTCATTCAAAGAAAGACTTAGCTACACATATGAAAGCATGATAATTCTAGCAAGTCAAAGAACTAGACATGGTATTGAGCAGAATTGAAATACTAAAGCTCAAGAGGGTAATAAGCAAAGCTTCATCAATTTTAAAAGATAAGCAGAAAAGCTTATATTACAATTCATCTTTTTGGATATTCATATAAATGCAATATGATACAATGAGATGCGAGAAGAACTCAAAAAACCTAAAAAGATCAAAAGATCAAAAGAAGATCAAGAAAGATCAAACTCCCCTCAAACCAAACCGTAGGGATAAATTACCCTAACTCACTTCTCAAGGTGGCAAACCTAGTTGGATCTAAAGACTTGGTGAGGATATCACCAACCGAGCCTCGGACTCCACGAATGCAAAGACAATATCACCCTTCTCGACATGATCTCTAAGAAAGTGATAGCGAATGTCTATGTGCTTGGTCCTAGAGTGTTGCACAGGGTTTTTAGCAATGTTAATCGCAGAAGTGTTATCACAGAAAAGAGGAACACTATCAAAAGCCAACCCAAAATCCTTAAGAGTGGACACCATCCACAAAATCTGACTACAGCAACTAGCAGCAGCTACATATTCAGCTTCAGCAGTGGATTGTGCAACAGAAGACTGCTTCCTAGAAGACCAAGAGACAAGAGAAGTGCCTAGGAAGTGACAAGTGCCTGAGGTACTCTTCCTATCTAGCCGACAGCCCGCAAAATCAGAATCAGAAAACCCCCGAATGGACAAAGAAGAAGAGCAGGAATACCAAATACCATACTGAAGGGTAGAGTGTAAATACCTGAAGATGCGCTTAACGGCTTGGCGATGGGAAGTCCTCGGAGACGCCTGAAACCTCGCACAGAGGCAGGCGGTATCAGAAAGAGGATGTCCGGTCTTGAGGCCGTCAAGTATGAAGGAGCCAATCATGCTTTGCGGTACTCGCGTTGATCCATGGCTTCTCCTTCCTCATCTCGGATCCAAAGCGATCGAAATCGCCATGGGAGTGGCGATCGACTTGCGATCACCATCTCGAAGTGCTTGAGCGGATCCTTGGTGTGCCGTCGATGGATGAAGATCCCTTCCTTGCATTGCTTGATTTGAAGCCCAGAGTAGTTGAGTTCTCCCATCATACTCATCTCAAATTCCTGGACATGGTCTCGTAAAAGTGGAAACAAGAGCATGAGAAGAACCACCAAAGATAATATCATCTACATAAATCGAGCAAGCGGGAAGTCATTGCCACGCCTAAGGATGAGCAGGTCTTGTCTACCTTACCCATCTCAAAATCAATCTTAAGCGAGAAAGGTCTTAAGTCTATCATACCGGTGCTCTAGGGGCTTGCTTAAGATCATACAAGGCTTTGGATAGTTTGAAAACATGATGTGGATACTTGGGATTCTCAAAGCACAGGGGTTGCCTAACATACACTTCCTCCTCTATAAAACCATTTAGAAAGGCACTCTTGACATCCATCGATAAAGTCTAAAGCCCTTAGAAGCAAAGAAATGCAAGCGAGAATGCGAATGGCTTCCAATCTAGCAACAGGAGCAAATGTCTCATCAAAGTCTAACCCCTCAACTTGGCTAAAACCCTGAGCTACCAATCTAGCCTTGTTTCTAACCACAGAACCATCCTCATTTTGTTTATTTTTGAACACCCAACGGGTTCCTATCACATTATGACCACTAGGAAGTTCTACTAGATTCCAGACCTTATTCCTCTCAAAATTATCTAACTCCTCATGCATGGCATTGACCCAGCTAGAATCAGATAACGCATGTGATATATCGCGGGGTTCGAAAGAAGCAACAAATGCAGAATGAGAGTAGAGACTTGGATCGTGATACCTGGAGCGAGTGACTCGCTCATTAAGATTACCAATCATCTGATCCGGAGGATGATGCCTCTGAATGTGAAGTGGAGCGCTCGGGGGAGACAATATCTCCTCAACCTCCGCAGGTACTGCTGATGAAGAAGATGCAGCAGGAGCCTCAATTGGAGGTGAAGCAGTCGTAGCAGGTTCTGGAACTTGGACAGGAGCCTCAACAGCAGCAGGTGGAGGACAAGTATCAGCTTCGTCATCATCTTCCTCCACAAAAATGCTTTCACACTGCTTATTACACAAACGTCGGATCTAGCTCGGGGCTAGTCTCATCAAAAGTGACATTGCATGTCTCCTGGACAATGTTAGTTTCAACATTAAAAACCCGAAAACCCCTCGAATGCGCAGGATAACCCAGAAATAAACCATCAAAAGTCCTTGATTCAAATTTATCTAGGTTTCCTGTCTTGAGAATGAAACACTTAGCTCCAAAAACTCAAAAATGAGAAACAGAGGGTTTTCTACCAAAACGAAGCTCATATGAAGTCTTGCCCAAAGACGGTCTCAAGAAGACACGATTTGCAATATGGCAAGCTGTAGAAATAGCTTCGGCCCAAAACCTCCTCGGTGTGCTATACTTATCTAGCATTGTCCTAGCCATCTCGACTAAGGTTCTGTTCTTCCTTTCCACAATGCCATTCTGTTGAGGGACGTGTGGAGAAGAGAACGATGCTCAATTCGCGCCAAAGACAAAAGAGGCAAACGAGGCATTCTTGAACTCCGTGCCATTGTCATCATGGATCGCTCTCAAGGCACCGAGAAAATTTAGAAGCCAAGCGAAGAACAAGATCACGATAATAACCAAAAGCTTCATCCTTCAAGCAAGAAAGAACACCCAAGTGTATCTCGAAAAATCATCAACTATGACAAGAATGTACCACTTGCCACTAATTGACGAACCTAGCGGGACCAACAGATCCATATGAAGCAACCGTCCCGGTCCCGTCGGTCCATGACCAAAGTCATCAAGGTCGTGAGGCGGCAACTTGCTTGCCATGCCTACAGGGCGCACATACAGCATCCTTGACGGCTTTGAGTTTGGGCAAACCTCTCATGAGATCAAGGTTGCTAACTCGCGTCAAATAATCAAAACCAATGTGCCCCAAACGTCGGTGCCAAAGCCAGAACTCAGAAGAAGGTGTAAACAAACATTTAAGAGAACCAGCAAGAGATTCAGAAAAATCAGCTCCAAAGATCCTAGCAACTCTATAAATCCCAAAACGAGCTCACCAAAGAGATCAAGCACCCGACAAGTATTTTTCTTAAATATAGTCTCATAACCATCATCAAGAAGTCGTGAGACGAGAGTAAGTTAAACCTAAGCTTGTCCACAAGGGCGACGCCCTTTAGGATGAAATTGTCGTTCACCCCGATTGATCCGTTCCTTCAATCCGCCCTTGTGTATTGTCTCCAAAGGTGATGAGGACATCACCTATCGACCGCGTGAAGGAGGTGAACCATTTTGAGTCTCCGGTCATGTGGCGTGAGCAGTGAGTCGACGAACCACGTGTCCTTCCTTCCGCGGCGATCCACGAAAATCAAGGCACGGAAGAACGATGTGTCTCAATATCAAGTTAGTTAAACATGACTTGGGAACCCGATCTTCGAGACACACGTCTCATGCAGTAGTATGCAAAGCGTAAGTGTTATCCTTGATTCTATTTGAAATTCTGTTGTGAGCAATGGTTACTCTAACATGAGAGTTATCCTGTCTAGGAGCATGAGCATGATTAGCATGTGAAATAAATCTTAGACCAGATTTCTTCCTTTCTAAATTACCATGTCTCACAAAAGCTCTAGGTTGATTAGATGACATTCTAGCAAGATTTTTCTTAGCATTTTTTAACCTACGCCAACAGAACTCAACCAAATGTCCATCCTTCTTGCAATAGGTGCAATGGTACTTGGTACCACGGGAGAAGCACCTTTGACCGAGCAGATGGTTGGGCAAAACTGCAGATTTGAAAGTGATCTTTGCGGGTTGGGTATCAAATTCAACTAAGCCATTTCTCAAAATTTGAATGTCATTAGATTTATCCTGGGCAAAGTTGTATCCTAACCCTTGCTTCTTATAAGGAGTCTTTGACTTGTCAAGAATCATGTTTAACTGTTTCTTACCTTTAGAAAATCTTTCTAATGTGTCGTTAAGGTAAGCAATTTCTTTTCTAAGGTTAACACATGAATCACAAGTTTTAGCATTAAACCTCTTCTTATAAAGAGCAACTTCAAGCTTAAGAGCTTCACATGAAGCACAAGTAGCAGAATTAATACTGTCCTTAAGCTTGGCATATTTAGCTCTAGCTGCTTCTACAACATCATGTAATTCACGTTCACGTTCTAAGCAGACAGAGCAAGAGCTAGATTCAACCACATCAGAAGCAACCGACTTGCTAGACTCTAAACATTTTTCGCAATGAGCAGATTTAACTTCAACTAGTTCAATCCTAGCATTTTCAAGTTGTTGCAAAGCAATATCATGAGCAGATTGCAGTTTAGCTAGTTCAGTATGTAAAGCATGGCAAGATGAACATTCATCAGATTCAAGATTTTTAGCATTCACAAGTTCTAATGTGAGTTTATTTACTTGTAACTCTAACTCCTCATTCTTAGTCATGATGAACTTTAAAGCTTTATCCCGACCTAGCATTTGCTCATAAACAGCTTCGCATCTAGCAAAGAGAACATCATAAGAGGAGATACCTCATTGTTTTCATCGATGTCGTCGAGTCGACCATGAAACACATGCCTGAAGTCCTTGGCCTTCCCTTCTTGTCTTGAGGAGCTCCTCCTCCTTGTCCTCCTCGCTCTGAGTCCACATCACTCAAGGATCGATCTCCAAGAGCGGCAAGAACCCGATGAGCACCTTCTTGAGCTTGGCATCATCAAACTGGACTTGCGCCCGAGGCTTCTTCCAAGCGGCTTTCCATCCTTGTGGTTGCTCTTACCTTTCAGCTTGGGGCAATTTGCCCGGATGTGATTAAGCTCTCCACACTCATAACAAGTCACGGGCCGCCTCTCTTTTGTTTCTCATATTGTTGTAGGCAGTGTGAACTTCTTAATCAAAAGCGCCATCTCGGCTCAGAATACTCTCAAGATCCTCTTCTTGGATTGCGATAAAGAAGCAAGTGAAAAACTGAAGAGGACTCAAACGACCCATCGAGGCTCTTTTGAGCGGGTGCGCTACCAAAGCCATGTTACCCTTCTTAGAATGGTCACTTTACGGATCTCATGAGTCTTGAGCTTGCTATAGAGCAGCTCCAAAGTCGATCGAGAAGTTGACATTTTCTGAATAGCGAGAGCCTTTATCTCCCACTCCACGGTGTTGATTGCAGCGGAGATGGATGACATTTTTAGACTGTAAATTCAATACCAACAGACTTCATCGATTTATCAACGTGTTGAAGCGATGAAAATATCATCGATGCTCTCACCAGACGCATCTCGAATTTGTTATATTCTCTTTATAGACTGCTTTGACGCACTTGTTTGATTTGGGAAGAACCCTCATGATAGGTTTCGAGGTCTTCCAAATCTCATGTGCGATCTCGAGATTGCAAATCTGTCATATTCTTGTCTACCAAGCCCACCATACGAAAATTCTTTGCCTTACGGTCATTAGCCAAGAGGGCTTGAGGCCAGCGTAGCAACCTCGGGCAAGATAAGCGGACCTCGAACAACCTCCCAAATACCTCGTGGTTCGCTCTCAAGAAAGACACGCATGCAGTTCTTCCAAAAAGCATAGTCGTGCCCATCGAAGATATGCGGTTTGGAAGAGTATTTATCCATCGCCAAGTTCAGTGACCGGTTAAGATCAAGATTGAACTAACCGGGCTCTGATACCACTTGTTGGACCGAAAAGGCGACTAGAGGGGGTGAATAGGAGCACGATCTCTTTTCTCCCAAATTCAATTCAATACGAATCTCACTCCAATAGCTATGAAAGCTATGAAGATCAATCAATCATGCACGGAAGACTTGTATTGAATCAACTCAAAACCCCAGTAAAATCAACACAAAACCAAAACACGAAGACTCGGCGTCCGACCTCTCACGAGGCGATCGGACCGGTTAGCCTAGCGGTCGGACCGCTGAAATCGGTCGACCTCTTTCTCGGCGGTCGGACGCTCGTTCGATGAACAATGAAATCAGCCGACAAACCAAACGCAAATTGATCAAACTTTTGATTCGTGCGTTCAAACTTCGTGAAACTTGACACAACCCTTCCCAAGGATGTCGAACCTATTCCAAGCAACGATCGTGATGATCCTTGCTCGTGTTCGACCTTTTCCGTTTGAGCGAAGTTAGGTCAAGAACCGAGTCAAAACAAAAATATGATCTTGAGACTTGCACGTGGGTGATTGATGATCTTGATGATCCTAGATGTATTCTCACACGTCACAGCAAGCTAGATCACGTCCAGAAACTATGCAAAAACTCGCGGATCAAACAAAGACTCAAATCATCAAATAGAGAGAACGAAAGCGAAAGAACTCATCTTGAAGAAACTTTCTTTGGATTGATTTGATATGATATTGGTTCACAGCCACTCCATCAATGGATGACAAAGACTCAATACATGAGCACGAAATCAAATCCAACTCTCTAGAACCCTAACCTCCACTCCTCCTCTCCCTAAGCAAATTAGGGTTTCTAAACAATGAAAGGGTCGAAAAGCCAGGGGAGGGGGTGCAGCCACCTCCCTCCTCTATTTATAGTGGAGGCCTAGGGTTTCTAAAAGAGTCTCCCTAATGGGCTCCCGTTAAGGCCCAAAACAAACGGGTGACACACGCACGCATTTTAAAGCGTCGTGTTCATATTGTGCTGGCACTAACGCTGTTCGCCACGTGTAGGATGATCCAACGGCTCTCATCATGTCGGCAAGTCTCTCCCATCCGGCTCCCACTGAAACCACCATGGCACTTGCACCGCCTCCGCGCCGCTTGATTCAACCGGGCCGCACCGAATCGCCTGTTCGGTCACCTTTGTCCATCTTGCACCATACTTGAGTCCAATGACTTCACCCGGCATCGTCGATCGTTTTGAACCTCACTCTCTAAGCCTAGTCACGATCATCCTCGCCGTTGACCGTCGTTGACCACCAAGCAACTGCACAACAATAGACAAGCAAATCGAATTCGGAACAAGTTCTTCACAACTTGACCCACGTTAGTCAAAACATGCATCATGCAACACATATGACATGAAACCCATGAACTTGACCTAACAAGCAACCATCGCCGCCACACGGTTGATTTACATAAGTGAAAACCGGCCGATCGCCGCCCTTGGCGGTCCTCGATCACATCACGATCGATCGCCAACCGAAGGCGGTCGACCGCCACCAAAGGACTTAGCCAAAATTTCAACACCAAATCCGCAACCTCTCGGAAATTTAAAACGAATAGAACTTTTGACCGAGGCTCCAAAATTATGGGACCAAGTGCGTGAGAATATCCTCACTTGCCTACACCTCTATTTTTGGCCCACCTCAAACTCAATGCCACTCAACTTTCCGGTCCGACCGCTCATCGACGCCGGTCGATCGCTACCCAAACGGTCGGACCGCCGACCGCCGATCGACGCCAAGACAAAACACCGAGGCATGGCGGTCGACGCCACCGGGGCGATCGACCGCTGAGACTGACATATCCGAACTTTGCCGAAAACTCGTGTTTCCGCAAACCTTCAACGTCATTGCCAATTGTCACATCATCCTCAGGTGGTTGCACCTGCAGTGGAAAATACTGTTGTTGCACCCACTGTTGAGGTCCCTGAAATTCCTAATGTTGCACCTAATGATGAGCCTCAGCAGTCCCCTGTAATAGCTAATGAACCTATTAGAAGATCACAGCGGGAGAGAAGATCTGTCATCCCAAATGATTATGTTGTATATATGAATGAGGATATTAATGTTATAGGGAAGGTAGATGATCCCACCTCTTATAAGGAGGCCATGATGAGTGAACATTCTCCTAAGTGGCTTGATGCCATGAAGGATGAACTAAAGTCTATGAGCACTAATGATATATGGGACTTAGTAGAAATTCCTGACGGAGTCAAAACAGTAGGCTGTAAATGGGTCTACAAAACCAAGCATGACTCTAAGGGAAATATCGAAAGGTTCAAAGCAAGACTTGTAGCAAAAGGCTTCTCACAAAGGGAGGGGATTGATTATAATGACACCTTTTCTCCTGTCTCAACTAAGGATTCATTCAGAATCGTAATGGCACTTGTAGCTCATTATGATTTAGAGCTGCATCAGATGGATGTTAAAACGGCATTTCTTAATGGCGACTTGCAAGAAAATATTTACATGGCTCAACCGAAGGTTTTGTCGTGGAAGGCAAGGAGCATATGGGATGTCGACTTAAGAAATCTATTTATGGCTTGAAACAAGCATCGAGGCAGTGGTACCTCAAATTCGATAAGATAATAAGGAATTTTAGTTTTAAGGAAAATAAAGTTGATAACTGCATATATGTTAAGTTCAAGGGGAGTAAATTCACCATCTTAGTGCTTTATGTGGATGATATCTTATTGGCTAGCAGTGATAAGGATATGCTGTTTGAGACCACGAGATTTCTTTCATCTAATTTTGATATGAAGGATCTTGGTGATGCCTCTTACGTTCTTGGCATTGAGATTCACCGATATAGGTCCAAAAGATTATTAGGTTTATCTCAGAAGGCATACATTGACAGAGTTCTGAAGAAATACAATATGCATAAGTGCTCTGGCTCGCCTGCTCCTATTGTTAAGGGCGATAAGTTTGGGACATTTCAATGTCCAAAGAACCAATATGAAACTGATCAGATGAATTCGGTTCCTTATACTTCAGCTGTCGGAAGCATTATGTATGCTCAAGTATGTACACGCCCTGATTTAGCTTTTGTAACCGGGATGCTTGGCAGATATCAGTCAAATCCAGGACCGGACCACTAGAAGGCCGTTAAGAAAGTCTTGCGCTATATGCAAGCTACTAAGCATTTCATGCTCACATATAAGAATTCTGATAACCTTGAAGTTGTTGGTTATTCAGATTCAAATTTTGCGGGATGTGTTGATACTAAGAAATCCACGTTAGGTTATATCTTCACACTCGCTCAGGGAGCTATCTCGTGGAAAAGCTCCAAATAAACCCTTACAGCGTCTTCAACGATGCAAGCTGAGTTTGTGGCATGTTATGAGGCTACCGGGCAGGCTGTATGGCTTAAGAACTTTATCCCGGGACTTAGAGTGGTAGATAGCATCTCTAAACCACTCACCTTATACTGCGATAACGAACTCGCAGTCTTTTATGCGAGTAACAACAAGTCAAGTGGTGCTGCCAAACACATCGACATTAAGTATCATGTTGTGAAAGATAGAATCCAGGATCAAACCATTAGTATTAAGCATATTAGTACTAAGTTAATGCTTGTGGATCCACTTACTAAAGGCTTACCACCCAATATTTTTCGTGATCATGTTGTCGGCATGGGTTTATTGGAAAACCTCTGATTCTAGATAAAATGACCTTAAAGTAAATCAACTCCCATTAAGTATAATGAATATCCATTTCAAGATAGGATAGTACATTATAGATACTGAGGTTGTATGACACTTTATTAGCCATACGACACATTATCTTGGTATGCTATTTTATTGAGAATGGACTTATGATGTTAGCCTTACGATCAAAGGGGAGAATGTTGGGTTGATCTATCGGCTAACAACCCCTAGAGACACGGGAGACCTGGCCCTCTACGCGCCCTGATCGGGGGCGCTACCAACCGTATGGTTTTCGGTCCCGTTCACCAGCGCAAAATAAAAATGATTAAGGGGGGCTCGGCAGGCTTTTGAGCTATTGCATTGTTCTTGGCTAAACACCCCCCAACAGATCCGATCTTGTCAGAGTGCTCAGGTGGGGCGAAGACCGGAGACCGAAGACCGCCGGCCTCGTCCATGACCACCTCTACGGCCACCGACCCCTCTACACCTTCCGACGCATCTACACCGACTCATCACCTCTCTCATGGCATCCTCAAGTTCAGGTAAGTGCTCACGATTCCGTATCTAAGTTTTAGTCTAGGTGTTCAAGAATGAGCTAGGGTTTATGTCTTTAGATGATGTTTAGTCTTAGATCCTGCACATATGGTGCACTCATGCCGCACAACACGGCGATTGCGGTGACGTACGGCCGCCACCTCGGTTCCTTCCTCGTTCAGCTCGATGACTGCCTTGTGGAAAAACTTATCAAGAACAAGCGGCCAGCCGTTGCCGTCGTCCTCCACCATGCCTTATCCGGGTTGAATGTCTCCTGGAGTCCCAACTCCCAAGCCCCGGAGAACGCCGGCAATGTCCCCAGACTTGAAATTCAGCTTGAACTTGGGCAGCCGGAACCCGGAAGTCGCCGACCGTGACGAGGTTCGTCGGCAGGTGCGCGCGCAGGAAGCCCGGGCTGGAAGCGATCCTGTCGACGAGGCTCCAGAGCCCGTCGCGCGTGTCCGGGTCTCCGGGAGGAAGACGCACATCGAGTACAGCGACTGCGGCCGCTCGTGCCCGAACGTCCCACCCTCGTACCGGAGACTGAGCGCCTTGAACCCTTCGTGGCGGGCGATGCACTGCTGCCCCCAGCTCCGCATGAACGTGTCGTCCTTGGTGCTCGCCTTGGTGAAGGGCGTCTCCCGCAGTCCCACATGCCCTTGAAGTGGACGGCGTTGGCGAGGATGATGTCGGTCTGAGCGGATACTGCTCCAGCATCAAGGATGGAATCGATGAGGTTGTTCGTCGCTGCCGCGACCCACTCATTGATTCGTTTCACTGCTTCCACTGGCTGCAGCATGCTGAGAATGAGATCGTGTTAGATAGCATGCATGCGACACACCGAAGACGCCGAGCAGCTCCCCGAGGGTGCGCCCCGGGCCCCGGCCGCCACCAGGGCGAGCGCGGCGTGGATGGAGAGCGGCGAGAAGATGAGGTTGCCGCCGTCGTTGTCGAACGACGTGCCGGCCGCGACGTGCCCGAGAAGGCTGACGGCCATGGCGAGCTTCTCGATCGATCAGCGGCAGACGTGTTCACGAACTGCAACTCTTCGAGTCGCGGACCCGTGCGCGGGCCCTGAACTGACCTCGGGCCTTCTCCGTGGAACACCGGAACTGTCTCGAGCCGAGCCGCCACAGTGCTTTTGGAAACAGTGTTTTTCTGAAGTATTTTCGTGTTTTGCCGTTCGGTTCACAATTTCTACTGTGTTTCTCTGCCTTCGAAGCGGAGGATGTGAATCCTAAGTGGGAACGTTTCATCATCACATCGGCTTTGAATAGGAGAATCTCTCACCATATCCCAATTGGATGGAAATCAAGGTCAAGGGGCAGGGTATAAATTTTTATATTAATCGGATAAAAATAAAAAGTACCTCCAGGATGCCTCTCATCTTAATGGCACAAAGCTCAATTACGTAGAAAAATAAATCTAGACTTTATCAGATTAATTAGAGAAAATGAAAAAAAAAATATCTAATACATTAATCTAAGTTCTTTTAGAGTAATCCATCAATGTGATTGACCATCCGATTATAATGCCTTGGATAAGATATAAGACAATAATCCGGTATAAATTCAAATACAGAGTCCATACGCTCTGTTTGAAGTGAATTGTATGACGGGTTCAACTTGAAGTCGAATAGGTATGGAATTTTATTTAGAACTAAAATTTGAAGATAAGGGATGATTTCCAAATATGTCGAAGTCAGGAGTTACATAGAAAATTAATTTCATCTTAAACAATTTTCATACAATCAAAATGTCAAAATAAGATACAAAGAAAATGTGTACCGAAATTTATAAATACGGTACTAGAAGATAGAAAATTTACAACAGAATATATCCAAAACATGTAGCACGTCCGGATGCAGAGTCAACGAATAGTATTACAAATTGAACTAGTGGCGCCACCAACTATGGGCCTAGGAGGGAGGTTGGGGTGTGGTGGCCAACACCAAGGAAAACAATTTTGGTGAAATTTCACCGAAATTTCCAAAATTTTGGCAATTTCGCCCTCTCCGAAATTTTTATAATTCATTCAAAAAAATCCAGAAATATTTGAATTTAGACAAATTACATCCTAAATTTGATCTTGGACAAATTTCAAGTCCAAATTTCGTACAGTTTGAAAAACTAATTCCAAAAAATCGGTGATTTCAATCCCCAATGAATTTTTTTTTCAAAAACGAAATAAAGTTCCATGGCCAACACGCAAGATGGCGAGTAGATGGTGGGGTGGCAGTCACTGGCTCCTACGCAGTTAGTGTGTGGTAGCCAGCATGTTAGATGGCAAAAGCGAGGCGACTGAGTTAGGCGTTGGGGTGGCAGTCGAATGCGGCTTCTGGACGGTGGTATTGTCAGAGCTAGAGAGAGAGAGAGGGTGATCGGCGAGCAATAGGTAGACGGGAAGGTGGTGGAAGAGGAGGTAGGCACCATCGGAACTTAGGAGGCAAATGGTGGCAGAGAGGTGGGGCGTTGGTTTGGTGGGTGATGTTGGGGATGTAGATGATAGGATTAAGGGCATGTTTGGTTGGAGACATAAGCAGCATGACTTGAAGAAAAGAAAAAACTTGCATGTCACCTACGTGATATTTTCTAGATTGTTGCCTGACCAGGCAAGGCTGAGATCGTGTTGTTTGTCTAGGGACTGGAGCCACTGATAATGTAAAATGAGGTTCAACACCTCTTCTGGACTACACTTGCACCCTGTGCAGCCAAGGAGTGGAGGAAACACTTCAACACCTCTTCTAGACTTGCCCTTTTGTTCAAAACTGCTGGAATTATTTATGTCCTTAGCGTTCGCCCCTAACCTTGACCCATCAAGCTGTCTCACATCTAAAAAGCAAGATCCAGCAACCTTTTTCATGGAGATTATAATCCTGTCGTCATGGGCCATCTGGATAACAAGGAATAGCACAATCTTCAATCAGATTGACCCAAGCTTTGGAGTTTGGCGCATCGCCTTTACCCGAGTTTTTGCCCTGGTTATCCATAGGGCAAAGAAAAATTATGATCCTGCCATTTCTTCAAGGCTTAGCAGCTTAGATTAAGTTTGCCAGTGAGTTGTTTGGGGTCCTCTTTGTAATCCTTTTGTTTTGCTTTGTGTGTGTGTATAAGGAGTCTTTCCTACTATTTTCTCTCAAAAAATGTAAAATGAGGTTAGACTTTAACAACTCGATAAAATATATTCTAGGAACATATTTTTGTTCTCCCAATGGATACCCTCAGGGGCGGAGTTGGTGCTGGGCCAAGCCTCGGGTCGGCCCAGCCAATTTTGGCCCAAAGAGTCAGTTTCACATGGCATTTTTACTACTGGCTGCTGGGTTTCATATGGCATTTTTACACTGGGCCCCGAGCCATTGCCCCAGAGGCCCGAGATCCAGCTCCGCCCCTGGATACCCTATACATATCCATCCACATCCACATATTTATCTCAGGCAAAGAAAAAAAAGAAAGAAAAGAAGGAAGAGGACAATCCCCTATGGCCGGATGCCCGGATTGTTCGAACATGGGAACCATCGAGCGACTTATGCGGCGGAAGAGCAGGGGGTGTTGGCTTTGCGGAACGACGGGAGGCCAGACAACTCGGATTCACATGATGGCACCAATGGGTACGGTGTTGTCTCCGTGCAATGGCGAGAGGAGGCACGTTACACATGGACCTGCGTCTTTCGGAGCCAGGCGGCCTGTTTTAGACGCTTGAGGGTCCTTGAGGGCCTGTTTGGCATGACGACAGTTTTTCTGAAAAGTAGTTTTTGACTTGGCTACAGGATTGAACGGCTGGGTTGAAGAGGTTTGATGTTTGGCTGTCTGACTTTTAGGTATGCTAGTTGTAGCTTCTAAGATGAGAAATATTTGAAATGCCCCCGAGACAAATGATAGCTTGTTTGATGGGGTTTAACGGCAATTAACGACAATTGACAACAACTAACAACAACAACCACTACCGTAATTAACGATAATTAACGTAACTAACGACAATTAACTATGATTGACGATACTTTATGACAACTACCGCAATTAACGCAATTAACCACAATGAACAACAATTAATGTAATTAACACAAATAATGACAATTATTACAATAATTAATTTTAAAAAAATTATTACAATTAATAATTATTACATAAATAATTGCAATAAAATTTTATTACAGCAACAAATTATTCCAATAAACATTTTTTGCAATAAATAATTATTACACACATAATCATTTACAATAGAAATAAAATGGAAAAAATAAACAAAAGAAAAAATAAAATCGGTTAGGGTTGCTTTGGCGGCGTGGGAGGACGACGACAGCATTGGGGAAGGAGGAGGGAGGAAGAGGAGGGGCGGCGGCGTCGGGGGAGGGAGGAGCTTGGGCGGAGGGGCGGCACCGCGTGGGCGGAGGAGGGGCACCGGCAGGGGAGAAGGAGGAGGAGGGGTGCCGCGTGGGAAGGAGGAGGAGTAGGGACGACGGTGAGGATGCGAGAGGAGGAGTGGTCAGCGCAGGAGGAGGATGAGGGGGCCGTGGGAGAGAAGGAGGAGGGGCACCGGCGCGGGAGGAAGGAGGAGGGGCCGCGACATGAGAGAAGGAGGAGGGGGCTGGCGGCGGCGCAGGCATGGGAGGAGGAGGTGGGCGGCAGCAGCTTGGGCGCGAAAGGAGGAGGTGGGCTACAGCGGCACGGGGGAGGACGTGGAACTGAGGGGAGAGAGCAAGAGGGAGTAGGAAGGGGCGGAGGGGCGCTTAGGGTTAGGGTTTGATGTTTGGATTAGGGTGGGCGGGGTTTTATTTAGTGACATAAAGTGGGTAAATAACCCTCAAGTGGGCAAAGTTGGAAGGGGGGGAAGCAGCGAAAAGTTGCCTCGCGGCGACTTCCGGCTTTATCACGTTATACACGGCTTTCAGCTTCCAAAAAGCCGGTGTGAAAAGCGCCCCGTTTAGGACGCCTTCTGGCTTTTTCGGGCGAAAAGCCGAAGTTGAAGCCGTCCCAAACAGGCCCTCCTGACAGAGTTGCTTGAGGTAGGCAGTTGACCAAGACTCCAAGGCTCCAACCAAACACCTCCTATGCAACTCATCCTCGGTTTTTTTAAACAATACATTTATTAAATAAATTTACAAAAAAAAATTATCTGTCTAATAAAATTACAAAAGTGTGCTTCCGATGTTAAATGATTTGGCGGCAGTTTGACAAGAAAACTCCTGTCGCTAATTCATTTGGCGACATAGTCCTGCCGCCAAATGAATTTGTGACATAATCTGCCACATCAGCCTGTCACCAAATGAATTGTCAACGGAAGCTTATTTTTGTAATTTTATTAAACAGACATTTATTTCTATAATTCTATTTAAAATGTATTATTTTAAAAAAATAACCACTGGTCTCTGCCACATCAGCCTATCACCAAATGAATTGTCGACAGAAGCTCATTTTTGTAATTTTATTAAATAGACTTTTATTTCTATAATTCTATTAAAAATATATATTATTAAAAAAAAAACGACTGGTCCTAAGGACTCAAAGCAAACAAGCTCTAAAAGGACGTCAGATGTGAAGGCCCACAGGCCACAGTACACCCTAGCTGACACCTCTACGAGATTGTAACTTGTAAGGCACTAGCTAGAAGCATGTTTGGAAGAGTATCTATTTGAAGTCAACTAAATACACCATGCAAACACAGAAACATCCGAACTAGCCAAACATAAACGAGCGACGGTAAAGCTAACGCAGTCTGCTAATTAAATTCCATCTGACAAGTGACAACACCATTCTTAAACCTATTCCTGTGTGAAATTGCAGGACTATAATACATGGGCCTATATTATGTGCATAACCAATATACCTAGAGTTCTCATGTCGGCCTAATTTGTCAGCTTTGATGGAATTTGATTTAGAGTAAATAGTATAAAACCACAAATTTTACGGTTCTAGTTGCTGAAAATCCCACATACGTTTGGTGGTGCAAACTGCAATTCTCTTTATAATATCTTAGGCAGGATCTCTAAAAAAACTCAGGCAGGAGATTGTCCCTTCTTCTTCCACTGGCAGCCACCGTTGCCGCAGGCGGCATTGCGGTCACGGTGGTTGCCGCGGTTGTTGACGAAGCCAGGAGTGCTGCCGTCAGACCTGGACATGTTGGAGTAAAGGTTTGATGTAGTGTCACCTTGGGCAGTATGGGCAAGCTACCTTTCGGCCAGAAGTAGCATGGATCGAGCACCGCTGAAACTCGGGAACAGGGTGAGGAGAGGAATCAACGACGCCATGATGGAGAAGCGTGGGCTGAGCTAGGCTGCGCAGCATGTTGAGGACCAATGTTTCATCCGAGACCGGTTGGCCGACATCGAGGAGGGTGTCAGCCAACGTCTTGAGCTTGTGGTAGTATTCTGTCACGGTCATGTCCCCTTAAAGAATCATGCGGAATTCAGCCTCGATGAAGATCGCACGGCTTAACTCGTTGTCGAGAAATAGGTCTTTGATATTGGAGTAGGCGGTGCGAGCGGACTGATCTGGCTCCATGATGATGTCAAAGATTTCCTTGGAAACGGAGGCATAAAGCCATGACCGCAAGAGGAAATCATGGCGATTCCATGCAGCGTCGATGGGATCGGGCGGAGGTGTGCTGTCGATGTGGCACATGAGTTCATATTTGCCCACGAGGACATTGATGAACATGCGCCACTTGGGGAAGTTCAAGGCCCGGAGGACGAGGGTGATGGGGATGTGCGTTTTCCCGCTGGCGACGTTGATGGCTTGGATGGAGGCAGGATTAATGGTGGCAGTGGTGAGCGCGCCGGTCGAAGACGACAAAGAGGAGAGGGAAGCTGTTATGCCATCAGTAAGAGAAGCTTCGGTGCTCATGGTAGTGTGCGGAAGGGTGGGAGGTCAAAAGAATAGCAGATCGGTTCAAGGAAGATACCGCTCTGATACCATGCGAAACGAGAGAAAGCGAGGGGAGAAAACGCCACACCTGGGGCGATCACATTCCATTGAATATATAGAGATTACAGCAGCCAATGCCTTGCATGGCAAGTGACAAACGAATCTGAACAAATAAAGATTACAATCGGTTGACAATATCCACAAGATCAGGAAGGATCGGTACCACAAATTATTTCCGTTAACAACTTTTTTCTTGTATATTAGCAGTCTTAGGCTTATACTATATATAACAAATAGATTAGGTTATACTTTCGACGTACTTCTAGTTAGAAGCTTATAGATTATAAACTCAGACATCGATCGAGTATACATGGAAGCGGCGGCACGCCGGTCTGCTTGTTCCGGCCTGACGGCGTTGGCCCTCCGACTCGCCAAGCAGTTCGCATGCCCCAAGGCCCACGTCGGCGGTGAAAGCCGCGATGGCAACCTCATCTTCTCTCCTTTGTCCATCTGTTCCACGCTCGCCATGGTAGCCGCCGACGCCCGGGGCAAGACGCTCTTCGAGCTCCTCGCCTTTCTTGGCACGACGTCCCGCAACGAGCTCGCCGACAACGTCCATGGCATGGCAAGGCGCGCCCTCCCCGATCGACCGCGGCCGGACTGGCCGCGCGTCTCTTACGCGTGCAGGCTGTGGCTCGACGCGATGTGGACGCTGAAGCCGGAGTACCGCGAGGCCGCCGTCGCGTCCTACAAGGCCGAGACTCGCGCCGTCGACTTCATCAACAAGGTCAGTTGAGAACGTACGTTGGAATAGAATCGATCTGTACAAATGTCGCCAACCTCTTTAACTATGGCATCCTATATATCTATTGCAATTTCTCTCGTGCGGCCTGAAGAAGAAAGGGATCAAATCGACAGATGGGTCGCCGCAGCCACCAAGAAGCTCGTCGACTCAATCCTTCCTCCAGGATCGGTGCGCGCGGACACACGCCTCGTGCTCGCCAACGCTATATTGTTGGACCGAAAAGGCGACTAGAGAGGGGTGAATAGAAGCACAAACTCTTTTTCTCCCAAATCAAATTCAATACGAATCTCACTCCAATAGCTATGAAAGCTATGAAGATCAATCAATCAAGCACAGCGAAAGACTTGTATTGAATCCAATTAAAACCCCGAAGCAAAAGCAACACAAACTCAAAACACCAAGTCTCGGGCGATCTGACCTCTCACGGGGGCGGTCAGACCGGTTGGCCTAGCGGTCGGACCTCTCCCACGGGCGGTTAGACCTCTAATTCAATGAACAGTGAAATCAGCTCGAAAAACCAAAACGCAAATTGAGCTAACTTTTGATTCGTACGTCCAAACCTCATGAAACTTAACACACACCTTCTCAAGGATGTCAGGAACCTATTCCAAGCAACGATCGCGAAGATCCTTGCCAAAGTTCAGACCTTTCTCCATTTGAGTGAAGGTGGTTCAAAAACCGAGTCAAAAATGAAATATGATCTAGAGACTTGCTCGTGGGTGATTGATGATCAAGATGATCCTAGATGAGTTCCCACATGTTGCAGCAAGTTAGATCACGACAAGAAATCAACAAAAAACTCACGGATCAAAGAAAGACCACAAATCACTAAATAGAGAGAAAGAAAGCAAATAGACTCATCTTTAAGAGAACTTTCTTTGGATTGATTTGATATGGTATTGGTTTACACCACTCCATCAATGGAGGACAAAGACTCAATACATGAGCACGAAATCAAATCCAACTCTCTAGAACTCTAACCTCCACTAATCCTCTCCCTAAGCAAACTAGGGTTTCAAACACATGAAAGGGTTGAGGGGGTGCAGCCACCTCCCTCCTCTATTTAGAGTGGAGGCTTAGACTTTCTAGAAGAGTAAGCCTAATGGGCTCCCGTTAAGGCCCAACACAAATGGGTCACACACGCACGCATTTTAAAGCGCCATCTTCATCTTCTCTTGACCTAATCCGCTTCTCCATGCGCCATCTTACGCCGCGGGTTGGCAAAAGGTAACCAAGGTGGTATTTGGTAAAATTACCAAAATACCCCTTCTCGATCTTTTTCGAAGCAGTCGCATGCTCCGCCACGTGTAGGTTGATCCAACGGCTCTCATCATGTCGGCAAAGTCTCTCCCATCCGTCTCCCACCGAAACCACCATGGCACTTGCACCGACCCCCGCGCCGCTTGATCCAACCCGTCGCACCGAACTGCCCGCTCGGTCACCTTTATCCATTTTGCACCATGCTTGAGTCCAATAACTTCATCCGGCATCGTCGATCGTTCTGAACCTCAGCTCTCCAAGCCTAGTCCCGATCATCCTCGCCGTTGACCGTCGTTGACCATCAAGCAACCTGCACAACAATAGACAAGCAAATCGAAACCGGGAACAAGTTCTTCACAACTTGACCCACGTTAGTCAAAACATGCATCATGCAACACATATGCACTGAAACCCATGAGATTGACCTAACAACCAACACATCGCTGCCAAGAAGGCCAGCAACTTAAGTCAAAACCGGTCAGACCGCCAACATGGCCGGTCGGACTGCTCCCCTTGCCGGTCAGACCGCCAACCATTGGTCGGTCGGACCGCTAGCCCTTACGCTGAAGCAAAACCGGTCGGACCGCCAGAGGTGGCTGGTCTGACCGCCTGAAGCCTGACAGCAACTGAACTTTGCCGAAAACGCGTGTTTCCGCAAACCTTCAAAGCCGTTGCCAATTGTCTCATCACTCTAAGATCATGAGTATATCCCCATGATATCCACAATCTCCCCCTTGATGAACACATTGGAAATTTCCAATAAAAGCAAATTTTGAGGTTTGAAAAGTAAAAACTCGACGTTTTCGCGCAAAGGCACAACTTGGTCCATATGCAAGAGAAAACAGTGAAAATGATCAAGCTGGCTTCAGAATAGTATAGGCAAGTGAGATAAGGCAAAAGAAAGCATGAAAGCTTCAAATTCCAGAGAATCGACAAAAATCTCACTTAAGGTCCATATGAAAGAACAATTGTTCGATATGACCTTTGATCATCGTGAGGATCAAGAATTGCAATTCAAGTTCAGAAATGGCAATAAGATCAAACGAATGCAAATATAAAACTCCCCCTCACTATGATCCTCAAATTTTAGAAAATTTCAAGTTCTCCAATTTTCTCTCTTTTTTAACACTTTTAAATCTTCTCCCCTTTATACATCTCGAAATATCTTCTTCCCTTTGACAATGGAGTCATCAAGGAATCACGCCTTCCTCTCGTCCAGAGATAACAAATGCAGAATAAGAAAAAAGCATAAGAAGGAGTATGCATGAAATGCAATGGAGTGGCTTCATATTTTTGTATTTTTCAATTTTTGATTACAAGAAGCTTTGGAGATTACCCAAAAAGAGCAAGCTAGCATTTCTAATCTTACTCAATACATATCAAGCCTATCAGCGCTAGCAAGATCATGTTAAGACATATATATCAAAGCTAAGCAAGAAAGCTAAAAGTAAAGCAATGAATTGTAACAGATTAAGCAAAGCTCCAAAATTAACAAGTTCATCATCAGGGATCCTAAGATGATAATGGCCTTGTCAGAATGTCAATATGAGATCCAGAAACTAATAAAGATCACCTAAGAGACAAAAAGTCTAGAATTGAATCATTTTGCTCAAAATGTCTCAATCGCCTAATTTTTCAACATTTTTCATTTGCAATGAATATTGAAGTTGATAAGAGGCCTATCTTAGTAAAGAAGATCCTGGACTAGGAGCCATCCACAATCTCTTCCTAAGCTTCAACCAATTTTGATAATTTATTTTCTTATCCATGTGCTAGATCTCAAGCCTTGCTGCGACCATCTTAAGCACAAAAAGCTTAAAAGAGTGGTCTAAGGTCATCCAAAACTCCCACTGAGTTCATGCCTAGTGCAATGGCAAGCCGTCTCATGAGAAAGAATTGGTGAGATCAGTTTTTTCGCACAAAAAGAGATCATTTTTCATTGTTCACAAGAGTAATTTTAGATTCTTAAAAGAACAAGAAGCTCAACAGATGCGCAATCTTAGATTCAAGAGCTAACAAAGCAATTTTGACAGGCCAATGTCACAAAAGGATCACTAATTGTGCAACTAGCTAAAAGATCCACAAATTACAGTTTTTAGTTTAAGTTGTCTTAAAGTTCTAGCTCATTCAGCAAAGACTTAGCTACACATGTGAAAGCATGATAATTCTAGCAAGTCAAAGAACTAGAAATGACATTGAGCAGAATTGAAATACTAAAACTAAAGAGGGTAATAAGCAAAGGTTCATCAATTTTAAAAGACAAGCATACAATCTTATATTACAATGCATCTTTTTGGATTTTTATATGAATGTAATACGATACAATGAGATACGAGAAAAACTCAAAAAGACTAACAAGATCAAAAGATCAAAAAGTTCAAAAGAAGATCAAGAAAAGATCAAATGAATAAGGTAAGATCAGAAAAGATCAAACTCCCCCTCAAACTAACCCATAGGGATAAATTACCCCTAACTCACTTCTCAATGTGGCAAACTTAGTTGGATCTAAAGGCTTGGTGAGGATATTAGCTAACTGAGCCTCGGACTCCACGAAATGCAGCACAATATCACCCTTCTCGACATGGTCTCTAAGGAAGTGATAGCGAATGTCTATGTGCTTGGTCCTAGAGTGTTGCACAGGTTTTTAGCAATGTTAATAGCAGAAGTGTTATCACAAAAAGAGGAACACTATCAAAAGACAACCCAAAGTCCTTAAGCGTGGACACCATCCACAAAATCTGACTACAGCAACTAGCAGCAGCTACATATTCAGCTTCAACAGTGGATTATGTAACAGAAGACTGCTTCCTAGAAGACCAAGAGATAAGACAAGTGCCTAAGAAGTGACAAGTGCCGAAGGTACTCTTCCTATCTAGCCGACAGCCCGCAAAATCAGAATCAGAAAACCCCCGAATAGACAAAGACGAAGAGCAGGAATACCAAATGCCATACTGAATGGTAGAACGTAAATACCTGAAGATGCGCTTAACGGCTTAGCGATGGGAAGTCCTCGGAGACGCCTGAAATCTCGCACAAGGCAGACCGCAAAGTGGATGTCTGGTCTTGAGGCCGTTAGGTACAAGAGGGAGCCGATCATGCTGCGGTACTCGCGTTGATCCACGGCTTCTCCTTCCTCATCTGGATCCAAAACAGTCAAAGTCGCCATGGGAGTGGCGATCGGCTTGCAGTCACCCATCTCGAAGCGCTTGAGCAGATCCTTGGTGTACTTCGTCTGATGGATGAAGATCCATTCCTTGCATTGCTTGATTTGAAGCCCCAGAAAGTAGTTGAGTTCTCCCATCATACTCTTCTCAAATTCCCTGGACATGGTCTTAGAAAAACTGGAAACAAGAGCATGAGAAGAACCACCAAAGATAATATCATCTACATAAATCTGAGCAAGCAGGAAATCATTGCCACGCCTAAGAATGAACAGTGTCTTGTCTACCTTTCCCATCTCAAAGTCATTCTTAAGCAGAAAGGTCTTAAGTCTATCATACAAGGCTCTAGGGGCTTGCTTAAGACCATACAAGGCTTTAGATAGCTTAAAAATATGATGTGGATGTTCGGAATTCTCAAAGCTTGGGGTTTGTCTAAGATACACTTCATCCTCTATAAAACCATTCAAAAAGGCACTCTTAACATCCATCTGATATAGTCTAAAGCTCTTAGAAGCAGCAAATGCAAGCAGAATGCGAATGGCTTCTAGTCTAGCAACAGGAGCAAAGGTCTCATCAAAATCTAACCCCTCAACTTGGTTAAAGCCCTGAGCTACCAACCTAGCCTTGTTTCTAACCACAGAACCATCCTCATTTTGTTTATTTTTGAACACCCAACGGGTTCCTATCACATTACGACCACTAGGAGGCTCTACTAGGTTCCAGACCTTGTTCCTCTCAAAATTCTCTAACTCCTCATGCATGGCATTAACCCAGCTAGAATCAGATAATGCATGTGATATATCGCGGGGTTCGAAAGAAGCAACAAACGCAGAATGGGAATAGAGACTCGGATCGTGATACCTAGAGCGAGTGACTCGCTCATGAAGATTACCGATCATCTGATCCGGAGGATGACGCCTCTGAATGTGAAGTGGAGCGCCCGAGGGAGACAACATCTCTTCGACCTCCGTAGGTACTGCTGATGAAGAAGATGCAGCAGGAGGCTCAATAGAAGGTGAAGTAGTCGTAACAGGTTCTGAAGCTTGGACAGGAATATCAGCAACAAGTGAAGGAGCAGTGTCAAGTTCATCCTCATCTTCTTCAACAAAAATGCTCTCTGTCACCTGTAAGTCACCTGAAACATCGGATCTAGCTCCAGGGCTAGTCTCATCAAAAGTGACATTGCATATCTCCTGGACAAGGTTAGTTTCAACATTAAAAACCCGAAAATCCCTTGAATGTGCAGGATAACCCAGAAATAAACCATCAAAAGTTCTTGATTCAAATTTATCTAGGTTTCCTGTCTTGAGAATGAAACACTTAGCTCCAAAAACTCGAAAATGAAGAAAAGAAGGTTTTCTACCAAATCGAAGCTCATAAGGAGTCTTACCCAAAGATGGTCTAAAAAAGACACGGTTTGAAATATGGCAAGCTGTAGCAATAGCTTCGGCCAAAAACCTCCTCAGAGTGCTATACTCATCTAGCATCGTCCTAGCCATCTCGACTAAGGTTCTGTTCTTCATTTCCATAACGCTATTTTGTTGAGGGACGTGTGGAGAAGAGAACTGATGCTCAATTCCGCGCTCAGCACAAAAAGAGGCAAACGAGGTATTCTTGAACTTCGTGCCATTGTCACTGCGGATCGCTCTCAAAGCACTCGGAAGTTCAGAAGCTAAACGAAGAACAAGATCACGATAATGACCAAAAGCTTCATCCTTCGAAGCAAGAAAGAACACCCAAGTGTATCTCAAAAATCATCGACTATGACAAGAATATACCATTTGCCACCGATTGATCGAACCTTAGCAGGACCAACAGTATCCATATGAAGCAACTGTCCCGGTGTGTTAGTCATGACCATAGTCACTGAAGGGTGTGAGGCGGCAACTTGCTTGCCATGCCTACAGGGCGCACATACAACATCCTTGACGGCTTTGAGTTTGGGCAAACCTCTCATGAGATCAAAGTTACTAACTCGCGTCAGATGATCAAAACCAATGTGCCCCAAACATCGGTGTCAAAGCCAGAAATCAGAGGAAGGTGTAACCAAGCATTTAAGAGAACCAGCAAGAGATTCAGAAAAATCAGCTCCAAAGATCCTAGCAACTCTATAAATCCCAAAAACGAGCTCACCAGCTAAATCAAGCACCCGACAAGCATTTTTCTTAAATATAGTCTCATAGCCATCATCAAGAAGTTGTGAGACAGAAATTAAATTGAACCTGAGCTTGTCCAGAAGGGCGACATCCTTCAGGATGAAATTGTCGTTCACCCTGATTGATCCCGTTCCTTGAATCCGTCCTTGTGTATTATCTCGAAAGGTGATGAAATCATCACCCGTCGACCGCGTGAAGGGGGTGAACCATCTTGAATCTCCGGTCATGTGGCGTGAACAGCCAGAGTCGACGAACCACATGTTCTTCCTCCCGTGGTACTCCTGAAAATCAAGGCACAAAAGATCGATGTGTCTCAATACTGGGGTTAGTTAAACATGACTTGGGAACCCGATCTCGAGACGCACGCGTTCTGAGTAGTATGCAAAGCAGAAGTGCTATCCTTGATTCTATTTGAATGTGTGTTATGAGCAATGGTTACACGAACATGAGAATTATCCTAGTCCAAGTTTCTTCTTTTCTAAATGACCATTTCTCATAAAAGCTCTAGGTTGATGAGATGACATTCTAGCAAGATTTCTCCTAACATTTTTCAACCTACGCCAACAGAACTCAACCAAATGTCCATCCTTCTTGCAATAGGTGCAATAGTACTTGGTACCACTGGGAGAAGCACCTTTTGACTGAACAGATGATTGGGCAAAACCTGCAGATTTGAAAGTGATCTTTGCAGGTTGGGTATCAAATTCAACTAATCCATTTTTTAAAATTTGAATGCCATTAGATTTGTCCTAGGGCAAAGTTGTATCCTAACCCTTGCTTCTTATAAGGAGTTTTTGACTTGTCAAGAATCATGTTCAACTGTTTCTTACCTTTAGAGAATCTTTCTAATGTGTCCTTAAGGTAAGCAATTTCTTTTCCAAAGTTAACACATGAATCACAAGTTTTAGCACTAAGCCTCTTCTTATAAAGAGCAACTTCAAGCTTAAGAGCTTCACATGAAGCACAAGTAGCAAAATTAATACTATCCTTAAGCTTGGCATATTTAGCTCTAGCTGCTTCTACAACATCATGTACTTCACGTTCACGTTCTAAGCAGACAGAGCAAAAGCTAGATTCAACCACATCAGAAACAACCAACTTGTTAGACTCTAAGCATTTTTTACAAGGAGCAGATTTAACTTCAACTAGCTCAGTCCTAGCATTTTCAAGTTGTTGCAAAGCAATATCATGAGCAGATTGCAGTTTAGCTAGTTCAGAATGTAAAGCATGACAGGATGAACATTCATCAGATTCAAGACTTTTAGCATTCACAAGTTCTAATGTGAGTTTATCTACTTGTGACTCTAACTACTCATTCCTAGTCATGATGAATTTTAAGGCTTTATCCTGACCTAGCATTTGCTCATAGACAGTTTCGCATCTAGCAAAGAGAACATCATAGGAAGGAGATACCTCATTGTTGTCATCGATGTCGTCGGAGTCAGCCATGAAGCACATGCCTATGAAGTCCTTGGCCTTTCCCTTCTTGTCTTGAGGGAGCTCCTCCTCCTTGTCCTCCTCGCTCTCGGAGTCCACATCGCTCAAGGATCGATCTCCAAGAGCGGCAAGAACCCGGTGAGCATCCTTCCTAAGCTTGGCATCATAAAACTTGGACTTGCGTCCCTGAGGCTTCTTCCAAGCTGGCTTTTCATCCTTGTGGTTGCTCTTTCCTTTTAGCTTGGGGCAATTTGCCCGGATCTGATTAAGCTCTCCACACTCATAACAAGTCACATGGTTGCCTCTATTTTTTTCTCATATTGTTGTAGGTCTGTGTGAACTTCTTAATCAAAAGTGCCATCTCGGGCTCAGAAATACTTTCAAGATCCTCTTCTTGGATTGCAGATAAAGAAGTAAGAGAAATTCCAGAAGAAAACTCAAACGACCCATCAGAGGCTCTCTTGAGCGGGTCTGCTACCAAAGCCATGTTATTCTTCTTAGAATGGCCATCCCTCTGGATCTCATGAGTCTTGAGTTTGCTATAGAGCAGATCCAAAGTTAGATCAGAGAAGTTGACATCTTCCTAAATGGCGGTAGCCTTTATCTCCCACTCCCTAGTGTTGATTGCAGCCAGGAGATGGGTGGCATTTTCAGATTGGGTATATTCAATACCAACAGCCTTTATCTGATTTATCACTGTGTTAAAGCGACTGAAAATATCATCGATGCTCTCTCTAGGACGCATCTCGAGTTTGTTATATTCTCTTTTATAGACCGTCTGACGCACTTGCTTGATTTGGGAAGAACCCTCATGATAGGTTTCGAGAGTCTTCCAAATCTCATGTGCGGCCTCGAGATTGCAAATCCTATCGTACTCCTGTCTACCAAGCCCACCATACAGAAGGTTCTTTGCCTTATGGTCGTTAGCCAAGAGAGCTTCATAAGCCGCCTTATCGACCTCAGGCAAGATGAGCGGAGCACGAACAACCTCCCATACACCTCGTCCTTCGCTCTGAAGAAAGACACGCATGCGGTTTTTCCAAAAGGCATAGTCGTGCCTATCGAAGATATACGGTTTGGAGGAGTACTTATCCATCACCAAGTTCAGTGACCGGTTAAGATCAAGATTGAACAAACCAGGCTCTGATACCACTTGTTGGACCGAACAGGCGACTAGAGGGAGGGTGAATAGGAGCACAAACTCCTTTTCTCCCAAATCAAATTCAATACGAATCTCACTCCAATAGCTATGAAAGCTATGAAGATCAATCAATCAAGCACAACGAAAGACTTGTATTGAATCCAATTAAAACCCCGAAGCAAAAGCAACACAAACTCAAAACACCAAGTCTCGGGCGGTCTGACCTCTCACGGGGGCGGTCTGACCGGTTGGCCTAGCGATCGGACCTCTCCCACGGGCGGTCAGACCTTTAGTTCAATGAACAGTGAAATCAGCCCAAAAAACCAAAACGCAAATTGAGCTAACTTTTGATTCGTACGTCCAAACCTCATGAAACATGACACGCACCTTCTCAAGGATGTCAGGAACCTATTCCAAGCAACGATCATGAAGATCCTTGCCAAAGTTCAGACCTTTCTCCATTTGAATGAAGGTGGTTCAAAAACCGAGTCAAAAACAAAATATGATCTAGAGACTTGCTCGTGGGTGATTGATGATCAAGATGATCCTAGATGAGTTCCCACATGTTGCAGCAAGTTAGATCACGGCAAGAAATCAACCAAAAACTCACGGATCAAAGAAAGACCACAAATCACCAAATAGAGAGAAAAAAAGCAAATAGACTCATCTTTGAGAGAACTTTCTTTGGATTGATTTGATATGGTATTGGTTTACAGCCACTTCATCAATGGAGGACAAAGACTCAATACATGAGAACAAAATTAAATCCAACTCTCTAGAACCCTAACCTCCACTAATCCTCTCCCTAAGCAAACTAGGGTTTCAAACACATGAAAGGGTTGAGGGGGTGCAGCCACCTCCCTCCTCTATTTATAGTGGAGGCTTAGTCCTTCTAGAAGAGTAAGCCTAATGGGCTCCCGTTAAGGCCCAACACAAACGGGTCACACACGCACGTATTTTAAAGCGTCGTCTTCATCTCCTCTTGACCTAATCCGCTTCTCCATGCGCCGTCTTGCACCGCGGGTTGGCAAAAGGTAACCAAGGCGGTATTTGGTAAAATTACCAAAATACCCCTTCTCGATCTTTTTCGAAGACCGAGTCCAATCTTCGCGAAGCAGTCGCATACTCCGCCACGTGTAGGTTGATCCAACGGCTCTCATCATGTCGGCAAGTCTCTCCCATCCGGCTCCCACTGAAACCACCATGACACTTGCACCGACCCCCGCGCCGCTTGATCCAACCCATTGCACCGAACTGCCCGTTCGGTCACCTTTGTCCATCTTGCACCATGCTTGAGTCCAATGACTTCACCCGGCATTGTCGATCGTTCTGAACCTCAGCTCTCCAAGCCTAGTCTCGATCATCCTCGCCGTTGACCGTCGTTGACCACCAAGCAACCTGCACAACAATAGACAAGCAAATCGAAATCGGGAACAAGTTCTTCACAACTTGACCCACGTTAGTAAAAACATGCATCATGCAACACATATGCACTGAAACCCATGAGATTGACCTAACAACCAACACATTGCTGCCAAGAAGGCCAGTAACTTAAGTCAAAACTGGTCAGACCTCCAGAATAGCCTGTCGGACCGCTCCCCTTGCCGGTCAGACCGCCAACCATTGGTTGGTCGGATCGCTAGCCCTTACGCCCGAAGCAAAACCGGTCGGACCGCTAGAGGTGGCCGGTCTGACCGCCACAAAGCCGGTCTAGCCACCACCGTGGCCGGTTTGACCGCCTGAAGCCTGACAGCAACTGAACTTTGCCGAAAATGCGTGTTTGCGCAAACCTTCAAAGCCATTGCCAATTGTCTCATCACTCTAAGATCATGAGCATATCCCCATGATATCCACATATATACTTCCACAGCACATGGAAAACACAGTTCACCGAGGAGAGCACCAAGGATGACATGTTCCACTGCCTCGACGGCATCGTCGCCGACGCGCCATTCGTGCGCAGCTGGAAAGATCAGTTCATCACCACGCACGACGGGTTCAAGGTGCTCAAGCTCCTGTACAGGACGCACTTCGGGCAGACCCGGATGGCACGCCCCATTTGAACACCACTAGTCACTAGGCAGCCTCATCTCCCATGCAACTGGTGGCCCACATGTCAGCTGGCTAATTGGTATATGATCTTCCTTCTTTCTTCCTCCTCCCTCTCTCGTCTTATCACCTCGCCGCCCCTTCTCCAGTCGTCGCCGCTCTACCCGTTGCTCTTGCTCCACTCCACCCACGGTCCACTCCGCCAACAAATCTTTCTGCTCCTCTTTTTCTCTCCCTTTCCCCAGATCTCTTCCTCTTCTCTTCTTCGCCTGGCGAGCGGAGGTGGCGGTCTGTGTTGGAAATTCTTCCCGTGGACACACACTTTCACAGGAAAGACGATGAACTTAGATAGATGGCGACGCTGCCGCTGCTAAACGGTCAGCAGCCACCGATGCAACTCATGCGTTCACGAGTACACACACGATAACACATTGGAGCACCGAGAAAGAATGAACACATAAGACAACTTCTTTGTGTTGCTCAACTACTGCGTTTTCTGTTTTGCTTCTCCTCTTATTTATATTGAAAAAACAACTTAACTACGTTCAAATAAGTGGCTGGTACCTCCACCTATTAATACACTAGTAACAGCTCTATGCATGGCATTACTTCTATAGTAGGCACACTAGTAACAGCTCTATGCATGGCATTACTTCTATAGTAGGAACACTAGTAACAGCTACATGAACTCATAATACTATGCATGAACTTAACAGAAAAACACTAATACACCATACACTCAATCTTGACTAATGCTAACAGTCTGGTGACCAGTGTGCCCAGATCCAGATCTGGCGGATAGAGGCGACGACCTGGCGACTGATGTCCTCGGTCTCTCCACCGGCGACCGCCAGTCCACCTCTCATTGCTAACACGCTACCTCCCCCCACAGCCTACCCCCTACCTCTCTTCTTCTCCAACTTCGGTCGGTGGAGGACGACGACAACTGCATCCGCTTGTTCCTCATGGCTGGCGACGACTCCAGCGACTAGCTGTGACTATGGCTTCCTCTTCAACGACTATAGCTCACCATCCTGGTGGCAGAGCTTCCTCTTCATTGACTACAACTCTCCATCCCAGTGGCAGCGATATCTTGATTCGTGGAGGATATCGATGCTTCTTCCTTCTGGCCGGCGACGACAACTACAACTCCGTCGTCGCTTCTTGTTGGAGCTTCAAGCCGCCACTATCGGTGAGCTTCGTCCCCCTCCATTCCCCTTTGTCCTTATTGCGTGTCGTGGTCGTCCGCTGTTCGTCGGAGTTGTCGTCACCAACGCTACTGCCATCCGTGGATACATTTGCCTACTTTGACACACAAATGTATTGCCTTTGATTTTTTTTTTTCATTATACTTGTTCAAGTCGAGTATGCGCTTGAAATGTTGAGTAATATTTATTTTATGATGTTTGGGATTTTTTAATCCGGTCCACATTAAAGAAGAACACCATAACTCGCGAGACGCACATGGAAGTCAGCACTCGAATAGTGACGGGCTTTTGCCACCTGAGCCCTAGCTCAGTCTGGGGTTCAGTCCTCAAACCACCCCCAACGAGACACACGTGCTGAGTCAAAGACTCGAATGTGTGTGGGCTTGCGCCGAGCCGAAGCTCCACCTTGCGCCGATTACCAGCCGAGCAAAACTCGCTTCTCGAGTAAGATTTATTTTGTACCATGGAAAATTGCAAATACAATCGTGGATCGTGGTACCTCTGGATTGTACTACTGACAGTTTCAACAAAAGATCCGGATTCTCTACTGTTATCGCAGAATACCATTTTAGACTCACTGCAGAGAATGTTAGATCGGACCGTGGCCGCATGCCTAGGTCCAACCGGGTTTACTCTCCAGGCCATAGGTCCAAACGAGCTTAACACAACTAAACCCAAGGGCTGCCGCATGTAAGCCCTATAGCAACAACCTTATAAGTGCTATTGGGTCTTCTCCCCCGAAAATACTAGTTCAATGGTTGAGGTCTCTCTCACACTTATAAGTTATGCTTTTTGCTTTCTCACAACTGATGTGGGACTATTCCCAACATTCTCCCCCTCACACATCGACTGTGTACTTCCGCAACCATGAAGTCCAAGCAGATATTAGACGCCTAGGCTCTGATACCAATTGTTAGATCGGGCCTTGGTTGCATGCCTAGGTCCAACTGGGTTTACTCCCCTGGCCATAGGTCCAAACAGGCTGAACATAACTGAGCCCAAGGGTTGCCACATACAAGCACTATAGAAACAACCTTATAAGTGATATTAGGCCTTCTTTCCCCCAAAAGATTAGTCCAATGGGTGAGGTCTCCCTCACACTTATAAGTTGTACTTTTTTCTTTCCCACAACCGATGTGAGACTATTCCCAATATTGAATGTTGGTTTCAAGCCAGGGATCACTTCACGCGCGTGATTTCTGATGGACACACGCACTCTCTAGAGAAGAACAACAAAATACACACACCAGGAAGTTTCTTTTTTTGTGACGCAGCAACAGCTTACGTCATTTTTCTCTGTGTTATTCAACTCTCAATCACCCACCAAGGATACAAACTCTACTAAGTACTTCACCAAAAACTAACAAGGAGCTAACAACCTGGCATTAACAAAACCACCATCCCATGATCCGTTTTTACCAGCTCCACACACGCACCCGGGTGAACATGAACAGTACCTGAAAGTATGCACGTTTACCCATTGGACTCAGCCAAACTAGACAAACAACTTAACACAGAACCGACGCATAACCAGAGATTCAACTCACGTCCAAGTCTGATTATTTATGCAGTCACCCTCTAATCTAGACAACTACTTTATCAAGATTAACTAGCACTCATATAGATGCAAAAACTACTACTAAAGCCGAGCTTTAGTTTTGGTTATTCTGACAAAACACAAAACAAAGTTGACAAAAACACAACAAGATTAACACCTACAATCACCCCCTTAATCTTGTTGTCATTATTCGAGTACCTCCATGTCGAGCTTCAGAGTAGGGCTGGCTCGTCATCCACATCCGCTGCGGCGAAATATGCATGTTCTTTGTTCGGCTCATTGCACTCGGATGCAAAATGGTCGAACTTCCGACAATTGAAGTACTGGATCTTCGACTTGTCGAACTTGCCGCAGTGCTTCTTCTTGTCGCCATCTTGGCCATGGCCATAATCACCATTCTTCTTTGTGCCGCTACTAGAGCCCTCGCTGCTCCTCTTCTCTTCAGCAGTTTTGGCCTCCCATTTGACGCGTGAGTAGCAGGTGCTCTCCTTCTTCCTTGTCACGCCACTGCCTCTTCAAGCTCTCCTCGTACACCCTCAAGCATCCAATTGCCTCCGCCACCGACATTGCCGATACATTGCCCCATTGCTCAATAGTGCCTACAATTTGTAGGAATCTATCGGGGACGGAGCGTAGGAGCTTCTCCACGACATCGCTCTCCTCCACCTTGGTACCGAGAGCATGTATCTTGTTGACTATGGTGGTGAGCTTCAAGGCGAACTCATTGATTGTCTCCGAGTCCCCCATGTAGGTATGCTCAAACTCCCTCTTGAGAGTTTGTACGTGCGCCTTATTGACGCGATCTTCGCCGACGTGCATCTCCTTGAGAGCGTGCCAAGCCTCCTTTGTCGTCTCCTTCTCGGATATGACCATCACAATGGCCTCTTGCACGGCTTGGACTATGGCGGTGAGAGCCATTTGGTCTTTCTTATCATCGATCAATTCTTTGCCCTCCACTGCTGTCCACACTCCTTGCACACGCATAATGATCTTCATCTTCACTACCCACACCCCATAACACCATCCCATGATCCGTTTTACCAGCTCCACACGCACTCCGGTGAACATGAACAAGACACGAAAGTATGCACGCTTACCCATTGACTCAATGCAAACTAGACAAACAACTTAACACAGTAATCGACGCATAACCAGAGACTCAACTCACGTCCAAGTCTGATTATTTATGCAGTCACCCTCTAATCTAGACTACTACTTTGTCAAGATTAACTAGCACTCATATAGATGCAAAAACTACTACTAAAGCCGAGCTTTAGTTTTGGTTATTCTGACAAAACACAAAACAAAGTTGACAAAAACACAACAAGATTAACACCTACAATCACCCCCTTAATCTTGTTGTCATTATTCGAGTACCTCCATGTCGAGCTTGAGTAGGGTCGCCTCGTCATCCACATCCGCCACGCGAAATATGCATGTTCTTTGTTCGGCTCATTGCACTCGGATGCAAAATGGTGAACTTCCGACAATTGAAGTATCGATCTTCGACTTGTTGAACTTGCCACGCTGCTTCTTCTTGTCGCCATCTTGGCCATGGCCATAATCACCATTCTTCTTTGTGCCGCTACTAGAGCCCTCATGCTCCTCTTCTCTTGGCCAGTTTGGCCTCCCATTTGACGCGTGAGTAGCAGTGCTCTCCTTCTTCCTTGTCACGCCATCGCTCTTCAAGCTCTCCTCGTACACCTCAAGCATCCAATTGCCTCCATACCAGACATTGCCGATACATTGCCCCATTGCTCAATAGTGCCTACAATTTGTAGGAATCTATCGGGGACGGAGCGTAGGAGCTTCTCCACGACATCGCTCTCCTCCACCTTGGTACCGAGAGCACGTATCTTGTTGACTATGGTGGTGAGCTTCAAGGCGAACTCATTGATTGTCTCCGAGTCCCCCATGTAGGTATGCTCAAACTCCCTCTTGAGAGTTTGTACGTGCGCCTTATTGACGCGATCTTCGCCGATGTGCATCTCCTTGAGAGCGTGCCAAGCCTCCTTTGTCGTCTCCTTCTCGGATATGGCCATCACAATGGCCTCTGGCACGGCTTGGACTATGGCGGTGGGAGCCATTTGGTCTTTCTTATCATCGATCAATTCTTTGCCCTCCACTGCTGTCCACACTCCTTGCACACGCATAATGATCTTCATCTTCACTACCCACACCCCATAATTGCTCTCCATGAGCATAGGGTATTGGAGGGTCACAAATCCCTACCTCGTCGGCGCCGTCGATGTCACCAAGTCACTGGTGTCGCCGCTCACAGTGGCACTGCTTGGTGAACCGCCTCTGTGCAGCATTATCTTCGGCATCTCCTCACTCTGATACCAAATGTTGGTTTCAAGCCTGGGATCGCTTCACACGCTGTGATTTCTGATGGACACATGCGCTCTCTGGAGAAGAAGAACAACAGAATACACACACACCAGGAAGTTTCTTTTTTTTGTGATGCAGCAATAGCTTACCTCGTTTTTCTCTCTGTTATTCAACTCTCAATCATCAACACAGGATACAAACTCTACTAAGTACTTCACAAAAAACTAACTAGGAGCTAACAACCCGGCATTAACGAAACCACTATCCTATGATCCGTTTTTACTGGCTCCACGCATGCACCCATGTGAACATGAACAGTACCTGAAAGTATGTACATTTACCCGTTGGACTCGGCCAAACAACTTAACATAGAACCGACGCATAACCAGAGACTCAACTCACGTCCAAGTCTTGATTATTTCTGCAGTCACCCCCTAATCTAGATTAACACTGTGTTAATCTTGTTGTGTTTGCGTCAACTTTGTTTTGTGTTTTGTCAGAATAACCAAAACTAAATCTCGACTTTAGTAGTAGTTTTTTTTCATCTATATGGGTGCTAGTTAATCTTGACAAAGTAGTAGTCTAGATTAGGGGGTGACTGCAGAAATAATCAAGACTTGGACGTGAGTTGAGTCTCTGGTTATGCATTGGTTATGTGTTAAGTTGTTTGGCCGGTTTGGCCGAGTCCAACAGGTAAACGTGCATACTTTCAGGTACTGTTCACGTTCACCCGGGTGCGTGCGTGGAGCCGATAAAAACGGATCATGGGATGGTGGTTTCGTTGATGCCGGGTTGTTAGCTCCTAGTAGGTTTTTGGTGAAGTACTTAGTACAGTTTGTATCCTGTGTTGATGTTTGAGATTTGAATAACAGATAGAAAAACGATGTAAGCTGTTGCTGCGTCACAGAAAAAAAACTTCTTGGTGTGTGTATTATGTTGTTCTTCTTCTCCAGAGAGCACGTGTGTCCACAGAAATCACGACGTGTGAAGCGATCCCATGCTTGAAACCATCATTTGGTATTAGAGCAAGGAGATGCTGAAGATGATGCCGCACGGAGGTGGTTTGCCAAGATGTGGCGCTGCGAGTGGCGACACCAGCTACTTGGTGACATCGAGGGCACCGACGAGGGAGGGATTTTTGACCCTCCAATACTCCATGCTCACGGAGAGCAATTGCGGGGTGTGGGCGGTGAAGATGAAGATCATTATGCGTGCACAAGGAGTGTGGGCGGCAGGAGGGAAAAGAATTGGTCGATGAAAAGAAAGACCAGATGGCTCTCGCCGCCATAGTCCAAGCCATGCTAGAGGTCGTTGTGATGACCATATCTGAGAAGGAGATGGCAAAGAAGGCTTGGGACGCTTTCAAGGAGATGCACGTCGGTGAAGATCGCGTCAAGAAGGCGCACATACAAACTCTCAACAGGGAATTGGAGCGTATCAACATAGGGGACTCGGCGACAATCAATGAATTCACCTTGAAGCTCACCACCGTAGTCAACGAGATACGTGCTCTCGGTACCAAGGTGGAGGAGAGCGCCATTGTGAAGAAGCTCCTATGCTCCATCCTCGACAGATTCCTACACATTATCGGCAACATTGAGCAATAGGGCGATGTATCGGCAATGTCGGTGGCGGAGGTAATCGGACGCTTGAGGGCATACGAGGAGAGCTCGAAGGGGCGACGGTGCGACAAGGAAGAAGGAGAGCACTTGCTGCTCACGTGCGCCGAATGGGAGAGCAAAACCGCTGAAGAGAAGAGGAGTGGCAAGGGCTCTGGTAGCGGCACAAAGAAGAATTGTGGCCGTGGCCATGGCCAAGATAGCGACAAGAAGAAGCACCGCGGCAAGTTCGACAAGTTGAAGATCTAGTGCTTCAATTGTCGGGAGTTCGGCCATTTCGCAGCCGAGTGCGATGAGCCGAAGAAAGAACGGGCATATTTCGCCGCCGCGGATGCGGATGACGAGCCGACGCTACTTTGAAGCTCGGCGTGGAGGTACTCAAATAATGACATCAAGATTAAGGGGTGATTGTAGGTGTTAATCTTGTTGTGTTTGCATCAACTTTGTTATGTATTTTGTTAGAATAACCAAAACCGAAGCTCGGCTTTAGTAGTAGTTTTTGCATCCATGTGGGTGCTAGTTTATCTTAACAAAGTAGTAGTCTAGATTACGTGGGGTGACTGTAGAAATAATCATGAATTGGACGTGAGTTGAGTCTCTGGTTATGCGTCGGTTCTGTGTTAAGTTGTTTGGCCAGTTTGGTCGAGTCCAACGGGTAGACGTGCATACTTTCAGGCACTGTTCATGTTCACCAGGGTGCGTGCATTGAGCCAGTAAAAACAGATCATGGGATTGTGGTTTCGTTAATGCCGGGTTGTTAGCTCCTAGTTATTTTTTGGTGAAATACTTAGTAGAGTTTGTATATTGTGTTGATGATTGAGAGTTGAATAACAGAGAGAAAAACGATGTAACTGTTGCTATGTCACAAAAAAGAAACTTCCTAGTGTGTGTATTATGTTGTTCTTCTCCAGAGAGCATGTGTGTCCATCGAAAATCACGGTGTGTGAAGCGATCCCAGGGTTGAAACCAAGAGAATACTGTATAAACAGTATTACACAGTATTTATGCAGTAGTATTGTACGCAGATTACACCGTATTTATGCAGTAGTATTGTACCAAAGCACTGTAGAAATGGTTTTGGGTACTGTAGCGATTTTGGCGTGAGCTAATGGGATCTGTTTCCCAACAAAAGTTACATAGAAGGGAATTCTATGAGATCGTCCTAAAATACTGAATGCTGCATTGCAAGGTACTAGTGTTATGAATAGCGCTTGTGTTCAATATGAGGCCAATGGGCCAGTATATATACATAGGTACATGCGGTGAATATGCAAAGAACCCCTTATAACAATGGGGAATTACAAACTATACATATATATCTCTAACACCCCCCTCAAACTCATGGTGGATCAACAACACTGAGTTTGGAGAGGTAGAAACCGTGCTGTGCGCGAGTCTGGGCCTTTGTAAAGAAATCCGCTATCTGAAGCTCTGAAGGCACATACTGAAGAGCAATCACCTGGTCATGCACACAAGACCGCATGAAGGAAGCATCAACACCAATATGCTTGGTAAGCTCATGCTTCACGTGGTCTCGAGCAATACCGATAGCACTGCATCGCTTCGGACAAGAGAGGAGTCTGCAGTGACAGAACACCAAAATCCTCAAGTAACCACCGAGCTGGCAATCTCCGCCCAAGAGAGCCATAGCGCGCAACTCACCTCTGACTCGAACGGGACATCGCAGCTTGTTTCTTCGCTTCTAGGCAATGAGAGAACCACCAAGAAAAACACAAGAAGCGTAGATAGACCGCGCATCGAGTGATCGCCGCCCAAGTAGCATCCGAATAAGCTCAAGTCAGAACGAGCCGGAGTTTGGAAAGAAAAGATACGAGAGATAGTTCCACGAAAGGTATCGCAGAACTCAAGAAGGTGGTCGAGTGGACTGAGTGGGAGCAGATATCTGACCGACTCGTAATGTGGACTGATAAGTGATATCTGGACGAGTAATGGGAAGATAGACAAGACTCCCAACAAGATGACGATAGCGAGTCGGATCGGAAAGAGACTCGCCATCGAGAGTTTGGAGGTGAACATTGAGCTCCATGGGAGTCTCAACAAGACTGATCGATGAGAGAGGCACGATCAAGAAGATCCTGAATATACTTCTCTTGGGACATAAAGAAACCATCTCAGAGTGGAAGTAACCTCAATCCCAAGGAAGTAACGAAGAGGACCAAGATCCGACATAAGAAATCGCTCACTAAGACGAGCCTTGACAAAGGCAATGTACTAATCATCGTCGGTAATGATCATGTCATCAACATACGTAAGAAGAAGAGTCCACCACGAGACGAAGTGTGACAAAGAGCGCAGATCATGATCACTAGCTGAAAAACCAAGCAGCAGAACCACAGAGGAGAAGCGCTCAAACCAAGCACGAGGGCTTGCTTAAGGCCATAAAGAGAACGACGAAGACGGCATGCACCATGCCCTCGTGAACAGAATACCCGGTGGCGGAAGCATGTAGACCTCCTCACGCAACTCGCCATTAAGAAAGGCATTCTTGACATCAGGCCGAGAATGCACTGGCATGCAATGACGCCACCACAAGAAGAGCGCGACGGTGGTCATGTGAGCCACAGGAGCAAAAGTCTCGTCGTAGTCACGACCATGCTCCTGTTGGAAGCCACGAGCAACAAGACGCGCCATATAGCGCTCAAGAGAGCCATCAGAGCGAGTCTTAATCTTATAGACCCACTTACACGTGATGGGACGAGAGTGAGATGGAAAAGGAACAAGATCCCAAGTACCAGTACGCTCGAGGGTAGCAATCTCCTCGGCCATAGCATACTGCCACTCAGGATGAGTAACATCATCACGATAGGAGACAGGCTCAAGAGTAGCTGCACCAGAAAAACCAAAACGGGAAGGAGGCCGAATCGACTGACGATCGCGGAGAGCGTAGGGAGGAGAAGATAACCCATCAGGGGAAGATGGATCATCAGGAGAAGATAGAACATCAGGAGAAGATGGCTCAACTGGAAGGTCCTCAATACGAGGTCGACGAGTGTAGACGAGTGTAGTGGGAGGAGCCGAAGCAGGCGGCGACAACGGCGGAGAGGCCACAGGAGGAATATGTGGAGACTCAGTGGGACGGGTGGATAAGGGCAAGACAGATATAGTTGTATCTGGAAAGGTCAAAGGACAGACTCCACAGGAAGCCAAGCCGAAAGAGAGGTAGGACGTGGGTAGAAGGGACGAGACTCGTCGAAAGTCACATCCCGAAAATCCGCATCCGTCGACCAACGTGATCCCAAAGACCGATATCCCTTGTGCTCGCATCAGATCCCGAAAAACACACTCAACAGACTAAGCAGTCAGTTTGGTACGTTCTCGAGGGGCAAGAAGAACATAGCAAACACATCCAAACAGATGAAGGGTAGAGTAGTCAGGAAGAAGACCACAAAGACGCTCAACAGGGATCGCACCCTGAAGAGCAGAAGAGGGCTGGATGTTAACGAGATAGGTGGCAGTGGAAACAGCCTCGGCCCAAAAGTGAGGTGGAGTGAAGGCGGCAATCATCAGTGCACGAGCCGTCTCAAGGAGGTGACGATGCTTGCGCCAATGACACCATTCGAGCATGAGCACCGTGACAAGAGAATCGAAGCGAGAGTACCGCTCGCAAGGAAGCCGCGCAGTAACGAGAGATACTCGCCACAGAGTCGCACTAAAAACACGAATGGGGTGGAGAACTGTGTGGACCATAGTGGCAAATTGTTTGTAGATAGATAAAACCTCACTACGAGAAGACATAAAATATATCCAAGTGTGGCTAGAAAAATCATCTATAAAATGATATAATATCGATGACCCTTTCAAACGAAGGAGCGGACCCCAAACATCCGAATGAACAAGATCAAAAGGACGTTGAGACACCGACTCACTATGAGGATAAGGAGCCGAATCGTTTACCTAACTTACATACGACAATCTAAAGACACGCCTCCGAGATGCACTTAAGACCATGACGAACTAGGGACGGCAGACGAGATCCACACGATGACCAAGACGGTGATGCCACCGTTGGAAAGAGCCGATGACGGAGTGGCGTGGAGAGACCGGCCGTGGCGGTGGCAATGGAAGGAAGGTGAAGCTAGTCAAGCTCCCGAGACGCCGTGAGTCACGGCGAGGGCCGAACCAACCGAGCTCTCGTGGCGGTCCCGAACACAACAAGAGTCGAGTCGAGAATGACCCGACAACCAAGATCGATGAATCGCCACAGAAAGAAGTCGCATGGTAAGGCAAGGAACATAAGCAATGGAATGAACATGAAAAGATGAGTTGCTAAGAGGTCCTCGACTAGAGACAGAAAGAGATGTACCATCATCAGTAAGAACACTGATAGAAGAATCAAGGGGTGTAATGAAAGACAGAGTGGAAGAATCAGGAGTCATGTGAAAAGATGCTCCCGAATCAAGAATCCACGGGGAGGTACCTGACTGTGTAGGAGGTGGTTTCTCAGTGCCAAGAGTCGATGCGCGAGCCTGCAGAACCCGCCGAGGAGAACACGAGGCGGCAAGCGGCGTCAAGTCCGCCATCTCTGCTCGAGAGAAAGCTGCGAAGAAGTCGATGCAGCGTCGATGTAGAAACACCGATGCGGTGCTAGTAGAAGAACGACGAGAAAGATGTCGCCGCTTATAGCACTCGACTCAATGTGGCCGACCTTATTGCGATAGGAGCGATGGGGACGACCACCGCCGGATGGAGGCGCCGCCACCACCGTGGCGGCCACCGAGGAGGCACCGTCTTCGACGCGCGGAGCCGTCGATTGTAGCGAGTGGGCGGCGGCGAGCATGGAGGGGAGTGGTAGCGGCCAAGACCACTCAGCGAGTCTCTCCGCACGTATCTCGATGAAACCTCGAGAGTGACACGAGGGTGGCGTGCAAGGAGCCGGGCACGCCATTTGCTCGAACTCGGGACGAAGAGAGTAAGGAACTCGTAGATCCGCGAAACCTGTGTCAAGACGTATAGCTAGGCAAAGACCGACAGAGCGATAGCAGCGGAAGCGAGAGAATCCACCGACGCCAGACATGCAGAGCTCGAGCATAAAAGCGCCAACAATAGCATCACCTGCTGAAGAGAGTGCTCGCGGACCACGGACAGTAGAGAGCATCACCGAGGGCTCGTAAGGGCCGACGAAGGTGAGTCCACATCCGTAAGCGTGAGGTAGTCCCACAACCTCGAGGAGAACGAGGCCGGATATCGGCGATGAGGATGCAGCCGATCCGGCGCCGCCGCTCGTCACCGAGTGTAGGCGGTCGGCGATCCTTGTAGAAGTCCGAGCCTCCCGGTAGGCGAGATAGCTTCATCATCGCAAGGCGAAGCGGTCTCCAGCAGCAGCCTTGTTTCCGTTGAAGCGGCCGCAACAGCGCCGGCTCCGTCGGAGGTGTAGGGCAAGGCGCATGGTGACATCGCCAGAGAGGACGCCCCAGAGACGAAGACCACGCATGTGGATGCGCATGTGAGACACAAAATCAGTGTAATTAACACCATCGAAGATCACCGGGCAGCGAGGGAGGGAAATAGTGCCCATTGGTAGGCGGCGCTGGACGGCGCGGCAACCAAAGTCAACGAAGTCTAACAGGCGGCGCTGGACGGCGCGGCGGTTAGAACGACGTAATGGAAATTTCCCTCTTTTTCTCGCGGCTAAGTTAAACCGCCCAACCGCCCACAAGCCGGTGTCCGCGCGACGCAAGACACGCACGAGGAACTAGGTTCCCCGGCGGCGCCGCGTCGGCGTCACCGGCCGATGGCGCGCGGGGCGCGCGCGGCGAGAGGCCGAGGCGTCGAGCGGCGGCCGGAGAAGACGCGAGGCCGAGGCGAGGTGCGTAGGAGGCGGCCGGCGAAAGTGCGGCGGCGCGCGCGGCGAAAGCGCGCGGCGTCGGCGGTCACCGGCGGCCTCGACAATCGACGAGGGCGCGCCTCACTCCGTGGCGACGACGCGATAACGGAGGCGGCGAGGCCTCTCGATGGCGGCGGGCGGTGTCGCGATCGCGCGACGAGCGGTAGGCCGAGCGACGGCGGCGACGGCTGGCGTTCGAGCAAGGCCGGCGAGGGGCGGCGCAGCGGGGACGGCGAGGAGCGGCGGCGGCGGTGATGATCGCCGACGAAGACGAGCTCGGCGCCGCCGAAGACCGACAGCGGCGACGTCCGGAGCGATAACCGTAGCGACGGAGGCCTGCGGCGGCGATGCGCACGGAGGCGAGGCGAGGCGAGGCGCGCGGTGAGGCCGAGGCGACGCCGCGGCCGGGAGGACAAGCGACAGCAAACCCTAGGTTCGCTCTGATACCATGTTATGAATAGCGCTTGTGTTCAATATGAGGCCAATGGGCCAGTATATATACACAGGTACATACGGTGAATATGCAAAGAACCCCTTATAACAATGGGGAATTACAAACTATACATATATATCTCTAACAACTAGAACATGGACATGAACAAAGCAACAACATTATTGGCTAATGCAATTCATTAGCAAAAGAGCCAGGTTCTTACATGAAAATCAAACTCAAAACAACCAAACCAAAAAAGGAGACTTCCTGATGGAAAGAAAGCCAATGTTTCAGGACTTATTGAAGAAGATACAAAGCATGATACATTTGCAAATACAAAGCTATTGGTACACAACAACTAATGACTTATTGGAAAGGACTAGATGCATGATGTAATTGTGCGCAGAGGCACCAAACAAGAATATTGCTGCACAAAGAAGGTATACTGCCACTCTTAGATGCGTAGCTCTGGAACATACTGCATCTTATCGTGCATTCCATTCTTGTCCCAATGTGTTTTGAAATCCTTGTGTAGACCAAGCAGCCAGAGCTTCTTCAGGGATCGAAGTGATTCAGTGCCTTCAGGTACCTTATCTAGATTCAACAGTGACACGATGTACAAACCTTCAATGCATGGAAGAGCACCATCTCCAATCTCTAGCTGGTTGACATCTGGCATTCGCTTCAAGACTAGTATCTTCAGTTTTGGAAAGCACCCTGCAGAAAGAACCAATGTCTTTGCAGTGTTCACCCTGTTAAGACCCAGATAGGTGAGGTTTGGGACATGCGATGAGAGCAGCAGTATAGGATCTTCCCCAAGGTGACACCAGCTTAGAGCTAGGTACTTGAGATTTGTCCCATGGTCCTGAAATATTGGGCACTGCAGTGTCCCATTGGCCCAGCTCCCTCTGACAATCAGCCTGTGTAGCCTTGTGGAAGTCGGTGCAAGAGTTTTGAAGCAAAGTGTCTCTTCTTTGTCACTTGCTGAAAGAAGCAAGCTTGAAAGAAGCGGCATATTTGACAGTGTAGCAAAAAGATCTGTGCAATCAGCAGCCCTTATGTTGTCAATCCACACGCTTTGTAGTTTTATTAGTTTCTTCAGCTGCTCGGCCAAGTCCTTGCTGGCTTCCACGGTCTCGAGAGTCTGCAGTTCTTCCAAGTGGGACAGCTCTTTGGGTGGTTGCACTCCGATGAAGTATCGAAACTCTGACTGCTTCTCGTCGTTATATCTATCAGCCAAAAGGTGCCTCAGCTTCTTGACCTTAACAATCCCTCGTGGTAGCTTCTCTATTTTGGTTTGCTTAATATCCAGTGTGTTGAGGTTAGAGAGTTTCTCAATAGACTCTGGGAGTGACTTGACTTTGGTTCGCCTTAAGCCGATGTACCGTAGATTAAACAAATTCCCAATAGATGCTGGCACTTCGGTGATTTCAGAATCTTGCAGCTCAAGAACAGTGAGGTAGCTGGATTCACACAGAATTGAGGATAGCATGCCTGGGGAGGATGGAATTGTTGCAAGTGATATTAGGGTCCGAAGATGAAGAAATTTAGCTCTAGATGCACTTTTGTCTTTCCATCCACATGTTGACAGCCGGCGAACTTCCTTATCCATCAGCAACATTGTGCCAGAATCATTTGCTGAACCAAACCTCTCCTCTTTAGCAATTGAAAGAGCCAGGTCGCGCACAATGTCATGCATCTTACAGGCGCTCACCCTGCCGAGCTCATCATTTTCCACAACTTCCAACATATTCCGTTGGATCAGTTCCATGAGATTTTCTTCAGCCACATCCTCTGATGTGTTGTTTTCTTTTCCCACTGCAAAGCCTTCTGCCACCCACAGCCGCACAAGGCTCTCCCGGGGCATGTGGTAATCTTCGGGGAACAGGCTGCAATACAGAAAGCAGTTCCTAAGATCTCCTGATAAGTCATAGTAGCTTAGATTCAGAACTGCTTGGACATGATCATTTTTTGCTAGCTCGCTGCGAAGCTGATTGTATGTGTGTTCCCAGGTACGCTCAGTTGGTTGCTTTGAGGACAACAGGCTGCCAATAGACACAATAGCTAGAGGCAGGCCCTGACACCTATCAGCTATAGAATTAGCCAGATTCTCAAGCTCCGAGGGGCACTTGCTGCCCTTTCTATTATAAAAAGCCCTTCTGCAGAAGAGGTTGAATGCATCAGACTTGTCCAAAGGTTGGAGCTCGAGTTGGCGTGTTGTGTGAGCTAGAGCTGCCACATTCTTGTTCCGTGTGGTGATGATGACGCGGTTTGCTTGGAGATTCTGGAACACTTCACGCATCTTAGTGTACGCTTCTGGTTCCCAGACATCATCCAATACAATCAAACATTTTCTATCTTTTAGTTTCTCCTTCATTTTTTCTTTCAAGTCATGGACATCCATGGCTGCCAACTGTGCATGTTCTGTGTACCCAGTCTTCCTTAGTAGCTTCCTCAGCAGATCTTCCACAGTGTAGGTCTGCGACACGATGATCCATGCGTGAGCAGGGAACCTGATCTTCTCCCGCTCGTAGACATTGGTGACCAGGGTGGTCTTTCCTAATCCCCCCATACCGGACACGGTTATCACCCTACAGTCCTGCTCATCAAGCTCATCAGAGGATAGCCATCCAGTCAACTTCAACCTGTTGCCTTCAATCCCCACTAGATCTTCATCCTTGACGAGTTCTGGGATGAAACCTTGTGACCGCTTTCGTTCAATGTCGGAGTGTTTGTTAGGAACAAGCTGGGATGGATCCAACCACTTCTCTTTCAGCTTTATAACTTGTTGGATTTCCTCCTCAATCTGAGCAATATCAACAACAATTTCGTTGAACGCAGAGGCATAATGTGATCCTTTGATGAAGTACTTCATCAGGAACCCTTCTTCTTCTTTTTGAAGATGGTGATAAGAGTATTTGTCCATTACATCCTCAACATGGTAGGCCAGCTTCCGAACCTCCCCAACCCAACCCTTGACGACTTTGTTAGTGAGATGCGTCGTGCCTATCTCTTGTATAACATTTTCCATTGTCGTTAGTTGCATCCTTATTTCTTCGACCTTCCCTGAAAGTTCCCTCATACCCTTAACTCTTTCATATATCTTAGTGGCGGCATCTTCCCCGAAAGTGGTACCAATCTTTGATAGAGCAATGAGTATTGCCTCCGCCATTTGTGCTGTATGACAGAAACACCGATCACATGTTACATGGTGCAGCAAAAAATTAGATAAACCAGCAGAAACCCATACAATTGCATGTCCTGTTTCTTCTAATTAAAACTAAACCACAATGGAAGGACATGAATATATCATATTTGTGAAATAAAGAAATTCAAGCCAATTCAACTCCATCCACGATTCATGAAAGAAATTGCATCAACTTTTCAGTCCATTTTTAGTCTTTTTCCTTATTTTCTAATTTTTAGAGATTTAAATTTCACATTAATTTATAACTGAGTTTAAATGTCAAATATTTATTTTTTCACATACATTTTAATGCTAATTGAACTAAAAGTTTAGTTGCATTTAATTAGTTATGTTGATAGTTTAGACATGAAAGCTACATTAACCATTCTAAAAAATTAATTTTGGTACAGAATGCATGTTTTGCAACATCATATGTTCTGTAATGGAGGAGGGCTAGTAAATTTGCATTGTAGGAATAAATTGCTAAAAATGTATTTACTTCAATTTTAAGATTTATGTTGAATTAAAATATCAAAATTGGAAATAAAAAGATATAGTGATGACATTGCAAAAAAAACATCAAAAAGTCAATTACACTCTGAGTTCAAATTTAAGATCTAACTTTTAAAGCGTCTTCTGCACTTGTGAGCACAGAGGGACAGCGACAAAGAAAACAAAGACACCTGTAGCTAATTTCTCACAAGCATTTCACCAAATATCTTGTGTGCATGCAACTAAACAGACCCTTGACTTCAAATCTACAAGCACTAAGCTGTCCAAACTTCTCTACCAGAATATACTTGCAAGATTAACTCACTAGAATGTCAATATCCCAACATCATCATCCATATATCAAAGAACACACATGTGCCACCCCATATGTCATCTCAAATCATACAACATCAACTTGAGCAAAGTAATCAATAGCGAGCAAGATGATGACTCAAATCAACACATATGGCAAAGAGAATACCAAATCAAGGGGAGACACCAAGATTTATGTGGAAACCCTCACGGGAAAAACCACGGACGACGGTGAGATGATTCTTCACTATAGAGATGAAACGAGTATAAGAATTGGAACCAAATTGTGGATTTAGTGGCAACAAAGCCTCTCCTCTTTTTCTCCCTAACCCTAGCTCTCTCTAAAGCCAAGTAAAATGAACTCTCTGCTCGAATTGGGGAGGAGCTTGCAATGGCAGATTTGCAGAAAAGCCCCTAAGATTGCTACATATCACAAACAACTCCAATTTCAGCCTACAACATGCCTAATCAATGTTTTGCATGGTAAATGAGCCAAAATGACTGGCAAAGGTGAAATTACGAGCTGCACATTATCACAGCACTCTTGTGTTGCCTGATAAGGTGAATTATTTATGGTGCTCCTAAACGCCACCGATGATAAGTGTGATATCTTTTATAGTTTGGTGGGCTAAAAAAATAGATTTTCAGCCACTAATTGATCGAATCCTGACTAGGTTGAGTATTAGCCAATCAATGTGCTTTGTTTGTGAGGCATCTGATACTGGTTTAGTCAATTCTTTCAGGACTTTCATCATTTTCTATCTGGCCTACTTACTTGTTCCTAAGATAGTGATTGATAGTATGGATCATATAAGGCAAGGCTGCTTGCAGAAAGGGATATCATTTCTTCAAGGTGATTCTTGTTTAGTGGCCTGCAAGCTTTTTGTTAGAAGTAACAAGCAAGGAGGTTTTGGTGTTTTAAATCTCCGTGTTTACAATCATGGTCTCATAGCTAAGTTTCTTCATAAAGTTTATAATCGTGTGGTTGCACAGTGTGTTTCATTTTCTGAAATGGAACAGTGCGGATTCTTTAGAGGGAATATTAGCTTTGGGGTTTCTGATGCATCAAGTCGGAGGGTGTTCTTATTGGTGGAATGAAATTTGCGAACCTTCCTCTGTTCAGAGTCATTGCTAGAGGTCTGGTGGGAGATGGAGCATATATTCTTTTCCTTTTGTGGGGGAAAGATTTCTGGTAGGCAGATAATCTTCTGTATTACTTTCCCTAATTGGTTTATTTTTGCGTGTTAATACAAAGACACGCAAGTCTTTTGTGTGTTCCCTAAAAAAAATTGGTTTATTTTTCCAAAGGACCTTCTTTGCCATTTTTATTCAAGAATAAAGCCATTAGAAAAGATCTTTTGCTTTGTTGGAGTTTTCAGTTTCCTAATGGAATTGCGAGGTAGCTGACATGTTCTGATTAGAATCGCATCCTTTGACTGCATAATAATGGGACGCTGTGAGAATGTTAATGAAGATTGAATCCGTTTGTTCTTCAAATGCTCATTCAGTATTCATTGTTTAAGTCTCATTGATGTTACTAGGAACAGTCACGTAAGTGTGCTTGGGTATTTTGCTGGATACTAAGAGAAGAGTAGCTCAAGCAAGATTTCTTCCCTAAACATGTCATCAGCAGATTATGGAGGATACAGAAGCAGCGAAACAGAAGAATTTTTCATTGATGTTCCACCAAATATATTCATTTGGCATTATGAATTTAAGCATTATTTGGTAATGTTTGTGTGCATATCATGGGGATATGCTCATGATCTTAGGATGATGTGACAATTGGCAATAACGTTGAAGGTTTGCGGAAACAAGCGTTTTCGGCAAAGTTCAGGTTCTGTCAGGCCTCAGGCGGTCTGATCGGCCCTAGTGGCGGTCAGACCGGCCGTGCCTCTGGTGGTTTATCGGGTGAACTTGCTGGCGGTCCGACCGGTCAGGGAGGCGGTTAGACCGGCCAGTGTGGCGGTTCGGCCGCTCTGCCGAGCGGTCGACCGCCATGAGTTGTTTTGGAGTTTGAGGCTGGGCCAAAAATAGAGGGTGTAGGCAAGAGAGGAGGTTCTACTACTCTTGGTCCTATAATTTTTGGAGCCTCCAGGCAAAAAATCCATTCGTTTGAAATTTCCAGAGAGGTTGCGGATTTCAGAGTTGGAATTTTGGCTAAGTCCCTCGGTGGCGGTCAGACCGGTCGTCTGTTGGCGATCGGGCCGGCGGCGAGCCGCCATGGTGGCGATCGACCGGTTTTGACTTGAGTCGTCGTCCCGTGTGGCGGTGATGTGTTCTAGTTAGGTCAAGTTCATGGGTTTCATTGCATATGTGTTGCATGATGCATGTTTTGACTAACGTGGGTCAAGTTGTAAAGAACTTGTTCCCGGATTCGATTTGCTTGTCTATTGTTGTGTAGGTTGCTTGGTGGTCAACGACGGTCAACGGCGAGGATGATCGGGACTAGGCTTGGAGCCGAGGTTGAGCGATCGGCGATGCGCGTGAAGTCATTGGACTCAAGCATGATGCAAGATGGACAAAGGTGACCGAACGGGCAATTCAAAGTCGGCCGGTTGGATCAAGCGGCGCGGGGTCGGTGCAAGTGCCATGGTGGTTTCGGTGGGAGCCGGATGGGAGAGACTTGCCGACATGATGAGAGCCGTTGGATCAACCTACACGTGGCGGAGCAAGCGAGTGCTTCGCACAATCTGGACTCGGTCTTCGGAGAAGGACCGAGAAGGGGTATTGTAACAGCCCTAACTTAGGGTTTGTATTTCAAATGTAAAATTTTGAGGAGAAATAAAAACTTTTGTTGTCTCTTCAAATCCTTTGGAAGTTTTCCAAATTTTCCCTAGCAATTTCCAATTTTCTAGAAGTTAATTCTTGTGAATGGAATTTGTTGCCAGCAAATTCTTAGCCTTCAAACTTGTGATCATCCTCTGAAATTATTTTTCCTATCATCTTGATCATCCTATCTACCTCCCTGAATTATTTCACAATTTTTAGATTTTATTTGCTATTTCAAATGACCAAGTCAAACTAGTTGAAAATCTGGTCAAACCCTAGGTCAGCATGCTTGTGAATTTTCTGCAGAATTTTTCAGTGCATAAAAAGTTCTGGAAAATTTATGCAATGTTGATCTCTGTCTCAAGTAACTACCATAAAAATTTCGGAATTTTTGGAGCTCAGGAGCTACCTCTAAAAATTCTCCAAACTCTCTCAGCCTTTTTAAAACCCCAAATCAGAAAACACTGTTCCTCGGGCCCCAACTCAGCTCGAGTCCGACTACGCACCGCTTGGCTCGGTCGAACCAACTAGTTGCACCGCGCTCGATGGTGTCGGCACCGTCCGATGAAGATCGAGCGATCCACGTCGCGTCGCGAACCGACCTGTCCGAATGCATACACCAATCCCAGCCGTCCGTTTTAGATCCAACGGTTGGTGCGATATTGATCGAGTCTAACCGCCGGTTCGCGCCGCGCTTGACTTGGGTTCGCACCGCGATCTTGTCGGCCGACATGTGGCCTCACGCTGCGGCCGTCCTCGTCTTCTCGCGTCTCACGGAGCTCACGGCCGCTCACGCATGTGCCACGGCGCTGCCGTCGCGCCACGTCGTGGGCGCGTGTGTCGCCTCGAGGATCGCTCAAGTCCATCTACCTCATAGGGTCGTCCATTCCTTCGCGGCCATTCTTGCGCCTCTCGCTCATTTCTTAGCTTCGCCGAGAAAACTCGGCGTAGCGCCGCCGTTCGAGCCGCCTTGAGCCGCACCGCACCATCGTGTTCCTCTTGCCTCGCCGCCTCCATTTTGCCTATTCCGGTCCTTGGCGTCCGATGGATCACCAAGGGCGTATCGTCGTCTCCACCTCCGGCGATCTCAATCCGTGAGCTCGTTTGCGACACGGTGAGTTTCGGCTCCGCCACCTAGTCCTTAGGATCGCATTGATGCACGAGTCTAACGGTGGGCTTGTTTACGCCTTTTGTGCATCGTTGCGCGTGCGTGCGACCAATTCTTCTCAAGCTCGGTTTCGCCGCCGTGGAAATTCCGGTCACCTCGGGCTTTCTTCGTCGGCGTTATCGTGTGCTTCTTGCTCCTGTTGTTGGGCGACTTAAGCACACCTTCCGAGTCTTCTAGAAGTCTATCGCCTTCTCGCGTGGACCGTGCTTTCTTCTCCGCCTCCGGCCGTCGTGAGCCTATCTCCGTCGACCATCGGGCTCCGCGTCACCGTCATCGAGTTCGCTAGGTCCTTGCGAACCCGAAGGTACCACTCTTTCGCCCAGAAACCTCCTGGTTTGCAAGATCAGTTGCGCGGCCGCGCCACCGTGCCCGTGCTCGCCGGTGAACCGCCGGTGATGATTTGTTTGACTCTAATCATGTCTACCTTGAGTCTCTGACTTGTGGGCCCTTGCGGTTAATCGCGTTTAGAAATCGTTTAATCCAACCGTTGCATTTCACTTTGAGTCTCTGTCATGTGGGCCCGGAATGTCAGTTAGGGTTTGTGTAGTTTCCTTAATGCGTTTTCTCTGTTGGGAAACGTATTTCTTTGTGAGAGTATGTAGGTTTGCACTTTGGTAAGCCGAAGACGTATTCTCAGAATACGCCTTCGACGTCACCTTCGTGACGATGCTCTCCAGTCAGCACCTTTTTGGGCCCATTGTCGATGTCTGGGGCTAGCTGGCTGTGGGTAGAAAAAGGATTAAATGCTTTAGTATTTCTGTAATGTGTTTTCTGTTGTGCTGTTAATTCATTTAAACTTAGAAAATTCGTAACTAATTCAATTTTTCTCCAAATCACTTGAAACCAGTTCTGTTAATTTTAATTTTAAATGTAGTATTTACCAAAATTAGATTCAACCATGTTTCTGTTAGCTAGAATCTGGTTATTGAATAATTGGTGTATTATGTACTTTCCAATTTAGAAAATTCATATCTCTATCAATAATTGTCCAAATCCAGTAAAACCAACTCTGTAAATTTTCATTTTTAGTGTGCTAATTATCAGGTTAGGTTTTAGGTACTGTTTCTGTTCATGAAAATTTGTTCAGTAATTAACTAGTGGCTTGTTGTGTTTATTAGCTTAGAAAATTCGTAGAAAATTATTAATAACTTAAAATGATTCGTTCTCTGTTTAGAAATTTTGTTATATCATGCTTAGGCTCTTGTGTGAGTTTTGGCTTGTTTTGATGTTGTTGTATGTTTGAGTTTTGTCGGTGTTATTCGTTCTTATTTCTTTGTTATGTTCGATCGTTGAGCTTCGATATTTGCGGCAACCACGAGGACGATCCTCCGCAACATATTGAGCAACAGCACCGAAAAGCGATTTGATCATGATAATCCCGATAGTTTAAAGTCTAATATTTTGTTTCAACTGTATGTATGCATTGCTTAATTTGTGTTAAATTGATTAGTTAAATCAGTGTGCATATCCTGTAGACAAAATATTGATCTCTACTACCGAGCCTAGGTTATTTCTTTGTGATTAGAGATCATTGGATGATCTCTTGTCACTTAGTAGATCCGGTCAACTTGCTTAGACATGCTAGCTATCGGTAGAATCTGGCGGTTATCGACTTTAGTCGGTAACCTTGATCACACAAAATTTACTATAACTTTATGTTTTAGCATTTCTGCTATGTTTAATTGCAAAATTAAAAAATAAAAACAAAAATGATTTAGACTTGGGCACAATGGTAAGACTGTGTGATCATTGGGTGTGACCGAAAGGTGCCCGAGTCGATTAAGGACCGAGTTACTTGCGCCACCGTCTCGAGCATTTTGCGTGCTAACCACACTAGAGTATATGGGACCTCTCTTGACCTAGTACTTTGGCGTGTATTGGCTCGGGTCGCAGGAGGTCGCGGGAGGGATGGAGGTGGGAGCATGGTAGTTGTCCAAAAGCTTTATCTGAGTGGGTAGTTGTCTTTCGGCTTTACCATGTAGCGTATGGATTTCTATCCATACGAGCGGCTCGTAGTTAATACACAATATTGGAAAAAGTCTCGTAGGACTTAGCCGTACAAAGATACCTTGGAAGTGTGTTTTGGCTTAAAGCGATGCAAGTGTGGGTACATTGGTACACCTGCAGGTTAAAACTATTCGAATAGCCTCGTCCTAGGTTATGGACACGCTGGATACGCCCGTAAGAACTAGACTACAACATTTAAATTAAAATTTGATGGGTGAGTACGAATCGGGATTCGTGCTATTGTTGTGGTGACTATTGGGATAGTCACTTCTAGGTCGTTTTATCTTTCGCTTTGTTATTAATATCCGTCTTGTTATTTCAATCTTAAAAATGAATTGCAAACTTGCCTTCAAACCGTATTACATTATTGCAAATAAAGTTGGCTTTATGCAAATAAAACATATGGCCTCCACTAAACAAGCTGCATGTAGCATATGAATAGGTCCGCTAGTTCACACGTCGATCTTGCGGGTACAAAGACAATCTTTGTACTCGGTGCTTTGCTTAATGTTTTGTTGCGGAGAGGAAGAAGGTGAGCCCCAAGGGCCTCACTTACGTGAGTGTGTTGCCGTTTAGTGGGCGACTAGACTTGGCGGTCGGTCGAGATGCCTTGTGGGTTGGAGGCACACCGATTGGCTTTGTTTATAGCCATCTTATGGCACTTTGCTTCATTGTCGTTCGGTTTATTTGTGTATCTTGTGGCGATGGCCATTGTCCATAATATCTTTACTATTTGTTTATCTTCCGTTTGGAAGTGTGGTGTTTGGACTCTATGTTTGGAATGGAGTTGATGTCTAATTTTGTACCGAGGTGTGTATCTTTGCAGGAAGTATACATATCTCGAGGATCAGTTTATTTGATTTGTGATGCTAGGACCAGGAGGTTGGTTAAGCATTACAAACCAAATAAATTGGGGTCCTCACAAAGTTGGTATCAGAGCCATTCTGACCGTAGTAACAAAGCATAGTCGTCCTTAGGATATTTTGAAAGTCTTATTTTCAAATCATAAAAGGTTTATGAAAACCTAGTGCGATTCTCGATTTTATTCCTTACCGATCTTAGCTTTCTACTCTCATCTTACTCTAATTTAAGTTTTGAAACTTGGTTTCTCTCTTCACCTTTCAAAAGATAGTTACTACCGGTGGAATTAGTTTGGGGAGAACCATGAAGTTTAATCCAACTAAAACTTGTGGGGATAATAGGGTAAGATGTAAAGGGAGTAGTTATGTGTCTGATTTTTCTTTGGTCGAACTTTATCACCCTTGTGTTTGTTTCTCGACTGCTTTCATGAATTTTGGGCTTTCTTGCTCTTAAATTTGTTGCTAACTTGTCTTAGTAAAGCAGGATGGCCGGAGAGCAGCGTGGCGGTCAAGGTGGTCATGATGAGAGCTTCCTCCTCCGACCATGGTGAGGTGCTCGCTCGAGTCGAGCGAAATCGCATGGACCGACAGCGCATCTTGGAGGTTATTGCTAGGAATACCTCCACCTCGCAGGTGGTGGCGGCCACCGACTCGCGAGGACTTGCGAGTTCCTCCGCATACCTGACCGCCGACTTTCTCCCGCTCGAGGACCCTCTTGATGCGGACGATTGGTGCGCATGGTTGAGCGAAGCTCAACATAGCTCGATGCGAGCGCAGATAAGGCACTCTTCGGCGTCCCACGGCCTGAGGGCGGCACTCTCATGGTGGGAGAACTATCTCGCCATGCGACCGCGAGCCATGTGGTCGCGTGGGAGGAGTTCAGTCGACTTTTCGGGCCCACATCCCGGCGGCTGATGAAGTCAAGAAGAAGGAGTTCCTCGCGCTCAAGCAAGGGCGCAAATCGTGACTGAGCACTGCACGAGTTTAATCATTTGGCTCGTTATGCTCCAGGGAGGTGGCCTCGAGATGAGGCTAGCGGAGAAGTTTATGGATGGCTTGTCCGAGGAGCTGCGGACAAGCTATCTATTGTGGACTTCTCGACTTTCGAGCCTTGGTAGATAAGGCCATTGTTCTTGAGCATAAGGCAAAGCGCTGGCGAGTCCATAGCGCAAATGGGAGCACATCGATGCTTCACACCACCTCACTGCGTCCTCGGTGGGCGGCACTGATGGCCCGTTCTTTTGCTCCACCGGCGCCGAGGCCATCTGCACGGCTCCTCGCCACCGCGGCCGTGTTTCCACCACGTGCGCTGCGATCCAGCCGCAGAGCGGTCTCCGTAATCGGCGGCCGAGGTTACTTGTTTCGTTGCCACAACAAGGGCCATTATGCGAATGCTCGCCTCGAGTGTTGCGGCGCCCTCGTCCCTAATGGAGGGCGCGGCGGGAGTGGTCATCCACCGACGAGAAGATGATCCGAAGCCCTCAGTGCGGCGTGGTCCGAGTCAACCATCTATCACCGAGGAGGCTCGGGAGGCGCGGATGTCGTGATGGGTACACTTCTTGTTAATTCTCGTCCCGCTGCGGTATTATTTGATTACGAGCATCGCATTCTTTTATTTCAAGATCATTTGCTGCTGCTAGTGGTCTTCACTGTGTTCCTTTGGGGATTCCTTTACTCATTCGCTCTCCGGGTTCGGAAATGAGAGCTGATATGGAATGCCGCGGTGTTCCTATTGAGGTCAAAGGGGTAGGATTTTTGGCAAATCTTATTACGCTTTCGATTCGGCAAGTGCGGATGTGATTCTTGGCATGGATTGGTTGTCCCAACACTTGGGGCAGATCGATTGTGCCAGGAAGATTGTTTATCTCACCAGCCCTTCAGGCGAGCAGGTCGGATTTTCGCCGCAGCTTCAGGGGCCACATCTATGTGCATTAGAGACAAAGCCAGCCTTGCAGATTCAGGGTGTTCCCATAGTATCTGACTTTGAGGATGTTTTCCACGAAGACTTGCGGGATGCCTCGGTTCGAGACACAGGAGTTTGTCATCGAGTTGCTGCCGCATCGCCCGATTTCAAGGCGCCAGTGTCGAATGCCTCCCAATGAGCTAGAAGAATTGAAGAAGCAGCTTGGTGAGCTCCAAGCAAAGGGTTTCATCCGTCCCAGTTCATCTCCTTGGGGCTGTCCGGTGATCTTTGTGAAGAAGAAGGACAAGACTTTGCGCATGTGTGTTGATTACCGTCCTCTCAATGAGGTGACGGTGAAAAACAAATATCCTTTGCCCGCATCGATGACTGTTCGATCGGTGATGGAGCCAGTGTTCTCAAAGATTGATTTGAGAATGGGGTATCATCAGTCGAGGATCGATCGAGGATATTCCAAGACGGCCTTCACTACTCGTTATGGTGCATGCGAGTACACCGTCATGTCCTTTGGCTTAACCAATGCTCGACTTTGTTCATGAACTTGATGAATTCAGTATTCATGGAGTTTTGGACAAATTTGTGGTGGTCTTCATTGATGATATTCTTATCTATTCCAAGATGAAGCGAGCATCTTGAGCATCGAAGATTGTTTTGGGCAAATTAGGAGCACCACCAGTATCACGGTTCAAGAAATCTGCGAGTTCGTTGAAGGAAGTGGCATTTTGGGCCATGTTCTTTCACCGAGGCATAGCCGTGGATCCCAAAGAAAGTCGGCGATGTTCTATCTTGGGGTCACCAAGTCGATCCATCGATGTGCGGAGTTTTCTCGGCTTAGCGGGCTATTACCGCGCTTTATCGAGAACTTCTCCAAAATCGCAAAGCCGATGGTGAATTGCTCAAGAAGGATAAGAAGTTTGTGTGGTCCTCTCGCTTGCGATGAGAGCTTCGAGAGCTCAGCGGCGATTGACTTCACCCGGTTCTTACTCTTCACGATATCCACAAGAGCTTCGATATTTATTGCGATGCCTCTCGTCGGGGACTTGGATGCGTTCTTATGCGGGAAGGCAAGGCGGTTGCCTATGCATCGAGCGATTGAGACCTCATGAGCTCAATTATCCCACCCATGATTTAGAGTTGGTCGTGGTGCATGCACTCAAGATTTGGCGGCATTATCGATCGTGAATTGTGAGGTGTATTCCGATCACAAGAGTTTGAAATACTTGTTCACTCGACCAGATCCCGAACCTCGAGCAGAGAGATGGCTAGAATTGATCAAAGATTACGACATGGGTATTCGGTATCACCACGGCAAGGCCAATGTGGTTCTTGATGCACTTAGCCGAAAAGTGTATTGCAATACTTTGATGATCCAAGAGCAACAACGGCACTTCTTGCGCAATTTCAGCGTCTCAACTTGGGTTTGGTTGAGCATGGTTCCCTTCTTTGCTTTGGTTGTGCAACCAACCTTGGTGGATCAAATCAAGGCGACACGAGCAATCGATGATGGTGTGGGTAAAATCAAGCGAACATCAAGGATGGATCACCAAGTGTTTCACGTAAGATGAGCACGGTGTTGTATGGTTTGGGCGCGTCTTGTGGTCCCAAAGGTTCCGAGTTGCGGATTTGATTCTTCAGAGGCCCATGATTCGCCTTTGTCCATCCATCCCGGCCACTAAAATGTACCAAGATCTGCGTCGAGATTACGGTGGACTCGCATGAAGCGTGAGATTGCCGAGTTCGTGGCGGATGTGACATATCTTTGTCGTGTCAAGGCCGAGCATCGCGTCGGCCGGTCTTCTTGACCCTTGCCTATACGAGAATGGAAGTGGGATTCGCAGGCATGGATTTTATCAGCGGTCCGCCTGCACTCTGCGGGGAAGGATGCATTATGGGTTATAATTGATCGATTGACGGTGGCCCATTTCCTTCGGTCGATCGAAGATTGATGTGAATCGGCTAGCGGATCTTTACATATCCCGCATTGTGAGTGCATGGTGTGCCACGAGCGATAGTGTCGATCGTGGCTCTCTTTTCACTTCCGATTTTGGCACGACTGCGGGAGGCCATGGGTACCGTCTTCGTTCACTTCACCCTATCATCCTCGGTGATGGTCGACGGAGCGCGTCAATCAGTGCTAGAAGATATGCTCGTGCTTGTGTTCTTTCCTATGGAAAGAATTGGGAGAAGTGCCTACCGCTTGCGAATTCTCCTACAACAACGACTTCGAGCTAGTCTCGGTATGGCACCGTTTGAGGCTTTGTATGGGAGGCGCTGCAGAACACCGCTGAACCGTGGAACCGTGAAAGGCGGTTCTTTGCCCGGATTCGATCAATGAGGCGGAAAGTCAAGTGCGATTGATTCGTGAGCACTTGCGCGTAGCTCATCGAGCGAAGAGCTATGCGGTCGGCGTCGCCGTGAGTTGAGTTTCGACCCAACGACTTTGTGTATCTCAAAGTCTCACCTCACGAAAGGTCATCGTCGTTTGGCGTCAAGGGCAAATTGGCTCCTCGGTATGTCGGACCCTACCGCATCATCGATAGAGTGGGAGTCGTTGCTTACAAGTTAGACTTGCCACTACACTTGAGGGGGTGCATGATGTTTTCCATGTGTCGCAATTGAAGAAGTGCCTCCGTGTTCGGTTGAGGAAACACCATTGGAAAATATCGATGTGCGGAGAAGATCTGTCTTATCGTGGCGTCCGTTCGTATCCTCGAAGAAGCTGAGCAGAACAAGGAACCGTGTGATCAAGTTCCTTAAAGTTCGATGGTCGAACCACTCCGAGGATGAAGCCACTTGGGAGCGGGAAGATCGTCTCCAGCAGATTACCCATCCTTCTTCTCCGGTGATCGAATCTCGGTGAGATTCTGTAAGGGGAGATTTGTAACAGCCCTAACTTAGGGTTTGTATTTCAAATGTAAAATTTTGAGGAGAAATAAAAACTTTTGTTGTCTCTTCAAATCCTTTGGAAGTTTTCCAAATTTTCCCTAGCAATTTCCAATTTTCTAGAAGTTAATTCTTGTGAATGGAATTTGTTGCCAGCAAATTCTTAGCCTTCAAACTTGTGATCATCCTCTGAAATTATTTTTCCTATCATCTTGATCATCCTATCTACCTCCCTGAATTATTTCACAATTTTTAGATTTTATTTGCTATTTCAAATGACCAAGTCAAACTAGTTGAAAATCTGGTCAAACCCTAGGTCAGCATGCTTGTGAATTTTCTGCAGAATTTTTCAGTGCATAAAAAGTTCTGGAAAATTTATGCAATGTTGATCTCTGTCTCAAGTAACTACCATAAAAATTTCGGAATTTTTGGAGCTCGGGAGCTACCTCTAAAAATTCTCCAAACTCTCTCAGCCTTTTTAAAACCCCAAATCAGAAAACACTGTTCCTCGGGCCCGAACCCAACTCAGGCTCGAGTCCGACTCGCACCGCTTGGCTCGGTCGAACCAACTAGTTGCACCGCGCGCGCTCGATGGCTGTCAGCCGTCCGATGAAGATCGAACGATCCACGTCGCGTGCGCAACCGACCTGTCCGAATGCATACACCAATCCCAGCCGTCCGTTTTAGATCCAACGGTTGGTGCGATATTGATCGAGTCTAACCGCCGGTTCGCGCCGCACTTGACTTGGGTTCGCACCGCCCGATCGCCGTCGCCGACATGTGGGCCTCACCGCCGCCGACCGTCCTCGTCTTCTCCGCGTCTCACCGGAGCTCACGGCGCCACGCATGTGTGCCACGGCGCTCGTCGCCGCCACGTCGTGGGCGCCGCGTGTCCGCCTCGAGGATCGCTCAAGTCCATCTACCTCATAGGGTCGTCCATTCCTTCGCACCATTCTTGCGCCCTCTCCGCTCATTTCTTAGCTTCGTAGAGAAAACTTCGAGCGTAGCGCGCGCGTTCGAGCCGCCCTTGAGCCAGCGACCGCACCATCGTGTTCCTCTTGCCTCGCCGCCTCCATTTTGCCTATTCCGGGTCCTTGGCGTCCAGTGGATCACCAAGGGCGGTATCGTCGTCTCCGCCTCCGGCGATCTCAATCCCGTGAGCTCGTTTGCGACCTGGTGAGTTTCCAGCTCCGCCACCTAGTCCCTTAGGATCGCATTGATGCACTGAGTCTAACGGTGGGCTTGTTTCTGCCTTTTGTGCATCGTTGCGGGCGTGCGACCAATTCTTCTCCAAGCTCGGTTTTCCGCCGCCGTGGAAATTCCGGTCACCTCGGGCTTTCTTCGGCGTTATCGTGTGCTTCTTGCTCCTGTTGTTGAGGCGAAGCTTAAGCACACCTTCCGGAGTCTTCTAGAAGTCCGTATCGCCTTCTCCGCATGGACCGTGCTTTCTTCTCCGCCTCCGGTCGTCGTGAGCCTATCTCCGTCGACCATCGGGCTCCGCGTCACCGTCATCGAGTTCGCTAGGTCCTTGCGAACCCGAAGGTACCACTCTTTCGCCCAGAAACCTCCTGATTTGCAAGATCAGTTGCGCGGCCGCGCCACGTGCCGTCTTTCGCGGTGAACCGCCGTGATGATTTGTTTGACTCTAATCATGTCTACCTTGAGTCTCGACTTGTGGGCCCTTGCGTTAATCGCGTTTATAAATCGTTTAATCCAACCGTTGCATTTCACTTTGAGTCTCTGTCATGTGGGCGGAATGTCGGTTAGGGTTTGTGTAGTTTCATGCGTTTTCTCTGTTGGGAAACGTATTTCTTTAATAGTATGTAGGTTTGCACTTTGGTAGTCAAGGCGTATTCTCGAATCGCCGACGCGTCACCTTCTGACGATCTGTCTGGTCAAGACCTTTATTGGGCCCGTCGATGTCTGGGGCTAGTTGGCTGTGGGTAGAAAAAGGATTAAATGCTTTAGTATTTCTGTAATGTGTTTTCTGTTGTGCTGTTAATTCATTTAAACTTAGAAAATTCGTAACTAATTCAATTTTTCTCCAAATCACTTGAAACCAGTTCTGTTAATTTTAATTTTAAATGTAGTATTTACCAAAATTAGATTCAACCATGTTTCTGTTAGCTAGAATCTGGTTATTGAATAATTGGTGTATTATGTACTTTCCAATTTAGAAAATTCATATCTCTATCAATAATTGTCCAAATCCAGTAAAACCAACTCTGTAAATTTTCATTTTTAGTGTGCTAATTATCAGGTTAGGTTTTAGGTACTGTTTCTGTTCATGAAAATTTGTTCAGTAATTAACTAGTGGCTTGTTGTGTTTATTAGCTTAGAAAATTTGTAGAAAATTATTAATAACTTAAAATGATTCGTTCTCTGTTTCTGAAATTTTGTTATATCATGCTTAGGCTGCTGTGTGAGTTTTGGCTTGTTTTGATGTTGTTGTATGTTTGAGTTTTGTCGGTGTTATTCGTTCTTATTTGCTGTTATGTTCGATCGTTAGGCTTGATATTTGCGGCAACCACGAGGGCGATCCTCCGCAACATATTGAGCAACAGCGGCGAAAGCGCTTTGATCATGATAATCCCGTAGTTTAAAGTCTAATATTTTGTTTCAATGTATGTATGCATTGCTTAATTTGTGTTAAATTGATTAGTTAAATCCGTAGTGCATATCCTGTAGACAAAATATTGATCTCTACTACCGAGCCTAGGTTATTTCTTTGTGATTAGAGATCATTGGATGATCTCTTGTCACTTAGTAGATCCGGTCAACTTGCTTAGACATGCTTAGCTATCGGTAGAATGGCGGTTATCGACTTTAGTCGGTAACCTTGATCACACAAAATTTACTATAACTTTATGTTTTAGCATTTCTGCTATGTTTAATTGCAAAATTAAAAAATAAAAACAAAAATGATTTAGACTTGGGCACAATGGTAAGACTGGTGTGATTCATTGGGTGTATTGGAAAGGTGCCCGAGTCGCTTAAGGACCGAGTTACTTGCGCCACCGTACTGAGCATTTTGCGTGCTAACCACACTAGAGTATATGGGACCTCTCTTGACCTAGTACTTTGGCGTGTATTGGCTCCGGGTCGCAGGAGGTCGCAGGAGGGATGGAGGTGGGAGCATGGTAGTTGTCCAAAAGCTTTATCCCGAGTGGGTAGTTGTCTTTCGGCTTTACCATGTAAGCGTATGGATTTCTATCCATACGAGCGCTCAGTAGTTAATACACAATATTGGAAAAAGTCTCGTAGGACTTAGCCGTACGACATACCTTCTAAGTGTGTTTTGGCTTAAAGGCGATGCGAAGTGTGGTACATTGGTACACCCTGCAGGTTAAAACTATTCGAATAGCCTCGTCCCTAGGTTATGGACACGCTGGATACGCCCGTAAGAACTAGACTACAACATTTAAATTAAAATTTGATGGGTGGTACGAATCGGGATTCGTGCTATTGTTGTGGTGACTATTGGGATAGTCACTTCTAGGTCGTTTTATCTTTCGCTTTTGTTATTAATATCCGCATCGTTATTTCAATCTTAAAAATGAATTGCAAACTTGCCTTCAAAGCGTATTACATTATTGCAAATAAAGTTGGCTTTATGCAAATAAAACATATGGCCTCCACTAAACAAGCTTTGCATGTAGCATATGAATAGGTCCGCTAGTTCACACGTCGGTCTTGCGGGTACAAAGACAATCTTTGTACTCGGTGCTTTGCTTAATGTTTTTGTTGCAGAGGAAGAAGGTGAGCCCCAAGGGCCTCACTCGTGAGTCGTGTTGCCGTTTCGTGGGCGACTAGACTTGGCGGTCGGTCGGATGCCTTGTGGGTTGGAGGCACACCGATTGGCTTTGTTTATAGCCATCTTATGGCACTTTTGCTTCATTGTCGTTCGGTTTATTTGTGTATCTTGTGGCCAGTCGGCCATTGTCTGTAATATCTTTATTATTTGTTTATCTTCCGTTTGGAAGTGTGGTGTTTGGACTCTATGTTTGGAATGGAGTTGATGTCTAATTTTGTACCGAGGTGTGTATATCGCTTTAGAAGTATACATATCCAGAGATCGATTTATTTGATTTGTGATGCTAGGACCAGGAGGTTGGTTAAGCATTACAAACCAAATAAATTGGGGTCCTCACAGGTATTTTGGTAATTTTACCAAATACCGCCTTGGTTACCTTTTGCCAACCCGCGGCGCAAGACGGTGCGTTGGAGAAGCGGATTAGGTCAAGAGGAGATGAAGACGACGCTTTAAAATACGTGCGTGTGTGACCCGTTTGTGTTGGGCCTTAACGGGAGCCCATTATGGAAACTCTTCTAGAAGGTCTAGGCCTCCACTATAAATAGAGGAGGGAGGTGGCTGCACCCCCTTAACCCTTTCATTACTTGAAAACACTAGTTTTTGCTTGTGTGCTTAGGGAGTTGATAGTTGGAGGTTAGGGTTCTAGAGAGTTGGATTTGATTTCGTGCTCATGTATTGAGTCTTTGTCCTCCATTGATGGAGTGGCTGTAAACCAATACCATATCAAATCAATCTAAAGAAAGTTCTCTCAAAAATGAGTTCATTTGCTTTCTTTCTCTCTATTTGGTGATTTTGAGTCTTTCTTTGATCCGCGAGTTTTTTGGTTGGTTTCTTGCTGTGATCTAACTTGCTGCAATATGTGGGAACCCATCTAGGGTCATCTTGATCATCAATCACCCACGAGCAAATCTCTATATCAGTTTTTGTTTTTGACTCGGTTTTTGAACCACCTTCTCTCAAATGGAAAAAGGTCTGAACTTTGGCAAGGATCTTCACAATCGTTGCTTGGAATAGGTTCCTGACATCCTTGAGAAGGTGTGTGTCAAGTTTCACGAAGTTTGAACGCACGAATCAAAAGTTAGATCAATTTGCGTTTTGGTTTTCGGGCTGAGTTCACTGTTCTTGAACTAGAGGTCAGACCGCCCGAAGGAGAGGTCCGACCGCTGGGATCGGTCCGACCGCTAGGCCGACCGGTCTGACCGCCCCCGTGAGAGGTCAGACCGCCCGGGTCTTTGTGTTTTGAGTTTTTGAAGATTTTGCTTCGGCGGTTTTGATTGGATTCAATACAAGTCTTCCGCTGTGCTTGATTGATTGATCTTCATAGCTTACATAGCTATTGGAGTGAGATTCGTATTGAATTCAATTAGGGAGAAAAATAGATCGTGCTCCTATTCACCCCCCCTCTAGTCGCCTTTTCGGTCCAACAGTTTGCATCTCGTTTCATGGGCTCATGAAGAAGCTAGCTGAGCTAGTATAAAAAGCCAGGCCTGAATCCTGATGGACACAATGTTGAATCAGTTCATTTGCTTGTTCTCCAGGATACATGACTTGTTACTGGTTCTTTGTTGAGCCTGTTTTTTCCTCTTTATTTATGTATGTAATATTATACTTTCCTTATAAATTTGTTTAAAGCAAAGTGCAAAGGGACTTTATTTTCCATTAGATCTATCCCTTAATCTTTTCATTAAAAATTATACTGTTAATGTATAATGTCAATGTGCTTCTGTCCTGTTTTACCCAGGCAAGGGTTATTTAGGCTACAAGACTGCTATTTGACTTTGTACGCAAGTCCCTCAAGGTAATTATGTTGATTCTGTTTCTGTTCCATTCATCTATGTGCAAGTGAGCTTTGTTGAGAACCCCTCTACAATTTTTATTGTACAATTAGGCCTTTACATCTATTTGACTGAAAAATTGATACCTTGCTTAGTATTTTGCACATATGTTGCTTCTAAGTTACCCGTCGAAAAAAAAGTAAGCTATCATAGGTGCAACATAGAAGGGTGAGGATTCAAATAAGCAAATGAGCACCTTCTGGGGACTGAAGCTTACAGGTGGCTCACAAACCGGGCTACAACGTTGAGATCAAAGCCCTGCATCAAAGAAGGTGAAAATATTGTTGACATGTAAGATAAGATGAAGCTAAGATATACTAAAATGTCAAAAGTGGCAAGAAGATTTTTAAAAAGATGTTAAACCTTTAATAAAAACTAAATTAGAACAAGGGGGAGCTGTCAAAATTCAGGGAAGAGCTAAGCTCTTAGCAGGTTGCTCAAATAGATGCACCTCGATCTAGAAGGATAATGATTTCTTCTGTTCGAAGACAAATCGTGCACCAAAAAATTTTTCATGATGCAAATAACTTGGAAATTTCAGAATAATAATTTTTCTGTTGAGAGACAAAAAAAAGTGCAAAAAAATAATAATTGCAGAGCAGATCTAAATAGAAATCCTGAGGAAGGAAAAACGAGTTGGCAACAACGATCTAGATGATACAAATAACTTGAAAAGTAGTCAGCTGGACAACTATTTAACGGAGGGAGTAATCAGACCAGAACATAGCGAATTGTCTTGGCAGCCGTGTGATGTCAGATGTCTAGTTACTGCAAATTAGAACATGTACAGACCTCATGAACAATGAAGAGTGCTGGTGATTCAAGGTCTGGAGTGGAAGTTGAGAGATGCAATGACCCAGCTATCTTTCTTCTTTATTTCTCTCTCAAAAGAATCTGAATTAACTTGCGAGGACTTGACAAAGTCTACGCCGTCCAGTGGCACTTGCGAGGACTTGGCAAAGTCTACGCCCTCCAGTGGCACTTGCGATATTAAACACTTGGTCACAGCTGAATCAAAACATGGTGGAAAAATATAGGGGGTCTATTTTTCTTTTATCAAAAAGCCTTAATCTAGACCGTCAATTGCATGATCCTATGACCAGATTTGCTACAGTCCCTCGGTAGAACCTTTTCATGTGGGAAAATATGCACATTAAAGTCTGTCTAACAACTCGTCAATTCCGATATTACATTAGCATCATAAATCACCTTTTGTATATCTATGGACTGATTTGTACGCGAAATGCTAGTCTTTCCATAAACGCTGGTCTTGAAGAATAAGACTTATTCTTTCCACACAACGTATATAAGAAAGAAGGATTCAAACCCGGGTTGACTAGCCTACCACCCGTGATCCTAACGAACTGAACCCGAGATATCCGGTCCTCCAGTTTTAATATATCCTATATGAGAGACTAACTAGGCAGTAAAATAATTTTCAAATGCAAATGGCAAAATTAAGCAGATAACTACGCTGTCTTCTCAAACCTACCGTGTTCTACGTTAACGGTGCCATATTGTATTGCGTGTCATATTGTTTCTACGTTAGCTGTGTCATATTGTATTGCCTGTCATATTGTATTGCATGTCATCGAGCTAAGCTTAACCGTGACTTGGGAAATAAAAAAGGAAGAAGACTTGGCAAGCCGTCTTAAAGTAAGTTGTCCGTCTGAACGGATGAGACTTTGTGAGAACACCCATGATGGCTATCTTGCGAGATGAGAGGAAAACTACACGATACATACGCATGTAATTACCCTTCTGGACATGGTATGGACATGCAATTAATTCACTAACTCAGTGCTCAAAATTGAACAATCACCTCATCACAAAATTTGTCGCGAAATACGAATGACAGAACCTCGTATTTCAACACAAGGGAAGGATGGCATATGCAGATAACGCAACCACCAACCAATGACACATATTAATTCCTCGTGAATTCCGCACCCCGCGGCCCTGGCCACGTCGCCCGGGAGGCCGCACCCGTCCGATCGCGCCCACGCGCGCCTCATGTCCGCCCGATTCGACCCGCTACGCGTGCTGGGAAGGTGCAGCATCGCGCGCCCCACATCACCCGGGAGGCCACGCCCGTTCGATCGCGCCCACCTGATTTGGCTCGGTGCGCTTGGTGGGAACAAGCGTCGCTCACGCAACCACGCATCCAGTGGGCCCCGTAGCCTTGCAGGCCTGTTCATGCCGCAGCGTCGCTCGCGCGGCCGCGCGTCTAGTCTCGCAGGCCTGTCCGTGCCGCTCCAGACGCCCGCGCCAGTAGGCGCGGTTCAGCTTCTAGTTATATATAAGCGCGCATAGGACTTACTTGGTCAATGTTCACCATGATTCTCCCAATGTTATACTTCAACATTAACCTTAGCTCTCGTAAGCTATTTACTTGGGAGCGGATCCTCTACACTACTGCAGAGGTTCACTGTGTGAACAATGTTTTGTGAGTATGTTCAGCAATAGTCTAGATTAAGGCTATTATTGTAGAGGCTCCGCAGCATTGCAACAAATACTGCAGCAAAACACTGTAGCTATTGGTGAGTCCAAAAGGCATGCCAATGAATTCACAATGTCCCTTGTGAGTGCTAAAAGCTGTTTTTTGAATATCATCTGTTTTCATTATAATATAATGATATTCAGATCTTAAGTCTATCTTAGAGAATACTTTGGATCCATGAAGCTCGTTCAACAGATCCTCAATCACTAGTATAGGGTATTTATTTTTTATAGTATCAGAGTTCAAATGTCTATAATCAGTGCACATCCTCCGCAATCCATCTTTCTTCTTTACTAAAATGGCAGGAGATGAGTATGGGCTCACACTTGGTCTGATTGTCCTTGATTTCAACAGTTATTCTACTAGTTCTTTCATAGCATTTTTTGATAGTGAGGGAACCTATATGGTCTCTGGTTTACTAGTTTAGCCCCAGGAATAGTTAGAACAGCATGGTCACAATCTCTAGCTGGAGGAAGGTGACTAGGTTCTTCAAAGATATCTGAACATTGATGAATGATCTCTTGTATCAGTTGTGGCACTTGGCTTCAAGACATTAGTTTGTGCGTATATCACAACCCCAACAACTCCTTTCCTCATTAACCTCTCAAGTTGGTTAAGACTAATCATAGAGTTCTGATCAGGTTATGTCTCATCCCTGAATATGATTTGTTTCACCCTATACTTAGTTATAGAAAATTCTCTTGTCCTCAAATTTAGTCCAATGGGACTATGGGTATATATCCAGTCAGCTCCAAATATGACACCATAAACTTTCAGTGGTAGCACTCTCATATCTGATGAAAATTTCTCTCCTTGAATCTCGTACTTGCAACCTCGACATAAGGTATCACTCCACAATAATCCCCTATCAGCTATCATCACCTTGATTGTTGTGTGATTCACAATTTCACATGAAATCTTTGTAACCAATTTTGGGCTCACAATGGTAGCACTACTCTCACTGTCCACTAGTGCAGTAGCCCTTACTCCCCCTTTCTTTAGTGTCAGTGTAAATGTCTTGCTAGCTGAGCTAGTGCCTTGCACAACATGCATAGATAACTGCAGCACTGCTCCATTCTTCTTATGCTCGGGACTTGATGGTGGTCTAACATATTATGCACCCTCTTGACCTCCTTGTACATCTGTTTCTTCCTCATCCTCCTCACTATCCTGATCTTCTTGAGTGATTGTGAATAATTGCTTCTCATTGATCTTACACTTACGTCTAGGAAACCATGATTCAGGACACTTCCTACATTTTCATAATCCTTTCCTATTTTGTTGCTATGAATACCTCCTTTATCTCTTCCTTCTCTCTCATTTTTGCAAGTCTTGTGATCAGAATGAATTCCAATCTTTGCCTTGTATCTTGAATTCTCCACTTCACTTCTGTTGTAGTTGGAATATGTTCTATGTTTGTAGGGGTGGGATTGTTCTATTCTTCTAACCATCCAAATTGATACAATCAAGTTTTTGGGTCTATGGCAGTGTAGGTGATTCTGAACATAATCCTACAAACCAGCAACAAAACTGCAAACATAATACTTATCAGGTTGTAGTGGGTTATCTCTGCTTACCAAACTCATAATCTATTCAAATTGATCCACATATGCTTTCACTGAATCAGACTGTTTTAGCCAATGGAACATCTTCACATTGTCATAGATTGATGATTCAGCAAACCTATCCCAATCATTCTGCAGAACTGGTGCCAAGGTAGAGTTACTGCATTGCATCCAGTTCCCCTTCATCAATAGTTAGCTATATACTTCAAATATGTTATTGCATAATCAGTCCTTTGCTCTAAAGGCATTCTAGCTGCTTCGAAATACTTCTCAGCCTTTTCTATCCATCCATCAGGGTTAGATCCATCGAATTCAGAAAAATTTAGTTTAGGTGACTTCAATACAACTTGAGCCCTATTGTTTTCAACAGAATGAGGTGGTCTGTTGAACTGTGCAGGTTCCAAATAGTTTTCTAGTGAAGGTGAGCTTGCTGGTTGGGCAGTCACAGCTCCTAAGGCTAGATTAGGACAATGATGAAGTTCTGGGTTAATCATGTATTGAGCTAATCCAAGGGGATTGCCAATTCCTCCTTGCCTACCAGTCTGTTCTCCAATTATAATCGGTGGACTACTGAAATTGCTCATGGATGTACCGGGGTTTAGATTCTTGCCAGATGTGGTCATCACTATGATATTGTTAGCCCCATTCACACCATCAACAGCAATTACTGGGCTAGTTGGCCACAAAGATGGAACCGTAAGTATTACACTAACAAATGGGTTACCAAAATTACCTTGATAGGTTGATTGTTTATTAGAAGGTTCCAGATTGGTTGGGCTCTTCATGAAATTTGCCATCAATCCCACCAACTTATCCATCCGCATTTGCATGTGTTCGCTGTTATCATCTTGTGCCTTCTTGAGAACTTCGATACTTCTCCTCGCTTCTTCCATCTCAGCCAATGACGCATAAGCTCTTTCTCACTCTTCAACTCCGATCACTTTGTTTGGTTTTGCCATAACAACTAGTGTGATCATATTTGATTAGGGATTTTACTAGGATGGTAGTATACCAACCCAACCTCATCGATCTAAGCACTTCCCCATAAATTCCCTCAAATCTGTCTCTGGATCTGTTCAGCTACAAAAATTTACCGGAAGACGACAAATCGCTTCCAAACCCTCACCAAACAACTCCTAGATCGGAACTAAGGCCAAGAATCACAACTCTGATACCATATTTTCAGGGTCTGGGGGTCCGTACTAGAGATTGCGGAATAAAACACTCTGTTTTTGGATATTTTCTAAGTTCAAATGGAAACTAGGAGACAAAAGCTACTCTATTGCGGCTAGGGTTTTGATTGATTGAAACAATAAAGAGTTCACCGGAGTTACAAGGCTTGATTGATTGATTGAAACGATAAAGAGGTAACACGAAATGATAGTAGATGAAAGTAAACAGGAGCGGCAATTACTACAGTCGTAAGATACAACACGGTAAATAAGTTGAATTGAACATCGGGCGTTGGATGATGATCTAGTGGTCAAGCCTAAAGCGAACGCGCTCGTAGTCATTAAGTGAAGTTGGCGCCGAAGCTCCTAAAGTTGCCACTCTGTTGGATCTTCATAAACACTTCAATCTCCACCGTTGATTAGGATATCGGTTCACTTGAGCTGTAAAGGATCTTCAAGTTCTGATAGTGGTGGCGTTGACCGCGGCTAGTTCTTGGCCCAACATGTGCCACCAAGAGATGGGGGAGAGAGAAACGAGACAGGACGCCAACGTGTGGAGGCGAGTAGAGCTGTCCAAATGGGCCGATGCCAGCCCGAAGCACATGACTGTTGCCCTAGGCACGACAGTCCGACACTGTTGCTGGCCCGGGTCATGCTTGGTTTGGCACCTAGCCTGGTACGCACAATGCTGAGCTTAGCACGGCATGACACAGGATGGGGGCACGACCAGCGATGGAGGCGGTTGGGCGTGGAGGCGACCATGGCCGGCCGAGGCAGCCGGGCGCGGTGGTGCCATGGCCGACCGAGGCTGAGGAAGGAGGCCGGCGGCCAGCACGCGAAAGGCCGGGAGTGGAGGCGGCAACGGTGGCCGGACGAGGTGGTGGCCGGGCTAAACGTGTTCAACACTGTATTCTGGCTGGCCCAACATGGTCCGATAGGGCGTGTGCCGTGCTTGGATCGGCACGCCGGTCTACGGGTCAGCATGATATGACCCTATTAGTTAGCCGAGCCGGTCGTACTGGGTCTAATCGGCTCGTGCCGTGCGGCCCATAAACCAATGGAATACATTTATGTTGTAATTGGATTACACCCAAAAGTGGCCAACCAAATAGCTACAAAGAATCTTTACTATTATAAAAGAAGCACTTAGTGGTGGTAGTGAGTGTCATCTACATCCTCACCTCTTGAGTTGGTGAGATTTTTTGTGGATATATATGTGCATACATGCATATGTTATTATAAAAATCTTCTGTGGACAATTAAATCATCTACACATATGGTTTGTGATAAGACTATTTGTGGCTTGTTGATAGGATGCAAATTATGTTGGTAACTTTTAGATTTAAGAATAATTACGTTATATATGTATTAGTTTTTCAAGTTTAGAACTTATATATGTTTATTTGAGATCCATTGCAACGCATGGGTACTCGACCAGTATATTGAAATTTGCAACAGATCTATTCTCCATAGAAATGGAACGAGAATTAGAGCACTAGTGTAACAGCCCTAACTTAGGGTTTGTATTTCCAATATAAAATTTTGAGGAGAAATAAAAACTTTTGTTGTCTCTCCAAATCATTTGGAAGTTTTCCAAATTTTCCCTAGCAATTTCCAATTTTTAGAATTTAATTCTTGTGATTGGAGATTGTTGTCAGCAAATTCTCAGCTTTCAAACTTGTGACCACCCTCTGAAATTATTTTTCCTATCATCTTGATCATCCTATCTACCTCCCTGAATTATTTCACAATTTTTAGATTTTAGTTGCTATTTCAAACACCCAAGTCAAACCAGTTTAGAAACCTGGTCAAACTTCTCTACAGCATCTTGTGAATTTTATTGGGAGAAATTTAGTGCATGAAAACTCCTGGAAAAATTTCACAAGGTTGTCCTCTGTCCCTAGTAGCTACCATAAAAATTTCAGAATTTTTGGAGCTCAGGAGCTACCTCTAAAAATTCCCCAAACCTTCTCTGTCTTCTAAATCAAAAACTGAAATCACTGTTCCTGCTCGGACCCAACCTCGGGCTCGAGTCCGACTGCACCACTTGACTCGGTCGCACCACCTAGTTGCACCGCGCGAGCCCGATAGCCGTCACCGTCCGATGAAGATCGAACGGTCCTCATTGCTTGCCTCGTCGACTGTCCAATGCATACACCAATCTCGGTGTCCCATTTCAGATCCAACGGTCGGTGCGATCCTGATCGAGTTAAATCACCGGTTCGCACCGCTTCGTCAGTCGATGACAGGTGGACCCTACCTGTCAGCTTCGTCCTCGTCTTCTCCGCGTCTCACCGGAGTTTCGGCGCGGCGCGCATGCTTGCCACGCCTCTCGTCGCCGCCACCTTTCGCCCTCGTGTCACCCGAGAAGCATCGCGGGTCTCATCTACCCACCGAGCTCATTCATTTCTTCTCTACCCCATTCTCGTGCTTTCTCCGCCCGCTTTTTGTCTCGGCGAGTTGAACCCAAGAGCAGCGTCGCCGTGCTAGTGCTCTCTCGAGCCCGCGATCGCACTGTCGTGTTCCTCTTGCCTCGCCGCCTCCATTTTGCCCATTCCAGTCCTTGGCGCCCGTGGATCACCGGGCGGTATCGCCGTCTCGCCTCCGCGATCTCGGTCCCGTGAGCTCGCTTTGCGATCCGGTGAGTTCCTAGCTCGCCACCTAGTCCCTTAGGATCGCATTGATGCACCGAGTCTAACGGTGACTCCATTTTCGTCTTTGGTGCATCGTTGCGGGCGTGCGACCAATTCTTCTCAAGCTCGGTTTCGCGCCGTGGAAATTCCGCGCCTCGGGCTTTCTTCGTCGGTGTTATCTTGTGCTTGTTGATCCCGGTGTCAAGCGCGCGCAGCGCACCTTCCGGAGTCTTCTAGAAGCTTGTCGCGTCCTCTCCGCGGAAGCCGCACCTTCTTCTCCGCCTCCGTTCGCCGCCAGCTCGCCGCCGACATCCTCGAGGTCTCGGGTCACCGTCAGTGAGTTCGCGAGATCGTTGCGAACCTGAAGGTATATCTCACTCGCCGAAACCCTCGTTCGCAAGAACGCTTGCGCGCCGCGCCGCCGTCCCAGTATGCGCCGGTGAGCCGCCGGTGGAGTTAGTTTAGCGCTAATCTTGTTTAGTCTGAGTCTCTGGCTTGTGGGCCCTATTGGCTAATCGCGTTTAGAAATCCTTTAATCCAGCCCGTTATTTGTTCTCTGAGTCGCTGCCATGTGGGTCCATGCTGTCAGTTAGGATTGGGTAGCTCGTAATGCGTTTTCTCTGGGAAGCGATTTCTCTTTGAGTATGTTGGTTTGCACTTTGGTAGCAAGACGATTTTGAACGCCTTCGACGCCACCTTCGGCGCAACTGCTCAGTCAAGACTTTACGGGCCCATCGCTTGCGAGGGCTAGCTGGCTGTGGGTGCAAAATGAAATGAGTTCATTATAGATTTCGGAAATGATTTAGTATTTCTGGTTTATGTTTTCTGTTGAGCTGTTAATTCAATTAAACTTGTAAAATGCATAACTAATTCAATTTTTATCCAAATTGCATGAAACCAGTGCTGTTAATTTTCATTTTAAATGTACTATTTACTAAAATGAGTTTCAACCTTGTATCTGTAACAAAAATCTGTTAATTAATTTAATGTTGTAGATTGTAATCTCCAAATTAGAAAATGCATATCTCTTTCAATAATTATCCAAATTCAATGAACCCAATTCTGTAAAATTTCATTTTCAGTATACTAACTACTAGGATAGGTTTTACACACTGTTTCTGTTCATGAAAATTTGGTTAAGCAATTAACTAGTGACTTGTTGTGTTTTTAGCTTCGAAAATTCATAGAAAATTCTTAATAACTTAAAATGATTTGTTCTCTGTTTCTAAAATTTTGTTATATCTTGTTTAGGCTGTTGTGTGAGTTTTGGCATGTTTTGATGTTATTGTTTGTTTGAGTTTGGTCGGTGTTATTCGTTCTTATTCGCTGTTTTGTTCAAATCATTAGGTTTCGATATTTGCGGCAACCCTGAGAACGACCCTCCGCAACAAATTGAGCAACAAAGAACGTGCAAGCGCTTGATCATGTTAATCCCAGTATTTTAAAGTCTAATATTTTGTTTCAATTGTATGTATGCATTGCTTAATTTGTGTTAAATTGATTAGTTAAATCCGTGTTGCATATCCTGTAGACAAAATATTGATCTCTACTACCGAGCCTAGGTTATTTGTCGTGATTAGAGGTCATTGGATGATCTCTTGTCACTTAGTAGATCCGGTCAACTTGCTTAGACATGCTTAGCTATCGGTAGAATCAAGCGGTTATCGACTTTAGTCAGAACTTTGATCACACGTAAATTATTTATGGCTTTACGTTTCACCTTTGCTATGTTTATCTTCAAAACTAAAAATGAAAACAAAATGATTTGGACTTGGGCACAATGGTATGTTGGTGTGATCTGTTGGGTGTGATCGAAAGGTGCCCGAGTCGGCTCAGACCGAGTTACTTGCGCCACCGTCTCGAGCATTTTGCGTGCTAACCACACTAGAGTATATGGGACCTCTCTTGACCTAGTACTTTGGCGTGTATTGGCTCCGGTCGCAGGAGGTCGCAGGAGGGATGGAGGTGGGAGCATGGTAGTTGTCCAAAAGCTTTATCCCGAGTGGGTAGTTGTCTTTCGGCTTTACCATGTAAGCGTATGGATTTCTATCCATACGAGCGCTCGTAGTTAATACACAATATTGGAAACAGTCTCGTAGGACTTAGTCTGTCTGCATACCTTCTAAGTGTGCTTTGGCTTAAAGGCGGTCTGAAGTGTGGGTACATTGGTACACCCCGCAGGTTAAAACTATTCGAATAGCCTCGCCCTAGGTTATGGACACGCTGATCGCCCCAAGAACTAGACTACAACTTTTAAATTAAAATTTGATGGGTGGTACGAATCTGGGATTCGTGCTATTGTTGGGGTGACTATTGGGATAGTCACTTCTAGGTTGTTTATCTTTCTCTTTTGTTAGTATTACCTTTACTGTATTTCAACATTAAAAACGAATTGCAAACCTGCCTTCAACTGTATTATATTGTTGCAAATGAAAATTGGCTTTATGCAAATGAAACATATGGCCTCCACTAAACAAGTCTGCATGTAGCATATGGACAGTTCTGCTAGTTCACACGTCAGTCTTGCGGGTACAAAGACAATCTTTGTACTCAGGTGCTTTGCTTAATGTTTTTGTTGCAGAGGATGAAGGTGAGCCTCAGGGGCCTCACTTCTGTGAGCTGTGCTGTCGCTTCGTGGACGATTAGACTTGGCGGTCCGGTCAGATGCCTTGTGGGTTGGAGGCACGCTGATTGGCTTTGTTTATAGCCATCTTATGGCACTTTTGCTTCCGCTGTCGTTCTTGTCTATTTGTGTATCTTGTGGCCTGTCGGCCTAGGTCTGTAATAATGTTACTATTTGTTTATCTTCCGTTTGGTAGTGTGGTGTTTGGACTCTATGTTTGGAATGGAGTTGATGTCTAATTTTGTACCGAGGTGTGTATATTGCTCGAAGTATACATATCTCGAGGATCAATTTATTTGATTTGTGATGCTAGGACCAGGTGGTTGGTTAAGCATTACAAGCCAAATAAATTGGGGTCCTCACAAAGTTGGTATCAGAGCCATTCTGACCGTAGTAACCCAAGCATAGTCGTCCTTAGGATATTTTGAAAGTCTTATTTTCAAATTATAAAAAGGTTTATGAAAACCTAGGCAGAGTCTCAGATTTTATTCCTTACCTATCTTAGCTCTTTACTCTCATCTTACTCTAATTTAAAGTTTTGAAACTTGGTTTCTCTCTTTATCTTTCAAAAGATAGTTACTACCGGTGGAATTAGTCTGGGGAGAACCATGAAGTTTAATCCAACTAAAACTTGTGGGGATAATAGGGTAAGATGTAAAGTGAGTAGTTATGTGTCTGATTTTTGCTGGTCGAACTTTATCCTGCCATGTGTTTGTTTCTGGACTGCTTTCATGAATTTTGGGCTTTCTTGCTCTTAAATTTGTTGCTAACTTATCTTAGTGAAACAGGATGGCCGGGGGAACGCGCGGTAGTCAGCGGGCTGGTCATGATGAGGAGCTTCCCCCTCCTCCGACCATGGCTGAGGTTCTCGCTCAGATCGAGCGGAACCGCATGGACGACGCGCATCTTGGAGGTTATTGCTAGGAATACCTCCACTCGCCGTGGTGGCGGCCACCGACTCGCGGGGACTTGCAGAGTTCCTCCGCACACACCGCCGACTTTCTCCCGCTCCGAGGACCCTCTCGATGCGGATGATTGGTCGCGTATGGTTGAGCGAAAGCTCAACATAGCTCGCCGCGAGCACAGGATAAGGCACTTTTCGCGTCCACCGCCTGAGGGCGCAGGACTCTCATGGTGGGAGAACTATCTCGCCATGCAGCCCGCGCCACGTGGTCGCGTGGGAGGAGTTCGATCGCTTTCGTCGGGCCCACATCCTCGATGGCCCGATGAAGTCAAGAAGAAGGAGTTTCGCGCTCAAGCAAGGACGCAAATGCGTGACGGAGTACATGCACGAGTTCAATCATCCGCTCGTTATGCTCGGAGAGGTGGCCTCGATGAGGCTAAGCAGAGAAGTTTATGGATGGCTTGTCCGAGGAGCCGCAGGACAAGCTATCTATTGTGGACTTCTCGACTTTCGTGCCTTGGTAGATAAGGCCATTGTTGCCGAGCATAAGGCAAAGGCGCTGGCGAGTCCCGCAGCGCAAATGGGAGGCGCACTCGCCTACTCACACCACCTCATTCGCCCTCTGGCCGGGCGGCACGATGGACCGTTCTTTTGCTCCACCGCGCCGAGGCCATCCGCACCAGCCTCGCCCACCGCAGCCGTGGTTCACCACGTGCGCCGCGATCCAAGACAGAGCGGCCTCCGCAATCCGGCGCCGAGGTTACTTGTTTCGCCGCCACAACAAGGGCCACTACGCCAACGCTTGCCCTCGAGTGTTGCGGTAGCCCTCGCCCTAATGGAGGAGCGCGGCAGGGAGTGGTCACCCACCGACCGTAAGATTATCCGAAGACCAGTGCGGCGGCGGTCGAGTCAACCATCTTTCACCGAGGAGGCTCGAGGCGCCAGATGTCGTGATGGGTACACTTCTTGTTAATTCTCGTCCTGCTGCAGTATTATTTGATTCTGGAGCATCGCATTCTTTTATTTCAAGATCATTTGCTGCTGCTAGTGGTTTTCACTGTGTTCCTTTGGGGATTCCTTTGCTCATCCGCTCTCCGGGGTCGGAAATGAGGGCTGATTTACAATGTCGGGATGTTCCTATCATAATTAAAGGAGTGGGATTTTTGGCAAATCTTATTCTGCTCAGTTCAGCGAGTTTGGATGTGATTCTTGGCATGGATTGGTTGGCCCAACACTTGGGACAAATCAATTGTGCCAGGAAGATTGTCTATCTCACCAGCCCTTCAGGCGTGCGAGTCGGATTTTCGCCGCAGCTACAGGGGCCACATCTATGTGCATTAGAGGCGGCCACCTTGCGATTCGTGGATGTTCCTATAGTATCGGACTTTGTGGATGTCTTTCCAAGATTTGCTCGGATGCCTCCGCTCGAGATCCGAGTTTGTCATCGAGTTGTTGCCCGCATCGCTCCGATTTCAAGGCGCCGATCGAATGCCTCCCAATGAGCTAGAAGAATTGAAGAAGCAGCTTGGTGAGCTCCAAGAAAAGGGTTTCATCCGTCCCGCCATCTCCTTGGGGTTGCCCGTGATCTTTGTGAAGAAGAAGGACAAGACTTTGCGCATGTGTGTTGATTAACGCCCTCTCAATGAGGTGACGGTGAAGAACAAATATCCTCTCGCCCGCATTGATGATCTGCTTGATCGCTTGATCGGAGCCCGTGTGTTCTCAAAGATTGATTTGAGAATGGGGTATCATCAGTGTCGATCGATCGAGGATATTCAAGACGGCTTTCACTACTCGTTATGGGTCGCATTTAGTACACCGCCATGTCTTTTGGTTTAACCAATGTTCTAGCCTTGTTCATGAACTTAATGAATTCGTGTTCATGGAGTATTTGGATAAATTTGTGGTGGTCTTTATTGATGATATTCTTATCTATTCCAAGATCGAAGCAGAGCATGCCGAGCATCCAAGATTGTTTTGGGCAAATCATGGAGCACCACTATATGCAAAGTTCAAGAATGTGAGTTCGTTGAAGGAAGTGGCATTTTTGGGCCATGTTCTTTCAATGGAGGCATAGCCGTGGATCCCAAAGAAAGTCACGATGTTCTATCTTGGGGTCACCAAGTCGACCACGATGTGGGAGTTTTCTTGGTTTAGCAGCTACTACCGCCGCTTTATCGAGAACTTCTCCAAGATCGCAGTCGATGACCGAATTGCTCAAGAAGGATAAGAAGTTTGCGTGGTCCTCTGCTTGTGATGAGAGCTTTGGGAGCTCAAACAATGATTGACTTCACCCCAGTCCTCACTCTTCCCGATATCCACAAGAGCTTCGATATTTATTGCGATGCCTCTCGTCGTGGACTTGGATGTGTTCTTATGCAGAAGGCAAGGCAGCTTGCCTATGCGTCGAGCGCTTGAGACCTCATGAGCTCAACTACCCCACCCATGATCTAGAGCTTGTCGTGGTTCATGCACTCAAGATTTGGCGGCATTATCGATCGCAGAATCACGTGAGGTGTATTCCACCACAAGAGTTTGAAATACTTGTTCACTCAACGATCTCGAACCTTAGGCAGAGGAGATGGTTGGAATTGATCAAAGATTATGACATGGGTATTCAAGATCACCGCAAGGCTAATGTAGTTCTTGATGCACTTAGCCGAAAGGTGTATTGCAATACTTTGATGATCCAGAGCAAAGAACCGCACTTCTTGCACTTCAGCGTCTCAACTTGGGTTTGGTTGAGCATGGTTCCTTGCGCCTTGGTTGTGCAACCGACCTTGGTGGATCAAATCAAGTCGACAAGACAATCGATGATGGTGTGTCTAAAATCAAGCGAGAACATCGTGATGGATCACCAAGTGTTTCGCGTAAGATGAGCACGGTATTGTATGGTTTGGGTAGCGCCTTGTGGTCCCAAAAGTCCTGCACTGCGGAATTTGATTCTTCAGAGGCCCATGATTCGCCTTTGTCCATCCATCCCGGCCACTAAAATGTACCAAGATCTCGTCGAGATTCGGTGGACTCGCATGAAGCGCGAGATTGCGAGTTCGTTGCGGATGTGACATATGTTGTCGCGTCAAGGCCGAGCATCGGCGTCAGGGTCTCCTTCACCTTTGCGCACTCGAATGGAAGTGGGATTCGTAGGCATGGACTTCATCACCGTCCGCCTGCACTCCTGCGCAGGAAGGATGCATTATGGGTTATCATCGATCGATTGACGAAGATGGCTCATTTCCTTCCAGTGCGATCGAAGATTGATGTGAGTCAGTTAGCGGATCTTTACGTATCTCGCATTGTGAGCTTGCATGGTGTGCCACGAACAATTGTGTCAGATCGTGGTTCTCTGTTCACCTCTCGGTTTTGGCACAGTTTACAAGAGGCCATGGGGACTCGTCTTACTTTCAACACCGCCTACCATCCTCAGACTGATGGTCAGACGGAGCGCGTCAATCAGGTGCTTGAAGACATGCTCCGTGCTTGTGTTCTTTCCTATGGAAAGAATTGGGAGAAGTGGCTACCGCTTGCCGAGTTCTCCTATAACAACAGCTTCCAAGCTAGTCTCGGTATGGCACCATTTGAGGCTTTGTATGGGAGGCGATGTAGAACACCGTTGAACTGGTCAGAAACTGGTGAAAGGCAGTTCTTTGGCCCGGATTCGATCAATGAGGCCGAAAACCAAGTGCAGTTGATACGTGAGCACTTGCGCGTAGCTCGATCGAGCGTAAGAGCTATGCGGACGGCGTCGCCGTGAGTGAGTTTCCACCCAATGACTTTGTGTATCTCAAAGTCTCACCTCTGAAGGACATCGCCGCTTTCTGTCAAGGGCAAATTGGCTCCTCGATATGTCGGGCGTATCGCATCATCAAGAAAGTGGAGCTGTTGCATACAAGTTGGAGTTGCCGGCTACACTCGAGGGTGCACGATGTTTTCCATGTGTCACAATTGAAGAAGTGCCTCCGTGTTCCGCTTGAGGAAACGCCATTGGAAAATATCGACGCAGAAGATCTGCCTTATCGTGAGCGTCCCGTTCAGATCCTCGAAGAAGCCGAACGCAGAACAAGGAACCGTGTGATCAAGTTCCTTAAAGTTCAGTGGTCGAACCACTCGAGGATGAAGCCACTTGGGAGCGGGAAGATCGTCTCGAGCGATTACCCATCCTTCTTCTCCAGTGATCGTAATCTCGGGCGAGATTCTGTAAGGGGGAGATTTGTAACAGCCCTAACTTAGGGTTTGTATTTCCAATGTAAAATTTTGAGGAGAAATAAAACTTTGTTGTCTCTCCAAATCATTTGGAAGTTTTCCAAATTTTCCTAGCAATTTCAATTTTTAGAATTTAATTCTTGTGATTGGAGATTGTTGTCAGAAATTCTCAGCTTTCAAACTTGTGACCACCCTCTGAAATTATTTTTCCTATCATCTTGATCATCCTATCTACCTCCCTGAATTATTTCACAATTTTTAGATTTTAGTTGCTATTTCAAACACCCAAGTCAAACCAGTTTAGAAACCTGGTCAAACTTCTGCACAGCATCTTGTGAATTTTATTGGGAGAAATTTAGTGCATGAAAACTCCTGGAAAAATTTCACAAGGTTGTACTCTGTCCCTAGTAGCTACCATAAAAATTTCAGAATTTTTGGAGCTCAGGAGCTACCTCTAAAAATTCCCCAAACCTTCTCTGTCTTCTAAATCAAAAACTGAAATCACTGTTCCTTGGGCTCGGACCCAACCTCAGGCTCGAGTCCGACTCGCACCACTTGACTCGGTCGCACCACCTAGTTGCACCGCGCGAGCCCGATAGCTGTCAGCCGTCCGATGAAGATCGAACGGTCCTCATTGCTTGCCTCATCGACCTGTCCGAATGCATACACCAATCTCAGCCGTCCATTTCAGATCCAACGGTCGGTGCGATACTGATCGAGTTAAATCACCGGTTCGCACCGCTCGTCGACCGATGACAGTGGACCCTACCGCCGCCTTCGCCCTCGCTTCTCCGCTCTCACCGGAGTTTCGGCGCGTCGCGCGCATGCTTGCCACGCTCTCGCCGCCGCCACCTTCGCCTCGTGTCGGTCCGAAAGCATCGCCGGGTCTCATCTACCCACCGAGCTCATTCATTTCTTCTCTACCCCATTCTCGTGCTTTCTCCGCCGTTTCTTTGTCTCGCGGAGTTGAACCCAAGAGCGTCGCCGCTGCTAGTGCCTCTCTCGAGCCCGCGACCGCATCGTCGTGTTCCTCTTGCCTCGCCGCCTCCATTTTGCCCATTCCAGTCCTTGGCGCCCAGTGGATCACGAGGCGATCGTCGCCTCGCCTCCGGCGATCTCGGTCCCGTGAGCTCGCTTGCGATCCGTGAGTTCCTAGCTCCGCCACCTAGTCCCTTAGGATCGCATTGATGCACCGAGTCTAACGGTGACTCCATTTTCGCTTTGGTGCATCGTTGCGGGCGTGCGACCAATTCTTCTCCAAGCTCGGTTTTCCGCCGCCGTGGAAATTCCGGCCGCCTCGGGCTTTCTTCGTCGGCGTTATCTTGTGCTTGTTGATCCTGGTGTCAAGGCGGAGCTTGTGCGCACCTTCCGGAGTCTTCTAGAAGCTTGTCGCGTCCTCTCCGCGGAAGCCGCACCTTCTTCTCCGCCTCCGTTCGCCGCCAGCTCGCCGCCGACATCCTCGAGGTCTCGGGTCACCGTCAGTGAGTTCGCGAGATCGTTGCGAACCTGAAGGTATATCTCACTCGCCCAGAAACCCTCTGGTTCGCAAGAATAGTTGCGCGGCCGCGCCGCCGTCCCAGTGTGCGCCGGTGAGCCGCCGGTGGAGTTAGTTTAGCGCTAATCTTGTTTAGTCTGAGTCTCTGGCTTGTGGGCCCTATTGGCTAATCGCGTTTAGAAATCCTTTAATCCAGCCCGTTATTTGTTCTCTGAGTCGCTGCCATGTGGGTCCATGCTGTCAGTTAGGATTGGGTAGCTCTGGTAATGCGTTTTCTCTGTTGGGAAGCGTATTTCTCTGTGAGAGTATGTTGGGTTTGCACTTTGGTAAGTCAAGACGATTCTCGAATACGCCTTCGACGCCACCTTCGCGCAACTGCTCGTCAAGACCTTTACGCCCCCGCCGATGGCGGTGGGCTAGTGGCTGTGGTGCGAAATGAAATGAGTGCATTATAGATTTCGGAAATGATTTAGTATTTCTGGTTTATGTTTTCTGTTGAGCTGTTAATTCAATTAAACTTGTAAAATGCATAACTAATTCAATTTTTATCCAAATTGCATGAAACCAGTGCTGTTAATTTTCATTTTAAATGTACTATTTACTAAAATGAGTTTCAACCTTGTATCTGTAACAAAAATCTGTTAATTAATTTAATGTTGTAGATTGTAATCTCCAAATTAGAAAATGCATATCTCTTTCAATAATTGTCCAAATTCAATGAACCCAATTCTGTAAAATTTCATTTTCAGTATACTAACTACTAGGATAGGTTTTACACACTGTTTCTGTTCATGAAAATTTGGTTAAGCAATTAACTAGTGACTTGTTGTGTTTTTAGCTTAGAAAATTCATAGAAAATTCTTAATAACTTAAAATGATTTGTTCTCTGTTTCTAAAATTTTGTTATATCTTGTTTAGGCTGTTGTGTGAGTTTTGGCATGTTTTGATGTTATTGTTTGTTTGAGTTTGGTCGGTGTTATTCGCCTTATTCATTGCTTTGTTCAAATCGTTAGGTTTCGATATTTGCGCAACCCCGAGAACGACCTCCGCAACAAATTGAGCAACAGCAGACCGTGCAAGCGCTTGATCATGTTAATCCCAGTATTTTAAAGTCTAATATTTTGTTTCAGCTGTATGTATGCATTGCTTAATTTGTGTTAAATTGATTAGTTAAATCAGTAGTTGCATATCCTGTAGACAAAATATTGATCTCTACTACCCGAGCCTAGGTTATTTGTCGTGATTAGAGGTCACTGGATGATCTCTTGTCACTTAGTAGATCCGGTCAACTTGCTTAGACATGCTTAGCTATCGGTAGAATCAAGGTTATCGACTTTAGTCAGTAACTTTGATCACACGTAAATTATTTATGGCTTTACGTTTCACCTTTGCTATGTTTATCTTCAAAACTAAAAATGAAAACAAAATGATTTGGACTTGGGCACAATGGTATGTTGGTGTGATCTGTTGGGTGTGATCGAAAGGTGCCCAGCCGCTTAAGGACCGAGTTACTTGCGCCACCGCATCGAGCATTTTGCGTGCTAACCACACTAGAGTATATGAGACCTCTCTTGACCTAGTACTTTGGCGTGTATTGGCTCCGGTCGCAGGAGGTCGCAGGAGGGATGGAGGTGGGAGCATGGTAGTTGTCCAAAAGCTTTATCCCGAGTGGGTAGTTGTCTTTTCGGCTTTACCATGTAAGCGTATGGATTTCTATCCATACGAGCGCTCGTAGTTAATACACAATATTGGAAACAGCCTCGTAGGACTTAGTCGTGCTGCATACCTTCAAAGTGTGCTTTGGCTTAAAGGCGATCCAAGTGTGGGTACATTGGTACACCTGCAGGTTAAAACTATTCGAATAGCCTCGCCCTAGGTTATGGACACGCTCGGATACGCCCTAAGAACTAGACTACAACTTTTAAATTAAAATTTGATGGGTGGTACGAATCTGGGATTCGTGCTATTGTTGGGGTGACTATTGGGATAGTCACTTCTAGGTTGTTTATCTCTCTTTGTTAGTATTACCTTTATCAGTATTTCAACATTAAAAACGAATTGCAAACCTCGCCTTCAATCAGATTATATTGTTGCAAATGAAAATTGGCTTTATGCAAATGAAACATATGGCCTCCACTAAACAAGTCTCGCATGTAGCATATGGACGCTTACGCTAGTTCACACGTCGATCTTGCGGTACAAAGACAATCTTTGTACTCAGTGCTTTGCTTAATGTTTTTGTTGCAGAGGATGAAGGTGAGCCTCGGGGCCTCACTTACGTGAGTCAGGCTTTGCCGCCGTGGGCGATTAGACTTGGCGGTCCGGTCAGATGCCTTGTGGGTTGGAGGCACGCTGATTGGCTTTGTTTATAGCCATCTTATGGCACTTTTGCTTCCGCTGTCGTTCTTGTCTATTTGTGTATCTTGTGGCCTGTCGGCCTAGGTCTGTAATAATGTTACTATTTGTTTATCTTCCGTTTGGTAGTGTGGTGTTTGGACTCTATGTTTGGAATGGAGTTGATGTCTAATTTTGTACCGAGGTGTGTATATCGCTTCGAAGTATACATATCTCGAGGATCAGTTTATTTGATTTGTGATGCTAGGACCAGGTGGTTGGTTAAGCATTACAAGCCAAATAAATTGGGGTCCTCACAACTAGTTACATTGGTTCTTGGAATGGTACATTCCGGTACCGGTCTCATCGTCATGATGAGTAAGACCGACGATGAGAAAGCCGAACTGATGGGGCGAATCGCACCCTGCTGTAGCATAGCAGCACACTGTCATGAGTTGACAAAGTGCATTAGTGTTGATGCATCCTTCACACGACCTCATTGTCAGCAGTCGACCATTGCTCTGAAGTATGTACACTTAGAGGTCCAAGTTGCGGATTTCTTCACTAAAGCCTAGACTCGAGAACAGTATCGGTTTTATCTACTCAAACTCAGTACATCATATCCTTCTGATCCACTTTGAGTTTGAAGGGGTGTTAAGAGTTTTGTACATTCTCTCTCTTGACCTATTTGGCCTTTGTAACAATGTCTATATATATATATATATATATTTATATATTGTGAGGACCCGGAATATTTAACTAGTAACACTTAGCCTCCAATTGGTTCTAGCGTTACTAATTAAACATTCTAAGCCTCGATGGACATATGCTTCCCAGAATTGCAGCATATGCACATCATCACAAAATTACACATCAATTCCATACACGTACATCACTAAGCTCAACAACGACATACATAAAATCAAGTTATTACAAAAGAGAGCCGACCGGCCAATTAGAACAAAATACAGGAATGACAGCGGAAGCACAAGCGCCATAAAATGGCTAGAACAAAAGTCGACCGGTTAGCCACACACCCACAAGGCAACCGACCGCCGCCAAGCTAGTCGCCCAAGCTACCACAACACACTCACAAAAGTGAGGCCCCTGCTCACCTTCTTCCTCTGCAACAAAACAATTTAGCGTAGCAACCGAGTACAAAGATTGTCTTTGTACCCAAGATCGACGTGTGGAATAGCGACCTATTCATAAACTACATGCAAGCTTATTTAGGTGGAGGTTGTATGTCTCATTTTGCATGAAGCCAACTTTATTTGCAATAATGTAATGCATTTTAAAAGCAAGTTTGCAAATCTATTTTGTTATCAAAGTAATGTAAGTAAAGATACATACAAGTAACCACCGGAAGCGACTATCCCAATAGCCACCACAACATAGCACGAATCCCGATTCGCACTCACCCATCAAGTTTTAATTTAAAAGGTTGTAGTCTAACTCTTGAAAGACCTTGCCAAGCGTGTCCATAACCTAGGACGAGGCTATTCGAATAGTTTTAAACCTCGTAGGGGTGTACCAATGTACCCACACTTCGCACCGCCTTCAAGCCACAAGCACACTATCAAGGTATGCTTGCACACGCTAAGTCCTACGAGACATTTCCAATCTTGTGTATTAACTACGAGCCGCTCGTATGGGTAGAAACACCATACGCTACATTGCAAGTCAAAGACAACAAATCCCATCACGGGTGAAGTCTTTCTGACACTACAATGCTCCCAACACCATCCTCCCGCGACTCCTGCGACTCGGAGCCAATACACGCCAAAGTACTAAGTCAAGAGAGGTCCCATACCCTCTAATGTGGTTAGCACGCTAAAATGCTTGGTTTAGTGTAACAAGATGTTCGGTCCTTGTTGACTCAGCACCATTCAATCCACACCAAAATCACACCATCTTACCATTGTGCCCAAGTCTAAATCGTTTTGTTTTCAGTTTTAGTTTTCATAAGTAGACATGGCACAAGGTGGAAATCATAAATCATAATAAGTTTTGTGTGATCAAGGTTATCGACAAGTCGATAACCACCCATTTCTACCGGAAACTAAGCATGGCTAAGCAATTAATTCGCAAACTACTAAGTGACAAGAGCCCATCCATGAACTCTAAATCACAGCAAGTAACCTAGGCTCATGGTAGTAGAGGATAATCAATTGCTAAGGAAATGCATCTACTAGGCCAACTATTAACACAAAGTAGCAATGCATACATAGAATTTGTAATCAACATAAATACTTAAAGTACTGGGATTAACATGATCAAACTGCTTGCCTTCTTGCTGTTGCTCAAATTGTTGTGGAGGGTCGCTCTCGGGATTACCGCAAATGTCGAATCCTAAGCGAAAGACAAAAAGAACCAAGAACAACCAATAAGACGAGCCACACTTAAACAAACGAGCAAGCAAAAATCATCCAAATGCGACGAAATTTAAACATAAGGTAGAATACGAATATACCTAGACATAGAAACTGGAAAAACCTAATTTGGATTTGTGGTGCAAAAGATATTACCTAAAAACCCATTTTCGGCCATAATAAGGTACTATAGCAAAAACATTTTCTAGAAAGATTTTGAAGCTGAAATTTTTATGGTAGCTACCTACTGGTATAGTGGTAACCCATATGAAATTTCAGGTCATTTGGAGTTAAAATGATTTAGTTATGATTTTTCTAGGATGCAAAACTAGCATAATGCACTTTCCAGAAATATAAACATGTGCAAAACCTATTTCACATTATAGTATGATAACAGAGGGATTTCCTAACTCCAACTTCCTATTTTTAGGATTCACAGGGAATTACTGGTGCCTATTACAACATTAAATGGATTTTTTAATTACTACTAATAAGGTTAAATCTATTAACATATTTTTCTGGTGCTGATTTAGGCCTACCACCATTTTCAGATTAAAGTCTAGTTAATAACAAATTTATCAAAGTTAACATCATTCAATTAGCAGATATACAGAAAAAGATATACTTTTTCCAAGTTTTAATACAATTCTAGAATATATAAAAATAGCAGAAAACAAGCTATCAAAGATTACAGAATTTTCTACTACAGAAGCATAGCTAAAAGCATTTTTATATTAAACTTTAGTGAAATACAAATTTATTGCAGTTGGTTTCATGTAAAAAGGATTTATCTTGAATTAGTTATGAATTTCTAAAGTTTTGATACAATTTTCGTTGATAAATAAATACTTACGTAAATAAAACCAACCCAACCGAAAATAACGACGTGGGCGCCGTGGGTCGTTGATGCAATATCCAACGAGCCACACGCGACGAGAACAACGCCAGACGCCGCGATTCAAAACAGAGCCCACCGTTGGATCAAGATCCAACGGCTCACGAGGACGAATGCAACCGGACGGTGCGGTTGCCTTGGCCACTCACACCGTAGATCTCAAAATGAACGGCACGAGAGCACTTCCGCTCGGAAGGTCCGATTGCACGCACGATCGATCGCAGATCAAGTAATGGACGGCCAAGAATGATGAGGGAACCGGATGGTCCGAACGCATACAAGATCTAGGCCGTAGATTGCAAAATGGACGGTGGTCCAAGATCGAAGTGCATTAAGGAGTGCCGACACGTGGGTCGCATGTCGCTGATCGAGAGTCACATATGCGAGATTTAACACACGCACACGCGCACGGGGACCCACCGCCGCTGACTTAAAGGAGGTTTTAGGGCGCAAATTAATTACTAATGACCAATGATTGGTGATGATTAGCAATTAATGTGTCCTAAAGATTTTGAACAGAGGTGATTTAGGGACAGAGGGCCCACACGTCAGTGAGACACTAGGCCAGATTAAGACACCATTAATGCTCTACTAATTGGCAATCATTAATCATTAAATGTGTCCTAATAATCTGACGAAAACGGAGCTTCTCAACTGACAAACCCGAGTGGCTTTGCCGGCTTGTCGCCAGCGACTCCGGTCGCGGCGGCGCCCACAAACTATCAAAACGGGTTCACAATAGTGCTGCGGACCCAATGGTGGTGACCTCGCCGGCGGTGGAGGTCTGGAACGCCGGCGAGCCGGAAAAACAAGAAAGAAGCCGACACGGCAAAACATGAAAATAGCAAGATGCTCTGCTGCGGTCCAAGGAAGCGAGTGCCACGACTTCTAGGGACTATATAGAAGCTACCTTAACCGAGAGGAGCTCCAAGAATGGCCGGGGAAGACTTGAACACGATGAAGTCCACCGGAGCCGAAGAAGATGAAGTGGAAGATGAGGTTCTGAGCAAAATGAGTGGAACCAAATCATCACCACCACTTCATTATAGCTCAAAGAGGCTCCAAAAGCAAATAATTGCAAAAAGAACCACTTACCGGAGCTGGGGAAGAAAGGGGGTGAAACCAACCGAAAATCTCCAAACTTAAAATTGAGTGATTCCTGTGAATGCAACCCAAAATCAAGTTAGGGGAAATATAAAGGAGGTTGAGGAGTTCAAAAGGGTGCAAGAGATGTTGAAGATGAACCACTGGACACCAAGGCCGCCATTGGAGCTCTACGGCCAACAATGGTGCTTTGAGGGTGTGAGGTGGTTTAGCCGCTCAAACACTAAGAAGAGCAAAGTGTGGTGTAAAGGGACACCAGGAGGACCTAGAGGGGCAATTATATAGGGAAGGGATTAGGGTTTCGAGCAAGAACCCGAGTCCATGGTGGGCTCGGTTCATGCTCCGGTTGTAGACCAAGAAAAGATGGGAGCAAGTGAGCATGGTGACAATGGAGGAGAAAGCCTGGTGCGCATTAAATGCATTGCAGAGAGACGTTGACAAAAGCAACCGTGGAGGTGACACATCACGCCGCCTCGCTTTCTCGCTCGCCATTGCGCGCGCGCGCACGAGAAGCCGAGGAGGAGAAGAACAGAGAAGACAAACCACGACCGTTGGATTTTAGATGGACGGCTGTGATTTAAAAGAGTTCGCTGGACAGTCCGATTGCCAACGGAAATCTGGACGGTTGGATTGAGATCTAACGGTCCCAATTGGCTAATGTAACCGGAGGGTCCGAACGACATCATCAATGCGGGCCACGCGATTGGGATCCAACGGCTGATATCGCACGCATGTTTAAAAACGCGGCTCGGTGCAGTTAGGTGGTTCAACCAAGTCAAGTGGCTCGGACTCGAGCCCGACTCGAACCCAATGAATAGTGAAATTGGTTTTAGGTTTTAAATATGCTGAGACTTTTGAGGATTTATTTGGGGTAGCAAAATAACTCCAAAAATTCCGAAATTTTTACAGGAGCTTTCTGACTGAGACATTGACCTTGTATAAACTTTTCAGAGGTTTTTATGCATTGTATTTTTCTCCAAAAATTCTACAAGGTACTGGTTTTAGGTTTGACTGAGAGTCAAACAGTTTGATCGCCTCTAAAATATTCAAACAATTTCTAAAAATTGTGAAATTTTTCAGGGGTCACATACCATCCCAAGAACTTAGGAAAAATATTTCCAGAGGACGATCAAAAGGTTTGACAAGATTGTTTTTGAAGGAACAAGATTTGGTCCAAAAGACTTGTGACTTTGCATTTCCATAAGTCTTGTACAATGCTTGTCCAATACAAACAGGAAACACATGATGTAAGAAAAAGTTTTAATTTGTACTCATTTTCTTACATTTGAAACACAAGCCCAAAATTGAGATGTTACATATATATATATATATATATATATATATATATATATAAAAATAAGTATAACTCCCGGCCTCTGCACCAACTAAGGATGCACACAGCCATAATAGGCACCAAAATTCGTCTCGAAGAGGACTTGAACCTGGGTGGTGGGGGTGTACATCCACACATTCCCACCAACTGAGCTAAGCTCAGTTCCTAACAATGAATAAGCTGCACAGTTGTAAATAATAAAACCCTAGTGTCAACTTTTTTAACGGTTACACAGTCTTGCTTCTCTTCTTTATACCTAAAGTTGGTCTGAATTATAGCTTTGGAAGATTTGACAAAGTCTACACGGACAATGGTGGAATGTTCAATAAGCATTACTTTTTAAGATATATAATTGTAGTAGTATGATGCTTTCATGTGGGGGAAACGAATTGCTCCAGTGGGAGACACACTAGGGTCCAGCAGCTCAGTTTGGTCAGAAACCAACACTTTGAATTGAACATTGTGAAAATTAAAGAAGGCACATTTTTTTGTCCTTTTGATCAATTACTTTTATCCAAATTGTTAATATATTGATCAAATGGCCAGATCCGATGTAGTCACTCTCTTGTATTTCAAACCCGATCAAAGCAGGTCCCTCCCATGTGTGAAATGTCCGCATTGTAGTCCACCGTCCCGGAATTCTAGTTTTTGCTCTAACCCACTCAGGTCCTTCCGATTTAAGCTAAACTTCCTTTAGACAAATTAGGAACCGAACCAATTCTCAAATCCTAATAACTAATTAAAGATGATATTTTACTGTCCTTTTTCTCTAACTTACTCGAGTACCCTATTCGGGCCATGCTATACTGTACTACTGAGCTGGGGATGGCACACATCAATGTGATGGAGCTGTGACTTTGGCACTTAAAAGGAAGACTTGGTAGTCGGTACCAAGTAGCCAGTCATATAGCAGTTGCTAATTGTCCATCTGAACAATACAGGCCTTTCAAAATCTCCAACTAGTCCTCCCTTGCTTGTCTGATTATAAAAAGAGCTATTTTACGGTACACTCAATTTGGTACACTCAATTTAATAAATCCCAAGGAGAGTAGAATTACAATTGGCCTATGTTGGGATCACATGACACAAGAGTAATATTTTCAACCAGTGGCGGACACACCGTCGGCGCGAGTGCACTGGCTCTAGCTGTCGCACCCATGGAACCCCGTATTACTGTCTCCTCCGTCTGGTCCCGTCCATGGACGAAGCACCAGCTGCCGGCAGCGCAAGCAAGGAGTGAGCACTGAGCAATAGTCATGGCCTCATGGGGAAGAACTGAAGCTTTGAAGAAGAGGGAAGCCTGAAGGATATTTGGGCTGTTTGGGCCATATTCTTCCCATAATGTCATAGGGCCTATTTTCGCACTTGGTTGCACTAGATCATGTTCAAGTCTGACTTGTACCCAACTCATGAACTCAATCTACATCCCCACTCCCTAAATCCCTAATTCTATCTTCACAACACAGCTCACTCCCTCCGACGGCTGGGGCACGTGTGGTCGGCAGCGACTAAGGGGGCTGGGGGCGAGCGACATGTGGATGGCCAGGCAGTGAGGGTTGGGGGCGTGGCGGGCGGCGACAGTGGGGGCTGGGGGTGAGGCGGCGATGGTAGGGGCTAGGCAATTGGGGCTGGGGTGAGGGGCGAGCAGCTGCGGTCGAGCTACGACCGGCGAAAGCGCGGGCAAGGGCGCAACATGGTTGGGCGCTAGGGTGCGCGCACCCAGCGGTGGCAACGATGGGGGCTAAGGGTGAGCGGCGGTGGAAGCACGGCAGGAGCATCTCACTTGCAAGTTGAAGACTTGAAGTGGCAGGTTAGTGGCTCGGTTAAATAGTTAGGAACTTAGAAATTGGAATGATTACGTTGTGATGTTGTGTAGTCTAGTTACATGTACTTAGTACTCATAGATTATATATAATTTGTTGTAGATTTATAAAAGATGGACAAACAAACTTTGCATATTTATTTCTCCAACAATCTAAATACAAGTACTCCTCGAACCAGTGAGAGCACAACTCAACCAAAGAAGCTTCGGATTGATTTAAATCCGGATGACACCATTGCTGATCCAGCATGTCGCATACCAATTGAAGATTATCCCAATAAAACTAGGGATCAATTGAGGAGGGCATATTGTTGAAGGGTCCAACTCGACCAATCGGCCATATTTTTCCAAAGAAAATGATGGATTGTTGGATATGTTAGGAGAAGTGTAGAATTTCGTGGATGTCGTGACCTTGCTAGGCTCGCTAAAGAGATAGTTGAAATTGGAAAAGACAAACCTTCCCATTGGTCTATCACCTTATTGAGCTAACATTGATTCTTCCTGTAGTCAGTTGAAAGAATCTTTTCGGCAATGAAAGCAATAAAGTCTACAATGAATAGCTCAATGACTTGATGGTGTGCTACACTGAGCGAGAGATATTCAAAAGCATTGATGATAAAACAATCATGGATCATTTTCAACAGATGAAATCTCATAGAATGGACTTACCTCATGCTCCTATTCATAGCTAGCGGTTTTGCGTTATGTTTCATTTCATTTCAATGTTTGTGATTAGTCACAATTTTCTGATTGTCTCACTAATTTAGCTACTTTTGTTCTACAGATTGCTACTCGCGTATATTTATAGGCATTCGGACCGTTATGTTCATTAGCAAGGTACTACCTTAAGTGTATTTTGCATTCTCGTTTTGTTTTTTGTTTATTTAGGTATGAATTTGGATTGCATTAGACATTCAAATGTATGTCTGATATGGTCTTACCATATTAGCTTTCTCCCACAAGCACCTCCCGTATTTTTGTCTTGCGTACGCCACTATTTTCAACCCTAGTTGGAAAATTCCATAATAGTCTTACGAAAAAATTATAAATACAAAGAAAAAATTATTATGCTTTTAACAAACCAAGGATCAGATTTGATTTATGGCGACCTCAGCGGCAAATGTTAGCAAGTAAAGCCGGCGGGAGAGGAAGAGGACAGGCGAGTAGCTCGGTGGTGAAGACGAAGCTGGGCAGGCGGATGGGTTACTGTGTTCAGCGGCAATGACTGGGGAAAGTGAAGTGCAATACGGCAGTCACAACTAACAACTCACGAGATGGAAAGTGGGAGCACGGGTTAGAGACCGTTGGATCATACATGTGTTGTTTTGATCACGTACAACCAAGCTAGTTAGCGACCGTGAGTCTCATTTGGCACTGTTTACGTCAAAATAACAATTTTAGCTTGCTCTAGAGAGAAAAGGCAAAAATAGCATCGCGAATATGCTGGTAGGCGATATGTGTCACCTGCCACACGCCCGCCGCGGGCCTGCGCCCAGACCCGCTGCTGTACCCCTTTCGCCCGATAGGCGTCTACCACACGCGCCTAGGCCTGTGGCTGCGTCACTGCCCCCCTACCGCGCGCCCACCGCCCTGCACGCCTGCTACCGTGCGCCCACCGCCTTGCACACCTACTGTTGCATGCCCGCCACATTGCTATTGGTGCTTTTCCCTTATCTTCTACAGACCCGTGGGTGCGGTCAGTCCCAAAGGCAGCCCTGTACTGAGAGACGTGCGGCCGGAAGATGGAATATAATAATATTTATTCTATAATTCATAAACATAGATGTGATATAATCATCTCTATTATTACCTCTTAGGGTATATCACCAACACTTGTTATAAACCCACAATTCCTTAATATCAATCCAGTCAATTCGTGCAAAGATGATTTGTCTCTTGTTCTTGCTCTCTATATTGAGATTTTACGTTTTGTGTTCTAGGGGATTTGCTTTGATCTTTTGTCGTGATCTAGCTTGCTAGGACTTGTGGAAGTTGATCTAAGTTTATCTTGATCATCTTTAATCAACGAGCAAGTCTTTCGATCAAATTTTAGTTTTCACTCGGTTTTGAACCCTCTTGCACTCAAACAAGAAACTTTTAGAATGTTGGCTATAATTGTCTACATCTTAGATTGGAATAGGTTTCCGACCTTCTTGTTGAGTTGTGTCTGAAATTTCAAGTGTCTTGAATCTGTAGATCAAAAGTTGGGCCGTTTTGTGAATCTAAAATTGTGTTGATTTTTTGTCTGACTAAAGGGAGGTCAGACCAGCCAAGGGGGTTTGTTAGCTGAGCTTCTTATTTTCAGTTCAATACTTCCACTGTGATTTTTAGATATTGATATTCATTGCTTCACATAGTTATTGAATTGAAAAAGAACTAGAATTATAGGAGTGGGGAATGTAGGCTCCTATTCAACCCCTTAGGGTGTGTTTGGTTGGTTGTTCCAAATGGAACTTGTATAGATTGGTTCAATTAAAAAATCATCTATGTGTTTGGTTATTTGAATGGAATTATCCCATTCTTGATAGTGGAATACAAATTTGCTGGCACATAGATGATTTTTTAATTGAACCAACCTAAACAAGTTGCTGGCACACGGAAAGCAATATAGTAGAATTAGATGCAACAATTTAATTGAATTTGCATTTGCTGGTGCAATTGAACAAGAGATTCAATGTAGAAGAAGCAGCTTTCAAATAACAAAACATGCAATTGCTGACGCAGATTGAGACATCTTCATCCAAGTTGTTCGAATTTTCGAGTGAATTACGCAAAGGATTTCTCTGCGGCCTTGGTCTAGTTCGCACTTCCACCGCCGGCTAGGCATGGCCAGCTAGAGATAGGAAACGGTGAACAAGCCAAAAAATTAGGTGAAAAAAAACAATTAAACATGTAAAATCTAGAGTTTTCTGAAGTGTTTACCATTTGGCAAGGAAGCCCTGTTCTTTCTTCTGCTCAACTGGTTGCTGCGCTGTTGCTTGTTCTTGTGCAAGGTTCAGCGGACGCCCGACAAAGTAAGCTTACTCAAATGAAAAAAAATAACATTAAAACCAAAATTTAATAGTAGCAGAAGGCAAGAGCTGGCTACCGTGTATATGATCAATTCTTTCAATTCACCTTGAAAACTATTTACATGTAAGGTTATTCATGCATATGTATGCTGCTAAAATGTATGTTTGTACCTCCGGGAACTTGTTCAGTCGCATCCTTCTGTTGACCGGCTGGCTGTGCTTGCGGTTCACCGCGACCGTCGCTCATGTCGTCGGATCTCCGGCGTGCTATCTCCTCCCACGACGAGACGGCGACCAAGACGGAGATAGAGTGGACGGCCTTCTTGAGCTACTTTATAACGACAAGTGCAGGTCTCCGTTCCTTGGATTGGAGGAGAGCAGAGGGGATGCTTTCTCCAGGTTGGCATTAAGGGATTGACTAACAAGACCGACTTGTATCGACAAGGGTCTGCATGTGCCAATGGCATTTTTCAACAAAGCAACTTGAGCCAATTGGTTCCCTTTTCCTTTCTTTCTTTCTTTAAGAACAGCGAGCCAGCTGAGTTTGCAACAAGGGTCTGCATGTGCCAGTGGCATTTTTCAACAAAGCAACTTGAGCCAAGTGGTTCCCTTTTCCTTTATTTCTGTAAGAACGGCGAGCCAGCTGAGTTTGCAACATGGATCGATGGTTTTATCAGGAATTGCTATCGCCTATCGCTGCCATGGAGACGCGCGCATGACAGTCACACGGGTACAGGCCACTGTGATGCAACGAGTGACGTAATTAACCAAGGACGCAGGAGTTAATTAGGTCGATCCAATCAAACCGTTCCATTTCAATCTTTTATTGCAGGAAGACCTGACATCGAGCCGTCTTATTATAATAGTACTCCGGTTGGTGCTTTGCCTTTTGCAAGTTTGATGGTACCTCCTGTCCCACTTGTTAGTGGTACGCCATAAGATAATCATGAAGATTATTATAACACGTTTATATTTATGAATTATGAAATAAATGTTATTATATTTGTTGGATGAATTACCATTTATAAAGATGAGAAAATATATGGCTTGTTGATGAAGCTCTTTATCTGTTGTATGATATCATTATGAAAGATTCCTGGTTGGATGTAACTGGTCGAGACACTAGTGAATTATATATCAGCACATGTATTGATTGATAACCACGTTTCACCGGTCATAGATATGGTGATATCGAATCAATAGTGTGAGCACATGTTAGAGAACATGATGTTAGATTGACCCACTTTGAAACACTATTGAGATTGTTATGTTTCCATATGCCATCAGTTGGTCTCAAGCAATGATGATGTATAATCTTTAGGCTTGAGATCAACATGGTTTTCTACATGTGTAACAGTACACTTAGGTGTTACCAAATGCTACTTCGTAACTAGGTAGTTATGAAAGTAGCTTTTGGGTATGCTACGAACATGTGCAGGGATGTCAGTGGTTGGATATGGGATTTGCTCCTCCTAGCATAACAGGAGAGATATCTCTAGTTCCATCGATGTGCTCGGATAAAGTAAGTACATGATCGTGTCACAAGAGATTGAAGAGTTGACTATACAAAGTTATCCATCAATAGATCGAGAAAAAATTGAACAGTCTATGAATGACATATAACTCACCTAGAGTTCGATCAGGTACCGTGAGGCAAAAGGAGAATACGCAATCAGGTTGCTTAGTCCAACCAGATAAGAATTGGTCATATGGGATACATATTGGTCATGAGCTAATCTTACATGATCACAAATTGATCGGCGAATATTTCATAAGGTGTTACAAACTGGTCATGACCAGATGCTAACTGGTTGTAACATCCCAATTTTCAAGTTTCAAAAACCTTTTTAAGCAATTTAGCCCCTTAGAAAATTGTATCAATTTTATTGAATTTAATAAAGCTTAAATGATACTTTTAATGTCAAAATAATTTAATATGGTTAATCTGAACATCAATTAATTCTAAAATTAATTTATTTGAGTTCTTTGTGCTTGGAAGTATTTTTCATATTTTTCTGAAATTTTTTCGAGTTCATTTGCTATTTTAAATTTGCCATTTGGATTTTTTTTTGTATTTTCTAAAATAGAAAAGCTATTTTAAATCCAGGAATTCCAAGTGGGCTGATTTCTTTTTTTGGCCCACATCCTATCTCTCCAGCCCAGCCCGTCGGCCCATTTTCTCGCCGTAGCCCATCCTCTCTCTCCCGCCGACGTGCGCCATCGGTCCCACTTGTTAGTCGCACGCGTATCGTGTTCAGTTGCGTCCGGCTCAGTATCCGTCGTCGCCTCAGTTTCTTGGGGTGCGTGCCAAGGACTCTCCCGACCATCCCCACATTATAAAAAGGCGCCGCCCTCGGCCTCTGCACCAAACCGCACCTACCGTCGCTCAAAACCCTAACCCTAACCGCTGGGAGCTCGAGATTTCACTGCCGCCATCCTCGAGCCTTCGTCGCCGACTTCCGCTGCCGTCGGTGACACCTAGCCTTCATCATCACCATCACCATCACCACATCAACTAGATCTACACCGCTGTCACCTCGAAGTCGTCAGAGTGTCATCGTAGCGTCGTCGTGCTGTAGACCCGATCTGCGCCGCCACTTAAACCTCGCGGCTGTCCACCTCCGGCCGTTGCACTTACATCGTTGAGTTCGCTGTCGCTCCAGCTACCAAGTGCGCCCCTCTGCGTCCGTCGCCTAGCCTCAATCATCGATGACCATCGGGACCCGAGCGCACCGCCGTCGCCATCGTTCACGTTGTCGTCCACATCGACCCGCCATCTATGTGTCCGCCACTTGGCTACTGCGTCAGCACCACGTCAGCCTCGTTAAGCGCTGCCACCATGTTACCATCTTCAGCCCACATGTCGCCTTGCCATTGGCCCTTGTTGGCCATGTGTGCGCCTTGTGTGCTATGTCATCTCCACCCATGCAAAACCTTGAGTCAAAGTGAGTGTGGACTTAGTCCACAGTGGACCAAGCCACTGACATGTGGTCTCCACATGTTAGAGCCCTAGCCCATAGACCCGTGAGCCTGTAGACCCGTGGACCAAGTCCATGGACCCGGTCTATAGACCATATGTCCCACCTATTAGCCTTTATTCCAATTTTTGCGATTTTTCTTTTAATTCCGAAATTCCTTGTTGATGCCATCCTAACACAATATTTTGGAATTTTCTTTAGAAAGAAAATTCCTAAAATTTGAAATAGTATTTTCTCTCTTTTTATTGGAATTAAATCTTTCAAGAGCTCGTTCTTCCTCATACAAACTCTGATTGAGTCCATTCAATTTTCTAAATTCATCTAAATTCAAGCTCTACCTTCATGTGATTTTTATTTAATTTTTAGAGTTCATTTGTTGCTCTATTTTGTATTTATTTATGTATTTGCTTTTGTTTGCAAGTAGATGTTACATCGAGAGCTTTCGAGGAAGGAGGAGTCGATCAAGCTCAAGACCAATACTAAGAATTGTTTCAAGGCAAGTTAGGCTTTTTGGCTTATAGCTTAAAGCCACTTTTTAGCTTAAGTGGCTTATAAGCCCCTAGCTTTTAAGCCAACCGAGGGTGTTTGGTAATCTGCTTTTATGGATGATTGACTTTTTTTGTTCAAATGTCTAAAATATTCTTGATCATGTCTTGATAATACTGGACATATTTTTGCAACCAACAATACCAAATTATGATATCAAAGTTCGAGGACGTCGATTGAGACCAAATTCACACATCACGCTTCATCATATTTTTGTTGGGAAGGATTCGATGGAAAAAGGAAACGATTTGTATTTATATACGATGGCAATTTGAGGGTAATTTTAACGAAGTTTGGTGGCAAACATATATTCTATTCCGTAAAAGCCAAAAAAAGCACCTCTCCCCTGGCTTATGACTTTTAGGCTTAAATTGGCTTAAACTTATTATAAGCCAAACAAAAAAGCACCCCCTTTGTTTAGGCTTAGGCTTTTTTGCTTTTAAGCCAGACAAAAAGCCTAAACAAAGAGGGTGCTTTTCAAAATTACCTTTGACCATGTTGAACCCAGTTTTTCAAAATTACTTTGATTCAAACTATTAAATGATATTTAAATTATTTAATTCTTGAAATGCTTTGGGATTAGCTATATACCTACTTGTTTATATCCACCTTGCTCATTGTATTACCATGATCATTTATCACTCTAGCTTGGTTAATTACTAGTTGGTATTATCATAGCACCAACGTGAGTTGGTTAGACACGATTTTTCTGCTTGACCATGCAACAAGTCATTGATATCATTTTGAGATGCAAATCAAAACTTGACTAAGTGATTATGGAACTTCTTTGTGGAAAGGTTGTGTATTGTATGTTGTCACTCGTTGATGGCATGTGTTGCACTTAATCAACGGGTGGAAAAGATTTGGACCGAGGCAGGTGGAAGGTATGGTGATATGGTGGAGCTTTGTGATTGGATTTGTGAACATTGGTAACTTAGAGTAGCTTGGCAGTCTCGTCTTAGTCAATTAAGGACTTAACTTTGTGCGACATTGAATTGAACCATAACTATATGACCACATATCTAGTATGTGACAGGCCTAACTTAGTAAGTTATAGAGTCTTGACATTGACTACTCAGGAGGTAGGTTAAGTGCTATGTGATGGGTGGAGGTTTGGACTACTTTGTAGGATCATATTTATGGGCGGTTCGCCGTCTCCAGGTCCAACAGTGTACGTCGGACCAACGAGTGAGGTTGGGATCGATAGTATGTACATCGGGAGTCAATTTTCGAGATGAAGTTTATGAAAGGTTTTGTAATAATTGGTGTAGGCTACACAGGTTATATCTTGTGGGTAAAATGTACAAACATCTGTAGAGTGTTAATAGTCTATTTGAAGAGTCGTGTCCGTGGTAATGGACATGCTCAGGGATTTCATACAAGAGGTAGATTTTTATAAAACAATTGGGAGGGACAGTTGTGTGCAAGGTTGCCAGAATCGTTATTCTAAATCGGATCAGACACGCTCCGATAGGATTGTATTTTAGGATCGAATTGTAGAATCTAAGATTCTACCAAAAATACATTTTTTCCAATGTGTTGTGTATTCCAAGTGTGATATGAGTGTTTATTTGGTCATTTGACATCTAATTTGATTGATAAATGTCTAAATCGTAGTTTAGATTCCATATCATTCATAGCTATAACTAAAATATTGATTTTAACAACCTTGCCGTTACTTGACCATTTTACATAAAAAGTAAAATAAATAAATAAAATAATTTTTATTATTATAAACCTCCAAATCTTAATGTCTAACCAACTAATTACTTAGTACTTATCATGCAACTTGAATTGAGGGATAGGGCACAACCAAACACCTAAACCTTTTATAATTTGATGTGATGCGTGATTCTACCACGATTCTACTGCGATTCTATGACTAGGAGTGTGATTCTACCACGATTCTACTGCAATTTTACTCGATTCTACGACTAGAAGCGTGATTCTACTAGGTGCGATTTGGATCGTATTGGTGTTGTAGGATTGTAGAATCGTACGATTGTACGACTAGAGTCGTGATTTTAACAATCTTAGCTGTGTAAAAGAAATTGATTAGGCTTTGTGATCTTTGTGATTATACTTGTTAAATTATTATTATTTATTTATTTTAAGTTACACTTTTAATCTATTATTTGTATTCAAATACAAGTGTTGCTTTTGCAAAATAACCATAGAAGCCATTTCCTTTGAAATAAACTATCATCTATAATTGCATTCTGTGATACAACTTGTTGAGTACTCATTCTTACTACAATCATTCAGTCGAAGTGGATAAGTCTTCGCCTGCTTTGGAGGAGAAGTTTCATGAGGAGGTTGCTTCTGTTCTGTTGTTGTTTCTTTACTTAGTGCTCAGCCCTACGTAGCTTAATAAGTGTAAAGTCGACCATAAGGTCATAACTGTTATTTATTAATCAAATTAGTTGTTTATTCTTATATTCATCTTGTGTGGAATGATATTCATCTATCTTAATACTTTGTGCACTAGCGTGATCCTGGACTAGTGCATTATACACAGAGGGTCCATGTTTGCATATTTGGGTCCTGACAGAGGTGGTATCAGAGTCATACTGGCTATAGGTCTTGAACTTAGTTAGATTGACCGTCCTTAAGAAACTCAAAACTATTTTCTAAAACAAAAATTAACTTACAAGATTAACGAATTGCTTGACTCTTCTTGTCTCTTTGGACTTGCCTATTGTTGAAATTCATTGCTGAAATTCTTTTCCTCGCTGATTTTAAATTAGTTCTTACATTTTTGCCTATCTTTGTTAGATGGCACGGCTTCACACCTATGGAGAGCGTACCAGAGGCTATGCTGCCGAGCTGTAGAAGATTCTACAAGCCATTGGAGGATTCAAGAGGCCATTCTACCGATGCACCAAATAGATGGTGAACGATAGGAGATGCAATATGCTGTGTCGATTGACGATCTACGCTTGAGTGGATACCAAGGCCAGTCGTCCCATGCACATCACTGTTTGGAGGATCATTTTCGAGGAAGGGATCCAGGAGTCTTCACGTCTTGCCATCCTACGAGTGTGCAACATCTACGCCGATGAGTTGAAGGATTCAGTCTTTCGCTTTCATCCTCGTGGCTCTGCACGGGACCATCCAGTCCGCTACCCCACCATCGATGGAGAAGAAGACGCTATTGTGATTCATCTCGCTCGCTTCATCGCCGCCCAGGAGGAAGCCATGGAGACTACTATACAAGGAGCCTACGAGATGCTGCAGCTTACAGAAGAGTGGATTGCAAAGCTTGAGGAAGCTTTGTATGCCCAGGAGCCACTTGTATGTCTACCAGAGGAGCTCAAGGAGCCAGAGCCGTCTTGCCTGGACCGAGTCACTTGTTCTTGTTGTCCCTGTTCCAGGTCATCAGGATCAGTTCGTAAGGATGCTTGCTCATTCGCCAATCTATGACAAAGAAGAGCACCGCCGTTGTTGTAGAGGTTACCTCAGTGGGTGAGGCAACTAAGAGTTAGGCTTAGCCAGCTGAGGCTCGAGTGTGTGAGCCGTGTCAGCTTAGATTAGGAGTGTCGCCCTATAGGTGTTAGATTGCTTGTTAGGTTCGCTTCTCATTTTTCCTGTGTGTGTAGTATGAGTTGCAAGAGCCCTTAGGAACTTGTTTGTTGCCATGCTAAGACCTCATTATTAATATATAGTTTTTCAGTTGAGTTCTTTGTACTGTGTTTGTTGGATTTAACCTATCCCCGACTTAGTTCTTACCTTACCTTGTGCTTGCTGTCTTATCTAATCCTTTGGAGCTTCGCCAGATGGTTCAGACTCGCAACGCCACTACCAGTGGATCAGGAGTCAATAGAGCAGAGGGAAGTGAGCAGACCCCTGCAGGAGTAGTTCCACCTCAAGCACCTTTGTTGGACTTGCAGAATTTTGGAGCATTCATGGCCGCCCAGACTCAGCTGATGTATAAAATGATGAATCAGATGCAGAATATGAACAGCAACCAAGCCAACAATAATGCAACACTAGTTGCTCATGGTCAGCATGGACAGTCTAAGCTAGCAAGTTCATGAGGACTCTTCCGCCAACCTTTTCTAAAAGCGTTTTGCCAGTAGAAGCTGACGATTGGATTTGCGTGATTGAAATAAAGTTGTTAATCACTCAGTGCAATGATCATGAGAAGATTCTCTATGCTACCCATCAGATGGAAGGTATTGCTGCTAAATGGTGGGAAAATTTTTGTGCTACACATGAGACATTGCAGAACATTACTTGGAAAGCGTTTTCTACAACTTTACACCAATACTATATACCTGAATGAATCATAGATCTAATGAAGGGTGAGTTTCGTGCACTCAAGCAAGTAGGTATGACAGTGTCCAATTACCTCAACAAATTCTCTCAACTTGCCCGATATGTTGCAGAAGACATTGCCACCGACAAAGTTAGATAGAGTCATTTTTTTGAAAGAATTGAACACCGAACTGCAAGTAAGTTTGATTATTCATACATTCTTGGATTTTCAGGAGTTGGTCAATAAGGCCTTTGTGCTTGAAGACAAGCACAAGAAATTGGATGACAACCGCAAGAGTAGAATGGCTCAGTAGGCAAGCCATCGTTCTTAGCAGAGAGTGAGGATGGTTCCTCAGCAGTTTACTGGTTTTCCGTCGCAAAATTGGTTTAAGAAATTTTTGTGTGAATTAACTCGTATGGTTGTGTAAAAGAAATTGCTTAGGCTTTGTGATCTTTATGAAAATACTTGTTAAATTATTATTGTTTATTTGTTTTAAGTTACGCTTTTAATTTATTATTTGTATTCAACTGTAAGGGTTGCTTTTGCAAAATAACCATAGAAGTCATTTTCTTTGAAATAAGCCATCATCTATAATTGCATTTTGTGATACAACTTGTTGAGCACTAGAAGTACTCATTCTTATTGCAATCATTTTGCTAAAGTGGAGGAGTCTACGCTTGCTTTTGAGGAGGAGTTTCATGAGAAGGTTGATCGTTAGGTCTTGATCCCAGTTGGTTGCCTGTGGCAAATCGATAGGTTCATGCGGGAGTTGCTTCCATTCCACTGTTGTTTCTTTACTTAGTGCTTAGCCCTGCGTGGTTTAATAAGTGTAAACTCGACCATAAGGTTATAACCGTTATTTATTAATCAAATTAGTTGTTATTCTTATATTTGTCTTGTGTGGAATGATATTTATCTATGTTGATACTGTGTGCACTAGCGTGATTCTAGACTATTGTATTATACATAGAGAGTCTAGATTTGCATATTTGGGTCCAGACACTGGTCGCGAGTGATAAGGTCTAGTCGCAGATCATATTACATAAGGTTCATCCAATATTATCTTTATGTGTATTCGAGAGTTGGTATGTCCTACTAGGAACCGCTACCAACTTGTGGATAAGAAGGAGTTTTCGAATCAAGACCGATTATGCATGAACCTACAGGATCACACACTTAATTGGTTATAACAAACTAGTTCGGATTGGATCCACTAGGGGCTCTTTATAAGGGGAGGTGTGTGGGCTTTTGGGGATGTAGCATCACCCACCGAAAACCCTGGCCACCACCTCCCGAAGGCTCTGCCCTCCATGCTGATGCTAGTACACTGGCGCACCATAGAGACGCTGCTGTGTTGATCAAGGACAATTCGCGACATACATATGGAATGCAAGAGGCTGCTAGAGGAGACGATTGGTGGCCAAGGACGTTGGACGATCGACTACTTCCACTACGTCGATGCGCGTGACGTTGGACTAGGTTGCTCCAACTCTTCTTCTGTTGTACTACGCATCTGGTGGTAATGATTTATATCTCTTACTCGCACGGCTTCCTGATTTACGCGGTAGAATTTTTAATTATGCGTTAGTGTAATCTACTCGTATCCCAACTCCATTTTAACTAGGATTGGTAGTCTACGCCAAATCAAATACTACTATGTAGTTCATATTTCTTGGGCAAGTATTTGCTAGTGGAATCTTAATTAATAGGTTCTTACGTTATGTAGGGCAAGAATACGGGGTAGAAAATAAAACACTGTGAGGGTTTGAAAGAGAGCTAACAGTTCGTTGTACTCCTCTTTAACCGGTACTTAAAACTTTGCCTGTTTATCATCGTGATCTTCACCAAATCTTTTTTTAAGAAGATGTGAATAATTAGCTAGTGCAGTCATTTTAAAACTATGATTAACCCACCTAATATATGATTGATGAAAATCGAACTTTAGTCATCAGCTAGAGAAAACAAAGCATCACGGCTAGCCATGTAGAGATCGGCTCTTTTTGTGTGTGTGTGTGTTGTTGGAGTTTGTCGCTGATTTTCACTCATCTTTTATGTACTTCATTCTTGTTGTCAATGTTCGCTCTCATGTTACATCTTATAATATCAAATCCAATAGAATGTAGATAGATATTGCACCGAAGAGGACCAAGATCCAACATAAGGAATTGCTCACTAAGACGAGCCTTGACAAAGTCAATGTACTCATAATCATCTTTGGTAATGATCATATCATCAACATACAGAAAAAGAAGAGTCCAACCACGAGACGAAGTGTGGACAAAGAGCGCAGGATCATGATCACTAGCTGAAAAGCCAGCAGCAGTGACCACAGAGGAGAAGCGCTCAAATCAAGCACGAGGGGCTTGCTTAAGGCCATAGAGAGAGCGACGAAGGCGACAAACCATGCCCTCAGGAACATAATACCCAGGTGGCGGAAGCATGTAGACCTACTCACACAACTCGCTATTAAGAAAGGCATTCTTGACATCAAGCTGAGAAACAGATCGGTGGCGAACAGACGCCACCGCAAGAAGAGTGCGGACAGTGGTCATGTGAGCCACAGGAGCAAAAGTCTCATCGTAGTCACGACCATACTCCTGCTAGAAACCACAAGCAACAAGACGCGTCTTATAGCGCTCAAGAGAGCCATCAGAGCGAGTCTTAATCTTATAGACCCACTTACATGTGATGGGACGAGAGTGAGATGGAAAAGGAATAAGATCCCAAGTACCAGTACGCTCGAGGGCAGCAATCTCCTCAGCCATGGCATGCTGCCACTCAGGGTGAGTAACAGCATCCTGGTAGAAGACAGGCTCAAGAGTAGCTGCACCAGAAAAACCAAAACGGGCAGGGGGTCGAATCGACTGGCGATCGCAGAGAGCGTAGCGAGGAGAAGATGACCCATCAGGGGAAGATGGAGCATCATGAGAAGATGGCTCATCTGGAAGATCCTCAATACGAGGTCAACGAGTGTAGACGAGTGTAGTGGGAGGAGCCTGAGGAGCCGCAGGAGACAAAGCAGGCAGCGACAACGGTGGAGAGGCCACAGGAGAAATATGTGGAGACTCAGTGAGATGGGTGGACGAGGGCAAGACAGATATAGGTGTATTTGGAAAGGTCAAAAAGGACAGAGACTCCATAAAGGAAACCGAAGGAGAGGCAGGACGTGGGTAGAAGGGATGAGACTCGCGAAAGTCACATCCCGAGAAAACCGCATCCGTCGACCAACAGGATCCCAGCACCGATAGCCCTTGTGCTCGGCACTGTATCCCAGAAAGACACACTCAACAGACTGAGTAGTCAGTTTGGAGCATTCGCGAGGGGCGAGGAGAACGTAGCAAACGCGCCAAGCAGGCGAAGGCGAGTAGTCAGGAAGAAGACCACAGAGACGCTCAACAAGGATCGCACCACAAGAGCGTAAGAGGTGGATGTTGACAAGATAGGTGGCGATGGAAACAGCTTCGGCCCAAAAGTGAGGTGGAATAGAGCGGCGATCATCGATTGCGAGCCATCTCAAGGAGGTGGCGATGCTTGCGCTCAACGACACCATTCGAGCATGAGCACGGGACAAGAGAATCGGCGAGTGCCACGCTTCGATGGGAAGGCTGCGCAGTAACGAGAGGTACTCGCCACAGAGTCGGCCACGAAAGACACGAATAGGAGTGGAGAACTGTATGCGAACCATAGTGGCAAATTGTTTATAGATAGGCAATGCCTCACTACGAGAAGACATAAAATATATCCAAGTGTAGCGAGAGAAATCATCTATAAGTATGATATAATATCGATGACCCCCTTTCGAAACGAAGGGAGCCGGACCCTAAACATCTGAATGAACAAGATCAAAAGGACGTTGAGACACTGCTCACTATGAGGATAAGGAAGTTGAATCTGTTTACCTAACTTACAGCCGTGACAATCTAAAGACACGTCTCCTGAGACAAACCCCAGAAGACCACGACGAACTAAGAACGACAGACGAGATCCACACAGATGACCAAGACGGTGATGCCACTGCTGGAAAGAGCCGGTAGACGGAGTGGCAGAAGCGAAGAGACTGGCGGCGGCGGTGGCAGCGAAAGGAAGGTGAAGCCAGTCAAGCTCCCAGAGACGTTGTGAGTCACAGCGTCGAGGGCCAGAACCAACTAGAGCTCCCGTGTGGCGGTTCTGAACACAACAAGATTCAGAGTCGAGAATGACCCGACAACCAAGGTCAGTGATCTGCTCAGTAGAAAGAAGCTGCATGGTAAGGCGAGGAACATGAGCAACAGAAGGAACATGAAAAGATGAGTTGCTAAGAAGTCCTCGACCAGAGACAGAAAGAGAGGTACCATCAGCAGTAAGAACAGCGGGAGAATCAAGAGGTGTAATGAAAGGCAGTGGAAGAATCGAGAGTCATGTGAAAAGATGCTCCAGAATCAAGAACCCACGGGGAGGTGCCTGATTGTGGAGGTGGTGGTTTCGCAGTGCTCGAAGAGTCAGTAGAAGAACCTGCAGAACCTGTCGAGGGAGAACCTAAAGTGGCAAGCAGGCGTCGAAGTCTTGCTATCTCACCGCTCGATGAGAGAAACTTACGAAGGAGTCGATGCGACGCGTCGTTGTAAGCTGCAGAACTGTTGAGGAGAACACGGCGGCAGCGGCGTCGGTGGCTATCTCTGTTCGATGAGAGAAACGTTGAAGGAGTCGATGCGACGTCGATGTAGAAGCACCGATGCGGTGCTAGTAGAAGAACGGCGTGAAAGATGCGGCGGTTCTTATAGCATTGGGACTCAACGTGGCCGACCTTGTCGCGATAGGAGCGATGAGGCGGCCACCACCGGATGGAGCGGCTACCATCACCGTGGCGGCCGTGGAGGAGGTAGTGTCTTTGGCGTGGAGCGATCGGTGTAGCGGTGGCGCGGCGACCACGGAGGGGAGTGGCATCAGACCAGCACTACTCAGAGCCGTTCACGAGAACGGATCGCGGTGATGGAGCGAAGCCATTGGTAGGCGGCGCTGGACGGCGCAGCGACCAAGACAACGAAGTCTAACGCGCGTTGGACGGCGCGGCGGTTAGAGCTACGTTTTTTTAACTCTTTTTTTTTACTAAGCCGGCTCACGTACAAAAGAGCCCACAAGGCCCACGGCCTGCTAGCAACACATGCGCGCACGGGAACTAGGGTTCCCCGGCAACGACGCGAGCGAGCGGCGAGCAGCGGCGACTCAAGCGGCGAGAGCGGAGTCGTGATAGGTGCTGCGTCGACCGCGGCGGGCGTGGCGCAGAGGCCCGCGAGGCAGGCAGCGTCGCCGCCCAGCGGTAGACCGCGCGGCGCGCGCGCGGCTTCGGGCGTGCCGGGCAGCGGCGGCGCGCAGCGGGCCGGCGGAATAGCGGCGGTGCCTCGCCGAGCTCAAGAAGAACACAAAGCCGAGGCGACGGCGCATCGGTATGAAGGTCGGCGGCGATTCACGATGATGGCGTCGGACGGTCGGCGACGTGGCTCTTCAGGAACAGCGACTTGCGGCGGCTGCGGCGGCGGCGCGGCTCTTCAGGAGCTGCGACGACGGCCGGAGACCAAGCGGGAGAGAGCACGAGCGGCACGTGCGGAGCTGGATCCGGATCTGGCCTCACGGCGGAGACGGCAGCAGCCCGACGGGAGAGCACGAGCGTGAAGCCGCAGAGGAGAAGGGGAAGCCGGCGGCGGCGGCTAGGGAGGGGAAGCCGATGGCGGCGGCTAGGGCAGAGGAGGACGAGTTGCGCGTCCGGGAGAGGTAAACCTAATTGGCTCTGATACCATGTTAGAAATAGCAACTTGTATTTCCAGAGGGCCAAAGGGTCAGTATATATACACAAAGAACAAGCGGTGAATATGCAAATAACCCCTCATAACAATGGGGAATAACATACTATACACATATCTTTAACAACTAACACACGTGTGTGGGGCAAGTGGTGTGCGTCCTTCATTTACTCTAATAAAGATGACATTTTGTTTTCGAAAAAGTTAAGCTAGCTATCTGTCATTGCAAAATTTTGTTGTCTAGTTTGATATTTATTTTAAAGTTTCTATATGTTTGTTTGCCATGACCTACTCTTGCTTGAACAATTAAATAACTTTCTTCAGAGATGAAGGTGTTCAGGTTTTCCGATAGAGGATCACCATGAACGGCATTGAGCAGGAGAGATACACTACAGAAGTCCTCCTGTTGAAGGAGTATTTACACGAGAACATACTTGAAATCCATGTTTGACATCATCAAACGCATTGACAATGATGAATTATATAGCTGGAATAATTTAGTTGAATCTTCATATGCTTATACAAACTGACAATTAATTTGAATACAGATGGAAAGCTTCGGAAGAACAAAACTCGCATTTTCCAATACAGATCGACATTTCTCCATGAAAGTCATTGCCACCTTGAAATTTCCGGTCTTGAATCTACTAGGCGTTCCCAGAGCTGGAGAAGCAAAAGCTGCAATTGGGAAAGGAGAACCATCAAACGCATCAACCAATTTAGTAAGGAGAAACAGGAATGAACAGAAGAGACGATGTTAGTTCTAATTTGGTATCTATTCAACCATTTTGCGAAGAAACTTGGCTCTGCCCTCCTCGGTTCATCGGCTGGCAGTTTATCAGATTTGACCGGACGGCCCTTGTAGTAACCTTACATCACAAACCACCAAAGAGAAGTTATCTACAGAACTTCGATCTAATAATAGGCATGATAGAAGAAACTGAATTTGAGGGAAGTTTTCTACAAAATCCAAGTGGAATGCCTAAATTAAGTAATTAACATGGACAATCGGCTGATTAAGCAGACATGTGCATACCAGGAGGGTCTGGAGTCTTGTCCTCCTGTTCAGGAGCAGCCGGTGGTTTCCCAGCCCCAGGGTTCACAGGTTGACCAACGAAGTAAACTGACCCAACCCCTCAACACAGAAAGGGGGAGAAAAAACCGAATCAAGTGGTGCTCTGATGATAAACGGCAAGAAACTCTGACGACCAAGATCAGCTACACATGGTTGATTACTTATGTGTGTACCTTGAGGCTGTTGATTTCCATCCTTCTGCTCAACGGCTGCCGTTGTTGCCGGTTCCAAGGAGTTCACCGGACGGCCAGTGTAGTAACCTTATCCATCCCCCCAGGCCCCCACAAAAGCGAAAACAAAATCGAAGTTGTTTACAAAGGGTTTACACAGCAGGCATGATTCATGGAACCGAGGAAGAGGGAAAACCACCATCCACCATGCGTATGGTAGATAAAAAGAGAAGAGTGTCTGCACAGGATTGGCACACTAGCCCTCTGTGCTTAAGCGCCAAAAACTGATTAATTAGCTGTATCTCTGGTACATACCTGGAATTTGTGGATTCGCGTCGCTCATGGCGGATCTCCGGCGTGGCGGCTCCTCGATCTGGCCCGGCGAGAGACGACCACCAAAACGGAGTAAACGGCCTCGTTCTAGGTGTTTATAGTGATATTTGCAGGCCTCCGTTGCAGGGGTGGAGATGCTTGCTTACAGCTTACTCCAAGCTGGCCTTAAGGAGAATACCGGGTCATGATAAAAAAAATAAATAAATAAATAAACCAGTCAGTCACCGGCACCCTAGTCACCAGCTTACTCATAGGAAGCTCAGATGTGAAATAGAAGTGTGAACAACGAAAATTGTGCCCATTGGTTTGACCTGGATTCTCCCTTCTCTATGCAGTGCTATTTTTTTGTTTTGCTAAAAGCTTTTACCATTTCTAAAAATTCCAAACTTTTAACACAAAAAAATTAAACTACCATTTTTTTAGAGATTCAGCCCCTCTTCTAACACGCGTTCGCTGCATGCAACGTCTCCACCGTAAATCCTACAGCAAAACACAGTAGAAAGGCATGCACTATTCCTGCTGAACAAAGCGTTAAACGGAAGGGGGATTAGCAACAGCAGAAAGCTAAAGCAGAAAGCTTTACCAACGGACGCGCGTTCATTAGATGTCCCGTAAGAACAGTGGCGGAGTCAGGAATTTAACAATTAGGGTGCACACTTCAAGGATGATGAAAAAAATCTTGTACGATACATATGTAATTTCATAAATCCAACACAATTACACAAAAAAGTTCGAAATTAGTTAATAATGCAATACAAATAGTTCAAATAAAATCTTATATGAATAAAAGAGTCCTAAATAGCTAATAAAAATCACAATACCACATGAAGCGATCTCATTCCTTGGAAACACTTGATTATATCATCATCACTAACTTTCGAGAAGATATCTCGTTCTATAAAGGTGACTAAACAATCATTCAATACTTGATCGCTCGTACTATTTCTTAACTTGTTCTTCATAAGATCCATCGCCGAAAATACTCTTTCAACGCTCGCCGTTGCCACCGGTAGGAGCAATACCAATTGCATTCTTAAGTGACAAGGAAGTGGTATCAGCTACATGAATTACTCTAAGGAACCACTCACATATCCGTCCTTCTTTATCAACATAACGCAAGCAAAGAGCAAGTTGTTCTTTGTGGGATACATCACTAGACTCATCAGCTAGAATTAAATAGTGATCATCACCAATTTCTTCAATAATGTGCTTGGTAGTTTGGATGGCACAACAATTAATTATGTCCGTTTGTATCTCATGAGCAATCATCTTACAATTCCCAGGGGCATTGTTTAAGACAACCTTAGCAACCTCCTTATTATTGTTTGCAATCCATTCCAAAAGTTCAAGAAAATTCTCCTTATCGCTAGAATTTGTACTTTCATCATATCCACGACATGCTAGTTCTTGACGTAAAATAAACCTCAAGTATCTAATTGAATAAATCAATCTAGAAATGTAAAGTTGTTTATCCTCTTCAGTTTGTTTTCTAAGAGCTTGAGCAATTGATGTTGTAGGTTTAACAAAGAAGTTGTATTTCTCTTAAGCTCGATTATGGACACTTCTTATACTACCCACATGCTTGTCAATTGAGTCATACCTATTCCAATTTCTAAATCCTCCTTTAACAAAACTATCGCCTTCCACAATTTTCTCCTTGAACAAATAACAGACAAAGCAAAATACAGCATCCTTCTCGACACTATATTCAATTCAATTATACTTATCAAACCAACTAACATTGAAGCGGCGTCTTTTACCTGATATTTCAATCCAAGTGCCAATTGCTCATACGTATACCTAGTTTAACAAAATTTGCACTTTTTTTGGGTATACCTAGTTCAAAAAAATTGCACTCTTTTTGAGATATAGCTAGTTTTAAAAAAATTGTACTTTTTTTTAGGTGCCTGTGGGGCACCCCTGGCGCCACCCATGCGTAAGAATTCATACGTCCCTACTGCTTCATCTTTCAATTAACAGGGTTGCTTCAATACACCTCTTTTAACACAAGTTTATGAATTTAAAAGCAAAATAGTTAATATTTGGTAGTGGGTAAATATGTGGCAACATATAAAATATAAATCAAATTGAAGATTAGATATGGATATAGACTTGGAATCTTAGGTAGAGACAAATCTTCGATTTGATTTAATTTTTTAGGTCCTGCAAATTTGTTCTTACTTAATATTAACTATTTTGTTTTAAGATTCATAAAAAATTAAGGTTACTTCAACTATTTACTGTACCACAGAGGAGGTGACCTTTACTCTGATCTTACTCGCGAGATTCAAAGCAGCTAGCAACTACAGAATATTCCAAGACAGCTTGCAGGCAAGTCTTCTTGTTATAAAAAAAAATACTGAGCAAGACACAGTCTGCGTTTCAATCTCAGCTCATCAGTAACTAACAATGGCTAATCAGTAATCACACAAACAGCGAAAGGAAAAGGAAAAAAAAACAAGTTGCTGCTCTGTTCAGCACAGTGCCATTTCACATTTGCAAGAGCAGAAGAAGAGCTGTACGCTGCCACGTGACTGGAGTGAGAAAAAACCTTGTTAGCGTCGCTGGTTAGCTGGTTTAAAATTACTCTAATTATATTTATTAATTAGTTAAACGTTGACCTAAGTTAATTTCTAATTAAATTAAATAGCGCTCTAGCTTGGCTCATTAGCTGGATTTTTAAAATACTTTTAAACTATAAATAAATTAATATTAAATTAAACTATACCAATTCTGAAAAAAAAAACATACCCCTCGACATGCAACCTACGTTACGTGTGACAGTTATTGCTTGTTGCTTTGCTTGTAGCTTCTGGCAGTACAATCAAAATGCCTGCTCCATCAGAGACTTGCTTGACTCGGGCCGTGGGTCGTCGCTGCTTGATAATATAATCTCGGAGACAATTATTGCCAGCCTGGGAAAGCGACAGCATTCTCTCGTGCTCGAAAAACGAACCGACAGGATCCGGATTCTCTGTAACAGAGAATTACTATTTGGCTTAGACTGTTTGTTTTAGATCAGGTGGTGAAGGTAGAGGCCTAATGCATGTTACTATGGAATCCTCTTCCAACCGACGAAGGCGGAGGCCTGTTGCCATTTTCTCTCATTATAAAAACCCTCAAGCTGTCGTCTCGTCTCGCCTCGCCTCGCCAGGAGAGGAGTCAAGGAGGGGAGGAGGCAGCTAACGACCGAAGATCTGTCGATCCTCCATGAGTGAAGTTCAGAGCGATGTTCCAGGTACCTAACTGTTACGGAGAAAGGCGCAAGGTGTCGGAGCAGGCGCACGAACCGTACTGTGGATACTATAATGACACATAAACAATACCCATCGGTACTGTGGCGCGTTATTTTCCATACACGCTGTTTGGTTTCTTAGAATAAAGAATAATTGGTTAAGTAGATTATTTTGGGATTCCTTATCTATCTAATTATTGTTAGGAATAGGAATCTTATGTATTAGAAATGTTATTTTTAATAGTTAGAAAGATTAGATTGGATAGATAGGTTTCCTTATAGATTATTTCTTAGGCGTCAAGTCGGACTGTTTCTATAAAAGGGATAGCATGTATCCATTATCAATAAAGCAATGAGAAATCAAAAATTCAACTAAGTGTCAGAGCCTCGCTATCTCGACAGAGAAAAGCCCTACCGACGGTTAAATGAGGGCGAGTGCCCTACCCTCGGTCCTTGAACCCGTACCCAACCAACGACCACAATATTTGGTATCAGAGCCACCCACCATGGATTCCGGTGCCGAACTATCTCCCCTCGCCATGTTGAAGGCTAGCAACAAAAGAATGATGGCCATCTTCTAAGAAACGTGGGCATTGATGATCAAGTTGAAGGAGCAAGAGGAGGCATCGCGTGCCATTGCAATGGCGGCACTACCGTCATCTTCCTCAACAGCGCCACCAACGCCACCCCAGTGTGCATCTCTGCCCTTGGTTGCACCCGCAGTGCGGCACCGCTCGAGGAAGGATGCCGCTGTCCAGCAGCAATCTTTTCCACACGACCGGCCGATGTTGTGCCATAGGTAATGCAGAGCGCAACAACTGAGGGGCCAGCACCGCCGTCACGTCCTTTCCGCCATCGTCATGCTCCAGGGCAGTAAGGGCGTAACTGTTGTCCCATGTCGGTTGCCTATGCCTCCATTGCCTTCATCAACGCCACAACATGCTAAGACGTTTCTTCCTTGGGCGCTATACGTCGGAATGTCGCTGATCTGCTCTCAAGCGAACGGACGCCGGTATCAGATACTCTTGTCAATATGGGGCCACCAAGGACTTCAACTATGGCCACCACCACAACTCGAGGATGATAGTTAGAAAGATTAGATTGGATTGATAGGTTTTCTTATAGAATATTTCTTAAGCGTCAAGTTGGACTGTTCTTATAAAAGGGATAATATGTATTCATTATCAATCAAGCAATAAGAAATCAAAAGTTCAACTAAGCCTTAGTGCCTCGCTACCTCGACAGGGAAGTGCTCTGTCGACAGTTAGATGAGGGTGAGTGCCCTACTCTCGGTCCTCGGACCCGTACTCAACCAACGACCACAACACTAACACAAGCTTTGCTATTCCCCAGGTAGTTTTTATCATGGGGATATGCTCATAATCTTAGGATGATGTGACAATTGGCAATGGCGTTGAAGGTTTGCGAAACACGAGTTTCGGCAAAGTTCGTGTTTTGTCGGTCTCAAGCGGTCCGCCAAGCCTTAGTGGCGGTCGGACCCGCCATGCCTGGGTGAATTAGATGGCGGCGGTCGACCGGCGGATGAGCGATCCGATCGGTTGGGTGGCGATGCGGCGTCGATGAGCGGTCCGACCGGTCATATAAGTGGCATTGGATTTTTGAGTTGGGCCAAAAATAGAGGTGTAGGCAAGTGAGGAGTTTCTCGCACTTGGTCTCATAATTTTGGAGCCTCGGTCAAAAGTTCTATTCGTTTTAAATTTCCGAGAGGTTGCGGATTTGATGTTGAAATTTTGGCTAAGTCCCTGGTGGCGGTCGAGCCGGCCTTCGCGGCGATCGGGCCGGCGGCCGACCGCCAAGGGTGGCGATGCGGCCGGTTTTCACTTAACTCGTTGGCGTGTGGCGGCGATGGTTGCTTGTTAGGTCAATCTCATGGGTTTCATTGCATATGTGTTGCATGATGCATGTTTTGACTAACGTGGGTCAAGTTGTGAAGAACTTGTTCCCGGTTTGATTTGCTTGTCTATTGTTGTGCGGGTTGCTTGGTGGTCAACGACGGTCAATGGCGAGGACGATCGGGACTAGGCTTGGAGAGCGAGGTTGAGCGATCGGCGATGCGGGTGAAGTCATTGGACTCAAGTAAGGTGCAAGATGGACAAAGGTGACCGAACAGGCGATTCGGTGCGGCCCAGTTGGATCAAGCGGCGCGGGGTGGTGCAAGTGCCATGGTGGTTTCGGTGGGAGCCGGATGGGAGAACTTGCCGACATGATGAGGCCGTTGGATCAACCTACACGTGGCGAACAGCGGTGCCGCGCACACCGACTCGGTCTTGGAGAAGGACCGAGAAGGGGTATTTGGTAATCTTACCAAATACCGTCTTGGTGACCTTTACTAACCCGCGCGCAAGGCGGTGCGTGGAGAAGCGGATTAGGTCAGAGGAGATGAAGGCGGCGCTTTAAAATGCGTGCGTGTGTGACCCGTTTGTTTTGGGCCTTAACGGGGCCCATTATGGAAACTCTTCTAGAAGGTCTAGGCCTCCACTATAAATAGAGGAGGAGGTGGTTGCACCCTCAACCCTTTCATTACTTGTAAACCCTAGTTTTTGCTTGTGTGCTTAGGAGTTGATAGTTGGAGGTTAGGGTTCTAGAGAGTTGGATTTGATTCGTACTCTTGTATTGAGTCTTTGTCCTCCATTGATGGAGTGGTCAGAACCAATACCATATCAAATCAATCCAAAGAAAGTTCTCTCAAAGATGAGTTCATTTGCCTTCTTTCTCTCTATTTGATGATTTTGAGTCTTTCTTTGATCCGCGAGTTTTGGTTGGTTTCTTGCTATGATCTAACTTTGCAACATGTAGGAACCCATCTAGGGTCATCTTGGTCATCAATCACCCACGAGCAAGTTTCTAGATCATATTTCGTTCTTGACTCCGTTTTTGACCCACCTTCACTCAAGCGGAAAAGGTCTGAACTTTGGCAAGGATCTTCACGATCGTTGCTTGGAATAGGTTCTGACATCCTTAGGAAGGTGTGTGTCAAGTTTCACGAAGTTTGGGCGCACGAATCAAAAGTTGGATCAATTTGCGTTTTGGTTTTGGGTGATTTCACTATTCATTGGCACGGAGTCGACCGCCATGTATTGAGAGGTCGGACCGATTTCAAAGTCGACCGATTTCTAGTTGGAGGTCGACCAGCCCAACTCATTTAGGTTTTGAGTTTTATGTTTTGAAGATTTTGCTTGGGGTTTTGATTGGATTCAATACAAGTCTTCCGCTGTGCATGATTGATTGATCTTCATAGCTTTCATAGCTATTGGAGTGAGATTCATATTGAATTCAATTAGGGAGAAAAAGGGATCGTGCTCCTATTCACCCCCCCTCTAGTCGCCTTTTCGGTCCAACAAGTGGTATCAGAGCCCGGTTAGTTCAATCTTGATCTTAACCGGTCACTGAACTTGGCGATGGATAAGTACTCCTCCAAACCGCATATCTTCGATGGGCACGACTATGCCTTTTGGAAGAACCGCATGCGTGTCTTTCTTGAGAGCGAACCACGAGGTATTTGGGAAGGCGTTGAGATCCGCTCATCTTGCACGAGGTTGCTCTGAAGCCGCTCAAGCCCTCTTGGCTAATGACCGTAAGGCAAAGAATTTTCGTATGGTGGGCTTGGTAGACAGGAATATGATAGGATTTGCAATCTCGAGATCGCACATGAGATTTGGAAGACCCTCGAAACCTATCATGAGGTTCTTAGAAATCAAACAAATACGTCAATGAGTCTATAAAGAGAATATAACAAATTCGAGATGCGTCCTGGTGAGAGCATCGATGACATTTTCAGTCGTTTTAACACAGTGATAAATCAGATGAAGGCTGTTGGTATTGAATTTACCCAGTCTGAAAATGCCATCCATCTCCTGGCTGCAATCAACACCAGGGAGTGGGAGATAAAGGCTACCGCCATTCAGGAAAATGTCAAATTCTCTGATCTGACCTTGGAGCTGCTCTATAGCAAGCTCAGGACTCATGAGATCCAGAAAGCTGACCATTCTAAGAAGGGTAACATGGCTTTGGTAGCAGATCCGCTTAAGAGAACCTCTGATGGGTCGTTTGAGTCTTCTTCTGGATTTTCTCTTGCTTCTTTATCTGCAATTCAAGAAGAGGATCTTGAAAGTATTCCTGAGCCTGAGATGACACTTTTGATTAAGAAGTTCACACGGGCCTACAACAATATGAGAAACAAAAGAGAGCGGCCTGTGACTTGTTATGAGTGTGGAGAGCTTAATCACATCCGGGCAAATTGCCCCAAGCTGAAAGGTAAGAGCAACTACAAGGATGAAAAGCCAGCTTGGAAGAAGCCTCAGGGGCGCAAGTCCAAGTTTGATGATGCCAAGCTCAGGAAGGCTGCTCACCGGGTTCTTGCCGCTCTTGGGGATCGATCCTTGAGCGATGTGGACTCCGGGAGCGAGGAGGACAAGGAGGAGGAGCTCCCTCAAGACAAGAAGGGAAAGGCCAAGGACTTCACCAGGCATGTGCTTCATGGCCGACTCAGCGATATTGATGACAACAATGAGGTATCTCCCTCCTATGATGTTCTCTTTGCTAGATGTGAAACTGCTCTATGAGCAAATGCTAGGTCGAGGATAAAGCCTTAAAATTCATCATGACTAGGAATGAGGAGTTAGAGTCACAAGTAGATAAACTCACATTAGAACTTGTGAATGCTAAGAGTCTTGAATCGATGAATGTTCATCTGCTATGCTTTACATTCGAACTAGCTAAACGCAATCTGCTCATGATATTTCTTTGCAACAACTTGAAAATGCTAGGGTGAGCTAATTGAAGTTAAATCTACTCCTTGCAAAAAATGCTTAGAGTCTAGCAAGTTGATTGTTTCGGTGTGATTGAAGCTAGCTCTTGCTCATGCCTTAGAACGTAAACGTGAAGTACATGATGTTGTAGAAGCGGCTAGAGTTAAATATGTCAAGCTTAGGGCGATATTAATTACGCTACTTGTGCTTCATGTGAAGCTCTTAAGCTTGAAGTTGCTCTTTATAAGAAGAAGGTTAACGCTAAAACTTGTGATTCATGTGTTAACTTTGGAAGAGAAATTGCTTACCTTAAGGACACATTAGAAAGATTCTCTGATGGTAAGAAACAGTTAAACATGATTCTTGACAAGTCAAAAACTCCTTATAAGAAGCAAGGGTTAGGATACAACTTTGCCCGAGGACAAATCTAGTGGCATTCAAATCTTGAAAAATGGCTTAGTTGAATTTGATACCCAACTGCAAAGATCACTTTCAAATCTGCAGGTTTGCCCAACCATCTATTCGGTCAAAGGTGCTTCTCCCAGTGGTACCAAGTACCATTGCACCTATTGCAAGAAGGATGGGCATTTGGTTGAGTTCTGTTGGCGTAGGTTGAAAAATGCTAAGAAAAATATTGCTAGAATGTCATCTAATCAACCTAGAGCTTTTGTGAGACATGGTAATTTAGAGAGGAAGAAACACGGTCTAGGATTTGCTTCACATGTTAATCATTCTCATGCTCCTAGGCAGGATAATTCTCATGTTAGAGTTACCATTGCTCATAATGAATTTCAAATAGAATCAAGGATAGCATACGCTTTGCATACTACTCATGAGACGTGTGTCTCGATCTTGGGTTCCCAAGTCATGTTTAACTAACTTGATGTTGAGACACATCGATCTTTGTGCCTTGATTTTCGGGATCGCCGCGGAAGGAAGGACACGTGGTTCGTCGACTCACTGTTCACGCCACATGACCGGGAGACTCAAAATGGTTCACCTCCTTCACGCGGTCGATAGGTGATGTCCTCATCACCTTTGGAGACAATACTCAAGGGCGGATTGAAGGCAGGGATCAATCGGGGTGAGCGACAATTTCATCCTAAAGGCGTCGCCCTTGTGGACAAGCTCAGTTTAACTTACTCTCTGTCTCACGACTTCTTGATGATGGCTATGAGACTATATTTAAAAAAATGCTTGTCGGGTGCTTGATTCTGCTGGTGAGCTCGTTTTTGGGATTTATAGAGTTGCTAGGATCTTTGGAGCTGATTTTTACGAATCTCTTCTTTGGTTCTCTTAAATGTTTGTTTACACCTTCTTACGAGTTACGGCTTTGGCACAGGCGTTTGGGGCACATTGGTTTTGATCATCGACGCGAGTTAGCAACCTTGATCTCATGAGAGGTTTGCCTAAACTCAAAGCCGTCAAGGATCTTGTATGTGCGCCACAGTAGGCATGGCAAGCAAGTTGCCGCCTCACACCCTTCGATGACTTTGGTCATGGTAGCGGACCGGGGCGGTTGCTTCATATGGATCTGTTGGTCCCGCTAGGTTCGATCAATTGGTGGCAAGTGGTACATTCTTGTCATAGTTGATGATTTCTCGAGATACACTTGGGTGTTCTTTCTTGCTTGAAGGATGAAGCTTTTGGTCATTATCGTGATCTTGTTCTTCGTTTGGCTTACGAACTTTACGGTGCCTTGAGAGCGTCCGCGATGACAATGGCACGGAGTTCAAGAATGCTTCGTTTGCTTCTTTTTGTCTTTGGCGCGGAATTGAGCATCAATTCTCTTCCCACACGTCCCTCAACGAGAATGGCGTTGTGGAAAGGAAGAAACAGAACCTTAGTCGAGATAGCTAGGGCGATGCTAGATGAGTATAGCACACCGAGGAGATTTTGGGCGAAGCTATTGCTCTGACTTGCCATATTTCAAACCGTGTCTTCTTAAGACCTTCTTTGGGCAAGACTTCATATGAGCTTGATTTGGTAGAAAACCCTCTGTTTCTCATTTTGAGTTTTGGAGCTAAGTGTTTCATTCTCAAGACAGAAACCTAGATAAATTTGAATCAAGGACTTTTGATGGTTTATTTACAGGTTATCCTGCACATTCGAGGGTTTTCGGGTTTTAATGTTGAAACTAACATTGTCGGAGACATGCAATGTCACTTTTGATGAGACTAGCCACAGAGCTAGATCAAGCGTTCGTGATACAGTGACAGAAAGTATTTTTGTGGAGGAAGATGATGCCGGGCGATACTTGTCCTCCACTGCTGCTGAGAGCTCTGTCCAAGCTCCGAACACACTCTGGCCGCTTCACCTCCAATTGAGGCTCTGCGCATCTTCTTCATCAGCGAGCACTGCGGAGGTTGAGAGATATTGTCTCCCAGGCGCTCCACTTCACATTCGAGGCGTCATCCTCGGATCGGATGATTGGTAATCTTCATGGCGAGTCACTCGCTCCGGTATCACGATCCGAGTCTCTACTCTCATTCGCATTTGTTGCTTCTTTGAACCCCGCGATATATCACATGCATTATCGATTCTAGTGAGTTAATGCCATGCATGAAGAGTTAGAAAATTTTGAGAGGAACAAAGTCCGGAACCTAGTAGAGCCTCCTAGTGGTCATAATGTGATAGGAACCCGTTGGGTGTTCAAAAATAAACAAAATGAGGACAGTTACGTGGTTAGAAACAAGGCTAGGTTGGTAGCTCGGGGTTTTAGCCAAGTTGAGGGTTAGATTTTGATGAGACATTTGCTCTGTTGCTAGATTGGAAGCCATTCGCATTACTGCTTGCATTTCTTTGCTTCTAAGGGCTTTAGATTATATCGGATGGATGTTAAGAGTGTCTTTTGAATGGTTTTATAGAAGAGGAAGTGTATGTTAGGCAACCCTGGGCTTTGAGAACCCCAAACATCCACATCATGTTTTTAAGCTATCCAAAGCCTTGTATGGTCTTAAGCAAGCCCCTAGAGCACAGGTATGATAGACTTAAGACCTTTCGCTTAAGAATGATTTTGAGATGGGTAAGGTAGACAAGACCTGTTCATCCTTAGGCGTGGCAATGACTTCTTGCTTGCTCGATTTATGTAGATGATATTATCTTTGGTGGTTCTTCTCATGCTCTTGTTTCTAGTTTTTAGAGACCATGTCCGGGAATTTGAGATGAGTATGATGGGAGAACTCAATTACTACAGGGCTTCAAATCAAGCAATGCAAGGAAGGGATCTTCATCCATCAGACGAAGTACACCAAGGATCTGCTCAAGCGCTTCGAGATGGGTGACTGCAAGCCGATCGCCACTCCCATGGCGACTTGATCGCTTCGATCGGATGAGGAAGGAGAAGCCGTGGATCAACGCGATACCGCGACATGATCGGCTCCCGCCACGTACTGCGGCCTCAAGACCGGACATCCACCAGCGGTTTGCCTGCATGCGAGGTTTGAGCGTCTCGGGACTTCCCATCGCCAAGCCGTTAAGCGCATCTTGATATTTACACTCTACCCTCCAATATGGCATTTGGTTTTCCTGCTCTTCGTCCTTGTCCATTCGGGGGTTTTCTGATTCTGTTTTTGCGGGCTGTCGGCTAGATAGGAAGAGTACCTCAGGCACTTGTCACTTTTTAGGCACTTCTCTTGTCTCTTGGTCTTCTAGGAAACAGTCTTACATTGCACAATCCATCTTGAAGTGAATATGTAGCTGCTGCTAGTTCTTTGTAGTCGATTTTGTGGATGGTGTCCACTCTTAAGGATTTTGGGTTGGCATTTGATAGTGTTCCTCTTTTACGTGATAACACTTCGCTATAAACATTGCTAAAAACCTGTGCAACACTCTAGGACCAAGCACATAGACATTCGCTATCACTTTCTTAGAGATCATGTCGAGAAGGGTGATATTGTACTGCATTTCGTGGAGTCCGAGGCTCAGTTAGCTGATATCCTCACCAAGCCTTTAGACCCAACTAGGTTTGCCACCTTGAGAAGTGAGTTAGGGGTAATTTATCCCTACGGGTTGGTTTGAGGGGGAGTTGGCTCTGTTCTGAACTTTCCTTGTTCATCTGAGCTTTTCTGATCTTTTCTGATACCTTCTTCTAGTGGTATTTTCTTTTTGATCTTTTTAGGCTTTTTAAGTCTTTTATGCATCTCATTGTATCATACTGCATTTATATGAAAAACCAAAAAGATGCATTGTAATATAAGCTTTTATGCTTGTCTTTTAAAATTGATGAAGCTTTGCTTATTACCCTTTTGAGCTTTAGTGTTTCAATTCTGCTCAATGCCATGTCTAGTTCTTTGACTTGCTAGAATTATCATGCTTTCACATGTGTAGCTAAGTCTTTGCTGAATGAGCCAGAACTTTAAGACAACTTGAACTAAAAACTGCAATTTGTGGATGTTTTAGCTAGTTGCGCAATTAGTGCTCCTTTTGTGACATTGGCCCTGTCAAAATTGTTGTGTTAGATCTTGAATCTAGTATTGATCATTACTTGAGCTTCTTGTTCTCTTAAGAATCTAAATCTGCTCAGTGAAAAATGAAAAATCAAATTTAAAGATTGTCTTATGCTTAAAATGTGCCAAACTACTCTTACGAGGCGCATGTCATAGACATGAACTTGGAGGTAGTTTGATGATCGAACGATCTCATGGGGATTTGCTTGTCAAATCGACATGAACCTCAAGATTTGTTGCCACTGGTAGAAGCTTAGGAAGAGTTTGTGGATGGCTCCTAGTCCAGGATCTTCTTCACTAAGATATACCTTTCATCAATTTCAATATTCATTGGAAATGAAAACCGTTGAAAAATGGGCGTTTGAGACCAATTGAGCAAAATGATTCAATTCGGGACTGTTTGTCTCTTAATGTGGTCATTGTTAGCTTTTGATCTCACATTGACATTTTGACATGGCGATATCATCTTAGGATCCTGTTGATGAACTTGCTAGATTTGAAGCTTTGCTTAAAATGCTAAAATTCATTGCTTTATATTGAGCCTTCTAGCTTTAGCTTTGTTATATATGTCTTATCATGATTTTGCTAGCGCATTCGGTGATATGTTGTTTGTGCAATATTAGAAATGCTAGCTTGTTCTTTTGGGTAATTTCAAAGCTTCTTGTAATCCAAATTTGACCAATACAAAATATGAAGCCACTCCATTGCATTTCATGCATGCTCCTTCTTATGCTTTTCCTCATTCGCATTTGTTATCTCTGGACGAGAGGAAGGCGTGATTCCTTGATGACTCCATTGTCAAAGGGAGAAGATATTTCAAAATGTGTAAAGGGAGAGGATTTAAAAGTATTAAAAGAGGGAGAAAATTGGAGAACTTGAAGTTTTCTCAAATTTGAGGATCATAGTGAGGGAGTTTCTTATTTGCATTCTTATGGTCTTATTGCTCTTTCGAGCGTGAATTGCAATTCTTGAGCCTCACAATGATCAAAGGTCATATCGAACAATTGTTCTTTCATATGGACCTTAAGTGAGATTTTGACTCTTTACGAAAAATGAAGCTTTCGCTTTCTTTTGCCTTATCTCACTTGCCTATACTATTCGAAGCCACTTAGTCATTTCCATTGCTTTCTCTTGCATATGGACCAAGTTGTGCCTTTCTTGTAAACGTCGAGTTTTACTTTTCAAACCTCAAAATTTGCATTTCTTGGAAATTGCCAATGTGTTCATCAAGGGAGATTGTGGATATCATGGGGATATGCTCATAATCTTAGGATGATGTGACAATTGGCAATGGCGTTGAAGGTTTGCGCAAACACGAGTTTCGGCAAAGTTCGAGTTTTGTCGGTCTCAAGCGGTCCGACCGGCCTTAGTGGCGATCGGACCGCCATGCCTTGGGTGAATTAGGTCAGCGGTCGACCGGCGGATGAGCGTCCGACCGGTTGGGTGGCGATCGGCCGGCGTCGATGAGCGGTCCGACCGGTCATATAAGTGGCATTGGATTTTTGAGTTGGGCCAAAAATAGAGGTGTAGGCAAGTGAGGAGTTTCTCGCACTTGGTCTCATAATTTTGGAGCCTCGGTCAAAAGTTCTATTCGTTTTAAATTTCGGAGAGGTTGCGATTTCGTGTTGAAATTTTGGCTAAGTCCACAGGTGGCGGTCGACCGACCTTACATTGCCGATCGGGCCGGCGATGTGATCGAGCCGGCCAAGGGTGGCGGTCGACCGGTTTTCACTGCTGATCGGCCGTGTGGCGGCGATGGTTGCTTGTTAGGTCAATCTCATGGGTTTCATTGCATATGTGTTGCATGATGCATGTTTTGACTAACGTGGGTCAAGTTGTGAAGAACTTGTTCCGGTTTCGATTGCTTGTCTATTGTTGTGCGAGTTGCTTGGTGGTCAACGACGGTCAATGGCGAGGACGATCGGGACTAGGCTTGGAGGCGAGGTTGAACGATCGGCGATGCGGGTGAAGTCATTGGACTCAAGTAAGGTGCAAGATGGACAAAGGTGACCGAGCAGGCGGTTCGGTGCGGCCCAGTTGGATCAAGCGGCGCGGGGTCGGTGCAAGTGCCATGGTGGTTTCGGTGGGGCGGATGGGAGAGACTTGCCGACATGATGAGCCGTTGGATCAACCTACACGTGGCGAACAGCGAGTGCTTCGCGACAATATGGACTCGGTCTTGGAGAAGGACCGAGAAGGGGTATTTTGGTAATCTTACCAAATACCGTCTTGGTGACCTTTACTAACCCGCGCGCAAGGCGGTGCGTGGAGGCGGATTAGGTCAAGAGGAGATGAAGACGACGCTTTAAAATGCGTGCGTGTGTGACCCGTTTGTTTTGGGCCTTAACGGGAGCCCATTATGGAAACTCTTCTAGAAGGTCTAGGCCTCCACTATAAATAGAGGAGGGAGGTGGCTGCACCCCCTCAACCCTTTCATTACTTGTAAACCCTAGTTTTTGCTTGTGTGCTTAGGGAGTTGATAGTTGGAGGTTAGGGTTCTAGAGAGTTGGATTTGATTTCGTACTCTTGTATTGAGTCTTTGTCCTCCATTGATGGAGTGGTCAACCAATACCATATCAAATCAATCCAAAGAAAGTTCTCTCAAAGATGAGTTCATTTGCCTTCTTTCTCTCTATTTGATGATTTTGAGTTTTTCTTTGATCCGCGAGTTTTGGTTGGTTTCTTGCTATGATCTAACTTTCGCAACATGTAGGAACCCATCTAGGGTCATCTTGGTCATCAATCACCCACGAGCAAGTTTCTAGATCATATTTCGTTCTTGACTCCGTTTTGACCCACCTTCACTCAAGCGGGAAAAGGTCGAACTTTGGCAAGGATCTTCACGATCGTTGCTTGGAATAGGTTCTGACATCCTTAGGAAGGTGTGTGTCAAGTTTCACGAAGTTTGGGCGCATACGAATCAAAAGTTAGATCAATTTGCGTTTTGGTTTTTCTGGTGATTTCACTATTCATTGGCACGGAGGTCCGACCGCCATGTATTGAGAGAGTCGGACCGATTTCAAAGGTCGACCGATTTCTAGTTGGAGGTCGATCACCCCAACTCATTTAGGTTTTGAGTTTTTATGTTTTTGAAGATTTTGCTTCGGGGTTTTGATTGGATTCAATACAAGTCTTCCGCTGTGCATGATTGATTGATCTTCATAGCTTTCATAGCTATTGGAGTGAGATTCATATTGAATTCAATTAGGGAGAAAAAGGGATCGTGCTCCTATTCACCCCCCCTCTAGTTGCCTTTTCGGTCCAACACCTCGCTACCTCGACAGGGAAGTGCTCTGTCGACAGTTAAATGAGGGTGAGTGCCCTACTCTCGGTCCTCGGACCCGTACTCAACCAACGACCACAACACTAACACAAGCTTTGCTATTCCCCAGGTAGTTTTTACACCCATACTCATCCATCCACCAGCGCAAGAGATGAAGAATTGCTGTTAGGATGAGACTATCCTTGATGCATATCAAATCTCCAGATGAGATTAAATCTTGTAGGTTGTTTGATCTTTTACGGTGAAGCAGCAATAAAAGTGCAGTAACACTCCTGCGGTCATGTAGTAACATGATGTCATTCATGCAGTAACACCCCTACGGTAGTATAGTAACATGATGTCTTTCATGCAATAAAATGAGCTTAATAATGTGGTTGAATCGCACTACATCATCAAGAATTGAAGTAGAAACAATCAGTTGTGGCCTTCCAAACCGTGAACAAAAGATTGATCACGAATTAAAAGATTGAATCGTATAGATTCCGAATGGTCGTTTCGGTAGCTTGGAAACAAAACCCTAGATAGAATTCATAAACCCACCTACACCACAACATGTGAATGAGAGATTAGGATCAATTGATCCAACGGATAAAAATTGACACTACAGCCGAAAGAAGAACCCTCGATGAATTCCTCAAGAACACTCATAATACAGGGACAAACCCTAATGGCACACGGCTCAAAACACACATGTTGTCAACTCATAATTCAATTCTCCTTCCCCAACATTGGGCGCACCCCATAAGCTTATATAACCTACACACACACTAAGGCCTTAAGGCCGATTAGGACTCTCACGCATGTACATAATTAACGTGCTCAAACTCGACTCTTTCTGGTTTCCTAGAGAATTCACAAAAATCGAAAGCTAATTAAACTAGACCTATAAAAGAATAAATGTAAAGTCCTTTTAAATCTCGGAGCTTTACATAACCAACTCAGTTTCCTAAAGAAATAAATTAAATAGACTCGGACTCCTGGTGCACCATATTGTTGTAGTTGATCATGCATGCATGGACCCTAACCTAGCGCACAGAGTGAAAAAAAGGTACGAGGTCCAAATCTCCCACACGTACAATTTCCTTTCCAATTTTCTTGCACTGAGAATCCAAGTATCTTTATGTTCTTTTCTTTCTTTACGTACAATCCAGCTTTTTTCTTGGTGATCTTTCCTTGTATTTCAGTTTAAACATATTATCCTTCTAGCTAATACCAACCGAATTGCATTTATTCCCAAACCTCATACCAATTTCCAAATATTCCGAATTGAACTCCTAGTTGGAAACGTGCGCAACATGGATTTCTACCACATGCATGCCAAACCACCCAAAATCAGAACCAATTTGGTTAGAAACTCGATCTCCAGGTTAGATTCGGCCACAAGTCCCATGCACATACACCTGCACCGACTCTACCCCTCGCGCACACGCCGCATGCATTGTTTGCCCGTGCTCAGCGTCAAACTCCTGGCTTGCATGTTCCACACCCAAACACATGCCAGCTTGATGAGTCGCATCCTTCTCTTCTTTCTTCTCAGAAAATTCTAAAATTAATTCATGCGAAACAATTTGTACACAAGAATTAACATCAGTAGTAGGGACAGTAGTCATGTCTGCTTCATCCTCCCTTCCTTCAGGCGAAACTGCCCTCGAATTATAGTTCATCTCCAAGTTTTCATATGCAACCTATACAGGGGCCAAAAAACTTCAATAGCCTCTGCCTCCTTCTTCTCTTTTCTTGTGGGCTTGCGCGAAGATAGTGCGAATTGACATTGCGTCAACACCTCATCTCCTCCCACGTCGTGTAGGACAGATCACCTTGTCGATCTTGGTTCCACTATAAGTCCATCCACAATAGTAGCACATCCCCGATCAACGCTGTCTTGGACAATTTCATCTTCTTGTTAGAATAGAAGTTCCAGCCCTAGAAAAAGTCTTCCAAATCTTCCACCAACTTGCAGTAATCCTCCGAAGTGCTCCCAACGAATAGCAGCAAGATGTGCGCCGATAGCCTCAACACAAACCTATCACCTGGCATCATCATCTTCCTCCACCTGCGAGCAATGAAAGTTCTAATATCAATTGATGTAGATCAAACATTGAGATGAGATTAATTCCTATAGGTTGCTTGATCGTTCACGGTGGAACAATGGTAAAAGTGTAGTAACACTCTTGCAATCGTGTAGTAACACGATATCTTTTGTGCAGTAAAATAAGCTTGATAACGTGGTTGAATCGCACTAGATCAGTAAGAACTGAAGTAGAAGTAATCAGTTGTGGCCTTCCAAACCGTGAAAAAAGTATTGATCACAAATTAGAAGATTGAATCTATAGATTCCGATAGATGGTTTTGGTAGCTTAGAAATGAAACCCAAGATATAATTCCTCAACCCATATACACCACACCATGTGAACGAGAGATATATTATCAATTGATCTAGCAGATGGAAATCAACACCACATCCGAATCTCATGTGCCCAAATAAGAACACTCGATGAATTCCTCAAGAACACTCACGATACAGGGATAAACCCTAATGGCACACGACCGAAACAGGCATGCATTTTCAACTCATCATTCAACTCTTGTACCCCTCCATTGGACACAACCCATAGGCTTATATAGCCAACACACGCACTAAGGCCTTATAGCCAACACACACACTAAGGCCTTAAGTTTGATTAGGACTCTCACACACGTACATAATTAACGTGCTCAACCTAGACTCTTTCTGGCTTCCTAGAGCACTCACAAAATCCAAAGGCAAATTAAACTGGACCCACAAAAAATAAGCGTGAACTCCTTTTACATCTTGGAGCTTTACATAATTGTAGCACCCCGCGTATTGTGAATGCGGAACTACGTGGAATGTCATCACAAGAAATAAATAATAACACAAGATATAAAATCCAAGGAAATTTAAAACTTTAATAACTCTAAATTGTTCAACAATAAATAGTTCAATGGTAATAATGTCACCAGCGGAAGCAATTGAAATCAAATGGAAATAAATAGTTTGACACACTGGACCGGTCCAAGGCTAATTAAAATCACAAATGAAATAATTAACGGTAATGCCACAGTGTCTGGAAGAATGTGTGTCACCCATGACCCCAATGCTCACATGGAAGCTACTCAACTGACTTTTTACCTGGAATGGAAAGAACAAATGTGAGATTGGAAAATAATCTCAGCAACTATACCCAACAACAGCAAGGGTAAATATAGGTAATGGAAACAAATAATAGTAGGTGTTCCAGGCAGCCACACACAAATGTGACTACGGTAAAAAGATAAAAGAAGGAAAATGACCATGTGAGGAATAAAATTGTAACGTGTGATACAAAGATGGGGAATAGTGAAACGAGAGTAATGATAAGGTATTCACGTTAATTAATGAGAAAGCAAGTATGATGCCAATGCATACCAACTAATACGAAAATAGTAAGGCACCACCTCGACTGTATACTTATGGCTGGGTGTTAATATCTCAACAACGGAATTGTACAGACCTAGTACATTGTTGAGTGGAAGGTGATATACTCATGTATGTAGCACTAGATGGAATAATTGAAACACAAATTGCAATGTATGTATACAAAGGGTGGTTGACAATTGATTAGTGAAACAGTTGATTAGATAAAAAATTGGAAACTGATAAAAAGGTCCTTAGTAATTGATAGGAGGATGTTACTGGATATGACGATATAAGTCAGGTTGATTCCGCATCAAGTGACTAACAGGAGATAATCGGACATGTAACTTATGCACATGGGATTGAGTTTAACCATGTAGAGTTAAGGACTGATGATTAGAAATCATCCAAGCAAGAGCCTAACCCTAAGTATTTTATTGTAACTGCTACAGTGTAAACATGGCAAATGAAACTAGTGATACCATCAAAACATTTCAGAATGGCAACGTCTAATCTAGATTTAACATATACAGTGAAAATCAACATATGACCTCCATTAATACTTGTTAAATCAATAATCCAAATGTCGCAGCATCTCATTGCCAATTGATATGCGCTAACAATACCCTATAGAATCCAGATTAATAATCAGCCATCCATTAATTATTTGCAACTATCCACAAGTGACTAAGCTACATATCACAAGGTATATATCAGACATCACAAATTAACAATTATAGATTAACAATGCTAATTGATCAAGTGACCAGGCAAAGGTAATTAGTGATTGATAGGAGATAAATGTTGGGCATAAGATTGCCGTGAGATAACTTGCCAGTCAAAATCTTGGCAATCCAGCTGCACAACGGATCAAAAGTTTGTAGACGATTGAACCTCCTTTCTAACCCCACCCCACGTGTGAATGTACAATACAAAGGATTAATTAGGGATGGAATTAACCAGGAGGGATGAGGAACTAGAACAAGCACACACAAGCATCTCAGCACACAAGCCACCGAGTGGCTCGGCTAGCTCCATGCGTGTGGCTGCCCGAACAGCGCAAGCGCGATGAGGGCACAAGGCATCCGACCGGTGACAAGCACGACCAACAGCGGAGGGCAGCACCGTGAAAGGAAGGGAGGACGACGACGCCCTTAGCGGCACACCCTGACGATGGCTCATCCACCGGCGATAGCGGTGCCCAAACCCCATATGGATCTTGAAGAGAGAGAGATATTTCTTTTTACCTTTTGGAAAGATGAATGCAAGAGATAGCAGATTCTGGAATTGGGGAGGATATATAGGCAAAGGTTAGATCTGAAATTTATGGGATTTTTGTGGAGAAGATCTTTTGTATTTTTGGATTTTCAAAAATTCAGGGTGTTACAATAATCGACTTGGATTCCTAAATAAATAAACCAATTAGACTTGGACTACTGGTGTGCCATATTGTTGTTGTTGACCATGGATGGGTAAACCCCATCCTAGCGCATAGAGAGAAAGAAAGGTGTGTGGTCCAAATCTCCCACACGTACAATTCCTTTCCAATTTTCTTGCGCTAAGAATCCACATATATTTCTTTTTTTTCTTTCTTTACATACAATCCAACTTTCGTTTCCTTGTATTTCGGTATAAAGATAGTGAAATACTATAAAACTCTATAGCATTTCGAGCCAATGAACGGTACAGCCTCTGTTAGTCTCATTTGAACCAAACTAACACTCCTGATTTGTCCATATTTCCACCTTATCCATTCGTTTCCCGTCCTCTCACTCCACTAATTTTGTTCCCCTCTCAATACCATTTTCTCTCCCTCGATTAGATCCAAGGAGGTCGGGTGGAGGAGGAGTTGAGGTGAGGTGGACGCAAGAAGCAGAGTGTCGGACCCGAGAGTCACACCCCCAAATCCTCTATGTATTCAACACTAGTCTCTGGAACAGTAGCTAGTGTACACAGTAAACAGATATGGTAACATCCATAAATTGCATAACTTTATTAATAAACATAAGAGTTTATTAGAAGAATGTCTTACGAGCCAACAATAAAGAACACAGCGAAAGTCGAAGAAGAAGTAGTAGAGCCCAACTTATCTGCCACAGGCAATTGATTAGGGAAGCAACCTAGTCGTCGAGATCCACACCAGTATTTAAGTCCTTCTCCTTTGGACAATATTTTATTAAGCAAGGGTGAGCACAAAAATGTACTCCGCAAGTTACACCCAATAACAGTGATAATGCATGCAAGATATTATCAAATGAAGGCTTATATGGCTGTTTTGCACAAAGCTGCATTTTTCAGTTTAAATACATTTACTAAGTTCCAAAGCAGTTTAGTATATATCTAGAATGAAATCTCATTTTTATTCATCAATTCTTGGGCGTAGAAAAACATCCATACATAAATAGTGAAGGACTAACCCCCTTGCACCAGGATTTTTACCCAAATTTTCCACATGGAATAAACATCGATGAAATCATTTTTGTCAAAACATTTTTAAAACAAAACCGTAGCCTAATCTGTGAAAGGCTTTTCTCGGCATGTCCATGACCGTGGACATGGCTATTAGAATAGTTTTACACTCTCTAAAAGTTGTACAACTTTATCCATAAGAGATAATCAACTTTTAATGTCCGTTTGACACACTTTCGAAGGTGTGCGACTAAGTGATTATCACAAGGCCTTTATAATGTGCCATTCCAAAGTAGTCCCTCCCGCTAAGGTTTCACTTCCTTTGGATCGAAACATCCATCAGAAGTCCCCTCTTGTGCCATGTGGGAATACGTAAAAAGTAGGTCATTTGACACCCACACACCCCCAGATCTAGCACAACCACATTGAAATGTTGCAAATTAGTTAGGCAAGTCCTACCCACACAGGACTTGTGGTAGTACAGAAGGGCTTTGCAATTCGCAACTCGCAGACCGATCCTTAACTGACTGGCCGACTTCCAAAAGTAACCCCTAGACCTCGATTATTCCTGAGAAGAGCCCGTGCATAAACTTGCACCCAACAACTTTCCATTTCACCCAAGTCTAAACTAGTTTTTTTCTTTTGTTTTGTCTTTCAAAAACATTTGCAAAATTTCTATGTTAAAACAATACCATAGTCTCATTTCAAATCATAATTGAATATTTGGTTTAACTCTCCAAATTCAATATTTTTGGTCTAAGCTTTCTCTAAGCATAAGATTATTACAAAAGCATCTTATCAATACTATTGTATTAACTAGAGTTATATCTAGGGCGACAAGGTATGAGGGATTCGATGTCCATGATTTGTCAACTCTAAGATTAGTAAATCAACCATCAATATTAGAATCATACTCTCCAAATCAATATATTATGCCTATTGATCCACCACATCATTGTTTACAATAGTCCACCAACAACTGTAGATCAATCAACCACTTATTCAATTAACTTCACCAATTTCATCAATTCTCTATAATTCAACCAATACACCTTAATTCCATCAACTTACTATAATAATCCAACTTCATTCTTTATTCATCACCTACACTTGATCAGTTTTCAATACTAAATTTCCAACTATCACTAATAATACATCAAAATTCAATTTCACTATTCAATCATATCCAACAAATCCAATATAAAAAATTATCAAATTAATTCCACAAAGTTTACACCAACTTCTTGATTCAACCAATCCATCAAAACCAACATCCTGAATTGTTATGAAAATCCATCCTTTTCATGTTTCAATCACCACCTTTACTGGATTAAATTCTCAATACTAATTATCCAACAATTACTAAAAATCTATCAATAATATATTTCTATAATCCTATATCCAACAATTATGTATTCCTATAATCCAATATCAAATAATGTATTTCTATAATCCAATATCTAATCAATTATGTATTCCTATAATCAAATATCCAATCAAATATGCATCCAATCAATTATGTATTCATATAATCCAATCTTTTCAATTTCTAACTCCAAAATATATCACACTTCGAATGATTCTCCATACTACCTATCTTGACAAAAATTGGCTATAGAAGTGTTGGGATTTTGCTACAATTTAAAGATAGGAATTTGAATTACTTTGAATAAAAATAAGCATGCAATAATAATTTTAAATAGAATTTAAATAATTTAAAATATTGGAATCAATATGATCAAAGATGTAACTTGTCTTGCTCAATTAATTATTATTCTCAACTGACGTTGAAATCTGACTCTCCGAAGTTATCGAAATCTATACGTGAAAACGAGCCAAATAAATACAACAAACCCAAATAAAATCCAAAATTAGTAAAATTAGTACTACTAGAGAGATTATGAATTTAGATGAATTTAGGAACAAGAATCGATAGATTTGGAATTCGTATGAAGGAGAACGAACGTCCAGAAATTTGATTCTCACATGAAATGATAGGAAATTCAGAAACTACTATTCTGGAATCACTGTTAACGTCTGAAAATTCGATTCTCACATAAAATTATAGGAAATTCAGAAACTACTGTTCTGGAATCATTGTTCTACTTTTTTTGACAGAAGCACAGAGAGTATGGAATGATGGCCCTACTTGCAAGTGATACAAGAGAGGCAACTGGTCATAGACATATGAATGACAAATGGACCCTACTGTCATTGACTCAAGGTTCATTCATCAGAGTCGTTCATAGAGACAAAACAGAGTAACTCCACTGGCCTTTGTCCATGGCGGCGGCACTGGTGAGGTAGGAGGTATGGTGGTCGGTGAATGCCAAAAAGGAACCCCACGGAGTTCCTCTACCCGTAGGTAGTGGTGGCTCGGTCGGAGAACCACGACAATGGTGGCAGAGCAAAATAGGACTCCGACAAACCGGCGGTGCTCCATGGAAAAGGAAGGGAGCACCGCAAAGAACACAGCGATGCCAACCTGAAGGTAGTGGATACACAGATAGAGGAGCTTCAATAGCAAGGAAGGAGCTTCGGCCGATGGCTCGGGTACCAGCATTTCGGCGAAACGGTGGTGTGGCGGAGGGCGGCGAGGGCACCAATAGATAGAGGGAGGCATGGGGAGTCTAAGGCTCACCTCGCTAGTGGTGGAACACACACGGTTCACTAGAAGCAAGGAGAGAGGCGGCGACGTGGCACGGGATCACGGTGGCATGGCACTCCGACGATGTTCTAGCGAAGGAGAAGGGAGCACGGTGTAGAACATCGCGAGGTGAAGCCGGTTGTGCTGACGGTGTCACCGGGGATCCTTCATAGGCGACAAAAAAGGCGGCGGGACGATGTTCGATCGGCGGGACAAAAACTTCGATTGCGGTGGCTACAGAGAGAGAGGGAGGGTGAAACTTCACGGATGAGATGAGGATGGAGAGGGGCACCCGGAGCTCCCTTTTATAGGGCTGGAGGTGGAGCGAGGGAGGAGATCGACGGGCGAGGCCATCATGGGGCAATTGGGGTGTTTATGCAAAGGGTTGATGGCCGAAATGGGGGAGGCGATGTTCGGGGGTTTTAATGCCCTCAATTGCATGAGAAATTGGGGAGTATTTGGCTATTTTTGAAAGCTTTATGACGGGCAAAAATGGCAGCCACGTTCTATACAGAGAGCAGCACCCACGTTCTGAGGAAAAAGATGTCGGAAGAGAGAAAAAGAAAGAAAAGAAAATCTAGAAAAATCCAAAAATAAAATAAATTTGAAAAATTCAAGAAAATTCCACAAAAATCCTTGGAACTTGAAAAGATTGAATAAAATAATTTTGAATTTAATTGAAGGTTATTTTAATCATTTAATTTTTTATTTTCTAAAATTTCAAATTAAGCTTCAAATTAATCTATTAAATTTCAAATTAATCCTTTTATTTTTAAAGCTTCCAAAAGACTCTTAACAAATTGGGATAATATTTTTTGAACTTAATAAAAATCATTTCCAACTTAAAGTTGGTTTTTATTTTTGCACATAATTTATTTTTAATTTCTGTAAAATAGGAAAAAAAACCTTTTAAAATCTAGAAAATTCAAGAAAACCAAAAACTCTTTTAAAAACTCAGAAAATCCAATAAAATAATACATTTATTAATTTTATTTTGGTAACAGAATTTTGGGATGTTACACGGAGGAGGAGCAAAGGCGACGCCAGGGGGAGGAGCAGAGGCGATGCCAGGGAGAGGAGGAGCTCAGATGAAGTGGAGCGCAATAGCCAAAGGAGGAGCAAAGGCGATGCTGGGCTCGTGACCGAAGGAGGAGCCGGTGTCTCGTGGTCGTAGTTGGAGGAGCCAACGGGACGGCTTCGCAATGAGGTAGGAGAAGTAGCCGTGTCTCGTGGTCAGACCAGAGGAGGAGCAGAGGCAACGTGGGGGGAGGAGCTGAGGTGAGGCAGCGTGCAAGGGCCGGAGGAGGAGTAGAGGCGACACCGGAGAAGGAGTTTGAGGTGAAACTCTATGAAACTTGGCTTGTTGTACATAAAAAATTGTTGAAACTCCACGATACTTGGCTATAGAACCTCCAAGTCTTGTTGAAACTCTATGATACTTGGCTTTTAGAACCTCCAAAATTGTGTGAAACTCTTTTGTCACTTGTCTGTGAAACCTTCCAAAATTTTTGAAACTCTATGATACTTGCGGATTTTAGGAACACCAAATTTGTGATGAAACTCTATGACACTTGCAGCGTTAGGAACCCCAATTTTGGTGATGAAGCTCTATGATACTTGTGGCTTTAGAACCTCAGAATTTGTGTGAAACTCTTTGTTACTTGGCCGTGGAACCTTCCATTTTTTTTTTGAAAGTCTATGATACTTGTGGATTTTAGGAACCCCAAATTTGTTGATGAAACTCTATGATACTTGCGGATTAGGGAACCCTCAATTTTGTTGATGAACATCTATGATACATGCGGCTTTTTATGAACCCCCAATTTGGTAAATGAATCTCTATGATACTTGCGGCTTTAGGACCTGCAAATTTTCTATTAAACTATATGATACTTGGCTCGATACTCTCTGTAACTTCACAAAACTACTGAAATTCTTGTGATGTAGGCCAACGTGGAATATTATAGGAGGGAACTTGCTTACATGCTCATATACCACTGTTTCAATTATCTAAACCCTAACCGGATCTCCAACTGAAACTGCATAAGACGATTTTTTTCCTCCCCACTTGTGCTTTTTCTTATATGGCTCCAGTGTTTTTTTGTGGATGACACACTGTTTATGGAATTTGTTTTGCAACTACTGAGCATTGCTGAAAACAATGTGACATGGCTAGATGTAAAATCCTATGTGTAAGTTTGTGTTTCATACGCAAAATGGTGGGATACCTGTGACACAGCAGTTTGAAATGTAGCATGGTTATGAACCATGGTTTTATCTATCCTCTTTATTATACTAATGCAAAATTTAGTTTCATTAAGTTCAAACCATTGTTTTCACTTTGTTTCATTAAGTTTTGTGCTAATTCAGAGGTGTTCATGAAGTTTCCTTCTAGTTTATCTAGTCTAAGACAAGTTTTCAAAAGTGAAATGCAGAGATAAGACAATTTCATTAAGTTTCTTCATGTTTGTAGAGCAAGTGTCATTAAATTTCACACAGTTTCATACCAGTTTCGTCGAGTTTTAGACAAGTTTCATAAAAAAAAATACATTTGTTCCTTTTTTTAGTTTCATTAAGTTTGATACAGCACCCTCCGGTTTCATCAAGTCTCATTAAATTTAAGTTTGTTTCATTCTTTTTACGGGCAAGTTTCATTAAGTTCCATACTCCATTCTCATCAAGTTTCAACTAGTTTGATTCTTTTTAGGGGCAAATTTCATTAAGTTCCACACAATCATCTCTGGTTTTATCAAGTTTCATTAAGTTCCAACTAGTTTCATTCAATTTTTTGGGGCAAGTTCCATTCAGTTTCACCCAGTTTCAGACAAGTAGCATTGTTGCCATTCAAGTTTTAGACAAGTACCATTTAATGTTCATATCAGTACAACTAAGCTCCACACCAAATTTTTAGGTTTTTCTCACTTTTTTCTCCCACTTTTCAGCCATGTTTCATCAAGTTTCATATAGGTTTATCCTAGTTTATCTAGTGTAATATAGGTTTCAAAAGTGACATTCAAACTTAACAGAGCTTCATTAAGTTTCAAGAAATTTCAGTTTAGCAACATCAAATATTCATTAAGTATCAATACACATCTGATACAAGAAGTTTAACTTTCAAGAAGTTTTAGGTTGTGAACTGATACATTTTGTACCTTCATCTTGTGCATCAATTTCTTCATCACCTGCATTTCCATCCATCTGACCATTACTTGTGGCAAAAAAAAGTTTTACCAAAGGCAACCTTCAGTCCATCATCTTGTGCAGGAGTAATCTCGGTCGATGTCATATTAGCATGTTTGTGCACAGACACAAGATGCACTAAAATCAGCAATAGGGGGGAATGAAATAGCACATTGAAACATCTAAGCCAAACATTTCGTCGAACATGTTACATGCAACAAACAAGCAGCAGATATGGGGTACAAATACGAAACTTGCCTGAGACATGCCAGAGTAGCTGACAAAGGGGAGACGACGAAGTTTCACCCTAGCTGACGAGGGGAAACTGGTGAGGAGATGGCGCGCGCACTCCCACGCGTGTGGAGGACGCTGTCGGAGGATGACAGGGGGCGCCAACGGGTAGTTGGCACGTGCACTACCACGCACGCGGAGGACGCTATCGGAGGAGGATGGGGGTTAGCCAACAGGGAGTTGGCGCATGCGCACAGATGATGGGGGAAGCTGGCGACGAGGTCCAACTGTGCTTCGGAGAACGACGAGGTCGTGGTGTGCGAGTTTGTGTGTCTTAGAGAGAATCGATTGCGTGCTTGTAACATCCCAAAAATTTTGCGCATTTGAAATCATTTAAAAATGTGGGATTTTAAAAATATATTGTTCTGCTTCGTCAATGTTCGAATTTTTGAGTTATTAATTGAAACCTCAACCCAGAAGCAAAAAATTGAATTCAAACTTGAGTTTAAAAAGAAAACAAAAATGAAAACAAATCAGGACAGTCTGGGCCGAAAGCCACCAGGCCCAACCTGACACCTTCCTTTTCTTTTTCTTTTTTTCTACATTCCCTTTTCTCCTTTTCTTTTCCTTGGCCCCTGTTTTCCCCAGCACCTCCACACACCATGCACGCCTTGCCACTCGCACAGGCACCATGTCGCATGGCTACTGGCACCACTCCATTGCTGTGTCACTGCCATCCTCAGCCAACTGCCACACGACCGCGCCCCCTGGAGCCATGCTGTCGCCCACGCCTGCGCCTCCAACTCATGCATGCACCATGGCCATGCCATCACCATCGTGTCCGCGTCACCCCTCGTACCGCCACCAATGCCATGCCGCACACCAAGTCGTGCTACGCCTCAGCCCTACTCTTGCGCGCCGACCATGTCACGCACCAGTGTGTGCGCCGTGCCACTGCCCTGTGCGCTGCGTCGCCTTGATCCGCGCATGACAGTCATGTGTTTCCACACACCCTCACCTACTCCCATCACTTAGCCACACCACGTTGCGTTTCGCACCGTCATCCCCAATGCGCGACTAGCTCCACCTGCCCGCTGTTGGGATACGGGTAGGATACGCTAGCTGACAATTCAAAAATTCAACCACGTAAACCGGGATTCCTTGCAAGCAAAAGATCATAGATCATTACCATTAGACGCGCAGTACAATGCAAGAAGAGTTGGAGCAGCCTAGTCCAATGAAGAGCACGTCGATGTAGTGGTCGTAGTCGATTGTTCACAGCAGCGATCATCTCCTCTAGCAACCAATCTAGTTCCCCGCCAAGATCGTGGATCGTTCTCAAGCGCAACAACATAGTAGCACCTCTATAGTATCCATACATTCGAGGAAGGAACACCGTACACCGGTGTGCTAGCACCAAGTCACATGAGAAGGCTCTCTAAAAAAGATGGCAGCTAGGGTTTTGGAGAAACAACTCAACTCATGACTTTCGTGTGCCTTGTCTGTTACATTAATCTCCTTCGTCTCATCCCCTTACTCCCAACAGCCTCAAGCATCTTCTTATATAGTGCTCGTGATGGATCCTATCCAAACACGTTGGATGAATAATATCCGTACTGGATTGTTCCAACCTATTAAGTGTGTGTGACCCTGTAGGTTCATGTGTATATATCGGTTATGACACGGAAACATTTTTTGACCACGAGTCGTCAGTGGTACCTAGCAGGACATAACGATTTCCGAATACACATAGAATATATCGGACGAACCTTAATGCAATATGATCTACAAATAGATCCTTATCACTTATGACCAGCTCATATCTAGTCACGATCAGTCTATATTTAGTTACAACCAGTTCGTAACTCCTTACGACCAGTTAATACTTAATTATGACCAGTTAGTGATTATGTTTGACTAGTCTACGACCAGCTCGTAACTATGTTCGACCAGTCTACGACCAGCTCATATCTCCATACGATCAGTTCGTGACTATGTTTGACCAGTCTACGATCAGCTCGTATCTCCATATGACTAGTTCGTATCTAGTCGAACTGAACGACTTGCTTATGTATTCTCCATTTGCCTCACGGTATCTGGCTAAACTCCAGGTGAGATATTGTATCATCCATGGACTGTTTAATCTTTTCTGATCGAGTGTCGGATAACTTCATTTGGTCGAACTCTTCGACCACCAGTGGCATGGCCATGCACTTTCTTTATTCGACCACATCGAGGGGCCAAGAGATACCTCTTCCGTTATGTTAGGAGGGGCAAATCCCATATCTGACCAGTCACATCCCTTTGCATATTTTATAGCATACCCAAAAGCTACCTTTATAACTACACAGTTACAGAATAGTGTTTGGCAACCCCTAAGAGTGCTATTTTACATATAGAGAACCATACTGATCTTATGTCTAAGGATTATACATCATCATTGCTTGAGACCAACTGACGACACATAAAATCATAACAATCTCAACAATATCTCAAAGTGGGTCAATCTAACCCCATATTCTCTAACATGTGTCCACATTATTGATTCGATATCCTTATATCCATGACCGGTGAAACATGGTCATCAATCAATATATGTGCTGATCGATAAAGTCACTAGTGTCTCGACTAGTGACATTCGACCAGGGATAGATTTAGAACGACATCATCATAAGTTAAAAGAGTTTCACCAAGAAGTCACATACTCGTTCATCTTTATAACTGATGATTCATTCAAGGAACAGAATAACACTTATTCAATAACTCATAAACATAGACGTGATACAATCATCTCTATGATTGTCTCTAGGGCATATCACCAACACCCGCGTCGTTGCCATCACTTTGCGCTTGCGTTATTGCACTTCGTCTCATCCTTGCCAATGGAGCCACACTGTCGCCTGTGTCACCATGCCATAGCATGCAACTGCCCCCGTCGTGCGCACCACCAACTCCCGTCGCATCGCCGCACCTCACCTTGCTGTCGCCCTATGGCTATAAAGCCTCACCAAGCTACGCCCTGGCCTCCTTCTTCTTCTTTCCTCTACTCTCGTTCCCCTCCTCACGCAAGCAACGCCGGCGCTTCGGTGAAGCCCAACCCCCGCCAACACCCCCCAAGCATCGCCTCGGCTTTCCTCTCCTGTCTACGCAGTCGAACCACCGGGAGCACATCGTCTTCCTCCCCTCTGGTGCCCGTTGCTCGACAAACCGCCACCTCTCCTCGCCGTTCTCACCACCCTGGTAAAACCTTCGCCACCCTATCCATGTCACGCTGTGTTCCCAGTCACCCTTCCCAAAATCCCCAACCAATTTCAGTTTTCATTCATAGAAGCTCATACCACGATCACCCTTCCTCATTCCAGCTGCCGCCACCATCGCCATTTCTCCACCTGTGAGTCCCAGCCCAATTCCTCTCTGCCAGAGCATTGCCGCATCTTCCTCATCCTCCCCCAACCTCTAGATGGGTCTCTCCCTCACCCGGTTGCCTCCCTTATGACGGACCTGCTGCACCACCCCCAGGTCGCTGCCACCAGCTCGCCTCGGCCCATCTCCGTCACTGGCACCCACCCCGGTGAGCTCCCCTCGCGTCGTCGGTGCTCGTGCTCCCCCTATCCTCCCCCTTCTCCCCTTCTAGCGCTGTCGCCCACCGTGTCCTCCCCACGGCCGGCCGTCGCGCACCACCACTTGACTGCCACTCTCCACCCCCGGCCGCGCCACCACCACCCACGAGATCACCTCTTCTCCCCGGTTCTATTTTTCCCTTTACCTATTACCGCTGTAGCCCCCCTCATCGGCGTTGAACACCGCCCGAGCCACCCCTTCCCTCCTTTGTTCTAAACAAAGCAACAAGTAGTAGCTCCCTCTTTCTCTCTCTCTCTCTGTGTGTGTGTGGTTAATCAAAGTAGGGCCCACCTGTAAGCTATTAAGCATCAATTAGTGCTTCAATAGTGTATGACCAACAGTAGACCCTTTCAAACTCAATGGTTACTTGGAAGCCAGTTAGCAATTAGCTAATAACATCACACACTAGCAAGTTCCCTGATAACTAAGTGATTAGTAGTTAGTTTAAGTAATTGGAAGGATTAAGGTAGATTATTGAAGTAGGTTTCAATTACCATGTACTTTCTTTAACTAAACCAAGTAGTGAATCAATATGATGGATGATTCGAGTACGTGCAAACCATTAGCAAATTAAACACAATTTTAAGTGAGCAGTGATCAATTCAGGTGGTTAGAATCTATGATGATATAGTCATGTTTAAGCATATATACACACATGATCTAATGACCAGTAAGCCCAAGACCATTGTAATACAATGATAAATGATAATAACGACAATGCGTCAATAGCATGTACACCCACTAGTAGAGTAGTAATAAAGTAATACATCATAGCAACATACACTTACAAGTACGCTCGGTAAAAGGCTTGTGATAATCAACTCAGTCACACACCCATGGAAGTGTGTCAGGACAAACATTATAAGTTGATTGTCTCTTGTGGGTAAAGTGTTCAAACTCTGTAGAGTGTAAAAATTATCTAGATAGCCATGCCTACGGTCATGGGTGGTGCTAAGAACTTACTTTAATTAGCTTTTATTTTTATAAAATAATTTGTGGGTGGAATGAAAAGTTAGGATGAAGCCCGAATGTTTGAGATGACTTGGTTGAGAACTAGTGGGAAGTACGAGATGTGACCCGAAAAAGAACATAATTATTGAGTGGATGGAGCCACTCTGTGGTATAGGAGGTTGGAATCTTCACTAGTATTTTAAAACAAAACTCAATTTTGTTAAATCATATGTTAGTTAAAAAATGTTAGGTCTCAGGATTTAAAAAAAAATGTTAGGTCTCAAGATTTTCTTTCTACTTAATCTATTTTAATAAGTGGTTTTATACAAACAAAAGAACCACAAGTCATTCCTTTGATCAGCATTGCATTTTATATAACTGTATTTTGTGTGTTGGTTCACTGAGTACGTATGACTACTCATACTCGCTTAATATTATTATTCAGTAAGTGTAAGAGAAGAATGTTATGTGGACACTTATGAGCTTTCGTCAAGACTGGAAATCAAGAAGGCCAATAAATAGGTCGCGGGCTCCAATCGATTGCCTGTGATTATATCGTGAGGATTCCACATGCTGTACTTTAAATTCTGCTTCCGCTACTGATTCTTTAAAGGTATTTGGTTTGGCCGACCATTATGAAAGTCAAAAGCCGTAAGGTATATTTATGTTTTATTTAATATTATGCAAAAGGTTTACCTTTTTAAGATATATGTTTGATATTCAATAATGTAACTATGTGTGTTAACTATTGATGTCAGGAGATCCCGAATTACAAATTTAGGGTCTTACAACGCTGAGTGAGGGTCACACGATTAGGACATCCATATCCTACAGTGGGATCCTATCCCACCGGAACTGGGACTCAATGGTACAACGTTCCATAGCTGCTCCCTTAAAGATATTATCTTTCCAGCTAATACCAACCAAATTGAATTTCTTTCTAAACCTCACGTCAATTTCCAAAGTTTGAATTGATCTTCTGGTTGAAAATGTGTGCACCATGGACTTCTATTACATACATACCAAACCACCCCAAATAAAAACTAATTTGGTTTGGAACTCAATCTCCTGGTTGGACTCGGTCACAAGTTCTATGCATGTACGCCTGCATCGGCTCTACCCCTCGCACAGACGCCGTGTACATTGCTTGCCTGAGTTCCATGTCAACCTCTTGGCTCGTATGCGCCATACCCACATATACCAGCTTGATGGGTCACATCCTTCTCTTCTTTAGCCTCAAAAAAATTCTGAAATTAATTGAAGTGGAACAATTTGTACACCAGATTTAATGATAGTAGTCGTGGTCGCATCAATCCCATTTCCCCATACACAAACGCAGAAAGAACATCTTGAATCGGATGCGATAGAGCCATTTCTCGAACCAAGTAGTCGCATCTTTACCCAACAAATCAGTATACATAGATCCTGCTAGTTGCTGCAAGAGTTTTTTGAGCCTTGATCTGTCAGTTCTACGTGCCAACCCAGCTATTCTTGTGCGGATTAACTTTGCTTCCTTGTTCTTCGAAGAAAAGCTTTATTTCTTAATTATTCGGTGTACATAGGCGGCTACTTCGTTGGCCGTCCAACGAACTATGCGGAACAACCACAGGCTGCTGATGGACAGACGCAAGTGACCACACAGACTCCTGGTGGTACGTACGTGCGCACATAAACGCTTCCTTAAATCTTCTCACATGAACACAAGGCCTTGAAAATAAGTTGCAGTATGATCTGTACATAGTTAATTAATTTTGTTTAATTTTTGCCGAATAAGTTCATTTTTTTTTTGAATAAGATTACTTCGTTGGCCGTCCGGAGAGCCTTCGAAAGCAGGAACAAGAACAGGCAGCTGCGGCGGCACAACGACCCGCTTATCCGATCCGAACAAATCAAGCTTCTTGGCCAAATGGTACTCCAATTAGTACATGACCAACTAATTCAGAGATCATTTGAGATAAGATCAGCTGGTTAATTAATTTGCTCTAATTTGTTGCTTCTCTCTGTCTTATATCCCCAGCTGCCCATGCCTCGCCGGCGGGGGAGCTACGACCTAGATCGACATGTCCGCCGGCCGTGGGGGAGATTCGAGTAGATTGGACAGAGGGAGAGGCCTCGATCTGTGCCCGAATTGCAAGTTGCCGTCTTTGCCCCCACCCTTGGTACATCCTTGTTCATTCCTCTCGAGTTATTGGTTAAAATGACACTAATCGGTTAGAATGATACTGTTCTATAACGAAATAGTAAAAATAATCTCTTCTCCAGCGAACAAAATAGCAAAAATAACACATCTACTGTGCTTAAACTTCACAGCACGTCACCTACTGCGGACTGGGTGCGTGGTAGATCACATGGCGAGCACATGACGGTCAGTAGCCGATTTGCCATGCACCCAGATCGCAACAGGTCAATTGCCGCTAGGTGACGTGCATTGGCGACCTACCGCGAACCCAGTTAACGGTCACCTGTTACGATCTGGGTGCGCGGTAGATCGCATGTTGACCACCGTGTGCAAGCCACGTGGCATACTGCGCACCTAAATGGCCTGCAGTGAAGTTTGAGCGTGGTAGGGGTGCTATTTTTATCTTTTTATTTGTGGAAGGCATTTTTACTATTTTATTTAAAAAATCATTATTTTAAAAAAACTTAATTCGTACCCACCTCGCAGCAAGTGCAAATCCGATTAAACCGTGTATTCTGACCCGTCGCGGTCATTTTATTGTTTCTTTTTTAGATGAATATTTAGGTGAATATTCTAACCGGTCGCTGTCAAATGTTAATTTTATCCTGTGATGTTGATATCGGACGTATCCTAGTAGTGTTGTGTACTTTTATCTAGTGAGTTGACTGACGCATGCTACGTGAGTCGCTAAGATTATTTCTCCGATTGAGAAGCAAAGAGCGATTGGGTCACTTAGTAGGCTTGGGCCTTCGATTGCTTGGTGGGCTGGTGACTAGCCGGTGCTGTGATGCGGCCCAGATATTTCATATCTTCTTTTACCTTCAGGTCTGTGCTTGCAAGCTAACGGATGTAATCTAACAGGCGATGGTATATTGTTAGACCGGAGTACCGGGCAGCACATGATTAGAAATGTTTCGACGTTCATATGATTAGAACTGTTTTCGTGCTCCCACTTGTGGGGCGACAGGAGATGTTGCTAATAAAAACGGGTAGTCTGTCATCAGGAATCGTTTGCTGTCTAATACTCTGGTTATAAAACTTTCTCCCTGCAGTGTTTTTCAAGCTGAAAAGGCCTGGCTGCCGATTTAGAGTTCTGCAAACAATTGGAACATGCTTATATAGGGTAAAAAATCTGGCATGAGATGTATTAACTCTGAACTTGCAACTGATCACTTAGCTATGAGATGTAGATAGCACATTCTTTTTCAGTTTTTAATGTCTGAAAGTTATTTTATTAATATCATACTAGCATCTTTGTCCGCGCATGTAACCGATTTCTTTATGCTTAGATCGGAAATGAAATCGAGGCAGAGGATAGTAAAGGTTATTGCATTGCTGCTACTTTATAATTTATAATTTTATAGGATCAGTCGAACTGTGCATCCGTATTTGTTGTAAACATATGAATGTGGTGAGGATATGCTCCTAATTTTAGGATGATGATATAATTGGCAATGGTAACGATTGTTTGTCTAAAAACTCGTTTTCAGGAAAATCAAGTTTGTTGTCAGACCTCAAGAGATCAAATCGGCCCTAATGGCGGTTTGACCAGCCGAGGTAAATGTCAAATGACTGGCGGTCTGACCGGCCCAGGGGGCCATAAAACCAAATGCCAGCGGTTAGACCGGCCTGATGAGCGGTCTGATGAGTGGTCTGACCGGCTAGAAAAGTCACCATCGAATTTTGGCAAACCTGATCAAACACTCATGTGGGAGTGTTAGGAGATGCATTTGCACTAGGTTTCATGGAAAATGGAGCATCAGAGCAAAACTAGATAAAGTTTTACCGAAATATCCAAGAGGGACATTTTCAATCCTTAGCCAAATTCTAGGCACGTCTATGCCTGAGCGGTCTGACCGACCAAGGGGCGGTCAGACTGGCCATGGGCGGCGGTTTGACTAGCGAGGCTCTAATCAATTGCCGGCACAGCAGCGATGATCATGGGTTAGGTCAATTTCATGGGTTTCAGTGCATATGTGTTGCATGATACATGTTTTGACTAATGTGGGTCAAGTTGTGAAGAACTTGTCCCCGGAATGGATTTCTTGGTCTATTGTTGTGTAGGTGGCTTGAAAGTTAACGACGGTCAACAGTGAGGATGATCGGGACTAGGCTTGGAGAGCTGAGGTCTATAACGATTGTCGGGTGAAGTCATTGAGCTCAAGCAGGATGCAAGATGAACAATGATGATTGAACGGGAAGTTCGGTACAATAGGTTGCATCAAGTAGCGTTGGGTCAGTGCAAGTGTCATGGTGGTTTCGGTGGAAGCTGGATAGGAGAGACTTGTCGATATGAAGAGAGTCGTTGATCAACCTACATGTGGCGAAGCATGGGATTGCTTCATGGTGATTGGACTCGGTCTTTGGAGAATAATTAAGAAGGGGTATTTTGATATTTTTACCAAAATACCATCTTGGTGACCTTTGGCAAAACCACGGCATAAGAAGAGACGGTTTAGGTCAAGTGAAGATGAAGTTCACGAAGAGATGGATTCGGAAAGTCCGGTTCGTCATCCGCTTTGAGGAGTGTGTGTGAGTGTAGACCCGTTTGTGTGTGAGCTTAATAGGTGCCCGTTAGGATTTTCTATCTAAACCTAGCCTCCACTATAAAAGGGAGAGGTCCGGATTTGGAGCCCCCAATGTCTTCCAAGTGAAAATCCTAATTTATGATTTGGAGGAAAGTGGAGTAGTTGAGGCTAGGGTTTGTGTGAGATGGATCGATTGAGTGCTCAAGTATTGAGTTTTTGTCCTTCATGATGGAGTAGCTGTAAACCAATAGTCTTCTCAAATCAATCAAAGCATGATTTCCTTCAGATGAGTATCTTCTTGTTCTTGCTATCTCTTTGGTGACTTTTGGGTTTTTGCTTGTTCTTTTGGTTTTGTTTTTGGATCAAAATTTGAATTTCCTTGGTTCTTGTGCCCTATTGCCCTCACTGGCTTCGATCTTCCCGATCGTTGATTGGAAAAGGTTCATGACATTCTTGATGAGCTATGGTTGAAATTTTAGAGTATTTGGATCACCGGATCAAAAGTTGAGTCAATTTGTGATTTTCAAATCGTACTGATTTTACTATTTATCCCGATGAAAGGTCAAACCGGTTGAGCAAAGGTCTGACCGCCTTTACTGAGAGGTCAGATTGGCCATAGCTGCGGTCAAACCAACCTTTGTGATGTTTTTGGTGTTCTTGGTTGCTTTCTTAGGGTTGGTCAGTTTCAACGCAAGATTTCCTCTATGCTTGTAATATCTGATCTTCGTAGCTTTCATAGCCATTGAGGAGAAGAAGTTGAAATCAGTCAAGGATCAAAAAAGAGTATAGCTCCTATTCACCCCCTCTAGTCATCATTTCGGTCCAACAAAATATGAGTCTAGACAGTAGATTTGTAGGTACCTCCGATCAGCTATGTTGACATCCAAGAATACTTAAGTAGGGAACGAAATGTAAGCAAAGCAAAGAGAGTGGAGTCGCCTAGGTTAGGCCCACCAATTGGCATCACATCCTCCAGCTACGTAGAGAGGCCTGATTACGAAATCAAGGTCACATTTTGTGTCGTCGATTCACCTAGGTGTCATGCTTCGTTGCTGATCCTTCGCCGAAGCTGGTTCGTCCTTGACTGACACAGACGTTGACCCAGGGGAGCGCAGAGACTCTCCCCCCAACAGTAGCCCCTTGCCATTCCGGGTGGTCAATGTGCGCTCGCCCAGGCCAGCACACCGATCTTTGAAGGGTTCAGCGCGCCACCTTGGTTGACGGCCCCTACAGTCATATGCTTTGATACCAGCTCTGCTCTGATACCAGCTCTATCGGACCCGAATTTTCTCAATCCAGAATCCTCTGTGAAACACTGTGCTATTCCCTGGATCAGTAGATAGCACTCACAGATACATTACTGAATCAAATCATACATGGCATAAAAACCATACCATTCATTAATTAACACAAACGAGTTTATATAGACCTTGTCGGGTCGAGTTTTACAATAGGGCCGAACAGGCCAAAGGATTACATTATAAAAGCGTAAGCGACAACAAAAGCAAAAGGGGTGAGAGCTCATCTCTCCACAGGCAAACGACTGGGGAAACTCGTGTGCATCCGATATTACCTAAAGACTCAGATAATATAGGATGCACGCAAGAACCAATGGAGTCAGCTGGACTGAGGCGAGACTAGAACAGCTAAAGACTAAACTACACTTCATCATCTCCTGGGCCTCCAACTTCTGGATTCTCGTAATAGCCACAATCTTCAGGATTTCCTGCTTCTGAGGGTTTTGAGGGAGAGAGCGCGAATGAACACAACTTTTGTGCTCGCGAGCCAACACACAATGCAAATAATATACATAAAAGGCTAAAACAAGGATGACTTGGGTTCTTTTATTTGCTAAAGCAATATTTTTAATTATCATGATTACAAATTCCTATCACTTAGCATTTTAACAAATTCATTTTGTTAAAGAGAGTAATTGTGCAATATTTAATAACAGCAGAGGTTCCCTCCACCTTATGCTTAATTTGATTGGGGTTACCCCCGCATATTAACATCATTGAGTCTGAAAACTTAGAAAAAAATCCAACCCAAGGCTAGGTGAGCCCACCACATTTTCATACCACCCACAATAGTTTTTGAAATAGAACTAACTCAAGTTAAGTTCCTATGTCTGCCTTTGACCGTAGGCACGGCTGTTTAAACAGTTTATAACTCTGCAGAGGTTGTATACTTTACCCACAAGAGATAATCATCTTGATATGTACACATATTTTCGTAGACATGTGAATCAAGGGAAGATCATCACAAGGCTTTTACAATGCATCTATCAGTATTAGTTACACTTCGCTAAGGTTTCGTCCACGAAGGGTTACGCTCTTTTAGACCTGTTAACCCTTACTCAGACCCCCTCTTACTCTGTCGAACGACTTACATCGTGCACCCCGACACCCTTCGCCACAAAAGCTTACAGCGTCACGGATCATTTATCTGATGCAACTTGTATTGATGGATACAAATTATTTAGCCAGGTTGTACTTTATAGACTTGTGGTTGCACTTATTTTATATGGGAGGTTATGACAAGATTAAGTCCTTAGAGTTGTCTGGGCAGTTCCTTCCACATTCCAATCCACAACACAACAGTCCTTGGGCTATATTAGCACCCACTGTCATACCATCCATCTTACTGTCTACCTAGATAGGGTAATAGCAATTTTAGGGTTTTGAGGAGTAAAACCAAATTACCACCTTTGTCTCAGTCATGGACCAACAATGACTGCCCAAACTATTTTTATGTTTGAAGAGATGATGATTGGAATATTTTAATATCTCGGTACTTAAGTAAGACTAGCATGTCGCTTAAGTACGACCTATAACTAGTATTACCACATAGTTACTAGGGTGACAATGGTTAAAGAATTCAAGTTGTCAAGGATGGCATAATAATTAATTACTCATCAAATAGGTATTTAACTACCTTAAGTTTTAACATATATTTGTTTAAAGAATTAAAACATGCAATTTGCTATTTTAAAATAATATAATTGCATAAAATGTAGGCTCAATATGATTAAAGTGTTGACTCGCCTGGGATATAGGCAAGAGAATCTTGATAATCTTGAGTTTGATCAACTTGGGGATCTCCGACGTCTTCAAATCCTAGTCGGACAAACGTACCGGAAAAAGGCACAAACAAATAAAAAGAGCAAATAAATACAAATAAAAAACAAATTAACTTCAAATTAAACAAAGACCTATGCCATTAGCAAGATCTTGATTTTAAAAAATTTTAGAAATGTATTTTATAATTTTTGGAGTTAAAATGAGGGAGATATGAATTTTTAAAACCTAACTTTTGAGTTAAAATAGAAAAAGATAAGAAAATCAAAAAGAAAAAGAAAAACAACAGCGGCCCATGGATGAGTTTCGGCTTGGCCCAAAACTCGGGCAAACCGCACAAGACTGTGGCCGCGTGGCCCATGAGCACGCAGCGCGGCCAAAGTGCGGTGGTAGCCACAAAGGGGGCTCAGCGGGCGAGAGGAGGGAAGGGGGCGGCGGTGCGTGAGGGGGAGGTGAGGGGGTTCGGGGGGCATCGGCGACGCGCGGGGAGGGGGAGAGAACGGGGCGGTGGCGGCGCGCGGGGACGTAAGTAGTGGGGGCTCGGGGGAGGGGAAGCGACGGCGACGGCGGTGACAGCAGCGACGACGGCGACGGAGGGGAGCGGGAGGCTCAGGGTGCAGCGGCGAGGCTCACCGAGCGGCAGCGACGGCAACGTCTTCACGGAGGTGAGTCCCTTAGCCTCTTCTTCTTCTTCCTTTCTTCTTGTTCTTCTTCTTCGGTCCTCTTCTTGCTTGGGGGAAGAAGGGAGGGGGGAAGTCCAAGGGGCACCAGGGTGCTCTTTATTGTCGACGAAGGGAGGGAGCCGTTGGGAGGGGCCCAGGCGAGCGTGCGCGGCAGGCATAGGGGGGCGGCGGGATTCGGCGGGGGCGGCGGGCACGGGCGACAGCAAGACCCGGGTGCTGAGGCGGGGAAACCGGGGCGGGGGGAGACGAGCATGCTGCGCGGGCGGCAGGGCACGGGGATGCGGTGCAGAGCACGCGCAAAGGGGGTCCAACGAGGTTGACTCAAGGGGAAGAAAAGGGGTGTTACAGTCGTCCTCGCGGCTACGTCGGTGCCAGAGGTGTCCTTTGAGGAATCTCTCCCTATGTCGCCCGCTACGTGCCCTGCGATGCCACCGGCAACTCACTCCGGCGCCGGTTTTGAGTGGTTCTCACCTCCCAAGGTGGGGCCCCAGTGCTGCACGTGTGCGGCCTACAGTGAACCCCCTTGTCTCCTGCAGAGAGGGCCCCACAACGCATCCTGCGAGGTCCTCCACGTGTGTCTCGGGGCTGTCTAGCTATCTCCAGTTGCGCCACCTCTCTCGCTACCCGAAGGTTTCAGATGGTATTTGCCCAATACGTGGTATTCTGGAAGTGGAATGTCCCTACCTCGAACCTGGGGTCCTTCTAGAGGCGTTGAGTGGTGGGACAACACCTAGTTCTCCCCAGGTTGACCAGGTTGCCTATCTAACTCTGGACCCAGAAGCTGTGGCTTCACAAGAAACTCTCCCATCCCAGCCTGACGCTGGGCCTTTGGTGCATTCTGGGCCGGTGAAGTCTGCTTAGGCCTTGTTAGCACCGGTCCAAGGTAAGCTTCGATGACCTACCCGCGCCACAGGTTAGATGGTCATGGCGGGCTAGCTAGTCTTACAACTTCAGGTGGAACTCTACGTCAGTGACCCTTGTTCACTTTTGGGCGGACATCCTCCAATGCTGCCTCTCGCAACGCTTGGAACCAAGAAGGAGGCAGAACGTGGTCTCGCCGGATTTCACTCCTCGCCGGAGCACACGCCTCTCTGGCTCCTCTGACGACAGAGCAAAGACTCCTATCCAGCGAACACAGGAGGTGCTGATGCGTCATTGGGGCATTGTTGCGGAAAAAAAGGTCTCCAACGATGCCTTCAAGGATTACCTCGAATTTTTCTCCAAGCATCTCGCGGCGCATCATCTGAGAGCGGTGGCGGCGCTCTTTGATTGTGAGGACAACTTCGAGGAGGAGGACAGCGGCGAGGTGGACACTCAAGCCCTCACCCTGCCTAAGGAGTAGACCTGTTCAAAAGCCGGGCCGAGCCAGGCTTCGGGCCGGGCTTGAAAAGCCCAGTCTGAAATGGCCAGGCCTGAGCCCGGCCTAGCCCAGCCTGAAACTTGAGTTTTCCTTTTAAATATATTATTTTAATTATTTTTTGGAATAAAAACTAATATTTAATTCATTTATAAAAAATAGTTTTATATTTTTTAATTAATTTTGTTGGGCTTTCGGGCCAGACTTACGGACCAAAAATGCAGTCCCAAGCCCAGCCGGGCCGCCCATGAACACCTCTACTGAGGAGGCACCGGTGCAACCCTAGCCTACCGCGTCGAGTGGGTGTGTCGCAGCTGCATTGTTATTGTCGAACCCGGAAGCGAAGGATCCTGAATTCTATGTGTTTATACAGTAGTTCAGGATTTCTAGTGTACACAGTCGAACAAAAGTGATAACACAATTATATCACGCACTTTATTAATGATAACTCAGAGTTTATTAAAAAAGGGCCTGAGACCAAATAGATAAATAACACAGCAGAAAGCAAAAGTAGTAGTAGACCACACGACTTGCCACAGGCAATCGTCTGGGGCATAGGCCTAGTCGTCAAGATCCTCACTGTCCTGATATACGACTTCTCCTGAATAAAGATTATTCAGCAAGAGTAAGCACAACTTCCGTGCTTGCAAGTTACACCCAATATTGAAAGGTAATACATGCATAAGATAAACAAAGGATATTGGCAGGGTTCATTTTGCATAAACAACATTTTCAAGTTAAGTATACATATTAATTTCCAAGGCCAGTTTGTATATTATAACTAAAATCAGTGTTTGAAATGACAATGTATAGTGGATAACCTCCATTTGTTGAATGGTGAAGGATAACCTCCTATCACCTGGCAAACCGCCTAATTTTTTCTATAGGATTAACCATCCTAAAATCATCTGATGAAATCATTTTATAAACCAGAAAACAAAGTCTAACTTAGAGTGGCTTTGCTAGCATGTCCATGACCGCGGACGCGGCAATTCGAATAGTTTCTACTCTATAGAGTTTGTACAGCTTTACCCACATGAGATAATTAGCTTTTAATGTCGGCCAATGCACGCTTCCGAAGGCGTGTGACTAAGCAATTATCATGAGGACTTTACAATGTGATGTCAAAGTGTATTTATGCCCGCTAAGGTTTCGCTACCTTTGGACTAACCATCCTCCAGAAGCCCCCTCTTGCGCTAGGTGGGACAAAAAGTCTAACCGACACCCACACAAACAACATAGCACAAATAACACTAAAACGCCACAAATTAGTTAGCCAAATCCTGCCCATAGAAGACATGTGGTGGTACGGTAAGGTGTAACAAAAAGTGGCTCAAAGACCGGTCCTCAATTGACTTGGGCGTCTTCCGATTGAAACCCTGGGCCTTAGTCCTAACCAGACTAAATCCGTGCATGAACTTGCACCCACCATTCAGCCAATTCGCCCAAGTCCAAACCCATTTTTTATTTTATTTAGAGTAAAACCCTCTTTATAAACCTTTTGTGGTAAAACAATACCACGGGGACAAATTTAAATCAAGTTTGTAAAGATTTGGCTAAACCTTCCTAAATTTATAAGTGTGATCTAAGCATGGCTAAGCATATGACAAATTTTGCCTAAGGGTGACAAGGCGTTCATATTCAATAATCAAATTGGCCATACAAAAAATTATGGAATAACTATATACAAAAACAGGGCATTCAAACAATTATATAAACATATGCATGCAATAGTAATTTCAAAACAGAAATTAAATACTTTAAAATACTGGGAACAATATGATCAATGGTGTAACTTGCCTTCGTTGAAGTCATGAAACTCTAAATCGTCATAAGGATCTAACTCTCCAAAGTCGTCGAGATCTATACGCGAAAATACGATAAATTCAATTCAAATTCAAATAAATTCAAAAAGACAACTCAAAATAACTCCAAATTGAAATCTTTTAGTTTAGTTAGCTAGATTATAATTTTATACAAATTTTGCAACTTGAAACACCCAATTTGGAGTTCAGATGCAAAAGATATGAATTTTTAAAGTTTAAACCTAAATCTGCAATTTAAATGAATTTCCTGAATTATTTTTCTAAAGGAAATATATTTACTGCGCAATGCTGACACGAGCGAGGGATTTTCCAGAAATAAAAAGGAATTAAAATAATTCCTGACATGCGGGCCCTACGTGTCATAGACACGGTCTATGTGAGCCGGGCCTACGAGCTTCCTGGCTCAGGAGGGAGGCACTGACACAGCTGAGGTGGCTGCCACATGGGCAGCCACGTGTGAAATAGCGCCGAGCTGGCGGTGACGTGGTCCAGCCACGTATGCCCGACGGAGGAGGGTGCTCCGGTGACCACCCTCGCCGACGCTACGAGCCACGGCGAGGCTTAGGATTGTGCACAAAAGAAAGAGGGGAAGATGCCGAACGCGATGCTCACCGGAGTTGTGAGGATGCACGGCGGAAAGGTCATCGGCGATGGGGTTATGCGGCGGCAAGGTTCAGTCGTCGACGAAGCAGATGTTCCCGGGGTCCTCGGCGGAGTGGGTGGCGGCGGCGGCTTCGGAAAGACAAGGCGATGACGATGGTGCCGACGGCGGGGGCGGAGGGGCTCTGGTGATGGCGTAAGCGGAGCTTGAAGCTTTCGCAGTCGCCGGAGAAGAATCTCAAAATTAGGGCACTTTGGTGACGGAGGCGAGCTGTGGATGGTGGCTACGAGTTGTGGAGGTCGAGGCGGTCCCGGCGATCCTATTTATAGGGTGCGGGTGCGGCCGAGCTTCGTAGGGCGCAAGAAGGTCCGCGCGGTCACGGTGGCAAGATTTAGGGGATTTAGGGCGCAGGGAGGGAAGGTGATGGCCGTGTCAGGGGCGGAGGGGATCCAGGGTTTAAATGCGCGCGACGATCACGGAGATGCGGTCGGATTTGGGCATAAATGGAAGGTTTCCGATTGGCATCAATGGCGGACGTGCTGGGAAAAAGGAAAGAGGGGAGGAGGAAGAAAGGAAGGTAGACGACGGCGTTGGACCGTTGGATTTTGATCGTGCGGTGGACGAGGTAGGAGCGAATCGGTAAGTTAGGGTTGGGCGTAGCCGTTGGATTTTAATCCAACGATCGCGATAGATCAAGGAGGGTGCGGGGAAGTAGTTAAGTCTCTGATGCACGTGAACTGTTGGATCTAGATCTGACGGTCCCAATTGAGTGATGCATTGGATTTCAATCCGACGGCTGAGATTCTGGCCGTTGGATTTCAATCCGACGGCTGAGATGTGTGCGGGGGTTAATGCGCGTGAGAGGCGGGCCGCTGTGGGCTACACGCGCGCAAAAAGGGAATTCGGCCGGCTAAGATTCGGCCCAAACCCCATTTAGGATTTTCTTTTGATTTTCTAATTGACTAAATGTTGGCAATTCAATTAGGCTTTAGAAAATAGCAAATTAAGTCTAAAATTTTTGAGAAAATTCACAGAAATTCTTTGGAGCATTTAGGACTTAAATAAAATAATTCCAACTATTATTTGGTAATAGATTTTGCAAATAAATTGGTTTAGCTTTAAATTAATTAAGTAAAAGCTTTTTAAAATTCCAAAAAAAATCCACAAAAATAATTAAATTTTATTTTCTTCTGAAATTGAAAATTTGGGCTGCTACAGTTATCCATGGCATCAAACCTCGGGGTGCTAGTTTGGAACGTGAGGGGCTTAACTCCCTGGCTAGGCGGAACATAATTCGTTTATTCATCCAGTCAGCCAATGCTGCTATTGTATGTCTGCAAGAATCAAAACTGGAAACTGCTCACCAAAGTACTGTAACTCAAACTCTCGGTGCCGACTTTGATGGCTTCGACTATCTCCCGGCGGATGGCACCCGACATGTCGTTATTGTAGGGTGGCGCTCAGACATGGTGACGCTCTCATCTTTTCAAAAAGGAGAGTTCACCATCTCGGCCAATGTTGGGGCCATGGCAGACGATGCCCAATGGTACATCACCTCTGTCTATGAGGCGCAGTTGGAGGCAGACAAGGTTCACTTCATCTCGGAGCTGACCACCATCAGGGCCAATGTCCAGCTCCCGTGAATGCTTAATGGCGACTTCAACTTGATCTGCGACCCCGCCGACAAGAACAATCTTTGTATCAACCGAAGGCTAATGAGTAGATTCTGGCACGCCCTCAATTTGATGGCCCTCTCGAAGATGCCTCTCGCTGGACGCCATTTCACTTGGAGCAATGAACAGTCGCATCCCACGTTGGTGAAGTTGGATAGGGTTTTTTTCTCTAGCTCATGGGATGACCTCTACCCGACGAGCTAGCTACAAGCTCTAAGTTCCTTGATCTCAGATCATTTCTCGATGGTGCTGGACTGCCACGCTCCTTTTTTGTGCTAGACAGTTTCGCTTCAATACTTTATAGACCAGAATCGAGGGCTTCCAAGATGTTGTCCTCGCAGCATGGTCGTTGGTAGTGCACAGTGAGGACCCGTACGTCGTCCTCGACACCAAGCTGCACCGGACAGCTACGACACTACAAAAGTGGGGGCAACGCAAGCTTAGTGGCCTTGGTCTGTTGCTCCAGATCGCCCACGAGATCATCCTTCGGCTCGATCAAGCACAAGACTATCGCCTTCTCTCCAGCGGTGAGCGTAGGCCCCGCGCTCTCCTTAAAGGGAAATGCCTCGCTCTGGCGTCTCTGGAGTACATTCGCCAACATCGGTGTGCGCGCATCACGTACCTCCACGAGGGCGACGCCAACACGAAGTACTTCCACATGAAGGCCAATGTGCGGCGCCGCAAGAAGCTTATTCCTAGACTTTCACATGGTGGCCGCGTCGCCACGAGCCAAGAGGACAAGTTGGAAATGTTAGGAGATTACTTCACAGAGATCATGGGCTCTCCAGCGCCAGCAGCACACCCATTGAGGTTGCATGCACTCAGCCTACCCTCCCTCGTCCCCTCAGAAGCTGCTGCTCTTGAAGCCCCCTTCCTGGAGGATGAGGTCATAATCGCCATCATGGCGATGTCGTCAGAGAAGGCACCAGGGCCAAATGGATTCTCCGGGTTGTTTTACAAGCTCTGTTAGCCAACCATCAAGGGAGATCTACTGAACGCCATCGCCAAATTCCACAGCGGGAATGTTCAAAACTTTCACAAGCTCAACTCCGCCAACCTTACACTGCTTCCAAAGAAGGACGAGCCAAAAGCTATCAAGGACTTTCGTCCGATCAGTTTAATACACAGCTTCTCCAAGATCATAACCAAATTAATGTCACTACGACTCTCCCCCGTGATTGGCAACTTGGTGTCACTTGTGCAATCGGCCTTCATTACAAAGCGTTGTATCCACGAGAATTTCAAGCTAGTTCGTAACACCGCAGTGACGCTGCATAGGAAGAAAATTCCCTTCCACCTCAAAATTGATATTACAAAGGCCTTTGATACTTTATCCTGAGAGTTCCTGTTGAGTGTTCTAGCGCAACTTGGCTTCAGTAGCAGATGGTGTTGTTGGATCGTTGCCATCCTTCGTATAGCAACCACGTCGATCCTGCTCAATGGTGGCCATGGTCCGCCCCTATCCTTCGTGCGGGGAGTGCGGCAAGGGGACCCGCTTTCCCCGCCCTGTTCATCATGGCTATGGATGTCCTGCAGGCTGCGGCGATATGGGCCACGTGTTGGGGGTTGCTAAGCCCCCTCGGCCGCTTGGGGACGCAGCCGTGCGTCTCCATCTACACGGACGATGCTGTGTTCTTCTTCACCCCTTCATCCCAAGGTTGTGATGTGGTGAGGGAGTTGTTGTTCATCTTCGGCAGGGCATCTGGTCTCACCTCCAACCTGACCAAGAGCTCCATCATGACTATTAGCTGCGATGATGAGACCGAGACAATCGTCGCGGCCGCGTTACAGTGTCGACGGCTTCGCTTCCCGATCGCGTACCTTGGACTCCTACTCTCAATTCGCTCTTAGGAAGAGTGACATTCAGCCGCTTGTCGACAAATTCTCGAAAAGTTAGCCGGGAGGAAACCTAAACTCCTAACTCCAGACGGATGCATCATACTCACTAGATCTATCTTGATGGATCTATCTTGATGGCGCTGCCGGTTCACTTCATGATGGTCTTTAGGCTTCCTCAGTGAGCAATCAAGTTAATAAACCGTAAGTGTCGTGCTTTCGTTTCGAAGGGGTCTGACTCCATCAGTGGCAGTCATTGCTTGCTTGCCTGGTCGAAGGTCTACAGACTGCTCCGATGTGGGGGGCTGGGTATCCATAATTTGACGTCGTTCAGTGCTGCGCTCCGCCTTCGTTGGCACTGGAACAGCTGGGATCCCAAGCCAAAGCCATGGCACGGTGTGACGACCGGCAAAGACGCGGACATCTTGCCCATGTTCAGAGTAGCCACAACTATTCGGCTGGGTGATGGCTCACGTGCACGCTTCTGGCATGATCACTGGATCGAAGGTGGGTGCTCGGTTGCCGATGTCATGCCAGCCCTGATCTCCTTTGTTAGAAAAAAAACAAGTATGTTGCGGAGGCTTTCGCCAATAATTCCTGAACTAAGGACCTAAGGGGGGCCTATCGTTGCTGGCGTTGGCGTAGTACTTGAAGCTATGGGACATTGTCACCTGCACTCTGCTCCACACCGGCAGGAACGACGAAATTACCTAGAGGCACTCGGTCCACGACAAGTACTCGGCTTGTTCTACCTATCAGCTCTTCTTTACAGCTTCAACAACCTTCTCTTACCACAAGTGCATCTGGAAATCCAAAGCGCCGTCACGATGCAAGTTTTTTATGTGGTTGGTTATTCATGAGAAGTGCCTCACCAACGATAATATCCAATGGCGTGGTTGGCCCAATCTCGGGTGTTGTTCTCTTTGCAATCACCCTAGCGAGAGTTGCAAGTACCTGTTCATCGACTGTCCCTTCTCAACCGAGGTCTGGGCAAGATTTAGGATATGGAGCAGCATCCAGTTTCTGATCCCCTCCGCGGCGATGTATAGCTCCCAAGATTGGTGGCTTACCACGAGGAAGTTAACCTCAAAACCGCTCCGACGGGATTTTGACAAGGTGACCATCCTCGTTCATTGGTGTATCTGGAAAGAGTGTAATGCCAGAATTTTTGAGGGACGCTGCCGGCCTACGACCGATGTAATCTGGAGTATCAAGGAGGAAATCTTCTCATGGAAGGTTGCCGGTTGTGTTTCAGCTTTTCAGTCCCCTGTGTGTAACATGTCGGTGCTACCTTAGCATAGCCGTTTGAGGCTACAAGGTAGTTTTCCATTTCAGAGAGCTTTTTCTCTCTCTTCTTGTTTCTCTGAACTTGTTCTCTTATTTTTAATATATTTAGCCCGAAAATCTTCCAACCGGTCTGTCGATTATATTTTACGGCCAAGGGGTTGGGCTCGCATCTCGGATGGATGCGCGTGGTTGGCACTCGGTGCGGCCCTTGCCCATTGTGTGGATCAGATTCATGAGGGGTCAAAGGCAATGTCCATCGTGGACTGGAGGACCTTCTCCCGCAGGCTTATAAATTCCCTGAACCGAGCCAGGTTTCGGTTCATCACCGTTCCTCCCTATCCTCTTTTTCCCACGATCAACAGCCAAGATGTTCCCCACTCAACACACATCCCCCTCCAAATCTGAACTCTACACATACTTCTCCTCCCGTAATCTCTACACCATGCCCGCCACGGCTCAACACGCCCCAAGCGTCGGGTGACCCAGCTTCATCGTCGACTCCACGTGGTATGGACGCCGGGCAACGCCACCACTCATCAGTGACGTGTTCCGCCGTTAAACCGCCAACCAGGGATGGATTGTCCCTTCTGGCGAGGTAGGGCGGCCGCCAAAGCTCCCCCGTCGAACGGACCCCCTCCCCACCTCCTAGTACCCAGCGGCCAACACCTACCGACAAGGACACGATTTGTCCAGGTAGAAGATGACCGTCGACCGGGGCGCATTATCTTCTTCGTTAATGGGCCTACCTGTCCGCTTGTTGTAGACATGATCTTAGGGCTAATCTCTAACTTAGACATGAACCCTAACCCAAATCATGAACACCTACATAAACATTAGAGCGGAATCGTTAGGGCTTACCCGAACCTGAGGAGGCCATGAGAGTGGTAGATGAGTCGGTGTAGAGCCGGGATGGAGGAGCGGTTGTGGTCGGCGGCCACAGGGATGGCGACGACGAGGGTGTGGTGGTCACGGTCTTCGCTCACCTTCGCGCATAAAACCGGATCGGATCTGTTGGGGGTCATTTAGCTAAGAACAACTCACTGCACAAAGCCTGCCGAGCCCCCATCGTTTTTGTAGCGCGGTGAACGGGACCAAAACCAACACGGGTGGTTGCACCCCCAATCAGGGCGCGAGTGGGGCGTGCCCCCTTGAAACTCAGAAGTCGTTAGCCGAGCGAGATCAACCCAACATTCTCCCCTTTGATCGTAAGGCTAACATCATAAGCCCATTCTCAATAAAATAGCATACCAAGGTAATGCGTCGCATGACCAATGAAGTGTCATACAACCACAGTACCTATAGTGTACTATCTCATCTTGAAATGGATATTCATTATACATGATGGGAGTTAGTTTGCTTTAAGGTCCTTTTATCCAGAATCAGAGGCTTTCCAATAAACCCATGCCGGCAACATGATCACGAAAGATATTGGGTGGTAAGCCTTTAGTAAGCGGATCCGCAAGCATTGACTTAGTACTAATATGCTTGATACTGATGGTTTGATCCTGGATTTTATCTTTCATAACATGATACTTAATGTCAATATGTTTGGCAGCACCACTTGACTTGTTGTTACTCGCATAAAAGACTGCGGGTTCGTTATCGCAGTATAAGGTGAGTGGTTTAAAGATACTGTCTACCACTCTAAGTCCCGGGATAAAGTTCTTAAGCCATACAACCTGCCCGGTGGCCTCATAACATGCCACAAACTCAGCTTGCATCGTTGAAGATGCCGTAAGGGTTTGTTTGGAGCTTTTCCACGAGATAGCTCCTCCAGCGAGTGTGAAGATATAACCTGACGTGGATTTCATAGTATCAACACATCCCGCAAAATCTGAGTCTGAATAACCAACAACTTCAAGGTTATCAGAAATCTTATATGTGAGCATGAAATGCTTAGTAGCTTGCATATAGCGCAAGACTTTCTTAACGGCCTTCTAGTGGTCCGGTCCTGGATTTGACTGATATCTGCCAAGCATCCCGGTTACAAAAGCTAAATCAGGGTGTGTACATACTTGAGCATACATAATACTTCCGACAGCTGAAGCATAAGGAACCGACTTCATCTTATCAGTTTCATATTGGTTCCTTGGACATTGAAATGTCCCAAACTTATCGCCCTTAACAATAGGAGCGAGCGAGCGAGCACTTATGCATATTGTATTTCTTGATTATCTGTCAATGTATGCCTTCGAGATAAACCTAATATTCCTTTGGACCTATCTCGGTGAATCTCAATGCCAAGAACGTAAGAGGCATCACCAAGATCCTTCATATCAAAATTAGATGAAAGAAATCTCTTGGTCTCAAACAGCATATCCTTATCACTGCTGACCAATAAGATGTCATCCACATAAAGCACTAAGATGGTGAATTTACTCCCCTTGAACTTAACATATATGCAATTATCAACTTCATTTTCCTTAAAACCAAAATTCCTTAATATCTTATCGAATTTGAGGTACCACTGCCTCGACGTTTGCTTCAACCCATAAATTGATTTCTTAAGTCGACATCCCATATGCTCCTTGCCTTCCACGACAAAACCTTCCAGTTGAGCCATGTATACGTCCTCTTGCAAGTCACCATTAAGAAATGTCGTCTTAACATCCATCTGATGTAGCTCTAAATCATAATGAGCCACAAGTGCCATAACGATTCTGAATGAATCTTTAGTTGAGACAGGAGAAAATGTGTCATTATAATCAATCCCCTCTCTTTGTGAGAAGCCTTTTGCTATAAGCCTTGCTTTGAACCTTTCGATATTTCCCTTAGAGTCGTGCTTGGTTTTGTAGACCCATTTACAGCCTACTGTTTTGACTCCGTCAGGAATTTCTACTAGATCTCATACATCATTTGTGCTCATAGACTTTAGCTCATCCTTCGTGGCATCAAGCCACTTAGGAGAATGTTCACTCATCATGGCCTCCTTATAAGAGGTGGGATTATCTACTTTCTCTATATCATTAATATCCTCATTCATATATACAACATAATCATTTGGGATGGCAGATCTTCTCTCCCGCTGTGATCTTCTAATAGGTTCATTAGCTATTATAGGAGACTGTTGAGGCTCATTATTAGGTGCAGCATTAGGAATTTCAGAGACCTTAGCAGTGGGTGCAACAACATTATTTTCTACTGGAGGTGCAACCATCTGAGGCACAGGAATAAAAGTATCTGGGATAAACGGTGAAGGAACATAAACCCGCTTCTCCTCAAGATCTATTTTCCTGGGTTCCAGTTTCTCATTATTCTCTAAGAACACAGCGTGTCTTGTCTCTACAAACTTAGTTACCCTATCAGGACAATAAAACCGATACCCTTTGGATCTCTCAGGGTACCCAATAAAATGACAACTTATTGTTTTAGGGTCTAATTTTCCAATATATGGATTAAATATCTTAGCTTCAGCACGACAGCCCCACACTCGTAAATATTTCATACTCGGTTTTCCCTAGTCCATAATTCATAAGCTATTTTAGGCACTGATTTACTGGGGACCCGATTAAGAATATGTGCAGCTGTCTTTAGTGCTTCCATCTACAAATTAATTGGTAAACTAGAGTGACTAAGCATGCTCTGTACCATATCCATAAGTGTACGGTTGCGTCTCTCAGCTACTCTATTCTGCTAAGGTTCACCTGGCATAGAATACTGGGCAACAATGCCATTTTCCTGAAGGAACTTAGCGAAAGGACCAGGAATTTGTCTATAAGGGGCATGTCTTCCATAATATTCTCCCCCACGATCCGATCTTACCATTTTAATTCTTAGGTTGTCCTGATTTTCAACTTCAGCCTTAAATATCTTAAATTTGTCAAGTGACTCAGATCGGTCTTTAATAGGAAAGATATAACCATAACGGGAGAAATCATCAGTGAATGTGATAAAAGAATCAAAGCCATCCACTGATGTCACAGGAAAAAGACCACAAATATCAGTATGAATTAATTCTAAGAGTCCTGTGCTGCGAGTAGCTCCCTTCTTTATTTGTTTCACATATTTTCCTTTAATGCAATCAATGCGGTGGTCCAGTCGAGAAAATCTAATGGGTGGAGAATCTCTTCCTTAATGAGACGCTCCATTCTCCCCTTCGAAATGTGGCCTAAACGACAGTGCCACAATTTCGAAGAAGTCTCATTATTCTTTTTACACTTAGCATCACACATATTCAATGATACAGGAGATTCATTAAGGGAAAGCATATAAAGCTTGTCTCGTCTAAAAGCAATACCAATATCATTAGAATTAAACGTAATAATACATTTATTATCACCAAAAATACACTTAAAACCTTCATCGTCCAACAAAGAAACTGAAATCAAATTCCTCCAAATGGAAGGAACATAAACTACATTATTGAGACGAAGCAAGAAGCCGTTGTCTAAAACTAATGAAATAGATCCTATTGATTCTACTTCGGCTTCCTTTCCATCCGCGACTCTAAGGCTTCGCTCCCCCTTTCTTAGTGTTCTCGCGGTAAGGAATCCCTGTAAAGAATTAGTAACGTGCACAGTTGCACCTGAGTCAATCCACTAGGAATTAATGAAAAAATTAGCATAAAGAGTTTCATCAACAAAAGTTATTATATCATTACCCTTCTTTGCGAGCCACTTTAAGAATCCGACACAGTCCTTCTGAAAGTGCCCTGGCTGCTTGCAGAAATAACATTAACCCCCTTTAGGTGCTCCAGCGGGAGCCACATGAGGCTTAGGTGCAGTGTGCACTTTAGGCCCCGACTTATCAGCATTGGGGGAGAACGCCAGCTTCTTCTTAGATTTGAAATCCTCTTGGAACTTCCTTTTATTAGAGCCACCAACTTGAAGTGCAAGATCCCTCTTTTTCGTCCTTATTCTTTCCTCCTCCTGGACACACATGGCGATCAAATCGCTCATGCTGCATTTTTCTTTCTGAGTATTGTAGTTGATCTTAAATGCTGTGTACTCAGAAGGAAGAGAGGTCATAATGAAATGGACTAGGAAACCATCAGATATTTCCATGTCCATGCCTTTAAGTTTTCCGGCAATATCAGTCATCATCATGATGTGTTCTCTAATGCTGCCGGATCCATCATACTTGGTTGACAAGAGCCTCTGAATTAGAGTACTGGCGTAAACTTTTGTGGAGCCTTTAAATTTCTCCTCAATTGATGCCAAATACGAATCGGGGATTGCTCCCCTGATCCCAACTGAAATGGAGGTCTTCATAATCATAAGTGATAGATGGTTGAACCGCTCCCATTTCTCAGCATTAGTTTCATAAATTTTCTTTTTGTCATCATAATTTTCCTCACCTTCGGTGGGGGGAATGGGAGCTGGCACCCTTAAAGCATAATCGAGATCTAAAACCTCAAGGACAACAAGGATCCTTTCCTTCCAGGTGGGAAAATTGCTCCCCGTAAGCTGCTCAATGTTGTCGATTGTGGCAGCGACATTTGATGCATTTATTGCTGAATACCAAAATACAGGGCATAAATTAGAATTGACATAAGAATATGTTGCATGTAATTAATCCTACGTTGGTCTGATTAATAACACACAAAAACTATAGTTCTAATTCACATCACCGTTGGGCAGAAAATGAAAAAGAACTAAACAATTAATATGGCCACACATAATTATAATCAACGTTGGTCAGAATATAATCATATGCATATACATAATGCCATAATAATGAAACATGAAATCTCTAATTAAAATATCTCGTTGGTTCAATTTCAATCAGAGATAAAAACTTAATTATGTGGTAATAATACATTATTTATTGGGCAATAATACATTATTCATGACATATCATAATTGGACAATCATAACAATAATCAAAACAGTGCACAAAAAAAGAATTAATCACAAGGAAAAAGCACTGAAAATAAAAGAAAAGGAGAAACCCACTGTTCATGGGCCTCCTTACACAAAACCTCAGTTACCGGCCCAAAAACGAGCGCGGCCCAAAATGCGCGTGCGGCCCACACGCGCGTGGCCCAAAAAAGCTCGGCCAGCCCAAATCCACAAGCGCCGTTCGATCTTCATCTGATGGCCGAAAAACAGCCGGCCCAACGCCTTCCCCAACCCGCGAAACGGCGAACGTAGGATCTGATCGAACGGACGACGTGCGTCGCGGGCGAGATAAATCGCCGGAAACCCTAACCCTAACGTATTTCTCCCTCTCCTCGCGAAAAAGACGGGCGACGGCAGCGTCGGCGGCGTCGCGGCTTGAGGCACGTGCGTGGAGCGGCGGCTACGCGAGCGAGAAGGGAGCACAAGCGGTAGTGGCGGCAGGTGGCGCCTCCTCAGCCCTCCTCGCCGGCGCGTGCGTGCAACCGAGGTTGCGCGCGCGGCCGTCGAGTGGAGCTGCGGTGGCGCCCGTGACGGAGAAGACCTCGCGATCTCCAAAAGGTAAGCTTCCGCCGCATCATTTTGGGTTCTTAGGGTTTTGATTGGGGTTCTAGGGCTCGGATGGTGGGGATTTCGTTAGGGTTCTTGAATCCCCTCCTTCTAAGTGCTAAACTAAACCGTAAAACATTAGATCCGGCCATTAAAGTTTTAGATCTGAGCCTCTAGTTCTTAGTTCTAAACTTTTGATCATTAGATTCGGGCAAAACAAGTTCGGTTTTAACTGATTTGAGTTCAAGGAGAGCTAGGGTTGCTCTGATACCAAATGTAGACATGATCTTAGGGCTAATCTCTAACTTAGACATGAACCCTAACCCAAATCATGAACACCTACATAAACATTAGAGCGGAATCGTTAGGGCTTACCCGAACCTGAGGAGGCCATGAGAGTGGTAGATGAGTCGGTGTAGAGCCGGGATGGAGGAGCGGTTGTGGTCGGCGGCCGTAGGGATGGCGACGACGAGGGCGTGGAGGTCACGGTCTTCGCTCACCTTCGCGCACAAAATCGGATCGGATCTGTTGGGGGTCGTTTAGCTAAGAACAACTCACTGCACAAAGCCTGCCGAGCCCCCATCGTTTTTGTAGAGAGGTGAACGGGACCAAAACCAACACGGGTGGTTGCGCCCCCGATCAGGGCGCGAGTGGGGCGTGCCCCCTTGAAACTCGGAAGTCGTTAGCCGAGCGAGATCAACCCAACACTTGTAGGCCGTTAACTTGGGCCTGGCCTAGCCCAGCCTAGTAGAAGCACCAAGCCAAGCGACTAGAGAGGCAGCTAGCAGTGGCCAGATGAACCGTGCCGTCCGAGCCGGCAAGAAGCACGTGACTGTTGGGCTGGTCTGGGCACGACACGGCCCGACCAGATGTACCGTCCTTGGATCGGCATCCTGGCCCGACGGACCAGTCCAACACAACACGCATAGTGTCGTTCCTAGTCCAACACGACCGACGCTGAGGAGGATGAGGCAGTCGATGTGTGGCACGACGGCGGTGGGGGCACGAAGACAACGGTTGGGCGCGGACGGCTAACATGACCCAGCAACAGTAGTAGCGCTCTAACTCCCATCCGGTCTCCTCATGAGCATAGGTGCACGACTCCTCCATGAGTCCACCTCCTAAGTCCTAACCCTAGAGCGGCGGTGACCGACTACCGCCGACCGGAGTAGCGAGGCGAGGTCGCCGAGGCCAAGGGGCGGGGCGTGGGTGCGGCGAGCAAGGGGCGTGGAGTGGGGCGCAGTGGCAAGGTGTGTGGGCCGTAAGCGAGCTGCAAGCAACTGTTGGAGATATGCCCTAGAGGCAATCATTTTGATGATGATATTTCGTTGTATCCATGATTTAATAAATGTTCCTTGAATATTGCCTTTGTGTTGATTAACAAGTATGTGACTTGTTTGTGAAACTCTTTACTTGTATGGTTATTCTAAAGTTGTCCCTAGTCGGAGTTCATGTGAGGACACACATGAATGATGGATTAGCACATGTATCGGTTGATGACCATGTTTCACAGGTCATAGACATGGAGATGTCAAACCAATAATGTGGACACATGTTTAGAACATGGGGTTGGACCGACCCAACATGAGACATAGCTTTTATACTTATGGTTCTCTCTACACAATGTGTACGCCTTGTCCTTAGACCGAGATTGTCGCATGTACTTGAGATGTGAATAGACCTACTTAGGGGCTATCAAACGCTACTCATGGCCGGGTAGTTATAAAGGTAGCTTTGGGTTTGTCATGAAGCATCTTTGCGAGGCATGGTCGGTCGAGATGGGATTTGCCCTCTCTACCGAGAGAGATATCTGGGCCTCGAGTGATCGGATCCGAAATGCATGGTCATGCTACTTAAGGTTAAGAGTTAACCTAGTAAGGGATTCCGGATCACAGGATCGAGAAAGAGTGGTCGACTTGGAGCTCGACCAATATCGTGAGGCAAAGGGATTGGCATGTACATAACGTTGTGATGGTTCGTCCGATATGATCTTTACGTGCGTTTAGGAGTTGGCACGTCTTGCTAGAGGCCGCTACCAACTATTGACCAAGTATGTGTACTTGCGTCATGTCTAAACATACGTGAACCTATAGGGTCACACACTTAAGGGGCTGAAGCCTAATTCGGATTGGATCCGAATTAGACTGGGCATTGAGTCCTAATGGGCCTCTATTCGTAGAAGCCCATTATAAGGATGTCTATAAAAGGAGGGCGGCGCATCGGTTAAGGGTTGAGTTTTTCGTGACATCCTCAAACCCCGCCGCCACCTCTCCCACGCCCTAGTCGCCGCGCGGATCTAGTAGTCCGGCGTCGCGCCGCTTCCTCCGTCACGTGTGGATACCTTTGAAGGCGCTGCATCTGTGGCGTTGGGACGAACCGCAAGAAAGGAGTTGTATGTGGGACGCCACGACGAGGACGAGGAAGTAGTACGACTACTCTGCCCCGACGTACTGCATCAACTTGGTACGACTACACTGCCCCGACGCGCTGCATCAACTTCCGCACCTGCGCGTCTAGTGGTAAGACCGTGATCTATAACTGCAGTGATCTTGGTTTACGGGTAGAATTTTTTAATTTGCGCTAGTGTAGCCTACCCGTTTCCCTACAACAACTGCAAGTAGAGGTCGGCCGAGGGCCTGACGGCGGCTGGCAAGAGCAGAGGCTGAAGGGGCTTATAAAAAATGAGCAAGCAAGGCAACAATATAATGGGGAAAATCCAATATTAAGTATTTTTAGACTCTAAGTGATAAATCTTTGTTCTTTACTCTTTATTTGTCAAAATCAAATGGAGTATTGGAATTTATTATCATTTGTTGCTTGTTTGATTTGGTAGAAATAGATTTGTTCAAACTATTATATTCGATAACTTGGTAACAAATTGAGAGTAAGCTTCATTTGTGAGGTATTTTTCGATGTCTTATCTTTATCTTCATGTATTCGTATGCGGATTGTAGCTGTTAATTTCATTTAATGTCATACATTCTTATTAGTACTATTACAATATAGTTTATGCATAGATTTTTTGCTTTTAAGTAAATACTGTTTGGTCATGCTTGTGATTTCGACGTACCTAAAAATTAGTCATGTGTTCGCCACTGCTGCCAACCTCGGGCCCGCCTCGACCAGCACCTCGCCACGCTTGGCCACCGTAAGCACTCACCACCAAGGCAAGACTTGACCTAAGTGGAAAAAAAGAAAGGAATTAAGGGTGTGTTTGGTTCGATGGATGAGCTCGTATCCGGATCAAATTATCCCAAATATGTCTCGTCTTATGTTTGGTTGAAGGAATATAACTAATCCATCCCGGATGAGATGCTAAAACTTTGAAAAATATTCCAACTAGATACTGTATAATCTCGTACGGAAAACGACCGAAACCACCCCGTCCCGAACGGCGCTCGCTCGCGTCGCGTGGGCACACAGTCACCACTCACCCACCAAAACATGGGGCAGGAGGAAAGAAGCAAGGAACTATCGCTAGTTCATTGCGCATCTCTACCAAGACCCAGGTCTCCCCGCTCGGCACTGAAGTCCACTGCGATCTACAGGTGCGTGGATGTTTCTTCTTTGCCTGCCATTAACGAAGCTTAATCATCACATATAGCTCCTTTCCGATGAATAAGTTCTTAATCCATTTTAGTTTGCTCTCGTCTGATTCAGCGATTCGGTATCCCTCCTGGACTCCCTACTGCAGTTCTACCTTTCTTTAATTTGTAAATCACGGTTGCAAGTTCGCTCTTCTTCTCCTCCTCTTTGCCTCTAACATTTCCATCTCTATTAGATCTGAACAGTGAACAGAAACAACCGGCACTTCCCTTTGGATTGGACTGCAAAGAGTGTAGTTCTTATGTGAGTTGACTTTGAGGGGGGAAGGTCTTTTCTGTTCATTAAGAGCTTCTGATTCGATTCTTTGCTCTTGTTTAGCAATCCTGTAATACTGCCTGCCATCGAAATATTGTGTTGCATCATGCGCTCGGTGGGCTGCGGCCGTGGGCCGGAACGGTCGTGCTCGGCGGTGGCACCGAGGTCACGATAGCAGCGTGTGGAATGCCCTTCTGATTTGATTTGATTCTATTCGATTCCTGACTCCTTTCGACTATGTCCTGCTCACTACTGACATTGTCTTGCTAACTACATCTTCGTCGGTGTCTTCGACACATTTTTTTTTGGGAACCATGTTTACCTGCATTTTCATCTTCCTTAATGCTGCAGGGTTAATCCTGAATTCCTGATCACACTGATCGCCCGGTATCTGCATTGCAGTCCCATTTCCTAGGCCACCTTCAAGTCACCAGCAGGTGAGCATTAGCTCGTATGGACCATTACCTTCACATGCTGCAGATTCAGTTCTTCACTTGATAGATTTGTGCCCTGTACTTCTGAATGTGATGGATTTCTGGACAGCTGCAACCATGTTTGCCGCCTTTCTTATTGATGATTGATTTCCTTGAATACATGTAAAGTGGCTTTAGCCCATCATCAAATCAAAACGATTACTTGATTAGGAAAATCATCCATAGCTGGTCCTGAAATTTCGCCATCCATTTTTTAAAGAGAGGTTCAATCATTTGCCACTGCCTAAACATGCATAATTTAGGATTTGCCACTGATGTGAGTATGACACGTGGTCCCAGTGGCAAATCCTAAAATTCACCCTTAGGCAGTGGCAAATAATTAATTATCTCTTTTTTAAAAGGTATAGCACGAGAGGGGAGTATGCTACCAATAATTTGTTAATATCCATATGGAGATTAATTACATCAACTTGCAGTGCACTTGAGGCCTTAAGTGACCAACACACCGCTTAACTCAGTTGACCACTTAGCGCATATTGGATTAACTATAGAAAAAAGTTCATCCGTGGTCCCTCAACTCTTCCTGCGGTTGAAATATGGACTTTTTCCTAATCAACTGCTTAGTTGATCACTTAGTTCGAACCGAGGTTAGAGTTCAGGGTTGAAATATGGACTTTTCCTAATTAACTGCTTCAGGTACTTCCCCCATTGCAGTACCTTCATCCTGAGTAGTTTTTCTTGCCTCATATTTCTGGTACTTGCAGTCGCGTTTCCTTCACAGTTCACAAGATCTCTCCAAATTTTGAGTCCTATATTTTCCCTCTGTATCCCCTGCACCCAACTTTTCCGCTGAATCTAGTTAAGGATTGAGTTCCACAAGGCTGAAACATGGATGATAATCCACTTGTTCCTTTCTCGAGGAACTTTAAATGTAAACTTCTCTGAACCCCATGGTTTATCAGACCTGTCTAGCCTCTAGAAAATGTGCGGTCAAAATAAAAAGATGTTCATTTCCTGTTGCTAACATCCAAAAGGGGTTAACTAGGATCCTCTGTTCAGCCTAGTATCCTTCCAATCTTTATAGCACTAGCCAGTTATATTCTTACTAAACTTTTTTTGAGGGAGCAAGGTTTTTCCAGCTAAATTCAGAAAAAATGGCTTAGGTTAAACCTCTATTTACCATACTATTTTAAGTGCTTCTATGCGATCTCAGCTACAAGGACGGATTCTCCAGTAACCAATATCTTCATGTATGGTATGATATAATTTTAAGTGGAAATATGCTATAAAGTCTGTTGAGGCAAAATTCGAAACAAAGGCGATAAAGTTGATTTTTATTCACAACTTAAGTTGACACCTATCAATTTGGATGAATTTTGTTATTCTACCATGTAACATGATCTGTGTCTATCTTATTTAGCACAAATGGCGGAGGCAGTGCTCCTTGCTGTCAAAAAGATCGGTACTGTTTTAGGAGAGGACGCTGCCAGGGCTACCATAGCCAAGCTGTCTGAAAAAGTTACTAATCTAACGGAACTGCCAGAGAAGATCGAAGAAATAGGGAAGCAACTGACAATGATGAATAGTGTTATACAACAGATAGGCATGACATACCTAACTGATGTAACTGTCAAGAATTGGATTGCGGAGGTGAGGAAGTTGGCCTACCATGTTGAGGATGTAATGGACAAATACTCATATCATGCTCTTCAACTGGAGGAAGAAGGGTTCCTGAAGAAGTACTTCGTCAAAGGATCGCATTATGTCATGGTTTTCAGTGATATTGCTAACAAGGTAATCAAGGTAGAGAAGGAAATCCAGCAAGTTATAAAGCTGAAAGAGCAGTGGTTGCACCCATCCCAGCTCAATCCTATCCAGCTTGCTGAGAGTGGAAGACAGCGATCCCAAGACAGCTTCCCAGATCTTGTCAAAGATGAAGATCTTGTAGGGATTGAAGGCAACAGGAGATTGCTCACTGGATGGCTGTACTCCGATGTGCCGGACAACGCGGTGATAACGGTGTCAGGTATGGGTGGGTTGGGAAAAACCACTCTGGTCACAAATGTTTATGAACGTGAAAAGGTCAACTTCGCTGCTCATGCATGGATTGTTGTGTCACAGACCTACACTGTGGAAGCTCTGTTGAGGAAGCTACTCTGGAAGATTGGGTACATGGAACAAGCAAACTTGGCAGATATGGATGTCCATGACTTGAAAGGAAAGCTAAAGGAAAAACTAAAAGAGAGAAAATGTTTGATTGTGTTGGATGATGTCTGGGACAAAAAAGTATACTTTCAAATGCAAGATGCATTCCAGAATCTTCAAGAGATTAGCATTATCATCACAACGCGGGAGAATGATGTTGCTGCCCTTGCTACCTCAGCATGTCGCCTCGAACTCCAGCCATTGGATGGCACTGATGCATTTGAACTCTTCTGTAGAAGGGCTTTTTATAACAAGAAAGAGCACAAGTGCCCCAATGAGCTTGAGAAGGTTGCTACTTCTATAGTGGATAGGTGTCATGGCCTACCGCTAGCAATTGTAACAATAGGCAGCCTTCTGTCTTCGAGATCACCAGTAGAATATGTTTGGAATCAAATGTACAATCAATTTCGGGCTGAGCTGGTGAACAATGATCATGTCCGTGCAATTCTAAATTTGAGCTACCATGACCTATCAGGAGTCCTCAGAAACTGCTTCTTGTACTGTAGCTTGTTCCCTGAAGACTACAAAATGACACGGGAGAGCCTTGTGAGGATGTGGGTTGCAGAAGGCTTTGTGCTAAGCAAAGAAAAGAACACACCAGAGGAGGTGGCTGAGGGAAACCTCATGGACTTGATCCACCGGAATATGCTGGAAGTTGTGGAGAATGACGAGGTTGGCAGGGTAGACACCTGTAAGATGCATGACATTGTGCGCGTATTGGCTCTTTCTATTGCCAAAGAAGAGAGGTTTGGTTCAGCAAATGACATTGGCACAATGTTGCTCATGGATAAGGAAGTTCGTCGCCTGTCGACATGCGGATGGAGTGATAACAGAGCACCAAGAGTAAAATTTCTGCACCTTCGGACCCTGATGTCACTTTCAACAGTTTCATCCTCCCCTGAGATGCTATTCTCAATTCTGTCTGGATCCAGTTACCTTACAGTTCTCGAGCTGCAGGACTCTGAAATTACTGAAGTGCCGGCATTTATAGGGGATATGTTTAATCTACGGTACATCGGCTTAAGACGTACCAAAGTCAAGTCACTCCCGGAGTCTATTGAAAAGCTCTCCAACCTTCAGACCCTGGACATCAAGCAAACCAATATAGAGAAGCTACCACGAGGGATTGTTAAAGTAAAGAAGCTACGACACCTTATAGCCGATAGATATGCTGATGAGAAGCAGCAGGAGTTTCGGTACTTTATTGGAATGCAAGCTCCTAAAGATCTGTCCAACTTGGAGGATCTACAGACTCTTGAGACTGTGGCAGCCAGCAAGGACTTGGCGGAGCAGCTGAAGAAATTGATACAGCTAAGAAGTGTGTGGATTGACAACATAAGTGCTACTGATTGTGCAAATCTTTTTGCTACCCTGTCAAATATGCCACTTCTTTCCAGCTTGCTTCTTTCGGCAAGGGATGAAAATGAGGCACTTTGCTTCGAGGCTCTAAAGCCAAGGTCCACAGAACTACGCAGGTTGATTATCAGAGGGCAATGGGCCAAGGGGACATTGGAGTACCCGATATTTAGCGGCCATGGTACGCATCTCAAGTATCTAGCTCTAAGCCGGTGTCACCTTGGGGAAGATCCATTGAGGATGCTCACACCACACTTGCTGAACCTCACATATCTGAGACTTAACAACATGCATAGTGCAAAGATTTTGGTTCTTTCTGCAGGGTCCTTTCCCCACCTAAAGACGCTTGTCTTGAGGCATATGCCTGATGTCAACCAGCTAAATATCATGGATGGCGCCCTTCGATGCATTGAAGGTTTGTACATTGTGTCGTTGTCGAAGCTGGATAAGGTCCCTCAAGGCATTGAGTGCCTTCACTCCCTGAAGAAGCTCTGGCTGCTTTCCCTGCATAAGGACTTCAGAACTCAATGGGACAATAATGGAATGCACCAGAGGACGCAGCATGTTCGAGAGGTTCGTGTCTAGATGCGGTAGATTCGTAGGATTCTTGTATGGCTGGTGCCTGCATGCAACTACTTCCTGCGTTTAGTCCTTCCTGATAAGTTGTCGGTTTTGGATATGGTCAGTAACTTCGCTTTCGGAACCAAGTCACAATGGCTTTCTATGCCTTCAGGATGCTTCTGTATTTTCTGTATTGCTTCAGTTGTTTGAGATTGATTTGATGTAACTAAGAACCTGCCCCTTTTTTATCAAACGGTATTTGCGTGTAATGTTGTCAATATTTTTATCTCCATGTTTGGAGATATCTATCGCGGAAATTAAACGAAACAGGTTAGCTGGCATACAACATACGCTGATGGTGTCCCTGAATGTTTGTTATACTAATAGCATTAGAGCAAATTAACTGTGATGTGTTTCTTTTTCAACATCGGAAGTTCTACCTACAAGAAATAGCACCTACGAAAGGAAATGCTAACTAACAGTCTGGCATGCTATCTTCTGAAAAAAAAAACGGAAAATTTGCTGCAACCATTGCTGGTGGGAGTTTCAGCAGTTTGCAGGTCAATCTTAAAAAGAAAATGCTTGTTTGATAAAATCTGGCCTACTGACCTAAGATAGTTACATACAAAATCTTCCACTGTTGACTTCAACATATAAAGATTTGTTGCAGGAGCAGGCAGAGGGGGATTCTGAAGGAAGGGGCGAGGAGGTTATCAACACCTGCCACTGAGCTTTTTCGGCGTGCAAATGAATGGAATCCCTGGCAGCGCCTTCAGTCTGATAACTTCTGAGCTCATTGCTGCTTTTGCTTCCAGGAGATCGCTGCCTCCTCAAACAATTTGACTGCTACTTGCCAAAACGTTGGCTGTGTGCCGTGTTCGTTTGCGTGTTGGCTACAGTGTGAGACAATTTATGGTTTTGTCTTCTGTCAAGGAAAACGGGAATAATGGAATGAGACTGAGAGCCCCGCTCTTTCAAGAAAAATAAAAAGAAAAAAAACGTTCAAATCAAGGGAAATTTTCCTCGCAAAAAAGAGAGGAAAATTTGCAAGTGGGATGTGAATGAGCAAGATGTCGAGGGCCAAGGACCTGTCAGTTTGTTCAGTTTACAAGTGAACAGCCAAACATGCATATTTTTCTCTGAAGAATAGCGGATCGCTTTATACATCGCATGTTTCTTGTATCCAGAATTTCTATCTTTTTATGGATTAAATAAGAAAATTCGGCTGCATTACGAATGAAGTGTAATGTCTTTACTAGCACATAGCCGTCCCTTAGCGCCCATAGAAGTGTACAAAACAAAATAGACCCGGAGAAGCAACTCCACTTCTCAGTTTTCATGACATTCGAGATGAGATTTGAGTCTCCATACATGAAAAAGTTTCTCTTAAGGGTGTTATTTCCAAAAGAACGTTGTAGCAAGCAACACTCAACCATGCCTAATTTCATTTCGTTGACTGCAATACTCTCCTTTTACGTGTACCATGCACATTGGAATAAAGTACCTGAAATTGAAATTGTCATGTCAGCAGCGAAACAAATCAAATTTAATAAATATCAAACTAAACGGAGCAACATGTGACATATATATAAGTACAAAAAAAAACCTTTTAAGACTTGTACTTTCAGACATTGAATATGACTAATTATTACCTTGAAGTACTGTGTTCAGTGCAGGTATGTAGGAAATAAAAAGAAAAGTTGTATATTTATTAGAGGTATATAGGGAATAACACAATTATTTTGCATCGGAATATGAAATACGCTCTATATTTGTGGACAAGACCATTCAAAAAATACGTCCTATATTTTTGGATCCCCCCAACCCCCAAATGCAAAACCATTCCTTTTTCCAGCATATGCAGGGGTGAACCGGCGCAGCTGGCTCAACTACTTTTGGTCCAAAGTCATTTTTTTTTTTCTGTTTTTTCAAAGATTTTCATATGGCATTTAGACCCTAGGCCTCCACCCCTGAGCATATGCAATTTTTGAGTAAGGGCAATGGAGAAAAAATGGAGGAGTATTCTGTCGTTTCTCTAAAGAAGAGGTTATATCCAAAATCTAAAAAAGAGGTTATATCCGTTAATGTATATATGTATATGAGACAGACAGATAAAGCCCTTTATGGCTACATGTATATACCAAGTTACTAACCTCTTTTGTCTAGTTGCATTGCATTGGTGTTCTCTTCCCCAATTCCAAAAATTAGCAATATCCAATAATAGTAAAATAAAACTATGGAGGGTGGGTGGCACAAGCTTTCAGTAGATCGCGAGGATAGACACCTCTGATCAGTAGAAATTACACTACCATGGACTATGATGACGTCCTCGCCGGTTCTATATGGCCAGTGACGTACTGACGTTGCCGGCGCCCTCTTGTCGTTCTTTTGTCACATTTGGCTTATTCGATCTGCACTTCCATCCACTACAGGAGCTCTTCCATGAAAGCAAGCCAGTGATGATCAGGTGATCTCTCGCGTGTCAGTGCTTCTCCTAAGCTGATAGGTGAAACTTGATGGAAAAGTGCTAGATTTTATAAATCTAGGATGGTTGGGCACTTTTAGACTTGCAAAGCATTCAAAGTTTGTGGAAGAGAAAATTGCACTGTAGGCATTCAAAGTTAGTCTAGCACTTTTAGATGGCAACGTATCCAACGAATTTCGCTTCAACGCAAGTTCAGAGAGCTAAATGACACAACCTCACAAGTTCAGGGGCTGATAAAGTAAAATACAAGTTCAGGAAGTTAGGTGGCACAACTTCGCAAATAAAATATAAATTCAGAAAGCTAAGTAACACAATCTCGTAAGTTCAAGAACCTACAGTACAATTTTCTCTTAATGGAACGTTACAACAGCTGCAATTTTTTCCAGACAACCACAATCATTTGCAACAGTCCTGACGTATAAAATAGAATAATTGTCGACAATATTGTTGGCAAATACATAGCCAACATTATTATTTTAATTGATTGCTCTTTATCCGATAGAACTGTCGGTTATATAGGCCAGTGCCACACTTGTCAACAGCGGTGTGATTATAGAATATGAAGCGACAGTTGTACTCATTTAGATTTATAGTTTTTGATCAAATTCTATGCTTGCCTGTAAGAAATGTATTTAATTCAAGTGTTCAAACCTAGTCGATAGATGAACTTGCGCTACTTCCACTCAGTTTGTTGACAATTTCTCCTATAGAAGGCCTATCCTTTGGATTTTCGTTGACACAAGTAAGCCCAATACCGATGCATCTTTTTACTTGTTGGAGATAGTTTGCTTCCAATGATGGGTACTTGGAAGCAATCTGCGGCATTTTCGTCCAGTTTTTACGTACCTGTAAAATTTTAATGAAGCGCTTCAATTATAGATTATATAGTACAATTCAATATTCTTTCTCAAAAAACATGATTCTTGTGCTTCAAGTAGTCAAGTATAGTACATTTGTCTTACATTGTCGATAAGGTGCTTAGAAGAAATGTCTTCACTGTTCGAATTGACTTTTAAACCTGTTACTATCTCAATTATTAGAACACCCAAACTGAAGATGTCTGATTTGGTTGAGATTTCACCTTTGTAATGATACTCCGGAGCCATGTATCCTCTGAATCACACAAGCATCATATTTTAAGCATTATAGGCGAGCTTATATAAATGGAATATAATCGATCATGAAGAAGCAACACATGAATTTGTTGTTTGCATTGAGCTTGAGCTTACCTTGATCCCACAACATTTAAGGTGAGAGTCCGGGTCTGTTCTTGGCCAAAGAGCCTTGACAGACCAAAATCTGCAATTTTGGGACCATGTTGTCATCCAACAATATATTGCCAGGTTTGAGATCCATATGAATAATGGCTCTTTGCAACTCATGCAAGAACTGTAAACCCTGACAAATTCCCTCTATTATTTTGAAGCGCATGTTCCAACTAAGTTCACAAGATTCATCTGTAGAAATAAACAAAAAAAGTCACTTAGAAACAAGAATTTATAATGTTTCATATGTCTTTATGTTAATAGTATTAGGAACGTTAATTTTGAATATATGTTTTGGATCTGTCCTCTGTTAGATAGAATACACCTTAGAAAATTTGGGTATCTACTCTTGATAGATGGGTAGCATGGTAACATATTACGTCGCACTGCATTGATGGCAAAGTCGATAAAAATACAGTAGGAGTCACATTCAAACCAAATATGGAGAGAGATAGTACCGTAAAGATACTTGTCAAGGCTTCCTTTAGGCAAATACTCATAGCAGAGTAGCTTTTCTGCCATGTCCATAAAAACACGTCTTCCATTGTCCTCCACCACTTTCCGCCGTATTTCATAACAATAACTAATTAACTTTACTATATTTCTGTGATTGAGAGCAATAAGATTGCCAACCTCATTCTGAAATTGTTTATCTTGAATAAATCCTGGAATTACCAAAAGCTTCTTTACAGCAACCACATCCGCATTTTCAAGCACTCCCTGTTTAACTTCTATCATTAGTATGAACACATGGGTTATTTGTGTGATCTTTTTAAAAATAATAGAAAATGAAAACTTAAAACATACCTTATAAACTACCCCAAATGAACCTCTTCATATTTCTCTCTCATCGGAGAAATTCCTCGTGATGCCTTCAAAAAATTGTAATGTTGGTACTGTCGGTAGTGTACTTATGTGTTGTGGCTTGTTCTCCATGTCTTTATGTATGCTGGCTTCATCATTGATATCTGATTGATCGAAATTCCTCTCACATAAGAACATGCATAATTCCTTTTCTTACAGAGTATGGTAGCACTATTTTTATTACTACGGTTTGCTATAACCTCTAGATTAATTCCTTTACTGAACAAGAAAACTTTTTAACAAATTAAGGTAGAAGGAATGGCTTACTTAACCTGTCCCAACACTGTTGAGTTTATAAATTATCTCCCCTGCGGAAGGTCTTTTCTTCGGATCAGTCTCCACGCAGTTCAGTCCAATTTCAATGCATCTTATTACCTGTAGGTGGTAATCTGCTTCGAGTGATGGATACTTCGATGCTATATGCAACTTTTTTGTCCAATTTTTGCGTACCTATGGATTTGGAAAATATAGCTCGATAAAACTATGAAGTAAAATGTAACATATTCTTTCTCTATACTTGTTCAGATTGCTAGATACATTTGTCTTACACTATCAATAAGAAATTTAGAAGAAATATCTTGACTGCTGGTGTCCTTTTTCAGTCCTGTCACTATCTCGAGAATAAGAACACCCAAACTGAATATGTCTGACTTTACCGAGATTTCACCTCTGTAATGATATTCTGGGGCAATGTATCCTCTGAGTCACATTAACATCAATATTTAAACCATTATGGCATTGATACAAATGTAACTTAGTTGAATAGAAAGAACGAAAAATAAGGAATTTCTGAATTCAAATTTATCTTACATCCATCCCACAACATTTCGAGTGAGAATTCGAGTTTGTTCTTGACCAAAGAGCCTTGACAAACCAAAATCTGCAATTTTCGGCACCATATCTTTGTCCAACAGTATGTTGCTTGGTTTGAGATTCAAGTGAGCAATAGGTTCATTCAGCTCCTCATGTAGAAAATGTAAACCATTGCATATCCCTATGATTATTTTGAAGCGCATAGGCCAATCGAGTCCACAAGATTCATCTAAAGAAGTAAACCAAGAAAAAATTGTTTTAGTAACAAAGGGTGTCAATTAATTTTCACTATGTGTCTTGTATCACTCCTCTGGATGGATAGATATATGGAAAAAAAATTGAATATCTTCTTCTGCAGTGTTCAGTACCTAAACAGCAACGAAGATGAAACCAATTATGTAGTGGGTTGCGTTACCATACCATAAATATAGTTGTCAAGGCTTCCATTAGAGAGATACTCATAGCAGAGTAACTTTTCTGGCACATCTGAGAGAACATATTTCCCGTTTTGCTCCACCGCTTTCCTTTCTACTTGGCAACAAGAATCAATTAACTTTACTATATTCTTGTGCTCCAACACCAGAAGATTATTAACCTCGTTCCGAAACCGTCTATCATGAACTCCTGATGTTCGCACAAGCTTCTTCACAGCAACCATCTCCCCATTTTGAAGTATACCCTGTTCAACATCTCTTATTAATATGGAGATGGATTTGTGGATCAGTGATGGTTAACTTCAAAAAAGTCAGAAAACAATAGGTGGAACCATACCTTATAAACCACTCCAAACGCACCGCGTCCAATTTCCCGTTCAGTTGAGAAATTCTTTGTGATGCCTTGCAAAAATTGTAAGGTTGGTTCCCTTGGTAGAGCACTTGAATGCTTGTTCTCCATGTTATTTTTTCTGCTGGATTCACCCTTCATGGTTGGTTGCACAAAATTTCCTTCAGATAGAAAAAGACTATAAGAGCGACCATATGTTTGTTTTCCAAGTGAAGCTTAGTAACATTAATAATTGACGTGAGTTGCTACAACATGCAGATCGAATCCTTTGCCAGAACAAGAAACTTGTATAACAGACAGGTAAGGTAATGCAAATATGGCCTAGTCAACCTATGCCTCTTCCATTAAGCCTATGGATTATGTCCTTTTAAGTATAGATTAATGAATGAATCATGTTGTACTATTTAGAGTGTCTTTCATTATGCCAGTTATCTTGGAGAAATCTACACATAAACATGATTGCTGGGACCTGGGAATGCCCTTTCAAGAAAGGAGGAGGAGAGATAAGTGTTGGAAATGAGGGCAATATTTTAATTCCAGATTTTATTAGAAGGCAAATATTGCAAAAGACTAATGATGCATAAAACAGTACTGATAGCAGACAACTCATTGTACTTCACAATATATGAAAACCAGGATGTAAACAAGTCTATCAATCACACAGTAGACTTACAGATGGGTCTGATGAAGAGCAGGAAGCAGCGCAGACTTGATGCAGTGCAGAAACGTAGATGTCGCAGTGCAGCAAGCGGTCGCGCAGATGCGCTGCCCAGAAACCTTATTGCCGCCCCCGTGCAGGTCTTCACGGCAGCAACGGTTCGGAGATACCGCTTCCCTTCTTCACGGTGCACGCCGAGAAGAAGAGTCGGCAAGGTTCGCATAAACATAAAGACAACAAAGATGCATTTTGAAGGAAGAAGGAATGGAGGCTATTCTTGTACACGCTATGCACTGGACGTCTCCAGACATATATAGATGCGCATCGTAATCGACAGATTAAATACCATTTACCCACCGTAATCGACACTTAACCACCATTTACCCATCGGTAATCGTTACACTTAACCAGTCATTTACCCACTGGTAACTGTCACACTTAACCAGTCATCATCACCCAATAAAGCCTCAAATTTAAACATTTGAATCTCATTCAAACAGAGAGAGAGAGATGCATGGTTCAGCAAAAATAAGGTGGACTTGGTCTGCCAAATGACGCGCCACGTCACGGCACGGTCGCGCGTCGCAAGTCACAAGTCACGCGATTTTTCACGCAAAAATACGCGAACGCGCGCGCGCGTGCGTGTGTGTGTTTAGCCAGAGCCCTTCTCATGCCATCCTCATCCATGTGTTACATGTTTTAAGGAGTGGCAAGGACTCCACCTTATATGTTGGTCATCTCCACCTTGCCTTAGCAATATGGTACTAACCCATAAATGCTTTGGAATTATAGAAAATGGGCCTCACTCATATGGGCCAATTTCTAACAATCCCCCACCAATTCCAAAGCAAGAAGCAAAAAGGATATCAAAGATATTGTGCTGAAGTACTGTTAATATACCAGTCTTTTAGTGTAAGTCCCGTACGGGTTGAACTTACACCTAGAATGACAAGATTCATCTTCTCACAGCTGATGAATGGACCATGCCTTGAATTCACAGCTTTTTGTGATTAGATTTTACTTGAAATCTCAACTGATACTAGGCTGTCAAAGAACCGCGCCTAAACAGAGCGTTATTTGGTCATGCTCCCTTATCTGCTCATGAGCTTTCTAGAGAATGCCCTATTCTCGTGAACTGCGACCTCACAGTTGGGCTCAAGTAGGTATATTCTTTCTAGGTATCCTGTAGGCTAATACCTTTTCCTCATTTGGACAACAGAATATATTAAGGTTTTATGCCATCCTTCCATACAGTTGAGAGTAATTTGTCTATTAGGACATGGATTCAATGAATATATACTCTCTTGTTACAACATGAACTTGTTTTTCCCATTGCCTAAGTCACGGGATCTCCGATCAAAAGGTATGGGTTACTGTTGAGTTGTAACTCCAATGGGCCTCATTCCCATGTCCATAGACGCAACGGAAATCGCCTTCCGTGCTAGCCCCTTTGTGAAAGGGTCCGCGATTTTCTCAAGGCATATATAATTCACGAGAATCACCCGAGTTCCTCAATTTTCTCGACATTTAAGCCTCGCTTCACATGTCCGGAGGACTTCATGTTATCCTTAGTACTTGTAACCTTAATCAATACCGCTTGATTATCACAAGACATTAGGATTGCCGGTATTGGTTTCGCAACCAGTGGCAAGTCCAACATAAGCTCTCTAAGCCATTCAGCCTCAACAGTAGCTGTGTCTAGTGCTACAAGTTCTGCTTCCATAGTTGACCTCGTCAATATAGTCCGCTTACACGACCTCCATGAAACCGCAGCTCTCGCTAGTGTAAAGACATAACCACTTGTAGCTTTGATCTCATCTCGCATCGAGATCCAATTTGAATCACTATATCCTTCTAATACGTATGATGCCCAAGATAGTGAATTCGTATGAGGTTGTGCCTCTCGGATAGCGCAACACTCTCTCAAGTGCCTCCGCTGATCATCTCCTGGGTTAGAAGTAAACCGACTTAATTTGCTCACAGCAAATGATATGTCAGGTCTTGTGGCACCAGATAGATACATAAGTGATCCAATAATTTGTGAAAATCTTAATTGATCTTTTCCTAACCCTTGATTCTTTCGAAGCTTAATGCTTGCATCATAGGGCGTTGGAGAAATTTTACAATTCTCATAGCCAAAACGGCTTAAGATTTTCTCAGCATAATGGGATTGACTCAAAGTGATCCCATCCTCGTTCTTGATTAATTTAATATTCAGAATAACATCTGCCTCTCCTAAGTCTTTCATATCAAAGCATCGAGATAAAAAAGATTTGACCTCGTCAATTACGGCAGTGTTTGTTCCAAATATAAGTATGTCATCTACATATAGGCACAAGATCACTCCTTGACCCCCACCATAACGATAGTATACACATTTATCAGCTTCATTCACAACAAAGCCAGCAGATGTTAAAGTTTTATCAAATTTCTCGTGCCATTGTTTAGGTGCTTGCTTTAGACCATATAAGGATTTTAATAATCTACATACCTTATTTTCCGTCTGTAAATCACAAAACCATCAAGTTGAACCATATAGATTTCTTCCTCCAACTCTCCATTAAGAAAAGTGTCTTTACATCCATTTGATGGACATGTAGACCATAAGAAGATGCTAACGCAAGGAGCACTCGATGGTGGTTAGTCCGCGATAGGAGAATAGGTATCAAAGAAATCTTCTCCTCTTTCGGGTGTAACTCTTGGCCACAAGTCTTGCCTTGTACTTCTCAATAGTACCATCAGCCTTAATTTCTTTTAAAGATCCACTTACATCCTACTGTGTTTGCACCGATAGACGATCGGTGATCTCCCAAGTCCCATTAGCCATGATAGAGTCCATCTCGCTACGGACTGCTTCTTTCCAATACTCAGCATCAGAAGATGCATAAGCCTCTGAAAGGGTCGTTGGCACATCATCCACGAGGTATACAATAAAGTCATCACCAAAGGTTTTCTCAACCCTTTGTCTCTTGCTCCTACGAAGAGCTTCTGTGACTAGATTGTTATCCTCCTCAGGGATATCACATATTGGTTCAGAGATGGTGGGAGGTTCAGAAGTTTGATTATTCTCACTTTCAATATTTTCAATTTGAACATTCTCGGTTTGTGAAGTACTTCCTGCTGTTCTCATAGGAAAATAATCCTCAAAGAATGAAGCATCTCTAGACTCCATTATTGTGTTAGCAATAATCTCAGGAATTTCTGATTTAACTACTAAAAATCTATAGGTCGTGCTATTATGAGCATATCCTAGAAAAATACAATCGATTGTTTTAGGTCCAAGCTTTCTCTTTTTCTGCAATGGTATATTGACCTTGGCCAAACACCCCCAAGTTCGCAGAAAATTGACATTGGGTTTTCTCCCCTTCCATCCCTCATATGGAGTAATATCACTCTTTTTAGTGATTACTCTGTTTAGGACGAAAGTTGCTGTCAATATAGCTTCCCCCCACCATGTCTTAGGCATACCAGCACTCTCTAACATGGCATTAACCAAGTCCGTTAGTGTGCGGTTTTTCCTCTCGGCTACCCCATTTGATTGGGGTGAATATGGTGGTGTAAATTCATGGACTATTCCATGCTCGTAATGCACTGAGAAAATTCATGAGAGATGTACTCTCCTCCACGATCGCACCTTAGTCTTTTATTTTCTTCTCTAGTTGGTTCTCAACCTCGGCCTTATAAGTCTTAAAGTAGTTTAAAGCTTCATCCTTAGTTTTTAGCAAATACACATAGCAAGAGCGTGTTGCATCATCAATAAAAGTTAAAAATATCTTTGCCTCCTTTGTCAACAATCCATTCATTTCACACAAATCAATGAACAAGATCTAATGGTGCCAAGTTCTTTCGTCCTCTAATCCCTTAAAGGGTTTTCGAGGTGCTTTGCTTGCACACATGACTGCACTTTGATCCTTTGACAATTTCACATTTTGGAATTAAATCTAACTGACATTCTAGCAATACTATCAAAACCAATATGATGTAAACGAGAATGCCAAATATTTGCCTCACATTTATTTAAACCATTGCAACATTCAGATTGTAACAAGACTCTAAAGTACTTAAGCGGAACAAGCCTCCGCTCTCATAGCCTTTACCAACAAAATTCCCGAACTTAGACATTACAATTTTATTTGACTCAAAGACTAGCTTATAACCGTCCCTACATAGAATAGAACCACTAACGAGGTTCTTGTTTATTGTAGGAGCATGTTGCACGTTCTTCAAGTGGACAATCTTCCCTGAAGTAAGCTTCATTCTACCGTACAACACCAAGAATGCATGCGATCTGCTTTCCCATTAGGACGGAGGAAGCCCCTCGCGCTGGGTATGAAGAAAACAAGGAAATATCGAACATACGTGAACATTAGCACCAAGATCAACCCACCAATCGGTGGATTGACATGCTGTAAAAACAACAGAGAATTAATATACCCTCCAAGTCGAGGCCTCGCTTATGATCACGCTGATGCCTTCTTCTTTGGTCGTTCACCATCTCTCGCTTTATGAAATGACATCTTCGCCATATGACCGCTTTTCCCACACACAAAGCGGTGATGTTCTTCATATCCTTTTCTCGCTTTTCTTCTTAAAGCTAGTTGTCTTGTTCGTTTTGTTGGATTTGTACTTCTTTGCAACAGTCTTTTTCTCTATAAAATTTGCATTGTTCTGACCAGAAGTACTAGGTGCATCTTTTGCTCTTGCCTTTTCTTCCACATCGAGGGCAGCAATGAGATCTTCAACAGAAATCTCTTCCCTCTTGTGTTTCAAGCTAGTGGCAAAATCCCGCCAAGAAACAGGAAGTTTGGCGACAATGCCCGCAGCCACAAACTTAGGAGGCAACACACAGCCCAGATGCGCAATCTCACCAACCAATAGCTGGAGATCATGAGCTTGTCCAACTATGGACTTAGCCTCATCCATGGTAAAGTCGAAGAATTGCTCACACATGTAGAGCCAACGACTCGCCTCGCCTCGCATATTTGTGCTCTAGTGCATCCCACAACTCGTGGCGGACTTATAGTCCATGTACACATCATAGAGCCGATCCGCTGAATGGTCGAAGGCACCAAGAGCAAGGTTGTTCGTGATTATCGAATCGCATATATCGGTCAATCAGAACGGATACGTGGGTGGATTACCCACCACAGCCCCAAAGACATGAGCCAGAACTTGGCTCTAGTCTGCCATCTACGGAAATTCTGACCAGAAAACCTCTCAGGTTTCATAGCATCAGAAGCTCCAGCCATAGTTGTGTTGCAACAAAGTTTGCAATAAGGTTTCTGGAATGTTGGAAATGAGGGCAATATTTTAATTCCAGATTTTATTAGAAGACAAATATTGCAAAAGACTAATGATGCATAAAACAAGATCGATAGCGCATAACTCATTGTACTTCACAATATATGAAAACCGGGATGTAAACAAGTCTATCAATCACACAAGACTTACGATGGGTCCGATGAAGAGCAGAAGCGCCGCAGACTTGATGCAAGCGCGTAAACGTAGATGTCGCAGTTGCGAAGAAGCGGCCGCGCAGATGCGCTGCCCGAAACCTTATTGCCGCCCCGCGCGGTCTTCACGGCAAAGCAACGGTTCGGAGATACCGCTTCCCTTCTTCACGGCACGCCGAGAAGAAGAGTCGGCAAGGTTCGACGCGCGATACAACAGCACGCATTTTCGTAAGGAAGAAGGAATGGAGGCTATTCTTGTACACGCTATGCAATCGGATGTCTCCGCATATATAGATGCGATCGTAATCGACAGATTAAACACCATTTACCCATCGTAATCGACACACTTAACCACCATTTACCCACTGTAATCGTTACACTTAACGATCATTTACCCACCGTAATCGCTCATCATCATCACCCAATAAAGCCTCAAATTTAAACATTTACCCATCGTAATCGTTACACTTAACCAGCCATTTACCCATCGTAATCGCTCACATCATCACCCAATAAAGCCTCAAATTTAAACATTTGAATCTCATTCAAACAGAGAGAGAGAGAGATGCATGGTTCAGCAAAAATAAGGTGGACTTGGTCTGCCAAATGGCGCGCCACGTCACGGCACGGTCGCGCGACGCAAGTCACAAGTCACGCGATTTTTCACGCAAAAATACGCGAACGCGCGCACGCGTGCGTGTGTGTGTTTAGCCAGAGCCCTTCTCATGCCATCCTCATCCATGTGTTACATGTTTCAAGGAGTGACAAGGACTTCACCTTATATGTAGGTCATCTCCACCTTGCCTTAGTAATATGGTACTAACCCATAAATGCTTTGGAATTATAGAAAATGGGTCTCACTCATATGGGCCAATTTCTAACAATAAGAACATGATTGTTGGTAAATCATTTCTAAACCATAAGTTAATAAAGAAATCCTGAGAGGAGCATCAATTTGCATTAGCACCAACCTGGAGAATACCTGCAGGGATGTGAGATGCCTCTGAAACAACCAAGGAGGAGAAAAGTTGGGGATGATGAGTGGTAGCACCAACCTGGAGAATACCTGCAGGGATGTGAGATGCCTCTGAAATAACCAAGGAGGAGAAAAGTTGGGGATGATGAGTGGTGGCGCCTGGATGGGAGAAGCAACCGAAACAAAAAGAAAGTTGTATGCGAGTAGGGGCGAACAGGTTGACTTGACCGCTTCACCCCTGACCCCTGCAAGGGAGTCATGGAGAAGCCCCATGGAAATAATTTCACCCGCACGGTCATCATGTGACGGCTGACAATTGCACCCTTCGACCAATGAGAAATTATGTGCGTAATTAGGGACGAACTTGTCCAGTGCTGCGTAAAATCTTTCTCCGTCAGCTCTTTTTTTTTTTTTTTGGAGGTTGGGCTCCAGGATTCGTTTCTATTGAAGAATGGCAGTCAGTCAATATGCAGGATTTTAATTATCGTCTTGTCCGCACACACCACAATTCTTGATAACAAGAAAACTGGACCTCGGGTGGTTCTAGAAAAAGCGGTTTTTTTTTTGGCTGGACTGCCTTTTTGGGTTCATTATTTTCTTCTAACTAATAGTGCACGAAGAAGTACACGGTAGATGTTGCAGTTGTACCATTGTAATTGTAAATGTAACAAAATGTATTGATCCACAATCCACGGTACAACGGGAGAGATAAGAGAGAGAGTTATACAAAGCCTAAAGAGCTATAGGCCTCATGGGCTATACAAGGAGAGATACTACTCGTAACATCCCTCCGTTAAACTCAAAGTGGATATGACACATTGATGTTGAGAACATAAAGTCTATGTTGTTCTCTAGTTTGAGTCTTCGTGAAGAAGTCTACTACTTGAAGCTCCCAAGGAACATATTGGAGACAAATAGTTGATTGTTGGCAATGAAAACGTATGAATGAAGCATCCACACCAATATGCTTGGTTAGCTCATGATTGACTGGATCATTTTGCAATTTGAATAGCAGTGATGCTGTCACAAAGAATGGATGCGTGTGCATCACACGGAACACCAAGATCAGCCAAAAGCCACCGAAGCCACACAATCTCTGAGGTGGTAGTGGCAAGGGCTCGAAGCTCACCTCAGCGTTGGAACGAGACACTGCAGTCTGTTTCTTGGACTTCTAGGCAATGAGAGAGGTGCCAATAAAAAGACAATACCCAGTGACTGAGCGACGGTCAACAGGATCACTGGCCCAGGTGGAGTCGGAGTAAGCATGAAGCTGATTAGAGTGAGCATAGAACAAACGATGAGATGCTATCCCCTCAAGTACTGAAGTACACGAAGTAAGTGACTATAATGGACTGAGGTAGGAGCACTGACAAACTGACTGAGAACATGTACTGCATGAGCAATATCAGGCCTAGTCATAGTGAGATACACAAGGCTGCCTATAAGATGCCTGTAGCGAGAGGGGATCCTCAAGGGGGGTGCCATCAGTAGGACACAACTGCAAATGGAGTTCCATAGGTGTAGCAGCAGTGCATGTATCGGTAAGACCTGAGTGAGAGATCAAATCCTGAGTGTACCGATGTTGAGAGATATAGTAGCCATCATCAGTATGATCAACCTCAATTCCCAGAAAGTAACTAAGGGACCCTAGATCTGACATCTTGAACTGCTCACTCTATTTTTGCTTAACAAAGGTAATGTATTCTAAATTATCTCCAGTAATCAACATGTCATCCACATAGAGCAGAAGCAATGTACGCCCACTTAGAGGTGTGAATAAAGAGTGCAAGGTCATGTTCACTAGGAGAGAAACTAGCAGCTCGAACCATATTGCTAAACCACTCAAACCAAGCACGAGGGCTTGCTTGAGCCCATAGAGAGCCTTGCAAAGGCGACATACATGCCCAGATGGAACCTCAACACCTGAAGGTGGTTCCATGTAGACTTCCTCATGTAGATCACCATGAAAGAAGGTATTCTTAACATCCATTTGAGAAATTTTCTTTGATCGAACAACAGTTACATCAGTCAAAGTGCGAACTATCGTCATGTGAGCAACTGGAGCAAATGTCTCATCATAATCTTGACCATGAGCTGCTGAAAACCTCTAGCAACAAATCGAGCCTTGTAGCGTTCCACAGAACCATCCGACCTAGTTTTTACCTTATACACCCATTTGCATGTGAAAGGGACTGACTAAGGGGGTAGTGGCACCAAATCCCATGTACCAGTAACCTCTAGAGCTGCAAACTCATAAGACATAACTAGCTGCCACTCAGGTGAAGGGATACGGGTAGGCTACGATAGCAGGCAATTCAAAAATCTAGCACGTAAACCAGGAAGCCAAGCAAGTAAGAGATCATAGATCGTTATCACTAGACACATAGTGCAGCAAAGAAAAGTTGGAGCAAACCAATCCAACGTAGAGCGCGTCGATGAAGTGGCCGTAGTCGATCGCCCAACATTCTTACGGGTCGATCGTCTCCTCTAGCAATCTTTGTAGTTCCTTGTGAAGATTGCAGATGGTCCTTAAGCGCAACAACAACAACAATAGTGTCTCTACGGTATACACACATCTAGGGAAAGAGCACCAAACGCCGATGTGCTAGCACCAAGTCGCACGGTGGGGCTCTCTCAAGAAGACGGCGGCTAGAGTTTCGGTGGAGCAACTCACGTGTCTTGCATGTCACCTATCCGAACTCTTTTGTTTCAACCCGTTAAGTGTGTGACCCGTTAGGTTTATGCATAGTCAGTTGTGACTCAAAACCTTTTCCGATTACGAGTCGTTAGTGGTTCCTAGTAGGACATAACGATTCTTAAATACACACAAATTATATCGGACGAACCTTAATGCAATATGATCTACGACCAGGTCCTTATCACTTACGACTAGATCCTATCTCTATATGACCAGTTCATATTTGATCACGACAAGTTTGTAACTCCTTACTATCAGGTTTTGACCACTCTATGATCACGTTTGACCAGTCTATGACCAGCTCATATCTCTATACGACTAGTCCGTAACTAATCGAACTAAGCGACCTTCTCGTGTATTATCCCTTTGCCTCACGATATCTGGTTGAACTCTAGGTGAGATACTATGTCATCCATAGACTGTTCAATTCTTTCTCGATCGAGTGTCGACCTTATGTGGTCGAACTCTTCGACCACCAGTGGTATGGCCACATACTTTCTTTATCCGATCACTTCGATGGGCTTAAAGATATTTCTCCTGTTATGTTAGGAGGGACAAATCTTATATCCGATCAGTCACATCCCTCCGCATATTTTATAGTATACCCGAAAGCTACATTTATAACTACCTAGTTACGAGTAGCGTTTGGCAACCCTTAAGAGTGCTATTACACATATAGGAAACCATGCTGATCTCAGGTCTAAGGATTATACATCATCATTGCTTAAGACCAACTAATGACGCATAGAATCATAACAATCCCAATAGTCTCAAGGTGGGTCTATCCAACCTCATGTTCTCTAACATATGTTCACATTATCGATTCGATATCCCTATATCCATGACCGGTGAAACATGGTCATCAATCAATACATGTGCTGGTCATAGAGTCATTGGTGTTTCGACTAGTGACATCCGACAAGAGATACAATTTAGAACAACATCATATAAGTTGAAGAGCTTCACCAACAAGTTACATACTTATTAGTCTTTATAACCAATGATTCATTCAAGGAACAAAATAACATTTATTCAATAACTCATAAATATAGACGTGATACAATCATCTCTATGATTGCCTCTAGGGCATATCACCAACATTAGGTAGTAGAACCGCCTCCTGATAAGTACTAGGCTCATGAGTTGCTCCTGCACAGAAACCACATATGTTTGGAATCTTAATGGAAGGATGGTCACGAAGAGCATACCTCGATGTCTGAGAGGAGTCGTTAGTGCAGGGATCATTAGTACTTGTCGGAGGAGCAAAAGTCGAAGGAATAGGAAGCTCATAATCATATGAAACTCTGGGATGACGACTATAATGGAAAGGAAGTGTATGTGAAGGTAGAGCTAGTGAGGGAGAGGATGGAACCTGTGAAGGTGGCTCTGGCGACAAAGATGATGATGGCAGATCTTGTGAAGGTGGCTCTGGTGACAAAGATGATGATGGCAAGTCAGAAACTAACTCATTTGGAGAGAAGATAGGTGGAAGAGAAACAAATGAGGTAGACTCTAAGGAAGTTAAGGATGATGATTGAGTAGAAGAAGAATAGAAGAAAGGTTGATCCTCAGCAAAGGTGACATCTAGAGAAAACCAAATTGAAGGGAGACCTCTAACAAGGCGTGCCAACTCCTAAACATACATAAAGATCATATCGGACGAACCATCACAACGTTATGTGCATGCCAATCCCTTTGCCTCACGATATTCGGTCGAGCTCCAAGGCGACACCACTTTCTCGATCTTGTGATCCGGAATCCCTTACTAGGTTAACTCTTAACCTTAAGTAGCATGGCCATGCATTTACGGATCCGATCACTCGATGGGCCGAGATATCTCTCTCGGTAGAGAGGGCAATCCCATCTCGATCGACCATGCCTCGCAAAGCATGCTTCATGACAAACCCAAAGCTACCTTTATAACTACCGATTCTGAAGTAGCGTTTGATAGCCCCTAAGTAGGTCGATTCACATCTCAAGTACATGCGACAATCTTAGGTCTAAGGACAAGGCGTACACATTGTGTAGAGAGAACCATAAGTATAATTGCTATGTCTCATGTTGGGTCGGTCCAACCCCATGTTCTAAACATGTGTCCACATTATTGGTTTGACATCTCCATGTCTATGACCTGTGAAATATGGTCATCAACCGATACATATGCTAATCCATCATTCACGTGTGTCCTCACATGAACTCCGACTAGGGACAACTTTAGAATAACCATACAAGTAAAGAGTTTCACAAACAAGTCACATACTTGTTAATCAACACAAAGGCAATATTCAAGGAACATTTATTAAATCATGGATATAACGAAATATCATCATCTCTATGATTGCCTCTAGGGCATATCTCCAACACAAATGCGGCGAGCAGAAGGGTCACAACAATGATAACCCTTGTGCTCAAGACTGTACCCAAGAAAACATATTCAACAGACTGAGTAGTCAATTTGGTACGCTCACGAGATGCTAAGAGAACATAGTAGGTACAACCAAAAACACAAAATGGTCATACTTGGGAAGAGAAGCAAACAAAATCTCACGAGAGCACTTGCTTTGAAGACGAGAGGAGGGCTGGAGATTAATGAGATAAACAGCTGTTGAAACAACTTCACCCCAGAAATGAGCAGGAACAAAAGAGAAAATCATGAGTACGTGTTGTCTCAATAATACGACGATGCTTACACTCAGCAACACCATTCTGAGCATGAGCACCTGGACATGAAAGTTAAGGAAGAGTACCTTCAGAAGAGAGAAACTCACGAAAGGCTGTGGATAGGTACTCCCCTCCCGAGTCAGAATGAAAAACACGAATAGCACTAGAAAACTGTGTATGAACCATGCGAACAAAAGCCTGATATATAGAGATCAATTGAGAATGATGCTTCATGAAATAGACCTAAGTATATCAAGAGTAATCATCAACAAATGTAATATAGTGTTTGTGACCACCCTTCAAAACAAAAGGAGAAGGACCCCATACATCATAGTGCACTAAATCAAAGGATGACTAGAACAAGTAGTGCTGGAAGGGTATGGAAGTTGTATTTGTTTGCCTAGCTTGCAACCTTTACAATGAAAACCAGCATCTACAGTTACACGACCTAAAACACCATGCTGAGCTAAAGTGGACAAACGAGAACCACATAGATGGCCTAAGCAATGATGCCACTGGGCAAAAGAGGACACTGAAGTGGAAGTGACAGATGACACAGAAGCTGGAAGGTGTAAGGTGTCAAGAACATAGAGGCTCATAGATCCTTTACGGTGACGGCCAATGCCAATCACCATTTTGCTCTATCGATCCCGCACATAACAAGAGATGTCATCAAAACCAATGAAATAATTCATATCAGCCAACTGACCAACAAACATAAGATTCATGGACAACTGTGGAACAAAAGAAATAGTAGGAACATAAAACTTAGATGTGGAAAGAGAACCCTGATGTGTAACAGAACAAGGTATACCATCAGCTGTTTGAACAGATGGACCATCCTTCACTGGCTAGTAGGACACAAGCTGAGAGCAATCAGAGGTCACATGAAAAGAAGCCCTAGAATCAAGTACCCACGGCTGAACAACACCAGAAGCAGACTGGGAGGTAGCTGAAACTGAGGCACTCTTCGCTGAAGGCCCTAACTCAAGGACTGCAGTGGTGGAGGACCCCCTAGTAGATCCACAACGCTGCTACAAAGGAAACCTCTTACGGTACTCAGCCAACATCTCACGGTGAAGGGCAAAGCAGTGATCAGATATATGTCCAGACTTCTTGCAGTAGGAACAGACTATATCTCCGACGAAGAACCTCGGTGCTGAGAGGCAAGAACACTGGTGTGAGTCATCGATGCAGTAGGTGTGACAAGGGAGTGAAGACATGTCTCCTCAACAATTAGACAAGCAAGTGCATCATCCAATGTAGGAAGAGTTGGGCAGCAAGTAATTGGGTACGACTGTACTCAAACTCTTGCCTAAGGCCCATCACAAACTGAAACATGAAGATATTTTGTTCATGCTTTTCTTTAGCCATACAAGACTCACATCCAGAGTGTCTCTTTGTAGTCATAGAGGCAAGCTAACTGGTCATGCGAGTGAAGGCTCTATAGTACTCCTCTATGGACATGTCCTGCTACTGAAGATTGTGCAAGCTTTGCAACAAGGAGAAATGAAGTGCACCACTAGGCTGAAGATATCATTGCTCAAGATATTTCAATATCTCTTTGGCGGAGTGGTGATGCTCAAGGCTCATCCGAAGTGAAGGAACAACACTCAGAACTAGAGCTCCCATCACCTTAGCATCAGCCTTTTCCTAGCCTTCTTGGTGGCATCATCAACCTTTGAATCGGGAGGATCATCGTTCAGGTGATCCTCAAGATCGACTGCCCTCACAACTTTCATGGCCCAAAAGCCCACTCCCTATAGTTGGAGCCATCTAGCTTGATGCCAGTGCCAAGAGGGAGCTATCTTTTGCCATAGCAGTAGAGAACAATAGAGGGAGGCCACCACAGTAGAGAAGATGATGGTGAAAGGCGAAGCCAGCAGGGGCGGGGCTCCTCTCGACGATGGCAACAATGACGGGAAGCGAAGGCCCTTGTTACACCAAGGAGCATACCAGAAGCACGAGCGCCAAGCTTTGGCAGTGTGGGAGCTGTGGGCGGAGTCGCGTAACCTGCTAGGCCTCCACTCCCTGGAGGACAATGCTTCCTCGTGTTGCGCGCTGACCTTGAGTTGGAATTCCCCCTTGAATCCCGCGGGCCAGTGGTGCATCGCGACGGCGAAGACGAGGAGCGGGCGGCCTAGGAGAAGTGGTTGTAGAGGAAGATGAAGGCGAGCGGCGTCGGTGGAGAGTCGACGGCTTGCAACCCCAGGCGGCATAAGAACAACAGGGGAAGCTCATGGCGGGGAAGCTCGACGACGGAGATGAGGAGCGATCGGCGAACAGTGGCGGCATTAGGAGTAGGACCCGACCGAGCGAAGCAGCGGTGGAGGCGGAGGCAGGCGCCCCGGAGCCAGGCGTCAGGACGACGGGAGAAGGAGAGGTAGAGCGCGGGGGCGACGGCCGGCTCTGATACCATGTAAATGTAACAAAATGTATTGATCCACTTTCCACATTACAACGGGAGAGATAAGTACAAGAGAGAGAGAGAGAGAGAGAGAGAGAGAGAGTTATACAAGGCCTAAAGGGCTATGGACCTCATGGGCTATATAAGGAGAGATACCATTCTTAATAGTATTATCTATATCCAATTAATCTGCACCGTTGTAATATAGTCTCACGAAAATATGTGGCATACGTAGATAAGATGTCGATTAATGAGAGAATTTCTAGATTTTTTACTTTTCTTACAGATTAATGCGGGAATTGCTAACTCTCACGGTGAAAGAGTGACTTGAATTCCACTGGTTGTTTATATTTATATTATATACATTTAAATATCCCCTGAAAATAAGCAAAACACACTAATACATCCGGGCAAAATATGCTTAACTTGGTGTTCTCCATATTCATCACAATTATCTTTTTTTTTAAAAAAAAACATATGCATAAATAACAAGCATTTATATGCTTAAGACCTAAGAGGTGGAAGAAAAAATGGATAATATGACTTTCAGACTCACATTACAGAGTACAGATGCCCTCTAATAGTTTGTTTAGATAAGCGTTATATAATCTGAGCACCTCCCCTCCCCGTGTTCATCGGATGGATTTGGTCGCCATTTGTACTCAAAGGCAGTAGACACAATTTCATGGAAAATTTCCTAAAAAGACAATTTCGTGGGACATTTTTTTATTTGTAACACAAGAATTAGCTGGATTGAAAGTATTTTTTTACCTGAAGGTCCGTCTGGGGCTTCACGGACAAATATTTCCAACATTGAAGCCCGTAACACCCCATTTGGCTTCCATGTATTGGCCCTGGAATTGTGGAATTGGATTCAATTCTAAGTATGCAGCAGTTTGACTGCCGCCTACAATTGAATGGATGATTCCAAAGCCAATTCCAAGAGGCATGCTAGAGCTAGAAATAATTCTTAACTTATACCTGTCATTTATTTGGAATTCACTCTACAAAATTAAGTAAAAGTTCGGTATTTGGAATTTCAACATCGTGTTCACACCATAAAATTTTCATGAAATCAACTAAAATTTATTTAAGATAATTTAGTGTGTGGAGAAGCTAATTTGTGCACGTTAGCGGGCCTAGGTGCACAGGTGGCCCCAGCCTTGGTGACAATGATTCAGCAAAAGTTCGGTATTTGGAATTTCAACCTCACATTCGCACTATAATTTTTTTTTCCACGAATTGCCTAAAATTTGTTGAAGATGATTTACGTGTAGAGAAGCCACTTTGTGCACATTGGCGGACCTAGGCACACAGGTGACCCCACAGTCTTGTTGAATTCCAAATGACATCCAAACAGAAAAGTTGGATTTTGAAGTGGCTTGAATCAAATTAAAATTCAATTAGAATAGAATTTGGAATCCAATTGAATGAATTTAATTCAATTCTAGACAACCAAACGTGGTGTAATTATTATTACAAATTACGGATGGGAACAGACAGACACAACAGTTACAAGGTATGCCGCCTATGAATTGATCCATAAACACAAAAGCAAACACTGTACTATTGTCTGTACTCCGTACCAACTGCCAGCCATGCACGGTTGTGGAGCAAATTGTTGGGGAAATAAAAGGAGAAGACAGCATCACTATACACCATGGGCCCAGGGCCTAGGCACACATGGATAGCCACTACATCAAATTATCAGAAGTTAGTTTCCAAATGGCCTCCTCCAACATTGACATTGACATCTTAATGGGTGGTTCCAGTCGCCGATCATGATTTTCTGTATCCACTCAAGCTTGGTCAGCATGAACGATTAAAATTTCCTCATATATTGCTCATAGGGCATTTTCACTGCTGTCCGTGCTAACATGTTCTTCATGGTCAATCTCAATTATTGCTAAACCAGAGCTGTGTCCGATCACAACCCTACAGCCTCGCACAAAAAAGAAAAAAAGGATCACAATCCTATATCAGATTAAGATTGCATGCATTACAAGATTTACACTGCAGGAAATGAGGACAACATTACAAGTGTGACAAGCATGTAGGTGAAGAGCAGATTTCATTCTTTGATGTTAGTAAGTGTGACAAGTGAGGGCGCTCAATGCACAATACTGAAAAGCACAAGCTTCAATTATGACTTAAAACATAAATAGAGAGCTAAAATAGATTCTATTGTTTATATTCTTTCTCTATGATTTCCTCTTGCTGGCGAGGTAGTAACGTTCTTGGAATCAAACTGAAGAAAAGGAAATGTTTCAGTCCTCACCTTCTTGAGCCTGTCATACATCCTAATGCATGAACTTTCCTGAGGCCGAAGTTAAGTATGCCCTCAAGCCTGAATAAGTATGGAGCGTGCACATTGTTGTTTACTACTAAAAATGTTACATCCTATTCCAGTGTTGTGTGTGCTCTGTGCATCAAGAGGGATGGGAGAAAATATTTATTAGTGGGGAAAGGCCCCAAGTGAGGCCCCATCCATGTCTGCTGAATCATGATGTGCATTTGATATTCATCACGATCCAACGATTATGATGTAGGACTTCAACCGCAAAATTTGTTTCTGGGATGGTGTGCCTTCTGTGTGTTTTGTAAGGCCACAACTAATGCTTACTTGAAGGTATTGGAGTTCCATAGACGAACAGTCCCGTCCCGTGAACCTGTCATCAGTATTGGAAGCTCAGGATGGGAACAAACAGCACTGACTCTATTTGCATGCCGTTCAAGTGTTTTAACACAACGCTTTTTCTGCAAGTCCCAAATCTGTATCAACAAGAAAAAAAAAAAGCTTCAGAACACAGTACTTTGCATATGTGCTCAACAGTGTATTCATTAGAGAAGATGCCACACCTTGGCAGTCCCATCATCGGATCCTGTAATTAAGTATTGCTTATCATTACGAGTGAAGTAATCCAAACATCTCACATTGGATGAATGCCCAGCGAATGTGAGGTTAGAATGGGGAGAATCAACACTCCAAATCTGAAAAATTCAAGTATAGGAGGAGTTTACAATTATTCAAAGTTCAGTAGCAAACTTATCTTAATTGATCATATCAAAATTTTGGTTAGGAAGATGGGAGAAATTAAACCCAAAACCTTAAGTGTCTTGTCCTTGGAAACGCTCGCAAAAGCATTGGTGTCCTTGGGGTTAAATGCTACTTGCATCACAGAACTGGAGTGCTCCTGTTCAAATATTCGAGAGCACTTCCAGCCACTTTCCCAGTCCCACAGCTTAATTACGAGGTCATAGGATGCTGCCATTACATATGGCTTGGTTGGATGAATAGCCAATGAAGTGACTTGATTACTGAGAGCCTTGAAACACTTGACTCTTTTCATTGTATTATAACTGTATACATAGATGCGACCATCACCACCTCCGGCCACAATCCATTGCTTCTGTGCGATAAATTTAGCCGTCAAAACTGCAGTTGGAGTGATTAGAAATTATAAGGTGTGTGAGAAAAAATGTTTAACAGTGAACTAATTTCTTTGGGTGAACTCAGATGACATGCCTTCCTGTTCCCTTGTGACCTCAAACGAATTTACAATTGCCTGTGGATAAATGTGACATACACAAATTAGTCCAACATGCAATGGCATATATTTCAACAGCAATTTGCTAATACGTATTAAAAAAACTAGAAGTTCCAACATTTACTCTCTACTTTCTGGAATAATTGTCGCATTTTGAATGTACAATGAAGCTTTTGTATTTAAAAGTATATACAAGGGAATGTTATCTAAACCAAAACTTTAAGCTCTAACATTTCAAAATATCTATGTGAGAAAATAGAATCAAAACTTCTATGAGGAAAATGTAGCACTGTAACATTAAAAAAAATCACTTTAACAAAAAAAAACTCAAATATCTCACTTTAGCAAAATATCCCTCCGTTAGTCTTTTACTATTACAACATCCATTTTATTTTATAAGTCATGTTTAGATTAGGCAGATATTCCATAGCCAACTTCTCCACATTGTTTGTCCTAGCTAGCACAATTTATGTTTGAACTTGAAATTTCAAAACGTGCTACAACACTTCATTTACTCTCCTAAAACTTTTGCAGAATTTTTGTGTTGATTTGGTTCGTACTCAGATCATTAGTAGTTTGCATGATTGCGATGACCTTTTGAGTCTACAGTTGATATATCCTATATATATTATTTTCCACGTAAATCTAAACTTACTAACATTTGTAAAAGTCTGCCATTATCTGGCTCAAACTAATGCTTATCTTTATGCAATGTCCAAAAAAAACAAACTATGTTTGGATTACATATACAAGTACATTCCACTAGAAATGAGAGTAGCCACTAACCCTTGTCTGATAGTTCCAAATGCAGATGTGCCCATTGAAATGGCCGGTTATAATCCTGCATTGCACATGAGGAAATATATCATAAAAATAATCATGCCTCACACTCTGAAACGAACAAGGGATTAAACATTTCCACATCATTTCAATGTTCACAAGACATGTTCACAAGACAATTCAAACTATCCACTCACCATGGCTTCGTTGGATGCACATCCATGGAAACCATTTTATCAAAATTCACCGTCGATATGATCTGATCCAACCAAACAAACGCTAATCAATACAGCAAAACTATATGCATAACTGATTTCGACTATAAATAAATGATTTATGTGTGTGACTGGAAATTAAACGAGATGTGGTTGAAAGTAATCAGCTGGGATCTCCCGAAAGACAAGAGCTAATGCTTTCAGTGAATATTACATATAGCTAGCTCTGTTTATGCACTTGGCCAAAACTCACCTCAGAGGATGTCTGTCCCTGTGGGTCACAAATAGCCGTCAATGTCAGCTCATGCACCTTATCAACGCCCTTCTCTTGAACTACCGTAAAAAAATTATCATACTCGATGTCAGCTTTTCCTTGGCTGATATCCTTAAGCTCGTCCTCGCCCATTACGCGGCTCTGCTCGATAAGAAACTCATCCGTGTCCGGCGGTGACTGCAGCTCTTTCATCGTCACAATGAGGGTGTAAGTTGACCTCGGTGGCACGACACCGCAGAGCCACTCGGCATAGTACCTCTCCGGGTTCCCCGGCTGAAGCCGGAAAGCAACGCGGTGATCTGTGCTGTTGGTTAGGTGCAATGGGCATGGGATCAACTTGTTTGGCTCAAAAGGGAATCGGAGCTCCAGGGGGTGGATGCCAAGCAGCTCGGTTGATGTCACAGTTTCTTCTTCTTGGCAACCAGTTTCTGTTTTATTCAGCATATCGATAATTTCCCCTATGCTGGGCCTTTTGTCTCTGTCAGCTTCCACACTGTTCAGTGCTATTTCGATGCATATTTTTACTTGTTGGTAATATGCTTCCAGTGATGTATAGCTCAATGTTGCCTGTAGCCTGTTCTTCCAGTTTTCATGTACCTGTCAAATTGAATTAATTAAAATTACCCCATCCAACTGTAAATGTGAGCTATTTTGGACATTGACACAAGGAGCTAATTTGACAGTAAGTTTCTACAATAATACATTGTTACAATTCACCAAATTATACACCATGAGGGTATATTCCACGATGAATCTAGTAATACCAATTTCACGTGGCTAATGTAGATGGATCATTACATATCATGGTCTAATATTTGACTGTAAGCATTCAAGGACCCGAGACCCTTCAACTTACATTTGCAATCAGGAGTAGTAGAAAGTTAGTACTAGTACCCAACTATTAAAAGTCAAGCCACAATGGTAAAAAATGACGACCATTTATTCATGTTGATTTAGAGGACGCCGGACGTACCACCCCGATGTAAGAATTCTAGTGGCACTGCCGGGGAAGACCAGAGAGATATCGAGAGAGGAGATCGAGGAGGTGTAGCCATGCCAGAGATACGGCAGCGGCGGCGAGGTCCGCGACGAGTCCACCGGGGCCAGGGTTTAGGCGGAGGAGCGGAGAACGGCAGTGGCTGCAGCGTGGTTGAATTGCACGGAGGTGAAATCGAGGGGGGCGGGCGTGAGCGGACGTCGCCGGCAGTGACGGTGGGAGAGTGACGCTCCCGGCCATACGTTCGTGCTTTGGGCCGGCCGATGAAGGGGATGGTAAGGTGATGCAATATGGGATTATCGAAGATTTGTCATTAAGTTCATGTGTAATTATCAAAATATCACAGGTAGAATCTTAAGACTACGTGTCAGTGAGACATCATATGGTATTTTAGCAATTGGACAAAAAATAGTGTGGCAAATATGCCAATCCCCCATAAACGATTTTATCATAATCCACAGCAATCCGAGATGGGTACATGAATATATAACCTTTTCAATAAGAACACATCAATCTCTACTCAAATTCAATAGTCATAATAATTAATTTAAACTTGAGAAAATTTCAGACGACTTAAAAATAGCAAATATGTTTCAGTAACCCCTCCTATATATTGGGAAAAAAAAATATTTATGAGTTCTCCCAATCTCCCACCTCTCCAAACTCACTGAATTTGAGCATCCTATTCCTGCCCATTCCACGTCTGGCAGTTCACCAAAGGGTTTGCATGTTGCACCAAGACATTAGTTTGCACTCTATTTGTCTACCTCCCATTAGACTGTCTTCAAACTTTCTTTGGCCAGTTTCAAAATATTTCTATACTATTATAGGGAAACACTATTGTTCGGGTGTCCGACACATCGAACTCACCTCCCCTTAATGACCCCGCTCACCTCCCCTTAATAACTCCACCCACTGGTGTTTTCTCCTCCGGAGTCTACCTCCATCCCCCATTCCTCTTTCTCCTGTCTCTCTCTTCTTCGTATCCAACCCAAGAACTACTGAATAAAGGGGAAGCCAAAAATTCGTCAGGAAGCAGAGGCTGGTTGGTTACCTCTCCGTCCTCCTCCTCCGCCGTTGCTACCTGCTCAAACCAGAGATGTCCACAGTGGTGTTGGTCTCCACCGCCTCCGGTTCCGGCTTGCGTTCCCTCCATCTCACTGGTTCGATTTGACTGGGGCCTCGCTACTCCGCGTCGTTGGGGTTCCAAATTTCCGACACCAAGAGAAGTGAAGGGAGTGTTGCAAGATGAGCTTCCTGTACCTTCCACTGGCTCTGCTTGATCCCGTTTCTCCTTCGTTTTCTTCTGATTTTTGTTGCAAACTGATGAATTATTCTGATATTGCAGTCCGTTGAAAAAAATATTGTGACCCGTTGACAAAATATTGCATATTGTTCTTTGAGATGTTTGGAAAAAATAATGCACCTCGTTGAAAAAATATTGCATACTGTTCTTCGAGATGTTGCGACCTGTTGGAAAAAAATGTTACGACCCGTTGAAAAAAATCTTGCGACTTTCAAAAAAAATGTTGCATCCCGTTTCACGGTGATGTTGCAAGATTTTCTAACGTGTCTTTTTTCCATATGTTTGTTTGGATTATGAGATTTTTGATGTGCACATGTTTGTTTGGATTATGAGATTTTTGATATGTTGTGCACGCTTTGCATTTTTGTTGTGTCTAGCACATGAGTACGTTGGCGCTCGAGCGTACGGCGCTAGCGCTCAGATCGTACGTCTGAGCGCTAGTTGCACCCACTATTACAAAAAGTTGGTTTTAAAATTAGATAATTGTATGGAAAGTTTTCCTTTGGCGGATCTAGAGGATCTTAGCCATCCATCAAGCTAAATCAAACAGATGGAATTTAAAGTTGTTTTGCACGCTACCAAATTGTCATTCAATTAAACTCTTCCTAATCAACCTCTCCCTCCACACATCTTCCCCGCATTGTCCTCCTCGCTCAGTCCCTCGCTCACTTGCTCCACACACTACTGTCGTCACCAAGCTGTCACACGAGTCACCGGCCGCCTCCTTCTCTCCAGTTCTTCATCACCTAGGTCGCAAACAAGTTGCCAGCCTTCGTCTCCTCTTTTCCTCATCATTCGCCCGCCTTCTCCACCGAGCTCAGGTAGCCGACGACCGAACCCTCGATGCTACCCTCGTCGCCTCATCCTCCACCTCCTGCAGCGGTCACTGGTGGTGCGCTCGCAAGTGGTGTGTATGCCCACCGAGATGCATTTTTGAGAAAAATGATTATATATCATCGAAAAACTCCCTTCTTCATGATATGCCATCAAATTACTACTTCACAGTATGCCATCTGGTTCTGATTTTGTTTCACCATATGCCATCGCCATCACCTTGCCGTCCAAGTCCATCTGTTGACCTTGTTAGTTTTTTTTCCCAAAATTGCCAAAATACCCCTACCTTTTCCCCTTCCCCATCTTCTCTTTCATTCTCTCATCCCTGGCTCAGTGGCGCAGGGAGCCGCGGGGTTGACAGTAGTGACCTTAAGTAGCTGCGCACATGGAAAACAATTTCGGTGAAATTTCAGAAATTCGCCCCCCTCCGAAATTTTTATAATGCATTCAAATTTTTTGAAAATATTTGAATTTGGACAAATTACATCCTAAATTTGATTTTGGACAAAATTCAGTCAAATTTGTCCAAATTCCGCCCAGTTTGAAAACTCACCGAAATTTTAAACCGGTAATTTCATTCGTTTCGTTACCCTTCGATTTTTTTTTTCAAAACGAAATTGTTTTCCTGGCTGCGCATACCTTCAGGGGGCGACGGTGCCAGGCAACGGTGGTGTTCCGGCAGAGTTTTGGTCCCCAGGGCGGCATCTACTCAGTATAGACCCGCGCACGGCGTGACATCTAGCGCACAGTGAGGTGGTGGCTGGCGTGCAGAACCCGCAACGCGGGGGCAGAAGAGGACGACACGGTGTGAGGCCGTAGCCGTGGCTGTCCCGTCATCGTCGTCTCCCTCAACTATCGCCTCGCGCCTGAGCACCGCCTGCCCGCCGCCTATGATGATGTTGTCATCGCCCTGCTTTGGCTCCAGGACACGGTGCACGTGGACCCTTGGGTCTCCGTGCATGTAGAGCTCTCCCGGTACTTCGTCATAGGCAGTAGCAGCGTCACTCATCCATCATGGGCAGCACCTTATGCTACCGCTGGAGTCGCATGACCGTGTTGGCATGTTGAACTCCCAACCAGATTAAGTATTCTGAAATCTGTTCGTGCCAAAATGTGTTCCACATTATTCTCATGCAATCCCCCAAGTTAAATTTATTTCTTTGCACACGACATGCTGAATCAGGCATTCTCCTTCTCCGCATCTAGTTGGGTTTCGCCGGCGCTGTTCGTCGTTATTAGTGACCCTCCGTCTAATCCATTCGCACCCGAGAATCCCCTCATCCCCGCCGTCATTTTCACACATAGTGCTTCGTGGAGGGAGAGATGAGAAAGTTGTTGGCCTAGCTCTCGGAGAGAACTCGCTCATTGTTTCCTCTCTGGACCGTACACATCAAGATGAACACAGATGAGTTTTTTTTTGTGTTACACAACTGCCTAGAGCTTTTTTTTTTCTTCTCTGTTCTCTCATTAAAACACATCTGATTACACATCTTTTTAAAGACTACCTAATCAACTTGCTAACTAAGCCAAAAACTAAATATAGAAAGCCTAACAAAGGAAACAAACTAATTTGATCCGATGTTGATTGCATCTGGATCTTAACGCCTTATTACTTGGTAAGTCTAGATTAATTCTCAACAATCTCCCCCCTAATCTAGACTTGTATCTTCACATCTCGAAGGCCAATCTTCTAACACATCTGCAAGAAGTTATGTCTTCCCACTCGGCACGGGTTAGCAACACAAGCTCTCTTTATGTGTCGTCGAACCCAAGCAACTGCTTCTCTACCACTTGATGCACTCCTTGAGGGACAGTACAGTCGTCCTTGCCACACGATCACTCTTGAGGGACAATACATTCGCCCTCGCCATCAGCGATCGTGAACATAAGCGCCACCGCATCCCATGCACCTAGCAGTTCTTCTCTCAGAGACACAAAAATGACCGACAATGCCACCTTGCCTTCCAGCTTGTCGACGATGCTCCTTGGTAGCAGGTATTTGGAAGATATGCCGCCTCAACTCTTCACCGTTACCTCTTTGTCGCCACAACTTCGTCGCCGGTGGCACGACTCACCGGGCGACTCCGACCTCTGATTCTTCTTACGACGACGGCCTCCATACCATCGCCGTTTGTTGGCCTCATGTTGACTTGTTTCCTGGCAGTTTCGCACTACCTCACCTTGCCGCCGCTGGCCTCCACCTCCGATGGAGACTGCCGTCATCGGCCTACTCCACGGCGATCACGTCGCCGCCGCCGCCGGTGCGCACATTATGTGCGATTCTGGCGCACCGCATTAGCCTTGCCATGGCCACGCGGATCTCTACCGTCACGTTTCTGGTGCACGGTGCTACAGCCGGCCTCGTTGTCGGTGCCCTGTACACCTCCGCCCAATGCGTCGGCTCTCCTCATCATGGAGCCGCATGCTCCGCCTGTGCACAGCACCAACGTGCCTGCCTACGCCCGATGCGCTACTGCACAACTGAGCTTGCCGCCGAAACATGGCTTCACTGATCCACCACTACGCACGGCACAACCCCGCTCTGATACCAAATGACTCACACAAGCATATACTAGTAACAAGAACATGCGCACAGGATAGATGAGAGCGAAGATGCTATTGAGGGAATAGTCTAAGTATCCCAGATACATCTCAAGCCTCATGGTTGCCAAGGAGCATACCCGATGTGTGAAGGGGAGAATGTTGGGAATAGTCCCACATCGGTTGTGGGAAAGAAAAAAGCATAATTTATAAGTGTGAGTGAGATCTTACATATTGGACTAGTCTTTTGGGGGAGAAGGCAAGGTCCAATACCACTTATAAGGTTGTTGCTATAGGGTTTGCATACGGCAGCTCATGGGCTTAGTTGTGTTCATCCTGTTTGGACATGTGGTTCAGGAAGTAAACCCGGTTGGACCTAGGTATGCGGCCAAGGTCCAATCCTACAAAAGTGAGGAGAGAGAGGGGGGGGGCATGCAGCAGTGCAGCACCACGGTAGAAGATGGCTGACTTGTAGGCCCCTCGGGTAGAGATAGAGCAAGATAAGAGAATGACATGTACGGCTTAGCTGCTACCACTACTACAAAACATGTCATACTAGACGCCTCATCACAGACGGTTCCAAAGGAGCCGTCTGTATTAAACTTATACAGACGGTTCCCTTTAGAACTGTCTGTGATAGTGCCTCATCACAGACGGTTCTTATTACCAACCGTCTGTGATACTTCACAGACGGTTCATAATAAGAACCGTATGTGATAGTGCCTCATCACAGACGGCTCCTTCTACCAACCGTCAGGAAGATCACGACGGTTGGTAGAAGGAGCCGCTGCGTGATGAGGACATTTATCGCGCATTTGTTAGTATAACGAACCGTTTATGATACTTCGCGAGCGGTTCGTGATACCAACCGCCGCGATAATTACCTCATCACGCAGCGGTTGGGATTAACAACCGTGCGTGATAATTCTAAGTCATGGTAAAATCGAGAGAGGAAAATTCCAAGTCATAGTAAATCCAAATCACGAGCGGCTCTTAATACCAACCGCTCGCGATGAGGTACTATCACGCAGCGGTTCGTATTAAGAACCGTCGTGATGAGTTATTATCACGCAGCGGTTCGTGATACAAACGCGTCGTGATTTGTCATCCTGACGGTTTTTGTATGAAACCGTCGTGATTCGCAGCGGAATTTGAAAATTTTGAACGCGCGCGCGGAGGCAAAATATGTCCTTATATATTATGGCCGACCTCCTCTGGGCACTCGGGCCTCGCACTCCCGCAGCCCGGTCCTCCTCTAGGCTCGGTCCTCCTTGCTCCGCAGTCCTCCTCCGAGCTCCGGCCGTAGCTGCTCCTCCGGTCCTCCGCAGCTCCACGGCCCCGCTACACCTCCAAAGCTTGGTCCTCCCTTGCTCCCGCATCCCCAACCTTCGACATGGTCTTCCTCCCCAACGCTTGAGAGTCGACGCGACACCAACGCCGACCTCCTCTAGTCCTCTCGACGCCGACGCCGAGCTCCTCCAGTCCTCCTCCGACGTCGATGTCATTGGTACTTTTGTATATGAGGTTCTATTAGATTCAGATCCAGATTTGTATGTATGAGCTTGTGGTACTTGTGTTAGATTCATATCCAGATTTCTGTTAGATTCTCTTCCAGATTCTACTTCTGTTGGTACTTGTGTATGATCGAGTGTATGTGTGTATCCATGAATCCATGGCTTGAGAAATTTATTGGGAGGCTTAGGAGTTGGGAATCCATGTATGTGTATCAATGAATCCATGTTTGGAAGGCTTCGGAAATGGCAGTGTATGTGTATGAGTGTATCTATGAAAAATGGCAATATTTTTTTTGTAATAAAAAAAGCTATCACAGACGGTTTGGAACAAGAGCCGTCAGCGAAACAGTATCGCGACGGTTCGAACAAGAACCGCTCAGTGATAGTTGATTATCACTGACGGTTCTTGTTCAACCGCTCGTGATACTCGCTTTCCTGAGCGGCTCTTGTTTCGAACCGTCTGTGATAGCTTTTATCACAGACGGCTCAAAAACCGTCTGTGATAACCGCCTGTTATCACAGACGTACTTTTACACAGACGGTTGGAAACCGTCTGTGATGACGGTTCCGAACCGTCTGTGATGAGGTTTTCTGTAGTAGTGTACTCACATGTTCATGATGGTAAAATGGTCTTTGCACACTCTTAACGGCAACCAATTGATGAGCTAGTTGACGATGATGGCATAGAGTGAAGAAAATTTGAAAAACGATGGCATAGTAGGAATGTGTAGTTATTCGATGGAAAATCATGAAAGAGGGTGTTATTCAGTGGCAAATAATGAATTTTCTCTGCATTTTTATATGTTTGCTAGATGCTTGACGAAAGTACCCAGTGGATGATAATGTGTTGGTTGTAAATGTAAAATATTGTACCGAAAATGCGTCCTTCATCTGGAAATTGGTCAGAGAAGTTCTTACATTTTCAATCCTGAGTTGCTTCCTTGTTCCTGTTATAACCTCAAGAATTATCACCCCCAAACTGTATATGTCTGCTTTGAATGTGATTATTCCATTGCCTAAGTACTCTGGTGCCATATATCCCCTGGATAACAACATGACATAGTTTTGTGGCATTAAGCTGCAAATCAAGTGCAATTGAGTTGGTGTTGAAAAATAATAGTTATCGGGAGTCCTAGCTTACAATGATCCACGAAAGTTTTCAGTGATAATTCGAGTTTGTTGTCTGTCAAAAAGTCTTGACAAACCAAAATCTGTAATTTTTGGCACCATATTTTGATCCAGCAATATATTTTCAGGTTTGAGATCCAAATGAATAATTTTCTCTTCGTCATGAAGATATCGCAAACCTTGACAAATTCCCTTAATTATTCTATAACGTTCAGGCCATTCAAGTCCACCATATTCATCTGTATATAGACAAAAAGAGAACAACAACGAAAGACAAATCATAAGATCGTTAAAGAGAACAACAAAGACAATCTTAAGATCCTTAAAAATTTCATGCCAAAGAGCATTTGGAATGGTAGGAGATTTTTGTTGTAAGACTGATTTTTTTTTTCATGTTAACAAAAATGAAGAAATATAGTTGCTTCGGTGTTCAGACCATGTATACTTCATTGAATGAAATAGAAGAAATCAATTACTCCCTCTGTTCAAAAATATATGACGTTCTGGACATCGATACGGTTTTCAACATGCAACTTTAACCATTATTTTTATATGAATATGTTCATAAAATAATATAAAATTATTATATTATGAAAATATTTTCATGACTAATCTAATGATATAATTTTTACGTTACCAATAAAATTAGTTTTTTTATATATTAGTGGTCCAAGTTAAGAAAGTTTGACTGCATGCTTTCTAAACGTCGTATATTTCTGAACTGAGTAAGTATAACATGCGGCAAAATCATACCTGCAAGATGGCTGTCCAGGCTACCATTACGTGCATACTCGAAGCATAGCAGCCTGACTCGTACATCTGCCAAGACGTATCTTCCCTCGAACTCTGCCATTCTCCCTTGTGTATCTGCACAGTAGCCTAGAAACCTTACAATATTTTTGTGCTTGGCCCTCATCAGACAGCGAACCTCATCCAGAAACGACTCATCTTCAGTTCTATCGTGTGATGCCCCTTTTCTCCCCCCTTCCCGGGTCAACCCCTCGCCGGGGCCCCCTTCGTTCCCCCGGCCGGACCGGACCCCCCCTCTCCTCCCTTCCTCCCCGCACTCGCGTGCACGCCACCGTCTCGGCGCCTCCCGCGCCTCCTCGCCGCAATCATGCCCGCGCCGTGCGCTGCGCGCGCGCCGAGCCGCGCCGCTCACCGGACCCCCTCCTCGCGCCGGCTTTAAACCCCGGTGCCCTTCAACCTCCCCACCCCGAGCAAGAAGAAGAAGAAGGGCGAAGCCTACCTCCTCGTTGTCGTCGTCGCCGTCGCCGTCATCTACGGTGCCGCCGTCGCCGCCGCTGTGGCGCCACCGCCCGCGCGCCGCCTCCATCTCCCTTCCGGTCGCCGTGAGCCGGACCCTTCCCGGCCGCGCCGTTGTCACCGCCGCCGCTGCGCCCTTTCTTCCCCTTCCCTTCGCCGCCGCGCTACCCCCTCGCCTCCTCTTTTAGCGCGCGCCTCGTGGGCGCGCCGCGCCTCAGCAGCGTGGGCGCGCTGGGCGTCTGCTGCGTTCGGCCGTGTTGGGCCGGGCCGAAAGTGGTCGCGGGCCATTTTTGGTTTTCCTTTTTTTTCTGTGATTTTATTTTCCTTTTCTATTTTATTTTCAAAGTCAGACTTTAAATATTATTATCTCCCTCTTTTCAACTCCAAAAATTATGATATAAATTTCTAAAAAATTTCTAAAATCAAGATCTTGCTATGGCATAGGTCTTGTTCAATTTGGAGTTCATTTGTGTATTCTTGTATATTTATTAGTCCTTTTGCCTGTTGTGTCTTTTTCCATTATTTCGCGCGTAGAGTTCGGAGACGGAGACCTCCACGTCGATCAAGGACAAGACTACTCGGACTCTCTCCCTACAACCAAGCGAGTCAATACTTTGATCATATTGAGCCTACATTTTACGCAAATTATATTCTTTCAAAATAGCAAATTGCATGCTTTAATTCTTTAAACAAATGTATGTTAAAGTTTAAGATAGTTAATTACCCACTTGATGATTAACTAATTATTATGCCACCCTTGACAACTTGAATCCCCTAATTCTATTGTCACCCTAGTAACTATATGGTAACACTAGATATAGGTTGTACTTAAGCGACATGCTAGCCCTGCTTAAGTACCGGGACATTAAAATGTCCTAATCATCATCATTTCAAACATAAAATGATTTGGCGGTCATTGCGGGTAAATGACCGAGATGGTTGAATTGTTGTATTTACATCTCAAAACCCTAAATCGCTAATACCCGTGCAGGCGGATGGTAAGATAGTGGGTGCGGATGTAGCATGAGAATGGCGGGATTGTGGTTGAGCCGTCCGCACAACCCTAAGGACTTAATCTTGTCACGACCTCCTGTATAACAGTACAACCACAAGTCTGCAACAAACTGCGACTTGGCTTAGTACATTTATCAAATCCTGAAAATCATCTCACTGGAGGGTTAAAGGGGCACAAGCTCTGGGTATGTCGGGCTTGGATGGGACACCGAGTCAAGGGTGAAGTTTGCCAGTCGCTGAGGTGTAGCCACGCTACGCCAGTCGCTGAGGTGGACATCCCGCGCAACGTATGGGCATAACCCCATATGGGTGAGACGATGGAAAGGACGAGATATTTAGAAAAGTTATTGTGACAACCTCTCGACTACACGACTACGGAATCGTGTAGGGCAACGAGTTAATTGTCTCTTGTGGGTAAAGTGTACAATCTCTGCAGAGTTATAAACTGTTTAAACAGCCGTGCCTACGGTCAAAGGCGGACATGGGAACTTAACTTGAGTTAGTTCTATTTCAAAAACCTTGTTGGGTGGTATGAAAATTGTGGCGGGCTCACCTAGCCCTGAGATTGGGTATTCCTGGGTCTTTGTACCCAGTGTCGTTTAGTGGTGGATGTAACCACAATCAAAATAAGCATGAAGGTGGAGGTAACCTCTGCTAATATAAATATTGCACAATTTCTCTCTTTATCTAAAATGAAATTGTTAAAAATGCTAAGTGCTAGGAATTTGTACTTATGATATTTAAAAGTATTGCTTTCGCAAATAAAAGAACCGAGCCATCCTTGTAAGCCTTGCATATATATCATTGCATTGTGTATTGGCTCGCGAGCACGGTAGTTGTGCTCATCCTCGCTCTCCCCCAAACCCTTCAGATGACGCTGATGGAGGAGACTATGCTTACTACGAGGAACCAGAAGTTGACGGACAAGGAAACGATGAAGAGTAGTCTAGGATCTGTAGTCTAGGCCTCGACGCAGTCTAAGTTGACTCGTTGGTACTTGCGTACAACCGATATTACCCGGGTCCTTGGGTAATATCGATGCGTACCTGGTGCCCGATCGCTTACTCGTGAAGAGATGAGCTCTACCCTTTGCTTCCGCTTATCGCTTTGGTGTTACGTATTGTAATCAATTTGGCACGATCATTTCGTTGTAAAACTCGACCCGACGTGGTCTATGTCACTCTGTTGATTGTAATAATGATACTTTAGTTCGCGCCATGTATGAATGATTCAGCAATGCCCGTGAGTGCTATCTACTGATCCAGGGAATAGCACGGCGTTTTCACAGAGGATTCGGATTAGAAAATCCGGTCCGACAGAGTGGTATCGAGCATACGATCAGTAGAGTCTTAGTTAGATTGGTCGTTGCCTTAAGGACTTGGATCTTATTTCCAAAAACTAAGAAAAGCTTTGCTAAAAATATAGAGTATTTATTGCTTCTACTCTTCACTCCTAGTCCTGTGCTTATCTTTACTTCACTTAAGTTTTACTTTGTGTCCGACCTTTTCTGCTTTCAAAATTTGTAGATGGCTACCCGTGCGTCCGGATGGCGTGGGATCTCCTCGTTCACGGAGAGAACGAGGAGGCTTCATGGACATACTTCGCCACCGATCTTTGTACCTTGGTTTTCCCGTCGGCCTCGTTCCGTGGTAGGATGACGAGGATCGAGACCGCGAGTCCCGGGCGATGGAGGTGTACCTCTCCGCGAGGTTGGCGAGTTCACTTCCTACCTCTTCAGGGCGAAGCACCCGGCGTAGCCGCCATGACGCCATTCGGGGCGCCGCGCGTCGCTTCCACCGCTTGTGTTGGAAGTGCGAGGATCTCTTCTGAGGTCACCCTTCCGCTTCTACCCGCACCTCCCGGATGAGGAGCGTGTCCCAGCGATTTCGACACGAGACGACGACCCCGCCGACGCAAAGAGTCCAGCTTACGCAGCGATGATAGCCACCATCACCGCGCCATGGATGAGATCGGCGACCGGACACTCCTCACCGGCAGCTATGCCCACTCCGACACCCTTCGAGCAACATGATCGGAGTGATGAAGCTCACCCACCGCAATGCGAGAGGGATGCTGCGGTGCGAGAGAGGGCGCCGCTCTTGCGAGTTGGCACGCCTCGGGGCGCCGCTACGGTCCTCGCCCGGCCCGGTTGCACCTATCGTCGCCCCGTCCTCCCAAAGCCGAGCCGACGTTCCCGCCCGAGGACCCGTCTCGACTCACGGACGCAGCGGTGCGCCTGTCGCCGTCCGGCCGTCGCCTAGAGAGTCCACCGTGGACGCAGCCCCATCCACCGCTGGGTTTGGCGAGTCGATGCGTGGACGCCACCTCGGCCGTTCACGTTCTGCTCCCGTTCGCGAGCTTCGCCGAGCCGTTCGCGTTCGCCTCGCGAACAGCTATCGCACGTTGTGGTCGATCCCCTAGAGCATTGTCGATTAGTTTAGGTTAGCTAGCAGTGCTTGCTGAGCAGTCTTTTGGGTTGCAAGCACTTTTGTTTCTTTCTTTTGTAGACGATGTGTTTGTATTCTGTGTCATGACTTAGCTTAGTGTATAAGCTTTGTTCGAGAGTCATGTAACACTTAACCCCCTTATTATAGTATAGCCGCTCTAGGCTTTGTATTGTACTTGCTTCGTTCTCTTTGTTGGCTTTGTTCTTGTCTGTGTGTGCCTTAGAGGGCTAGTGAACCCTCATATACTCCCTCTAGTTCTAAGCTTGAGTTCCTTCAGATGCCGCCAAGAAGAGCCGCCGCCCATCCCAGTGGAGCCTTCGCCGCAGGCCGAGGAAGAGGCCGTGGCCGTGGTCGTGGCCAAGGCCGAGGACAGGAACTGCCTCCTCCACCACCAGCAAACCCGACAATGACCCAAGTCATGTTTCAGCAGACTCAGATTCTCCAGCGCACTAAACAATCGCAGACCGACCGATCGCAACTCAAAGTGGCGATTTTCTCAGACCGACCTCTCACCTTTGTTGCGGCCAATGAACCGCTAGAAGCTGAAGACTGGCTCAGGGACACTGAGAAGAAACTCCGTCTTGCCCGCTGCTCAAATGAAGACAAGGTGGATTTCGCCACCCATCAGCTGAAAAGCGCCGCCGCTGCCTGGTGGGAGAATTACCTCGCCGCCCGAGGTGATGAGAATCTAGAGGAAGAAGAAGCAGGAATAGCGGAAGTCGTAGCATCTACGATTGGAGCCCCACAAGATCCATTGCCTCTGCGCGCAATGGAAGAAGTTGCGAAATACAACAAGTGAAGTTGAACCCGCATGGCACCGATTCTCAGGAGGAATTCAAGGCGCTTTGGGGCCAACCGTGCAGTCACCGGAACAATGAGATTGAAGAAGAACGAATTGAGCTCTCAAGCGGTCGATGTCGATAAATGAATATCTAACCAAGTTTAACCACTTGCTCGCTCGCCCCAATGATGTAGCTGATGAAGAAGAGAAAATCGACCGCTTTGTTGAAGGAATGCGTGAAGACATGAGAGGACAGCTTATCCTCCATGATTACTCTAGCTTCCAACAGCTGGTTAATAAAGCCCTCATTTGTGAAAATGAGAAGAAGACTGCGGAGATTAGCCGCAAAAGGAAGATGTCATTTCAGAGGCCACAAGGTAGCTATCCCCAGAAGCCTACATTCCAAGGCAGCTCATCTTTCAGATCATCTGCAGCCTCCTCTCAGAAAACTCAAGTTTCCACCCCGCGTCCCCAAGGAAGTGGATTCGGTGCTCTCCGCCCCGCCGGGCAACCAACAGCAGTCAACCCAAAGAAGAAACCTCCATCGCTCGCTTTGTGGAGAAAAGGACACTTCGCCAATCGTTGTCCTACCCGTCAGAATGCTCCAGCAAGACTCAACACAGGAGTAACGCCAGTTCAAGGCAGGACCCCAGCCCCAAGCAAGAGTCACCAGACTTCACAGGCATCAAGGTCTACACCAACGCAAAGCCATGGCCGTGTGAACCACGTCACAGCCGAGGAAGCTCAAGGTGCCTCAGGAGTACTAATGGGTACGTTCCCTGTTAATTCAGTACCCGCACAAGTTTTGTTTGATTCTGGAGCTTCGCACTCTTTTATTTCAAGAAAGTTTGTTGAAAGGCTTAAGTTGCCAACCTATAAGTTAAAGAAACCCGTGGTACTTAGCTCACCCGGGATCCTTTATGCTACCTCAGTCAGTCCCAGGGTAGAAATTGCTATGGAACATTCCGATTCCTAGCAAACCTTCCAGTGCTAGAATCTCAAGCTGGATATCATCCTAGGGATGGATTGGTTGGCCAAATATCAAGGATTGATAGATTGTGCCAACAGAAAAGTAGTGCTCACCAAGAACCCAGAGACCACAATAAGAGTTAGTGTGGATCGTTCCCCTCCTTTGAATAGAACAATCCACCACCTTGGAGAGTTGTCCCTAGAGACAACGCTCGTAGTTCAAGCTTACCCGATGTCTTCCCGGAAGAATTACTGGGCATGCCACTGATGTAGATGTTGAGTTTGTCATCAACTTGAAGCCGTGGACAGCCCCAATTGCTAAGAGACCATACAGAATGGCATTGACGAACTTGAAGAACTTAAGACACAAATTGAAGACTTGCAAGACAAAGGTTTCATTAGACCTAGTTCTTCTCCCCGGGTTCGCCATTCTCTTTGTGAAGAAGAAAGATGGCACCGCCAGATTATGTGTGGACTCTGAGCACTCAATGATGTGACCATCAAGAACAAGTATCCCTTACCTCGCATTGATGACCTGTTCGATCAATTGACAGAGCATCGATTTTCTCCAAGATAGACCGAGGTCGATACCATCGACTTAAGATCAGAATGAGGATATTCCTAAGGCGGCTTTACCACCGGTATGGCACATGCGAGTTCATCGTCATGCCGTTTGGCTTGACCAATGCGCCAGCCTACTTCATGAACCTCATGAACAAAGTATTCATGGAATACTTAGACAAGTTTGTTGTCGTGTTCATAGACGACATCTTGATCTATTCAAAGACCGATGAAGAACATTCTGAACACTTGCAATTAGTCTTAGAAAAGCTTAAAGAGAATCATCTTTATGCCAAGTACAGTAAATGTGAATTTTGGCTTCATGAAATCAGTTTCCTCGGACACATTGTATCCGCTGGAGGAATTGCAGTTGATCCATCCAAAGTAGCAGCTGTAATGGAATGGAAACAACCCACATCGGTGACGGAAGTGCGTAGTTTTCTCGGTTTGGCCGGGTACTACAGACGCTTCATTGAAGGATTCTCTAAGCTTTCCAAACCGATGACCCATCTGCTTAAAAAGGAAAAGAAGTATGATTGAATGAAGCTTGTGAAAAGAGTTTCCAAGAATTGAAGAAGAAGTTAACCACGCCCCGATTTTAATCTGCGGATATACATCAAGACTTCGAAGTCTATTGTGATGCATCGCGCCAAGGTCTTGGTTGTGTGCTCATGCAAGGAGGAAAAGTTGTAGCTTATGCTTCAAGACAACTCCGTCCTCACGAAGACAACTATCCAACTCATGATTTGGAGTTAGCGGCATGTGCATGCCTTAAAAATTTGGCGACACTATTTGATTGGAAATCAACGTAATATCTACACAGCACCACAAGAGTCTCAAGTACATTTTCACCCAATCGGACCTCAACCTTCGACAAAGAAGATGGTTAGAATTAATAAAGGATTACAACTTGGATGTTCATTATCATCCCGAAAGGCTAATGTAGTTGCCGATGCATTAGCCGTAAATCCTACTGCAGAATGTCATGATTCAGGGACATCAACCCGAGCTCTGCAAGGAATTTGAAGCCCTCAACCTTGAGTTAATAAAGCAAGGCACCTAGCCACTTGTGAGAGGCCCATCCAACCCTAGAAGAGCAGATCAAGGCCGCTCAAGAGGGACATCCTGAGTCCAGAGATTCAAGCATCTCATGGCAAAAGGAAAGGCCCCTAAGATGTCAGAAGATCATCAGGGAATCCTATGGTATGGGAAACGTCTCTTTGTTCCCCACCAGAAGGAACTCAAAGATCTGATTTTAAAGGAAGCTCACGATTACGCTTACACCTGCACTGAGCAACACCAAGATGTACCAAGACATGAAGATTTTGTATTGGTGGCCACGAATGAAAAGAGATATCGCTGAGTATGTAGCTTGTTGTGATGTATGTCGTAATCAAGGCTGAACATCAAAGACCAGCGGATTGCTACAACCCTTACAGATCCCTCAGTGGAAATGGGAAGAAATCGGAATGGATTTCATTACCGGTCTACCTCGAACTAAGTCCGGATGTGACTCAGTATGGGTTATAGTTGATAGATTGACTAAAGTCGCCCACTTCATCCCTGTGAAGACAACTTACAAGGGAGACAAGTTAGCCGAGTTATACATGGCTCGTATCGTGTGTTTGCATGGAGTACCCAAGAGAATAGTCTCCGATCGAGGTTCTCAATTTACCTCGCATTTCGGGCGGTTTGCATGATGCCCTTGGAACACACCTTACCTTCAAAGATGACCTATCATCCGCAGACCGATGGTCAGACGGAAAGAACAAATCAAATCCTAGAAGACATGCTTCGAGCTTGTGCTTTGGAGTTTACCGTAGACTGGGAAAAATGTCTACCGTATGCCGAGTTTGCATACAATAATAGTTATCAGTCAAGTTTGAAAATGTCCCCATTTGAAGCACTCTATGGAAGAAAATGTAGAACTCCTCTGCATTGGTCAGAATCAGGTGAAGGATATGTCTTCGGACCGGATACTCGTGCAAGTCAAGAGAAAGTTCGACTAATCGAGATCGCCTTCAAGCGACTCGGTCTAGACAGAAGAGTTATGCTGACAACCGTCGAAGAGACTTAACCTTCGAAGTTGGAGATGCTGTGTATCTCAAGGTATCGCCACTTCGTGGAACCCGAAGATTCAAAGTTAAAGGCAAGCTTGCACCAAGATACATAGGCCCGTTCCCGATCACCGCTAAGCGTGGAGAAGTTGCCTATCAGCTAGAGCTACCTGAAAGTTTGTCAGACGTCCACAACGTGTTCCATGTCTCTCAACTAAAGAAATGCCTCAGAGTACCCGAAGAGCAGACTCCTGTCGAAGCCATCGCACTTGATAAGGATTTGACTTATCCAGAGCACCCGATCAAGATCCTCGATGTCGTCGAGAAGCGGACAAGACGTCAGGTCATCCGTCTTTGTAAGGTTCAGTGGAGCCATCACTCAGCCAAAGAAGCCACCTGGGAGCGAGAAGATCAACTTAAGCTGGATTTCCCGTCCCTGTTCTCGGAGCAGCTCGAATCTCGAGGTCGAGATTCCGTTTAAGGTGGGCAGGATTTGTGATGCCCCTTTTCTCCCCCCTTCCCGGGTCAACCCCTCGCCGGGGCCCCCTTCGTTCCCCCGGCCGGACCGGACCCCCCTCTCCTCCCTTCCTCCCCCGCACTCGCGTGCACGCCACCGTCTGGCGCCCTCCCGCACGCCTCCTCGCCGCAATCATGCCCGCCGTGCGCACGCGCGCGCCCGAGCCGCGCCGCTCACGGACCCCCCCTCCTCGCGCCGGCTTTAAAACCCCCCCGGTGCCCTTCAACCCTCCCCCACCCCCGAGCAAGAAGAAGAAGAAGGGCCGAAGCCTACCTCCTCGTTGTCGTCGTCGTCGTCGTCATCTCCGGTGCCGCCGTCGCCGCCGCTCGTGGCGCCGCCGCCCGCGCCGCCGCCCCTCCATCTCCCCTTCGGTCGCCGTGAGCCCCGGACCCTTCCCCGGCCGCCGCCGTTGTCACCGCCGCCGCTGCCGCCCTTTCTTCCCCCTTCCCGCCGCGCCGCGCTACCCCTCGCCTCCCTCTTTTAGCGCGCGTGGGCGCGCCGCGCTCCTCGCGGCGTGGGCGCGCTGGGCGTCTTGTGCGCGTTCGGCCGTGTTGGGCCGGGCCGAAAGTGGTCGCGGGCCATTTTTGGTTTTCCTTTTTTTTCTGTGATTTTATTTTCCTTTTCTATTTTATTTTCAAAGTCAGACTTTAAATATTATTATCTCCCTCTTTTCAACTCCAAAAATTATGATATAAATTTCTAAAAAATTTCTAAAATCAAGATCTTGCTATGGCATAGGTCTTGTTCAATTTGGAGTTCATTTGTGTATTCTTGTATATTTATTAGTCCTTTTGCCTGTTGTGTCTTTTTCCGGTACTTCGCCCGCGTAGAGTTCGGAGACGCCGGAGACCTCCACGTCGATCAAGGACAAGACTACTCGGACTCTCTCCCCTACAACCAAGGCGAGTCAATACTTTGATCATATTGAGCCTACATTTTATGCAAATTATATTCTTTCAAAATAGCAAATTGCATGCTTTAATTCTTTAAACAAATGTATGTTAAAGTTTAAGATAGTTAATTACCCACTTGATGATTAACTAATTATTATGCCACCCTTGACAACTTGAATCCCCTAATTCTATTGTCACCCTAGTAACTATATGGTAACACTAGATATAGGTTGTACTTAAGCGACATGCTAGCCCTGCTTAAGTACCGGGACATTAAAATGTCCTAATCATCATCATTTCAAACATAAAATGATTTGGGCAGTCATTGCGGGTAAATGACTGAGATGGTTGAATTGTTGTATTTTACATCTCAAAACCCTAAATCGCTAATACCCGTCAGGCGGATGGTAAGATGGTGGGTGCGGATGTAGCACGAGAATGGCGGGATTGTGGTTGAGCCGTCCAGACAACCCTAAGGACTTAATCTTGTCACGACCTCCTGTGTATAACAAGTACAACCACAAGTCTGCAACAAACTGCGACTTGGCTTAGTACATTTATCAAATCCTGAAAATCATCTCACTAGAGGGTTAAAGGGGCACAAGCTCTGGGTATGTCGGGCTTGGATGGGACACCGAGTCAAGGGTGAAGTTTGCCAGTCGTTGAGGTGTAGCCACGCTACGCCAGTCGCTGAGGTGGACATCCCGCGCAACGTATGGGCATAACCCCATATGGGTGAGACGATGGAAAGGACGAGATATTTAGAAAAGTTATTGTGACAACCTCTCGACTACACGACTACGGAATCGTGTAGGGCAACGAGTTAATTGTCTCTTGTGGGTAAAGTGTACAATCTCTGCAGAGTTATAAACTGTTTAAACAGCCGTGCCTACGGTCAAAGGCGGACATGGGAACTTAACTTGAGTTAGTTCTATTTCAAAACCTTGTTGGGTGGTATGAAAATTGTGGCGGGCTCACCTAGCCCTGAGATTGGGTATTCCCGGTCTTTGTACCCGTCGTCGTTTAGTGGTGGATGTAACCACAATCAAAATAAGCATGAAGGTGGAGGTAACCTCTGCTAATATAAATATTGCACAATTTCTCTCTTTATCTAAAATGAAATTGTTAAAAATGCTAAGTGCTAGGAATTTGTACTTATGATATTTAAAAGTATTGCTTTCGCAAATAAAAGAACCGAGCCATCCTTGTAAGCCTTGCATATATATCATTGCATTGTGCATTGGCTCATGAGCACGGTAGTTGTGCTCATCCTCGCTCTCCCCAAACCCTTCGGATGACGCGATGGAGGAGACTATGCTTACTACGAGGAACCAGAAGTTGACGGACAAGGAAACGATGAAGAGTAGTCTAGGATCTGTAGTCTAGGCCTCGACGCAGTCTAAGTTGACTCGTTGGTACTTGCGTACAACCGATATTACCCGGGTCCTTGGGTAATATCGATCGTACAAGTGCCCGATCGCTTACGTGAAGAGATGAGCTCTACCCTTTTGCTTCCGCTATCGCTTTCGGTGTTCTGTATTGTAATCAATTTGGCCTGATCGGCCCCTGTTGTAAAACTCGACCCGACGTGGTCTATGTCACTCTGTTGATTGTAATAATGATACTTTAGTTCGCGCCATGTATGAATGATTCAGCAATGCCCGTGAGTGCTATCTACTGATCCAGGGAATAGCACGGCGTTTTCACAGAGGATTCGGATTAGAAAATCCGGGTCCGACATATCGGAAAGCTTCTTCACAGCAACCACCATCCCATTGCGAAGCACTCCCTGTTTAACTTCTCTTGTTAGAATGGACATGAGCTTTTAGATCAACTGTGGGTAAGATAAGGTGATGTGTGATCTACGGTGTCAACTGATCCTGTAGAATTTTTTTCCCCAGAAGAGGCTGTTTTTCGAGAACACGTAGGAGAGAAGTGCCTATTTTATCAGTCTTATGATTTTAAAGGATTGATCCCACAAGTATGAGTTCTGGATCCTCCACTGCTAAGATTAGACAAGCTTAAAAGAGTGAGGCGATTAAAAATTAACCTTACCTTGTAAACCACTCCAAATCCACCACTACCAATTTCATGCTTATGGGAGAATTGTTTGGTGATTTCTCTAAAAAGTGACAATGGGAGATCAGTTGGCTCCGCGCTTGTATCGCGTAACATGTTCTCCAGAACATAAGGTGTGTTATCTTCTTCGTCCATCTCGAATCACTTCAAATTGGAGCACAAAAACTTCGGTCAGTAACAAGATTTGTGCAACCAAACGCGAAAACCAGTTCTTTCGAAATGAAAACACGATATAAATAATAAAGCAGATATATAGAGCCCTCACAAAAAAATGCACATAGGGCAGGGATAGGAGTGACCGTGATTTTATTGATCCACCCAAAGGAATACAGAAATAAGAGATACAACAAAGAACTATCTTGGAGGCAATACACACAAGCATCTTTAATTTGCCCGTCCAAACTCGTTTGGAAGACGAAGCCCACTCAACTCAAGCACGCCTAAGCCTGAGAAGAAAGCACTTGTCTTGATGCAAAGAAAACAGTGAGGGCATTAGTATTGTTCTAACCTGGAGGAGACAGATGATGCAAGCGTTATCCGAAATGATTGGGCCTGTTCATGACCCTCACTACCTTGCTGCAGGAGACAAGGGATGCTGCAGTCCTGAGTTTTGACGAGGATGGATGGCAGTGAAGCAACCAAGGAGATCATCAATGGAATGGTGGGACGGGGAAGGGGTAGGATGCTTTGCTACTCGTCGGGAGATGGAAGTACAGAATGAAGCAGTATTAAGTTGCAAGCCAGTTGAAAAATCTCACATTGCAACGCTGATTCAGGAAACCACCCGTTCTTAACTCCAAAGTCATCCCCGTCGTCTCTACTCCTGTCACCATCCTGGATACCAAGTCCAGCACGCGCGCCAAGGACGGTTATTAGATTAGTTATTGCCATTGTTGAACACGCTAGGACACGTTAGATGCAGTGATTCTCTCACTGATCGCCTCACTGTCAAGTGCCAACCACCCTCATCTGTTTCGAGGACAGGGCAGAGTTTTCAATACCGGAAGTTTTTTTTTACCGGAGGTGGCCGGTATGGGAAAAATTTCGGCTAATTTTGGCCAAAATTTTCAAATCAAAATTTGCAATTTTCGGATTTTAAATTTTAAAAAGATCAAATTTGAGCAAAATTCAAGCAAATTCAATTTTTTAAGGCAAAATTAATCCAAACCGATTTTTTTTTGGAGCCGGTTTGTATTCCTACCACCTGGTATGGCCGAAATTTCCGATTTTTAGCCGAAAATCAGAACCATGGACAAGGGCGTTTACCAGCGGCGCAGAGGGTGAGGGGCGGTAGGAGGTCGTGCAGTAGCCTACCGGCATGCACTGAACTAACTAGCACGAGAAAAAGGAAAGAACATACGGAAAATGACGGGATGGAGAATTATGAACGAGAAATGCTCTTATAGGATAGGGCCGGTTGACGAGCCAAATTATGATGTGGGGTGGAAAGTGACAATGTAAGTGACTTTTGAAGGAGCTAGCGCACATGGTTTTCTCCTTTTCTAGGGCTGTTCCTGGTTGTGTTTTTTTTTTTTCATGCGCTTCTGTAGCTACGAATCGCCTGATTTTTCAGGTAGATATTCCACGATATGGTCATGCACATCGAACATCAGAGCAAGCATAATTTTCTGCTTGGAAATTATGCTTGGCGAGCTGGGGATGTTCCTGAGTCTAGAAGAGGCCGGATCACAGTGGAGCAACTATCAGGACGAGGAAGGGATAGGCTACCACATCTACATAGACGGGAGATGCATGGACGCCTTGAGGCGTAAGTAATGATCAGGCAAAAATTAAATCGCTACGATTCATGTATGTTGGAAAAAAATATTACACATTTAGTTGGGCCGATTCAAGAACTCTTAGCGTTCTTAAATGTGCCACGCCATCGTCCTTCCTATCCATGTCATCACACGCACACGATTCGTCAAAACGATATATAGTCATCACTTGCATTGCGGACCAGCAATAGTTACATGAATTGCACCTGAACCCACTAAGTGTAGCGCATGCCATGTACGAGTTTTAGACGTTTCCTCTTTGATCAGGATGGGTCACGGTAATGAAGTCAAGTTACATGTGAGAATAGTAATTTTGCATGCAACGTTGTTGTCGAGGAACCGTCGATGCGAGCCCAGTCCGAGCAATCACCTCGTAGACAAGCGTAGAGTCGCACACAACACAAGTACATAATAGTATATTGAACACAGAGATATGTGAGACTTCTTTTTTCTCTTTATTTCTTTTCTCATGATCAGCCTTTTACAATAACTAGCACCCCATATTTATAGACTAGAGACCCTACTAGGGTTTTGGATGGAGCGCCCACCCATGAACCGGCTGCTGGGCCAAGCCCATGGTTTCCCAGCACTTCCCTTTGGGCACCCATCCTCACATGTTTATGCTTCGTCAAAACTTCGTAAAAACCCAGTGAAAAAATTTGGAGAAAGAGTACATGATACGCGTTCTACTACGTTGCATGAATTGTCTCATTAAAAACTTTAGCCGAGAAACTTCAGAAAAACTCGTCAAGAGAAAAATAGTACAATCCACCCAATTTCATTTAATCTCCAGAATTTATTCTTTGTGTACTTGATCTCCGTGATCAAGTTTCAATAATGAGTTCGTGAAGATTCTCCCCTGAATTCTTCACTTCTTTAAGTCTCATCATTCTAATTCCACTTAGGCATCTTTCCAAGCTAGACGTTGGAAGTGATTTACTGAATAAATATGCAAGATTTTCACATAACTTAGTATGCAATACTTTAATTTCGTTCATTTTTTATAATTCATGAGTATAGAAGAACTTATGGTTTATATACTTTGTAAGATAACTCTTCACATAACCCATCTGCACTTGTACAACACGAGCTGCATTATCTTCATAGATAATAGTGGAGAATTGTGCGGTACTCAATCCACACGACTGTTGGATGTGGTGAATCATCCGCCGAATCCAAGCACATTCTCATGAGGCCTCGTACAGTGTTATAATCTCCGAGTGGTTCGTCTAAGTTGATACAAGACTTTGCTTATATGATTTTCATGAAATTATAGTTTCACCACATAGGAATACATAGCATGTTTGCGACTTAGCTGTATGCGGGTCCGACAGGTACCTGGCATCTGTATAGCCATTCATAGATAGGTCTTGGTTCTTTCTGTAGAACAGACCAAGGTCTTTGCATCCTTGAAGGTATCGGAAGATGTCATTTATTCCCTAACAATACCTTTTGGTAGATTTTGCACTATACCTTGCTAATAGGTTCGCGGCAAATACAATGTACGGTCTAGTACAGTTTGCTAAATACATAAGTGCTCCTATTGCACTTAAGTACGGGAATTCGGGTCCCCGGACTTTCTCCCCCTCTTATCTAGGTCTGTATGGATCTTTATCTTGCTGCAAAGATCTCCCGATCATTGGCATTTTTGAAGGATATATCTTTTCAAAACCGAACCTTTCTAACACCATTTGAGTGTAGGTTGACTGATGCACTAATATCCCTTAAGGGGCATGCTCAAGCTGCAAGCCTAAGCAATATTTGATTTTACCCAAATCTTTCATTTCGAACTCCGACTCCAGGTAAGAGCTTGCTTTCTTGATTTCTTTCAAGGTTCCGATGACGTTCAGATCATCTACATACACTGAGATTATACAAAATCCATCCTAAGATCGTTGTATAAATACACAGAGATTATTCTCATTGTTCGTGTAGCCTTTTTTTGCATAGAAAGTCGTTTCAAGCGATTATACTACATTCTGCCTGATTGATTAAGTCCGTACAGTGACTTTTTGAGTTCCACACTATACAGATTTCTATTTGCTCTATCTTGGTTCGGGACAGAGATACATTCATGTATCTTCATATAAACGTCTGAATCCAAATTTTCATAAAGGTATGCAGTTACCACATTCATCAATTTCATTTCTAAATTCAAGTTTACTGCCATTGAGATTAAATATCTAAAGGTAGTTCCGTCCATGACCAAGGAATAGTTTTCTTCATAATCAACTCCTGGATATTGAGTGAAACCTTGTGCAACGAGCCTTGCTTATTTTCAATTCTCTTTCGAACAAATATCCACTTATACCCTACGGGGTACACATAGGGAGGAGTGCGACTTACAGGCCCAAACACCTCTCTTTTATTCAGAGACAACAATTCTGTTTATATTACCTTCTTCCAATCTTCACAATCTGATCTTTTCTTACATTCAGCGAGCGATACAGGCTCTGGATCAAGATCGATGATTGTGGAAATTTTCTTTATAAAATAAATATCGACGTTGGTTGTTGTCCTATTCATAGGATTCTCCCGTGGTCACAAAGTTTATAGTTATTTCTTCATGGGGCGATTCTTATAATGCTTCTACTTGCCCACCATTGCTTCCAATTACAGGGGCAAGTCCCTTTAGCTTTTTCAGCTCTGATGTGTGCACACACATCCATGCTGATATCTCTCTTTGTGGGAATATTCAAATCCGGTATGCCTTTCCTGAAGGTTCCATACTGGTGCCAGATCTCAACTGTCTCCTCTTCTGGTTCTGGAAACTTCGGCGATCGGCTGTGTCAAGTACTTCTTATTCTTTTTCACCAGGCTCCCCAGTTACTTGGGATTCGAGGGGCTGGAGTTCTCGTCCTTCTGAGGCCTCAGGCCGGGATTAGGGATACCTTCAACTTTCTTCGGTATTTCAACCCTCTCCGGTGCATTGCGTGCAGGCATATGCGACTTGGTAACACTTTTCAAATCACTAAATTGGTCAAGTAGTTGATTCGCTAATGCTTGCTAATTAATTATCTTCTGGACTTCTCTATTTGCTTCACTAGTACGTGGGTCATGTGCATGGATTCTCGTGGCTTGCCACGTTATTTCTTGATATTTTTCATTAAGGGGTTGATTTCCTCCCTCTAATGATGGGAAATTATCCTCATCAAATATGCTATCAGCAAAACGAACGGTATGCAAATGTCCAGTCATATGGTCTAAATACCTGATTATGGATGTTGTCTCATAACCAACGTACATCCCAGACTTTCAGAGAGGGCTCATTGCACTCCGCTGTGGTAGTGGTATAGGTACATAAACCTTATAACCAAATTTGCGAAGATAAGATATTTTCGGTGCTGACCCTTGCGCTAGTTGTATAGGTGAATAGATGTTATATGCTGATGGTCTAAAATTGATAAGAGTTACTGCGTGCAGGACTGCGTGTCCCCAACATGTAGTTGGTAAATTACAATTATGCAAAAGGGGTCGGGTAGTCAATTTAATCCTTTTAATTAATGCCCATACTGGTCCATTCTGGGTGTGAACATGCGGAACGGAACGCTCAACGTTAATTCCCATTGCCATGCAATAATCATCAAATGCCTTCGAAATAAATTCTCCGGCATTGTCCATTCTAATGGACTTCACATGATGATTAGGGAAATTAATTTTAATTTTAATTATCTACGAGATTAGCTTTGCAAAAGCATGGTTTCTCGTAGACAATAAACATGCGTGCGACCATTTCGAGGAAGCATCGATGAGCACCATAAAATACCTAAATAGCCCTAACAGGGGCTGTATAGGATCGCAAATGTCTCCCTGGATACAGTCGAAAAATGCAGGGACTTCATCTTTCGCTTTTAGAGCAAAAGGTTTAGTAATTAATTTACCGGTGGCACATGCGGGACACACAAAATATTTTTGATTCAGAAAATTCTTTACATCGATATTTTATCCCTGTTAATTGTTAATTATATTTCTCATCATCCTAAGATCTGGGTAGCCTAATCTATCATGACAGAGACAGAAAAGTTCAGAACTTCTAAATACGATTTTCAGGACAGTATAGACTGCGGGTGCCTTAATATTAGTGTAGTATAACCCAGTTTCATATGAAGAAAGTCGTTCTAATACCCTTTTACACTTTTTTCACGCTTTGTAATGAGCAGGTATTTCTTACCATACTCTTCTTCAGTCTCTACGTGGAAACCGTTAGCGCGAATATCCTTGAGAGTTCTAGTCAATTCTAGGTACAACAAGGCTTCCTTAATGACCAAAGTTGTGTCCATCGGGAGTGACCCTTCCTGAGCCTATTACACAAGTATCACTATCTGCGATTGTCGTAAGACTACCAACATTCTTACTAATCGATTGAAAAAATTTCGTCTCTCTTAAGATTTTATTTGTTGTGCCACTATCCGCTAAGCACACTTCCTCCATAGGATGTCACATGTATTCTGATATAAAGTATTTATTAATATGAGATAGGAAGCAATCCACACACAAATAAAATACTTCAAAATCAGAACATAACTTGTTATTATAAATACGAAAAAATTAAGCCTTGTAGGATTCATCATAAGAATTTAATGTTTTGCCCTCCTAGAGCTTACAACCATTATTCAAAGAGTAAAATAATTCAAAGTTCTGTCACAATCACTAATTGCAAGTGATGATAAAAAGATCTAAGTGCAAGGCGTGCACTCGATCGAACCAACGAAGTAATTAGAAACTTCTGCCTTAATCTACTCCATGGCGATCTTCTCCTCTTGGGCAACTGGGGCTTCGACCGCTGCGATGTCCAATGGAGGGGTGATGGGGGCTACTACGACGCTTTCCACATCTATGAGTGCAACTAATGGCAGTGGATCCTCCGTGTCTGCAATGGCGAGGTGTGCTTCATGCTATCCTTTGCCCTTTTTCTTAGACTGGAAAGTATCAATAATGTTCGACCCACGACCTTACCCTTCTTGCCCCTCTCCTCTGTAAGAGGCTTCCTCACCTTGTAGCTACTAGCATTGGTTTCATGACCAACATTGCTACTAGGCGACTATGAGATGTAGTTCTTCCTTAGAATATCATCTTGAGCTTCTGCAACTTACATGATATCAATCAATTCGGTATACTCCTTGTAGCCATCTTAACGATAGTTGCATGCGGATTGCACCACATTCGGATGAAAGGTTGAGAGAGTCTTCTCAATCTTCTGCTCATCCATGATTACCTTACCATAGAGTTGAAGGCTGGTATAAATTTTGTACAAATTCTAGCCATGTTGGGCCAGTTGTTTGAACTCCTGGTTCGTGATGCCAGTCATCTCTATATTCATGCAAAGAGTTCATAAGATTACTGCGAGTAATTTGCATAAAATGATTGCAAAATTCTCATAATACTCTTCGAACTCTCGGTTTGTGATCCCGTATTTTTCTATGCATTTTTCATGATTCACTACTATTTTCAGTGATTAAAAGTAATATAAACAATCACACATAATCAAAATAGCAAATACAATATATAAATTGTATAGAAATAATAATGACAAAGTTAAACATGCCTCAAATGCTCTAAACGATTCAAAATTTGAATTTCTGAGGCCCTTTTCTGTTGGAATATGAATTTTCAGTGAAATTTTCGGCTAAACTGCTAAATTTCAATTCTGAGAAATTTTCGCGCAATTTTTCAATTTCTGAGGGGTAATTCTGCAAGAATTTCTTTCCCGAAATATGCTCTCTTATTTTTAGAACTTCTAGGGTTTATTTGCAAATTTCTGGGATTTTTCTTTTTCCCCCCTTTTTTTTTCTTTTTTCACCGGAATTCCGTTCGACCGGGCCTTCTTTCTTTTCGGCCCGATCCAGCCCAATGCCAACTTGGTCAAGATGGGCAGGGCAGGCAGTAGGGTTTCTCTTGCCCTTGCTCCTCATGGTGGCGGCGGCTCCAGGACGGGAGGCGCACGCAGCGTGCACAGTACGGGGCGGTCGGCACGCGTGTCGGTGGCCAGAGGGCGGCGTGCGGGCGGCCGAAGCAGCGGCGCAAAGGCTCCAGCGCAGGTGCACGGGCGACCGTTGTGGTGGCGTAAGGGGTGGCTAGTGCAGCGGTGCGACCGCGTATGGGCGATGCAACGGTGCGGGCGACCCTGAGGCGCGATTGCGTGCGGCGCGACTTTAGGCAGTTGGCACAGGCGCAAGGTCCAGCGGGTGCGGCCCGGCTTGGGAGGTGCGATCGTGCGAGGTCCGACGAGGTGCGGCCATGCGGGACCGGCAGCGGCGCGGCGCGCCCGTGCGGTGGCGCCGGCGCGAAAGACCAGCAGAGCCGCGCCGGTGGTGCTCGGTACTCTTGCGGGAGCCAGCGGTGCTGCGGGAGCGGCCGGCGGGTGTGAGTCTAGCATGCAGCGGTGCAGCGCGGTAGGCGCAACGCGGGCACGTGCGGGCCCGATGACAGCGCTGCAGGCATAGCTTCGGGCCGACAGCGCGACGCGCGGCGGCGGCTCGGCTCCAGGCCGATGGCAGCACGTGCGGGTCGCCAGCGGCGTGTGGTGTGGCTTTAGGCCGATGGTGCAAGCGGTACAGCCACGTGCGTTTTTTCTCTTTGTGAATCCATGAATAGTGCAATCAACAATCCCTTTTTTCAACCAATCATCCGATGGGCATTGTGCCGATGACTACAAGCCGGCTCGCAGAGATTAGAGGAAGTTTGCAATCTACAATCCAAAGTGCAATCGACATCAACTCCTTTATTCAACCTTTCGATTGACATTGTGCCAGCGACTTCAAGTCGGCTCGCGATAGATTAGAGTGGATTTTCACCGTAGGAAATAATCTAGAAAGCCAAATTTGCGGAATTGAAAGCGATCTGGAAAATATGATTTGATCTACGAGCGTTGTGCTACGACGGTTACCTTTCGATCCGAGTAGAGTATGCCTAGATGTAGGTCAGAGTCGATCATGCCAATAACGTGTTGAGAAACTGTCGCTGGCGAGTCTAGTCCGAGCGATCACCTTGTAGACAATCGTAGAATCGCACATAAGAACACAAGTACAAAATAGTAGATTTGACTAGCACCCCCTATTTATAGACTAGAGACCCTAGTAGGGTTTTGGATGGGACGTCCACCCATGGGTCGGCTGTTAGGCCAAGCCCATGGTTTCCCAACAGTCGTTACATCCATATAACTCATCTCCAATGCAGGGTACGCACATCAATAACAAACATGATAATGTAGCATATAAATTGTGGAGATCATGTGGTATGATTATAATCTAGGTGTTTAACAATTGACATTGGTGTTGAAGTATTTGGGGGAATAAATCCTCGGTTTAGCAATTTGTTGGAGTTGCTGTCAGGTGGCCAGCGGTCTGACCGACCATGGGTGGCGGTCATACCGACGGCGTGTGTTTTTTAGAAATGGGCACCAAACACTTGTGTGGGACTGTTTGGGGGTGAGTTTGCACCAAGTGCTATTGAAAATGGAGACCGGACGAGAAACTAGATAGAGTTTTGCCGATAAGTTTAAAGAGGGTGTTTTCTAGAACTGGGAAGTGGTCCGACCGGTCCCCTGTTACCGGGGTTGGCAGTCTGAAGAATCTATACCCGCCATTATGTTTAATAGAGTATTTTGGTGATTAATGATAAATCTATTTATGATACTAACACTCTTATTGATATACCTATTGTTTAGTCTCAGCTTGGATATAAAGGTGAAAATCAAAAGAGGTATGCATTCCAAATGACAAATCCATTTGTGAGACTAACACTTCTATTGTTATACCAATTGTTTAGTCTCAGCTTGGATATACAAAGAAAAATCCAAACAGGTATGCATTCACAATGATAAATATTTTTGTGAGACTAACTCTTCTATTGCTATATCTCATATTTAGTCTTAGTTGGATTTAAAGATCAAAGATGTATGCATTCTACATCATATTCTTATATATTGATGCATTCCTTAGATCTAAAATATATGTTGAACTCCACCAAAAGGTAAACTTGAATATGCGCATATGTTCTTCACACACATTTGTGCATGCACACATTAGGGGGAGTTCACTCTATGTTTTGTGGTTTCATGAGTATTGATCCATATTCCCTTTTCATATTTTTGGGATCTCTACTTTGAAACATATCTATGAGTATATAAGACTTGTGTAGTTGATATATATACTCATCCTTGAGTATATACAACTTGTATAGTTCGTATATACTCATTCAAATCTTTATTTAATTATCTGTATTTATGATGGTTATCATAAATTACCAAAAAGAGAAAGATTGTGTATCTTGTCCCACCGTTATTGGTTAATGGTATAATGTGGTAATTCATGATAATCATATTATGGAACTAACATTTTCCTTGAGTTGGTGAAATAGGTTTTGTTCCATGGTAATAAAGACTTTTGATGACATCATGAGTTGATTGTCATCAAGTCAAGATTCGTGAAGAAGAAAATTATCATTTGTTGATGATGTTCAAGACAAGATCCCGAAGCAAAGAGATGATCATAAGTCAAATAGAAGACCCATCATATGTTGATGGAGGTCAAGTGAGGCATGCATCATTTGTTGATGCACATCAAGATCAAGAAAAGGAGATGATCATGAGTTAATCATCAAGTTAAGAGAATGTCCATCATGTGTTGATGGAGGGAAAGCAAAGAAGGATCTATCATGTGTTGATGGAGGGCAAGCAAAGAAGGATCTATCATCTGTTGATGGAAATCGAGTAAAGGATGCATCATGTGTTGATGCATGTTAAGATCTCGATGAAGAGATGATCATGAGTTGATCATCAAGTCAAGAGAAGATCCATCATGTGTTGTTGAAGGTCAAGATTGCATCATGTGTTGATGCATATCAAGACTCAGGATGAAGGATGTCATCATGTGTTGATTGGCATCAAGTCAAGATCCCGAATCAAAGAAAGTCATCATGTATTGATGAGCTTTCAAGTCAAGAACCTGGAGTTGAAGCTAGGATGTGCGTCATCAAGCTTCAAGTGGATGTGCAAGGCAAAAGTATGACTATCTAGGGCTAAGGATGTGTTCTTAGTCTTTTATCGGTCGCGGTGTTTGGTTGGAGACCGGATTTCTAGTATAGGTTGTCGTACTATTAAGAGGGGTCTTGACTAGTAGCTTGAGTTAGTCATGTGTTGATAGCTCATTGTGTTCGTTCTAGCTTATCTTGGGATGGTGCAATTATTTGCAAATGTGTTTTGCAAATAGTTGAAGCCCTCTTTAACATATTGCCTATATTTGCGAATATGTTTTGCAAATAGTCGAGGCTCATGATTAACCCTTATAGCATGTGACTTGCAAATGGTCTAGGTCCATGCACCTTATCCTTGTGGCATGATGCTTTTTTTTTTGCAAATAGTTGAGGCTCATGTATGATCCTTGTTTCATGGGACTTTAGTTTGCAAATATATTTTGCAAATGTCTTAAGTCCATGTACCCTTTAGTTGTGGCTTTGATTCTAAAAGTTGGCAAATGTGTTTTGCAACTTGTTGAGAATCTTGCCTTCATGCCTTGTGTGCATCTGGCATCAATTGGTAAATGTGTTTTGCAATTGAGTTGTTCTTTGAAAGCTAGTTTATGCTTTTCTCAGGAACATCAGAAGTACCAGCGTGTAATACATGGAACTACCGTGGTGCGGTAGTACCGTAGTTCCTTGGCGAAACTACCGATTGTTGATCTGATCATTGGAGCACAAATCGTGTGGCTTAGAGACTTGGTCCGAAGTGATCAGTGAATCTGAGCCGTCCACGTGGCCAGTCGATCGGGTGAGGTGTTCCAGTCGTGCCTGTGGTAGCGGTAGTACCAGAGGTATCTTTGCGGAACTACCGTGACGCGGTAGTACCGGGGCTTGCTTGGCGGAACTACCGTTTGTCGGAAGTTCTAAATCTTTGTGCGGTCCAGAGAGCATGTTTTTGGCTTTCTTGGAAGTGCGGTAGTACCGGCGATGTGTTCGCGGAACTACCGTGTATTACTTGGCGGTAGTACCGCGCCGCTTTTTCAACAGATAGTTTAGAGCGCTTTGGGCTACTGAAATCCGACCGTTGAGCCTTGGGCGGTAGTACTGGCCATTAGTTGGTGGTACTTCTGATTATCTTGATTTGTTCGGGATTCTACTTCCAACGGCTAGTTTTTGTTGTGTGGGCTATATATAACCACCTTGGCCAGTTGGGAGAGGTTGCTGAGACATAGCTGAGTTTATTGTTGAGTGCATAGCATGCGTTGCTAGTACCCAAGTCATTCCTTTGAGCTAAGAGCAAGCCCTCTATACTCTTATGTGCATGTGTTGCACTTAGTGAGATTGGAGAACAAACCCTAAGTGCATGTGTTGCCTTAGGTAGTGGATTTCGTATCCATTGAGGTTAGACACTTGATTTGTTCAAGTGAAAGTTGTAGACTTGTTACTCTTAGTGTTTGCCGACACCTAGACGGCGTGGAGGCATCGTGCGTCGGTGATCTTCTCAAAAAAAGCTTGTGAGAAGACCCGGACGGTTTGTAAGTGGTTTGGTGCTCGCCATCTCCAGAGTGGAGGAAGGAGCAACCCTAGTGGATTGAGGTGTTGGTTCGGTTTGGAACCTGTCCAATTGGTTTGGACTTACCTCGGAGGAAGGCTTAATTTGTGGAGCCAACCCACTTGGTTTGGGTTTACCTCAACGTGGATTAGGGGAGACCGGCAAGTCTCCGAACACCACGGTAAAAACATCGATCGTGTCAATTGTGGTTTGCATTCTTGCTTTACTTATTGCAATTTATATTACTTGTATCAAATTGCTTATTCATATGTGGATGATTGCTTGATTGTTGTCTTATATTGTGTTGGTGCACTTAGTCAAGACTAGATTGATTTAGGTTTTAATTGTGCAGCCGTGTTAAGCTTCCGCTTTAGAAATCGGTTTTAGACAAAAGAAAGTTTTAAAACCGTCTATTCACCCTCCTCTAGTCGGTCATCTCGATCTTTCACAGTCAGACCAACCATTTGTTGGCAGTCTGACCGGCTAGGGTGAGTTCATGCATAGTGGGATGTGCTGAACTTTGGGACTTTGCCAAAGTCATGGGATTCAATGCTTAGGTATTACATAATGCATATTTTGGCTAATGTGGGTCAAGTTGTGAAGAACTTGTGTCTGTAATAGATTTCTTGGTCTATTGTTGTGCAGGGACGCTTGGAGTTCACTACGGTCAATGACGAGAATGGTCGGGAGTAGTTTAGGAGAGCTAAAGTCTAGAATGATCAAGGATGTCGGGTGAAGTGGTTGAACTCAAGCATGTTGCAAAATTAACAAGAGTGACCGAACAGGAATTTCGGTGCGACGAGTTGCATCAAGTGGCTTGGGGTTGGTGCAAGTGCCAAGGTGGTCTTATGAGAGCCGGATGAGAGAGACTTGCTAGCATAAGGAAAGATATTAATAAACCTATGCGTGGCAAAGCATGGGATTGCTTCACGATGATTGGACTCAGTCATGGAGAAGGATCGAGAAGGGGTATTTTGGTATCTTAGCAAAATACCGGGTTAGTGACCTTGAAGAAACCGCGGCGCAAGACGACGTAAAGGAGAAGTGGTTTATGTCTTTAGAAGGAGAAGATCACAAAGAGACAGATTCGGGAGACTTGGATCGTCATTCGCTTTGAGAAGCTTGCATAAGTATAGACTTGTTTGTGTGTGGGCTTAACGGGTGCCCGTCAAGATTTTCTCTCTAGACTTAGCCTCCACTATATAAGGGTTGGTGCATGATTTGCACAACCAAGCCTTATAAACATTAATTTGAGATTTTGGAAAATCGAGAAAATAGAGGAGGCTAGGGTTTGAGAGAGATGTATTGAAAGATATGGTGCTCATGAGTGAGCTTTTGTCCTCTATAGTGGAGTTGCTACGAATCTACAATTACTCAATATCAATCTAATCAATTCGTGCAAAGATGAGTTCTCTTTTGTTATTGCTCTCTCTTTGGTGATTTTGGGGTTTTGTGTTCTATGGGTTTTGCCTTGGTCTTTTGTTGTGATCTAGTTTGATAGAACTTGTGAGATCTGATCTAAGGTCATCTTGACCATCTTTCAAAATCAAGCAAGCCTTTAGAGTCTCAATCTTCGATTGGAATATGTTCCTAACTTTCTTATTGAGCTATGCATGAAATCTCAAGTGGTTTGGATCCCTAGATCAAAAGTTAGGTCCTTTTGTGAATCCTTCGTCTTGCTGTTTTCAGTCAGCAGAGGACAGCGGTCAAACCGGCTGAGGGGCGTTGATGTTTGATTTTCTCAGTTTCAACTTAAGTCTTCCGCTGTGATCTTAAGACCTTAATCTTCATAGCTTCATAGCTATTAGAGTGAAAATAAAGTTGAATATCAATGAGAAAAAGAGTAGGCTCCTATTCACCCGGTGGTCAAACAGGCCAAAGGTGGCGGTCTGACCGGTCGAAAGTTGAAAAGTGGAATTTTTGGATTTGGTCAAAAATCACTTGTGTAGGATGGTGAGGTGATGCGTTTGCACTTGGTCTCATTGAAAATAGAGATTCGAGGAAAAAATAGATACATTTTGAATTTTTCAGAGAGAGTGCAGTCTGGACTTGGGAAAAATTCCCAAGCGGTCCGACTGGTTGTTTGCCGACGGTCAGACCGGCCAGGCGGCGGTCTGACTGGCCCAGAAGATGTCATGCGGTCCGACTGGTTGTTTGCCGACGATCAGACCGGCCAGGCGGCGGTCTGACTGGCCCAGAAGTTGTCATGCACTGGGAAGGCTATGAATTTCGTGGTTTGGCCAATGTCATAGAATTCAGTGCATAGATATTACATGGTATATGTTTTAGCTAACACGAGTCAAGTTGCAAATAACTTATGTCCATAATTGATTTCTTGGACTATTATTGTGCAGGTGGCTTAGGGTCAATTACAATCAACAGCGAGGATTATCGGGGCTAGGCTAGGAGAGCTGAAGTCCAAAACGATAGAAGATGCCAGCTGAAGTGGTTCAACTCAAGTATAGCGTAAAATGGACAAAAGCGAGCGAACAAGGAGTTCGATGCAATAGGTTGCAGCAAGTGGCTTAGGAGTCGGTACAAGTGCCACGATGGTTTCAGTAAAAACTAGATGGGTGAGACTTGTCGATATAAAAAGAATCATTGATCAACCTACATGTGGCGAAAAACGTGATTACTTTACGTTTTAGATATATTAGTAGTCAAAGCTACGAAAAGTTGATTCACAGATCCACCGTGGCATATATGTAGAGACACATGGAGTACACCGTAACAGGCTCGCTGTCAGCTGCACATCAACCACCGCACAACATGAGATCAACGTGAAGGCAAGTAGAAATCCAACTACAAATAGGAGACGGTAGTATATTTTAGCTAAAACCGCCAGCCAGTAAGACTACAGAACCCGTCTACAAAAAATGTACACAAACCAACCGGGGAAGAACATGGATGCCATAGATAATCCTCCACAAAATTAACGATAATAGAATTACCACAGTAATGTGCAGATCCAATACTAGTATACACATATACATACACCATGAGAGCCTTTTCAGTGCAGTCTCAGTGAACTGGCCTGACCTGGACTGGCGATGCGCAACACACATAGGGGAAGCACCGATTATTTTGAGATGAAAAAGGAAGCATATGTTTCAGTGTTCATTGGCATGGTTGCAGCGCAGGAAAGTTTTACAAAGGCATTTTGATTGTGAAGACTGGAATACTGGATACAGTTGCAGAGAAAATAGGGAAATGAACAGGAACAATGACCGTCTCGAGCTCAGTATCCATCAGGATGAACGCTGTTCCTCCGGCTTCAAAGCAGGTTTCTTTGGATGCTCGGCGAGCAGGCTCTGCAGGTCTTGCATGAGTGCTTCGTCATAGGAACCCTTAAGCAGGACTTCCTTGAGTTCAGTTAGACGCTCCAGTCCAGAAAATTGCAAAGACGACCCACTATAGCAGCGAATCTTCAGCAGCTCAAGAGTGTGCATTGTTTGTGATCCAAAACTTACATGTAAACCGGAGCTGCAAGCAATCTCGAGGACGTTGACCTTTTGATAAGAGGGCTCCTCAAGTCCACACGTTATGACACAAAAACGGAGCTTACCGTCTTGAAGCGGCTTGACGCAAAGACGAAGAAAGCATAGTTTTGGTAGATTCCCGAGGACCTTTATGTCATCTTGCTCTAATACGGTCATCTCCAAATCCAACTTTGTGAGCTTGGTGAGTTTTTTTATCCATACTGGCAACTTATCAACAAGCCCATACAGTTTAAGGCTCTGTAGATTCCCCAAAGACTGTGAGATGACATCCGATTCCAAACAACCTTGATTGTCCTTGTCGAGTCGCACTGACAAGGATTCCAAATGGCCATGACCGGAGACCGCACAGAAAAACTCCTTGCTGTTTTTCCTGTTGATGCCGGACACACCGAGCTTGCGCAATTGGGTGAGCTTCTTAAGCTCTTTCAGGATGGGCTTCCCCCGTGCCGCACCGACGTTGACAACACCAAGCGTGTGCAAGGACGTCAGATTCCCAACCCCTCTAGGCACCACAACACCAACTAGTTGATGACGTCTGCAGGGTACTAAAATACGTTGTGTTGATGGTTCCTCTGCTGGGACGGTGGTGCCGGCACGAACGTACTGCAGCTTTTGTAGCTTGGTGATGTTCATTGGCAGGGTGGCTATGGAGGTGTGTCTGACATCCAGAGTCTGGAGCTGCCTCAGATCACCCAATGAAGTCGGCAGGCGGCAGATCTCCCTGCATCCTCGTAGGGAGAGGAACTTGAGGCGAGACAGCAGCTTCACCATGTGCTCGAGATCATCATGTGTTACACCTGATGCATCCTCCAGATCCAGCACACGAAGCAGCCTCATCCTATCAGAGATGAAGAATTGTCTCCAGTCTCCAAACACTGTCAGTGACCTTAGCCGTGAGAAGTCGATGCTCTTGAACACAACCTTGTCTCTGTCCCAGCTTTTCTGTATGACAAGGTGACGCCCTGTGCGTTGCGTGGTTAGGGTGCAACTGCCCCCCAGTTCAAAGACAAGGTTCTCCTCCATTCGCCGTGAGATGACGTACTCACGAATGAAACTGTTGACTTGGCACAAGATCATCCTTATGTCGTTGGATGCGGTGGTGACCAACTGTGGTGGCTGCTGGATTATGCTCAGATCGAGGAGCTTGGAGAAGTACATCTCCCCGTTCTGCTCTGCAGAATCCTTGTCAGTGTCCCTGGAGTAGCCCTCCGCGATCCATCGCCTGACTAGACGCCTCCGCCGAACGCTGTGATCTCGAGGAAAAATCGACAGATAGAAGATACATGGCTTGAGGACATCCGGGCAAGTACGAAAGTAGGAATGCATCCAGCCAAATAGATCACGTAGAATAGCAAACTCTGGGTTGGTCTCCAGCTCGTGCATAAATCTGGGATTCATAGAGCTCGCAGTATCCATCCATGTGACTGTCTTGGGTGCCAAAAAGTCAGCTATAGCAACTATTACTTTGGGAAGACCTCCACACTTTAAAATAAGTTCTCGTATCTCCACATCTTCAGAATCATTTAAAGGGGATGATCGTTTCTTCCTATGTACCTATTGTTCAAACAACGTAAGAACTGATCTTAATTAGTATGGTAAACACCAATTACATTGGATTTTGACGTTTCAGTCGCAAAATATAAAGAGCATGATCGATGAACACACACTTGAAAGTTGATACTTAAAAACGCCATGCATCTATTCAAGAGAATAATCGGAAAGTAACTGAAATTATTCATTAATAGACGTCTTAAATATAAATGCTAAAGGAAATAAAAAAGGCAAAGGAGGAAAATATCATTACACTTAAGCTACCATAAGCATCCCACTATAACAAAAACTAGAAAATTTATATGTGTGATGTCTAATAAAATTATAATATTATAGTAGCATTCTTGTGACAAATCTACACATATCATTCCATATAGCAGACATAAAAGCTCATAAAGATGTTACTAGTCAAAGTTAAAATAATTTGACCACATGCATTTATAATGTCTGTTTTTTAACCAGAGGCATTTTGTGACAGATAGATTACTACTATTGAGAAAGGTAACTCATATCTTACTAGGACTCGAATGCTTTTTGGACTCGGAGATGTCTAAAGGAACACTAGGGGTGAGATAGTAACCTCATGTTGTTTCTTAAGCTTCGTGAGTGAAGGGGAAAAGAATTTCGAGGAGCAGGTGAAGGGGAAAAGAATGGAAATTTGTGCATGAGGTGTTAAGTTTGCAACCACATGCTTGCGTGAAATTAGATTGAAGGAAATGGAGCAGAGGAAAGTTTCTTGTGAGTAAACACACCTTCTTTTTGAAGAGATCAAAGGCTGCATCAGCTTCTAGACCTTTGACATTAAACACGAGCTCTTCGTTATCTGCGCAATGTGCGGCGATGCTTGCTTCTGTTGTAATGACAATGATTAGGCTTCTAGAAGATCTAGATACCAAGGCAGGTTGTATCAAGTCCCATTCTTCCGTGGACTGCAGATCATCAATGACGACAAGGCACCGATGCTCTTTCAGAAGCTTACGACACTCTTGAATGGGGTCTTCGATTCCCAACGCTGCACGGTATGCTGTTTCTTCCTTGGCTTGAAGAGATTCTGAATGAAAATTCACAAGTAGGCTCCTAGAGAAGTCCCTTAAATTGAATGGAGGGGATACATCCACCCAACCGTACTTGTCAAATTGGTTACTGTCAAGCATTCTGTCATAGCACAAATTTCTGACGAGAGTTGATTTCCCAACTCCAGCTATGCCCCACACGGACATCACTTGCAGGGAATTGAAACGTGCCTTAGCTGTATATTTACGAAGTTCATTCATTTGCGACTGGCGTCCAACAAGGGTAAAATGACTCATGCAGTTACGGGCTGCATTTTTTTTAGCACTGAGAATTCTGTCGTAAGAGGAAAGGCCACCCGTGCGGCTCCCTTCATCCTCCGTTGATATGTCATTGTTGTTCGCTGTCGCCAGATCGGTCTCCTCAGCTTCATCTCCATTGCCTTGAGAACCCTGAAAATAGGAAACACTTAAGCAGAGGGATGTGGGGAGGAATTTTCTTAATCCAGCACCAGTCTTACATGATGAATTGGGATAGCTTAATATTGTGATCTGTGATTAACCCAAACACATCTAAGAGTTTGTTCAATTTGGATCCTAATCCTAGTTCTTAGATTGTCTTGAAGTTTCTACTTGTAATGTTCCTTTTCTCTTTCCCCAAACTACTGGAGAGTTTGCTCCATTTCATATTATATGATGATGTTAGCTTTTAACTATATTGGGGTGCAACTTTGTTAATTGGTTTTAACAATATTATGCCCGCAAATATCTGACAGCCCGCTCGCCGGTGTCTACACGCACTCGCCTGGACAACTAACAGAAGATGAACACAAGACGATTTGGTGCTGCACAACCACAGTTTTTTCTACTGTTTCACTATCCTTTTATTCTGATTTCTGACCCAGTGAGCCACTACATGCCGAACGTTACAAGCATTGATCCTACATGCAGCTGTCCACGTCCGAACGTGCCCACAACTGCTGCACTAATGCACTAATGATTCACTAATGCTGCACACTAAAACTAAAAACCGAAACTGCACTTAATGCAAAAAGAAACGGAAGCATATCAAAGACTGCTAAACAAAAACGTTACAAGAAAATCAATAGCGCATTGGATTATTCAACAAACACCCCCTAATCCTTGATGCGCTTTCTTGATCTCGATGATGCCGATCCTTGTGAGCAGCTCCTGGAACTTGACGCGGCCCAGTGCCTTCATCAGAATGTCAGCTAGTTGTTCTTCGGTCTTGATATACTCCGCCTCAACTTTTCCGTCTTCAACGCATTTCCGAATAAAATGATATCGGGTGTCTATGTGCTTGCTCCAGTCGTGGAACACGGATTTTTGCTGAGGGAGATCGCCGACTTGTTGTCAACTTTAAGCATGACACTGCCTGCCTTTTCATTACTTCAAGCGGCCGTTGTCGCCGCGATGTACTCAGCCTCACAAGAGGACAGCGCCACAACCTTCTGCTTCTGAGATTGCCAGCTGATGGGGCTGCGGCCGAGGAAAAAGAAGATACCCGTCGTGCTCTTGCGGTCGTTGACGTCGTCGGCCATGTTGCTATCGCTGTAGCCGACAAACCGTGGCTCCTCCAACTTCTTCATGTAACGGCAGCCATAGCTCCACGTACCAACAATGTACCGGAGTATATGCTTGACTACCACCAGGTGCTCGGTGGTTGGCGCTTCCATGAAGCGGCTTACGTAGCCCACCGAGTATGCGATGTCGGGTCTTGTGTGCACCAGGTACCTCAAGCTCCCAACGATGCTCCGGTAGGCCGTGGCGTCCGTGAAAGGGGCTGAGCTTGCCTTGCTCAGCTTGAGCCTTGTCTCCATGGGAACGTGACAGGGATTGCAATCTACCATACCGCTATTCTCAAGAATTTTGAGCGCATATACAGATTGGTTCAGCGTGATGCAGCCATCGGACTGGTGCACTTCGATGCCGAGGTAGAAGCTGAGCAGGCCGAGATCACTCATTTTGAATGAGTTTTTCATCTCCCTTTTGAACTTTACGATCTCCTGTGCGTCGGTGCCCGTGATAATGAGGTCGTCGGCGTGGCGCCCACCAGTAGCCTCGATGCACCGCTGCCGCGCATGTACACCGCATGTTCTGATGCGCTCCGCTGAAACCCGAGCGACAGCAAACAGCTGTCAAGCTTGGCGTTCCACGCTCTCGGCGCCTGCTTCAAGCCGTAGAGGGCCTTGTGGAGCCTCAGCACCTTCTGCTCATGGCCCTCGACCTCAAAGCCAGGAGGTTGGGCTACGTAGACCTCCTCGTCAAGCTCGCCATTGAGGAACGCCGATTTGACGTCCATGTGGTGTATTGGCCATCCTCGCGCGCGCGCGCGTCAGTGACGCCGCGGGCTCAAGACGGGCCACCGGCGCGAACCCCTCCTCGTAGTCAACGCCCTAGCGCTGCACATAGCCCTTTGCCACGAGATGGGCCTTATGCGATAACAGTGCTGTGGGAGTTCTTCTTCATCTTGAAGACCCACTTCAAGCCGATGGGACAGTGACCGGCGGGGAGGTCAGCAAGTTGCCAAGTGTCGTTCTCCTCGATGGAGCTCATCTCCTCGAGCATGGCGCGGTGCCAACACTCATGCTTCTCAGCCTCGGAGAAGCCGACTGGTTCATCTGTCGTCGTCAGGTACAGCTCCTCGTGATCAAGGCCACGGATCGTGGTCGTGTCGTACACGTTAGCCACAGTCCGGTAGCGGCGAGGGCCCTCGTCGTCCGTCGTGGACGAAACGTCGATGGGCGTTGAAACGAATTCCACCCCACTTTGTGCCACGGGCGTAGACGTGCTCGCTGCTGCTCCGGATGCCGGCATCAACGGCCCTGGGCTGGGCGCGCGACTCGGCACTGATGGTGTCGACGGCTCGTCACCCCCGTGCGCTGCGGGGTTGCCACGCACAGCACCTGCTTTAGGATATATGGTATACTCAACAGTGAACATCTCACCGGAGTTAACCGTAGCACCCCAGTCCCACTGTGCCGCCTCATCGAAGATGACGTCGCGCGGCACGTGCACGCGCTTGCTGGTGGGGTCGTAGACGCGATACGCCTTGGCGCCGGGCTCGTAGCCGATGAACACCATCGGCGTGCTCCTGTCATCGAGTTTCTTCAGGTGTGGCTTCACCACCTTGACGTGCACGACGCAACCAAAAGTGCGAAGGAAGTGCACTGGAGGCCGTGCACCATGCCACGTCTCGTACGGCGTCATGCCATTGACGCAGCGGGTCGGGGCTCGGTTCAGGATGAACACGGCCGTCGTCACCGCCACACCCCAAAACATCCCCAGCATGCTCTTGGCCTTCATCATGCTGCGAGCCATGGCAACCACCGTTTGGTTCCGGCGCTCAACGACACTGTTCTGCTGCGGGGAGTATGGCGCCGTGAGGTGCCACTGGATGCCGCGATCAGCGCAGTACTCACCGAACTCAACCGACATGAATTCGCCGCCGCGATCAGTGCGGAGGGCGCACAGCTTGCGCCCGGTTTCCACCTCAACGCCAGTCTGGAAATGCTTGATCGCCATCGGCGCCTCGTCCTTCGTCGTGAGCAAGACCAGCCACATGTAGCGGTGAGATCATCAACGAGGAGCAGAAAATATTTCTTCCAGCCTGGTGTGGTCGGCGCAATGGGGCCAGAGAGATCGCCATGCACCATGTTGAGGACGTGCTCCGCGCGGTACTTTGCTGCTCGGAAGCGGAGTGCGCGCTTCTGCCGACAAGGCGGTATCGCCGTCGATCGTCATAATCGATCTGCGGCAGCCCGCGCACCATGCCGCATTGCGCCAACTTCCGCAGCGCCTGGAAGTCAGGTTCCCGTACCTGGCATGCTATCGCCATGCGTCGTCTCTGCGTCGCGCGGATAGGCAGACCAGCTGTGCAATGCTGAGGGTGAGCACATAGAGCCGGCTGCGACTGCGGTTTACCCGCGCAAGTATGCAACGCTGTTGGTCGCGGATCGTGAGCACGCTGCCCTGGATAAGCGTCTGGTATCTGTTCTCGTCGAGTTACCCGAGGCTCACTATGATGCTGCGCAGTCATGGAATGTAGTACACCTCCGTCGGTATGCGGTGATCCCGTTCGGCAAGTGAGCAGGGGCGGTGCCGCGTCGCGTATATCCACCACCGAGCCGTCGCCAAACTTAGCGGAGCGGTGGCGCCTCGTCCATCTCCGTGAAGCTTGCCTGGCACCCGGACATGTGATTGTTGGCACCGGTGTCCAGGTACCAAGCGTCGTCGTGGGCGTCCTCCTCACACCCTAGATGCACCTATGCGTGCACCTCGTTGAGCACCACGTTAGTGCCCGCGCCCCACGGAAGCCTTGGTGAGCGCGCACACCTGCGCCATGAGAAGCGCAGGCTCATCGTCGTCGGCTTGCATCAGGTGGGCCTATTCGGTACGCTTCGGCTTGCGGCAGTCCCTGGAGTAATGCCCGTACTTGTCGCAGTTGTAACACTTAATCTGCGACATGTCACGGCGCGCACCAGACGAGCCACTGTCCTTGCCGTCGTGTCCGCCTTTGTCGCGCCCACGACCATGTGGCTTGCTGCGATAACGGTTATCACCGCCGGAGGAGCCGACGCCTTGCTCCCTCTTCTTGGCGCGTGTGAGCCACTCCTCTTCAGTGAGGAGCAGACGTCCACCAGAGCCGCCCGAGTCGTCGCGCGCGTAGCGCTGCTCCGCTGATCGAAGCCGGCCGGTGAGCTCTTCGATCAACAACGTGCTCATGTCAAGCAGTGTCTCGATCGAGATTGCCACCTGTGTATACCTGGGTAGCACAACACGAAGGATTTTTTTTACTACCTTTTCATCTTCCAACATGTCACCTAGAATCCGGAGATTGTTGACGAGTCCCGTGATCCTCATGGTGAAGTCGTCCACCGACTCACCATCCTTGAATTTGATATCCTCGAACTCCTTGCGAAGCTTCTGTGCATTCGCCTCACGAATGCGCTCGACGCCCATCCGCATTGTCTTCACGGCGTCCCACGCCTGCTTGGTCGTGTTCTTCACCGCCAGTGTGGATAGCATGTCTGGCGACACCGCACGGAGGATGGTGGACAGCGCTAGTCTATCGTCGCGGTAGTCGGTGTTGTCAGGTTCGATCGCCTCCCACAGGCCTTGTACCTGCAGGTTCACCCTCATTACGAGGGCCCAGTCGGTGTAGTTCGTCCGCATCAGCGTGGGGTAGACCACCGATCCCGTCGTCTCCCTTACCACTCGCTGCACCATGATCTCTTGGCCGCCGTTGCTGCTGGATCCAATCTCGCGACCGCCATTGCCGCCGAGATTGATCTTGCGAGTAGTGCTGCCGTCGCCTAGCACTGGAGGCGACCTGGTAGGAGAATGTGAAGCGTCACGTGACATCTTCACAGGCAAGAGAGCAGGAAGCTCTGATACCAATTGACAGCCCGCTCGCCGGTGTCTACACACACTCGCGTGGACAACTAACAGAAGACGAACACAAGACGATTTGGTGCTGCAAAACCACAGCCTTTTCTCCTGTTTTACTAACCTTTTATTCTGACCAAGTGAGCCACTACATGCCGAACGTTACAAGCATTGATCCTACATGCAGCTGTCCACGTCCGATCGTGCCCACAACTGCTGCACTAATGCACTAATGATTCACTAATGCTGCACACTAAAACTAAAAACCGAAACTGCACTTAATGCAAAAAGAAACGGAAACATATCAAAGACTGCTAAACGAAAACGTTACAAGAAAATCAATAGCGCATTGGATTATTCAACAATATCCTGTAATATTAAACCTTTCAGAAAATTGTTTTCATTACAAATGTATCTCCTGATGCTATTCTCATGTTACTAATTTAAATATTACTGAGAAGTTCTACTAGACACACAACATAATGACATGCAAAGACATGCCTAATTTGGAATTTATGAATTTCACATGAAACTGTTCAACTCCAGCAAGAACCAGGAAAAAAATTGTGTGTTCCATATGGGGCCTAAACAATGCATGTGATTGAAAGTCTAAAAAGGTCAAGTTCACAGTAATTTGTAAGCATAAGCAGCCTACTTTTAAGATGAGAGGTTCGGTGACTAAACAAGGATTTCTTTTATAAGAACAACAAAATATCCTTAGTGCAACCAAGTGGCGCACAACTGCAGCCATGCACTAGCCAGCGACTTGTCAGGTACCCCTTTCATTCTCTTTTACTCGTCCTTTACAACTGATCTTTGCTGCCGAGGTACTTCCATATTATTATATTTTAAATGATTTTTGCTAACACATGATTAGAAAAGGTAAATAATCAAGGGAGTACATAGGAGACTGATGATATTGAAAGGGGGAACCGAGGGATCAATTTTTTTCCCCTGAAAGTAATTGATGATATTCCAGGCTTACCTCCTTGAAGAAGACACACACAGAGTGCTCAGCCGAGTACTGCTTCAGCTCCAATACCTGGTATGAATGCCCGATGCACAAGCTTGCGATCTCGCCTTGCTGCGTGGACACGATGACACAGCTGCCATTCTTCCTGTCAGGTAGGTGCGTCCTGATGGCGTCCCACTCTCCCATGGTGGACACGTTTTCCAGGACGACCAAGTACCTCTTCTCGTTCACTTGCTTCATGAACTCCTCGACCAGTCCGCCTTGCGTCGTCGCAGTCGCCTCCATCCTCTTCAGTTCATCTACATCTACGGTGGTTCCCTGTCCAAGACAAGAGTTTGTGTAGAACTGAGCCACCAAGCTCCTGAGGAACTCGTGTGGATTGAAAGGATGCGTCAGCTTCACCCAGCCACGGCATTCGAAGTTTCGGCAGATTTCCGGGTCACCGTAGGCCTTCCTGATGATGGACGTCGTCCCAAGATCACCACCTGTGCCCCACACCGAGGTCACTTGAAGGTCATCGTCGTTTTTCGTGATCAACTGGGTGAGATCTCCTAAGCCTTGCTGCCTTTTCGCGGCGTCCCTTGCCTCGATGAGCATGTTGAGTGTTGTTGCGCCGACGCCACCGCTGGGCGCCGTCTGCAGTTGGTGCATGACAGGCTTGGAGCCGGAGTCGCTGATGAGGCTGTAGCGCGTGTTCCTCTTGCTCACGTCCTTGACCCTGGCCTTGAGCTGCTCTATCTCGGCGAGCGCCTCGTCCAGCGGCAGCACCGCCGCCGCCACGCATGACGGGAGCAAGCGGCGCCACCAGTGTGGCTTGTTGTCTAAGTGGACGACGAACTCGATACAGTCCTCGACGTCGTACGCGAGCTCGCGGACCTGCCTCACCCAGGTCCTCACCACACTGTTCTTGACGCGCTCCTCGTCAGCGACGCTGAGGAAGGAGAGCATCATCTCGAACTCACCGGTGATGAACACCAGGTTGCGCTGCGCGCTATGCCGCAGCTTCGCCTCCTCCTCGATCGCCGACTGGACCTGGGTCAACGCCCCCTCCACCACCGATTTGGCCAAGCCGACCACGAGGTCCCCCATTGTTCTCTCAGCCTCTGCTTTTGTGTTTGTTGTTTTGGTGTAGTAGCTAGTGGTGGAGGAGGGGGCGGCGGAGGAAGAGGACGGGGAAGGAGCGGCGTGGCGGTGGAGGTGGGGCGGCCGAAGGAGGACGGGGAAGGAGAAAGGGGCAGTGGAGGAGGGGGAGCGGCCGAAGGAGGACAAGGCGATGGCGGAGGGGGCGGCGGAGGAAGAAGACGGGGAAGGAGAAAGGGGCGGATGAAGGCGCGGCCGAGCGGCGGAGGAGGAGGTGCGGCTGAAGGAGAACGGGGCGGCGGTGGACGGAATTTGGATCTGGCATTTGGATCTCGCGTGCGGCGTGCGGCTGTCGGTCTGGGTTAACTAGTTGAAGTTTGGAGTGTGGCTCGCCGAAGCTCGGCTCGAAAATCTTGCGAGCCAGAGCTGTGTTTGGCTTGGCTTGAAAAATTCCCGAGCTTGAGTCGTGCCGACTTAGGCCTGATTTGAGTTGCGTTGACTCGCAAGTCTCCATTGTGCATCAGCTGAGCACCTGGAGATGGGATTCTAAAAGGGACATCATTTAAGCTGAAGACTTCACAAACCAAGTCTTCGCCGACGGAGGCTGCAAATTAATCAATCGTGGAACAGCTAATGCCTCGGACCAATGGATATGTACCGGCACTGATATTTTATACTCAAGTAGAGACCGATTGATTGGTACGTATTGTCGCATGCAACATACTCACATGGTTCATGGTAGATTTCACAAGAACAACACAATTACTCAATTAGACAACCTGCCGCTTAAACAAAGTACAAAGCACGTTCATACTAATTCATCTCTCTCTAGTCTCTACCAAGAAATACTTCCTCCATTGATTTTTATAACGTGATTAACATCTAGTTATTTTGCAATCTTGTTACAAATTTTAAGGTTACCACCCTAACCTCCTGAGTCACTCCCACAGGCGGGTTGCCTGTGCCGCCAAAGCCCCTTTCACCGCCTCGACCCGGCACTTGTAGTGGCCCCCAGCTGCAGCCCCTCGTCCTCCCGTTTTCCCTTCCCCTCCCTGTAACAGCCAAAATCCATAAATGCAAATATATGAGATTTTTTAAACCTTTTAGGCAATGTCTATGGTCACGTTTCTTCCTTGCCTTTTCGAGTCTTAATTTGACTGCATCATATCTTTTTACCGGAGTATATAAGCACCAGATCAGGGAAATACAAGTATTAGGCAAACCATTCTGAGACCACTAGCCATTCATCCCCCTCGGTTTACTGCTCATCTGACCAGTAGTGGTCAACATAGTGCGTGCTGGCGGCAGCCATCACTTGGCCATTAATAGCCGTCGCCCAAGACGTTCCGTTATCGGCACTGTGCTGCCAACCTTGCCCACATTACATCACTCTGCCTTGTCGGGCTGTGCCAAATTGCATATATATATAGAAGCCCCAGGCCCCCTCGTCACCTTTTCCGTCACACCAGTGTTAGCTCCAGTTGGGCTCGAGCGCTCGCCTCGACAGGGCGTTGCTACAACGCCGCCTCCTTTGCCGCTGGTACCCATCGGTAAGGCCCTCCCTCTTTGTGTGCGTCCGCTCACACCCATAGCCCCAAAAGGGTGTTTCACCTCAATGGGTGCTTCCTTTTTGGTGCACCGGAATTGCTGCTGATATCACTCCTTCCTTCCCTCCGACCAGGATACCCCAAGACATCCCTTTAGAACCATCTGCCTACTGCCTTGGAGCTGCCCTGAAGATCGAAGACTACCTTCTTTCCTCAAGCCGCTGATGTAGCGTGGAGTTCTCTCGCTGTCGCGGACCACCGTCGCTAGCCCAGCTCCGGCTAGCTCGTACTCCCAGTTTTGTACCGGTACCTTCCTAGTGGCCCAGATGCTCCTCCTAGTTCAAGCTACCCTAGTCTTTCTTTAGTAGCTATCGGGTTCTTTCCACTACTCTTCTTTCTAGGACCTTCCCTTGGTCATAACACTCCTACGACCTCCCTTGGTTGCAACACTTCCACGACCTCCCCAGGTCGTAACACTTACACGACCTCCTTTGGTCGTAACACTCCCACGACCTCCTTTGGTCGCAACACTTCCACGACCTCCCCAGGTTGTAACACTTCCACGACCTCCCTTGGTCGTAACCCTCCCTCGACCTCATCTTTTGCAAAAGATCACCCTCTGTGGCTATGACCTCCTCTTTTTGCAAAGACCACCCTCCTTGACCACAACCTCCTCTTTTGTAAAGACCACCCTCCTTGGCCACGACCTCCTCTTTTGTAAAGACCACTCTCCTTGGCCACGACCTCCTCTTTTGCAGAGACCACCCTCCTTGGCCACGACCTCCCCTAGTCTTAACACTTCCACGACCTCCCCTGGTCGTAACGCTTCCACGACCTCCCCTGGGTGCGACATTTCCACGACCTCTCCTAGTCGTAACACCTCCACGATCTCTCTGGGTCTTAACCACTCAATATTCAACTTCTTAACCACTCAATATTCAACTATACTGGACTAATACTTCTGATTGGCAACCGTGCATTTTTTTCCTGGAGTTCATTGAATTTCTGCAAACGATTTGAGTCGTATATGCTAATTTGCCTTTCTGGTTGTCTCTACGATTATAGAGGACGAGGCAGTCGAAGAACCATCGATTGATCAAGACCAAGATCAGTAGTACCCTGAGCAAGGCGAGTCAACACTTTAATCATATTTGAGCCTACCTTTTACAAAGTATATTGCTTTAAATTATGAAATTGCATTGCTATCTTTTATACAGCTATATTGGTTTAGCTCATAGTTAATACCTTAATCATAATTGTGTATAAACTCCAACCCTTGAACTTGAACACAATCCTTTGTTCCCCTAAAACTTAATGGACTACATACTAGTTAAATAAGTCTGTACCTAAGTGTCATTCTTAGCCTTACTTAGGTACATTGTCATGTGGGCATTAAGTTGCCTGACAAAAATCATTCAAAACATGAAAACCAGATTTGGGCAGTCGAGGCTGGGAGCCTGGCTGGTATGTTGGATTAAATGTTATTTTCAAAACAAATGAAAAACCTGGAAAACCGATTTCGACTTGGGCGGATGAAAAGAGTGGCTGGTGCCGGAGGCACGAGTGGATGTGGGAAAGTGGATGTATTGCCCAAGTCATTTAAGGACCAAATCTGGTGATGAACTCTCATGTAAAAACAGTGCAACCACAAGTCTATAATGGGTACGACCTGGCTAACTAATTTGCTCGCCTCGACGTGGCTTCGCCAACGGGGGAATGTGGCGTGGGTAAAGGGGAAGAAGCCACAGTAAAACCACACAGCGCAAGAGGGGGCCTCCTAGAAGTGCATGGCACCGGGCGGTAGAAACCTTAGCGGGTGGGGTTGCGTCGAGGTTGAGCATTGTAAAGGCCTTGTGGTAATCTTCCCTTGATTCACATGTCTAAGGAAACATGTGTATATATCAAGATAATTATCTCTTGTGAGTAAAGTGTACAAACTCTGCAGTGTAAGAAAACTATCTAGATAGCCGTGCTCACGGTCAAGCGCGGTGCTGAGAAGTTTCTTGATATAGCTTTCGTTTTTATAAAACCATTTGGGTGAAATGGAAAGGCTAGGGTGGGACCCTAGGTATTTGAGAAAGCCTGGTCTGGGACTAGTGGTAAATACGGGATAGCCCGGACATTGTGTGGATGGAGCCACTCAATGGTATAGGAGGTTGGACCTCCGCTAGTACTTTACAAATGAAAACCCCCTTTTTCGAAATCATGTTGTTAAAATGCTGTCTTAGAATTTTCTACTACTTGATCTATTTCAAACTCAGCTTTGTGTAAACAAAAGAACCCTGAACTGTAATTGATCACCCTGCATCTATAAGAAATTGCATTGTGTGTTGGCTCACGAGTACGGTTGTGTACTCAGGCTCTCGCCAATATAATCTTTTAGATCCACGCGATCAAGACCCCTACGACTACTTCATGGCTGCTGGACCAGGCGGTGATGAAGATGGTGAAGCTTAGGCCGGGACCTCCAGTCGCTTGCCTGTGGGCAGAGTGAATGGAACCACTATGACTTGTTCTACTTCCGCTCTTGTCTGGACTCTGTACTCTTGACTTTTGTAGACTCGCTGCCTTTGCAGCTCTTTTGTAAAACAGTTGGCCGCACGGCTTGTTATGTAATATAGTAAAGGCTTGCACTACATCATATTGAGCACTATGCGTGTCGAATGCTAATTGTTGTCGTACTACCCACAACCAGGTGTGGTCTCAAAAACCACTTTAGGACCTTCTCTGGATCATCTCCAGGACCTCCTCAGAAACCTCTCTAGGATCTCCTCGGAAACTACTCTAGGACCTCCCCTAGAACATCTCTAGGACCTCCTTAGAAACCTCTCTAGGACCTTCTTCGGGACCTCCCTCAAGACCTCCTTAGGAGCGCCCACGTGGATCCATCCGGACCACTCAAGACCTCCATAGGATTCATCAGGACCTTCCTCCGGGACCTCCCTCAGGACTATCCTCCAGGACGTCTCTCTAGGACCTCCCTTCGGGACCTCCTCAGGACCTTCCTCTAGGACCTCCCTTCGGGACCTCCCTCAGGACTACCCTCCAAGACATCTCTCCAGAACCTCCCTTCGGGACCTCCCTCAGAACCACTCCAGGACGTCCTCGGAACCACTTCAAGACCTCCTTGGAACCACTCCAGAACCTCCTCAGGTTCTCTTCAAGACACTCAGGACCTCTCCAAGACCTCCAGGACTTGTTCAAGATCTCCTTAGATTTCCTCTTTGACCACGTGGGGTTGTAACTATGGACCTAATCGTGGGTCTGCGCTGAGCTTCCATGGTTAGGTTCATGATCCAAGTATGTATGTATGTGTGTTATCTACTGATCCAGGGAATGTCACAGCTTGACACACAGGATTCCAAATCACAAATTTGGGGTCCAACAGACTTGGTATCAGAGTCTACGACTGTAGGGTAAAGGCCTTAACTAGCATATACGTTAGAAACCTAGGACCACACACTAGAGAACATTATTAGCAGCCCTTCAAAGTGAATATATATGTATTTTATCTTGGCTTTTTCTGGTTTTACTTGACTGGCTACTTCTTCCTCTCGGTTTTTTTGGATTTGTGATGGTCTCTTTTCTATTATAAATATCACCTTGAGTTACCATGTGTTGCTCTCTAATGAGTTCTCGTTAACAGATGCCTCCAAGGAGAGTAGCCGCGGGTTGTAGTCGTGGTCGTGGTTGCGGCCCAGCACCCGCGCCAGCGCTAGCGCCAGCGTCCGCGCCAGCACTAGCGCTAGCACCACCCCCACCTCCGGTGCATCCCACGCTGGCCCAAGTAATGATGCAGCAAGCTCAGATGCTGCAAGCAATGGCTACAGGTCAGCAAGCTCAACAAGCCCAGCTGCTGCAAGCGATGGCTGTTGGCCAGCAAGTTGGAGCGCCCAACCATGGGTCCAGGCTTGGGGAATTCATGCACATGAAGCCTCCCGTCTTCGAAAGTGCAAATAAGCCACTCGAAGCTAAAGATTGGCTTCGTACCATTGAGAAGAAACTGACCCTGGCTCGTTGTCGCGAGGAAGACAAGGTGGTGTATGCAACACACCAACTTATGGGACCAGTTGCCGACTGGTGGGACAACTACATGGCAGCCAGAGTTGAAGAAGAACCAGCTCCTGCAGCTGGAGGAGTTGGAGCACCAGCTGCCACAGAAGTAGCTGGACCCGAAGTAGGATGGGCTGAGTTCCAAGAAGCCTTCAGAAGCAACTTCATTCCCACAAGTGTCATGCTCATGAAAAGGAATGAATTCAGAACCTTGAAGCAAGGCAATTACTCAGTAACCGAGTATCTTACTCAGTTTAATCAACTGGCTCGCTATGCATAGAGTGATCTAGTAGATGAGGAAGAGAAGATTGACCTTTTCATGAAAGGGTTGCGAGATGGATTGCGAGTGCAGTTGATCACTCATGACTTTCAAGACTTCCAACATCTGATCAACAAGGCACTTCTCCTAGAAAATGAATGCAAGACGTTTGAAGCCAGTCGTAAGCGGAAGTTGGGGACATCTTGGGGGCTGACAGTGAACCCACGACCACTCTATGGCACTTCATCCGGTAGTGGCTCTCAGTCGTCCACTTTGCCCTGGACCACGGCTCCAGCAAATCAGCCCGGTGGTGCCTCACATGCCACCCCCGCCTGACCAAGCCAACCTCAACAGACCGGCACCTTACCTAGCAGCCTGTTATGCTTCAAGTGTAGTGAGCCAGGGCACTTTGCCCTCAACTACCCGCACAAGACCCTCACCCCCTTCAAGTTCAATGTTAGGAGCACCCCGGCACGAGTGCCGCATACCCCCAGAACAACAGCAAGAGGAAGGCCCAGGACCGCACCAGCACGTAGGACCACCCTGTTCCAGGGGCAGGGGCGAGTGAATCACATCACCGTCGAGGGAGCACAGGAGGCACCGGATGTACAGCTGGGTACGTTCTCAGTTAATTCCTCGCCAGCTCATGTTCTTTTTTATTCTGGTGCATCGCATTCTTTTATCTCCAGCAAGTTTGTGGATCGTTGGCATTGCCCACTTTTGAGCTCAAGAAACCTCTAAAGCTCAGCTCACCTGGGGGACTATTATGGGCCAAATTAGTAAGCCCTGGGGTAGAACTGCAGTTCGAGGGGATAGTATTTCTAGCAGACCTGATGTATTACCAGCGCAGACTTTAGATGTTATCCTGGGGATGGACACTACTACAGAAAACGTCATCACAGACGGTTCGGAACCGTCTGTGTTTTTGTACGTCTGTGATAACTAGCGGTTATCACATACGGTTAAAAAAACCATCTGTGATATCCACATATCACAGACGGTTCTAGTTACCAACCGTCTGTGATATCCACATATCACAGACGGTTGGTAATTAGAACCGTCTGTGATATGTGGATATCACAGACGGTTTAACAATCAAACCGTCTGTGATAGTTCTTTCAGCCTAACTAATTTTTTTTTAAAATTTTCGGCTAGCCTCAGGAATTGCTAGCCATGCCCTCTGAAAACAAGCAGGCAGAAAATAGATACATACATATGAATCAATCGTTGACAACTCAAAGTGATCATTTATAACTCAAAATCAGTTACAAACGAATATGTATCAAATATTGTCGCTAGAGTTACAATTGAATTACAACTATTCAATGTGAATTACAATTAATGAATCAATTGTTTCAAGGTCGTTCAGCGGTGTTGATGGAGTAGTGAAATTCTCCGTCGGCGTCAATGATATCTGTCATGATGAAGGTGCAGAGTCTCCCTCGAATAGATGGTTTCATATCACAACCGTCTGTGATATGGAACGTATCACAGACGGTTCTTTAATAGAACCGTCTGTGATATAGAACGTATCACAGACGGTCATTTAATAGAACCGTCTGTGATAGCCTTTTTATAAGGAGGCCACCTGTTTTGCTCTTACTCAACTCATAACATATTTGACTTCAAAAATTCATATCTAATTCAACTCAACTCCAAATTAAGTAAAACTAATTTTAATACTTCACATTACAATGAACGTCCACATTGACATCACACATTAACACATGACAATTCCACATTGACATCAAAACATACGTACGAGAGATTACAAGTCCATAACACATGATGTTATGGAATAAATTAATTACAATGGAGTAAATTCTTAGTTAAAATATAGCCCTTCATGATGATCGACGAGCATATAGCTAGCTTCCTCACTGGGTTCTTCCTCGGGCCTGATGCCATCTCCGAAAGGAGGCAACTCGTCAAATTGATTGTATTCTTCCTCGTCCACTATATTCTCAACTCCGACAATCCTTCTTTTTCCATGAAGAACTACGTGACGCTTCTTATTTACCGGGTCGGTTACATAGAAGACTTGAACAACTTGGTTAGCTAGTATGAATGGTTCGTCTTTGTATCCAACATGATCGAGGTCCACAGTAGTGACGCCGTACTTGTCGACCTTCACCTGTGGGAGATGGACCCAACGGCATCGAAATAGGGGGATCTTGAAAAGCACGTAGTCGAGCTCCCATATCTCCTCTATTTGCCCATAGTACGAGCTCCTCAGCCCATCGGTACTGAATGCATCTATGCGGACACCGCTGTTGTGGATTGTGCTCTTCCTATCCTGAGCTGCTGTATAAAATATGTACCCATTTATGTCGTAGCCTTGCCATGTGACAATTGTAAATTGTGGCCCTTTTGCCAACCATAGCAGTGTATCATCACTTGATGACCTCCCAGTGATTCGCACTTTTAACCATTCGTTGAACCGACGGTTGTGCTCTCTCGTGATCCAAACCTCCGACCGGTCTGGATTCTGTTGGTGTACCATGTCTTTGTGCTCGTCGATGTACGGGGATACTTGGGTCATGTGTTGCAAGACTGTGAAATGGGCTTGAGCGTACCTATCCAGATCGAGAGTGATTGATTTCCTTCCGATGGTCCCGATACCATCCAGTCTTCCCTCATGACGAGATAGAGGCACACCTATCGGTTCTACCCGAGCCATGTAATCGACGCAGAACTCAATGACCTCTTCGGTTGCATAACCTTCGATGATGCTACCCTCCGGTCGAGATCGATTCCGTACGTAGGACTTGAGAATACCCATATACCTCTCGAACGGGTACATATGACGTAGGAACACAGGGCCGCATATCTTTATCTCTTTCACAAGATGAACAATTAGATGGACCATGATATCGAAAAATGACGGAGGGAAATACATCTCAAGATGACATAGAGTCGTCACCACCTCGGCCTGTAGAGCATCTAGTCCTTGGGGATCGATGACCTTCTGAGCAATTGAGTTGAAGAAATAACACAGCCTCAAGATTGCCACTCGGACCTTGTTCAGTAAGATACTCCTAATTGCAACAGGAAGCATTTGTGTCATCAGCACATGACAATCATGAGACTTCATACCAATTAATTTCAAATCTTGCATAGAAACAAGTTTCTTAATGTTAGCGGGGTAACCAGACGGGACTTTGACACCATGCAAGCTCTGGCACAGTTCATTTCTCTCGGTCTTGGACATAGTGTAGCAAGTTGATGGAAGGTATGTTCGTCCTTTATCGGTCTCTTTCGGTGCTAACTCGGTCCTTATGTTCATATCAACCAAGTCACGCTGTGCGTTAACACCATCCTTTGTTTTGCCACTAATGTTCAGTAAGAGATCAATCAAGCTATCACATACATTCTTCTCCACGTGCATGACGTCGATGCAGTGACGAACTTCTAAGTGCTCCCAATAAGGCAAGTCCCAAAAAATTGACCACTTCTTCCAGATGTTCTTCTGACGGGTTTTTAATTTATGTCCCTTCCCAAGCACAACATCGATATCCTTAACCATATCATAGACCTCTTTTCCCTCTAAAATCTCTTGAAGCTGAACTGTCCTCCTTATTTCCGTCGAATTGTTTCTTCATCTTGCGGTATGGGTGACTCCTGGGAAGGAACCTACGGTGACGCATATACACAGTTTTGCATGAGTTGTTCAGCCATACACTCTCCGTAGCATCTAAGCAGTGCGGACAGGCTTTGGCTCCTTTCGTACTGAAGCCTAACAGGTTACTAAGGGCAGAAAAATCATTGATAGTGCAGAACAACATGGCGCGTAAAGAGAAGTTCTCTCATTTGTACGCATCCCATACTTGTACCCCTTCGTTCCACAGTGTCACAAGATCATCCAGTAATGGTGCTAGGTACACATCAATATCGTTCCTAGGTTGCTTCGGCCCTTGGATAAGTAGTGACATCAAAATGTACTTCCGCTTCATACACAGCCAAGGAGGAAGGTTGTACATACATAGATTCACGGGCCAGGTGCTATGTCGGCTGCTCATGTTACCGAAAGGATTCATTCCATCTGTACTCAACCCTAACCTTATGTTCCTCGGTTTCGTACCGAACTCTTTGAAGGTCCGATCAAAGTTTCTCCACTGGGCAGAATCAGCAGGATGTCTTAGCTTTCCAACTTTCTTACGCTCCTCCGAGTGCCAACGCAACAATCTTGCCTCCTTTCTGTTCGCAAATAAACACTTCAAACATGGGATTACAGGCAGATACCACAACATCTTAGCAGGAGGTCCTTGCTTCACCTTAGCAGTATTCTTACGCTTGTATCGGGATGCTTTGCACACGGGGACATACATGCAAGTCTATATACTATTTACGATACAAGATACAATCGTTCGGACATGTATGTATTCTTTCTACTTCTATTCTCAATAGACAAAGAACCTTCTTGACTTGGTAGGTGGTGCTGGGAAACACGTTTCCCTCCGAAAGAATGTCCGCTAGGAGACCTAACAACGCCGTAAAACTCTTGTCGAACCAACCATTGCTTGCCTTCAATTTCAGCAGTTCAAGTACGGTTAACAAACTTGTGTATTCCGGCTTGCAGCCAGGGAACAAAGGTTTCCCCGAGTCCTCCATTAAGCGCTCGAATTTAGAAAACTCTCTCTCATTGTAGTTCCCTTCTGTATCGCGTAGCATCTGATCCAGATTGTCATCGTACGACCTATCCTCATCAAAAGCACAGTCCACATCCGGCATATCGTTGACTTCCTCGGCGATGTCATCATTATTAACTTCCTCGGCGATGTCGTCATTATTAACTTCCTGTATAATCTGTTCTTCACCGTGACTGGTCCAACATGTATACCGTTTTTTGAAACCCCTTCGAATCAAGTGCCCTACGATCTGCGCCGGGTTGTTAAAAATCTTCAGATTACCGCAATCAATGCACGGACAGTACATAAATTATATCCCCTTAATCAACATATCCTGCTCCGCAGCTCTTTTAAAAGCAATCACGCCATTAATGTACTCTTCACTCACACGGTTCGCACCGTACATCCAGTTTTGGTCCATCTACGCTACGCACGTAACAATTAGTAGTGTTAAATTATATTAATAAACTGCAAATACGTTACTCCTCCTATTAACCAAATACACTAAAATTGATTAAAGATTAACCTAGAGCAAATATAAAGAGTTACATATCGTTACCCTCGGAGCTCACGACGAAAATTCCAAATATCATGAGATTCCTCACCGGCCTTCTCCTTGAAAGCGATGCAATGTGAGAGTTAAGTGGACAGGGCAAGAGAAGAGCCACAGCCGAAATGCACCTCCCCCATAAGCTTCTCCCTCTCACAAAACACCCATTGCCGAAACAAAACACTCATTCACAACACCCAAACCGAGAGCTACCACCAAAGTCAAGCCTCACAAAGCAAACAATATGCAAGCCAAATAGCCATAAGTTGCCAGGGCAACCCACAACCAAGAACAAGGCAAGCAAAACAAGCAAGCCTCCTACAGCCACCACAGAGCAAAGCTTCTCAAGCCACTCTATTCCAAACAATAGATCAGAGGCGCTAGGGCAGGGGGTCTGTCGGGTCCTGATATTTATAGGGGTGGCATATCACAGACGGTTCATAATAAGAACCATCTGGGATAGTGCCTCATCGCAGACGGTTCTTATTATCAACCGTTTGTGAAGTATCACGGACGGTTGGTAGAAGGAGCCGTCTGTGATGAGACACTATCACAGATGGTTCTTATTACCAACCGTATGTGAAGTATCACAAACAGTTGGTAATAAAAACCGTCTGTGATGAGGCACTATCACAAACGGTTCCAAAGGGAACCGTCTGTATAAGTTCAACACAGACGGCTCCTTTGGAACCGTCTGTGATGAGACGTCATCATCACAGACGGTTCTTATTATGAACCGTCTGTGAAGTATCACAGACGGTTGGTAGAAGGAGCCGTCTGTGATGAGGAACTATCACAGACAGTTCTTATTATGAACCGTCTGTGAAGTATCACAGACGGTTGGTAGAAGGAGCCGTCTGTGATGAGGAACTATCACAGACAGTTCTTATTATGAACCGTCTGTGATGAGGCACAATCACAGATGGTTTCAAAGGGAACCGTCTGTATAAGTTCAACACAGGCGGCTCCTTTGGAACCGTCTGTGATGAGGCGTCCAGTATGACCTGTTTTGTAGTAGTGGGATTGGCTGGCCAGATATCAAGGGATAATCAACTGCGCCAATCGAACAGTAGTCCTTACCAAAGGGCCTCGCATGGTGGTCGAAGTTAAGATGAACAGACCTTTTCGGTGGAAAAGGGCGATCTGCTATGCCTTGGGTGTCCCTCTAGAGGGAATGCCAGTGATCCAAGAGTACCCCAACATCTTTCCGGAAGAATTACCGAGGGGACCACCGGATCGTGATATAGAGTTCATCATAGAATTGATGCTAGGGACAACACCAATATCCAAGAGAGCTTATAGAATGCCAGTCAATGAACTCGAGGAGCTAAAACTACAAATCCGAGAGTTACAAGAGAAGGGTTTCATCAAGTTGAGCTCCTTACCATGGGGGTCTCCCGTGCTGTTCGTAAAGAAGGACGACACATGCAGATGTGTGTGGATTATCGGTCCCTCAACGAAGTAACGATCAAGAATAAGTATCTGTCGCCCAGAATTGACGATCTTTTCGATCAGCTCAATGGGGCGACAAAATTCTCTAAGATAGATCTATGTTCAGGGTACCACCAGTTAAAGATCAGACCTGAAGATATTCCCAAGACAGCCTTCTCTACTCGATACGACCTCTACGAATTCACAGTTATGCCATTTGGACTAACCAATGCCCCGGCCTACTTCATGAATCTAATGAACAAGGTATTCATGGAGTACCTGGACAAATTCGTGGTAGTATTCATTGATGATATACTGGTCTATTCCAAGGATGCTGAAGAGCACGCACATCACCTGAGATTGGTGCTTGAAACACTCAGGGAGCATCAACTGTATGCCAAGTACAGTAAGTGTGAGTTTTGACTATCGAATATCTACAAACGGAGTAGCTGTGGATCCAGCAAAGGTGGAAGCCGTCCTTGAGTGGCAACCACCTATCACAGTGACTGAAGTTCGGAGTTTCCTCGGATTGGCGGGATACTACCGTCGGTTCATTGAGGGATTCTCCAAGACCACCCGACCCCTCACCCAACTACTGAAGAAGGATAAGAAGTTCGAGTGGACAGAGGGATGTGAGAAGAGTTTCCAAGTATTAAAAGCTTGGTTAACCTCTGCCCCAGTATTAGTACTCCCAGATATTCGTAAATACTTCGAGGTGTATTGTGATGCCACTCGTCTAGGGATAGGCTGTATGCTAATGCAAGACAAAAAGGTTATAGCATATGCGTCCCGACAGCTATGCCCACATGAATAGAATTATCCTACTCATGACTTGGAGTTGGCATCAGTGGTACATGCACTAAAGATATGGCGTCATTACCTCATTGGAAATCATTGCAACATATACACAGATCATAAGAGCCTCAAATACATCTTCACCCAGCCGGATCTTAACCTGAGGCAACGAAGGTGGCTGAAACTCATCAAGGACTACGATCTAGACCTTCATTACAACCCAGGTAAGGCCAATGTGGTAGCTGATGCACTAAGCAGGAAGTCATACTGCAACTACATTGTGACACTCGAATGACAGCCCTCCCTCTATGAAGAAGTGGAGGAGCTCAACCTAGAGATAGTGCCGCAAGGGAGCCTCTCCGCATTAGAGGTGCACTCGACCTTGGAAGAGAGGATCAAAGCCGCGCAAGTGAGAAACACTAGCACAAAAAGGCTCCAACAGTTCATGGAACAAGGGAAGGCCTCCAAAATGGCGAAAGATGATCAGGGCATCCTACATTATGGAAAGCGCCTCTTTGTACCCCCTCAACTGGATCTAAAGGATTTGATCCTCAAAGAAGCACATGAGTCGGCGTACTCGCTCCATCCAGGTGGTACCAAAATGTATCAGGATCTAAAGCAACGCTACTGGTGGCCCCGCGTGAAGAGGGACATTGCGGTATATGTAGCATGTTGCGGTATGTGCCAGTAGATTAAAGTCGAACACCAGAAGCTTGCCGGTCTTTTGTAGCCTCTACGAGTACCAGAATGGAAATGGGAAGAAATAGGCATGGACTTCATCACCAGTCTGCCCAAGACCAGGTTGGGGTATGATTCAGTCTGGGTCATCATTGATAGATTGACTAAGACTGGCCATTTTATTCCGGTTAGGACCACCTATAAAGGCGACAGGTTAGCAGAGCTATACTTGTCTCGGATAGTCAACTTGCATGGTGTTCCCAAGCGAATCATCTCAGATAGGGGTTCACAGTTCACCTCCCATTTTTAGGATAGTCTTCACGAAGCCTTGGGCACATAGATGGCTTTCAGCACAGCCTACCACCCCCAAACCGATGGTTAGACTGAAAGAGTGAACCAAGTCCTTGAAGACATGCTCTGGGCTTGTGCTATAGAGTTCGCTGCCGATTGGGAGAAGTGTCTGCCCTATGCCAAATTCGCTTATAACAATAGCTATTAGTCTAGTCTGAAGATGTCACCTTTTGAAGCCCTCTACGGAAGACAATGTCGAACACCACTGTTGTGGTTGGAAGCTGGGGAGGGATATCTTTTTGGACCAGACCTTTTGAAGGATGCTGAAGACAAGGTTCGCCTCATCCGAGACTACCTTTTGGCATTACAATCCAAGTAGAAAAGCTATGCTAACAAATGCCACCAAGAGCTAGAGTTCCAATTAGGAGACTTTGTCTACCTAAAAGTCTCTCCTATCAGAGGAAACAAAACGTTCAAGGTCAAAGGGAAGTTGGCACCGAGGTATATAGGTCCATACCAAATCATCTCCAAGATGAGAAAAGTAGCTTATTAGCTGAGGCTACCCGAGGAGTTGTCCGAAATACACGATGTATTCCACGTATCGCAACTCAAGAAATGCCTCTGAGTGCCTGAAGAGCAAGCTCGGTTGGAAGACATTGAACTTGGCAAGGATTTGGCGTATACCGAACACCCAGTTGAAATCTTAGAAGTAGTGGAAAAACAGATAAGGAACCGGGTGTACTGCATGTATAAGGTTAGATGGAGCAACCACACAGAAGGCGAAGCTACATGGGAGCGTGAAGACTTGCTGAAAACCGAGTACCCTCAGCTGTTCGGTAACTGACAAGGATCTGACAAATCTCATCTTATTGTTGTATGCAACCCTTTTTGTAGATAGAAGTATCTTTACACTTCTAGTAAGCTTTCCTACGACCACTACCTGGTCGTAAGCCCCTTCACGACCAGTTCCTGGTCGTAAGCTCTCCTACGACCAGTCTCTGGTCGATGGTGTCTACAGATGTATAGGCTTTGTCGATTAAAGTGTCTTTGAACCATGAATCTCGGGGTCGAGATTCCTCTTAAGGGGGGTAGGGTTCGTAACAACCCAAAAATCCATAAATGAAAAATATGGGATTTTAAAATCTTTTTAGGCAATGTCTATGGTCGTGTTTCTTGCTTACCTTTTTGAGTCTTAATTTGACTGCATCATATCTTCTTACCGGAGTATATAAGCACTAGATCAGGGAAATACAAGTATTAGGTAAACCATTTTGAGACCACTAGCCATTCATCCCCCTCGGTTTACTGTTCATTTGACCAGCAGTGGTCAACACAGTGTGTGCTGGCGGCAGCCATCACCCGGCCATTAATAGCCATCACCCAAGATGTCCCATTGTCGACACTGTGCTGCCAACCCTGTCCACATTACCACCATTCCGCCTTGTCGGGTTGTGCCAAATTGCATATATATAGCAGCCCCAGGCCCCTCATCACCTTTTCCGCCACACCAGTGTTAGCTCCACTTCCATCTTCCCCAAGTGAGCTTGAGCTCCAATTGGGCTTGAGCGCTCGCCTCGACCAGGCGTTGCTACAACACCGCCTCCTTTGCTGCTGGTACCCATCGGTAAGGCCCCCCCACTTTGTGTGTGTCTGCTCAAACCCATAGCCCCAAAAGGGTGTTTCACCTCAATGGGTGCTTCCTTTTCGGTGCACCGGAATTGATGCTGATATCACTCCTTCCTTCCCTCCGACCAGGATACCCCAAGACATCCCTTTAGAACCATCTGCCTGTTGCCTTGGAGCTGCCCTGAAGATCGAAGACCACCTTCTTTCCTCAAGCCGCTGATGTAGCGTGGAGTTCTCTCGCTGTCGTGGACCACCGTCACCAGCCCAGCTCCGGCTAGCTCGTACTCCTAGTTTTGTACCGGTATGTTCCTAGTGGCCTAGATGCTCCTTCTAGTTCGAGCTACCCTGTTCTTTCTTTAGTAGCTCTCGGGTTCTTTCCACTACTCTTCTTTCTAGGACCTTCCCTTGGTCATAACACTCCCACGACCTCCCTTGGTCACAACACTTCCACGACCTCCCATGGTCGTAACCCTCCCCCGACCTCATCTTTTGCAAAGATCACCCTTTGTGCCCACGACTTCCTCTTTTGCAAAGACCACCCTCCTTGGCCACGGCCTCATCTTTTGCAAAGACCACCCTCCTTAGCCACGACCTCCTCTTTTTGCAAGGACCACCCTCCTTGGCCATGACCTCATATTTTGCAGAGACCACCCTCCTTGACCACGACCTCATCTTTTGCACAGACCATCCTCCTTGGCCACATTGTCCTCTTTTACAAAGACCACCCTCCTTGGCCACGACCTCCCTTGGTCGTAACGCTTCCACGACCTCCCCTTGATCGTAACACTTCCACGACCTCCCCTCGTCTTAACACTTCCACGACCTCCCCTGAATCGTAACGCTTCCACGATCTCCCCTGGTCTTAACACTTCCACGACCTCCCCTGGGTGCGACATCTCGACGACCTCCCCTGGTCGTAGCACCTTCACGACCTCTCCTAGTCGTAACACCTCCACGATCTCTTCGGGTCTTAACCACTCAATATTCAACTATACTGGATTAATACTTCTGATTGGCGACCTTGCATTTTTTTTCTGGAGTTCATTGAATTTCTGCAAACGATTTGAGTCATATATGCTCATTTGCCTTTCTAGTTGTCTCTACGATTATAGAGGACGAGGCGATCGAAGAACCATCGATTGATCAGGACCAAGATCAGTAGTACCCTGAGCAAGGCGAGTCAACACTTTGATCATATTTGAGCCTACCTTTTTCAAAGTATATTGCTTTAAATTATGAAATTGCATTGCTATGTTTTATACAGCTATATTGGTTTAGCTCATAGTTAATACCTTAATCATAATTGTGTATAAACTCCAACCCTTGAACTTGGACACTATCCTTTGTTCCCCTAGAACTTAATGGACTACATACTAGTTAAATAAGTCTGTACCTAAGAGTCATGCTTAGCCTTGTTTAGGTACATTATCATGCAGGCATTAATTTGCCCGACAAAAATCATTCAAAACATGAAAACTAACTTTGGGCAGTCGAGGCTGGGAGCCTGGCTGGTATGTTGGATGAAAGGTTATTTTCAAAACAAATAAAAAACCTGGAAAACCGATTTTGACTTGGGCGGATGGAAAGAGTGGCTGGTGCCGGAGGCACGAGTGGATGTACCGCCCAAGTCATTTAAGGACCGAATCTGGTGATGTCTCTTATGTAAAAATAGTGCAACCACAAGTCTATAATGGGTACGACCTGGCTAACTAATTTGCTCGCCTCGTCGTGGCTTCGCCATTGGGGGAATGTGACGTGGGTAAAGGGGAAAGAAGCCACAGTAAAACCACACGGCGCAAGACGGGGCCTCCTGGAAGTGCATGGCACCGGGGGGGTAGAAACCTTAGCTGGTGGGGTTGTGTCGAGGTTGAGCATTGTAAAGACCTTGTGGTAATCTCCCCTTGATTCACATGTCTAAGAAACATGTGTATATATCAAGACGATTATCTCTTGTGGGTAAAGTGTACAAACTCTACAGAGTAAGAAAACTATCTAGATAGCCGTGCTCACGGTCAAGAGCGGTGCTAAGAACTTGCTTGATATAGCTTTCCTTTCTATAAAACCATTTGAGGTGGAATGGAAAGGCTGGGGTGGGATCCCAGGTATTTGAGAAAGCCTGGTCTGGGTCCAGTGGTAAATACGGGATAGTCCGGGCATTGTGTGGATGGAGCCACTCAATGGTATAGGAGGTTAGACCTTCGCTAGTACTTTACAAATGAAAACCCCCCTTTTTCGAAATCATGTTGTTAAAATGCTAAGTCTTAGAATTTTCTACTACTTGATCTATTTCAAACTCAGCTTTGTGCAAACAAAAGAACCCTGAACTGTAATTGATCAGCCTGCCTGCATCTATAAGAAACTGCATTGTGTGTTGGCTCACGAGTACGGTTGTGTACTCAGGCTCTCGCCAATATAATCTTTTAGATCCACGCGATCAAGACCCCTATGACTACTTCGTGGCTGCTGGACTAGACAGTGATGAAGATGGTGAAGCTTAGGCTGGGACCTCTAATCGCTTGCCTTTGGGCAGAGTGAATGGAACCACCATGACTTGTTCTACTTCCGCTCTTGTTTGGACTCTACACTCTTGACTTTTGTAGACTTACTGCCTTCGCAACTCTTTTGTAAAACGGTTGGCCGCACGGCCTGTTATGTAATATAGTAAGGGCTTGTACTAATTCATATTGAGCACTGTACGTGTCGAATACTAATTGTTGTCGTACTACCCACAACCAGGTGTGGTCTCAGAAACCACTTTAGGACCTCCTCTGGATCATCTCCAGGACCTCCTCAGAAACCTCTCTAGGATCTCCTCGGAAACTACTTTAGGACCTCCCCTGGAACATGTCTAGGACTTCCTCAGAAACCTCTCTAAGACCTCCTCGGAAACTACTTTAGGACCTCCTTCGGGACCTCCCTCAAGACCTCCTCAGGAGCACCCACGTGGATCCATCCAGACCACTCAGGACCTCCCTAGGATTCATCAGGACCATTCAGGACCTTCCTCTGGGACCTCCCTCAGGGCTACCCTCCAGAACGTCTCTCCTGGACCTCCCTTCGGGACCTCCCTCAAGACCTCCCTCCAGGACATTTCTCCAGAACCTCCCTTCAGGACCTCCCTCAGGACTACCCTCCAGGACATCTCTCCAGGACCTCCCTCAGGACCTCTCTCGGAACCACTCCAGGACCTCCTCGGAACCACTTCAAGACCTCCTCAGGACCTCCTCAGAACCACTCCAGAACCTCCTCAGGATCTCTTCAAGACACTCAGGACCTCTCCAAGACCTCCAAGACTTCTTCAATACCTCCTCAGATTTCCTCTTTGACCACGTGGGGTTGTAACTATGGACTTGATCGTGGGTCTGCGCTGAGCTTCCAAGGTTAGGTGCATGAGCCGAGTATGTATGTGTGTGTGCTATCTACTGATCCAGGAAATAGCACAACTTGACACAGAGGATTCCAAATCACAAATTTGTGGTCCGACACTCTCCCTCCCCCTTCCCCCGGTTTGGGGGTCTCTTACTTTGTTCGCCGACGGGGTCCTCCCGATTCAGATAGTATACAATGATTAGGTAGTGATTTGTTAGAGTTTAATCATTGTATTAGTTTTTGCTACTTGCTAGGATGTTGAGTCTATTTAATATCCAATTTTGTTTGGTACGAAGTCATGTCCGTGTAGCATACATAGTAGAAACTGAGTTACATTATGAATCTGTGTACTGGTCTGTGATCAGCCTTTATAAGGCACAGATGATACTTGTATCCAGGTACAAAAGAAACGTGAGAAGCAAAAGAAAAACGCCGTAGTGCAGCACCAAAACTCTTTCTGTTGATTCTTGTCAACGTGAGCTCTTGCTTCCAGCAGCGTACGCCATGTACGTGTGTGTTCTCGCTTAAACACATTGAAAGCATCTAGGTCCCTAGTAATGGTTTTGGTAATTAATGTCGACAATGTGTAAGGGACTAACTTGTGTGCTAAGATGTTTTTAATAATTAGTCCCACAGGATAAATGATGACATGAAAATGGCAATGCAAAGATGATAAAAGATCGACTTGGCTCAAGCAAAGGTACCATATGAATTAAAGATCCTTTTGTAGTATTTTACCGATCTTGCTGTATGGAGGAAAGATCGGATTTGTAGGCTAGATGTCGTACTATAAACAGGGATCTCAGTTAGTAGCTTGAGGATCTATTTTTATGCCATCTTGATCAACTAGGTGTCATGCATTGCATTTGTCTTTGCTTCTGGAAAACTGTTCATAAAAATCGGTTAGATCGCAAGTATTGAGCGGTGTTACTGCAAGTCGGTAATACCGGATTTACATGGCGGTATTTATTTTCCAGAGAGCTCACCTTGAATGGTCTTTCTTGAAACCCCAAATTGTCGGTATGACTGCTGTGTATAAGCGGTATTACCGTAAGTCGGTAATACCGATACAAGTAGTGGTATGTTTTTAATAGAGAATATGTTTTGGGGGTTTTTCTTGAATCTTGGAAACCGGTAAGATCGCAAGTGAAAAAAAGGTATTACCGCAAGTCAGTGGTACCGAAATCTATTGGTGACATGTTTTTAAAAGAGAGGTTCTCAAGGAACTAGTCGAAGATAGTGGTCGAAGACACTGGTTGTAGACAGTGGTCGAAGACACTGATCGTAGACAGTGGTCGAAGATACTGGTCATAAATAGTGGTCGTAGACACTGGTCGCAGAACAGTGGTCGTGAACAGTGGTCATAGACACTGATCGTGAATAGTGGTCGAAGACCTGATCGAGAACCAATCAGTATGACCGCATTTGTTCAGCGGTATTACCGCATGTCGGTAATACCGATCTTTCTGGCGGTATCTTTTTTTTCCAGAGAGCGTGTTTTTTTGAGATTTTCTTGAGCTCTTGAAATTGGTAGTACCGATATAGCCGGTCGGTATTATCGTTTTGCGGTAATAATGATTTCTAGTTGGCAAAAGTCCCGAAACCTCTCCAACGGCTATGTTAGGTGCATTTAATGAACAACAGTCGACCGTTGAGAGTCAGTTGTGGTATTACTGGGCTTGAATGGCGGTATTACCGCAAATGCTGATTTCGTCAGGGTTTCGACTGTAACGGATAGTTTTTGTTGGTGAGGGTTATAAATACCTCCCCATCTGCCTCCAGCAGAGGTAGCTAAGCTTATTCACTTTCATTGAATACTCTTGAGCTTCTACTACTCATTTGCTTTTAATTCTTATTTTAAGATAGTTGAGAGCATTCAAGTGCATTGCATCATTAGTTGATCTTGTTGGCACTTGATTCTTTCTCAAACAAACATTTGGTCTATTACTCTTGGTGCTTGCCAGCACCTAGATGGCTTTGTAGAAAGTTTGCACGGTGAGCTCTTCCAAGAAGATTGTGAAGAGCCCCGGCAAGGGATTGTGAAGTGGTTGCGTGCTCACCATCTCCAGAGTGGAGAAAGAGCAACGATAGTGATCGAGGGTGAAGGCTTAATTTGTAGAGCCGGCTTGATTGGTTCAAGCTTCCTCAACGTGGACTAGTGAAGACTGGCAAGTCTTCGATATCACGGGAAAAAACCTCTTTGTCTCCACTGTGGTTTATTCTTGTCTTTACTCTTCCGTATTTACATTTCTAGCAACTTATTTGTGTAGAATTGCTTAGCTAGAATTGTATCTAGTTTAGACATAATTCATAAATTTCTAATTAGTCGTAAAGTTTAAAAACCTCCTATTCACCCCCCCCTTTAGTCGGTTATCCTTGATCCTACACACATCTGCGTGTACTTCTTCGAGCGAGCGTGCCTTCTTCGGTTTGGGCTAACAATTGATATCAGAGCCTGAGTGAACCTGAGTTCTTGATTCGTGTATGTCCAAGATCATGTCATGCTCTCCGGGAAGTGGTGTCACTGGTGACGAGACGACGTCAGGTGTGATGGCAAAGGAGAGTTCTGCTGTCTCACTGCATTATCCGATGCTCACAAAGAACAATTATGCAGTTTGGGTAATCAAGATGAGGGTGTACATGCACACTCAAGGAGTGTGGGATGCGGTCAAGGATGGCAACGTCAATGTGCACAAGGATTAGATGGACTTGGTGGCCATCTATGGAGGCATATCGGTGGAAACAATCTTCCTACTGGCCAAAAAGGAGACGGCCAAAGCTGCATGGGAGGCATTGAAGACAATGCATCTTGGCGTCGATCGTGTCAAGGAAGTGCGAGTGCAGACCCTCAAGAGCGAGTTCGAGGGGATGCGCACGAAAGAGACAAAGTTGATCGACGACTTCGCTATGAGGTTGACGACCATTGTCAACCAGATCTAAGTCTTGGGGGACAATATGAAAGAAAGCTATGTTGTGAGAAAGTTCCTTCGGGCAGACTTCAGAAAGTTTTTGCAAATTGCCTCCACCATTGAGCAGTTCGGCGATCTCAAGGTGATGACGGTTGAAGAGGTGATCGGCCGCTTGAAGGTGCATGAGGAACGGATCCGAGGATCTGGTGACAGCGAAGATGAACACCTGCTGTTAACCCACGCCGAGTGGGAGGCCCGATCGTCGAAAGGCAAAGGCAAGGGCTCCTTCGGCGGCTCTAACGGTTGTGGTGGCCAAGGCCGCAAGAATCAGAAATTCGACAAGACAAAGGCTGTTGTTGACATTGTTGCCACGTTGCTGGCTGAATATTAGTAATCGTCGCATTGCTGGCTAAATTGACAACAAAAAAACACGTCAAAATTAATTAACAAATGGAAAGTTAATAATAATAAAATAACAACAACAACACGAAAATGAATTTCTGTTACTTATAATGGTGCCTTTAAACCAATGTAGTATCAGTAGCTCATCGAGATTCCTAGATCACTTGAGAGCGGTTGGCACCTCACGCTCTAGTTAAGTTTCATCGTTCAGCGGAAATGCGATTGAAGACCCACAAATCCACAATTTTCCAGCCATTTATATCCAAGCCACAAGAAGGGTCATTAGTGCCACTACCACATGAGTTTTAAGTCCTAGCCAAGAAGTGGAAGAGGACAAGGAGAAAGAAGTAGAGCACATAGCCTTTTTTATTTTTAATCCTTTTTTATAATTATTTTAAAGATAGTCTCTTCCTAACTTTATTTTCAATTCCGACCTCTTTGTTCACACCATGACCTGTGGCGTGATCAAACTGTACTATCACACCACAGACCGCGGCGTGACCAAACTGTGTTGTCACGTCACCGACCCCTTCGGAGGCGTCCGTTTTTGGGCCAAGTCCTGTCACATCACTCCTCTTGGCATAACAACACAGTTTGATCACGCCGCGGTCGGTGGCGTGACAGCATAGTTTGGTCATATCACAGGTCATGACGTGACCAAAGGGGTCAGAATTAGAAATAAAGTTAAGAGGTTATCTTTAAAATAACTTTAAAAATGATTAAATAATAAAAACTAAATACACTTTCCCCATCATCTCCTCCTCAAACAAAACCACATTTCATCCAACCTAGAAACTCCACACCATCTAACGGTGAATTGGTCACAACCATAAAATTAGTAAGGAGGAGGAAGTGAGGCAGAGGAAGAGACGAGGAAATAGAGGAGTGAGGAAGGCAAGTACGGTCCCAGGTCGATATCAAACCGTAAAGTGCTCCTCACCTTGTTTCCATTTAGGGCAAGCACGTACACATACACAAATCCAAAGTTCCAAACACGATATGGGCAAGTACACAAATAATGCAAAATATGCTATATTTTCTCCACCATTCACAAATACAAATTAACCATGATTCACTAGGATAATAAAATAGAGGACTTAGCAAAGTCATGTCATCATCATCTTCCCCAAATTTTTAACATCTTTCTCTTAGATGCCCAATTGAACAATAATCAAGGAGCGTCAACAGTAGCATTAGAAATTATGGCTTGGAATTGGGGGGCAGCAGTATACGAGAGGGAGGGGCCAGCTCACCTCACTTGGCGGAGTTCAGAGAGGCAGGCAGTGTGAGACCAGTGAGAGCTTGAGAGGGAGAGGAGAGTTGTGGAGTAGATTGGGGAGTGAGATAGAGAGGAAGAAGAAGCAGGGAAGGGAACACACAGAGTGGAATTTGGGGGAAGAAATTGGGTGGAGTGTAAGCGAAATTGGGAGAGATGTTAAAAATTTGGGGAAGATGATGACCGGAGAAGTTAGTGATATGTATTTTAAACTGACATGAACAGAGACAACAATACATCAACACTGTATTATATCTCGATTACAAACAAAACACATTTGCTGTAGCAATTCCCAAAAGAAATCAAATTTAACAGTCCCCATGATGCCGTGATATCAAAAGGATCTTATTTCCAATAGAAAGCTCAAGTCTTCTAGCAATAGAACAGCATGTTTATTTCATCTACCTCATCTACCATCTAGCCTGCACGTCTTCCATTGAGCGTGTCAACGATTTCCACAATAGAAGGTCTCTTCTTCCGATCGATCTCCACACATTTTAGCCCTGTTTCAATGCATGTTTTTACTTGCTGGAGGCAATCTGCATCTAATGATGAGCACTTGGATGCAATGTGCTCGTCTGTCCAATTTTGACGTACCTACAGAATTGGAATTAGGATCATAAGTGATATACACAAACTAAATGTAACGTAAGCTTCTGAAAACAATATTTTCAATCTTTAAATTATTAAGTAATATAGTCTTACATTCTCAATAAAGTTCCTTCCGGACCTGTCTTGGTTGTTGGGACAATTCTTCTCTCTTGTGGTGATCTCGATGATTAGCAGGCCTAGACTATATATGTCTGACTGGGTTGAGATTTCACCTCTGTACAGATATTCTGGAGCCATATATCCACTGAATAGCATTAACATCAAGAGTTTCATAAGCATTACTGGACAAAAATCCGCAATTTACTTTATAAGTAATAATGAAACGAAACAATCATATTTCACAACTTATGTTCGACTTACTATGCTCCCACCACATTTTGTGTGTTCATACGGGTTTGTTCTTGACCGAAGAGTCTCGAGAGACCAAAATCCGCAATTTTTGGCTCCATGTTATCATCCAATAATATATTGTCAGGTTTAAGATCCATGTGAACAATAGGACTATCCAATTCGTTATGTAGGAAATGTAAACCCCGGCAGATCCCCTTAATTATTTTGAAGCGTGTGTCCCAATCAATTCTATGGGATTTATCTGAAGAAGTAAAACATGGAATTAGGTAAGTATGTATTTCTTATAGCATACTAACCACACAACGAATATGGTGCACTAACAAACTTTCACTGGTAGCATTTGAAATTTCTCCTGTCGATAATGTGCATCAATTATATAATCACCTTTTTCCATTTTATCTCAATGTAAAAGTTAAAGAAAGATATAAGTAATGTCCGAAGTAATCCAACTAGCATAAAAATTAAAAGTAACAGATAAAGAAAGGCAAATATGTCGGTTAGTGAATTATCGTACCGAAAAGATACTTCTCGAGGCTACCCTTCTGTACATATTCATAGCAAAGTAAACTTTCGATTGTGTCTGCAAGAATATATCTCCCATTGTGCTCCACCACTTTCTTTTGTGTTTCATAACAGAAGCCGATTAACTTTACAATATTTTCATGTTGAATCGCCATAAGATTGCCAACCTCATTTTGAAATTGTTTGTCAGGTGTCACTGGCGAATTTTCCCCAAGCTTCTTCACAGCAATCTCTTGCCCATCTTGAAGAATTCCCTGTAACCTCTCATATACTATATATTAGCATGTTTTTCCATCAACTTCGGAAAGGCAGAAGATGTTAAGGCAAAATCATACCTTATAAACCACGCCAAATGCACCGCTACCAAGTTTTCGCTCATCGGAGAACCCATCCGTGATTTCACTCAAAAACAGTGACGGTAATTCCTTCGGTAATGTACTTAGAAGGCTCGGCTTGCTCTCTTTGCTTTTACCTCTGCTAGTGCTAGTGGCCATTTCTGTTGATTTCAAGCAGTTATTCTTTAGATAATGGAAGAGAAAATCTTTCTCGGCTTCTGTATTCGAGGATACACACAGCCAAAATTTTATTACAAATACCAAATAATTTAAAAAGAAAAAAACTCTCCCGGCCTCTGTTGATTTCAAGCAGTTATAGTTGTCAGCTACTACAACTTATAGATTGTTACAACTTCTCATTTACCGAAACGTTGTTTAATAACACAAGACTAAACATACAGAAACACCAAATGCATTTAAAAAAGTTTTTGAAAAAACACTTGAAAATAGCCATGTCCTTAAAATCATTTGAAAATAACCATCTTCATTGGCTCCGCACTTGTATGCTGTAAATCCGAGCTCCTCAGCAAAACAATCTGTAAGCTTTTCTAAAAATTGGTAGGTTAGCTTTGTTAGAGATATGTTAGAGATAGAATAGGGAGTCTTTTATATTTCCTTATCTGTACTCTTGTGTACCCTATATATATTGTCCATTGGGCCTCTGAATACATACACATAATATTTATAACATGGTATCAGAGCCCAGATTATGGTTTAAGATTACTGTAGCCGCCGCCGGCACCGGCTTCTAGCCTCCGCTCGTCCTCCGCTGCGCGCTGCCCCCGGGAGGACCGATCTTCGCTCCCGGGGGCGGCCTCTCGTCGGCGCTCTGCCCCGGATCCGCGCCACCTCTGCTGGTGGGGCTTCATCTCGGATCCGCTCCGCCGGAGCCCAATTGCTTCGCCCGAGCTCGCCCCCGGTCCGAGTTCCCTGCGTCGTCGCAGCGCAGGAGAGAAGGAACCCGAGGGAGAGGCCGGCTGCTCCTGGATCGGGCTGCTGTCATCTCTGCTCGTCGGCGAAGACAAGCTCGGCGCGGCCTCAACCCGGCTCCGCCTCTGCTTTGGTCGGATTCGGCTGCGATCCGCGCTGCGCCGCGCGAATCGCGCCGCGCGGGCCTCGAGATCTCGCCGCGCCGGATCTCCCGAGCCGCCTCGGATCCACGCCGCGCCGAGCCGCCGTCTCCCGTTGCGGCTCGATCCTCTGCGCGTGGCGATCGCGTATCTTTGCCTTCGCCGCTCTCCTCGATGCGAAGCTTCAAATCCCGGCGTCCCGCTCTTGCAGCCCTTGGATCGGGCCGCCGCCTGCTGGAGTCCCGAGCCGCCTCCCAAAAGCCCTTCGGCCTCTGCATCTGTTCGGCTTCTGCCGGCCTCCGCGAGCGCGGTTCCGCCTGTGAGGCCGCCGCCAGATCCGCGTCGGCGCCTCCAGCGCTTCTTCTCGAGCTCCGCTCGACGCATCTCTGGCGCTCTCGTTGTCATCGCTCGGATCCATCGTGCTTTGCTTTCTTGGCGCTCGCCGCCACCGAGATGGCAATGCTGCTAGGTTGTTGGTCCTGTGGCTTGTCGGAGAAAGGTGGTTTTCCTTTGTCGCCGCAGTTCCTTCTTTGGCTATTGGATGGCTCGGTTGTGAGAAGAGATGCTCCTTGCGTTGCTTTGGGCCTATTGGGGAGATATTTTGGTGCTGCTGGCAGCTGTTGTCCAGACGTTGTAGTGGATTTTTTGCTTGCTACGGCTGTGACCTGCGGCTGCGGCTTTGTGATTGCGGCTGGACCTCGGGAGGACGTGATGAGCTAGCAGCATCTACAAAATTTTCGGTGGAGATTGAGTCTCTTGCCAGTATCCTCTAGTATCTCCTACTAGTATTCTTTGTCATTTTTTTTTCTCTTTTTCCGTTGCGTCCATTCAAGTCCGTCAAACTTTATGTTAGAGATATGTTAGAAGTCCGTCAAACTTTATGTTAGAGATATGTTAGAGATAGAATAGGGACTCTTGTGTATTGCGTACTCCTATATATATTGCCCATTGGGCCTCTTCAATACACACATAATATTCATAACATGGTATCCGAGCCAAAGTTAGGATTAGGGTTTACCGTGGCCGCCACCTCCTAGCCTCCGGCCGCCGCCGTCGCCGCTGCCCCCGGGAGGAGCAATTTTCGCTCCCGGGGGCGGCCTCTCGTTGCTCGGCTACACATCCTCTGCCTCGGATCCGGCTTTGGGGGCGTCGTCTCTGCTCGACCTCATCCTTCGACGGCGACCTCCTCCTTCGACAGGATCCGCGCCACCTCTACTCGGTGGAATCGTCCCCGTCGCCGGTTCTTCGTCCGACTCTGTTTCGTTGCTTGCGCATCGCCTGCTCGTCCGGATCCGTGCCGCCGCTCTGGATCGGGTCGCCTCCGAGCCTTCTCCCATGGCATCGGCTGCTCGGCGTGCCCCCAGATCGAGAGCTCTTCCTTGCCGGTCTTCGACCCGTCGCCGTGCTTGATGAGAAGGAAGCTCGAGTCCGTGCAGCGCCTTCACCCGAGCGACGCACTCGTATCTCCTTCAGTCTGCACCGCCCGGCTGCTCCGCTCATGGATTTGGTGAGGGGAAGCCAACTTTTGTTGATGCGGAAAGCTTCTTCGTGGATAGCTGCTAGCGACCTCGCTGTGCAGTTAAGGGCTGCTATTGGTATTTGCTTGCTATTGGGGTGCTGCTATTCGGGGCTCGGTGTCGGTGGACATGTGTTTTATGGGCCGGTGCTTATACGTGTTTTATGGGCTAGCGTTTAAGGTGCGAGTCTTTTGCTTTGCTGCTAGTATCTACTTCTAGTATGTGCTGCTGGTGCTTGGCTATGTGCGTGAGACTATTGCTACTGCTGCTAGCTATTCTTGCTGCTACTGCTGCTAGCTATCTTTTGAGTTCTTTTTATTTGTGTTGTTTCTTCCGCTGCGTTCATTCAAGTCCGTACCACTTCATCTTTGAGTTCGTCTAAGCCATGCGAGTCCATAAATTTATTGTCAGTCTTAGAAGCATAGGAGTTGTCTTTTGCATGGCAGCAGTCGTTGTTCTTTTCTTCGAACTGCTGCAAATTTGCTGCCCCAATCTTTTAAGGCCGCCGCGCTTCTTTCTCACTGCGTCTCCGGTGTACTTCTTGTGCCTTGCGTCGCGCTTCTTGTGCATTGCGTCGCGCTTCTTTTGCACTGTACATCTGTTGCGCTTCGCACCGCGTCTCTCATTACGCTTCACGTACGCTGCGTCTGCATGCGCTTCTGCACCGTATCTCTCTCTTGCGCTTCCTGTGCACTGCGTCTCTGTTGCGCTTCCTGTGCACTGTATCTCTCTTGCGCTTCCTGTGCACTGCGTCACCGCCATCTTGGGCTTCGATCTGCATCGTCATGCTTCTATCTATTCCTATTCGACTTGACAATTTTATCTTTTTGTCGGTTTCATCATCTTCTTCGTCATGTTGCCGCGGTCGACTTTGCTCCTACACATTGTGTTTTATGGGCTATTGCGGAATCACGGATGGGAGGAGATCTTTTATCAACATTTTCCAAGAGCTGCATGCTACGACGACATTTATCAAGACTCGGACTTTGGATTTTTCATATTTTAGTGTCAACCCTTTTCAAATGCAATGCTATTGCATATGCCTTGCATTTGCGGGGGGTGTTAGAGATATGTTAGAGATAGAATAGGGAGTCTTTTATATTTCCTTATCTGTACTCTTGTGTACCCTATATATATTGTCCATTGGGTCTCTGAATACATACACATAATATTCATAACAAGCTTCATTGGCTCCGCACTTGTATGCTGTAAATTCTCCCCCATGCTTTTCTTTCTGGTGCAAAGATCCTTTTGCATAACAGCAAGTATATGAATATTATTTTACATAGAAATAAAAAGCCTAAGAAAAAGTAGTTAAGAGCGACTTGTAACATTCTTGTCCTCTGCCACTCGACCTCTCCAGCTTTTTCAACTATGGGTGCACAAAATTAAATAGTTACCAATATAAAGAGACACAACACTTACGCACCACATACAGTAAAGATCTGATGAGCTAGTGCTACAGAGAGTATAGAACAAGGTTGTTAATTAATGAAGATTATGTGGTAATTAAACGCAACTGCAATGGAACTTTTGAGAACCATCTGAAACTTAACCAGGAAGTCGCTAAATCACACCTGAGAATAGAGCAGTTGTAAAGGCACTTACCTGGAGGACAGGAGAAGACGACCTGCAGAGCGATGTATGTAGATCAAGCAACCAGAGCTAGACGGGTTAAGAATGGGCAGCTTGGCCCGGGGAAGAAGGACGGAGTCCGGATCTGAGATTGAGACATCGCATCGCAACCAGTTTAAATAGCACGATTAATTAAAAAAAATCCGAGCTACTACAACTCTAAAATCATTTGAAAATAACCATCTTCTTAAAAGCACTAACCTGGAGAAGAACACTTCCGGGATCCTAGCTGGGATGTGAGAGCAACCAAAGGGCAGGGTCTGAGGTTCTGAGAAGAATGGTTGCGTTGCTGTCTTGCTGAACCTGAAGGTGCATATATGGAGCAACCCAACAAGATCTCGACGGGGTAAACAAAGGTAAGTTGACTTGACTCTAGCCTAAGATGCCCAATGAGTCTTTCTCTAAAAAAAATGAAATGCCCGGTGAGTCTTTCTCTAATTTCGTGAATATGAAATCCATGTGATTAGGTAGCTAATGTAGGGTAAGCACGGCGTGTGGTCCCTAGAGTTTATTTTTTTGGGCCAAATACTCCTGAATTCTTTTATCTTTGGGTAAATAGTTAGTTTGGTCCTTCAAATTTCACGAAAAGGTCTGTGTGGTCCCTAAAGTTTGTTTTTTTTTTTGGGGGCAAATACGTCATTTTTCCTACATGTCTTGCCACCTCAACATGCTGACTCATCGCCCATTTGGTTAAACTTTAGGGACCAAATTGACCATTGACCCTTTATTTTATTCTTTTTTTGCAAATCAATTCATCACAAATAAAAAACATTGATCCGATCTGAATGCTTATTGGCTGAAGTATTTTTTTTATAAAGGTATTTTTTTTTTATAAAGGCATTTGGGTGAAGTAGTTAATTTGTCACCTGTCATCCATCCTTGACTTGAAGTCAATTTTTGAAAGAAAAAAATGTGTGATACTTCGTCCGATCACAAGAGAATGTCGTTTTAGACATTGATATGGTCCTCAAAATGTAAGTTTGACCACTAATTTCTTTTGTAATATATTTATAAAATCTAAGAAAATTATACTTTTATGAAATTTTTTTTTGAGAAAACATATACATTCCATTTTCATGAGTTCAATCTAAATATTAATAAATATATTGATAACAAAAATTTAGAAACTTTGGATGCACATAGCTCAAAACGACATTCTTTTGTGACCGGAGGGACTACCACAAAGGTTAGTGTGTACCAAGAAATTAATATAATGCTTGGTTTCAGAAAGAAAAACAAAACATGCATGGGTGTTTATTGGTCTCGAATAGGGCTGAAAAAATAGCTCGAGACTCGCAAGCCGGCTCGGCTCATATCAGGCTCGAGCCAGCTCGGCTCGGGCTCGGTCAATTTTCTAGCCGAGCCAAGCCCACCTTTTGGCTCGGTCAATTTTCGAGCCGAGCTCGAGCCGACTCGCGAGCCGCTCGTTTCCTCGGTCAACGTTGCCTTATAACCTTATCCCCTTCTGCCCGGCGGCCTTATCCCAATCCCATTCGGTGTATCTCCTCCTCCCACCATGGCCTCCTCCTCCGGCCTCCCACAAGCTCCCGCCGCCTCCTCCTCCCTCGCCCTTGCCTCGCCCCACCCCGCCTGACTCGCCTCCTCCACCTTCATGCCTACCGACGCCGCCTCCCCCTCGCCCTCCTCGACCCTACGCCCAACTCCACCTCCAGCCCTGCTCCGCCGCCTCTCCTCCTCCCCATGCCCTTCCTCCTCCTGCGCCAGCCCCCTCCTCCCCACGCGCCGCCGCCACCTCTCCTCCCCCCTCCCGCGGCCTCCTCCCCCGGCTGTGCCCCTCTTCCTCCCCAGCCGCGGCCCACCTCCTCCCTCCTCCCCCACTGCCGTGCTGCCACGCCCTCCTCTCTCCTCGCCCACGCTCGCGGAGGATCCAGATCTGGATCTAGAGAGGTGCTTGCTTAGTTGCTTGCCGAAGCGGTGAAGAACGTGGTGGCCCTCTACTCCGTTCCCGGCGCCGGCGACGACGTTGATGCGGTCTTCGCTAAGTGGGAGGGCGCGGCGTACCGGTGGTGGAGGGACTGGAGGCCCTCCTGGCTCCTGCTCTGTGAATCTCATGTGATGCTTGCTAGTTGTTTGTCCAATTTTGATGTCTGATTGTCTGAGAAAGTTTGATGCGTGATTCGATGATTGTCTGAGAACCAGAGGCTCGCGAGCCTGTTCAAGCCAGCTCGAGCCCAGTTTCGAGCCGAGCCAAGCCCCTCTCCCAGCTCGTTATCAAAATGAGCCGAGCTGAGCTCACTATTCATCCGAGCCCAAACGAGCCGAGCTCGAGCCGGCTCGACTCGGCTCGTTTCCACCCCTACTAGGGTTGAAAAAATAGCTCGAGGCTCGCGAGCCGGCTCGGCTCGTATCAAGCTCGAGCTGGCTCAGCTCAGGCTCGGTCAATTTTTGAGCCAAGCCAAGCCCACCTTTTGGCTCGATCAATTTTCGAGCCGAGCTCGAGCCGGCTCGCGAGCTGCTCGTTTCCTCGGTCAACACTACCTTATATCCTTATCCCCTTCTGCCCGGCGGCCTTATCCCAATCCCATTCGGTGTATCTCCTCCTCCCACCATGGCCTCCTCCCTCCGGCCTCCCTACAAGCTCCCGTCGCCTCCTCCTCCCTCGCCCTCGCCTCGCCCCGCCCCGCCCAACTCGCCTCCTCCACCTCCATGCCTGCCGACGCCGCCTCCCCCTCGCCCTCGCCACGCCTGCCGGCGCCGGCGTCGCCTCCCCCTCACCCTCCTCGACCCTACGCCCAACTCCACCTCCAGCCCCGCTCCGCCGCCTCTCCTCGTCCCCATGCCCTTCCTCCTCCTGCGCCAGCCCCCTCCTCCCACGCGCGCCGCCACCTCTCCCCGCGGCCTCCTCCCTATCTTCCTCCCCCGGCTGTGCCCCTCTTCCTCCCCAGCCGCGGCCCACCTCCTCCCTCGCTGCCGCGCCGCCACGCCCTCCTCTCTCCTCGCCCACACTCGCGAAGGATCCAGATCTGGATCTAGAGAGGTGCTTGCTTAGTTGCTTACCGAAGCGGTGGAGAACGTGGTGGCCCTCTACTCCGCTCTCGGCGCCGGCGACGACGTTGATGCGGTCTTCGCTAAGTGGGTGGGCGCGGCGTACCGGCGGTGGAGGGACTGGAGGCCCTCCTGGCTCCTGCTCTGTGAATCTCATGTGATGCTTGCTAGTTGTTTGTCCAATTTTGATGCTTGATTGTCTGAGAAAGTTTGATGCGTGATTGTCTGAATTTTTGATGCGTGATTCGGTGATTGTCTGAGAACCGGAGGCTCGCGAGCCTGTTTGAGCCAGCTCGAGCCCAGTTCCGAGCCGAGCCAAGCCCCTCTCCCAGCTCGTTATCGAAACGAGCCGATGTAATACCCCAAAAGTATGAGAAACTTAATTAATCGGAAGAGATTAATTAATCGGGAGAGTGTTTGTTTTAGAAAAACATCAAATCAGGAAATGAGAGGGGGTTTTCCGCGTTTAGTTGGCAACCCGGGCCTGGGTCTTGGCCCATGTGGGCTGGCCAGCCATAGGGGGGGAGGCGCCACCCTCCCCCAAACCCTAGCCGCCTCTCCTCTATTCCCTCCCCTCCTAGCCGCCCCACTCCTCCCACCTCCTGGCCGCCACCCCCATCACCTCCTCTCTGCACCTCCACTCCTCCCCTCCCCTCCCCAAGCAGAACCATCCTCCATTGGTGCCTTCCTTCCTCGCCGTCGGTGCTCTCTACTGCCGATCAAGTGAAGAAAGGAGAGGAGATCATCTTCGCGGGGAGAGTTCATCATCTTGCTGCAATTCTACAAGGGTAACATCACGTGTTCTTCGCTGGTTGAGGTGTATTAGCTGCAATTGATTTTATTTGGTAGATTGAGTTTCGTCAAGTGATAGATCGCGTTCTGTCTAGTAGATTGGACAACGGTTTTCATGTTGTTAGAGGCAGAATGTGGGGATCCAACCTCTTAGATATAGTTGGTTTATGTTCTTAGATTTCGGTGGCCGCCGAGTTGACCTGATTCCGACGCACGGATCAAAAGTTATGAATTTTTTAGTGTCGCTGTCCTGCTAATATGTCAGCATCCAAACAGTTTGTAGAGAACTGGGTTAAGCCGATCGTTAAAGAGAAAATCAGAGGATCTCGGTATAACGAAAAATGTAGGTAATTTTCATACCTTTTCAGAGAGCTAAAGAATGCTAGATTTGGACTTTCGTAGAAAACGTTATGGTGGTTTTAATGTGCAGTTCAGAGAACCCGGCGTGAATATTGCTGTCTTTTAATTTGGCTTGGTAGGGGTATTAGATGGCCGATTTAGAAGGGCACCTCAACTAGGTTTAGTTGGGGAATTTAATTACCTTTCCAGAAAGTCCGAGAACACCTCATTTGGACTCCTGTGCCAATAGATGTGGATTTTTGTGTAAAAACTGTCCACCGAGGAGATAGATTGACGCGTAGGAATTGGGGTTGGGATCGGACTAGACGCTTTTGCGAGTTAGTGTTTGTTTTTATATAGTTGTTTGATTTACTACTGTTATCTTAGCGTGCGTTATAATTATATTCAGGTGGTGGTTTGATCCCCGAGGCAGCACCTTCTGCACGTCCCCCGCTTTCTCGCGGTTAAGACAAGTATAATGATGGATATTATAGATATCATTGAATGGCAACGTTTGGTAAATACTAGGAGTATTTGTGTTATCCATGATTGTTTTGATGGTATATTTGGTAATGTTCATGGTTTCCAGTGGTATGAGTAAAGAGTTAATCTTGGATGTTTGAAGGTTATGAATAGTTGATTATGAGCAATTGTGGTATGAACAGATTATTCATATACAATGTTGCTGCGGATGCATGTTTACATTAATTCAAGATTTTTATATATATGCATCATGATGGCTTGTTGAAGTCTTGGTCATGAGATGACCAAGCAATTGTTGAGGTCTTCGGCGTGTTCATGACGGGCTAAATGTCCCCATGCTTGAAGAGCATGGGCTTAGGTCCCCATACTTGCAGAGTATGGGCAATGATCCTTGTGCCAGATGGCACAGGCATGAGTGTGCATCGACAGATGCGCACTCTGCATTACCGGTAAAATGCAAAAGAGAAAGATAAAGATAAAGATAAAGAGCATGTTGCCGAGCATGTGTACGTAAAACATTTGGTGTTTGGTTTGTGTAATACAATTGATGAGATTACATGTTTGTATGCTGTTTGTGCCTTTTATTATATTTGATGAGTCTTTGGACTCACCTCTTGTTGTTTGTTGTGTTTTAGGTACTCTTACGAGATCGGCATGCATAGGGGAAAGGAAGAATTAGTCTTGTTGCACTAACGCACGATCTACCCACATTGGAATACAAAACAAAATTTATTAGTAGTTGAATGAATTATTTAAAGTACACTTTATGATCATTGCTTTGCTTGGAGTAAACTGTAATAATCGGATATATGTTTTTTGAATGTTCTTGATCTATAACTTATATGTTTAGTTGCTATGGATGTTATAGTAACGAATAGCCAGTTTTGATTTAGTCTTAATCGAATTGCAAGTTGGAATACTTTTATGTATTATATTTGTTACTTGGAACCTCCGGTATAGATAACTATACAAAGAAGGTTCTGTCGAAATTTTGTAAGGTGTTTTAGCTTAACTTGTTTAAATTATTTAATTCAGTAGCATTCTAGGCCTTTGTCAGACTGAGGTGTTACAGCCGAGCCGAGCTTACTGTTCATCCAAGCCCAAACGAGTCGAGCTAAGCCAGCTCGACTCGTTTCCACCCCTACCACTACCACCAGACGATGGTAGACAACCCAAGTTCAAGCCAGCAAAAACGACAATACAGACATAGAGTTTGATGAAAAACGAAACCGGACGCAGCCTGTCAAGGAGAGCAGCAGAATAAGCTAAATGACCATGAAGCGAACTATCGAAATTCTGAACGCCAAGAGAGCTTCCATCAGGGCTAGTCCATGTAGTGGTTGGCCTACCAGCATCTGTCAAAAAATGACGCTCCTCCCAGCCTTCAATTCGGGATGAAGTTTTAGCTTGAAGATATTTATTTCTTAACAGTTGCTGACACACTCCGTTTTTATTATGCAATCTGATAAGCTATTTAAATAAAAGGCTAATGTTCTCTTTTTTTCATGTCTAAGTACCCCTAACTAGACCACTCTGATTTTTTGGATTTTTTTTAATTTTTTAATCCATTTTTTAAAATTATTTTAAAGATAGCCTCTTCCTAGCTTTTTTTTCTTTCAATTCTGACCTATTTGGTCACGCTATGACCTATAGTATGACGAAACTGTACTGTCACACCACCGAACGCGGTGTGATCAAACTGTGCTATCACATCACTTCTTTTGGCGTGACAGAACTTAACCTAAAAACGGACGCGTCTAAAGAGGTCGGTGACGTAACAGCACAGTTTCATTACGCCGCGGTCGGTGGAATGACATAACAGTTTGGTCACACCATAGGTCATGACATGATTAAAAAGGTCCGAATTGGAAATAAAGTTAGGAAGAGACTATCTTTAAAATAATTTTAAAAAAGGATTAAAAAAATAAAAAAGGCTCGATTTTTTGGGTACAAATGATGTTCCATTTTGTCAAATGATATTTCTTGTTACCCAGATCTTTGTGCCAAAAGAATCTCTTTCTATAATAATCGGTTTGCGATATCTCAATTTCAGATCTGCACTCGGTCCTTCTTCCCCTTGCAAGCTTCTTATCCTTATCCTGCCTCGCTCAGGTTGCTTCATTGATCTATCAGGGGAAATGGCCGAAAGACCCTCCCTTAATTATCCTTAAAAGATAATATAGTATACGTCTCGTTGGTGGTAAACTGGTAATGAATGAATGTGTAGGAGAGAAAATAAATAGAATCACAGTGGGAAAAATATAATTAAATTTAAATTTATACCGTACGTTTATGAAATATTTCCTCGCTCTTGCTGTCAATGTCGGCAAGTCTCCTTGACTTGAGAAAAAAAAATGACTTGGGACTCCAGCCATGCATGTGACGCCACGGCAACCTGAGACCAGTAAGCCTCGAGACAAAGTGTAACATCATGGCCCACATCTCTCTAGTCTCTAATCTCACATTTCCTTTCTAATTCCATTTCTATTTCTCTTGATTAAACGAGGTATCACACAGCCAATAAGCGTCGACACAAAGTAAGGCAAGGGGTTAGCATGTACCAAGAAATTAATTTAATGCTTGGTTTCAGAAAGAAAAACAAAACATGCATGGGTGTTTATTGATCTGGAAGTTGTCCAGCATCACATGCTTGGAGCCCGGGAGTCATGTTAGTTTTTAAAATCGAATGCTTGGAGCCCTGGAGTCAAGTCAAATTTTAAAATCAAATAGATCATCTCGTGTGCCGTGTAATTAAACCTTTTTAATTAATTGTGCCATTTAACTTTTTTCGATTATGTTGACAATTACATATCCGGCCACTACCACCAGACGGTGCTAGACGAATTGTATTTTGAAATAATATTATTTTTTAAAAAATTACAAAATAAATAGTATTTTTTTTATATATAAAACTAAGTTACTATCGTCATTTTAAATAGCGAAATAGTCTTATCACTATTCCAAATGGCAACAGTAGCCTAGGCAATGGGACAAAGCCCATAATAACGCATAGAGATCTCTGTCGTTAGTTGAAATAGCGAAAGGCCCTATCGCCAGTTTGGCGATGGAACTATTGCCATTTCAACTGGTGATAGGGATCCCTTAAGTCCCAAAATTTTTCAATATCAAAATTTTAGAAAATTGTCATTTCAAACAACGACAGGGATCTCACAAGTCTTTGTCACCATTCCAAATGGCGGCACAATCTGCCCTATAAAAGACCCTAAAATTCTGGCATAACTCACTTTTATTCAGGAAAAGGAGAAAGAGGGGAGGGAAGTGAAAGGAGCAGAGAGGAGGAGAGAAGCTAGCGAAGCATTGCCTCTCTGGTCGTCCACCTTTCAGGTAATTTTTTGGACCGAATGGATTATATAGTTTTAGATGTACGGTTACGTAGTGCAGTATGTTGTACATAGTCCTTTTCAATAGATTGTTTAGTTTTAGATATGTGGTTAATCGTGAAAATCTTGTTTATGGTGTAGTACGTTAAATATGTTAGACGCCACCAATTTCAAAATTTACTATGGTTAGTGGCTATTCTTGAGGGTCCTGATGGGATTGATTTGCGTTATTTCCAATTAGCGACCGTAACCCTAACAAGACTAGAGTAGCATATATGGAGAGCTATGATGTGGTGGTTATTCCACACATTCGATTTGTGCTATATTGTGTATGATCTGAGATTGAGTTGCCTTGCCAACCGAGCACCACATGGCATATATTAGGAGTTAGTGCAACTCAAGAGAACAAGATCATTGCATTCATATGTATGCAGGGCGAGGGAGGAACGGTGAGATTTGGTCCTTCTAGCCCAAACATATGCCAAACTCACTCCTGCATCGATGGTTGAATAAGAAGAGGATGGTGACACCAAAGAAAAAGTCGAGAACTCCAGTCACAGCACGACACACACAATAGCCGAAGGTCCGAGTGAATTTGGTCCTTCTGGCCCAACATACGTCTCGTTGGTGGTAATGAATAAATGTGTAGGAGAGAAAATAAATAGAATCACAGTGGGAAAGTATTATTAAATTTATATCCATGCCCTACGTTTATGAAATATTTCCTCGCTCTTGTTGTCAATGTCGACAGAGCTGTCAATGTTGGCAAGTCTCCGTGACTACGTTTAGGGCATGTACAATAGTAAAGATAACTGCTGTCTATAGCAACTCTTCATGTCATCTGTAGATAGCACTAAAGACAACTCATACAGTCGGCTACAGGATTGTAGACAGCATGTGGACACAATCTTTAATGTTTTCATGGACACAATCTTTATAGTCTCCTTAGTTTTTGTGATACCGTCGGCTACAGGATTGTAGACAACATATTTGATACCGTCGGCTACAGGATTGTAGACAACATATTTCTATCTCTTTATTCTCTTTCATCAACGTCAGCTTAAATTCTATGTGGCAAAGACTATAGACAGCTGATGTAAGCCTATTGTACATAACCTTAGAATTTTTTTGCTTGGTGGCAAAGGTGGGGACATCACGTTGGCATGTTTTACGAAGGGAGAGTTGTTGAATCTATTACTAACGCAATATACACTGTTACTGAGTGCTAGTCTATGCGTAACTTGTACGTCTAACAACTCAGCTTGCTTATTGTATCCAGAAAAAAAAACTTAGCTGGCTTATTTTGCTGTGTGACTTTCCTGCGAATTACACTTTTATTTGTTTTCCACGAAGGTCGAGATCTTTATTGGTTAATCAGGCTAAGAATTACATCCCCTGCATCATAGCTCGTTTAAAAAGCCAGGTGCATGAGCAAGTCAAACCGCACTGTCCTACTTTATAAGCATATTGAGCTCATTTATGTACTACCCAACTCATCTATTATCTTATCAAAGCATAGTAAAAAAGGCACCATGTTCGGTCTTAAAGGCTAGAAATCCCCACGTTAATTGGTAGAAAAAGATAAAGATTTATACCGTCGATCATGGTGGGTCTAGATTAAAAGAAAAAGTTCATGTCAAGTATAATAAAACTAAAATTCAGAATGAAAAATAAAATAAAATCAACAATTTGATTTCCATATTAATTCCTAAGTAAAAGGGTTCATGTCAAGTACGATAAAACTAAATTTTGGAATAAAAATAAAATAAAATTAGCAATTTGATTTTTTTATGAACTTCTAAGTAAAATCTTTAAATAATTATCATTCGGAATAAAAAAATATTGGAAATTAGATTTGTATATGAAATCCAACAAAACAAGCTAAATTTTGGAATAAAATAAAATAAAATAAAGTTAGAATTTTTTTTTAATTTTGATACTAATTCTAATAATTATAATTCAGAATAAAATATTTAAAATAATTGGCAATTAGATTTGTATAATAAATCCAAAAAATAACTAAAATTCAGAATAAAAATAAAATTGCAATTTGATTTCAACATGAAATGCAAAGTAAAATTCCTAAATAACTGGAATTCTGAATAAAAATTAAAGAAAAATTAGCAATTGGATTTGGATATGAATTCGAAGAAAAAGAACTAAAAATTTGGAATAAAAATAAAAGAAAAATTGTAATTTGATTTCCATACCAATTCCAAGTAAAATCCCAAAATAACTAAAGTTCATAATAAATTAAATAAATTTAGCAATTTGATTTTTATATGAACTCTAATAAAATTAATTGAAATGTCAAATAAAAATTAAAGTTATAATGGGGATAACACGAATGGTGTCGGAGGAGACACAAAAGAAGCCACCACATTCTTTCTCATGGTTACGTGTTTCTATTGTTGCTTCTATGGAATAAAAACAAAAAAATAACTAAAAATTTTGATTAAAAAATACAAATTATAACAACAATAGCACGAATGGTGTCATGAGGATACTGCGAAAAAGTGCAGTGACATCAATCTGTCCTGCAAGAAGAAATTGACCCATGAGGAAGCGAAGAGCCGAGGCGGCGACTATGGAGATGAGGATAATATCGTGCTGCTCGTCGGAGCCATTGAAGAGAAAGTCCAATGTTAAAGGAGCTAAGGGCCGCGATGAAAAGTGGTGAGCGTCAGCGTTGTTGAAAAAGTCAGCGGATAAAGAAGCTCGATAATAGGGAAACCCTGGTAGAGAGGAGATGAAGCTTTGCTTTGAAGACGAGCTACGGACGAGATGTGGCCATCGGGTAGTTAGGAGTGTGCCATCACTAGTGAGGAGCACGTCGTTGTCGGCGATGATGAAAAGATTCTCCATCTCGTTAGATAACAACTAAAACAGATATGTCAATATTAGTGAAGATGGGAGGTCACCGCGGCTAGTGAGGAAGTCACAATGTTGAGTTGGACAACATCGAAGAAGAGGAGCGATCGACACGAGAGAAGATGACGTCGAGCATATATAACATCATGCATGCGTATGTACATGCATGCACCCATAAGAATAGAAGTGCGGGTGTACAGAGACAGAGTATCAAAAAACTTATAGTAGAGACGACGTAGTTGTAGAGAATATACTCGGTGTCACCGGATAGAGCGTGACACATGTGCTGTGATCGGTGACGGTTGCATGTGTATGCGTGTTGATGCTGCAATGGTTAGCATTAAGCAATAATTAAGAAGAAGTAGAAGATAACTTTGTTGTAAAGTATTGCATTGGAAGGGGTAGCAGCTGAGAGGGATCGATCGTGATTTGGACTTACTGTTGGAGGTTAAAGCAAAAATGCTATGATGGCGAGAAGAGGTAGAAACCATACGGTTTGGTGGGGCAGCCAGCATGTGAGGGAAGATAAGTTTAAGGTAGGTTGTCCATGGTGCATCAGTGTATACGTGAGCAAGATATTCTAATACATGTAAATTAATAAGATAATTTATCGCACACATAATAAACGTATTACTTGATATTAAATAAAGGTACATGTGCATGCGTACAATTTGGAAAAATAATAACCAATAGAGTAATAATAGGGGCATGCAACTATATTATCTATGCATGATGGAAAGTGTTTAGTTTCTAAAAACTGTAACAATTTATTTTGCTTAATAATTTTCTTTCATCAAAGCACATACTTCAATTACGTTCCTCAGGTTGTCATTTCCTTCAAGCTTCTGTTGTCATTTCCAATTTTAGGATATCTTAAAAGTCTAAATAGGCTACAAGATAGATAAATATATTCTCAAATATTTATATAAATTTTGAAACAAATCTAGCTGTGCAAATATACAGACCACCATGCTAGTTCTTTTTAATTTGAGTGGTCTCAAGTCTCAACTGCCTGGATTTGTAGCATTTTTTCATCCTGCAAAAGGTGATTGATATGATGGCTAGACGGTCCTCAGACGAAGACGCTAGACTAACGAACACGGTTGTAGACTCAATATCGATAACAAGCATATCTGAATGAAGGAAGCACAGGGGCGAGAGGTCTCGTTACGGAGTCTACACTATCTGCACGAAATTTGGGCACTGTTGGCCCCCTCTTTATCCGAAATTCCAAATCTAGCATCTCTATCCCCAAAATTCCAATTCTAGCCCCTACTCCCACGTCTTTGCGCCGGGCCCACAGCGATCTGGCGACCGCACCGCAAGGAAGGTGTTGTGTCAGTGGGGCGCAAGAGGCGCGTCTTCTTTGCGCCAGCGCAGGCACTACAGGAAGGGGGCTAGAATTGGAATTTTGGGGATATGAGAGCTATATTTGGAATTTCGGATGAAGAGGGGGCCAAAAATGCCCACAATTCTATCTGCACCAACTGGCATAGGGACGAAAGCCAACGCCATCACGGCAAAATTTGATATATGCCACTCAGAAAGTTGCCACTTCGAGATTTACCACCCAGTTTCCTCAATTCGAAATTTACCACTCGAGTTTCTTTTCCCTTTGAATTTTGCCATTAACACCACTTTTCGAATTATTTCTTTTCTTTTCTTCCATTTCCCATCTATTCCAATAGTGAAGTACCGATTGTGCCCTTATTGGAATCCTCTATCCCTTCGTTCCCCTCTCAATCCCAATCCATCACCATCAGTTCGCACAAGAAGCGGCTCCCCGTCTTTGCGCCTCCCCGTGCTCTCCTCCCCAAACGATCGGCGCGCATCCCACCGCGCCTCGGTGACCTTCCCCGATCGCGCCTCCCGAGCTCCCCTCGGTCTCTCCGCCTCCCGGCGAGCTCCATGGGAATCCAGGCCCGCCCCCTAGGTGGCAGCCGCCGCCGCGTCTCCGGGCCACACCCAACTCGCCGGTCGACGCGTCTCGGGCCACCACCGATCGCGGCCGCGCGTCTCGGGCCACCCCTAGGCGTCGCCGCTGCCTTGTCTCGGGCCACCCCGCTTGCCGGTTGCGCGTCTCTGGCCATCCCGGCCGCGAGACGCCGTGTCTCGGGCCCCCACCGTCGGCCGCCGCGTCTCCGGGCCACCCCAGCCCGCCGGCCGCCGCGTTTGTCTACGGGCCACCGTCTTGAAGATGCCTCGTGGCCTCTCTGGTTGCGATGTCAATTACATGTGAAACAGTTCACAAACACCGAAATGTCTGAATGTGATGTCTTGCTGACACTGAAATGTGAAAATGTAGCTTATGAAGATGATGCAGATGATTTAAGGATGGCAAGGAAGTTGAAGTTGTACTACACATGAATCGTAATGAATACGAGAAAATAGCTTTGTACTGATTAGCAATCAAAATTTGGCAAGCGGTTCAATAGGTAATGCAGTTTCGGTCTCTCGAAGTTTGCCTGTTACGACGCAACATCACCGATTGTCAAGAGATGTACAATAGTAGAATAATAGTTGAGATTTTGTAGTAATTATTTTCACAATTTAACATATTGCAATGAGAATAAAACTACGATTCTTAAGCTCGACCCGTATCAAGTGTTCAAAATCTTACCATGCCATTTTGGAATTCTCTGCGATATCTAGTCTGCCTTGCTAAAGCTTTGGCGATAAATAACCCACAAATAGCAAGAACAGATATATGGATTCCTGATGAGCAGAACAAGAATGGCACTGTCATGTAATTATTCTCAGTGTGTATAAAGAACTGCTGCACATAGTGCAGCTAATGAGCCAAGTACCTCAGAAGCACAATGATCTCATTAAAACCGAGAACAGCAATAGCAACAATCGCCCAAGGAATAAACAATGTGCTAGCAGAAAATCTCTGTTTGGTAAATATATAATCAGAGACCAAAGCTCCGTGGTATGAAATGCACACCTGTGTGTGTACTGCTTGAGTAATGGTGAACTCAGTTTCTGGTTTGAACTGCTTCCACAGTAAACTAATGGTTGGAAGACTAGACCAAAGTTGTAATTTGCAACAATTGGTTGGAAGACTAGACCAAAGATATGCCATCAAAATTGCATGCACAGAGCAATCACAGCCATAACAGTTCATCCATTGCTAAAATTGCTGAAATAACAGTTCATCTATTGCATGTAACAATAATCTAACATCAAATCTTAACCATTAAGCAAAATAAAGGAAGATGCAACAAATGTCATTACACAGGAACATACATGAATTCTGTCATCACAAAAGCATCACATTACATACGAACGACCTACTTCTTCTTCTTAGGAGTTAGCTTCTTTGTGGCTAACTTCTTAACTGGCGATCTCATCTTTTGTGGGGTAGAAGTAGATGGTTCACCTCCAAGACCATGAGCAGATGTGAGATCCAATTGCTGTCTCATCATAGTGATGAACAAATTCACCAACTTGCTATCCTTGTTTGCATCAAACAACCTCAGAAGTTCTGCATCGCTACATATCCTTACTTGTGTTCCTTTCTTACTATCAAAGTACCATATCAATGCATTCTGCGCCGATCCCCAATTTGACTTCCGTTTCAAGTCAGCATTCAGATCTAACATTGAGTACAAATCTCTATCATCTACCACCAAATCGTGAGCTGCAGCTGCATATGATTTGGTGCAGCCATTATCAAGCCGTGCTACGTACGCAGCAAAGTTAGCAACTACTCTATATGCGGTACCACAATCAACCATACACCAACACCAACACCAACACCAACAAATAAATAAAATGCGAAGAACATGTTAGCTATAGCGAAGAGTTCTTCCACCATACATATGACAGGAAAAATATATTTACCTGCTACAATGTGATTCTTCCATTTGCATTCCACTGCAAATAACTAGGGTTCTTCTTTGTGTATTTGTGGGGGGGGGGTTGAGGAGGGGGCTTGGACACACTGCAGGGGCGGCCGACTGGGGAGGCGGCGCCGGTTTTCGTGAGGAGCAGGGGGAGCGATGCGGCGGCGGCGGACAGGACCGTCGGGGAGGGGGGCTTTGAGCTACCTCGGGGGCGGCCGGTTGAGGGGAGTCGGTGCCGGTTTGGGCGAGGAGCAGGGGGAGCGATGCACTGGCCGGCGGGCAGGACCGGCGGGGAGGGGGTCTTCGAACTCCCTCGAGGGCGGCCGGCTGAGGGGAGTCGGCGCAGGTTTGGGCGAGGAGCAGAGCGAGGTTGCGGTGGCCGGCGTGCAGAACTGTCGTGGATGGGGAGGGGGCAGGATCGGCGGCACCGAGGGACGACGGGCAGGACCGGCGGGGAGGGGGAGGACCGGCGGCGCCGTCTTGCCACCAGGTTTGCTTCGGTGCCCTACTTCATGTATGCGTGAGTGTCACAGGCAGATGGGAACGAAGGGATAGAGGATTCCAATAAGGGCACAATCGGTACTTCACTATTGGAATAGATGGGAAATGGAAGAAAAGAAAAGAAATAATTCGAAAAGTGGTGTTAATGGCAAAATTCAAAGGGAAAAGAAACTCGAGTGGCAAATTTTGAATTTGAGAAAACTGGGTGGCAAATCTCGAAGTGGCAACTTTCTGAGTGGCATATATCAAATTTTGCCCATCAATAATCTCCTTAATTTAGCTCACATCAAAATCTCACATCAAAATCCAGCAAATTAACAAATATACAAAAAATTTCTGTTCATTTCAGTCAAACATTCAACCGTTATAAAAGGATCCTATTGTTGTTGGACTTCTATTATTGCACCCTAAAGGGCTTCATAATAACAATTTGTATTTTATTTTATTTTATCAGCTGACTTTGTCTGCAGTACTCCTTTGCTCACAACTGGGTCTTCACTGCAAATTAATTTCCATCATTGCTATTCCTTGGTGGCATCCGACAACAATCCTACACAAGTTAGTGTATTATTCGTTACAAATTTTATGTTTGCGAAAATAAATAAAATACACAATGCATTGAGTCAGAACCAAATACGTGAAGAGCAGCAAACTTCAATGGATTGACAGTATATCAAAAGAGATCAGAAAACATGTTTTCATGACTTCAATTTCACACAGTATACAAAAAAGTGTTTACTGTATCCAAATAGCTTTAGAAATAGAAAATGCCAAAAGTACGGATATTGAGAAAATAAAATGCTTTGTGCTCACAGATATTCAGCAAGACAAGTTAATTGACCTACAAGTCTGAAAGTGCGCCAGTTTTTAGTCAGACATAAGTATACTTTGGAACAAATTTACATATCCTTGCACAAAAATTAAATTGGTGGATTGGTTTCTTTTTCTTTCCATTTGCACTGCTTGAGAATATATTATCCAAGTCGATGTTCTAGTAAGTAAACTAGAGGAACATCAGGAAACTTTCCATTACCTTCTTAAGCCCTTAACGTATACAAAAGCATAGACTGCTCCGAGGTTAAAACTAATTATGTTCTCCAGCCTGTAAAATTAGGAAGCCCACTGTCAACTTCTTGGTAAAAATTAGTCAATAAGAAGCTCGTAGGTGCAACGCTGATGTTTAAACCAACTGGGAAACCATGTGTACAATATTTATTCTCGGCAGACATATTTATCTAAATCATAATCATGAATATGATGTCTTACAAAATTACTTCGTATTTTGGGAACATTTTAAACAATAATTTGAACTATAAGGCAAATGTGGCCATATCCCTCCACAATATCCTTGAAAATAGTTGAGCAGTTTGGCCTATTATTATATGAAATCAATTGCAACATAGTACTAATTTTTCTACAGTTCCTTTTTTTTAGAATAATCCCTCTTGAAAGAAATTTTGTTCGAAAGGATGTGTCGTAGGGGTAGCCCACCGGCCCCAGCGACCTGCGCAAAGACACCGAACAAGAGATACCCATCGACCAAGTCAAAAGGTACCAAGTACTTCTTCGTATATAGCGAAAATGTTAAGAAAACGTTAAGAAATATGGTTACAGCAAAACACCAAGCAATGGATGCGCCGCCGAATAGTGAGAAGCATATCTGAAATGGATGAATTGGTCCAACAAGCAGCAGAATATGAATCGGAAGGAATTCCCAAATCTGATTTCCAACAGCACAGCATAGGCAAATCGAATCGAAACGAAACACAACAAGGGGGATCCCGATGGCATCCAGATCGGCCGCGAGCGCACACACATCCGCACGGGAACAAGAAGAAGAGGAGGATTGTATTGTATTCTTACAAGTAGCCCTCGTCGCGGGCATAGCAGAGGAAGTTGGAGAGGCCCTTCTCCCTGATGCCATTCCGCACGCCTCGACGACCTTGCTGGGCTAGTTAAGGCCGAGGCGGTCCTACAGGTTGTGGAGCTGGATCGTCGTCGGCACAGAGAGCCGCACTCCATCAGTGGTGGATCCAGAATGAAAATGATCGGGAGTCTCTGAGGCAAAATGGGTCATGTTCGGCTGGATTGTGCCTTGGAGTGTCTCCTCGTGTTAGTCTAGGGGTGTCCACATTATATATACATAGTTATATCCAAAGAAAACTGATTTTTGGACCCGGTGTCCTGTGCACCCCTGTACGCTACAGTAGATCAGCCCATGACTCCACTGCAGCCCTGGACGCCGGACTCCGCTCCGCCGCGACAACTCTCTCTCTCTATCTCCCTCTCCCCTTCTTCTAGAACCAGATGCCGAAGGATGGATGCCGAGATGCGCCACCGAAATCGCCGAAGGATGGATGCGCTGTCGAAATTTGAAATTCCAATTTGTTCCGGTCGTAACCAGCCAAAAAAACACCATTTTTCGGCGAAAATGTTAAGAAATATGGTTACAGCAAAACACCAAGCAATGGATTCAGAATATAAATGGATGCACCGCCGAATAGTGAGAAGCATATCTGAAATGGATGAATTAGTCCAACAAGCAGCAGAATATGAATCGGAAGGAATTCCCAAATCTGATTTCCAACAGCACAGCACAGGCAAATCGAATCGAAACGAAACACAACAAGGGGGATCCCGATGGCATCCAGATCGGCCGCGAGCGCACACACATCCGCACGGGAACAAGAAGAAGAGGAGGATTGTATTGTATTCTTACAAGTAGCCCTCGTCGCGGGCATAGCAGAGGAAGTTGGAGAGGCCCTTCTCCCTGATGCCATTCCGCACGCCTCGACGACCTTGCTGGGCTAGTTAAGGCCGAGGCGGTCCTACAGGTTGTGGAGCTGGATCGTCGTCGGCACAGAGCCGCACTCCATCGATGGTGGATCCGAATGAAAATGATCGAGTCTCGAGGCAAAATGGGTCATGTTCGGCCGGGTGTGCCTTGGAGTGTCTCCTCGTGTTAGTCTAGGGGTGTCCACATTATATATACATAGTTATATCCAAAGAAAACTGATTTTTGGACCCGGTGTCCTGTGCACCCCTGTACGCTACAGTAGATCAGCCCATGACTCCACTGCAGCCCTGGACGCCGGACTCCGCTCCGCCGCGACAACTCTCTCTCTCTCTATCTCCCTCTCCCCTTCTTCTAGAACCAGATGCCGAAGGATGGATGCCGAGATGCGCCACCGAAATCGCCGAAGGATGGATGCGCTGTCGAACAGCCGAAATCACCTCAGCGCGTGAGCGTTTCGGCGTTAGGGCGAGCGAGAGAAGGGGATAGCAGGGTGAAGGCAGCGCTCGGGTGGGCCGGGCCGCGTTTTCAAAATGGGCCAAATTTTTTTGTCCGGTACTGTTTTTTACCAGACCCCTCCGGTAAACCCGAAAATCGGCGGTAACTGCCGAAATTTCGGCAAATTTTTTTCACTGCTACCTATACACCATTATCTCTATGCTCTGTTATACATAAATCATAGCCTTCCGATATAACCCTGTTGCGGCCAACCCTATCATCACGTTGCTACCAATATCGTCACTATTATCTATTTCATCTTATTGTAATCAAACTATGTATTATGTACATAGTTAGACACTACTATCTAAGAACAGCTGCGCAGTTTGTTTTGTTTACCACCTAAACTATACACGCTCCTTCAACTAATCTGTGACACTCTTGCTGATAATCAGCAAATCATCTATCGTCGATTATGTTTCCGGTTTTTATGTTCTGTCAGCTCCTTCTTCCTTTATTGTTTCATATTATGCTTTGCACCTCATGATTATCTATTATAGTAAAACCATGCACTCTGTCCTTCCTGCCGCATACTTACGCAACTACTTTTCTGTGATACACATACTTGTTTTATACTCGACTTTTAAGTATGCATGTATAAAACGATCACGCTTTTTCATTGTACTTCATATAATGTACATAATAACTTTTAAGAATGAGAAATTAATTTAATTATGATTATTAAATTAAATGAGATTTTCTTATCATCTTATTTCTGCTCTAAATCGAACTAAATTTAAAAATTTCTTTATTAGAGACTTACTTAAAATAACTTTATTTACAAAGTATAGCCTAATATATTAATTCATTTATTAAATTTTCTTAGAAATGTATTGTTGAAATTTTAGCATAACTTCGAGGCAACATCAAACTCATTCGGCAATTTAAAATTACTAAATATTTCTAAAATTTTAATTCATTTTCATATATATATAATTCAATTAAATTATACCTCAATATGTAAATCAATTGCTATATAAAAATTATACCTATTGTTATAACTAATACTAATTAATATTTTGTAATAGAATCCAGAACACCTTGGAACACATCAATCACTCAAATGAACACACAGCAAATTAACTTTTACATTATTCAATTATTTTCAATTATTGAATGATTAGTACAATTTATTCAATAAATAATACATATTAATCAGTAATATATGTACTTAATTTAATTAGATACTATCCATCAAAATACAGTCAACGTTTAATCATCCTTTCATCTGAATCCAAGAAGATATGTAATGTTGATAAACATTTAGACCACAAATTAAAAATTCAAATTGATGCTCCATAGAAGCTATGCTGATATGACCATTAAATCATACTACATGATAATCATTATGTATCAGATCATAGTCTAGACATCATAATGCAATAATGCTCTATGCATCTAAAATTCGCAATTAGAATTGCATCATTATTGATACATTCACAATCATATACTATAGTATATCAGATTATATGTATTGCAATGAATTACTATGAATACAATCTATAGTTCATCAGAATAAAACATAACATATACTAATGAATGCATACAAATCACTAATAAACTAAATAGTCAATATAGCTACAGATGCTCAATCTACCGTACAATATACAATATATGCATACATAATTGATCTGATTTATAGATATTACATATCTTGTAAATATACTACAATCAACTATTCAGATCTATCATACTTATGAATATAACTTAAAATATCATTAGATTAGCATGATTACAGACTCAATTAAATTCACATGATCATCTATATACTTACTATAACAACAATTAGCAATACATTGATATATGAGACTGTCAATACTGATCAGATACAAGACGTCAATAGACTCACGATAACTAACAGTACAATAAGCTTACAAGCAGATCATATTGACAACTGAATACTATACAATATCTATACTATATACATACTATATAAGATCACATTATAATCAGCTAACTACTAATTACATAAATCATCATGAATTAATCAAAGTTATAATATAGTAAGATACGATAATAAGTCCATGTATCATAGTCATCAGTAGATACGAGTCAGATCGAACCATGATGAATGTCATGTCATAGCACATGCTCAGCAGTCCGTAAGAAGCATGTAAATTTGGTCACATGCCAGCTTCCTCGCAGGATGAATATTATACTATCAAAGACCATAGAAAAATTAGGTAACAAAAAAGTAAAAAGCAAAAAAAGTAAAAAGCAAAATCCTTAGCTTTCCGATCCAAGGAGACACTTCTGAAATGGGTGGTGTCATTTGGGTTAAATGTCACTTGCGCACCTTGTTAGAGTGGCTTAGATTCACTCACACATCGCTGCGGTGTTTTACAACAAACAAGTTTATTTTCGTTGTTAACTTGGACTCAGTTCTCTTTCATAACAAATATGGACTCCATAGGTTTGATTTGTACTTCAACACATAAAAAAGATGGAATATCTGATTCTGACACATGCATGGATATGGACTCTCCAATTCAAGAGTTCACAGTACCAAAATATTACACTAACCTCCCTCGCATATCTACGTTAAGATGACACAATTAACCTAATTCTACTGGACGCATTACCCGCTGCCCCAGTAGTAAAAATGCTCTAACTTATTTACCCGAACTCCAAATCTAGCAAACCAATACTTTCTGGAATACTCACACAATTTCTACAACTTCCTAGTTATGACGAACTTCTGATTATACCGTTTTCTCTCCCGTTTCCTTCCCGAAGACTGCCTAGATCTGTCGGAGACAGACCGCTTTACAATTTCGTATATTAAATTATAAAACTTGAAAAGATATTAACGATGCTAGTTCTGGAAACATATCTACCAATATCGTCACTATTATCTATTTCATCTTATTGTAATCAAACTATGTATTATGTACATAGTTAGACACTACCATCTAAGAATAGCTGCGCAGTTTGTTTTGTCTACCACCTCAACTATACACGCTCCTTCAACTAATCTGTGACACTCTTGCTGATAATCAGCAAATCATCTATCGTCGATTATGTTTCTGGTTTTATGTTCTGTCAGCTCCTCCTTCCTTTATTGTTTCATATTATGCTTTGCACCACTCACGATTATCTATTATAGTAAAACCATGCACTCTTTCCTTCCTGTCGCATACTTACGCAACTACTTTTCTGTGATACGCATACTTGTTTTATACTCGACTTTTAAGTATGCATGTATAAAAAGATCACGCTTTCTCTTTCATAACACGGCACTCTACCCGTCTAACACTCACGTTCCTTCGTAAGTCTATTCTTCATCGAAACTTTATTTCTTTCCTACACATTACGCGCGCTAAAGCACGCACAGGTCACTAGTTTATACAAATTTTGAAACAAATCTAACCACGTAAATAAGCGGATCACCATGCTAGTTCTTTTAATTTGAGTGGTCTCAACTGCCTGAATTGGTAGCATTTTTTCATCCTGCAAAGGTGACTGATATGATGGCTGACGGTCCTCAGACGAAGATGCCAGACTAATGAACACGGTTGCAGACTCAGTATTGATAACATGCACATCTGAATGAAGGCAGCACCGGGGCGAGAGGTCTGGTTACGGAGTCTACACTATCTGCACCAACCGGCGTAGGGACGAAAGCCCACACCATCGATAATCTCCTTAATTTAGCTCACATAAAAATCCAGCAAACAAATATACAAAAATTTTCTGTTCGTTTCAGTCAAACGTTCAACCGTTATAAAGGATACTATTGTTGTTGAACTTCTATTATTGCGCCCTAAAGGGCTTCATAATAACAATTTGTATTTCATTTTATTTTATGAGCTGACTTTGTCTGCAGTACTCTGCACGCATCTGGTCTTCACTGCAAATTAATATCCATCATAGCTATTCCTTGGTGGCATCCGACAACAATCCTACACAAGTTAGTGTATTATTTATTCGTTACAAATTTTATGTTCATGAAAAATAAATAAAATACACAATGCATGGAGTCAGAACCAAATACGTGAAGAGCAACAAACTTCAATATGGACTGACAGTATATCAGAAGAGATCAGAAAACATGTTTTCATGACTTCAATTTCACACAGTATACAAAAGTGTTTACTGTATCCAAATAGCTTTAGAAATAGAAAGTGCCAAAAGTACGGATATTGAGAAAATAAAATGCTTTGTGCTCACAGATATTCAGCAAGACAAGTTAATTGGCCTACAATTCCTAAACTGCGCCAGTTTTTAGTCAAACATAAGTATACTTTGGAACAAATTTACATATCATCTTGCACAAAAATTAAATTGGTGGATTGGTTTCTTTTTCTTTCCATTTGCACTGTTTGAGAATATATTATCCAAATCAATATTCTAGTTAGTAAACTAGAGGAAGAACAGGAAACTTTCCATTACCTTCTTAAGCCCTTTATGTATACAAAAGCATGAATTGCTCCAAGGTTAAAACTAATTACGTTCTCCAGCCTGTAAAATTAGGAAGCCCACTGTCAACTTCTTAGTAAAAATTGATCAATAAGAAGCTCGTAGGTGCTATGCTGACGTTTAAACCAACTGGGCAAGGCAACCATGTGTACAATATTTATTCTCGGCAGACATATTTATCTAAATCATAATTATGAATCTGATGTCTTACAAAATTACTTCATATTTTGGGAACATTTTAAACAATAATGTGATCTATAAGGCAAATGTGGCCATATCCCTCCACAATATCCTTGAAAATAGTTGAGCAGTTTGGCCCATTATTATATGAAATCAATTGCAACATAGTACTAATTTTTCTACAGTTCCTTTTTTTTAGAATAATCCCTCTTAGAAGAAATTTTGTTCGAAAGAATGTATCGTAGGGACAGCCCACCAGCCCTAGCGACCTATGCGAAGACACCAAACAAGGGATACCCATCGACCAAGTCGAAGAGTACCAAGTACTCCTTCGTACATAGTGAATGGTACAGAAAGGCCTTCACGGCAGCCTTGGTGTTTCCAAAATTACTCTAGGAATAACACACAAGTACCAAATGAGAATTAGCCCTAAAACAAGATAGTAGTGAACTTTCACATTGGATTGAATTTATAAGGCTTACATTATTCACATTGCATTCAATCTAGAAGGCTTACATGAGTCAGCATAATCCATAAAACACTTTTCGAAAATACCCTCCTAATTATCACACTTCACATTTATACCATTCCAGTGATATAGGCAAAACACCGTGGTCTAGATCTAAAGTTTTTTTATATATAAAAATCATCGTACAACATCTAAAGTTGATATATAGCAGATAAGGTTAGAATACCCTTATCCTATTTAAGGTCAGGTGGCCACGATAGAAAGCAGTACCTGTATGTAGTTGAGTTCCAGATACGGACAGTCCCATCAAGTGAACCTGTAGTTAGTATCGGAAGCTCCGGGTGCCAATAGAGACAGCACTAAGACGACCCGCATGTCCTTCTAGCTTCCGAATGCATTTTTGTGTCTCCATGTCCCAGATCTGATTAACAAAAAGAAAAAGGACATTGCGACTATGTTAGGCATGGACAACAGCACATATAATTAAGAGTGTATTCTTCAATTTAATGAATTAAATATGCCATACCTGTGCAGTCCCATCCTCATAACCAGTAAGCAAATACCGTCGATCACCACCACTGCCATAATCAACACAGCTCAGATCGTGTGAATGCCCATCCACCGTGTTATCAGGATTGGGAGAATCAAGAGTCCATATCTGTAGATTTCATGCATGGGACATTGCAACAATTTAATACTCGCAGGACTAATACTTTTTTAGAGTGCAGGACAGTCGACGCACACACTCAATGCACATGCGTGCGCACGGATACATGTCACCAACATATTATTAGAATTTGTCAGAGACACATAAGGTCTTACAGAGCACAACTGACGTGTACGCATGTGTATTCTTAAAACTAGTAGACACTAGTGTCAAGTCTAGAATTTGAACCATAGTGGACTGATTGCACACCCTCACACCTAGCTATTTGGTCACATGCCAGCTTCCTCGCAGGATGAATATTATACTATCAAAGACCATAGAAAAATTAGGTAACAAAAAAGTAAAAAGCAAAAAAAGTAAAAAGCAAAATCCTTAGCTTTCCGATCCAAGGAGACACTTCTGAAATGGGTGGTGTCATTTGGGTTAAATGTCACTTGCGCACCTTGTTAGAGTGGCTTAGATTCACTCACACATCGCTGCCGGTGTTTTACAACAAACAAGTTTATTTTCGTTGTTAACTTGGACTCAGTTCTCTTTCATAACAAATATGGACTCCATAGGTTTGATTTGTACTTCAACACATAAAAAAGATGGAATATCTGATTCTGACACATGCATGGATATGGACTCTCCAATTCAAGAGTTCACAGTACCAAAATATTACACTAACCTCCCTCGCATATCTACGTTAAGATGACACAATTAACCTAATTCTACTGGACGCATTACCCGCTGCCCCATAGTAAAAATGCTCTAACTTATTTACCCGAACTCCAAATCTAGCAAACCAATACTTTCGGAATACTCACACAATTTCTACAACTTCCTAGTTATGACGAACTTCGATTATACCGTTTTCTCTCCGTTTCCTTCCCGAAGACTGCCTAGATCTGTCGGGACAGACCGCTTTACAATTTCGTATATTAAATTATAAAACTTGAAAAGATATTAACGATGCTAGTTCTGGAAACATATCTACCAATATCGTCACTATTATCTATTTCATCTTATTGTAATCAAACTATGTATTATGTACATAGTTAGACACTACCATCTAAGAATAGCTGCGCAGTTTGTTTTGTCTACCACCTCAACTATACACGCTCCTTCAACTAATCTGTGACACTCTTGCTGATAATCAGCAAATCATCTATCGTCGATTATGTTTCTGGTTTTATGTTCTGTCAGCTCCTCCTTCCTTTATTGTTTCATATTATGCTTTGCACCACTCACGATTATCTATTATAGTAAAACCATGCACTCTTTCCTTCCTGTCGCATACTTACGCAACTACTTTTCTGTGATACGCATACTTGTTTTATACTCGACTTTTAAGTATGCATGTATAAAAAGATCACGCTTTCTCTTTCATAACACGGCACTCTACCCGTCTAACACTCACGTTCCTTCGTAAGTCTATTCTTCATCGAAACTTTATTTCTTTCCAACACATTACGCGTGCAGTAAAGCACGCACAGGTCACTAGTTTATATAAATTTTGAAGCAAATCTAACCATGTAAATAAACGGACCATCATGCTAGTTCTTTTAATTTGAGTGGTCTCAACTGCCTTAATTGGTAGCATTTTCTCATCCTGCAAAGGTGACTGATATGATGGCTGACGGTCCTCAGACGAAGATGCCAGACTAACGAACATGGTTGCAGACCCAGTATCGATAATAGGCACATCTGAATGAAGGCAGCATCGGGGCGAGAGGTCTGGTTATAGAGTCTACAGTATCTGCACCAACTGGCATAGGGACGAAAGCCCACACCATCGATAATCTCCTTAATTTAGCTCACATAAAAAATCCAGCAAACAAATATACAAAAATTTTCTGTTCGTTTCAGTCAAACGTTCAACCGTTATAAAGGATACTATTGTTGTTGAACTTCTATTATTGCGCCCTAAAGGGCTTCATAATAACAATTTGTATTTCATTTTATTTTATGAGCTGACTTTGTCTGCAGTACTCTGCACGCATCTGGGTCTTCACTGCAAATTAATATCCATCATAGCTATTCCTTGGTGGCATCCGACAACAATCCTACACAAGTTAGTGTATTATTTATTCGTTACAAATTTTATGTTCACGAAAAATAAATAAAATACACAATGCATGGAGTCAGAACCAAATACGTGAAGAGCAACAAACTTCAATATGGACTGACAGTATATCAGAAGAGATCAGAAAACATGTTTTCATGACTTCAATTTCACACAGTATACAAAAAGTGTTTACTGTATCCAAATAGCTTTAGAAATAGAAAGTGCCAAAAGTACGGATATTGAGAAAATAAAATGCTTTGTGCTCACAGATATTCAGCAAGACAAGTTAATTGGCCTACAATTCCTAAACTGCGCCAGTTTTTAGTCAAACATAAGTATACTTTGGAACAAATTTACATATCATCTTGCACAAAAATTAAATTGGTGGATTGGTTTCTTTTTCTTTCCATTTGCACTGTTTGAGAATATATTATCCAAATCAATATTCTAGTTAGTAAACTAGAGGAAGAACAGAAACTTTCCATTACCTTCTTAAGCCCTTTATGTATACAAAAGCATGAATTGCTCCAAGGTTAAAACTAATTACGTTCTCCAGCCTGTAAAATTAGGAAGCCCACTGTCAACTTCTTAGTAAAATTGATCAATAAGAAGCTCGTAGGTGCTATGCTGACGTTTAAACCAACTGGGCAAGGCAACCATGTGTACAATATTTATTCTCGGCAGACATATTTATCTAAATCATAATTATGAATCTGATGTCTTACAAAATTACTTCATATTTTGGGAACATTTTAAACAATAATGTGATCTATAAGGCAAATGTGGCCATATCCCTCCACAATATCCTTGAAAATAGTTGAGCAGTTTGGCCCATTATTATATGAAATCAATTGCAACATAGTACTAATTTTTCTACAGTTCCTTTTTTTTAGAATAATCCCTCTTAGAAGAAATTTTGTTCGAAAGAATGTATCGTGGGACAGCCCACCAGCCCTAGCGACCTATGCGAAGACACCAAACAAGGGATACCCATCGACCAAGTCGAAGAGTACCAAGTACTCCTTCGTACATAGTGAATGGTGCAGAAAGGCCTTCACGGCAGCCTTGGTGTTTCCAAAATTACTCTAGGAATAACACACAAGTACCAAATGAGAATTAGCCTAAAACAAGATAGTAGTGAACTTTCACATTGGATTGAATTTATAAGGCTTACATTATTCACATTGCATTCAATCTAGAAGGCTTACATGAGTCAGCATAATCCGCAAAACACTTTTCAAAATACCCTCCTAATTATCACACTTCACATTTATACCATTCCAGTGATATAGGCAAAACACCGTGGTCTAGATCTAAAGTTTTTTTATATATAAAAATCATCGTACAACATCTAAAGTTGATATATAGCAGATAAGGTTAGAATACCCTTATCCTATTTAAGGTCAGGTGGCCACGATAGAAAGCAGTACCTGTATGTAGTTGAGTTCCAGATACGGACAGTCCCATCAAGTGAACCTGTAGTTAGTATCGGAAGCTCCGGGTGCCAATAGAGACAGCACTAAGACGACCCGCATGTCCTTCTAGCTTCCGAATGCATTTTTGTGTCTCCATGTCCCAGATCTGATTAACAAAAGAAAAAGGACATTGCGACTATGTTAGGCATGGACAACAGCACATATAATTAAGAGTGTATTCTTCAATTTAATGAATTAAATATGCCATACCTGTGCAGTCCCATCCTCATAACCAGTAAGCAAATACCGTCGATCACCACCACTGCCATAATCAACACAGCTCAGATCGTGTGAATGCCCATCCACCGTGTTATCAGGATTGGGAGAATCAAGAGTCCATATCTGTAGATTTCATGCATGGGACATTGCAACAATTTAATACTCGCAGGACTAATACTTTTTTAGAGTGCAGGACAGTCGACGCACACACTCAATGCACATGCGTGCGCACGGATACATGTCACCAACATATTATTAGAATTTGTCGAGACACATAAGGTCTTCTGAGCACAACCGACGTGTACGCATGTGTACTCTTAAAACTAGTAGACACTAGTGTCAAGTCTAGAATTTGAACCATAGTGGACTGATTGCACACCTCACACCTAGCTATTTGGTCACATGCCAGCTTCTCGCAGGATGAATATTATACTATCAAAGACCATAGAAAAATTAGGTAACAAAAAGTAAAAGCAAAAAAAGTAAAAAGCAAAATCCTTAGCTTTCCGATCCAAGGAGACACTTCTGAAATGGGTGGTGTCATTTGGGTTAAATGTCACTTGCGCACCTTGTTAGAGTGGCTTAGATTCACTCACACATCGCTGCCGGTGTTTTACAACAAACAAGTTTATTTTCGTTGTTAACTTGGACTCAGTTCTCTTTCATAACAAATATGGACTCCATAGGTTTGATTTGTACTTCAACACATAAAAAAGATGGAATATCTGATTCTGACACATGCATGGATATGGACTCTCCAATTCAAGAGTTCACAGTACCAAAATATTACACTAACCTCCCTCGCATATCTACGTTAAGATGACACAATTAACCTAATTCTACTGGACGCATTACCCGCTGCCCCAGTAGTAAAAATGCTCTAACTTATTTACCCGAACTCCAAATCTAGCAAACCAATACTTTCTGGAATACTCACACAATTTCTACAACTTCCTAGTTATGACGAACTTCTGATTATACCGTTTTCTCTCCCGTTTCCTTCCCCGAAGACTGCCCTAGATCTGTCAGGACAGACCGCTTTACAATTTCGTATATTAAATTATAAAACTTGAAAAGATATTAACGATGCTAGTTCTGGAAACATATCTACCAATATCGTCACTATTATCTATTTCATCTTATTGTAATCAAACTATGTATTATGTACATAGTTAGACACTACCATCTAAGAATAGCTGCGCAGTTTGTTTTGTCTACCACCTCAACTATACACGCTCCTTCAACTAATCTGTGACACTCTTGCTGATAATCAGCAAATCATCTATCGTCGATTATGTTTCTGGTTTTATGTTCTGTCAGCTCCTCCTTCCTTTATTGTTTCATATTATGCTTTGCACCACTCACGATTATCTATTATAGTAAAACCATGCACTCTTTCCTTCCTGTCGCATACTTACGCAACTACTTTTCTGTGATACGCATACTTGTTTTATACTCGACTTTTAAGTATGCATGTATAAAAAGATCACGCTTTCTCTTTCATAACACGGCACTCTACCGTCTAACACTCACGTTCCTTCGTAAGTCTATTCTTCATCGAAACTTTATTTCTTTCCAACACATTACGCGTGCAGTAAAGCACGCACAGGTCACTAGTTTATATAAATTTTGAAGCAAATCTAACCATGTAAATAAACGGACCATCATGCTAGTTCTTTTAATTTGAGTGGTCTCAACTGCCTTAATTGGTAGCATTTTCTCATCCTGCAAAAGGTGACTGATATGATGGCTGACGGTCCTCAGACGAAGATGCCAGACTAACGAACATGGTTGCAGACCCAGTATCGATAATAGGCACATCTGAATGAAGGCAGCATCGGGGCGAGAGGTCTGGTTATAGAGTCTACAGTATCTGCACCAACTGGCATAGGGACGAAAGCCCACACCATCGATAATCTCCTTAATTTAGCTCACATAAAAAATCCAGCAAACAAATATACAAAAATTTTCTGTTCGTTTCAGTCAAACGTTCAACCGTTATAAAAGGATACTATTGTTGTTGAACTTCTATTATTGCGCCCTAAAGGGCTTCATAATAACAATTTGTATTTCATTTTATTTTATGAGCTGACTTTGTCTGCAGTACTCTGCACGCATCTGGGTCTTCACTGCAAATTAATATCCATCATAGCTATTCCTTGGTGGCATCCGACAACAATCCTACACAAGTTAGTGTATTATTTATTCGTTACAAATTTTATGTTCGCGAAAAATAAATAAAATACACAATGCATGGAGTCAGAACCAAATACGTGAAGAGCAACAAACTTCAATATGGACTGACAGTATATCAGAAGAGATCAGAAAACATGTTTTCATGACTTCAATTTCACACAGTATACAAAAAGTGTTTACTGTATCCAAATAGCTTTAGAAATAGAAAGTGCCAAAAGTACGGATATTGAGAAAATAAAATGCTTTGTGCTCACAGATATTCAGCAAGACAAGTTAATTGGCCTACAATTCCTAAACTGCGCCAGTTTTTAGTCAAACATAAGTATACTTTGGAACAAATTTACATATCATCTTGCACAAAAATTAAATTGGTGGATTGGTTTCTTTTTCTTTCCATTTGCACTGTTTGAGAATATATTATCCAAATCAATATTCTAGTTAGTAAACTAGAGGAAGAACAGGAAACTTTCCATTACCTTCTTAAGCCCTTTATGTATACAAAAGCATGAATTGCTCCAAGGTTAAAACTAATTACGTTCTCCAGCCTGTAAAATTAGGAAGCCCACTGTCAACTTCTTAGTAAAATTGATCAATAAGAAGCTCGTAGGTGCTATGCTGACGTTTAAACCAACTGGGCAAGGCAACCATGTGTACAATATTTATTCTCGGCAGACATATTTATCTAAATCATAATTATGAATCTGATGTCTTACAAAATTACTTCATATTTTGGGAACATTTTAAACAATAATGTGATCTATAAGGCAAATGTGGCCATATCCCTCCACAATATCCTTGAAAATAGTTGAGCAGTTTGGCCCATTATTATATGAAATCAATTGCAACATAGTACTAATTTTTCTACAGTTCCTTTTTTTTAGAATAATCCCTCTTAGAAGAAATTTTGTTCGAAAGAATGTATCGTAGGGACAGCCCACCAGCCCTAGCGACCTATGCGAAGACACCAAACAAGGGATACCCATCGACCAAGTCGAAGAGTACCAAGTACTCCTTCGTACATAGTGAATGGTACAGAAAGGCCTTCACGGCAGCCTTGGTGTTTCCAAAATTACTCTAGGAATAACACACAAGTACCAAATGAGAATTAGCCTAAAACAAGATAGTAGTGAACTTTCACATTGGATTGAATTTATAAGGCTTACATTATTCACATTGCATTCAATCTAGAAGGCTTACATGAGTCAGCATAATCCGCAAAACACTTTTCGAAAATACCCTCCTAATTATCACACTTCACATTTATACCATTCCAGTGATATAGGCAAAACACCGTGGTCTAGATCTAAAGTTTTTTTATATATAAAAATCATCGTACAACATCTAAAGTTGATATATAGCAGATAAGGTTAGAATACCCTTATCCTATTTAAGGTCAGGTGGCCACGATAGAAAGCAGTACCTGTATGTAGTTGAGTTCCAGATACGGACAGTCCCATCAAGTGAACCTGTAGTTAGTATCGGAAGCTCCGGGTGCCAATAGAGACAGCACTAAGACGACCCGCATGTCCTTCTAGCTTCCGAATGCATTTTTGTGTCTCCATGTCCCAGATCTGATTAACAAAAGAAAAAGGACATTGCGACTATGTTAGGCATGGACAACAGCACATATAATTAAGAGTGTATTCTTCAATTTAATGAATTAAATATGCCATACCTGTGCAGTCCCATCCTCATAACCAGTAAGCAAATACCGTCGATCACCACCACTGCCATAATCAACACAGCTCAGATCGTGTGAATGCCCATCCACCGTGTTATCAGGATTGGGAGAATCAAGAGTCCATATCTGTAGATTTCATGCATGGGACATTGCAACAATTTAATACTCGCAGGACTAATACTTTTTTAGAGTGCAGGACAGTCGACGCACACACTCAATGCACATGCGTGCGCACGGATACATGTCACCAACATATTATTAGAATTTGTCAGAGACACATAAGGTCTTACAGAGCACAACTGACGTGTACGCATGTGTACTCTTAAAACTAGTAGACACTAGTGTCAAGTCTAGAATTTGAACCATAGTGGACTGATTGCACACCCTCACACCTAGCTATTTGGTCACATGCCAGCTTCCTCGCAGGATGAATATTATACTATCAAAGACCATAGAAAAATTAGGTAACAAAAAAGTAAAAAGCAAAAAAAGTAAAAAGCAAAATCCTTAGCTTTCCGATCCAAGGAGACACTTCTGAAATGGGTGGTGTCATTTGGGTTAAATGTCACTTGCGCACCTTGTTAGAGTGGCTTAGATTCACTCACACATCGCTGCCGGTGTTTTACAACAAACAAGTTTATTTTCGTTGTTAACTTGGACTCAGTTCTCTTTCATAACAAATATGGACTCCATAGGTTTGATTTGTACTTCAACACATAAAAAAGATGGAATATCTGATTCTGACACATGCATGGATATGGACTCTCCAATTCAAGAGTTCACAGTACCAAAATATTACACTAACCTCCCTCGCATATCTACGTTAAGATGACACAATTAACCTAATTCTCTGGACGCATTACCCGCTGCCCCAGTAGTAAAAATGCTCTAACTTATTTACCCGAACTCCAAATCTAGCAAACCAATACTTTCTGGAATACTCACACAATTTCTACAACTTCCTAGTTATGACGAACTTCTGATTATACCGTTTTCTCTCCCGTTTCCTTCCCCGAAGACTGCCCTAGATCTGTCAGGACAGACCGCTTTACAATTTCGTATATTAAATTATAAAACTTGAAAAGATATTAACGATGCTAGTTCTGGAAACATATCTACCAATATCGTCACTATTATCTATTTCATCTTATTGTAATCAAACTATGTATTATGTACATAGTTAGACACTACCATCTAAGAATAGCTGCGCAGTTTGTTTTGTCTACCACCTCAACTATACACGCTCCTTCAACTAATCTGTGACACTCTTGCTGATAATCAGCAAATCATCTATCGTCGATTATGTTTCTGGTTTTTATGTTCTGTCAGCTCCTCCTTCCTTTATTGTTTCATATTATGCTTTGCACCACTCACGATTATCTATTATAGTAAAACCATGCACTCTTTCCTTCCTGTCGCATACTTACGCAACTACTTTTCTGTGATACGCATACTTGTTTTATACTCGACTTTTAAGTATGCATGTATAAAAAGATCACGCTTTCTCTTTCATAACACGGCACTCTACCCGTCTAACACTCACGTTCCTTCGTAAGTCTATTCTTCATCGAAACTTTATTTCTTTCCAACACATTACGCGTGCAGTAAAGCACGCACAGGTCACTAGTTTATATAAATTTTGAAGCAAATCTAACCATGTAAATAAACGGACCATCATGCTAGTTCTTTTAATTTGAGTGGTCTCAACTGCCTTAATTGGTAGCATTTTCTCATCCTGCAAAAGGTGACTGATATGATGGCTGACGGTCCTCAGACGAAGATGCCAGACTAACGAACATGGTTGCAGACCCAGTATCGATAATAGGCACATCTGAATGAAGGCAGCATCGGGGCGAGAGGTCTGGTTACGGAGTCTACACTATCTGCACCAACCGGCGTAGGGACGAAAGCCCACACCATCGATAATCTCCTTAATTTAGCTCACATCAAAATCGAGCAAACAAATATACAAAAAATTTCTGTTCGTTTCAGTCAAACGTTCAACCGTTATAAAAGGATCCTATTGTTGTTGGACTTCTATTATTGCGCCCTAAAGGGCTTCATAATAACAATTTGTATTTCATTTTATTTTATGAGCTGACTTTGTCTGCAGTACTATGCTCGCATCTGGGTCTTCACTGCAAATTAATATCCATCATTGCTATTCCTTGGTGGCATCCGACAACAATCCTACACAAGTTAGTGTATTATTCGTTACAAATTTTATGTTCACGAAAAATAAATAAAATACACAATGCATGGAGTCAGAACCAAATACGTGAAGAGCAGCAAACTTCAATATGGACTGACAGTATATCAGAAGAGATCAGAAAACATGTTTTCATGACTTCAATTTCACACAGTATACAAAAAGTGTTTACTGTATCCAAATAGCTTTAGAAATAGAAACTGCCAAAAGTACGGATATTGAGAAAATAAAATGCTTTGTGCTCACAGATATTCAGCAAGACAAGTTAATTGGCCTACAATTCTGAACTGCGCTAGTTTTTAGTCAAACATAAGTATACTTTGGAACAAATTTACATATCATCTTGCACAAAAATTAAATTGGTGGATTGGTTTCTTTTTCTTTCCATTTGCACTGTTTGAGAATATATTATCCAAATCAATATTCTAGTTAGTAAACTAGAGGAAGAACAGGAAACTTTCCATTACCTTCTTAAGCCCTTTATGTATACAAAAGCATGAATTGCTCCAAGGTTAAAACTAATTACGTTCTCCAGCCTGTAAAATTAGGAAGCCCACTGTCAACTTCTTAGTAAAAATTGATCAATAAGAAGCTCGTAGGTGCTATGCTGACGTTTAAACCAACTGGGCAAGGCAACCATGTGTACAATATTTATTCTCGGCAGACATATTTATCTAAATCATAATTATGAATCTGATGTCTTACAAAATTACTTCATATTTTGGGAACATTTTAAACAATAATGTGATCTATAAGGCAAATGTGGCCATATCCCTCCACAATATCCTTGAAAATAGTTGAGCAGTTTGGCCCATTATTATATGAAATCAATTGCAACATAGTACTAATTTTTCTACAGTTCCTTTTTTTTAGAATAATCCCTCTTAGAAGAAATTTTGTTCGAAAGAATGTATCGTAGGGACAGCCCACCAGCCCTAGCGACCTATGCGAAGACACCAAACAAGGGATACCCATCGACCAAGTCGAAGAGTACCAAGTACTCCTTCGTACATAGTGAATGGTACAGAAAGGCCTTCACGGCAGCCTTGGTGTTTCCAAAATTACTCTAGGAATAACACACAAGTACCAAATGAGAATTAGCCCTAAAACAAGATAGTAGTGAACTTTCACATTGGATTGAATTTATAAGGCTTACATTATTCACATTGCATTCAATCTAGAAGGCTTACATGAGTCAGCATAATCCGCAAAACACTTTTCGAAAATACCCTCCTAATTATCACACTTCACATTTATACCATTCCAGTGATATAGGCAAAACACCGTGGTCTAGATCTAAAGTTTTTTTATATATAAAAATCATCGTACAACATCTAAAGTTGATATATAGCAGATAAGGTTAGAATACCCTTATCCTATTTAAGGTCAGGTGGCCACGATAGAAAGCAGTACCTGTATGTAGTTGAGTTCCAGATACGGACAGTCCCATCAAGTGAACCTGTAGTTAGTATCGGAAGCTCCGGGTGCCAATAGAGACAGCACTAAGACGACCCGCATGTCCTTCTAGCTTCCGAATGCATTTTTGTGTCTCCATGTCCCAGATCTGATTAACAAAAAGAAAAAGGACATTGCGACTATGTTAGGCATGGACAACAGCACATATAATTAAGAGTGTATTCTTCAATTTAATGAATTAAATATGCCATACCTGTGCAGTCCCATCCTCATAACCAGTAAGCAAATACCGTCGATCACCACCACTGCCATAATCAACACAGCTCAGATCGTGTGAATGCCCATCCACCGTGTTATCAGGATTGGGAGAATCAAGAGTCCATATCTGTAGATTTCATGCATGGGACATTGCAACAATTTAATACTCGCAGGACTAATACTTTTTTAGAGTGCAGGGCACACACTCAACACACATGCGTGCGCACGCACGGATACATGTCCCCAACATATAATTAGAATTTATCAGAGACACCTAAGGTCTTACAAAGCGCAGCTGACGTGTATGCATGTGTACTCAAAAAACGATAGACACCAACGCCAAGTCTAAAACTTGAACCATAGTGGACTGATTGTACCCCCTCACGCCTAGCTATTTGGCTACATGCCAGCTTTCTCTAGGACGAATATTATACTATCAAAGACCATAGAAAAATTAGGTAACAAAAAGTAAAAAGCAAAAAACCTTAGCTTTCCGATCCAAGGAGACACTTGTGAAACCGGTGGTGTCATTTGGGTTATATGTCACTTGCGCACCCGGTTAGAGTGGCCCTGGAATGTTCGGGTACACTATCAGCCCTTCTCCCAGTACAAGAGCTTAATCAAATGGTCATCAGATGTTGACAGTATGTACGACAACACGTATTTCAGAAATATATCTATATTAATCGAAGGTTCTCCTAAAAACTCCCATGTTAATCTTAAAAGGTTAAAATCTAGAAACTACCACATTAATCTAAAAATGAAAAAATGGCCTGAAATTCTCTCATTAATCAGATAAACAAAAAAACAAATAATTCATCCAATTAGTATATCCATGTACAATGATGGCTTAGATTCACTCACATATTGCTGCCGGTGTTTTACAACAAACAAGATTCTTTTCGTTGTTAACTTGGACTTAGTTCTCCTTCGTAACAAACATGGACACCACAAGTTTGATTTGTACTTCAACACATACAAAAGATGGAATATCCGATTCTGACACACGCATGGATATGGACTATCCAATTCAAGAGTTCACAATACCAAAACACTACACTAACCACCCTCGCATGTCTACGCTAAGATGACACAATTAACCCAATTCTACCGGACGCACTACCCGTTGCCCTAGTAGTAAAAAATACTCTAACTTGTTTACCTGAACTCCAAATCTAGCAAACCAATACTTTCTGGAATCCTCACACAATTTCCTACAACTTCCTAGTTATGACGAACTTTTGATCATACCATTTCTTCCCCCGTTTTCTCCCCCCGAAGAATGCCCCAGAATCTGTTAGGACAGACCGCTTCACAAATTTCGTATATTAAATTATAAATTTGAAAAGATATGAACGACACCAGTTATGGAAACTACTAAAAATTTTCTAGCTAATTTAAGTTATCACTAAATTTTAATTCCTTCATTTACTACGTGAAAACAACACATCTACACGATCTCAGCGAACGACGTCCGAATTATGGACAACAACCTTCTTGAGACTGTAACTTTTCACTCACTACTCCGAATCTAGTGATCTAAACCTTGCTGCAAAGCTAATGAAATTATATATATCTTTTGCCCTGTCAGCACCCACGTGCACGCTTGCATGGGCAAGCCACTGTTTCACGCGCTTGGTCCACCGTGGACGAGTGCACCTTCATGGATCTAATCTATGGACCATGGGCCCAGTTGTTAGTTACGGTATGATTTTCCAATATAAATTTAATTCGGCCAAAAAAGAAAATCAGCTACTGACATCATGATTGCGCAATATTTAGATTTTCCTTTAGAAAAATAATTAATTAATTCTAGAAATTGAATTTAGGGTAATTTCTCGCGCAATATTTAGATTTTCCTTTAGAGAAATAATTCATTAATTCTAAAACTTGAAAATATATGAACGATGCCAGTTCTGTAAATTACACAAAATTTCTTAAATTATTCAAGATGTCACCATATTTTAATTTTACCATCTACTATATGAATTTGACCCATCTTCACGACGTCTGTCAGCTATGTCCAGATTTTGGACAGCAACCTTCCCGAGACCGTATCTTTTAGCTCCACTACTACAGAAAACGTCATCACAGACGGTTCGGAACCGTCATCACAGACGGTTCAGAACCGTCTGTGTTTTTGTACGTCTGTGTCTGTGATAAGTCACAACACAGACGGTTCTAATTACCAACCGTCTGTGATATCCACATATCACAGACGGATCTATTTACCAACCGTCTGTGATATGTGAGATATCACAGACGGTTCATAATTAGAACCGTCTGTGATATGTGGATATCACAGACGGTTCTAGTTCAGAACCGTCTGTGATAGTTTTTTGTATTGCAAAAAAAAATCGACATACGTTGTTTCCATTCTACATATTACGGTGTTTGCAGCACACATTGTGGAGTACCAGGCTATCTAGCACACCCAAACATGATCACTAAGAACCCACCAGCACACATTGTGTAGCACACCAGGCCATCTAGTATAGCCACGACCATCTACAATTATATTCCACCAAAGAAGAATAACCGAATGCGACCTTAGGACCTTGACGGCGGCTCTCATCCTTCCTTCCCTCCTCCCTTTTTTAGCATCCACCTCCCTCAGCATACATGATCACCAAGAACCCCACAACTAGTGGCTTCGCCCCTTTTTCATGCATAGAACAAACCACATCAAGCAATCTCAAAAGCGCTTAAATCAAAATCAGCAAAACATCAAAAGATAAATAATACTCAATATAAAACAAAAAAAGGGAAGGAGGGGAGCAGAGGGAGGACTGAGCCGGGTAGCGCGCAAGCTGGAGGTGGTGACCGGAGAAGAGGGCCGGAGGGCGGAGCAAGGCGCCGACGGGTGGTGGCGCTGTGTTAAGGGCCAGAGGCCTGCGGGCCAGAGGAGGCGGCACCCAATGGAGCAAAGGAGGAGGAGGGAAGGAAGGATGAGAGCCAGCCTGAGGTCCCAAGGGGGCCGAGGGAGAGGAAGACAACGCTGGGGTAGCTATAATATATAAGGACAGCGTCAAAATACTTTGCCTCCCGCGCACGCGTTCAAAATTTTTCGAATTCCCGCTTCCCGCGTTGCGAATCACAGATGGTTTCATACAAAAACCGTCTGTGATGACATATCATAGGCAGTTCGTATTATGAACCGTCTGTGATCACATAGTAAGAAAAATTTTAAGTCATGGTAAAATCAAAATCACAAACGGTTGTTAATACCAATCGTCTGTGATAGTGCCTCATCACAGACGGTTCTTATTACCAGCCGTCTGTGATACTTCATAGACGGTTGGTATAAGGAGCCGTCTGTGATAAGGCACTATCACAGACGATTCTTATTACCAACCGTCTGTGAAGTATCACAGACGGTTCGTAATAAGAACCGTCTGTGATGAGGACGCCTCATCACAGACGATTCCAAAGGGAACCGTTTGTATAAGTTCAACACAGACGGCTCCTTTGGAACCGTCTGTGATGATGCGTCCTCCTCATAGATGGTTCTTATTACCAACCGTCTGTGATACTTCATAGACGGTTGGTAGAAGGAGCCGTCTGTGATGAGGCACTATCACAGACGGTTCTTATTATGAACCGTCTGTGAAGTATCACAGACGGTTGGTAATAAGAACCGTCTGTGATGAGGCACTATCACAGACGGTTCCAAAGGGAACCGTCTGTATAAGTTTAACAGAGACGGCTCCTTTGGAACCGTCTGTGATGGGGCGTCCAGTAGGACCTGTTTTGTAGTAGTGCTCGCTACTCCAATTCTAATACTCCAGACTTTCCTGGCAAGATAAAGAGATTATATAACTTTTATCTAATTGGACCGACCACTAAATCTGAACCTAAATACCCCGAATCGCCCCCGTAAGGTTCTACATCCAACCTTAATGAACCAGGGTAGACTAAAAACTAACTTTCCCCTAATCAAAACGACCTACAAACTTAATAGCGACTAATCCATATTAAAACTTAGGGATTAACAGAGTTTACCCTTGACGATCACAAGGAATCACAGGAACCCGCGAAATCCTCCTCTTTTCATTCCTTTTCTTCTTCTTCTGCTCTCCTTCTCCTTGCTCCTTTCCTCCTTCTCTCCTCCTGTTGGCTTTCTTCTCCCTTCAGCAGCAGAACAATGGCTAGGTTGGCGGCGGCATGACAGTAGGCAGGGTGTAACATCCCAAAATTTGGGTTTTTAAAAAAATCTTTTGAGTAGTTTAGGTCCCTGAAAAACATCACCCATTTTATTTGAATTAATAAAGCTTAACCGGGAATTTCCAAAATTTAAAATAATTAATTTGACTAATGTAAACATCAAAGCTCCTGAGCGGAGATTCGCCGTCGCTATCCTTGTCTTCACGTACGGCCAAGTCCGCCACCTCGAAAACGCCTCCGTTGCATTCCTCGCTATTTCGTCTGCGTCATATTGTGTTCTAGTCCCCGATCTACAATTTCCCTACTTCGATTCCAAGTTTGGTCCATCCTAGCCCTAGATTTCTTTCTTCTCTCCCATGTTCGGTCGCTGCCCTTCGCCGGCCGATTGCACCATCAGCGTTGATCTTCACCACCATCTTACTCCTCACATCGCATTCTACATTGTGCTTCCCTTCCCTTTTTCCGGCGTGTCGCCGCAACTCCATCGTCACCGGAGCCGAGCTTGCACCGCCACTTGGACCTCGCCACCGGCCATCTCCGACGTGCCCTTAATCCTGCACTTGCGTCATCTTCTTCACCTTGTTGCCCTGTCCCCATTTTGACCCTCCATTGTCTCCACTGTGACCCGCAACTCCGGCTTGGAGCCTGAGCACCGCCGTCCACGTCGTGACGTGTCCTCGCCATATTCGCCTCCGTGTCCGCCTCGTCACATCCGTGTGGTAGCCACCTCGCCAGTTGGTTTTTGCCACCGCGTGTCAGCCACGTCATCACCTCGTCACATGCGACGTCCCTATCACCTCACCTCCATCGCTGACGTGTCAACATCTTCACCGTCCACGTGTCATCTACCTAATCCAAGCCATAGATCCAACTCTCTCACTTACATGCGGGTTCCGTATGTCAGTCAACCCTAGTCAAACCCTAGCCACATGAACCCGATTGTAACGTCCCAAAATTTGGCTTTTCAAAAATCTTTTGAGTAGTTTAAGTCCCTGTAAAATTTCACTAATTTTATTTGAATTAATAAAGCTTAATCTGGAATTTTCCTAAATTAAAAATATTTAATTTGACTAATATAAACATGAATTAAATAAAAATTTGTATTATTTGGCTTCCTTGTCTTTTAAGGAATTTTTGGGTATTTTCTGAGATTTTTCCGGATTTGTTTGCTATTTATTTGATCTCCTTGATTTTTGACCTTTTATTTTAATTCCGGAAAACCAGCCTTTTCTCTCTCCTGCCCATGTGCTACAGTAACTGCGAGTCCAGTACGCATACGTGTTGAACTCAAAAATTCAAATTTTTATATCTTCCTCTACGGTGCATATAAAAGCGAGCCGTTTGTGCTCACGCGTCTGTATTGATCTCCTCTTCCAATCCCCTGAATTGGTTTCCTCCAAATCAATCTATTTTCGTCGCAATCTCCAGAAAATCGAGCTCCAACCGAAGGTCTTCTCCGGCGAACTGCGCATTCGTCCGACATCCGCCGGCCGAACCGTCTGCGGCGTTGGCTTCGCGTCGTCGCCCTCTACGTCATGGTTCCATCCACCTCGCCCGAAGATCGCCGGAGCATCGTCGGCCATTAGAGCCAAACCGTGTTCATCGCGTTGCTCGCTTCCTCGGTGAGTTTTTCCAAAATCCGACCGCGCCATCGCGTCCGGCTCGTCGTTTCCTTTCCGTTTTGCCCCTTCGCCGCTGCTACGTCGCCTCCGGCCACTCCGTGCGCACTATTCATGCATGTGCACTGTTCATGCATGAACACTGTGCGTGCGTTTTTTCTGTTGCGTTTCATCTTTGTGCTCTGTTGTTTCTTTCGTTTCTCTGTTGATTCTCATGGCTAATCCTTTTCCTTGCTTTGCCTTCCCAACACCAAAATTCTTGCCATCGTCATGTACCAAATATCAACCTGTAGCTTCTGTTCCTATTCATGCCTGTGTCCAGAACGTAGCTTTTCTTCTCTGTGGTTGCTAAGTGATCCTTCTCTGTCTTTCTCTAATCTCTTTGCATGCAGGCCAATATCTTTATCTCTCTGCCAAATTTGTGCCATGCCAATTGCTATTCCTCGCCTCATAGCAGTCATCTCCTGTCTCCATGCGCATGGAACCAAGCAGCATGTTGCTCTGTCGATGCTTTCTTCTTTCTCTGTCTTTTTGTCCAAAACCATTGTTAACTCTTTGTCTTTCTTTCAGTCTATGACAATGGACCCCATATGTCATACAAGAGAATAAATATTTATCTCTCTCTATCTTACATATAGACCCCACATATCATCCTCCTAATTAAAACCCTAATTATTCATCTCACTTATATGCGGGTCCCGCATGTCAGTCAACTCTTGGTCAACCTTGTTCATGAGCTTGGTCCACCGTGGACTAGCATATCTCCGTGGACCCGGTCCATAGACCAGTGGCCCACATGTCAACCCCTAATCCTATTTTTGGGAATTAATTTAATTCTTGAAAAGTCATTTATCTTATTGGTCCCACATGTCACTCTCTCTACCTTATTTCTGGAATTATTTTAATTCTATAAATCCATAAATACCAGTCGGTCCCACCTATCATACACTTATTCTTTTTCTAATATTTTCGGAATAGAATATTCTGAGAATATTCCGTAGAACCTTTTCATCATTTCATGTGAATTCCAATCTTCCGAGAGCCATATCTTCTTCGTCCGAATTCCGATTGAACCCATTCAAGTTTCTAAATTCATCTAAATTAAATATCTACCTTGCAGTACCGTTCAATTTCAATTTGGAGTTTATTTGATTTGCCTTTTGAATTTAATTTGTTTTGCGCTTTCTTTCTCGTTAGACGCCGAAGTCCCGGAATCGTCCGAAGGAGCTGAAGATCAAGCAAGTAGAGGATTGAAGATAAAATAAGATCACCATTGTTATATCAAGGCAAGTTATACCTTTGATCATATTGAATCTCAGTTTTCAAAATTACTTTGATTCAAATTATTGCATTTACTTTAAGTAATTATTTAAATGCTTTTGGGTTTAGCTATTAATCCAATTTGTTATATCCACTTTGTCTATTGTATGTCATAATCTTTTGTCACCCTAGATTGGTTCATATTTAGTTGGTGCTATGGTATTACCAACGTGGGTTGGTTAGTACGAGTAGATTGCTTAGCCATGCAACGAGTCATCATCATCACCTGAGTTGCAATTATAAATTTGACTAAGTGATTATGGAACTTTGTGATAAAACTGTGTGTGTTATGTGTTATTACTTTGTGATAGCATGTGTTGCACCTAACCAACAGGGTGGGAAAGGATTTGGACTGGGGCAAGTGGTAGATACTGTGTGATATGGTGGACTTTGTGATGGGAAAGATAATCTTTGTGATCTAGTTAGAACATGGAAGTCTTGCCTTGGTCAATTAAGGACTTAACTTTGTGCGCCATTGAACTGAGCCTTACTGTACGACCACATGCCTGGTATGGGACGGGCCTAACTTTGTAGGTTATGAATTCTTGGCATTGATTACTCAGGCTGTAGGTTAGGCTATGGGTGGAGGTGTGTACTACAAGGTAGTCGCATCACGGGGCGGTTCGCCGTGTCCCTGTCCAACGATGTGTGTTATGCCAAAGCACTTCGTTAGGGTTGGCATAGCGGTTTGTAAGCACGTCGGGAGTGTCAATGTTGAGATGAAGTTTCCGAACTGTTTTGTTATGATCAGTGCGGCCACACTGGTTATATCGTGTGGGTAAAGTGTACAACCTCTGCAGAGTGTTAAACAATCTATTCGAATAGCCGCGTCCGCGGTCATGGATATGCTCGGGGATTTCACACGAGGGGTAGATTTTCATAAAACCTTTTGGGAAGGGACAGCTGTGTGATTTAAGTCATATGGCTGTGTGAAAGAATCTGATTAGGCTATGTGTCTTTGTGAAAACAAATGTTAAATTAATATTGTCTATTTGTTTTGAATTATGCTTTCAATCTATTACTTGTATTCAATTGCAAATGTTGCATTTCTGCAAAATAACCACAGAAGCCATTTCCTTTGGAATAAGTCTGCATCTATAAATTGCATTCTGTGGTATGACTTGCGAGTACGGTTGTGTACTCACGCTTGTTTTAAACTTGCGCCCAAACCTACAGAAATGGAGGAATCGTCGGTCAACAAGGTCTACTTCAAAGATCGAGAAGAACTAGGTCGCGCACCCCAGCCGATTGCCTGTGGGCATATGGATGGGATTCACTGAAGTTATTCTGCTTCGTTCCGCTGTAGCTTCATTGAGCTATTTTCCTTCTGAGGCATTAACTGTAAGCTTTGACCTTAAGGTCTTTACTCTGACACTTATTGTTATTTGCCTATTTATTAGTCACCTTTGTATATGGAAATGATATTTCATCGATGTTGCCACTGTGTGCACTAGCGTGATTCTGGACTAGTACAGTATACACAGAGGGTCCAGAATTGTATTTTTGGGTCCCGACACCGATTCACCATGAATCTCTCCTTTGCTGTGGAAATGGTACATAGACCAGTGCCTCCACATGTCGGCCTCTTTTTTTCCTTTTCTGGAATTATTTCAATTCTTGAAAATCCTTAAATTCCCTTGGCCCCACATGTCATACACTCACCTTTTTTCCTCCAACATTTCTAAAATAAAATATTCCAAGAATATTCCGTGGACTCCACATGTCAGTTTCTCTCTCCCTTTTCCTTTTTCAGCATTTTCCTTTCTGATCAAACTTTCGAGAGCTCGTTCTTCCTCATACAAACTCCGATTGAACCCATTCAAGTTTCTAAGTTCATCTAAATTTAAGATCTACCTTTTTGTACCATTCAATTTTAATTTAGAGTTTATTTGATTTGTTTTTTGAATTTTGTTTGTTTTGCACTTCTTTCTCATTAGATGTTGAAGTCCTGAAATCGTCTCAAGGAGCTGAAGGTTAAGGAAGTAGAAGATTAAAGATAAAATAAGAACATCATTGCTATAGCAAGGCAAGTTGTGTCTTTGACCATGTTACACCCAGTTTTTCCAAAATAACCTTGATTCAAATTATTACATTTTACTTTAAATATTTATTTAAATATTTTAGAATTAGTTATACACCTATTTGATTATATCCACCTTGCCTATTGTATTATCATGATCTTTCGTCACCCTAGCTTGGTTAATTATTAGTTGGTATTATCATAACACCAACGTGGGTTGGTTGTTAGACATGAATAGTCTACTTAGTCATGTAACATGTCATTGATATTATTTTGAGTTGCAAGATATAAATTTGACTAAATGATTATAGAACATGTTATGAAAAGACTATGTACTGTATGTTGTTACTCGTTGGTAGCATGTGATGCACTTAACCAACAGGGTGGGAAAAAGATTTAGACTGAGGCGAATGAAAAGGATTAGTGCTATGATGGATATGTAATTGGGAAACGTGAATGATGAGTAATTAGTTATAATTTGGCAGTCTCGCCTTAGTCAACTAAGGACTTAACTTTGTGCCCTATTTAACTGAGCTACAACTGTACAACCACATGCCTTATGGGATGGGCCTAACTTATTACGTTGTGGAGTTTTGACATTGACTACTCAAGTAGTAGATTAGTGATGGGTGGAGGTGTGGACAACTCAAAAAGTCATATCGATGGATGGTTCGCCGCTTCCAGGTCCAACGGTGTGCATCGAACCAGCGAGTGAGGTTTGGGTCGATAGTATGTTTTGTTGTGTTCAGTTTCGTACAAGTTGATTGCATCGTGTAGGTAAAGTGTACAATATTCGCAGAGTGTTAATAATCTATTCGAATAGCCGCATCCGCGGTCATGGACATGCTCAAGAATTTCACACAAGGGGTAGATTTTCATAAAACAATTGGAAATGGCCAGCTGTGTGAGGAAACTTATGCATCTTTGTGAAAGAAACTGATTAGGTTATGTGAGTTTTATGAAAACAATTGCTAAACTATTATTGTTATTTGTTTTAAATTACATTTTCAATCTATTATTTATATTTAACTACAACTGTTGCTTTTATACAAAAGAACCATAGATGCTATATCCTTTGAAACAAGCTATCATCTATAATTGCATCTGTGGTGCGACTTGCTGAGTACTCAATGTACTCATTCTTGCTATAAACAATGTTGTTTAGTTGAAGAAAACTATGAATAGGCTTCACTGAAGTTATTCTGTTACCATTCGCTGCAGCTTATTTGAATTTCTCGCCTTTCAAGGTATTAATTGTAAACTTTGACCTTAAGGTCGTTACTCTGGTAATTATTGTTATTTGCCTATTTATTAGTCATCTTTGCATATGAAATGATATTTCATCGATGTTGCCACTGTCTACACTAGCGTGATCCTGGACTAGTGCATACACAGAGAGTCTAGATTTGCATATTTGGGTCCCGGCACAAGGGCGGCGGCGACCTAGGGCAAGGGGCAGGGGGAGACGTGCAGTAGTGGGGGTTGGCGGCTAGGGCAGGGCTGCCGCCCCCTCGGCCATTTTTTATTAGCTCTGGCCCATCTTTGGCCTTGGTGCCATGGGCCGAAAGCCCATGGCTCAGGTTTTCTTCCTTTTGCGGAAAACCCCCTGTAAATAATTTTTAATTCCTTCTCTAATGCATTTCGAGATATTACATTCGATTATGAGACATGCACGGATATAGACTATCACAATGCAAGCATGCGTAAATTGGATTCTAGAGTTCACATGTCATTTTAGAAATTAAATTTTAAAAAAATATGAAACTAAATCAGCATTATATTTATAATTATTGACAATAAAATCATTATTTGAAATATGTGAGCCATACGGATGCATGGATTGATGACTAGTATTCATAATGCATGGTTTATTCAGCACTAACATTCGGTTGGATGATAATCGCTTAACGGTCGTCTTTTTAACCCATTTCTAAGCACCAATGGAGCACCCCTAATATAAATTTTCTAACTGCACCCCTAGCGCCAAGTCTAGGACTTGAGCCCTAGTGGGCTGGGTGTACACCCGCACGCCTAGCTATCTAGCTATATCCCAGCTTCCTTACAGGAAAAATACTATCAAAGAACCAAAGAAAAATTAGGTAACAAAAATGAAAAAAAAAGAAGCAAAAACACCTTAGCTTTGCAATCCAAGGAAGCACTTGTGAAACGGTTGGTGTCATTTGGGTTAAACGTCACTTGCGCCACCCTGTTATTGTGTCCCTGAAATGTTCGGATACACTCCCAGCCCTTCTCCCAGTCCCAGAGCTTAATCAGATGGTCATCAGATGACGACAGCACGTACGGCTGAGTTGGGTGAACAGCAAGAGACGTGACACGTTCAGCGTGTGCTTCGAATCTTATGTCTTCTTCCTCTGTCTCATAACTGTACACATAGATGTAGCCGTTGCCATCACCAGCCACAAACCATTGCTCTCGTACAATAAATTTAGCCGAATTAACTACATTTGAAATGTGACAACGTTAGGATGATGGGTGCATGCATGCGCGAGAGGTAAAAGAAGTGTAAAATTCAGAAAGGCATGCCTGGTTCCTCTGAGACGTCAAAGGAGTTCACTGTTGCCTGCAGATTCATATATAGTTTTATCAGTTCGAAATGTGCAAAGAACACGCTACTGACTTGCAGAGTTTAGACACACACCATCGTCTCGTAGTTCCAAATGCAAACGCTCCCCCCCGTGATGGCTTGTCATAATCCTGCGTTACAAAGTGGAAATTTGCGGAAATTTAGATGCATGTTGAGCTCTCTCTCCCCATGTTGGGGCTGTAATTTTAATTTGGTTTTTTTTACATAAACCTTCTTTTATATATATATATATATATATATATATATATATATATATATATATATATATATATATATATATATATATGACACCTGTTTCGTACTCCTAGGAGTATGTACTCTCACTTCCAATATATCACTTAAACGTATATATTATACTTATTTCTCATTTTCAGTATACTTAAATACCAATTATAAGATACTCCAATTTGACTTGATTGAAAAAATTTCATGGAAATCGTTTTTTTTTTTTTTGCTATATACCCTTTTTCATATATAAAATAAGTATATACACAAATTTTGCTATAAAAGATAGCCTTTAATGAAATTTTTTCGTGGGACTCACTTTAGGGTATCTTATAATTATTATTGGAGTATGCTTAAATAGATAATACCTCTTTATCTATTTGAGCATACTCCAATAATAATTATAAGATACCTCAAATTAATTCATCAAATTTTGTGTATATACTTATTTTATATATGAAAAAGGGTATATAGAAAAACAAAACAAAGGGTTTCAATGAAATTTTTTCAATCAAGTCACATTGGAGTATCTTATAATTGGTATTTAAGTATACTGAAAATGATAAATAAGTATAATATGTGCGTTTAAGTGATATATTAGAAGTGGAAGTACATACTTCTAAGAGTACGAAACAAGTGTCATATATATAGGATTAATACTTTCTACTCCCGGGTGTAGTTACTCCCACCTTCCCACCTCTGATATACCACCTAAAATAACTTAGCATACTCATTTATCACTTTGGGTATACTCATATACTAATTATAAGATACTTCAATGTGAACCACACAAAAAAAAAATTGCAAGAGAGTCCATAATTTTTAGCATATTTTGTAAATACCTTTATATTCGCAAATAAAAAAGAGTATGTCTAAAAATTGTACATACTACCCATGAAAAGGTGTAAATACCACCTAGGTGGTCTTATATACTCGTATACTATACATACATATTCTCGGTTGCGCAAGATACTTTCTACGTTGTGAGATACGAAATAGGGACTAACTACTCCCGAGAGTAGGAAAAAGGCTTCTTATATATATATATATATATATATATATATATATGGGTCTCCTCTACCGTTATCGTTCAAAAAAATAGATGCGTGTAAAGATTAGACATTTCCACAACATTTTGGTACCCACATCAAATTATTTGTACTCCCGTAAGAGTTTCAAAAATATGCTTAATCTTAGCGCTGCATTCCCTTTAACAAAGACATAATATTGCCCTTCTCTATCAATTAAATGCTGGATGACTAAGATTTATGTGACCACCAAACTAACTAAACCGTTTGGTCATATCAGATGGATCTTCATCTAGCTCCTCTTCCATCCATTTATTAGCACTAATTCTACCGGAATCTGTTATGACTTACGTCATGTTGTTAACTGAAATACTCACTCCAGTCACAGAAGTATGTCGTTTTGGGGTGTTTTGGGATACGTGCAGTTAAACTTTATAAACTTTAGCTATTAGTATTTTTCAATATTTAAATTGAACACATGAAAATGACATGTATAGATTTGTCTCGAATAGACTTTCATAAAAGTATAATTTATTAGGTTTTATAAATCAATTGCAATTATACTTTAGCTATTGATATCATTTTCATATTTAAATTGAACATATGAAAATGACATATAAATTTGCAATCAAGTTCAATATTCAACAACTTTCACAAAAATGACAAAAACAACGATCTCAAATTTTGATGCATTATTTTTTCTTAATCATTAATTTCTCGTGTACACTAACTAGTCTCACCATGGATCCGTTGGATGCGCATCTACAGACAACGCCTGCCGAGAACTCTGCGTGCATATGATCTGATCCATTCAAACACCAACCGGCATTAGAGAAACCGCTCCATGCAATTTACCGAAAAGCACTATCAGTATCAGTTTCAAAAAGAAAAAAAAACGAAAAGCAATGTCAGTATCAGGTAGCAACAATGTCAGATATTACCATGATTCCTGATTGGTTCGGCTGCTACATCGCCACCAGGAAATGCCAGGAAAACAAAACAAAACAAGAGGCACGTACGTTCTTATATTACGAGTAATACACAAAAGGTAATCGTATCATAGGTTGACATGCTTTTGTTTACTCAACTAATGGAGCTCACCTGAGTAGACGTTCCTTCTTCTGCTGGGCCACAAGCAACTGTCAGCGTCACCTTTCGCACCTCATGGCCGGCCGTCTCTTCAGCTTCCTTGAAGAAATTATCGTAGTCGACGGCGATTGAACCCTCGAGGTCCAGATCACGCAGTTCTATGCTCTGCAGTGTGAAGAAGTCGTCGCTGTTCGATGGCGGCGGCTGTGGATGCTTGCGCATTGTCAGAGCGAGAGTGTAGGTGCACCTTGGCTGCACAACGCCGTAGAGCGGCAGCTTCATGTGGTACCTCCTCGAGCTCTTGGCCAGAAGCCTGAACGCGACGCGGTCGTCCCCCTTGTTGCTTATCTGCAGCGAGCAGGAGATAGACTTTTGTGGCTCGAAGGGGAAGAAGAGCTCCGTGGGGTGGACGTCGAGCAGCTCGGGATCATCTTGTTTGTGAATCAATGTCTCTGTTTCGTTCAGCACATGGACGATGTCCCCCACAGAGGGCCTTTTTCGTCTCTCAGCCTCCAAACACTTCAATGCTATTTCGATGCATTTCTTTACTTGGTGCCAATATCCTTCCACTGACCATGTGTCCTTCAATGTTGCCTGTAGCCTCTCCCTCCAGTTTCCAAGTACCTACAAAATTTATAATACGAAGCTAAAATGACAGAATGCAAATGGCTATTGATCTTAGTACAAAGACAAAAGATAACTTTTTTCGTACAAGCTCAATATACTCCTGGGAAGGCATATCATCTCCGTCGTGGTAGTTTAGGTAGTACTTGTCCCCTGTGATGATCGCTAAGATTATGACACCCAAGCTGTATACATCAGACTTGTCTGAGACTACCCCTTTTTCTATGAATTCTGGGGGCAAGGATCCACTGCATAATATCATAAATATCAGACATGGTTACTGTAAAGCAAATGCAATTTGACAGCTAGGGGAAAAAGACTTTATTTAGGGCCTTTAACTCACATTAATGCTGACACGATGGTTTTCTTAACCATTCCCCTTCTTGGCACCATTTTTTGGTCCAAGAGTCTTGACCGATAAAAACCTCCTATTTTTTGCACCATTTGTTTGTCCAAGAGTCTTGACAGACCAAAACCTCCTATTTTTGGCACCATTTTTTCGTCCAGTAATATACTGCTAGGTTTTAGGTTCGTATGGAGAATAGGACTTGGGAATCCCTCGTGAAGGTATCTTAAACCCTCACAAGTTCCCTTAATTATTCCAAAGCACGTGTGCCATTCGAGTCCAGGACATCCGTCTGTAAAAGGAATATTATTTTCTTTAAATGCCAAATAAATAATATCATGTTGGTTGCATGTTGCATGTTGCCAAATAAATAATATCATGTTGGTTGCATGTTGCATGTTGCCAAATAAATAATATCATGTTGGTTGCATGTTGCGGTGTCACACCTGAAATATAGCGGTCAAGGGATCCATTTTGAACATATTCGAAGCAGAGCAACCTATCTGTCACTTTAATCGAGACTAGTTTCCCATTGTACTCTTCAACTCGGGCTCTTGTTTCGCTGCAGTAGCCAATTAACTGCACGATATTTAGATGCTGGACCATCGTAAGGTGTCTAATCTCATTCTCGAACTGCTTATCATCTAATCCTGGCATGTGATAGAGCATCTTCACAGCAACGGCTTCTCCATTTTCATAGACTCCCTACATAACATCTCTTGTTAGGAAATTTGGTTGTTTGATCACCGGTAGTGACATTTGGGTGGCTAGAAAATGTAAATGTTGGTCATACCTTGTAAACATGTCCATTCCCACCGCGCCCAACTAGTCGCTCTTCAGAGAAATCATCTGTTATGCCTTCTAGTAAGTGGAGCGGTAGCTTCTGTGGCGTCACAGTTGGACGGTTCAACCTTCTCTCCATGTAACTAGATCTGCTAGCTTCACCGCCCTTTTCTAATTGCACGAAAATTCATTACACGTAAGAGGAAGCATATGTTTGTTTTGTATGGTACGGATACCATACAAATCGAATAGTGATTCCTTCATGCGAGACATACTCAGTCTAAGGAATCCCGAAACAAATTTAACCTAGGATAAGCGAAGAAAACCCAAATCAAATATAGGCAGTACATATTCATTTACAACATAAAACCCTAACTTTCGCCCTACATGCCGTTCGCATGCACATTAAAAATTAAGGGAGCCGGGAGTACATCAAACTCAGCTATCACTCTTTATGTGGGCACACTACCTAACCATCCAAGTCCTTATAATTGTACATAGAATTAAAGCCCTGGTTATTGTTGGATTTAATATGGGCTAGGCTCAACTTTAATTCTAATTAATTCCTGGAAAATCTCAAAAGGCTCATGTGCATGTGCTAAACCTTTTTAGTCCCATATGGAGAATTAAAGGGGAGTTACACCAATTTATAAGGTGGAACGTGGGAGTCCTCTTGTGGAATTGGAGAGAGCCAACACACGTGCGCGCTCGCTCGCCTCGCCTCGCCGAGCCAAGCCGTGCCGTGCCGAGCCGAGCAATGGCTGGCAGTAACGGTTGCTGTTACTAGTGAGTAATGGCGACCGTTTCTGGCCTCTTGACTAGGCAGTAACGGCTGCTGTTACTAGTGAGTAATGGCGACCGTTTCTGGCCTCTTGACTAGACAGTAATGGTTGCGGTTACTAGTAAGTAATGGTGACTGTTTCTGGTCTGGTTGTTATATATAGCCATTATCTGGAACAGAGTGAGGCTCTCCAATTCTCTCCATGAAAGACACCACAGTTTTGTTGCTGTCTCCGGCGATCTCCATCCCGGCGAGGCGCGTGTACGATCACACCGGAGAGCGAGGCCTCGGAACCCTCGTCCTGAAGGCTTGCACGAGCAAGGGCGAATAAGGTTTTGGGAGCGTTCGCGCGATCGCCGCTGCTTCCTCTCCATTCGACTCTCGCTACGCCTACAACCGCACGACTACTACGCGACGCCCATCGCACGACTACTTACCACTACGCCATGACAAACGACGATCTCACAAAGACTCCAGCTGCCGCTTCTTCCACTACTGCTGCTCCTTCCACTGGATCCGGGTATGTCTATTTCATATGTATTGCTTGGTTAGTAATATTACTAGTTGTTACCATGAACACTGTGATAGATATGCTAGTTTCTGTTCTTCTGGATATTAGTATGTCTATAGTGTTCTTGCTTACTTGCTTTGTGAAAGTGGCTAGAATATTCTGTAACATCCCAATTTTGGGCTTGTGTTTCAAATGTAAGAAAATCAGTAGAAATTAAAACTTTTTCTTACATCATGAAATTCCTGTGGTGCTAAGAAATTCTTGTACAAGGAATTATGGAAATACATTGTCACAAGTCTTGTTGATCCAAATCTTGTTATTCCAAAAACAATCTTGTCAAATCTTATGATCATCCTCTGGAAATAATTTTCCTAAGTCTCTGTGATGGTATGTGACCCCTCTGAAAAATCTCACAATTTTTAGAAATTGTTTGAAAATTTTTAGAGGCAGTCAAACCTGTTTGACTCTCAGTCAAACATTAAAACAGAGCCTTGCAGAATTTTTGGAGATTTATTCGCAGCATAAAAATCTCTGAAAATTTTACACGAGGTTAATATCTGAGTTAGCAAGCTCCTGTAAAATTTTCATAATTTTTGGAGTTATTTTGCTACCTCAAATAAATCTTTCAGAGCCTCTGTTCTTTTTCAAAGTCAAACTTGGGTTATCATTATTGGTTCGAGTCGGACTGGGCTCGAGCCAATCGACTTGGTCCATCAACTAAACGCACCGAGCCACTCTTTAAAGAGCGCGTTGAATCTCGTCCGTTGGATTTCAATCGCACGGCCCGCGCGCGTGTAAGACTTCGGACCTTCCGGTTGCAAGTTTGGTTGTCAACCGTTAGATCTCAATCCAACCGCTGTGGTCCTCCGAAACCTTCGGACCCTCCGGTTGCATTTTTGAATCAGAGCCGTTGGATTAAGATCCAACGCTCGCGTACCCCTTCGTTGCAGATAAGAGTTTGCAACGTGGAGCAATCAGAGCCGTTCAATTCTAATCGTAGGGCTCACAACCTCTCCGTTGTGTTTTAAAGCCCGTAGGCGTGGCGCTATCTCAGCCGTTCGTGTCTCATCCAACGGCCGTGAGTCGCCTGAGCTTTTGCGCTGGTCATCTTCAACCTCCCGCCGTGCGAAAACAGTGCAAGGCATGGTGAGGTCATTTCTTGCTCCCTAAAGCCACCCTAGCCGACGTGTAGTGGTATGGGCGGTACATTGAACTAGGCCATGCCCTAAAACACGTCTTCACCTCTTTTCCTTGTCGGCCGCGCCTTGTGTTTTGTGTTTTGCCGCCGAGAGAGGAGTGGTGCAAACCCTAACACTTTCATGACTTTATAAGCACCCTCAATGCCTCCTGGTATGTCTTTAGACCACCACCAAGCTTCACTCACAGTGTTGGAGCTTAATACCTCAAAAATGGCAAACCGCCATTGTTGACCCGTGGAGCTCCATCAGTGTTCTTGGTGTTCCAGTGGTCCTCCTTCATGTTTCTTTGCCCTAACCTCATCTATTCATCACCTTGAACATTTCCCCTCACTTAATTTTGGATTTGATTCTCAGGAATTGTCCAATTTGGGGTTTGTTCAAATTCGGCCGAATTTGGTCATCTTCTTCCTCAGCTCAGGTGAGTGCTCCATTTTCCAATTCTTTGCTCATGTAGCTTCGGGAATCATTATGAAGCTATCTTTGAAGCTTTGGTATCACTCATTTGGCTCGGGTGTCATTTTGGGTTTTCTTCTTCAAGTCCGTGAGCTTCCACCGTGGTCAAGCTTCTCCGACCGCCCTGAAGCCTCTTCTCGCTAAGGTAGCTTCTTATTAGTCCTTAGAAGCCATGGCACCCGCTTCCTTGGACGCGCAGGAGCTTTTCGCTATTTTCATGTTTAGTCGTAAAGCTCCGTTTTCATTTTCCGGTTAGCGGCGTTCGATCCTCGCCATGGCGAGAATGCTACCATTAGACTCGTTGTGCTATTGCGATTCCATTTTAGTACTTGGTGAGCGCCGCGCGCCGTGTCGTGGCGATTCGCCGTTGAAGCCACTCGGTTTTGCGCGCACACGCTCCCGTTTCGTCGACTCATTAGGACACATTAATTACCAATCATTAGTTATTAATTGTGTCTTAATCATTAATATTGAGCCACTGACGAGTGGGCCCAATATCCTTAAATCGATCTCTGGTTCACTCCGCACTGTTCCGACATCATTAATGTCAATCATTGCTTAATTAAATGAGTCGGCATTTAATCGCTGTCGGAATTAACCTCTGGTCGATGGTGGTGGGCGAGGGATTAAAATCAAATTCGATGAGTCGTTAGTATCTATTTAATGATCATCATTGGTGGCATTAATTCGCCCTAACCACCACTCTCGATCGGCGACAAGTGGGTCCAGCACGTGCACGTGGGGTAAACCAAAGCGTGGTGACTGAAGTCACCGACATGCGGTCCCACATGTCGGCATCCTGTTTGAACTACGATCATCACCCACCGCTCATTTTTAGATCTGCGGTCTTGATCGTGAGTGCATTCGGACCATCCGGTTCCCCTCATCATCCTGGACCGTCGATCTTGCGATCAATGGCTGAGATCGTGTGTGCAATCGGACGATCCGGTTGTTGGTGCGTTACGGGCCGTCCATCCGCCGATCTGCGGTGGGATTGGCCCAAGCAACCGCACCGTCCGTTGCATACACTCGTGTGAGCCGTTGGATCTTGATCCAACGGTGGACCCCGATTAGGTTTGGCGCGCGCGCTATTTCCAGCGCGCGTGGGCGTTGGATTTAAATCTACGCCCACGGGCGCCCACGTCGTTTTCTTGGTTTTGGGTTGTTCGTATTTGGTAAGTATTTATTTAACGATCAAAATGACGTAAAACTTTAGAAACTCATAACTAATTCATTTTAGCTACTTTTTAGTTAATTCCAACTGTAATAAATTATGTTATCACTTTAGCTTATTATAAAAATGGATTTAAGCATGTTCGAGCGTAAAATTGTATAACTAGGAATAACTTGATTTGTCATTTTGAATATTCCGAAAATGAATAAAACTTTAGAAAATGCATATCTTGCTCTGTGTATGTCCAAAATGAATGATTCCAACCTTGATAAATTTGTTATTAACCCAATGTTAATATAAAAATGATGGTAGGTCCAAGATTGTAATGAAACCTTGATTAATGAGTTAGTACCTATTTTTAGCATTTAGAAAATTCGAAGACTTATAAAATGCACAAGTAATTCTCTGTAAATGCATAATATATTTGATAAATTCTAGAAAACCCTCTGTTGGTATACTTCTCTGTAAAATTAGTTTTGAACATATTTATGCTCTGGAAAGTGCATTATGCAAATTTTGCATCTTAGAAAAATCATAACTAAATCACTTTAACTCCAAATGACCTGAAATTTTATATGGGTTACCTCTATACCAGTAGGTAGCTACCATAAAATTCCAGCTTCAAAATCTCTCTAGAAAATATTTTTGCTACAGTGCTAATTATGGCGAAAATGTATTTTTATGCATTATCTTTTGCACCACAAATCCAAATTAGGTTTTTCCAGTTTCTGTGTCTAGGTATAGTCGTATTCTACCCTATGTGTAAATTTCGTCGCATTGGTTAAGTTTTGCTTGCTCTTTTGTTTATTTGTGGCTCGTCTTATTGGTTGTTCTTGGTTCTTTTTGCCTTTCGCTTAGGATTCGACATTTGCGGTAATCCCGAGAACGATCCTCCGCAACCAATTGAGCAACAAAGAAGAAGGCAAGCGCTTTGATCATGTTAATCCCAGTATTTTAAGTATTTATGTTGATTACAAATTCTATGTATGCATTGCTACTTTGTTTTAATAGTTGGCCTAGTAGATGCATTTCCTTAGCAAATGATTATCCTCTACTACCATGAGCCTAGGTTACTTGCTGTGATTAAGAGTTCGTGGAGGGGCTCTTGTCACTTAGTAGTTGCGAATTAATTGCTTAGCCATGCCTAGCTTCGGTAGAAATGGGCGGTTATCGACTTGTCGATAACCTTGATCACACAAAACTTATTATGATTTATGATTTCCACCTTGTGCCATGTCTACTTGTGAAAACTAAAACTAAAAGCAAAATGATTTAGACTTGGGCACAATGGTATGTTGGTGTAATTCTCGGGTGTGGTGGAATGGTGCCTAAGTCAACAAGGACCGAACATCTTGTTACACTAAACCAAGCATTTTGCGTGCTAACCACACTAGAGGGAAATGGGACCTCTCTTGACTAAGTACTTTGGGGGGTGTTAATTAATGAGTCGCGTGGTGGGTTGCATATGGGGTATATGCAACATGGACGTGTTTGTGGGGAGGAGTACCGCCGAGGCGGTGTCTCTGCTCCACGTATGGGTCCTTGTGATCCATATTTCGTCGGCAGATCACTAAGGGTTAACCCCCATAGTGCGGCTCTTGAATAGCTCAATCCATTGGAAATGTCTCGTAGGACTTAGCCGGGCCCGGCATACCAAAGGTAGTGTGCTTCATCCGGTGGCGAAAAGGCGGTCTGAAGTGTGGGTACATTGGTACACCCCTGCAGGGTATTAAAACTATTCGAATAGCCTCGTCCTAGGTTATGGACACGCTTGGGGAAGTCTTTCAAGAGTTAGACTACAACCTTTTAAAATTAAAACTTGATGGGTGGTACGAATCGGGGATTCGTGCTATGTTGTGGTGACTATTGGGATAGTCACTTCCAGGTGGTTACTTGTATGTATCTGTACTTCATCATTACTTTGATAACTAAACAGATTTGCAAACTTGCTTTGAAAATGTATACATTATTGCAAATAAAGTTGGCTTCATGCAAAATAAGACATACAACCTCCACCTAAATAAGCTTGCACGTAGTTATGAATAGGTCTGCTATTCCACACGTCAGTCTTGCGGGTACAAAGACAATCTTTGTACTCAGATGCTATGCTTAATTGTTTTGTTGCAGAGGAAGAAGGTGAGCCCGAAGGGCCTCACTTTTGTGAGTTGTGTTGTGGTAGCTTGCGGGGCGACTAGCTTGGCGGCCCGATCGGTTGCCTTGTGGGTGCGTGGCTAACCGGTCGACTCTTGTTCTAGCCATCTTATGGCACATTTTGCTTCCGCTGTCATTCTTGTATATTGATCTATTTGGCCGGTCGGCTCTCTTTTGTAATAACTTTACTTTATGTCGTTGTTGAACTTAGTGATATTTGTTGTATGGAAATGATGTGTAATTTTGTGATGATGTGCATATGTTGCAATTCTGGGAAACATATGTCCATCGAGGCTTAGAATGTTTAATTAGTAATGCTAGAACCATTTGGAGGTTAAGTGTTACTAGTTAAATATTCCGGGTCCTCACATATTCATCATGTTTTATCTACTATATTTCTGGATTAAAGTAATTAAAAAAATGCTCTTATTCTCAACAATCCAAAAACCTTATTGTAATAGGCATTTTTCATCAATCGGCTTTCTTCTTTGCGCTTAAGCCCTCTCAATTCGATGGTGCGAATTATAAGAGGTGGCGCACCAAGATGGTGCTTTGGCTAATCGCCATGAACGTTTTCATGTGGCAAAGGCAAGCTGAAGGAACACTTACTCTGAGCAGAGCAAGCGTTGAGGTGCGATAACCTTTTAAAGGTGCCATGATCGGCGTTCTTGGTGAGAAGTTAGTTGATGCATACATGGTGATTACAAATGGGAAAGATATGTGGGATGCACTCGAGGCCAAGTTTGGGGTTTCGGATGCGAGCGGTGAATCGTATCTCATGGAGCAATACCATGACTATAGAATGGTTGATGGCCATTCAGAGTTGGCGAGCTCATGAGATACAATCCATGGCCAAAGAACTTGAGCATTTCAAGTGTGTGTTACCGACAAGTTTGTCGCGGGAGGTATTATTGCCAAGCTTCCTCCTTCTTGGAGGAATTTTGCTACTTCTACGAAACACAAGAGACAAGAGTTTTCATTGAAAATCTCATTGGGTCTCTTGATGTTGAAGAAAAGGCGAGGGCAAAAGATACACACACTAGAGGAAATGAGGGACATTCTAGTGTCAATGTGGTGCAGAAAAAGAATGGCCAAGCTCAAAAGTTCAAAGGCAAAAACAAGACTGCACAAACAACAAGCTTTAAAAAGAAGAAGAAGAACACAAAGGATGGCCTTTGCTTTGTGTGTGGCGAATCTGGTCATTGGGCCAAGGATTGCAATCAACGCAAGGGTGTGAAGAATCAGCAAGGGTAGAATTCCAAGTCTGCCAATGTTGTTGTTGGTACTACTGAGACGGGAACTTCAGGGTATGGTAATTTACCTACTGTTTTTTCCGTATGTCAATCTACCGATTGGTGGATAGACACTGGTGCTAATATACATGTGTGTGCTGATATTTCATTATTTTCTTCTTACTAGGTCACTCGGGATTCAGCCGTTCTAATGGGGAACGGGTCACATGCCACTGTTCATGGTGATGGCACGGTCGATCTGAAGTTTACTTCGGGAAAGATTGTGCAACTGAAGAACGTGCATCATGTGCCATCTATCAATAAGAATCTCGTGAGCGGATCTCTTCTGTGTAGAGATGGCTTTAGACTGGTATTTGAGTCCAATAAATTTGTAATGTCCAAATGTGGACAATTTGTTGGTAAAGGCTATGTGTGCGGAGGCTTGTTCCGCCTATCTCTTTCAGATTTGTGTAATAATGTTGTGAATCATATTTTCAGTGGTAATGAGACTACTATTTGGCATTCACGACTTTGTCACATAAATTTTGGTTGCATGACGCAGTTAGCCAGTTTAGAATTAATCCCGAAATTCACCCTTGCCAAAGGTTCTAAATATCAAGTTTGTGTGCAATCAAAGCAGCCTCGTAAGCCTCACAAGGCCGCGGAGGTAAGAAACTTGGCACCATTAGAACTCATACATTCAGATCTGTGTGAGATGAATGGTGTGTTGACAAAAGGTGGTAAGAGATATTTCATGACTTTGATTGATGATTCCACTAGGTTCTGCTATGTGTATCTTTTAAAAACTAAAGATGAAGCTTTTCACTACTTTAAAAATCTATAAAGCAGAAGCTGAGAACCAACTTGAAAAGAAAATCAAAAGGGTTAGGTCTGATCGTGGCGGCGAGTACTTTTCTAATGAGTTCAATTTATTCTGTGAGGAACATGGTATAATCCATGAGAGGACGTCTCCCTATTCACTCCACTCAAATGGGGTTGCCGAAAGAAAGAACCGTACTCTAACTGATTTGGTTAACGCCATGTTAGACACATCGGGTCTTTCCAAGGCATGGTGGGGGGAGGCTATATTGACTTCATGTCATGTCCTAAATAGGCTTCCCACAAAGAATAAAGAGATAACTCCATTTGAACAATGGGAGAAGAAAAGACTATCACTTTCATACTTGCGCACTTGGGGTTGTTTGGCGAAAGTCAACGTGCCAATTTCCAAAAAGCGTAAGCTTGGACCAAAAACCGTGGATTGCGTCTTTTTAGGCTATGCTCACCATAGCGTTGGATATAGATTTCTAGTGGTGAAATCTGGAGTACCTGACGTGCATGTCGGTACAATTATGGAGTCCAGAGATGCTACATTCTTTAAGGATATTTTTCCGATGAAAGATATGCCTAGTTTATCGAGTCGAGCTGATACAACTTCGAACTGCCATTCCAATGGAATATTTTGAGCAAACCCTGATCAAATTCACAAGAGGAAGACAATGAAACTCGAGGAAGAGTAAAAGACAAAGGACTGCAAAGTCTTTTGGTTCGATTTCATTGTGTACCTTGTGGATGATACTCCAAGTACCATTTAAAGCATATGCTTCTCGGATGCGAATCTTGGAAGGAAGCGGTCCGGAGTGAAATGGATTCCATTATCTCTAATGGAACTTGGGAGATCGATGGCGTCCTTATGGTTGTAAACCTGTAGGATGTAAGTGGGTGTTCAAAAGAAGCTTAGGCACGATGGTACTATCGAGAAGTATAAGGCACGGCTTGTGGCCAAGGGTTATACCCAAAAGGAAGGCGAAGATTTCTTTGATACTTATTCACTGTGGCTAGGTTGACCACTATTCGAGTACTACTATCTCTGTTTGCCTCACACGGTCTTCTCATTCATCGATGGATGTTAAGACGACTTTTCTAAATGGAGAGTTGGACGAGGAAATTTACATGGAACACCGGATGGATTTGTAGTAAATGGTCAAGAAGGAAAGGTGTGCAAGTTGTTGAAATCTTTGTATGGTCTTAAACAAGCACCTAAGCGAAGGCATGAAAAATTCGACAGAACCTTAACATTTGCGAGCTTTATTGTAAATGAAGCTGACAGATGTGTGTATTATCGCCATGGTGGGGCGAGAGAGTCATTCTATGTCTGTATGTTGATGACATACTGATCTTTGGGACCAACCTTAATGTGATTAAGGAGGTCAAGGATTTCTTGTCTCGAATTTTGAGATGAAAGATCAGGGAGTAGCGATGTTATCTTGAACATCAAACGTTGAGAGGTGATGATGGTGGGATTACATTGTTGCAATCTCATTATGTGGAAAAGGTTACGAGTCGTTTTGGTTATAGCGATCGCAAACCTTCTCCAACACCTTATGATCCTAGCGTGTTGCTTAGGAAGAATCGGAGAATAGCCAGAGACCAATTGAGATATTCTCAGATAATTGGTTTACTTATGTATTTAGCTAGCGGTACCAGGCCTGACATCTCGTTTGCTGTGAGCAAACTAAGCCGGTTTGTTTCTAATCCGGAGATGATTATTGGCATGCTCTTGAGAGGGTAATGCGCTATCTAAAGGGTAATATGAGTTATGGCATTCACTATACGGGTACCTAGGTACTAGAGGGTTATAGTGATTCAAACCGATATCGATCTTCGATGAGATTAAGGCCACAAGTGGATATGTCTTCACACTTGGAGGTGGCGCTGTTTCATGGAAGTCTTGCAAGCGCACCATCTTAACGAGGTCAACAATGGAAGCAGAACTCACAGCATTAGATACTGCCACTGTTGAAGCCGAATGGCTTCGTGAGCTCTTGATGGACCTGCCGGTGGTTGATAAACCGCATCGCTATTCGATGAATCGTGACAATCGATCGTGATCGCCAAGGTGAATAGTTCTAAGGATAATATGAAATCATCAAGACATGTGAAGAGAAGATCAAGTCCATCAGAAAATGAGAAACTCCGAGTAATAGCTTTGGATTATATCCAAACAGCTAAGAATCTGCGATCCTTCACAAAGGGTTTATCACGGAATGTGATAGACAATGCATCAAGGGAGATGGGTTTGAGACCCACGTGAGTTATACCATAGTGGTAACCCATCCTATATGATCGGAGATCCCGTGAAGTAGGATTGGCGAAACAAGCTTTTGGTTAATCGGGAGAGAGTACCTTTATAGACCCACTCCATTGGAGATGCAATTCTCTCTAAATCTGTATGGTAGGTTGATTTTATCTTAATGTGTTCTGTGGCTTATTTAAGCAAAGATGTTTGTCCTCTGAGCGATCTTGAAAGAACACACCTATATGAGCCCGATCGCTAGTCACGCCTATGAGATAGGGTAATCTCTAGGAAGCTCATGAATAGGCCAGAGTATGACTTATATGCTCTAACCAGCGGGGATGCTCGCACCTAGTATCGATTAAGGACTTAAGTGAAACTTATTTACACAAACGCCAATTCAAGGCTTAGTCCATTGTGCGATTGTGGATAAGTGTAGCTTCGTTCTAGATGGATGTTCAACCTAACCGGTCTCCATCGAAACACCGATATATTAAAACAATACGTGGATCAAGGAATTTGACATGTGCCCTTGGGATCCGTGGGGATTGTTGGATTTAATATGGGCTAGGCCCAACTTTAATTCTAATTAATTCCTGGAAAATCCCAAAAGGCCCATGTGCATGTGTTAAACCTTTTTAGTCCCATATGGAGAGTTAAAGGGGAGTTACACCAATTTATAAGGTGGAACGTGGGAGTCCTCTTGTGGAATTGGAGAGAGCCAACACACGCTCGCGCTCGCTCGCCTCGCCTCGCCTCGCCGAGCCGTGCCGTGTCGTGTCGTGTCGTGTCGTGCGGTGCGGTGCGGTGCGGTGCGGTGCGTGTGTGTGTGTGTGTGTGCGCGCGCGCGCGTACACAGGCGGGTCGTGTGCGTGCGCGTTTTTCTTTATCTATTCCAGTAACGGTTGCTGTTACTAGTGAGTAATGGCGACCGTTTCTGGCCTCTTGACTAGGCAGTAACGGCTGCTGTTACTAGTGAGTAATGGCGACCGTTTCTGGCCTCTTGACTAGAGAGTAATGGTTGCGGTTACTAGTAAGTAATGGTGATCTGCTTTACGTCCGGTTGTTATATATAGCCATTATCTGGAACAGAGTGAGGCTCTCCAATTCTCTCCATGAAAGACACCACAGTTTTGTTGCTGTCTCCGGCGATCTCCATCTCGGCGAGGCGCGTGTACGATCACACCGGGAGAGCAGGCCTCCGGAACCCTCGTCCTTGAAGGCTTGCACGAGCAAGGGCGAATAAGGTTTTGGGAGCGTTCGCGCGATCGCTCACGCTTCCTCTCCATTCGACTCTGCACTCGCCTACAACCGCACGACTACTACCGCGACGTCCATCGCACGACTACTTACCACTACGCCATGACAAACGGCGATCTCACAAAGACTCCACCGCCGCTTCTTCCACTCATCGCTCCTTCCACCGGATCCGGTATGTCTATTTCATATGTATTGCTTGGTTAGTAATATTACTAGTTGTTACCATGAACACTGTGATAGATATGCTAGTTTCTGTTCTTCTGGATATTAGTATGTCTATAGTATTCTTGCTTACTTGCTTTGTGAAAGTGGCTAGAATATTCATCATGTTTTATCTACTATATTTCTGGATTAAAGTAATTCGAAAAATGCTCTTATTCTCAACAGTTGTTATTTGTCAATCTAGCACTAAGGTAAAGAGAGCTTTCAGAAGAGCACTAACCTGAAGAAGGCTTGGAGGTGCTGCCGCTCTTGGAAAGAAAAATGAATTCTTCAACGTGAAACTATCAAGAAAACAGGGAGCATATTATGTATTTTTTTAGAGGAAGCCAAGAGCTTTCATATTATGTATAAACTGGATGCAGGTAAAGTAAAAAAAAAAACTTTTTTGTAAAGGTGAAAATAAAAAAAAAATGTGTCTTTAAGAAATTAGTAAAAAACTTCCATAGTCCTTTGATAGTCCTATCCGCACTGAAACAAAAAACACTCCTTCGCTGTCAGCTGTAGAAAAAGGAAACAGTAACTATTTCATGAGTGATCGTACCTGTTTTATCTGCAACCCGCTGTCAGCTATCATTGTTTCTGTCTCGTTCAAATTTAAGACAATTTCCTGTATACTAGGCCTGTGATGCCGGTCCGGCATCATGCATTTTAATGCTATATCTATGCATGTCTTCACCTGTTAGCAATATACTTCGAGTGAGCTGTGCCTCAATATTTCCTGTAGCTTTTTCCTCCAATTGTTATATACCTGCAAAATTGGAACATGAAGTTAGAATGATATAGCACATAAAGGTCAAACATAATGTAGTAACTTTCCAAAATGAACTGTTGAAACTGATATAAATGTAAAAAATATATATATTCTTACATGTTGAACAAATTTTCGGCGCGTCATGTCAGCAATACTAGAGTAGCCTTCACGTCCAGTCATTATCTTTACAATTATAACACCCAAACTAAATATGTCATACCCATTTGAGAGTACTTGATGTTTTATGTATTCTGGCGGCCGGTATCCACTGCATGTCATCATATACGTTACAAGTTGTTGCTTAGTTGACTAAAAAAGACAATATAAAATAGCTAGGGAACATTGCGAAATTTGTGCCTTGTGCTAAAGGGTTTGTATCCTATGCAAAGGATGCTTATGCGCAGAGTTAATATCAACCTGACAATTATGTGCAAAGTTAATCTCCGCAAACAAAATCACCGCACGTAATACACTAAGAACAACACCTTTGATACTGGGGCTTCATTGTTGTAGTTGTTTTTTTTACCAAATAAGAGATAGGGCTTGTTTGGATGAACCGAGATCGGCTATAATCCGGGCCCAAACAGCCCATGTGAGCAAAATTCCACACCTAAGCCCATGGCGAAGAAGATTCTAGCCAACTTTACATAGGTCTTGAGGCCACATGTCATGTTAACTTTGCACCTACTTACACCTTAAGCACATTTTACATAGGATACCTACTCATTGCCAAAGACACTAATTGTACAATAAACAAATGAATCCCTAGGCGGCCAGAGAGACAACCTTGTCCCGCAAACTTCTACTTGTAGCCAACTGCCCAAAAAGATTGTTTTGGCATGAGGTATTATTAAGCTCACCTTGTCCCTACAGAATTGATTGTCTTTTTGGTTTTTTCTTCACCGAAGAGCCTTGACAAACCAAAATCTGCAATTTTTGGCACCATGTTCTTATCTAGCAATATATTACCAGGTTTTAAGTCCAGATGCCATATAGGTTTATCCAATCCCACACGAAGATAGTTTAAACCTTCACAGATCCCCTTAATTATTTTGTAACGCAGATGCCAATTAAGTCCCTCGCATTCATCTGTAAATAACAAAAAACAAATGCTAAAAAATGTTATCTAAAGAATATTTTTTTCATTACATGCTAAATAAAATGCACGTGCGGCACAGAGTGCCATTTTAATTACCAGAAAGATACTCGTCAAGGCTCCCATTGTCAACATACTCGAGGCAGAGGGCCATACGTAAGGTTTTAACAAGACATGATTTCCCCTCGTAATCCATTATTGTTTCCTCTGATTCATTGCAGTAGCCCTTTAGCTCTACAATATTTTGATGCTTGAGCCTCCTAAGGTTCTGGAACTCTTTCTGAAATTCACTATCAGCAACTGCCATGTTACGAAACACTTTCACAGCAATCTCTTCCCCATTTTCATGCACACCCTGCTCAACATCTCTTATTAATTACCAACATTATCTTTTGTGTTACGGTGATGATTTAATAGAAGTGGGGAAACTCTTCCTACCTACCGGTAGCATGACCAGTCATCTTAGGGGTGGGATCCCTGGGTTTGGAGAGGGTTCACCAAGACCCTGATAGTAATCTTTGTGTATATAGTATATCTAGATTTTATGTAGAGTTTGTTTACGTAGTCCTATAATATTTAGACAGTATTCATTATGGATTCTAGAGTTTGTATGGTATCCGTTCAGGATACGTAGAATTCTTTCTGGATATGAATAGTTGTTTGCTATCAATAAAAGGGCACACCTGTAATCAGATTTTGTGAACAAGAGCAATAGAGCTAGAGAAAATCTGAAAAACTGCTGCTGTTCCGGTGGCACAAAAAAATTATTGTGTTCTTGCGTTCACGTTCTAGGGTTCCACTGTATTTGCGCGAGTTCGTCTTCAGTTTGGCACAACAGACCCCTCAGATGTAGAGGGAGGGTGTGTGGCAGCGGCCTAGCGGTGGGGGCGGTGCAACAAGGCGGTTGTGGTGCCACTAGCCTCGTATTCAGAGGAGGGCGGTGGGCACTGACAATGAGAGGCACGACAATGACGGCGATAGACTAATTAGGTTGGCCCAAGCGGTGGGGGCGGGGAAGAAGGGGTGTAGCGGCGAGGTGGCAAGGACACCGCCTTCGATCTGCGGGGTGTGACAGTTGTGGCGGGTGGGAGTTCGCCGGTGTGGGGCCGGGGGTATATGTTTTGTTTGTTGCCCCATTTTATGTTGGAATTAATCTTGTCATCAAGTCTAGTTGTGTCATGGATTAGAGTTTGCCATGCTAGTAGCGCAAGTAGTGGGAGATAGTGGCGCGAGTTAGTGCGTGAGTTACATGTATGTGATTTACTAACGTGTAATGTTGGGAGTTTCTTAGTGGACAGGTTACTAGGAGTTAATGCGTGCGTTAGTGGCAGGTGTGGCTGCATGTGTGCGTGTGTGGCTTATATAAGCCTATGTGATCAGATGTTAAATATGAGATGATAAGAGAAGGAAATAGTTGCAATGTAGTCTTTTGGAATTACCAAAAGAAGCTTCGCATGCTCATCTTCTTCCTTTGTTTCTTGTGTGTTGTTCATGTTTGTGAGGAACGAGAGATAGATAGGAGTTAGACCAACAATTGGTATCAGAGCGAGGAGAAGCTACCTGGTGTGGGCGGAGTAGCGCTGTTTCGAGTGCGGCACGGCCGGGGAATGGCGGTGCGGTGCGACCGGGCAGCGGTGGTGGAGGTTTGCATGGCCATGGCGAGGCTAGCGCGGTGTGCCGGAATTGCATGTGACGTGCGCATCGGCGGCGGCGACGTGATTGCCGTGGAGTAGGCCGACAATGGCAGTCTCCATAGGAAGTGGAGGCTGGCGGCCGCAAGGTGAGGTATTGTGAAGGATAAAGAATAAGAGCATATGGAAAAGCTCTGGGCCTGTCGAATGCCAAAAGTTGTGTGTGTGCTCATGATGTTCTTCTGTTTCCTCCACTTTGAATTAGTTGTGTGTGTGTCCAAGAGCTTAGTAGTATAAGAGAATAGAAGTGTGTTCTCTCCGTGTACTCCTGTCTAGCTGTTGTATATGTGTGTATTCTTGTTTTAGTTGTGTTCATGAGAAAGCATGAGTTCTTGTAGGTATATGGAAGAACTCACTAATGTAAGCTCCGGTCCGAGTCTCCGTCGCCGTCAAGTTGTGTCACCGGCGAAAGATAATTGGAGCTAAGGTAGAGGTCGAAGTCACCGGCGAGGTGTGTCACCAGCGGTGAAGAAGTGAAAGACGTCGGCAAGTTGTGTCACCGGCGGCATGGTCAGCAAGAGAAAGGTAATACTTCTTTGAGATGCGTTGGAAGATCGGCCTTTCAGATAAGAAGTTTGACATGACAAGATTAAGGGGATGATTGTTGGAATTAATCTTGTCATCAAGTCTAGTTGTGTCATGGATTAGAGTTTGCCATTCTAGTGGCGCAAGTAGTGGGAGATAATAGCGTGAGTTAGCGCGTGAGTTACATGTATGTGATTTACTAGCTTGTAATGTTAGGAGTTTCTTAGTGGATAGGTTATTAGGAGTTAATGCGTGCATTAGTGGCAGGTGTGGCCGCATGTGTGCGTGTGTGGCTTATATAAGCCTATGTGATCAGATGTTAAATATGAGATGATAAGAGAAGAAAATAGTTGCAATGTAGTCTTTTGGAATTACCAAAAGAAGTTTCGCATGTTCATCTTCTTCCTTTGTTTCTTGTGTGTTGTTCGTGTTTGTGAGGAACGAGAGATAGATAGGAGCTGGGCCAACATTTTATAACAACCAAATGTGATATGTAATAGGAGTACCTTTTATGGCTATTTCACTACTACAAAACAGGCAATAGTAGACGCCTCATCACAGACGGTTAAAATCGAACTGTTTGTGTTGGGTTTGTCGGGCCTATCACAGACGGTTTGTAATACAAACCGTCTGTGATACTCAGTATCACAGATGGTTCTATTAAAGAACCATCTATGATAGTATCTTCTATTCAAAAACCGTCTGTGATAATCTCCAGTATCACAGACGGTTCTTGAATAGAACAGTCTATGATACTATCATAGACGGTTCTATTAAAAAACCGTCTGTGATACTGGAGATTATCACAGACGGTTTTTTGAATAGAACCGTCTGTGATACTATCACAGACGGTTCGTATCACAAACCGTCTGTGATAAGTGCCTCATCACAGACGGTTGGTGATATGAGCCGTCTGTGATATGTGATCCACAACGCGGGAGTTCAAAATTTTTGAATGCGTGCGCGGGAATTTTGAATGCGTGCGCGGGAGTAGCAGGAATCCTTATATATTAGCACCGGTCTCCTCCTCCTCCTCTAGTCCTCCTCCTCGATCCTCCTCTAGTCCTCCTCCTCCCCGTGTCGGCGTCCTCCCCCTGCACCGGCCTCCTCCCCACGCCATCCTCCTTCCCGTGTCGGCGTCCTCCCTTGCACCGGCCTCCTCCTCGCGCCGTCCTCCTCCCTGCACCAGCCTCCTCCTCTGCACCGGCCTCCTCCCCACGCTGTCCTCCTCCCTGTGTCAGCCTCCTCCCCGTGTTGTGTATGAGTGTATGTGTATCCATGAATCCTGTGTTGTGTATGTCCATCGGCTGGTTGCATTGTGTATGAGTGTATGTCCTTCGGCTGATTGCATTGTGTATGAGTGTATGAGCTTCTGTTGTATATGAGTGTATGAGTGATATCCATGAATCCATGATTCAGTCTAAGACACCGTAGATGAGCTTCTATGATTGTGTTCTATATGCATTTAATATTTTTCTTTTTGCAGTGGAAAAAATTATCACAGACGGTTCTGAATAAGAACCGTCTGTGATACACTATCACAGACGGTTCTAGACACGAACCGTCTGTGAAAAAGATATCACAGACGGTTCGAACTAGAACCGTCTGTGATAGTAGATATCACAGACGGTTCAGAAGTAGAACCGTCTGTGATAGTAGTTATCACAGACGGTTCTACTTTCGAACCGTCTGTGATATCTTTTTCACAGACGGTTTTAAACCGTCTGTGATGACAGAGTCATCACAGACAAACTTTTACAGACGGTTCGAAAATCCGTCTGTGATGACGGTTCCGAACCGTTTGTGATGAGACTATGTGTAGTAGTGTTTGTCAGTTGTGACAATGGATCAAAAAAAAAAAGTGCTGCGCAAAATGTGCAGCAAGTTGGCCCCTCATAGTTACATTGGTTGACCTTTGGTCTAGCACCTGTGTATGGCATCACACGCCACATTCGGCAACGACCCTTCACTTAATTACAGGGTATAAACGAAGCATGGTACTGATCATACCTTGTAAACTACTCCGAACGCACCACTGCCAAGCTTTCGCTCCTCAGCGAAACAATCTGTAAGCTTTTCTAACAATTGGTAGGTTAGCTTCATTGGCTCCGCACTTGTATGCTGTAAATTCTCCCCCATGCTTTTCTTTCTGGTGCAAAGATCCTTTTGCGTAACAGAAAGTATATGAATATTATTTTACATAGAAATAAAAAGCCTAAGAAAAAGTAGTTAACAGCGACTTGTAACATTCCTGTCCTCTGCCACTCGACCTCTCTAGCTTTTGCAACTATGGATGCACAAAATTAAATAGTTACCAATATAAAGTGAAATAGTACTGTATGAAGACACAACACTATCTTACGCACCACATACAGTAAAGATCTGATGAGCTAATGCTTCAGAGAGTATAGAACAAAGTTGTTAATTAATGAACATTGTGTGGTAATTAAACGCAACTGCAATGGAACTTTTGAGAACCATCTGAAACTTAACCAGGAAGTTGTTAAATCAAACCTGAGAATAGAGCAGTTGTAAAGGCACTTACCTGGAGAACAGGAGAAGAAGACCTACAGAGCGATGTATGTAGATCAAGCAACCGGAGCTAGACGGGTTAAGAATGGGCAGCTTGGCCCGGGAAAGGAGGACGGAGTCCGGATCTGAGATTGAGACATCGTAACCAATTTAAAAAGCACGATTAATTAAAAAAGTACGAGATGATGCATTTCGTTTAAAAAACTAACTTGACTCCAGGGCTCAAGGCATGTGATGCTCGACAACTACCTTGATTTGAGAAAAAAAAATGACTTGCGACTCCAGCCATGCATGTGATGGCAGGGCAACATGTGACCAGTGAGAAAGTGTAACATCATGGCCCACATCTCCCTCTCTAATCCCACTTTTCCTTTTTAATCCCATTTCTATTTCTCGTGATTAAACGGGGTATCACACAACTTGAAAACAATAAGCTGAGACCAATATGCGTCGACACAAAGTAAGGCAAGGGGCTAGTCACTAGTGCGTGGCGGGGCTACAGGGATCAAATGTAATGACCGCAACTCTGATCTACGGTCGTTATTGTCTTTGTTGAGGAACCGTTGCTCGCAAGTTCAGTCCGAGCTATTACCTCGTAGACAAATAGAGAATCGTAAAAACGATACAAGAACACAAAAATGAAACAATAGATGAACACAGGTATGAGAGGGGACTGTAGACTTATCTTTATTGCTGTTTCAATAATGAATCTGTACAATGGCTGGGGGGTCCCCCTCCTATATATAGTCTACGGGTGGATGAGGTGCCCACCTGGACCCGGACTCCAAACTGGGTCCGGTTTCTTAACACTCCCCCTTGGGCTCTTATCATTTATGTCCATGCCTCGTTAAAACTCTATAAAAACCCAGTAGGAAATTTTTTTTGGAGAAAGAGTACATGAATCATGTTCTGCTATGCTGCACGAATTGCCTCATTAAAAACCTTAACCGAGAAACTTCAAAAAAACTCGTCAAGGGAAAAAGAGTACAATCCACCCAATTTTATTTAATCTCCAGGATTTGCTCTTTGGGTACTCGATCTTCGTGATCAAGCTTTAGTAATTAGTTTGTGAAGGTTCTCCCCCTGAATTCTGCACTTCTCTAAGTCTCATCATTCCAATTCCACGTACGCACCTTTCAAAACTAGATGCTGGAAGTGACTTAGTGAACAAATCTGCAAGATTTTCACATAACTTAGTATGCAGTACCTTAATTTCATCTATCTTTTGCATTTCATGTGCATAGAAGAACTTGGGGGTTGGTATGCTTTGTGAGAGGACTCTTCACATAACCCATCTGCACTTATACAACACAATCTGCATTATCTTCATAGATAATAGTGGGGGTTTGTGCGGTATTCAATCCACATGACTGCTGGATGTGGTGAATCATTCGCCGAAGCCAAGAGCATTCACGTGCGGCCTGATACAGTGCTATAATTTCTGAGTGGTTCGTCGAAGTTGATACCATACTTTGCTTAGACGATTTCTATGAAATTGCAGTTCCACCACACAAGAAAACATAGCCTGTTTGCGACTTAGTCAGATCTGTGGTCCGACAGTACCCAAAGATCTGCATAGCTTGATCATTGTTAGGTCTTGGTTCTTTCAGAGAATGTACCAAGATCTTTACTTCTTTGGAGGTATCGGAAGACGTCCTTTATTCCCTGCCAATGCCTTTTGGTAGGTTCTGCACTATACCTTGCTAGTAGGTTCACTGCAAATACAATATCCAGTCTAGTACAGTTTGCCAAATACATGAGTGCTCCAACTGCGCTCAAGTATGGGAATTCCGGTCTCGGGACTTCCTCTCCCTCTTCTCTAGGTCTGAACGGGTCCTTATCTTGCTGCAAGGATCTCCCGATCATTGGCACTTTCGAGGGATATGCTTTTTCAAAGCCGAACCTTTCCAACACCTTCTGAGTGTAGGTTGACTGATGTACTAATATCCCTTCAGGGGCATGCCCAAGCTGCAAGGCTAGACAATATTTGGTTTTCACCCAAATCTTTCATTTCGATCTCCGACTTCAGGTAAGCTCTTACTTTCTTAATATCCTTCAGGGTTCTAATGATATTCAGATCATTTTCATACACTGAGATTATACAAAATCCATTCTGGGATCATCGTATAAATACACAGAGATTATTCTCATTTTTCGTGTAGCCTTTCTTGCATAGAAAGTCGCTTCAAGCGATTATACCACATTTTGCCTGATTGCTTAAGTTCGTACAATGACTTTCTGAGTTTCACAATGTACATATTTCTATTTGCTCTATCTTGGTTCGGGACAAGAATACATTCAGGTATCTTCATATAAATGTCTGAATCCAATATTTCATAAAGGTATGCTGGTACCCCATCCATCAATTTCACTTCTAACTTCAAGTTCACTGCCGTTGAGATAAATATCTAAAGGGAGTTCCGCCCATGATCGGGGAATAGGTTTCTTCATAATCATCTCTTGGATGTTCAATGAAACCTTATGCAACGATCCTTACTTCTTTTCATTTCTCTTTCGAACAAATATCCACTTATGCCTCTACTGGTGCACAAGGAGGCGTGCGACTCTGTGTCCAAACGTCCTTCTTTTATTCAGAGAGAATAATTCAGTTTCTATTGCCTTCTTCCAATCTGATCTTTTCTTTCATTCAGCGAGCGATGCAGGCTCTAGATTAAGATTGATGATTGTGGCAAGTTTCTTTGCAAAGTAAATGTCGACATTGGCTGTTGTCATATTCAAAGATTCTCTCGAGGTCATAAAGTTTATAACTATTTCTTCAAAAAGACGATTCTTCTAATGATTCTACTTGCTCACCGCTGCTTTCAATTGCGGGGGCAAGTCCCTTTAGTTTTTTAGCTTCGATGTGTGTGCACACATCCATGCTGATGTCTCCCTTCATGGGGATGTTCAATTCTGGTATGCCTTTCCTAAAGTTTCTGTACCAATATGTCAGACCCGGGATTAATTTCCTAGATCCTCTGTGCATTTCTGAACTAGTCCCATGATCAGTAGCTAGTTCACACAGTAAACAAATATGATAGCAAAATTATATCACAACTTTATTAATAATCAACAGAGTTTATTACAAAAGAGGCTTACAAGCCAGCAATAAAGAACACAGCGAAAGACGAAGAAGTAGTAGGGTCCAGCAATCTGCCACAGGCAATCGACTGGGGTAGCGGCCTAGTCGTCGAGATCCACACTGGTTGCAAGGTCCTTCTCCTCTGAAATTTTATTTGCATAAAGCAAGGTGAGCACAACTTCCGTGCTCGCAAGTTACACCCGTCAAATAGCAGAATGACATGCATTTATGGATGTAACAAAGGATGGCTTAGTGGTTGATTTGCATAAAGCAGTATTTTCTTTAAATACTTGTACTAAGTTCCAAGGCAATTATTTCATAACTAAAATTTATTTTTATAAATTCTCAATTTTATAGTCAGATAACATTCACACATGAATGGTGAAGGATACCCTCCTATCACATGGCTTCCCGCCCAATTCCCATTTGGATAAACCAGTTTGAAGAAAACTTTTCAAACAAAACCAAAGTCTAACTTTGAGCAGTTCTGCTAGCATGTCCATAACCGTGGACACAGCTATTCGAATAGTTTTACACTCTGCAGAGGTTGTACAACTTTACCCACAAGAGATAATCAATTATAATGTTCGTCTGGCACACTTCCATAGGTGTGCGACTAAATGATTATCACGAGGCCTTTACAATGTTCTGTCTTAATGTATTTATGCCCGCTAAGGTTTCTCTACCATCGGACTGGCCATCCTCCGGAAGCCTCCTCTTGCGCCAGATGGGTCTACTGTCTGACCAACACCCATACCAACAACATAGCACAAATGACACTACGACATCACAAATTATTTAGCCAAGTCCCGCCCATACAGGACATGTGGTAGTACGGTAAGGCATAGCATCATGCACTCGAAGACCGGTCCTTAACTGACTTGGGCGTCTTCCAAATAAAACCCTGGGCCTTAACCCTAACCAGATTAAGCCCGTGCATAAACCTGCACCCACCAATCATCCATTTCGCCCGAGTCCAAACCCATTTTTATTTCATTTTCTAAGTCATTTATAAACTTCCATAACACACCAATGTCATGGATATAATTTAAACAACAATTGATTTTTGGTTGAAATTCCCAAATTAAACCTGTTTGGTCTATAAGCATGGCTAAGCAGTACATTTTTTCAAATGATCCTAGTTCATACTATCGTATCAACCAGGTTTTATCTAGGGTGACAATATGTTTGATTCAATATCAACATTGGCCATACAAAGGATTTAGGTATAATTATGAATTTAAAACAGGGATTTAAATTACTGAATATAAATACGCATGCAGTAATAATTTAAAAATAGAATATAAATAATTTAAAATAATGGGATCAATATGATCAAGGGTATAACTTGCCTTGCTCGATGAGGTGACGTTGTTTTTCTTAACAGATCACCTTAACAGATCGTCTGGTGTTGGGGTGACGTTGTTTTTCTTAACAGGTCACCTAGTACTCACAAGTACTATCTTCGGGTGGTCTAAGTGTACGATCACGATGATCATACAATTAAAATCAATCCTCTTAGGTTGCTCTTCAAACGGCGTCGAAATCTGACTCTCCGAAGTCGTCGAAATCTAACGTGAAAATAAGCCAAATTTAAACTAAATTCAAATAACAACTCAAATGAACTCCAAATTAAATAATTTTGGTTTAGTTAGCTAGATCTTGAATTTAGACAAATTTAGAAATTTGAATCACCCGAATCGGAGTTCGGATGCAAAAGATATGGGCTTCGGAAGATTGGAATTACATGAAATGATGGATTTAGGATCTACCAGGATTATTGATCAAAAGAGATCAAAATTAAATAATTTTGGTGTGGTTGGCTAGATCTTGATTTTATAGGAATTTAGGAATTTGAATCGACGAAATCGGAGTTCGTATGAGGGAGAACGAACCCCGGGAAGTTCTAAATCTAAATAAATCCTAAAATCAGATTTTATTGAATTTCCCGAATATTTTTCTAAAGGAAAATCGATTTATTGCACAGGCTGACGTCAGCGCTGATTTTCAGAATTTAAAAGAAATTAAAATAATCCCTGTCATGCGGGCCCCACGTGTCATAGACACGGTCCATGTGGACCAAGTCCACGGCCTGTTTGCTCGGAAGGGGGTGTGGACACGGCTGAGGTGGCGCCACGCAGGCAGGTCTGGCGACGTGGCGCCCATGTGGCGGCGAGGTGGCGCCACGTTGGTGTGTACGTGGCCGAGACACGGTGGTAAAGCCGACGCCGGCGCAGGGACTGCTAGTCGCCGGCGTCACGGTGCGCGGCGGCGGGCGGTGATGTGCGCTGTCAGACCCGGGTATTAATACACCCAGATCCTCTGTGCATTTCTGAACTAGTCCCATGATCAGTAACTAGTCCACACAGTAAACAAAATGATAACAAATTCATATCACAACTTTATTAATAAATAACAACAGAGTTGATTACAAAGGAGGCTTACAGGCCCACAATAAAATAAACACAGCGGAAGACGAAGAAATAGTAGGGTCCAGTTAATCTGCCACAGGCAATCGACTAGGGAAGCGGCCTAGTCGTCGAGATCCACATTGGTAGCAAAGTTCTTCTCCTCTGAAATTTGTTTGCATAAGCAAGAATGAGCACAACTTCCGTGCTCGCAAGTTACACCCGTCAAGTAACAGAATGACATGCATATATGGATGTAACAAAGGATGGCTTATAAAGTTATTTGCATAAAGCAGTATTTTCTTTAAATACTGGTACTAAATTCCAAATCAGTTAATCTATAACTAAAGTTTATAAAATTCTCAATTTTATAGTCAGATAACGTTCACACATGAATGGTGAAGGATATCCTCCTATCACATGGCTGTTTGCCTAATTCCCAATTGGATAAACTAGTTTTGAAGAAGTTTATTTTCAAACAAAACCAAAGTCTAACTTTGAGTAGTTCTGCTAGCATGTCCATAACCGCGGACACGGCTATTCGAATAGTTTTACACTTTGCAGAGGTTGTACAGCTTTACCCACATGACAAGACTTCTCTAGTTTGTCCGGCATATATCTATGCCACTGCTCACTACCGTGGTAAGCAGTCTAGAGCACGTGTCGAGGCCTTTACAATGTTCTGTCTTAATGTATTTATGCCCGCTAAGGTTTCGCTACCATTGGACTGGCCATCCTCCGGAAGCCCCCTCTTGCGCCAGATGGGTCTAATGTCTGACCAACGCCCATACCAACAACATAGCACAAACGACACTAAGACATTACAAATTATTTAGCCAAGTCCCGCCCATACGGGACATGTGGTGGTACGGTTAGGCGTAGCATCATGCGCTCGAAGACCGGTCCTTAACTGACTTGGGCAACTTTCCAATAAAACCCATGGGCCTTAACCTAACCAGATTAAGCCCGCATGAACTCGCACCCACCAATCATCCATTCCGCCAAGTCCAAACCATCATTTTATTTTATTTTCCAAGTCATTTGTAAAACTCCCATGACACACAGATGCCAAGGGTACAATTTAATCAATAATTGATTGATGGTGAAATTCCCAAAAACAAGTTTGGTCTAATGAAGATGGCTAAGCAATACGTTTAAATGATCCTAGTTCATACTATCGTATCAACCGTGTTTGATCTAGGTGACAATGTGTTTGATTCAATATCAACATTGGCCATACAAAGGATTTTAGGCATAACTATATATTTAAAACAGGATTTTAAGATACTGATATAGATAAGCATGCAGTAATAATTTAAAACAGAATATAAATAATTTAAAATAGTAGGATGAATATGATCAAGGGTATAACTTGCCTCGCTTGATGAGGTGATGTTGTTTTTCTTAACAGATCACCTTAACAGAACTTCTCGTGTTGAGGTGACGTTGTTTTTCTTAACAGGTCACCTAGTACTCACAAGTACTATCTTCAGGCCTAGTACTCACAAGTACTATCTTCAGGTAATCCAAGTGTACGATCACGATGATCATACAGTCAAAATCAATCCTCTTATGTTGCTCTTCAATAAATCGATTCTCAAGTCGTTGATGATCACACATCAAAATCAATCTTCTTATATTGCTCTTCAATTGGTGTCGAAATCTGATTCTCCGAAGTCGTCGAAATCTAATCGTGAAAATACGACCAATTCAACTCAAATCCAAATAAATCCAAAAAGACAGATCAAATTAACTCCAAATAGAAGTATTTTACTTTAGTTAGCTAGATAATAATTTTATGCGAATTTACAAATTTGAATGGACTAAAACGGAGTTCGGAAGCAAAAGATATGAATTTTATAAGATTGAAATTACATGAAAGGATAAATTAGGGTTTAAAGGAATTGCAGGTCAAATGAACTCAAAATCAAATGATTTTGGTTTAGATGGTTAGATCCTGATTTTATATGAATTTAGGAATTTGAATGGACGAAATCGGAGTTCGTATGAGGGAGAACGAACCCCGGGAAGTTTTTAAATCTAAATAAAACCTAAAATCAGATTTTATTGATTTTCCCGAATTATTTTTCTAAAGGAAATCCTAATTATTGCGCAAGCGTGATGTCAGCGAGGGAAAAATGATTTTCCCGGCCGAATTATTTTTGTAAAGGAAATCTTTTGAGACAGTGACAGGTGGGCCCCCCAAGTCAATGGACTGGGTCCATGGGTGGGTCAACGGTCCATGGTGGACTCGGCTCATCGCAACAGTGCGGGGTGCGGGTGTGCTGGCGGTGCGTGGTGGCGTGGCGCGACGCGCGCTGCCGCGAGGTGGCGCACGCGTGGCTCGAGGTGGCGATGATGTGGCGACGCCACGCCACCGACGGTGAACACACTGGCCGGTGGCGAGCTCGATCGTGAGCTCGCCGCGAACGCGCGCGAGTGGCGGAAGTGGATGGTATCAATAGAGAGAAAAGGCGACGGGGAGCATGAGGCTCACCTTGACGACGCTCGAGCACGGAGAAATCACCGGCGGCGAGGGAAGAAGCGGCGGCGCTTGCGGCTCGACGGCGAGGAAGGGGCTCCGGTGGTCCTTAGGCCGAGCTGGTGCACGCACGGAGTAGGCGACGGTGGCGCGATGTCGTTGGTGTGGTCGGCGGGGACGCGGCGGCGATGTCGGCTCCGGAGTCGGGGAAGAAAGGGTGCCCGGCCGAGTTTCTTCAAACTCGAATTCCGGCGAAACCGAGAGGGTGAAGGAGAAGTGGGTGGCGGGAACGGAATGAGGGAGGAAAGGGGCACCGCATGCTTCCTTTTATAGGGGCGGAGGAGGTCGGGAGTGGGAGATCGTGGCGTGAGTGTGGCGGCGGCCGTTACGACGTGCGGGCGAACCGGCGAAGTAAAGAGAGGGGAAAGTGGGGCGGCGTGATGAGGGCTTTTGAATGCGCACGATGACGAGGAGAGTGGGGGAGTGAAACAGGCGGTAACGGAGCTCCCGCGCGGCGATAATGGCGGGGCACGCGGCGTCGTGGGGAAGAAGAAGAGGACGGGAAGAAGAAGGGGTCGGCGGCCGTTGGATCGCGATCCTGTTTCTCCCTTCAACTGTTCTGCACTCTGCGATGTGTCGGAGGAGAGCTAGGAGGAGCCGAACCGGGTGAAGCCGTAGGTGGCAGCGCATGGAGCTGGGGGGCGAACCGAACCAGGGCGGCAGCGGCAGCGGTCAAGAGTGGTAGCGTCGGTAGGCGCAGGGAGAGGGGCCGAGCCAAGAGCCCATGAGCCAAAGTTTCTTTTGGTTGGAGAAGAAATGGGGGGAGAGACAGATGAAGCAAAGAAATAAAATGGGGAAGAGGAAAGCCACGTGGATCATTGACTGGTCAAAACCGCCCTCGAACGCATGGAGGGACTATTTTTGCCCGGTATCTAAACTTTGAGGTGCGTTATATCTGGTATTTTAGTTGAGGGACCAAAATTAATCATCGTGTATAGTTGAGGGGTGAAACTCGTACTTAATCCTTAAGAATAATACACTCTTAACACGAATATTTATCGTCAACTCTTCCATTATAAAGCCCCCAAAGATTGACCAAATTTTTCCATACTACTTTTTCATCCCATCTTCAAAATGAGAGCATACCAAAACCAGACAACCTCACTACAACAACAACTTTACTTTAGAAGGGATCTACTTCACAATTGAAAAGGTCCTACCAAAACCCTTTCATCAAGGACACGTTATCATCCGACTATTTCACAATCATGTGGGCATAAGCCACCTATTAAATTATATCAGTTCAACTCTTAGTGATGCTCAACACCAAACTTCAACACACAACAATTGCATTCCAACTATCGTTGTTATCAACTGGCTTCATTATGAAGTCTAGTTGCTACCTACTTTTCTTGCCAAATCATATGGATATTTACAAACACATATTCAATTGTTCCTCCTCATATTTAGATTTGGGCAAAATCACACTAAAACTTCAAGAATCGAAATCTTCCATCGATCAAAAGTCTCAACAACACTACAACCAAATTCATCCTATCATTCTATATAGAAGAACTATCTAGAACTCATCCCATAAATTCTAAATCCATCGTTATTCAATCCCTTCAACCTTTTGTACACAATTCCAACAATCAATTATACCGAGGAATATGTAATCTAGCAACCATATAAATCTATAGAAAAGATAACCCCACGAATAATATCTACTAAAGCAACAATATAGCATCTCCTCAAGTTTCCCTTTTCCACACAATTAGATTAATCCATTGGGACCAAATAATCCAACAAGTTTAGCAACTAAACAATGTTAATGACCAAACCAGCTCATCAATGTTCCATACTTCTTAATAACTCTTTTGACTCCAATTAGGTATGGACATACTCTTAGTCACTACTCATAATTACAGTTAATCAGGAACCAGTAGAAGACAACATCAACTTAATCAATTTCACTTCCACGGTTACTAATTAAGATTAATTATGCATCACACCATTGACTCAACTTGATACCCATACCATATCAATTTATTTGATTACAATCTCTGACCTAACTATAAGAAGACATCACAAAAGGATTTTAAAACTTTCCTTCGGAAAAGAGATGCATTAAACTTCAACACTTGTAATAATCCAAAAGAAATACATAGAGCCAAAGCTTTTACATGTTAATGAAATTGCAACATAAAACTTTCATTATTGAAAATATCAAACAAAATAAATGAGTCATATTTTCCAATAAGAAAGATGGGACAACTATGGAAATATCAATCTCACTAATTAACAATGATCACGAGTAGCAAAAGCAACTCAACAGTCAGAAAAAAAAACAATAATTATTTCAGAGAATAATTAGAGACCTATTGAAACCCATCAACTACAAGGAAATACTAACTCAAGAGAAATTCATCAACCACGACTAGATAAGAATTGGCCAAATTTAAACACAAGGAAGAGAACAACTTTTCTAAAGAACCTCACTCTCAACACCTGTAACTAAGTTACCCGGGGTAACCACTTCACTATCCCCAAACCACGTACGGTGGCATAACCTGGCAATCCCCAAGGCTATAACCACGACCTCTACCTCTCGACATCCGCTACCATCACGCATAACCAATAAAATCAATTACAAGTATACCAAATCATCTCATAACATGAATCATCGATACAACATAATGAAAACGTAAATGCAATGCTTGACCCATCCCATCCTGTTGTGCACCGGTGTGTCAAGTTTTAAGTTAATTGACCATTAGCAAATTTTAACAAATTAAGTTACCTAAATTGTTAACCTATTCAACACGGACCTAAAGCCCGCTCTGATACCAACTGTAACACCCTAGCTATGTGGAAGTCAAGATGTAACTTAGACTAACAAGCCAAAACTCGAAACTATAAGTTCCTTAATAAAATTAACAACGAACGACGGCTAGACAATGACTAAACATTTCTAGTAACAATGCTACAATAAAGATTTCAGCAAGTAATTAGAACCAAAACCACATTTATTACGTCTCAAGCAAGATCATAAGCATCATGGATATCATCCAACTAGATTGAGACAACATCTAATATTTGAAAATCTGAAAGAAACCATTTGAAATACCAAAATACCAATTATTACATTAATTGTTTCTAAATCCAAAGAAGGTAATGGAACTATTATGTTGGTAGTGGAGTGTGCAACAACGTGATATGCATCTGTGAGCTACTTTCCCCAATGAATGTCGTCCTCGATAGTCACCTAAACAATAAAAGCAAGAGTGAGTCCAAGACTCAGCAAATACAATTGAATATCATAGGAAACATCGAATCAAGATAGTTCATTCTCAATATATCGAATACATATGAAAATGCTATGCACTTGATGCAAAACATGCATATGACTTCCACTTCTCTTCTGTATATACCGATATAGCCAGTGAAACACCCGTCGGTGTTCACTCAGGTCCGCATTATCAAAATGCCGTGATCCAAGGCCCGTATGAAGAATCTTTTATATGGGGATCCAATTGCCCATACTGAAATTATGGGGATCTCAATACCTACTCCCATGGGTGAAACATGAATGCTTGAAATGAAGGTAATGAAATGAATGAATTCTCCCATACTTGAAATTCGAAAAAAAAAATAAACAGAAGGATGTAAAGAATAGTAATACTCATACTTCATAAGATTTAACCAAATCATAGTCATATAACTAATTTAAACGAACAACATTCAAGATGACTCAAAATGTACTTGCCTTTCGTGTTATGTCAAGTTGGAAGGTACAGAAGGCGAAACCAAACCCAAGGTCACTCTGCCTACAATAAATACTTTACTCAAAATAAGTTTTGACAAGATAGAACAACGCTATTCGCAGCGCTCTAAACCGCACTCCCAAAAACCCATAATTCATACTTTTAATCTACTGAAGTGAAACGACAAACTAGCAGTAACTTAAAATTGGACAACGACCTTCTAAAATACATATCTCCCATTCTGCTAATCATAAAAAAGGCATTTTCAGTTTCTTTGGAAAGGTTACGAAATAGTCTACAAAAGTGTAGTTGGCCAGATTCTCAAATTTCACCTTTAACTAATTTTAACAAACAGATCAAAACAACTATCAGAAACTAACAGACATTCTGGGCAGAAGAATTAAAATAGCCATAACTTTCACTTGGCTAATCCAAAAATTGTGTTCTTTAACATTATGGAACGATTGGCACCAAATGATGGCCAACCAAGCCCAACTGATTAATCTACTCGCGTAATCAATCAACAACACACAGAACATGCAAGTAGCAGCAGTAGCTCAACCTTAAGCTCATGCTCTAGCTCCTCCAAGGGCCAACATATCAGAGTTCATGAGGGTGCGTCCTCCAACTTTCTCCAGCAGCACCAAGCCAATGGAGGCTGATGATTGGCTTAGGGCAATTGGCAAGAAACTGGATATGGTCCAGTGCACTGATCGCGAGAGGATTCTGTTCGCTTATCATCAACTGAATGGATCAGCATCAAAGTGGTGGGACAATTTCACTCAGTCTCACGTAGATGCTCAAACCATCTCTTGGGACGAGTTCGTGCAGGCTTTCCACCAGGCACACATCCCATCAGGCATGGTGACCCTGAAAAAGAGAGAGTTCTGCTCCTTGCGCTAAGGAAGCCGCTCTGTAAATGAGTACTTACACAAGTTCAACCAGTTAGCTCGCTATGCGCTTAAAGATGTTGCAACTGATGAGGCCAAGCAAGAATGTTTCTTGGAAGGACTCAATGATGACCTCTCTGTTTGCCTCATTGCTCAAGACTACACCAACTTCCAACAATTGGTGAACAAGGCTATCTGCCATGAGGGCAAGCACCTAGAAGTAGAGAATCGCAAGAGAAGGATGGCATCCCAGAAGTTCAACTCTCGGGGTTTTCCCAAGCCCCGCACCACTCAGCCTCAGCCACCTCAGCAAGGGAAATTCTAATCCTCTCCATCCAAAGCACCTGTGCCAGCTCAGCACCCAATCAACTCCGGTTTCTGCAACACTTCTCCTGGAGGCCAGTTTCAGAAGAAGGCACCTACCTCCAATGCAGGAGTTACTTGCTTCTATTGCAATGAATTAGGACACTATGCCAATAAATGCCTGAAAAAACAGCAAGCAGCAACCCCAACTCGACCAAATCTGGGAGTTTCAGCACCTGGCAGCGCTCTAGTGGTAAAGCCACCAGTTCAGTTCATGAAGGGATGTGTGAATCACGTCACAGCTGAAGAAGCTTAGGGTACACCAGATGTGGTCCTTGTTACGTTCCTTATCAATTCAGTACCAGCATCAGTTTTATTTGATTCAAGAGCTTCGCATTCTTTTATTTCAAATAAGTTTGTGGAAAAATATGGGTTATTTATCTCTCCCTTAGTTAACCCTATGTTAATCCATTCTCTAGGCTCGGAAATGAGGACTAGTTCCCTATGCCCAAATCTTACCTTGAAAATATCAGGAGTACCCTTCGTGACAGACTTAATAGTCTTGCACTCCCAAGGATTGGATGTGATTCTAGGAATAGATTGGCTAGCCAAGAATCAAGATCACATAGACTGTGCCAATAGGTCTATCACCCTCACAAATGAATAAGGAATTCAAGTAGAATTCAGACCCGCGACCTCTGTTAGAGAAAGTACTATCCTGACCAGTTTGAACGAAGTGAAGTTAGAAGACATTCTAGTGGTTAAAGAATACCCGGATGTATTCCAGGAGGAATTACCCGGAATGCCACTGGATAGGGACATCATGTTCCTAATTGACCTAGTCCCAGGGATGGCCCTAATTTCAAAGAGACCCTACAGAATGCACGCAAATGAGTTAGCAGAATTGAAGAAACAGATCGAAGGATTGCAAGACAAGGGTTATATTCAACCAAGTTCGTCACCTTGCGAAGCACCAGTACTATTTATCAAAAAGAAAGATAATAGTATGAGGATGAGTGTGGATTACAGATCACTCAATGAAGTCACAATCAAGAACAAGTATCCGTTACCCAGAATCGACGATCTCTTTGATCAGTTGAAAAGAGCAAGTGTTTTCTCCAAGATTGACTTAAGATTCAGTTATCATCAGTTGAGGATCAGGCCAGAAGGCATACCAAAGACTGCTTTCACCATAAGATATAGACTGTATGAGTTCACAGTGATGTCATTCGGTTTGACCAATGCACCAACTTATTTCATGAATATGATGAATAAGGTATTCATAGAATTCTTGGATAAGTTTGTGATTGTATTCATTGACGACATTCTTATCTACTCAAAGGATGAAGAAGAACATGAGAAGCATCTCATGGCAGTTTTGGAAAGACTCAGGGAGCAGCAGCTTGACACCAAATTCAGTAAAAGTGAATTTTGGCTAAGCCAAGTAGCTTTTCTCGACCACATCGTGTCAGCAGGAGGTGTTGCATTAGATCCTGCCAAGGCCGAAGCTGTAATGGATTGGAGGCAACCCAAATCTGTTACAGAAGTAAGGAGTTTTCTCAGTTTAGCTAGTTATTACCAAAGGTTTATCGAAGGTTTCTCCAAGACAGCTAGACATATGACTCAGCTTTTGAAGAAAGAGAAGAAGTTTGAATAGACAGATGCTTGTGAGCAGAGTTTCCAGGGGTTGAAGGAAAGACTGGTTTCTACACCTGTGTTAGTCTTACCTGACATCCATAAGGACTTTGAGGTTATCTGTGATACCTCTCGTCAGGGTCTTGGATGTGTGCTGATGTAGGAAAGTAAAGTAGTGGCTTATGCATCTCGCCAACTGAGGCCTCATGAAGGGAATTACCCGACACATGATTTAGAATTAGCCGCAATTGTGCATGCCTTGAAAATTTGGCGGTACTACCTCATCGGTAATCGCTGTGAGATTTTCATGGATCACAAAAGCTTGATATACATCTTCACTCAGTCAGAACTCAATCTTAGGAAAAGGAGATGGTTAGAACTGATAAAAGATTATAACCTTGGAATCCATTATCATCCAGGCAAAGCAAATGTAGTGGCAGATGCTTTGAGTCGAAAAGGGTATTGCAATACTATGATGGTTTAGGAGAGTCAGCCAAGATTGTATAAAGAATTGAGGCATCTGAATCTAGAGATTGTTAATCAGGGTTGTGTAAGCACTTTAGATGTTCAGCCAACCATTCAGAGTCAAATCAGAGAAAATCAGAAAGAAGATGAAGATATCAAAGAAATAAAGAAGAACATGAGAAGAGGCAAAGCCCTAGGATTTTCTGAGGATGAGTAAGGTACAGTTTGGTTCAGTAACTGCATCTGTGTACTTGATCACCAAGAAACAAAGCAGTTGATCCTAAAGGAAGATCATGAATCACCTTACTAGGATCTAAAGGAAAAGTATTGGTGGGTCAGTATGAAGCAACAGATTGCTGAATTTGTTGCACCCAGTGATGTATGCCAAAGAGTCAAGGCAGAACAACAAAGACCCGCTAGTTTGTTGCAGCCATTTCCAATTCCCAAATGGAAGTGGGAAGAAATTGGTATGGACTTTATCACTAGACTTCCTAGCACCCAATCAGGATATGATTCCATCTGGGTCATGATTGACCATTTGACTAAAGTGGCACACTTCATTCCCGTCAAGACCATTTGCAAAAGTAGTAAATTGGCAGAGTTGTATATGGCTAGGATCGTTTGTCTACATGGAGTGCCCAAAAAGATAGTGTCTGACAGAGGATTGCAGTTCACACCTAGATTTTGGAAGAGCCTGCATGAAGCATTGGGGACCAGACTCAACTTTAGTACAGCATATCATCCCCAAACAGATGGACAGACGGAACATGTACACCAGATTTTGGAAGACATACTTCGAGCATGTGCTATAGACTATGGGAAGAGCTGGGATCAGAATCTTCCTTATGCAAAGTTTTCGTACAATAACAGCTATCAAGCCAGCTTGCAAATATCTCCATTTGAAGTGTTGTATGACAGATAGTGTAGAACACCTCTCCTTTGGGATCAAGTGGGAGAACACCAGTTCTTTGGACCTAAATTGATTAAGGATGCTGATAGTAAAGTAAGAACGATAAGAGAATGATTGAGAGTGGCTCAATCCTGATAGAAAAGTTATGCTGACAATCGTCGCAGAGAATTATCCTTTGAAACAGGAGATTTTGTCTATCTCAAAGTAACTCCACTCAGAGGAGTGTGAAGATTTCAGATCAAAGGAAAACTCGCACCAAGATTTGTTGGTTCATACAAGATTTTGGAATGAAGAGGCGGAATTGCCTATCAATTAGAGCTACCAACATCTTTATCTGCAGTTCATAAAGTCTTCCACGTATCGCAACTGAAGAAGTGTCTTTGAGTTCTAACAGAGCAAACACCACTTAAGAGCATCGATCTTCAAGAGGATCTCACCTATGTGGAGCAGCTAATCAAGATACTTGATATCACAGAGCATGTTACCAAAAGCAAGATCATCCGTTCGTGCAAAGTCCAATAGAGTAACCACTCAGAAGAAGAAGCCACCTAGAAATGAGAAGAAGATCTGAAAGTCAAGTATCCCCACCTTTTTGCTGGCCAAGTCTAAATCTCGAGGTTGAGATTCCCTTAAGGGGGTAGGTTTGTAACATCCCAGTTTTTAGGGCTTTTTTAAAAATTTCAAAATTAAAATTAACCATTTTAGAAAATAAAAAAATTTAATATGAATAAATCCAACTTCAATTAATTCAAAATTTTATTTATTTGGGTTTTTTTGGTATTTGAAGTCTAAAAGGGTATTTCAAAGTATTTTCTTGAATTTTCTGGGTTGTATAAAGGCCTTTTCTATTTTCTTGAAGTTTAAATTAATTTGTGTGCAACACCAAAATCTAAATTCAAGTTGTACATAATTTTATTAAGTTCAAAATGATTCAAGGAATTTTTTTGTATTTTTCTTGAATTTTTGGACTTTATTTACTATTTTCTAAAATCCAATTTGATTTGTTGTGTTTTCTGTAAATGAAAAACCAATTAAAATTCTGGAAATTATGTTGGGCCGAAAGCCTTAGCTCCCAGCCCCATCTCCTCCTCTCCGGCCCCCTCAGCCCATCTCCTCTCGCGCCAGCCCGCCTCCTTTCCCCCTCCTTGTCTAACCGACAAGCGGGGCCCACTGTCAGCCTCCCTTGTGCTTCTCCTCCTCCCTTTTCTTCTTCCCGTTGCCACCCCATGCCGACCGTGCGCCCACGCCGCGAATCTCGTTAGCACGCCTTCGCACAACCTTGCTGCTTCCGTCAACGGGCATTAAATGCTAGATTTCTCGTCCCCTCCCATTCCCCCTACTTTCTCCCTCTCCTGCCCCCATCCCATCCCGCGCCATGCCCTACGCCAGCAAGAGCATCACCGCACGCCCGTGCCTTCATCCTCCTAACCTGCTCCTCCTTGGCGCCAATAAAGGTGAGCACCACACGCCCCTCCTCCTCTTTCTCCCCCATTCTCCTCTTCTCTCCCCCTCTCTATGCACCGTATTTCGAGGTTGAAAGCTCCATGACCGAAGCCCGTGCCGCCGTTGATTCCGACGTTGGCAAGGGTAGTCTAGTGACATCGACCCCACCTTCGGCACTGGCTCATCACGTTCTACCTGTTGCGCTTCTCGCCTTCACTGGGAACCTACTGCGCCGCTGTCGCCACCTTCGTCCTCCACTCGCCGCCACCCAACTCCTCGTCGCTCGCCACCTCATCGCACTCCTTCGCTACAAACCCGCGCACTAGGTTCGACGAAGCAGTACCCCCCCTTTTTCGCAAACCCGTTGGGCTCGTGTAACATCCCAATTTTCTGAGGTTGAAAAAACTTTTAATTAGTTAGTAGGGAGAAAAGTCACCATTTGATTTTATTTGAAATTAATTCAAAAGCTTAATATTGGACTTTAGAATCAAAAGCATTTAATATGAATAAACTCAACATGAACTTTAGCCAAAACTATTTTATTTGGGTTCTATGTGCTTAGATATATTTTCTAGATTTTTCTAGAATTTTTCTAAGTTCATTTGCTATTTTTTATTTCTTATTTGAATTTCTGGTATTTTCTAAAATAGAAAAGCTAATTAAAATCTCAGAAAAGCTCTTGGGCCGAAACCCAGCCCAAAACCCCCTTTGGCCCAGCCCTGTTCAGCCCACCCCCACGCACGCGAGCCCACCTCCCTCTAACAGGTGGCCCCCGTGTGTCAGCTCCCCTCCTCTCTCCTCACGGGAGCGCGCTAAACCTCAGCCGTCCGATTCTCGTTGAACGGTCCGAAGGAGTTCAGTTGTTCGAGGGACCCGAACGTCATCAACTATTTTGAGTCGTTCGATCTTGATTTTGAGCCGTTCGATCTTGATTTTGAGCCGTTCGATCAAGATCGAACGGCCAGATGTGGCTAAGGCGTCGGGTGGTCCGAACGTCCCTTTCTTTTGGACCCTCCGATCTGGTTTTGACGGCCAGATCTTGTTGGAGTCCGTTTGCACACGCGCCTCCGTTTCGCTGACGTGTGGGCCCCACGCCCCGTCGTCCTTCTTGCGCCTGGCTTCTTCTTCGCAAGCGGTCGTGCCCGTCCGCCATTGCCGCCTTCTAGAAGCTCGTACGACAACGGAATTTTCCTAACCAAAACCTTCTAGATTTTCATACCAAACTCAATCTCTATCTTCTCCGCATCTTTTGGGATAAAAATCTTATCCCGATTCCGTTTCAATCCCCATTTTCTTGCGAGGCCCCCTTGGACTCTTTTTAGGGTTCCGCCACCGCACGCCTTCCTAGCCTCCCGGACCCTATAAATAGGTCCCCTGGGATCGCATCGACGTCCGCACCAGAACCCCTCAACCTATTGCGCAACTTGAGCCCTAGCGCCGCCGCAATCGGAGTTTTAGGGTTTTTCGCCGTCGGCCTTTTTCTCCGCTTTGCGCCGTCGTTAACGTCGCCCTGCCCTCATGGTTTGCACCGCCGGGTCCATCGTCGCGTCCTCTACCTCCCGGAGCCCTCGCCGTCGTCTACACCTCGCTGAAGCTCCTGTCCGACAAAACCTGAAGTAGCTCCGCCGCATAAACCTCACCGTCGGCCATCTCCGTCGACCTTGACCACACAGAGTTGGTTCAACAGGTTCGCAATAACCTGGGCTACATCCCAGTACAACTCACCGCCGGCGAAGCCCCGCCGTTCGCTGTTGCCGTTGTCGTTGGTTCCCGAGCCCGTCACCATCGAGCTGACGTGGCTGTCCACGTGCCTCGCCACCTCAGCCTTCACGCCTACCTGTCGCGTGCGTGGCTGCCTCATCAGTGCGTGCGTGGCACGGTCCACCCGAACCCCAGATCTGATCTGGCATGAACCTAGTCCACGGTGCACCGAGCCGCCGACATGTGGGCCCCACATGTCGGGATTTCCTCTGATTTGTTTTAATTCCCAAAATTCTTTGCCGACGCCATGCTTGCGTAGTAATCCGATTTTTCTGTTAAGAAATAGTTTAGAAATTCCAAAAAATCCAAAATTAGGGTTTCTTTTAGATTTAAACTTCCAGAGCCCATATCTTTTGCATCCGAAGTCCGATTGAGCCCATTCAAATTCCCAAATTTATCTAAATTCAAGCTCTATTTATCTAAAATTTTTATTTAATTTGTGGAGCTTGTTTTGCCTCTATTATTTATTTGTTTTGTTTATTTGCTTCGGTTGCAAGTAGACGTCGATACGTCGAGGAATTTTGGAGAAGAAGGAGCACCTCAAGACCAAGACCAGTACCTAGACCTTTTCCAAGGCAAGTTATACCTTTGATCATATTAAACTCAGTTTTCAAAGTACTTTGATTCAAATTATTGCATGTACTTTAAGTATTTATTTAAATGCTTTTGGGTTTAGCTATTAATCCAATTTGTTATTTCCACTTTGTCTATTGTATGTCATAACCTTTTGTCACCCTAGTTTGGTTTATATTTAGTTGGTGCTATGGTATTACCAACGTGGGTTGGTTAGTACGAGTAGATTGCTTAGCCATGCAACGAGTCATCATCAACACCTGAGTTGCAAATTATAAATTTGACTAAGTGATTATGGAACTATGTGATAAAACTATGTGTACTGTGTGCTATTACTTTGTGGATAGCATATGTTGCACTTAACCTACAGGATGGGAAAGGATTTGCACTCAGGCAAGTGGTGGATACTATGTGATTTGGTGGATGCTATGTGCATGGGAATGATAATCTTTGTGGCATAGTTAAAAAATAGAAGTCTTGCCTTGGTCAATTAAGGACTTAACTTTGTGCGCCATTGAACTGAGCCTTACTGTACGACCACATGCCTGATAGGACGAGCCTAACTTAGTAAGTTATGGAATCTTTGCATTGACAACTCAGGTTGTAGGTTAGGCTCTGTGTAAGGATGGAGGTGTGTACCACTATGTTTGGGTGCATATCGCGGGACGATTCGACGCATCCCTGTCTAACGGTGTGTGTTATGCCAAGGCACTGTGTTAGGATTGGCATAGCGGTAAAGCACGCTGGGAGTGTTAGTGTTGAGATGAAGTTTCTGAAAGGTTTTGTTGTGATCAGCTTGATCCAATTGATTGCATCTTGTGGGTAAGTGTACAACCTCTGCAGAGTGTTAACCAATCTATTTGAATAGCCGCGTCCGTGGTCATGGACATGCTCAAAGATTTCACCCGAGGGGTAGATTTTCATAAAACCTTTGGAAAGGGACAGCTGTGTGATTTAAGTCATATGGCTGTGTGAAAAAATTTGATTACGCTATGTGTCTTTGTGAAAACAACTGTTAAATTAATATTGTCTATTTGTTTTGAATTATGCTTTCAATCTATTACATGTATTCAATTACAAATGTTGCTTCATGCAAAAGAACCACAGAAGTCTTTTCTTTTGGAATAAGCTTGCATCTCTAAAATGCATTCTGTGGTATGATTTGCGAGTATGGTTGTGTACTCATGCTTGTTGTAAAACTTGCGACCAAACCTACAGAAGAAGAGGAGTATACGCCTGCTTTCGAGGAGGAGTTCACCGAAGGTTGCTGATCGTTCGTTAAGGTCTGGATCCCAGTTCGTTGCCTGTGGTGAATTGATGGGATCTACGCTGAAGTTATTTCTGTTCTACTGCTATTTTATTCTCTGTTAGCCCTGCATGGCTTAATAAGTGTAAACTCGACCATAAGGTCAAAACCCTTATTTGTTATTCAAACTAATCGTTTACTTTATTTATCACTTGTGTGGATCGATAATCACCTGTGTTGACACTGTGTGCACTAACGTGATCCTGGACTAGTGCATCATAAACAAAGGGTTCCAGAATCGTAATTTTGGGTCCCAACAGCTCGCCATGGTTCGTAGCACCGACGAGCCTGCCCACCCGAGCCGTCACCGTCCACCGTGCCAATGTGGCCACCACGTCACGGCCACCTCGACCCTCCAACCCGCGTGGAAAGCCACGTGGCTGCTTGCGTGGCTTTCCCCATTTTCCTAAACAAAATTAAATTTGTCGAAAATCATATTCTGGTGCTGACGCAATAAACAAATTTCCTTCAGAAAAATAATTCCAAAAATCCAAAAAATCCCTTTTTGATCATTTCATGCATTTTCAAACTTCTGAGAGCCCGTTCTCCTTCGTTCGAGCTTTGATTCGAGTGATTCAAAATTCTAAATTTATCTAAAATCAAGATCTAGCTTTCTATGTTGAAATTATTTAATTTGGATTTCATTTGAATTTATTTGAATATTATTTGAATTCGGCTCGTTTTCGCGTGTAGGTTTCGACGACTCTGGAGAACCCGAATATTTTGAAGAAGTAGATCCTAAAGCATTTGAGCAAGGCAAGTTACATCTTTGATCATATTGAATCCTAGTATTTTAAATTATTTAAATTTTGTTTTAAATTATTATTGCATGCGTATGTAAATTCAAGTAATTTAAGTCCTTGTTTTAACTTTATAGTTATTCAAAATTCCATCATACATCCAATTTTGATATTGAATTAACAACTCCTTGATACCATAGTTAATAGCTAGTTAGTACATTAGTATGAACTAGAGTATGTTGCAAAACTTTACGCTTAGTCATAGCTTAGTCCAAAAATATTTAATTTGGGGAATTTAGCCAAAAGCTCAACTATGGATTGAAAATGATTCGATGGTATTGTTTTTACCATATAAATTTAGGAAATTATTTGACGTGGTAAATAAAACAAAATTTGGTTTGGACTTAGGCGAAATGGATGTTTGGATGGTGCACGTTGGTGCGCGAGATCGAGTCATCTCTATGATCGAGGCCTAGGGGTTATTCTGGAAAGTCGCCCAAGTCAGTTAACGACCAGTCTTTGAGCGTATTTTGTTAAGCCCTATCGTACGACCACATGTTTCGAATGGGCAGGACCTGACTAAATAATTTGTATCATTTCACTCTGGTTGTGTCATCTGGTTGCGTGGGTGTCTTTATGACCTACTTTTATGTATTCCCACATGGCGCGAGGGGCCTTAAGTCCGATGGGTTTCTATCCAAAAGAAGCGAAACCTTTGCGAGGCAGGACTACAGTGGGATGATACATTGTAAAGGCCTTATGATAATCACTTAGTCGCACACCTATAGAAGTGTGTGAGCGGATAGTATAATGGATTATCTCTTGTGTGTAAAGTTGTACAACCTCTGTAGAGTGTTATAAACTATTCGAATAGCCATGTCCACGATCGAGGACATACTAAGCAAAGCCACTCAAAGTTAGATTTGGTTTTGATTTCAAAAGACTTTATCAATTGTTGTTGGATAGTTTATCTAATTGGGAAATTGGGTGGTTTGCCATGTGATAGGAATGTATCATTCACCACTCGTTGATGAATGTTATCTCACTATAAAACTTGAAATCTAGAAAATGAATTTTAACTATAGAATAAACTACTTTAGAACTTAGTATGAATATTTAAATAAAAAATGTCGCTTTATGCAAATTGAGCCAGATAAGCCTCCTATTGTTAAATCCTTGCATGCATTATAATATGTTATTGGGTGTAACTTGCGGAGCACGGTTGTTTGTGCTCACCCTTACTTAATTGTAATATCCCGTTTAAACATAAAATAAATAAGTGATTAGTACTGAAATTAAATAGAATTAAGAAGAAAAATTCAGAATTTTGGGAAAGAAATGGGCTGCCAACCCATTTTTTTTAAGTAGGGAGGAAACTGGCCATTGTGGCCGAGTGCTCATGATTGTCCACTAGAAGGCAAGGGGGGAGGGATCAACCAAACCCTAGCACCCTTGCTACAGTACCACCACCACACTCTAGCACTCCCCTTCCCTGCTGCTATGCCAAGAGGAGGAGAAGAGGAGAAAGGAAGGAAGGAAGGAAGGAAGGAAGGAAGGAAGAAGAAGAAGAAGAAGAATAAAGGAAGAGGAAGAGGAAGAGGGAGAAGAAACGGGAAAAGGGGATTATCGTGGGGACTTCAGAGGGATCCAGCGTGGTATTCTAGGGTAATTTTTGTTTCCCCGATAGCTAGTTTAATTCTTTTTCTATGAGAATTGTTGTCGAATATCAGATTGGTTCCCTGCTGTTAATAGATCGATAATCTGCAGTTCTGTTTGATCCGTAGATTTGAAATAGTTCAATGCAAAACTAGGGTTTTGTGCCTGCTAGAGATAGGTAGATTATCTTAATAGCTTTTTGGAAAGTCTTGGTTCGTATTATTTGGATAAGTAGATAATTAATTATGATTTTTACAATCCGAGTGCCTCTTCAGTCTCTCGGTTTCGGGCAGCAAACATAGTTATGCAAATTAAAATTTGAAAATGGACGAATCTAGAATTCTGGTCTACATGAATTAGATAGATGACTTTATAGTGATTCGAGAGAGCCTAAGATCACATTTTTTGGACAAGTATAATAGGAGTTATGGAATTTTGAACTATGCGATTTAGTTTTGTCTTTCTGTTGGGGACAGTCGAGGAAAAATGTTGAGTTAACAAAGTTTCTTACAGAGTAAAAAAATTAGATTAAATTTATTATAGTAGATAATTCTCTAGGGATTCCAGAATGTCTTATATCACTATTTTTGGATGTACCGGTTAAAATTTATGGAATTTTTAAGTCGATATTACCGAAGATGACAGATCTATCTTCGAAAATAAAAACAAGGGTTTAGATGAAATAATATATACTTTTGATCACCTGAGAATTTGTGGGTATATGTGTGTATATTCCAGAAAGCTTGAGTTCATGATTTTTGGAGCTATAAATTAAAGTTAAGATTTTATACAAAATGGTATTTGGGAAGGAATGGTATCGTTTTCGGGTTGCGAATAGGAACAAAAGTGTTTATTTAGTTTTATTGCTATGTTGTGTGTATTTGGATGGTATTCTTAGTATGTTTTAAGAATGCTAGGCAGTGGTGAGAAACCGAGGTTAGAGTCCTCTACTCGTCATCGCTCATCGCACGGTTGAGGCAAGTACAATAGTGGGTAGAATATGTTGATTGGTATTCATGGAATGTTAATGCTTTGCGAATGTGGATTCTTATTCACAGCTCTACAGTTGTTGTTACATGTATATGCTGATTAAGTGTAGTGGCTCATGTGCATTATTACACTATCCTTAATTCTTGGACTACGTGGTAGCCAAGTGTTCATATATTTGAGGTCCTCGTCATGTTTTAGATGGGCATGAGGTCCCCACAATCGTGGAGTGTGGGCTTGAGGTCCCTGTGCTAGAAGGCACATGCATGGGTATGCATCAACAGATGCATACTCCGCATTACCGGTATAAGCTAAAGAGAAAAGTATGTGCATTTGTGGCATTTGCATTGCATAGCAATGATAGTTGAAATGTTGTGATATTATTGTGGATGATTGTTTGGGATAGAAGTAAAGTTTGTTTATGAGATTTGGTCTATTGCCTAAATTGTACTTTACTGAGTCCTAGACTCACGCTTGTTGCTTGTTTATTTATTTTAGGTACCCTTTGTGAGGATGTCATGCATGGAAAGGGCTAGAATCATTAGATGCACTCTTTACTTCAATAAACACTAGTCTTAATAAATCAGCAACTTAAGTTGAATTGGAGAATCCTAGAACATAATATTTCAGTTTTTATGTCCACCCTTCGAGGTGTTTTTGATTAATTGTAATAAGAGTCAGATGGACTCTATGGCAACCCTTATGATTGTTATCTTTAAGACTGTTACCATATTATCGTACTTAGATTTCTGTTAGATGCTTATTAATCTCCTCAAATGTTAAAAGTTACAAATAAGATTCTACCGAATTGTGGAGGAAAATCTGAGTTTATAATTATTTTTTGTTTTCTTTAGTAGCATTCCAGGCTCATGTTGAGTTGGGGTGTTACATTAATAAATTGTTGAGCAGGAGAGGAGCACTACGAGGAGCTGAGGGCTTGGACGACTAGTTTACACCCCTAAACGATTACCTATGGCGAATCATGTGGTCTATCTTACTACTTTTGCTTCTGCTGTATTTGCTTATTGGCTTTATGCCCCTTTTGTTGTAAACTTAAATTATTATGAATGAATGGCATTTTATGGTTATGCTATCTACTTTTGTTTGACTGTGTACATTAGCTATTCTTGGACTAGTGTATGAAACACAGAGAATTTAGGATCCTTCGCTCCCGAGTTCGACACGGTCTAACCTCTAGCTCGATGAACAGTGAAATCAACACGAAACCAAAATCACAAATCGGCTCAACTTTTGATCTAGCGATGCAAATCCCCACAAATTTTAACAATAGTTCATCAAGAAGGTCAGGAACCTATTCCAATCGATGATCGGGAAGATCAAAACCAAGGTTCTTGAATTTCATAGATGAGGGAAGGAGGGCACAAGAACCTAGAAAAATCAAACTTTGATCCCAAAACTTGCTTATGGATAAAAGATGATCAAGATGATCCTATGTGCATTCCCATATGTCACGGAAAGCAAGATCACCGCAAGAAACCAAAGGATCATTAAAAACCCAAATATCACCAATCAGAGAGCAAGAATAAGAAGAGACTCGTCTTGGAGAAATCTTGCTTGGATTAATTTGAGATAGATGTTGGTTTACAGCCACTTCACCATGAAGGACAAAAGCTCAACACTTGAGCACACAATCAATCAATCTCTCAAAAACCCTAGCCTCAACTACTCCAAAATCCCCAAAACATAAATTTGGGATTTTCTTTTGGAAGAACATGGGAACTCCACATCTAGACATTCTCTTTTATAGTGGAGGCTAGGCTAAGAGAGAAGACCCTAACGGACACTTGTTAAGCCCACACATAAACGGGTCTACACTCACGCACGCTTCTCAAAGCGAATGACGAAACGACTTATCGAATCTATTTTTTCGTGATCTTTATCTTCATTTGACCTAAACCGCCTCTCTTTGCATCGTTTTGCACCGCAGTTTAGCCAAAGGTCACCAAGGTAGCATTTTAGTGAAGTTACCAAAATACCCTTTCTCGATCCTTCTCTAAAGACTGAGTCCAATCTTCACGAAGCAATCTCATGCTTCGCCACGCGTAGGTTGATCAATGGCTCTCTTTATGTCAGTAATTCTCTCCCATTTGGCTCCCACCGAAACCACCATGGCACTTGCACCGACCCCCGCACCGTTTGATACAACCCATCGCATCAAAATTCTCGTTCGGTCATCCTTGTCCATTTTGCGCAATGCTTGAGTCCATTGACTTCACCCGGCATCCTCGATCGTTTTGGACCTCAGCTCTCCAAGCCTAGTCCCGATTATCCTCGTCGTTGACCGTCAATGACCTCCAAGCCTCCTGTACAACAATAGACCAAAAAATCGATTTCGATGACATGTTCTTCACAACTTGACCCACGTTGGTCAAAACATGCATCACGAAATACATATGCACTGAAACCCATGAAATTGACCTAACCTACAAACATTGCCGACAAGCCGGCCAACGAACAAGGCAAAACCAGTCAGACTACTACCCATGGTTGGTCTGACCGCCCAACAAGGGGACTTAGCCAAATTTTCTTCCTAGAAATCTGAAACCTCTTTGAAAATTTAAAACAAATAGAACTTTTGGCTCGAAACTCCAAAAATTATGAGACAAAGTGTAGAAGAATTCTCTCTCTTTCCTACACCCTCTATTTTTGACTTGGGTCCAAACTCGAAAGTCACCTTTATGGCTGGTTAGACCGCCGCCCATGGCCAATCTAACCGCTAGCCACTTGCCCTGCCCAACGACCGATCTGACTACCAAAGGTGGTCGGTCTGTCCACCACCAAGGCCAGTCTAACCACCACCAAGGCCAGTCTAACCGTCGCCCTGGCCGGTCTGACCGCCTACTACTTGACAGAACCTGAATTTTGTCAAAAATGAGTGTTTCGACAAACCCTTAACACCATTGCTAATTGTATTATCATCCTAAGATCATGAGCATATCCCCATGATATCCATAATCTCTCCCTTGATGAGCACATCGGCAATTTCTCAAAAATATAAGTTTGAGGTTTTAAAATGAAAATACTCAGTGTTTTCGCGTAAAAGCACAACTTGGTCCAAAAGCAAGAGAACACAATGAAAATGACTAAGTTGGCTTCAGCTTAGCATAGGCAAGCGAGATAAGGAAAAAGAGAGCAAGAAAGCTTTAATTTCCAAAGAAGTGTAAAAAATCTCACTTAAGATCCATATGAAAGAACAGTTATTCAATTTGACCTTTAATCATTGTGAGGTTCCAAGAATTGCAATTCATGTTTAGAAATGGCAATAAGATCATAAGAACGCAAATTAGATGCTGCCCCTCACTATGATCACCATTTTTCAAAAAATTTCATTCTCTCTTTTCCTCCAAATAGCTCCCCCCTTTTAGCATTTTTGTTATATCTTCTTCTTTGACAATGGAGTCATCAAGGAATCATGCCTTTCTGTCATGCAGAGATGACAAATGCAAAAATAAGGAAGAAGCATAAGAAAGAGCATGCATAAAATGCAATGGAGTAGCTTTATTTTTTATATTTTCAATTTTTAGTATAAGAAACTTTGAAGATTACCCAAAAGAACAAGTTAGCATTTCTATTATTACTCAAAACACATCAAGCATGAAGGTGCTATCAAGGTCATGTCAAAACATATATATATCAAAGCTATGCTAGAAAGCTCAAAATGAAGTGAAGAATTTCTCACAAGTTAAGCAAAGCTTCAAAATTAGCAAGTTCATCAAAAGAGATCCTAAAGTGATAAAGGCCATGCCAGAATATCAATGTGAGATCAAGAAACTAACAAGGACCATTCTAGACACAAAAAGTCCTAAAGTGAATCATTTTGCTAAAGGTACCTCAATAACCCAATTTTTTTAACAACAATTTTTATTTGCAATGAATGTTGACTTCATTAAAGGTCAATATTAGTGAAGAAGATCCTGGACTAGGAACCATCCACAAACTCTTTCTAAGCTTCAGCCGGGGCGACAGATCTTGAGGTTTATGTCAATTTTGACAAGCAGTCCCCATTAGATCGTCTGGATCATCAAACTATCTCCAAGTTCATGTCTTTGACATGCAATCTCAACGGAATAGTTTGGCACAATTTAACCACATGAGAACCTTAAAAATTTTATTTTGCACAAGAGCAATTTCAGATTCACAAAGGAACAGAAAGCTCAAATGATGTTCAATCCTAGATTCAAGAGCTAACAAAGCAATTTTGACATGTCTAGTGTCACAAAAAGATCACCAATTATGCAACTAGCTAAAAGATCCACAAATTACAATTTTTAATTTAAATTGTCTTAAAGTTCTAGCTCATTAAGCAAAGACTAAGCTATACATATGGAAGCATGGTAATTCTAGCAAGTCAATGAACTTCACATGGAATTGAGCAAGAATTGAAATACTAAAACTCAAGAGGGTAATAAACAAAGCTTCATCAATTTAAACGACAAGAAGTAAAGCTTATATTACAATGCATCTTTTTGTTATTTTCATATGAATGCAATATGATACAATGAGATGCAAGAAAAACTCAAAAGCCTAAATAGATCAAAAAGATTAGAAAGTTCAAAAGAAGATCAAGGAAAGATCAGATGAACAAGAAAAGCTCAGAAGAGAACCAACTCCCCCTCAATCCAACCCATAGCGGTAAATTACCCATAACTCACTCCTGAAGGCATGAAATCTAGTTGAGTCTAAAGGCTTGGTGAGGATATCAGCTAGCTGAGCCTCGGACTCTACAAATTCTAGCACAATATCACCCTTCTTTACATGGTCTCTAAGGAAGTGATAGCGAATTTCAATGTGCTTGGTCCTAGAATGTTGCACAGAGTTCTTAGCAATATTAATAGCAGAAATGTTATCATAGAGATGAGGGACACTAGCAAATGCCAACCCATAGTCCTTAAGGGTGAACACCATCTACAGAATCTGACTACAGCAACTAGCGGTAGCTACATATTCAGCTTCTGTAGTGGATTGTGCAACAGAGAACTGCATTCTAGAAGACCAAGAGACGAGAGAAGTGCCTAAGAAGTGACAAGTGCCTGAGGTACACTTTCTATCTAGCCAACAACTCACAAAATCAGAATCAACAAACCCCTCAATGGATGAGGAAGATGAACAGGAATATCAAATGCCACATTGGAGGGTAGAGTGAAGGTACCTGAAAATACGCTTGACGGTTTGGCGATGGAAAGTCCTCGTAGACACCCGAAACCTCGCATAGAGGCAGACCACGAAGTGGATGTCTGGTCTTGAGGATGTCAAGTAGAGGAGGGAGTTGATCATGCTGTGGTACTCGCATTGATCCACGGCTTCTCCTTCCTCTTCTAGATCCAAAGCAATCAAAGTCGCCATGGGAGTGGCGATCGGCTTGTAGTCACCCATCTCGAAGCACTTGAGCAGATCCTTGGTGTATTTCTCTTGATTGATGAAGATCCCTTCCTTGCCTTGCTTGATTTGAAGCCCCAAAAAGTAGTTGAGTTCTCCCATCATACTCATCTAAAATTCCCTAGACGTGGTCTTAGAAAAACTGGAAACAAGAGCGTGAGAGGAACCACTAAAGATAATATCATCTACATAAATCTAAACAAGTAGGAAGTCATCAACATGCCTAAGAATGAACAGGGTCTTATCTACCTTGCCCATCTCAAAGCTATTCTTAAGCATGAAGGTCTTAAGCCTATCATACTAAGCTCTAGGGGCTTGATTAAGACCATACAAGGTTTTGGATAGCTTGAAGATATGGTGTGAATGCTTCGGATCCTCGAAGCCTAGGGATTGCCTAACATATACTTCCTCCGCTATGTAACCATTCAGAAATGCACTCTTGACATCCATCTAATACAGCCTAAAGCCCTTAGATGTAGCAAATACAATCAGAATGCAAATGGATTCTAATCTAGCTACAGGAGTGAAGGTCTCATCAAAATCTTACCCTTCAACTTGTCTAAAACCTTGAGCTACCAATCTAGCCTTGTTTCTAACCAAAGAACCATCATCATTTTGTTTATTTTTGAACACCCAATGGATTCCTATCACATTATGACCACTAGGAGGCTCTACTAGGTTTCAGACCTTATTCCTCTCAAAGTTTTCTAACTCCTCATGCATGGCATTGACCCAGCTCGAATCAGATAAAACATGAGATATATCGCTGGGTTCAAAAGATGCAATAAATACAGAAGGGGGGTAGAGACTCGAATCGTGATATCTAGAGCGAGTGACTCGCTCATGAAGATGACCAATCATCTTATTCGGAGGATGACGCCTCTGAATGTGAAGTGGAGCACCCGGGGGGAGATAGCGCCTCTTCAACCTCTGCAGGTACTATTGATGATGAAGATGCAGTAGGAGCCACAACTGAAGGTGAAGAAGTCGAAGTATGTTCTTGAGCTAGAACAGGAGCGTCAACAGCAGGTGGGAGACCATCATCTACTCTATCATCATCTTCCTCCACAAAGATCCTCTTCCTCTCCGGTATGTGTTAGACCATGTGGCTAGGTCTAGAATATTTTATCTAATGAATATTTGACAATGTTGCTTATTGATGTTATTTGAGGGGTGTGGTGTGTGTGTAGACTTATGTCGATCAAGTTGGGAAGAACTTTTGTCGGGAAAGATGTTGTTTTGGTCTTTGCATATTCAGGGTAACTCGGAGGCGATTGTGGTCTACAGCAAGTACTCGGAGATGGCTTGGTACGAAGTCATCTCGGTCGAGGATGCTGAAGGAGACGGTCGAGCTCGAGTTGGGGCGCGTAGATATCACAGATGGATGATATGTGTTGGAGCTGCAAAGGTACGGTTCGGGGGCTATGACATGTGACAATTTTGGGGTGTCCAAAATTAGAAAGCTGTGCAAAATTTGGAAAGACGAAAGAAATTAGAAAATCATGATTTGGGGGATCAGGGTGTTGCTAGTTGTGGTTGCATGTATGCTGATTTCATCTGGTTGTTAGGGGTAGAGGCGACTTGAGTTGTTTTGGTGGCATTAGGGCATGTACAATGGTACAGACAGCTGTTGTCTATAGCAAATCTCTATGTCACCTATAGATAGCACTAAAGACAGCTTATACAATGGGTCGTGGTGATATAGTCGGCTACCGAATTTGTAGACAACACACAATCATTTAATGTTTTTCTTGTTTCTGGTGCTACAGTCAGCTATAGGATTGTAGACAATATCTTTCTCTCTTCATTCTCTTTCATCTATATCAGCAAAAATCCTACAAGACAGAGTCTATAGACTGCTGACATAATCCCATTGTACATGCTCTTAGGTGCTAGCGGTAGCATATATGCTGGCTTTGTTTTGGGATTCTATGACTAGGAATCCTAGATGAGATTAGGTAGCTGCGGCTGCATAGAAAGGTAGGCCACGATTTTGGGTTCGGTGTTGTACACAATTTTGGGGGCGACGTAAGGTGCATGAGTTGGATAGAATTCCAAGAGGAGGTGATGTGCTAGTGGCGACGGTAGAACTGTTGTTTTTTCTTCTAAGGTTTTGAGGGGTGCTAGGATTGCACTTTGTAGCTACAAAAATAATGATCTAGAAATAAAAAGTGAGATCCAATTCAAGCAGATTTTTGATTGAAGTCTTCTTGCTCTCATCGCTGTTTTCTCTCCCATTTGTTGTCTTCTGCTCAGGTTGGTGTGCTAAAGAAAAAAGGTTTGCTACCAAAGGTAGTTTTGCTGTGCGTGCACTGCTAGCTGCTAGCAAAGGCCTTGCTGCATGTTTTGTGTGGGTATATGTTGGGTTCAACAGCAGAGAGAGAGTGTTGGGGTGTAAAAATCTTTCACAATCATTCACCCCTCTCTCATTGCCATTGACAATCCTACAAGTGGTATTAGAGAGAGGTTGCAATGGCATCAGTTCGAGATCATTTTTCAGGTAAGCCACCATTTTTCGATGGGTCAGATTATACCTATTGAAAAACACGCATGGAGGTTTTTCTACAAGCACAAGGTAATGCTATTTGGAAAAAAGTTGAAAGTCCATATGAAGTGCCTACTATTGTTACTACTGATGTTGAAGCTGATGCTAATGCTAGAAATATTTTGTTGCAAGGTCTGGGTAGAAATGAGTTTCTCAGAATTGCTAATATTAAATCTGCTAATAAAATCTGGACAACTCTAGCTGATTATCATGAAGGTTCTAAGTCTGTTAAAGGTGTTCGTCAGAACCAATTCAAAAAGGAGTATTCTAAATTTGAGATAAAACCAGGAGAATCAGTAGATGCACTTTTTGATCGCTTCGATAAATTTTTTAGTGATTTGCAATTTGTTAATGTCACATACTCTGATTCTGACAATGCTTGTCAAATTTTAAATGATTTGGATATGTCTCTCTGGAATGTGTTAGTCCCTACTATTAATCATTCTGTTAACATGGAAGCACTCACTTTGAATGATCTTTATTCCAAGATGAAAACACATGAGATTGATGTTTTGGCCAGGGCAAATAAATCTAATTATGTGGGTTTAGTGATTAACCAAGCTGACAGTTATTCTAGTTCCTCTATTGTTTCTTTGTCTACACTGTGTTCTATTTCACATGAACAGATAGAGGAGATTCCAAAAGAGCAGCTTGTACTCAGCTCCAACAGAGTGACCAACGCAATTAACAACATCAGAACAAGGCGAAGAGGAGGACCAATCAGATGCTATGAGTGTCATGAGCTAAACCACATCAAAATGAATTGCCCTAAACTGAGGGGCAAGGAAGCCAAGGATGACAAGGCACAAATTCGTCGCTCTCAATTCAAGATTGACCCAAGCGGGAAGTGCAATTATCGCAGGGCGGTCAACAAAATCCTTTCAGCACTTGATGAGATTGATTTGAGTGATGTTTATTCTGGAAGCGACGATGAGGACAATGGTAAGAAGGCAAAGGAGGTGGACTTCACAGGGATGTATTTTATGGCAAGCAGTGAGGAGCTCAACAATGATGATCTCTACAGTGATCCTGATGAGGTAAAACCTTCTTATACAGATTTATCTCGGGTTGTGCTTAGATTGACTGATGATCTCAAAAAAGTAAAAAAAGAAAATTAAAAATCATGATCATGTTGTTGAGAGCTTAAATTCTAAAATTGATAAACTTGGAGCTTCTATTCCTGATGATGAATCTTGTAAGTCTTGTCAAGTTTTATATTCTGAGTTAGAGACTGCTAGAATAATTAATACATCAACCTTAGTTCAACAACTTGATGAACTCAGATTGGCGCATGACTCTTGTGATGAAAAGTTTAAACATAAAAATGATGATATTGAAAAGCTCAAGTTTAGTTCTCCTACTTGTTTAGAGTCAAGTATTTCAAATGCTCAATCTAAAACTTGCTCTAATTGTGAATTGCTAGAAGCTAGACTTAATTCTTCCCAGGAATCTATTAAACAAATGCTTTATCATGAGACACTTTCTTGCACCAACTGTCCTAAGATTAACACAGAAATAGAAGCACTAACTAGACAACTTAATGATTTTGCAGATAAAGATATATTGATTCAGTCTAGTGCTTCTAAGAATTTTGTGAATGAACCAGTTAAATGCACAACTTATCCCACTTTAGCTAAAGAAAATGAGTACCTTAAGGACACTTTAGATAGATTTTCTTTTGGCAAGAAAATTTTGAATATGATTCTAGACAAATCAAAATTGAGTGTCAAAAACAGTGGTGTAGGTTTTAATGCTACTAGTTATACCAAGAATAATCTACCTAAGGTAGTTAAGGTCATTGGAAGTGGGCTAATTGAAACAAAAAGTGACCCTTATAAAACTGTATTTAAATCTACTGATTTTGTGCAAAGTTTTTTTGCTAATACTGTAGGTGCAAGCAAATCATCTCAAAAGAATTCTAATGATGTTAAATTTCATTGCACCTACTATGGAAGAGATAGGCGCTTCCATGAATTTTGCTTTAGGCATGCTTAGAAAGAGAAAAAGAAAAGATTGAATGCATTAAGACAAAATTGTGTAACCTCTTTTGTTATTCCTAGAACTAATGCGAAAGCTAGGTTTTTAGAAGACTTTCATAATGACTTTAAATCTGTTTCACATGCTGGTTTGAGATATAATTCAAATAATTCACGTTCTGTATCGCCTGCGTTTCGAGGGCAGTCAAATAGGTTCCTTTTTGGAGTTCTGATCATGCATGCACACGTGGTTCTGGTTCTAGTTTTATTGCGGTTCCTCCATGTTGTGTGTCTCAGTACTGGATTTCTAGATCTTATTCTCACTAAACCGCTTGATACTTCTCATTTTGTCCATTTGCGGAGTGAGTTGGGGGTATGTCATCCAATTGGATTGTTCTAAGGGGAGTTTTCTTTTGTATGTCTTTGTAAAAGCTTGTTTATTCTTTTATTTTTTTGAGAACTTTAAATATTATTTAAGCCAATAATCCTGGAACAAGTCATGGTGTGTATATTGAGCTTTCTTGAGATGTATCATGTTTAAATACCTAGTTAAATTATGATTCTAGGTCAAGTCTAAGTTTGAGTCATTTTAGTTCCTTTCTTGAATCACTTTTGGCAATTCTAGAAATATATGTGGCAAATTTTGGAGAAATTGCTAATTATGTATGCATCTCAACAATTCTTTGATGGAGGCGGGTTGCCCGATCTTTCGATGAGATTGGTAAATATCATTTTTGGTGGAGGTGACTCTGGCAATCCGGCAACAACCGTATGACGACGCTTGCACTTTAGCAATCATTGAACCAACTCCGAGACGTTATTGACCATGCTGGAAGCGCGATCAACCCAAACACGAGGTTCAATTCCTACGAGCAATCGAATAACTAGTAAGAATAAAATATAGGCAATCTGATATTGCAAATAGGAATTGTAGTGTAGATGGTATTAAAAAACAAATGTGGGATCCCGAAGGCTGTCTTGACAGGTGGTCGTCCGACACAACTGAAGAACAGAAGTTTGCACAATGGCTAAACCTAAACTCAATGAAATCCGAGTTCTAGTGAACAAGGTAGTGGCTCCTATATGGGGAGACGATCAGGGGTGGCGACCAGGGAAGTGGACGCACACCCCTAGGGTTACAAAGCCCATGGGCCCAAGAGGAGGTTGCGCAACACCTTTTTGACTCAGGCTCAAAAACAGACACGAATTGTTTTATTTATTGTGGCCGGCTCAGCTGGAATTTGAAGATGAGGTTGGATCCATTCGAAAGTAGGCTTGATAAGCTTTCAATTAAGTCCAAGAATGTCACAAACGGAGTCCGTATGAAGGAGTTATGGCCGTTTGAATTTAGTGTTGTCCTAGTAGTCCGAACTCGAATCCAGAACGAGCTCAATTCGAACTCTTACTTGGTTCGGACCCAAAGTGACGTGGTGACCTTCATTATGCCTTCCATGCTTGTCCATGACTCCGCATACCTCCCCTTGGTCATTTCCTATGTTTCTAAGCACAATTAAATCACTTGCATTAGGTAGCGGTCTATTCTCAGTAATATATAATCCTATGAATGAATTCACCTGGTGATTAAGTTCTGGTGATTAAGTTGGCGAGCACGAGCTCGACTAATTGATCCTTGTAACATTGGTTGTGGATTAATTATGTGTGTAGGCGCGGTTGTATCCAAGTTAAGGATGTTCTCATCATTCTTCCCCACGAGATAGCTTGTCATTGCACTAGGCATGAACTTGGAGGGAGTTTTATCTAACCGAGATCATGAAACCTTAAACTTTTTGGCTTGGCATGATTGAAAAATAAGACTTGAGATGCTTCAATTAAAGAAGTATGATTCAATTTGACTCAAGAAATATCATTATAAATGTGCTAAAATTAATTTGGGCTGAAGCTCAAAAGGCCGTTGTAGATGGCTCCTAGTCTAGGACGTACTTTATTGAGATAAGCCATAATCAAAATGTCACTAATAAAGTGCTATGTGTGATTCATTTTGGCACTTGTGGCTCACTTAATTCTTAATTCTAGTATCTAGATTTAAATATATACTTTTTATGGCTATCTCCTTTAGTGATACTTTTAGCTTAACTGGTCATTTTTGTGAAAGTTTGCTGTGTACATTAATTTGCTTAATCACATTATACACTTCTTTTGGCATGCTTTGCTATATATGCATGCTTATGATTGGGCAAGCTTTATAAGAGCATGACTTTGTACATATCAATTCAATTGGTTTGAATAATCTTTCTAGTTTCTATGGTGTGTTTTTTTTTCTTTTTATTTTACAAAAAAATGAGTTCTCCCTACGCTCCTTGATGCTCACATTGCCAAAAGGGGAGAAATTTTGAGCTAAAATTCTTTTTCTTGTGTTGACGGGGAGCTTTGTTGAGAGTTTGTCGTAATTTTTTTCTTTACTAAATATAACTTATTCGAGAAATTTTTAGGTGTTGTCAATGTATTCAACAAGGAGGAGATTGTTAGACCATGTGGCTAGGTCTAGAATATTTTAGTTGATGAATAATTGACAATATTGCTTATTGATGTTATTTGAAGCATGTGACGATGTGTGGACTTTTGTCGGTCAAGTTGGGAAAAACTTGTGCCGAAAAAAGATGTTGTTTTAGTCTTTGCATGTGCAGAGTAACTCAGAGGCGATTGTGATCTACGGCAAGGACCGGGAGATGGCTTGGTGCGAAGTCATCTCGATCGAGAATGCTGGAGGAGATGGTCGAGCTTGAGTTGGGGTGCATAGAGATCAAAGATGGATGGTACGTGTTGGAGCTACGGCGGTGCGGTTCAGAGGTTACGATACGTGACAATTTTGGGGTATTCAAAATTGGAAAGCTGAGCAAAATTTGGAAACCCGAGAGATATTGAAAAATCACGATTTTGGGGATCAGGGTGTTGCTAGTTGTGGCTGCATGTATGCTGATTTCATCCGGTTGTTAGGGGTAGCGGCGGCTTGAGTTTTTTTTTGTGGCATTAGGTGCTATCGACAGCATATATGCTGGCTGTGTTTTGGGATTCTATGACTAGGAATCCTGGATGGGATTAGGTAGCGGCAGCTGCACAAAAAGGTAGGCCACAGTTTTGGGTTCGGTGTTGTACACAATTTTGGGGGTGACGTGAGGTGCAATTGCTGGACTGAATTCCGAGAGGAGGTGATGTGCTAGTGGCGGTAGTAGAACCGCTGTTTTTCATCCAAGGGTTTGAGGGAGCTAGGATTACACTTTGTAGCCACAAAAAAATGATCCAAAAATAAAAGTGAGATCCAATTCAAGCAGATTTTTTATTGAAGTCTTCCTGCTCTCGTTGTTGTTTTCTCTCCCATGTGCTGTCTTCTACTCAAGTTGGTATGCTAAAGAAAAAAGGTTGGGGCAATTAGGTCACTAACATCGCGTTAGAGCGTAATTAGAGGAATGACACTCCATTTGTTTTGGGCTGGAAAATAACATCGCGAACATCGAAAAATTAGAAGAATGACATCCTGGCCAGTTAGCTTCGTTTCCAAAAAAATTAAATATAGAGACTGAGCTCAAAAAATTATCAATTTTTTTATGGAGTATCCCGATACGGTTTAATTGCTTGTGTATTTTTTTCAAAACTTTATACGTTCTGATTTTATCTCTACAATTCATTAAATATACTATTTGTAGGATTTTTCTAATATAGAAAATTAGGTCCAAACATTATGAATTTTTTTCCAGGCTCCTTACATAGTGGACTTGACTGTGTAATTTTTCTAGAATTTTACAAAATTAAGAAATACAATTTCATAATATCCATTGTGTGAGGAGTCTAATATTTCATAATGTAAGGATATTATGAAATTATATTAATAATTTTTAAAAAAATTCTAGAAAAATTACTCAATCAAGTCCACTATGTAAGGAGCCTGGAAAAAAAAATTGATAATGTTTGGACCTCATTTTCTATATTAGAAAATTCCTACAAACAGTATACTTAAATGAATTTTAGATACAAAATCATAGCGTATAAAGTTTTGAAAAAAAAACACAAGCAACTAAACTGTATCGGAAGATTCCACAAAAAAAAATGATAATTTTTTGAGCTCAGTTTCTATATTTAAATTTTTTTTGGAAATGGAGCTAATTGGCCAGGATGTCATTCTTCTAATTTTTCGATGTTCGCGATGTTATTTTCCAACCCGAGATGAACGGAGTGTCATTCCTCTAATTACGCTCTAACGCGATGTTACTGACCTAATTTTCCCAAAAATAGGTTTGCTACCAAAGGTAGTTTTGTTGTGCGTGTTCTGCTAGCTGCTAGCAAAGGCTTTGTTGCATGTTTTGTATGGGTGTATGTTGGGTTCAACAGTGGAGAGAGAGTTAGGGTGTAAAAATCTTTCACAATCATTCACCCCCTCTGATTGCCATTAACAGTACTATAGTATTAGACCTGAAATGTCTGATCTAGCTCCAGGGCTAGTCCCATCAAAGGTGACATTGCATGTCTTCTGAATAACATTTGTGTTAACATTAAGAACCTGAAAACCTTTCGAATGTGCAGGGTAATCTAGAAATAAATCATCAGAAGTCCTTGACTCAAATTTATGTAGGTTTCCTGTCTTGATAATGAAACACTTGGCTCCAAAAACTCGAAAATAAGAAATAGAGAGTTTTCTACTAAACTGAAGCTCATATGATGTCTTGCCCAAAGATAGTCTCAAGAAGACATGGTTTGCGATATGGCAAGTTGTAGCAATAGCTTTGGCCCAGAACCTCTACGGAGTGCTATACTCATCTAGCATCGTCCTAACCATCTCGACCAAGGTTCTGTTCTTTCTTTTCACCACACTATTTTGTTGAGGGTCATGTGGAGAGGAGAACTGATGCTCAACACCACACTTAGCATAGAAAGAGGCAAATGAGGTATTGTTGAACTCCGTGCTATTGTCACTGTGAATAGCTCTTAAGACACCAGGTAGTTCCGAAGCCAAGCGAAGAACAAGATCATGAAAATAATTAAAAGTTTCATCCTTCAAAGCAAGAAAGAACACTCAAGAATATCTCGAGAAATCATTGACTATGAACACCCAAGAATTTTTGGGATGTTACATTTTTCTAATAGAAAATAACAAAATTTAGTGGTTAATATTGAATTGCATGCACCAACCAATTCACCCAAAAAGTCGTGGTCTCCTCCTATGCTATTTGTGCCATCCTCGTTATAACTTTTTTAAATTCAAAATTTTGATTATATTTTATTTTTATTCCCTAGAAAGCATCAATAGAAACACATGACATTGAGAGCGAATGTGGTGGATTCTTTTATCTCTTCTGATATCATTCGTGGCATCGTGGTTACAACTTTTATTTTATTCAATATTTTAATTATTTTTATTGGATTTTGTATACAAATCAATTTGATAAATTTATTTAATTTATTCTGAATTTTGGTTATTTATAGAATTTACTTTGAAATTTGTATAGAAATCAAATTGTAAATTTTCTTCTATGTTTTATTCCAAATTTCATTTCTTTTTCCTTGGAATTCGTATCTAAATCCAATTGCTATTTTTCTTTATTTTTTATTCCAAATTACAGTTATTTAGGGATTTTACTCTGGAATTCATATTGAAATGAAATTGCTAATTTTATTTTATTTTATTCCAAATTTTAGTTACTTTTGTTGGATTTTGAATACAAATCTAATTGCTGATTATTGTTTAATTTTTATTTCGGATTATACTTTTTAGAATTTATATCAAAATAAAATTTCTAATTTTATTTAATTTTTATTTCAAATTTTAATTATTTTTTTGGATTTCGTATACAAATCTAATTGCAACTTTTTGTTGATTTTTTATTTTAAATTATGATTAAATAGGGATTTTTCTTAGGAATTTGTATGGAAATCAAATTGCTAATTTTATTTTATTTTTGTTGTCCTTGACATGGACTCTTTTTCTTTTACTTAGGAAATTGTTGATTTTATTATACTTGACAAGGACTCTTTCTTTTAAACTAGATTATTATAATCTGGACCCACCACGATCGACGGAGTAGCTATTTCTTTTTTCACCAATTAACGTATTTCTAGCCATTGAGAGCAAATGTGGTGATAGATTATTTTTATGTAATCAATTTTTACACTTTTAGATATATTAATAGTCAAAGTTACGAAAAGTTGATTCACAGATCCACCGTGGCATAAACCGTCTGTGATATGGAGGATTATCACAGACGGTTCTATTCATAAACCGTCTGTGATATATGCCTATCACAGATGGTTACTAATAAGAACCGTCTGTGATAGGCCGGCAAAACAAATGCTGCGCCCCAACAGACCCAACACAGACGGTTTTAAATTAACCCGTCTGTGATGGGGTGTCTACTATAGCCTGTTTTGTAGTAGTGCATGGAGTACACCGTAACAGGCTTGCTGTCAGCTGCACATGAACCACCGCACAACGTGAGATCAACGTCAAGGCAAGTAGAAATCCAACTACAAATAGGAGACGGTAGTATATTTTAGCTAAAACAGCCAGCCAGTAAGACTACAGAAGCCGTCTACAAAAAATGTACACGATAGCCAGGCTGTATACGCTTAGATGCATGAAATCGATCAGGCCCATGCAGCTATCCCATATACGCACAGGTCAGTCACGTACACACACATGACTAAGCGCCACAGGCCAGGAGATTTACTTCTATCTTTATCCAGCGATTCTAACTGATTGTAGCTTACCTTCTATAGCCTAGTCCCTGCACTATATATGTATACTGATGGCTGCAATACAAATCTATCGCGTGATTGTCTCGTATACCCCACGCTTTCATGGTATTAGAGCAATTCACTCCTGCGACCGCACGCTTCCGCAAACCTTAATCCTTGCTGTCGTCGCTCCCATGGCCGGCCCCTCCACCGAGCACGAACAGTAGCAGCAGGCCGCGGCTGTCGAGGCCGAAGAGCGCAGGGTCCAGGTGCTCATCGATGCCGCCGTAGCACGCGCTCGCCAGGACGCCACCACCGATGCTGAACGTCGACTCGAGGCCATTGTTGCGGCCACTGTCGATCGCGCACGCACGGATGCGCTCGCTGCGATCGCTGCCAAGCGCCAGCAGCCGCCTCCAGGCCCCAATCTTCCACTTCTTCCCCACGCGATTGCCTCTCCACCCGGCTGCAACGTCGACGCCCTTCACGCTCAGGCTGTTGGTGTCTTGAATATCAAGGAGCTCATCCCCGTCATGCTTGACCTCGGCCCCAACAACTACTGTCACATCCCCAATTTAATAAAGTGGTTAATTATGCATCTCATGAGCATGCATCATGTTTTTAAACTTTTTGTGTACCTATTGTACTTGGAAAATCTCAAAATATAAATGAAACCTACACTTTAAATTGAACTCCAAACTCAAAACAGAAATAAATGCTACTAAAGTATCACTGGAAATAATTTATTCAAATACTATATTAATTATCACGAATTAATGTAATTTTCCCAAATTTTTGGGACTGTTTTGGACTGTGAGGAAATTCAAACACCATTAATAGACTTAGCCTAAGCTTGATTTTATTTATTTCAAAATATATATGAACAGTAGGTTCCAATAATTTTTATGGACACTAGGTTATCCCAGGAACCCCCATGATTTATTTCATGATTTTAGGAATTTTATTTCTATTTTTAAGTCCCTGGTCAAAGTAGGGAAAACAATTAAAATCTCAGTCAAACCTTGGACCCAAACCGGTGCACTGTTCCTCGGGCTCAAGCCGACTCGGCGAATGGACTCAGCCCGACCGCCTGGTTGCACCATCGCATGCAACCGCCGGATCAAGATTCAACGGCCCTGATCTCACCTCCTGTCGACCTGTCCGAAGTCCCCACCAATCCCATCCGTCCGTTCGTGATCCAACGGTTCTGATCAACCCGTTCAACTCACGCTCGCGCGCGCGCCAGTGTGTCGGCGGCGCGTGGGTCCCGCATGTCGGTCATCTCCCACCTCCGTTTCACCTCGGGCATCTGTGCCGCGCCGAGAGCGCTCGAGCGACTCCGTCATCGCCGTGACCGCACCGCCTTGATTTGACCTATCCTGGAGCCTCGGCATGTCACGCCGCCTCCGTCCCGTCCGTTGGCCATCTTTAACTAGCACCCGAACCCTAGCAAATTCCTCACTTCTCCTCTGTTGACCGAGGAGAGGGAAGCTTCCTCGAGTTCATTTCTCCAGTAAGTTTCTCACTTCTGGTGCCCTCAGCTCCTCCTGTGCATGCCATTTCCATTTTTGCTTATGCAAGCTCTTGACTTCCTTTGTAGCGCCGGGACCAGTCTCGTGCTCCCTGAAGCTCCAGAGCACGCTTCCGAGGACATCCTCTGGTGTTCTTCATCCCCGGTGAGCTTTGTCCGAAACCTATTGTGTCATTCCGTGCCTTTAGGCTTGAGATTAAAAACCCCTAACTCATTTTGGGTGGTACTCGACAGTTTCGCGGTGAATCGAAGTTGCCTCTTTTCGGCCAGAGTTCAAGCCCTTTCACCTCCCATTTCAATTTGGTAGGCTATTCTTCAAATTCTTTCGCTCTTTAGCTTGCTCTTAAGGTCCTTGAGGTAACCCGAGCATTTCCCTTGCTCCTCTTTGTTCAGAGCTTCACCTCTTCGTTAAGCCGGGTCGTCGCCATCTTCTTCTCCGGCACCGACCAAACTCCTGCTAGCTTTGAGCTTCCCGAGCACTCTTCTCAACTCAGGTAACTCACTAATAGTCCCTAGAACCTTGGGCACCTGCTGGGTTGACACTGCGGAGCTTCACTTTGTTTTTGTCTTCTTGCCGTATTGGTAGCTGCGCTCAACTCGGCTAGCCGCCGATCTTGAGCCGGCTCGGTCGTTGAGACTACCCTCATTAGAAGCGCCTTGCTATTTTGCATCTATGCTTGCCCTTATGCAGCGCCGCGTGGTGGAATCGCCGGCAAGCCGCCGAGCAAACGCGCGGGAGATTTTCGTTGTCGTCGCCGACCGCCTCTCTGTGCGAGATGATTAGGAGTAAGTGTCAATCATTAGCATTTAATCGCGGTCGGAGTGGCGGCTACACTCGCTTCGCGTGGGCTGAGCACGAAAACGCGCGAGAGTTAAACACGTGCGAAGCGTGGTGACACAGTGGGCCTAGGCCTTAAACCCGTGCACCGGCGCTTGGGCGTGGAACCGATCCATCGGGCGTGTCTCTGACGACGGGTCCCACACGTCAGAACTGATTGATAATCTGAGTTAAATTAGAAAATACGCTATTCTCCAGGCCCGCATGTCAGCCATTTCGGCTAGCGCGTAGCTCGGTAGGAAAAGGTTAAAATGACTTATAGAATTCGAAATCTATTTATTTGTGAGCTGAAAAATGTGTATACCTTCTAAAATACATAACTAAATCATTTTAACTCCAAAATGAATGAAACCACTTCTGATAATTTTCATATTTAATGAACTTTATATTAAAATTGGTTTCAAACATGTTCCTGTAACAGAGAGCATTACTTTGGAAAAAGAACCTTTAACGCTATTATCTTTACAAAGAAAATGCTGACAACTTTAGAAATTCATAGCTAAATCATAAAAACTCTTTTTGGAGCAAACCCAACTGTTTTGAACTTGTAATAATATTGCCTATTTATCCATGTAATCCATGTACTCACTATTATTCTACAAAAATTCACCTCATAATTAAATTACATAAATAAAGGCATATTTAAATCTGGAATTCAAACCACCATAACTTTCTTATGCTAAATTAAAATGAAATAATTCTTTCACCAAAAATCACTTAAAATCATAACTTAGCTACTGTAGAAAAATCATGCATTTTTGAGCATCTTGATTTTTGGAGTTTTTCTCGATGTTTATTCGGTATTGTATTTATCTAGATTCGAGCTTATTGATATCGACTCCTACGCGACCGAGAGTGAGCAATTACTTTTCCAGCAAGGCAAGCATCCTTTGAACTTTCTTTTTGCATCATATTTGATCCCAGATTTGTTAGGATAGATGCAATGATAATTGCTTGCATGCTATTTTGATAATGTCGCTATTTTTGTGATGAATAGTTAGACACATCCTATTATCTTGTCATTGTGGCTATCCATGAATTACCCCAATACTGAATTAATTATGATAAGATGTTTGAAATACTGTTGTTCGAGTTGCTTAGCCATGTAAGTCTAGAACCGGTAGCTCGATTGTCGGGAATAGCCCGCCAATTATGGGTTAAACACAACTCTCATTATATGCTTTTGTTTCAGATCTTCGTATCTGTTTTATAAGTGAAATTTTGTCATTTTCAAATGAGCTTTTGGTCTGGACAAGTGTTGGTTAGTGATGGTGCCTTCGTGCGAGATTTGGGTATGTGGTTTGGCTTGTCCGGACAATTAAGGACCGAACTTTGGGTTGTTGCGATTCAAGCAAAACTCGTGCTATCACGCTTGGTATATGGGTGCCGTATGGTTAAGTAGGGGAAGATTTTATTGTGTTGAGTCCCACGGTGGTGAAATTGTAAGGGCATGGGACCGTGAAATCCGTGTTCCTTTTGGGCGATAGGATGGGGCGTTAACGTCTTGTGTTTCCTAGGATATATAGGATGGAGCGTTAACGTCTCGTGTTTCCTATGAGCCATGGGTTGAGGGACTTAGCTCAATGGGACCTTCTTGCTAAAAACGACCGTATCTTGATTTACCCGGCCGGCATACCTTAGGAAGTATGCTATATTCGGAGGCATCCGGAGGCTTACGGGCTAATCAAGTCGTGTGGGTAAGTAGTACACCTGCGGGTATAAATCTATTCGAATAGCCGTGTCCACGGTTATGGACGACAACTTGAAATTTGTGGCTGCTTATTGTTAGACTTGAAATTAAAATTGTGGTTATAACTTGGTATTGACATGAATGGGATGTTCATGCTTGTTGTTGTATCAAAGTGGACCACCACTTTGTTGTTGGTATGATTCATTTGTTATTGAATTCATTACTTATTCACATACTTTACTTCTACTTCAAATCTGATTTTGAAAAGGCACGTGAAAAACTAGTATGTGTAGGTTGTTCGATGTTAAGTCGTTTTCGCAAAAATTTAAGCCAATATGAGCCCGTCCTTTGAATGACCTTATGCATAACTATTTTTATTTGTGTAAGACTTGCGAGTACTCTTTGTACTCAGCCAAGTGTTTGCTGGCTTTTTCAGGTGAGGAGGATTTAGAGACCGATGAGCTTATCGGTGTCGATTTAGGCAACACCGATGAGTAGTTTGCTATCATCTAACTCCCAGTTGGTTGTCGATGGGTTATGGGGCATACCATTGCTGGTCTTTTGGTCTATTTATGTGTTTCCGCTGCTACTTAATACTCTCTTTTAAATTTGGCCGGTCGGCCACTTGTATTAGATGTAAACTTGGAACTTTGTTGTATGTCTTTTGAACTATTTATGTATGGATGTTGTATGGATGTGATCAACGTTGGATGAGAGTATGCTTATATTGGTCGCTGATCTTGGGAGCCAATATAAGTCATACTCACTGTTCATGAATTCCTATTTAACTCACTGAGTGTAGCGCTTGACTTGTCGGAGAACCGACAATCATGTAGTGCTCGCAGAGGAGCAGCGCGCATGATCGGCGGAGCTCTAATCTGAGTTAAGCCTTTCATTTAGATGGAGTTAAGTTGGAATTCATCCACTGGAGATCTAGAGTTGTGTCCCTAAGACCTGGATTAGTCTCGGTCTTACGGAGATAACTCTGGGGTCCCCACAGCGTTGGTATTAGAGCCATACTGACTGTAGGTTAGAGATAGCACTGGCGTTGGAGTTAGTAAGCCTTCTTGAGACAAATTATTTTTGAAATTATCAAATTAATTTCAGAAAGTTTAAGTTAGGAATATCTTTTATTCCTCATCCATCCTAGTATCTTTTCTTACCCTATTTCTGTTTTTAAAGAAATCTTACCTTATTGTTCTTGCTTTTAGATGAGTCGCCAATACAGTCAAAGAAACTCAAGTGAGAACGTGGATGGATACCGCGCTTCTCAGGAAATGATGTGGAGGCGAACTTCACCTATCAGCCATCTTCGCCATCTATCGCGCGACGGGGGGCGGGCATGGAGGAATACTTGGCGTGATCAACATCATCGCGAGACGAGTCACGGGAGTATCCCATATTGTTTCGAGCACGTGGCGCCGGAGGCCATGGCTCTACAGAAGTGGCCCGTGTGGCTATGAGCCATCTCCGTTATGATCGGCGGAGTTGTCTCGGCCGCCTTACTACCATTTTCCCATGTGCGGCGTGGCGCGGAGGTGGACACCTTTGCGGATTCGATTTGGGAAGATCCCGAGTTAGGCGATTGGCAAGATTGGTTCATATCATGGATCAAATCCATCGGTGCCTGTATGAGTTATGCGAGACTCGCGGCGTCTCGTGGTGGCCCAAGAGCACCTACAACTCATGTGTAACATGGGGATTATTGACCGCCATGTGGTTTATGGCACGAATGAGATTTCCCCATATGCTTCAGCGCCACCGATGTACCGTCTTCCGGAAGTGCCAGGGCATGCACCCAATTATGGGACGAGACGCCAGGTCCGCATGTCAGTTGGATTTGCTCGTACTCGTAGGATGGAACCTGCTGGGGGCCATGAGATAGAGCAAGGCTCCCCTTTGCGTCTTCCTAATTTTGGAGACCCCGATGATACGGGATCCCCTGAGGCACATCTTCTGGACGAGTTTCCGGTAAACTTTGACCGGAACAACATTTAGGATGTTGTAGGCGTAAGCTTTTGGGCAAGCATGTATCTTTGATTTCCTGTAATAGGCTAGTAATAATTGAACTCTTAATGTTTCTCTTGCAAGAACTATATTTCCAGTACTTGCTTTTCGCCCCCGGGCCCTATGAATGTAATTGCTTTGGAAAAATTATGATTTGAAGTTATGAATCTTGTACTGGCCTTAGTGCCTTTGTACGCCCTTATGGTGTTAAGTTTTGGTGCATTTTATATCATTATGCATGCTTAATTAAGAACTTTGTGCTTGCTGTCCAAAGTTTTATTATTCGTACTTTTCCCTCAATCTTGGCCTCTTTTTAACATTCCTTGTCACTCCAGGATGTCAGGCCCCAACACTCGTGCTAGAGCTCAGCGCGATGGGGGATCTCCACCCAGGGCACTCGTTCGCTCTGTGCGCGAACTTTACGCCCGCGAGGAGAGGGTGAGCCCTCTCGGCGGCACCGTCCGCGGGGCAGTTCCTCTGAGGAAGTGCTTCCTCCGCCACCCACTATGGCGGAAGTCTTGGCTCGGTCGAGAGGAACAGGATGGATCGGACCGGGATCACGGAGGCTATAGCTCGCAACACTTCTCCTGCTCTGCGGCGGCGGGAGAGGACATCGAGAGCGGCGTGGGGTCTCGGCGAGTTTCGGCGAACAAATCCTCCCACCTTTGCGGGTACGAGAGACCCTATGGAGGCTGAAGATTGGTGAGGATGTGGAGAAGAAACTAGCTATTGCTCGATTGCGGGCATTGAGAGAGTTCTTTTGCCGCTATCACCGGAAGGCGCCGCTAGTGCATGGTGGGATAATTTTTCCGCCATGCAACCTGACGGAGACGTTCCATCATGGAACGAGTTTCGTGCGGCTTTCAGGGAGGCCTATATTCCGGATGGGGTCATGTCAATCAAGCAGCAACAGTTTCTTGCTTTGAAGCAAGGAAGGAAGACTGTCACTGAGTATCTTCAGGAGTTCAACTCCTTGGCCGCTATGCCGGATAGCGTCTCCACAGGATGCTCGCGCCGCGTGTCGGTTCATGGGCGGCTTGGCGAGGAGATGCAGCTGGCTTTAGCTGTACATGACTTCAGGAACTTCCAGCACATGGTGAACAAGGCCATTGTAGTGGAGCACAAGAGTGTGGCTGTGGAGGAGTCCAGGAAGAGAAAGAAGGCCACTCAGTTTTCGGCTAGTGGCAGTTTCCCTCGACAGCGCACCGGACCGCCTCAGGCACCTCGTCCTCAGGCTCCAGTGCCATCGAGGCTTCCTGTGGCACCTGCACGACCTTCTCCACCTACAGGGCAGCGGCACAGTGGGAGTAAGAACTCCCAAAACAGTGGTACATTCAAGCCTAATGTCACCTGCTTTCATTGTGGTCGCCAGGGCCACTATGCTTCTTCTTGCCTCGCCAAGCAGCGGGGAATGCCGCAGGTTTATCGTGCTCCTACACCACCAGCTGTGGCACGACCCACACCACCTCCGAGGGAAGCATCTACCCCTCCATAGGTTCCAGCACATGGCCGAGTGAACCACGTCACCGCTGAGGAGGCGAGCGACGCTCCAGACGTCGTTTTGGGTACACTTCTTGTTAATTCTTGTCCAGCATCAGTTTTATTTGATTCCGGAGCATCTCATTCATTCATCAAAGAAGAATATGCTGCACTTAATCATTTTGAAATACATAAACTCCAGCCACCTTATCAAATCCAGTCGCCGGGATCGGTTTTCCAAACCGATCAAGTCTGCCGAGACGTAAAAGTGGAAATTCAAAATGTCAACTTCTTGGCAAACTTAATTGTGCTAAAATCAGCGGGTATTGATGTAATCTTGGGGATGGATTGGCTGTCCAAAAACCAGGGAAAGATCGATTGTGCTCAGCGGTCTATTTCTGTCACTAGTGAAGACGGTAGTCAAGTCGTTTTTGCACCTTCTGTGGGCAGTTCTCATCTCTATGCCTTGGAAGCTTGTACCTCTCTTGAACTTGAGAAAGTGCCTGTGGTGTGTGAATATCCAGATGTATTCCCCGAAGAACTCCCAGGCATGCCTCCTGATCGAGAAGTCGAGTTCGTCATCGAGCTTGTACCGATCTTCTGCGATCTCAAACGCCATACCGGATGCCTCCTAATGAATTGGAAGAATTGAAGAAGCAACTCCAAGAACTTCAAGACAAGGGGTTTATTAGGCCGAGCTCCTCACCTTGGGGATGCCCGGCTATCTTTGTCAAAAAGAAGGACAAGAGTTTGCGGATGTGTGTTGACTACCGTCCGTTAAATGAAGTCACTATCAAGAACAAATATCCGCTTCCTCGGATTGATGATTTATTTGATCAATTGAGTGGAGCCCAAGTATTCTCAAGGTTGATTTGCGCTTGGGCTATCATCAAATTAAAGTTCGAACCGAAGACATTCGAAGACGACATTCTCTACTCGTTACGGGTTGTGCAGTACACTTTGTCATGTCTTTTGGTCCGACGAATGCACCGGCATACTTCATGAATCTTATGAATTCAGTGTTCATGGAGTATTTGGATAAGTTTGTTGTTGTATTCATTGATGACATCCTTATCTACTCAAAGTCTGATGAAGAACATGAGCAACACTTGAGGCTTGTGTTGGAGAAGCTTCGTCAACATCAGCTTTATGCCAAATTTAGCAAATGCGAGTTCTGGCTTCATGAAGTCAGTTTCTTGGGGCATGTCCTATCCAAGGGTGGTATTGCTGTTGATCCTAGCAAAGTGCAAGATGTCCTTGATTGGATACAACCTAGAAACATTACTGACATTCGCAGTTTTCTTGGACTTGCGGGTTACTACCGCAGATTCATCCAGAACTTCTCCAGAATTGCAAGGCCAATGACTCAACTTCTGAAGAAAGAAAAGAAGTTCGAATGGTCGCCTGAATGTGAGAAAAGCTTTCAGATTCTAAAGGAATGCTTGACCAAAGCTCCAGTACTCATCTTGCCCGACATTCATAAGAGCTTTGACATTTACTGCGATGCGTCTCGCCATGGGCTCGGTTGTGTTCTTATGCAAGAGGGCCGAGTGGTAGCTTATGCATCAAGACAATTGAGACCACATGAGTTGAATTATCCCACTCATGATTTGGAGCTTGCAGCAGTTGTTCATGCTCTCAAGATTTGGCGACATTACCTCATCGGCAATCGTTGCAAAATCTACACCGACCACAAGAGTCTTAAATATATCTTCACCCAAGCTGATCTGAACTTGAGGCAAAGGAGATGGCTTGAGTTGATCAAAGATTATGATTTTGGACTCCATTATCATCCAGGAAAAGCAAATGTGGTTGTTGATGCCCTAAGCAGAAAGTCTCAGTGCAACTGTTTATCGGTAACTCCCATTTCAGCAGGCTTGTGTGCTGCGATGCAACGTCTGCACCTGGAGATAATTGAAGAAGGTTCCCTTGCTGCCCTTAGTGTGAATTTTACACTTGAGGACCAGATTAGAAAGCCGTAAGACGACGAGAAGTAGCTCGGATCCGGGAGGAAGTGAAGCAAGGCAAGGCCAAGTGCTTTAAAGAAGATGCACAAGGCACCTTATGGTTTGGAAACCGGTTGGTGGTGCCTTGCGATCACGCCTGAGAGAACTAATTCTCAAGGAGGCACACGACTCAAGTTTTCTATCCACCCGGTAGCACCAAGATGTACCAAGATCTTAAGAAGCGACTATGGTGGGCAGAATGAAACAACACATCGCTCAATTTGTTGCCGAGTGTGATGTATGCCAAAGAGTTAAGGCCGAGCATTTGAAACCGGCGGGCACTCTACAACCCCGCCCATTCCCAAGTGGAAATGGGAAGAAGTTGGCATGGATTTTATCACCGACCTTCCAAAAACTCAAGCGGTCCGATTCTATATGGGTGATTGTTGATCGTTTGTGAAGGTTGCCCATTTCATTCTGTCAAGACCACCTACCATGGGGATAAGTTAGCTGAGCTTTATATCTCCAGAATTGTTTGTCTCCATGGTGTACCAAAGGTCATCATTTCAGATAGAGGTCCTCAGTTCACATCTTACTTCTGGAAGTGCTTACATAAAGCAATGGGGACCAATCTATCTTTCAGTTCCGCTTACCACCCACAAACAGATGGGCAGACTGAAAGGGTGAATCAAATCTTGGAAGATCTTCTCCGAGCATGTGTGCTGTCCTATAGCAAGAACTGGGAGAAATGTTTACCATTTGCAGAGTTCTCCTACAACAATAGCTTCCAATCAAGCATTCAAATGTCACCATTCGAAGCATTGTATGGGAGAGCTTGTAGGACACCCTTGAACTAGTCCGAAGCCGGGGAGAGGCCATTTTATGGTCCAACCTTGGTAGAGGATGCAGAAGAACAAGTTCGTGTCATCCGCGAACGGCTTCGGACGGCTCAATCTCGTCAAAAGTCCTATGCTGACCGTCGTCGTCGTGAGTTGAGCTTTGAGGTGGATGATCATGTCTATCTTAAGGTTTCTCCAATGAAAGGAACACATCGTTTCCAAGTCAAAGGCAAATTGGCACCTCGCTACATCGGACCTTTCCGAATTCTAGCAAAGTTGGGACCGGTGGCTTATCAAATAGAGTTGCCACCATCATTGTGGATGTACATGATGTCTTCCATGTTTAAATGGCGAAGAAGTGTCTTCGCATCCCAACCAAGCAAGCGAATGGAAAAACTTGACTTGCAACCCGATCTTTCCTATCGGGAGCACCGATCGCATTCTTGAAGAAAAGGAGCGCAAGGCGCGAAATCGCAATATCAAATTCGTTAAGGTTCAATGGAGCAACCATACGAAGATGAAGCAACTTGGGAGCGTGAAGATCAACTACGAGCTAGCTATCACGATCTTTTCTTTCTACTTAAAATGTCTTGAATCAAGAAAGGAAAGTTTAAACAAAGCAATGGGAAGGAAAAATGTAATAGCCATTCCTTGTAACCCTACAAAGATATCTTGGCACTATCTTTGAAGGAAATCAAGACAACAGATATTTTGTTTTCTCTTAGAACCTTCTATCCAACTTCACCCTATCGATCTCTGGTCGAGATCTTTTGTAAGGGGAGGTTTGTCACATCCCCAATTTAATAAAGTGGTTAATTATGCATCTCATGAGCATGCATCATGTTTTAAACTTTTGTGTACCTATTGTACTTGGAAAATCTCAAAATATAAATGAAACCTACACTTTAAATTGAACTCCAAACTCAAAACAGAAATAAATGCTACTAAAGTATCACTGAAATAATCTATTCAAATACTATATTAATTATCACGAATTAATGTAATTTTTCCCAAATTTTTGGACTGTTTTGGACTGTGAGGAAATTCAAACACCATTAATAGACTTAGCCTAAGCTTGATTTTATTTATTTCAAAATATATATGAACAGTAGGTTCCAATAATTTTTATGGACACTAGGTTATCCAGGAACCCCATGATTTATTTCATGATTTTAGGAATTTTATTTCTATTTTTAAGTCCTGGTCAAAGTAGGAAAACAATTAAAATCTTAGTCAAACCTTGGACCCAAACCGGTGCATTTGTTCCTCGGGCTCAAGTGACTCGGCGAATGGACTCGGCCGACCGCTGGTTGCACCATCGCATGCAACCGCGGATCAAGATTCAACGGCCCGATCTCACCTCCTATCGACTGTCAAAGTCCCCATCAATCCCATCCGTCCGTTCGTGATCCAGCGGTTCGATCAACCGTTCGACTCACGCTCGCGCGCGGCGTGAGTCGGCGCGCGGTGGGTCCCGCATGTCGGTCGTCTCCACCTCCCGTTTCAGCCTCGGGCATCCTGTGCCCGCGCGCGAGCTCTCTGAGCAGCTCGTCATCGCCGTGACCGCACCGCCCGATTTGACCTATCCGGAGCCTCGGCATGTCACGCCGCTCCGTCCGTCCGTTGGCCATCTTTAACTAGCACCGAACCCTAGCAAATTCCTCACTTCTCCTCTGTTGACCGAGGAGAGGGAAGCTTCCTCGAGTTCATTTCTCCAGTAAGTTTCTCACTTCTGGTGCCCTCAGCTCCTCCTGTGCATGCCATTTCCATTTTTGCTTATGGAAGCTCTTGACTTCCTTTGTAGCGCCGGGACCAGTCTCGTGCTCCCTGAAGCTCCAGAGCACGCTTCCGAGGACATCCTCTGGTGTTCTTCATCCCCGGTGAGCTTTGTCCGAAACCTATCGTGTCATTCCGTGCCTTTAGGCTTGAGATTAAAAACCCCTAACTCATTTTGGGTGGTACTCGACAGTTTCGCGGTGAATCGAAGTTGCCTCTTTTCGGCCAGAGTTCAAGCCCTTTCACCTCCCATTTCAATTTGGTAGGCTATTCTTCAAATTCTTTCGCTCTTTAGCTTGCTCTTAAGGTCCTTGAGGTAACCCGAGCATTTCCCTTGCTCCTCTTTGTTCAGAGCTTCACCTCTTCGTTAAGCCGGGTCGTCGCCATCTTCTTCTCCGGCACCGACCAAACTCCTGCTAGCTTTGAGCTTCCCGAGCACTCTTCTCAACTCAGGTAACTCACTAATAGTCCCTAGAACCTTGGGCACCTGCTGGGTTGACACTGCGGAGCTTCACTTTGTTTTTGTCTTCTTGCCGTATTGAGCGCTGCCGCTCAACTCCGGCTAGCCGCCGATGCAGGCCGGCTCAGTCGTTGAGACTACCCTCATTAGAAGCGCCTTGCTATTTTGCATCTATGCTTGCCCTTGTCTGGCGCCGCCGTGGTCGGAATCGCCGGCAAGCCGCCGAGCAAACGCGCGGGGAGATTTTCTCGTTGTCGTACGCCGACCGCTCCTGTAGCAGATGATTAGGAGTAAGTGTCAATCATTAGCATTTAATCGCGGTCGGAAGTGAGCGGCTACACTCGCTTACGCGTGGGCCTGAGCACAGAAAACGCCGAGAGTTAAACCTGTGCGAAACGTGGTGACACAATGGGCCTAGGCCTTAAACCCGTGCACCGAAGCGCTGGGCGTGGAACGATCCATCGGGCGTGTCTCGACGCGGGTCCCACACGTCAGAACTGATTGATAATCTGAGTTAAATTAGAAAATACGCTATTCTCTGGGCCCGCATGTCAGCCATTTCGGCTAGCGCGTAGCTCGGTAGGAAAAGTTTAAAATGACTTATAGAATTCGAAATCTATTTATTTGTGAGCTGAAAAATGTGTATACCTTCTAAAATACATAACTAAATCATTTTAACTCCAAAATGAATGAAACCACTTCTGATAATTTTCATATTTAATGAACTTTATATTAAAATTGGTTTCAAACATGTTCCTGTAACAGAGAGCATTACTTTGGAAAAAGAGCCTTTAACGCTATTATCTTTACAAAGAAAATGCTGACAACTTTAGAAATTCATAGCTATATCATAAAAACTCTTTTTGGAGCAAACCCAACTGTTTTGAACTTGTAATAATGTTGCCTATTTATCCATGTAATCCATGTACTCACTATTATTCTACAAAAATTCACCTCATAATTAAATTACATAAATAAAGGCATATTTAAATCTGGAATTCAAACCCCCATAACTTTCTTATGCTAAATTAAAATGAAATAATTCTTTCACCAAAAATCACTTAAAATCATAACTTAGCTACTGTAGAAAAATCATGCATTTTTGAGCATCTTGATTTTTGGAGTTTTTCTCGATGTTTATTCGGTATTGTATTTATCTAGATTCCGAGCTTATTGATATCGACTCCTACGCGACCGAGAGTGAGCAATTACTTTTCCAGCAAGGCAAGCATCCTTTGAACTTTCTTTTTGCATCATATTTGATCCCAGATTTGTTAGGATAGATGCAATGATAATTGCTTGCATGCTATTTTGATAATGTCGCTATTTTTGTGATGAATAGTTAGACACATCCTATTATCTTGTCATTGTGGCTATCCATGAATTACCCCAGTACTGAATTAATTATGATAGGATTTTGAAATACTGTTGTTCGAGTTGCTTAGCCATGCAAGTCTAGAACCGGTAGCTCGATTGTCGTGAATAGCCCGCTAATTATGGGTTAAACACAACTCTCATTATATGCTTTTGTTTCAGATCTTCGTATCTGTTTTATAAGTGAAATTTTGTCATTTTCAAATGAGCTTTTGGTCTGGACAAGTGTTGGTTAGTGATGGTGCCTTCGTGCACGAGATTTGGGTATGTGGTTTGGCTTGTCTGGACAATTAAGGACCGAACTTTGGGTTGTTGCGATTCAAGCAAAACTCGTGCTATCATGCGCGGTATATGGGTGCCGTATGGTTAAGTAGGGGGAAGATTTTATTGTGTTGAGTCCCACGGTGGTGAAATTGTAAGGGCATGGGACCGTGAAATCCCGTGTTCCTTTTGGGCCGATAGGATGGGGGCGTTAACGTCTTGTGTTTCCTAGGATATATAGGATGGAGGCGTTAACATCTCGTGTTTCCTAGGAGCCATGGGTTGAGGGACTTAGCTCAATGGGACCTTCTTGCTAAAAACGACCATATCTTGATTTACCCGACCGGCATACCTTAGGAAGTATGCTATATTCGGAAGCATCTGGAGGCTTACGGGCTAATCAAGTCGTGTGGGTAAAGTAGTACACCCCTGCAGGGTATAAATCTATTCGAATAGCCGTGTCCACGGTTATGGACGACCGCTTGAAATTTGTGGCTGCTTATTGTTAGACTTGAAATTAAAATTGTGGTTATAACTTGGTATTGACATAAATGGGATGTTCATGCTTGTTGTTGTATCAAAGTGGACCGCCACTTTGTTGTTGGTATGATTCATTTGTTATTGAATTCATTACTTATTCACATGCTTTACTTCTACTTCAAATCTGATTTTGAAAAGGCACGTGAAAAACTAGTATGTGTAGGTTGTTCAGTATTGCGTCGTTTTCGCAAAAATTTAAGCCAATATGAGCCCGTCCTTTGAATGACCTTGTGCATAACTATTTTTATTTGTGTAAGACTTGCGAGTACTCTTTGTACTCAGCCAGGTGTTTGCTGGCTTTTTCAGGTGAGGAGGATTTAGAGACCGATGAGCTTATCGGTGTCGATTTAGGCAACACCGATGAGTAGTTTGCTATCATCTAACTCCCAGTTGGTTGCCGATGGGTTATGGGGCATACCATTGCTGGTATTTTGGTCTATTTATGTGTTTCCGCTGCTACTTAATACTCTCTTTTAAATTTGGCCGGTCGGCCACTTGTATTAGATGTAAACTTGGAACTTTGTTGTATGTCTTTTGAACTATTTATGTATGGATGTGATCAACGTTGGATGAGAGTATGCTTATATTGGTCGCTGATCTTGGGAGCCAATATAAGTCATACTCACTGTTCATGAATTCCTATTTAACTCACTGAGTGTAGCGCTTGACTTGTCGGAGAACCGACAATCATGTAGTGCTCGCAGAGGAGCAGCGCGCATGATCGTCGGAGCTCTAATCTGAGTTAAGCCTTTCATTTAGATGGAGTTAAGATGGAATTCATCCACTGGAGATCTAGAGTTGTGTCCCTAAGACCTGGATTAGTCTCGGTCTTACGGAGATAACTCCGGGGTCCCCACAACTATGGCAAGTGGTGCGGCCTTTTCCTCCTCACGCTCGACAAATACGCCTTGGAAGATCACGTCCTCTCCGATGCTAATCCCAGTGATCAACCGGAGTGGACACGCATGGATTGCATGGTGTTATCTTGTCTCTACGGCACGATTACTGTGGACCTCCTCGAGCTCGTCATGACCCCTCTCACCACTGCCCGGGTCGTCTGGATCAACCTCGAGCATCAATTCCTCGACAACAAGGAGTCACGTGCCCTATACATAGAGGCAGAGTTCCACAACTTCGTCCAAGGTGACATGTCAATTTCTGATTATTGCCGCAAGCTCAAAAACATGGCTGATGGTCTTGGCGATCTCGGTGAACCCATCTCCGATCGGACGCTCATTTTGACCCTCTTCCGCGGTCTCAATGAAAAGTTTGCTCACATGGTGTCGATTCTCAAGATGCAATGACCTTTCCCGACGTTTATGGAAACTCGTTCTCATCTTCTACTCGAGGAGATCACCAAGTCTAGGCCGGCCACCTCTTCCTCCGCGTTCCTCGCTGTTGGTCAGTCGGCCTCCCGCAACACGGCGTCCAGCGGCAGCAGCACCGGTCATGGCAACAACGGTGCTTCTAGCAACTCGGGGAACAACGGCTCCAGACGTTCCAGTGGCCGCAACCGTCGCCGTGGCCGCGGCAATGGCGGCACTGGTGACAACAACACTAACGCCCCGGCCTCTGGTGCTGGGCGCGGCGGCCCCCCTACTGCTCTTGCCGGCATGGGCCTCCCGTCCTTCTTCAACCCTTGGACAGGGACTGTCCAGGTGTGGCCCCATTCAAGCCGCACTTCGGCCGGTGTCCTTGGCCCTCGACCTCCTGCATCGGCCCTTCCCCCACTCCAGGCGCTCCATGCAGCGGCTGCTCCGTCACCGCCTAGTGTCCAGTACTACGCGTCGGCACCTTCAGCCGATCTTGGGGCACCCGGCGACGGTGTCCAGTATCAGCTGGCCCCAGGCACCACCTCCTGGGACCAGCAGCAGCTTGCAAGTGCATTCAGTACGATCACGCTTACGCCACCACCTTCATCCACTGATTGGTACATGGATTCTGGTGCTTCTTCCCATATGGCTGCTGATGCTGGTATTCTTTCTACCTCCCATCCTTCTTCTCCCTCTACTCCATCTAATATCATCGTCGGTAATGGGTCAATGCTGCATGTTACCTCCACTGGCTCTCTGTCATTCCCTGGTGCCCATGGTCCTCTCTTGCTACGCAATATTCTTGTTACTCTTCAGATCATTAAGAATCTTATTTCTGTCTGTCAGTTTATAATTGATAATAATTGTTCTGTCGAGTTTGATCCTTATGGCCTTTCTATGAAGGATCTTCATACCAAGAGCGTGATCGCCAGGTGCAATAGTTTCGGTGACCTTTATCCTTTCCGTCAGCTCGACGCACATCCACATGCTTTGGTTATCGCTTTCTCCCCCACACTATGGCATCGACGCCTCGGGCACATTGGCCATGAAGCGCTTTCCAAGCTTATTAGTTCTAGTGCTCTCCCATGCAATAAGGCTCCATCTGACCATTTATGTCATGCGTGTCAGCTTGGTCGCCATGTACGCTTCCCATTCAGCACTTCTTCTTCTAGAGCTCGTCATAATTTTGATTTAATACATTGTGACCTTTGGACCTCTCCCATTGCCAATGTGTCCGGTTACAAATATTATCTTGTTATTCTTGATGATTGCTCACATTTTCTCTGGACTTTTCCCATGTGCCTCAAGTCCGACACCTTTACTCACCTCTCTCACTTCATCTCTTATGCTCGCACTCAGTTTGGTACCTCCATTAAGAGTGTTCAGTGTGACAACGAGCGTGAGTTTGACAACTCCTCCTCTCGCCATTTTTTTCTCACTCACGGCATTGCACTCCGCATGTCGTGTCCATATACTTCTCAACAAAACGGCAAAGCCGAGCGTATCATTCGTACCACCAACAATGTTATGTGCTCTCTCATGTTCCAAGCCAGCCTTCCTCCCTCCTTTTGGGTGGAAGCCCTCCACGCCGTCACCTATCTTCTCAATCGTCATCCCACCAAAACTCTCAGTTTCTCTACTCCATTCCAGGCTCTTTATGGGGTAGCTCCCTCCTACTCACACCTTCAGGTCTTCGGGTGCAAATGCTACCCCAATTTGTCCTCCACAGCTCCAAACAAACATTCACCCAGTTCCACCCTGTGCATCTTCCTTGGTTATACGTCTTACCACAAAGGATACCGGTGCCTTGACCTTTCCTCCAACAAAATCATCATCTCCCGCCATGTCTCTTTCGATGAATCTTCCTTCCCCTTTGCCGAGGCACCCTCAGTGCCTCCAACTAATGATACTCTTGAGTTTTTATCCGATCATGGCATTGCACATCTACCCATTGGTACTCGAGTTGTTGCAGGAACAGGTACAGGACTAGCAGCTCCCTCTGCCGTGGCCTCCCCGTCTGAGCGCTGGCCGGCGTTGCCTGCAGCCAGCAGGATGCACACACTCGCTGGGCCCCCGACCTCTCCTCTCGGCGGACCGCCTCAGGGCTCGGCCGGCCAGCTCTCTACCACGCCGGATGTTGGGCCACTCACCCCTGTTGCCTCTTCTGGCCTGCCGTCCAGCTCCGGGCTACTTGGACCGCTGGCTTTGCCACAGCTGTCTCGCATCAACCCTGACGACCCGCACGCCGGCTCTGCTGCCCCTGCTGGTCTTGCACCACAGGTAGTTGCTAGCAGCGCTGGCGGCGTCGACCGACTACCCACGGTGATCTCCATCCAGCCGGTGGTCAATGACCACCATATGACCACACGAGGCAAGTCTGGGTTTCGCGTTCCAGTACAGCGCCTCAATCTCTAGGCCACGACTACAGCAGTTTCGCCTGTGCCCTCTTCCTATCGGGGTGCCTTGACCGATCCGCACTAGCGACGTGCTATGACTGAAGAATTTGACGCCCTTCAAGTCAACAACACTTGGGATCTTGTTCCCCGCCCACTGGGAGTCAATCTTGTTACCGGCAAATGGGATTTTTGTCACAAGTTTCTTCCGGATGGTTCTCTTGATCGGTACAAGGCTCGTTGGGTTCTTCGCGGTTTTACACAGCAGCCTGGCAATGATTTTGATGAGACATTCAGTCCTGTGGTGAAGCCTGCTACTATCCGCACCGTTCTCACCCTAGCTCTGTCTCGGGATTGGCCCATTCATCAGCTGGATGTTAAGAACGCCTTCTTGCATGGTATGCTCTCTGAGATAGTCTATTGTGTTCAATCTTCAGGCTTTGTTGATTCTGCTCGGCCAGACTACGTTTGTCATCTCAACAAGTCCCTTTATGGTCTGAAACAAGCACCTCGGGCCTGGTACAGTCACTTCGCCTCCCATCTACTATCCCTTGGTTTTGTGGAGGCCAAGTCCGACACTTCCCTCTTCGTGTTCCATCGTGGCACCGACACAGTCTACCTGTTACTTTATGTTGATAACATAGTTTTGACTGCTTCTTCAGAGGATCTCCTTCACCGCACGATCTCCGCTCTTCAGCGAGAATTTTCCATGAAGGATCTTGGTCAGCTTCATCATTTTCTGGGCATGACGGTCAGCCGGCGAGATGGCACTCTCTTTCTCTCTCAGCGCCAGTATATCTTGGATATTCTACAGCGTGCTGGTATGTCTGATTGCAAGCCCTGTTGTACGCCCATTGATACTCACTCCAAGCTTTCTAGTGAGGGTCCTTTGGTTGCTGTCCGACGCACTATCGCAGTTTGGCTGGTGCTCTTCAGTACATGACCTTCACTCGACCGGATATTGCCTCTGCTATGCAGCAGGTGTGTCTCTACATGCATGATCCCCGTGAGACACATTTTGCTTTGGTCAAGCGCATACTCCGGTATCTTCAGGGCACACTCGATCATGGCTTATACCTTCATCGCACCTCTCCTACCAAGCTATTTGTCTATACTGATGCTGATTGGGCTAGTTGCCCCGACACTCGCAAATCCACTTCGGGCTATGGCGTTTTTCTCGGTGATAATCTTGTCTCCTGGTCCTCAAAGCGTCGGCCTCTGATCTCGGTCGGTCGGTCGGGCGAGTACCGTCTTTGTGGCTAATGGTGTTGCCGAGGCTTGTTGGTTGCCACAGTTGCTTTTGGAGCTACACAGTCCACTTCAGCAGGCTGCCGTGGTCTATTGCGACAACGTCAGTGCGGTCTACCTCTCCACCAACCCGGTTCAGCATTAGCGCACCAAGCATGTGGAGATCGACCTGCACTTTGTTCGCGAGCGTGTCGCCCTTGGTGAGGTGCGCGTGCTTCATGTTCCGATGACCTCACAGTACGCGGACATCTTCACCAATGGCTTACCGATGACTGTGTTCACTGAATTTCGGTCCAATCTAAACGTTCATCCTTCTACCGTTCCAACTGCGGGGGAGTGATAGCCAGGCTGTATACGCTTAGATGGATGAAATCGATTAGGCCCATGCAGCTATCCGCACAGGTCACGTACACGCGCAGGACTATGCGCCACAGGCCAGGAGATTTACTTCTATCTTTATCCAGCTATCCTAACTGATTGTAGCTTACCTTCTCTAGCCTAGTCCCTGCACTATATATGTATACCGGTGACTGCAATACAAATCTATCGCGTGATTGTCTCGTATACCCCACGCTTTCATACACAAACCAACCGGGGAAGAACATGGATGCCATAGATAATCCTCCACAAAATTAACGATAATAGAATTACCACAGTAATGTGCAGATCCAATACTAGTATACACATATACATACACCATGAGAGCCTTTTCAGTGCAGTCAGTGAACTGGCCTGACCTGGACTGGCGATGCGCAAGCGCAACACACATAGGGGAAGCACCGATTATTTTGAGACGAAAAAGGAAGCATATGTTTCAGTGTTCATTGGCATGGTTGCAGCGCAGGAAAGTTATACAAAGGCATTTTGATTGTGAAGACTGGAATACTTGATAGAGTAGCAGAGAAAATAGGGAAATGAACAGGAACAATGACCGTCTCGAGCTCAGTATCCATCAGGATGAACGTTGTTTCTCCGGCTTCAAAGCAGGTTTGTTTGGATGCTTGTCGAGTAGGCCCTGCAGGTTTTGCATGAGTGCTTCGTCATAGGAACCCTTAAGCAGAACTTCCTTGAGTTCAGTTAGATGCTCCAGTCCAGAAAATTGCAAAGACGACCCACTATAGCAGCGAATCTTCAGCAGCTCAAGAGTTTTCATTGTTTGTGATCCAAAACTTACATGTAAACTGGAACTGTAAGCAATCTCGAGGATGTTGACCTTTTGATAAGAGGGCTCCTCAAGTCCATTCGTCATGACACAAAAATGGAGCTTACCGTCTTGAAGCGGCTTGATGCAAAGACGAAGAAAGCATAGTTTTGGTAGATTCCCGAGGACCTCTATGCCATCCTGCGCTAATACGGTCATCTCCAAATCCAACTTTGTGAGCTTGCTAAGCATTTTGATCCATACTGGCAACTTATCAACAAGCCCATACAGTTAAAGGCTCTGTAGGTTCCCCAAAGGCGGTGAGATGACATCCGATTCCAAACAACCTTGATTGTCCTTGTCGAGTCGCACTGAAAAGGATTCCAAATGGCCATGACCGGAGACCGCACAGAAAAACTCCTCGCTGTTTTTCCTGTTGATGCCGGACACGCCGAGTTTGCGCAATTGGGTGAGCTTCTTGAGCTCTTTCAGGATGGGCATCCCCCCGTGCTGCACCAACATTGACAACACCGAGCGTGTGCAAGGACGTCAGATTCCCAACCCCTCTAGGCACCACAACACCAACTAGTTGATGCCGTCTGCAGAGTACTAAAGTACGTTGTGTTGATGGTTCCTCTGCTGGGACGGTGGTGCCAGCACGAATGTACTGCAGCTTTTGTAGCTTGGTGATGTTCACTGGCAGGGTGGCTATATGGAGGTGTGTCTGACATCCAGAGTCTGGAGCTGCCTCAGATCACCCAATGAAGTCGGCAGGTGGCAGATCTCACTGCATCCTCGTAGGGAGAGGAACTTGAGGCGAGACAGCAGCTTCACCATCTGCTCGAGATCATCATCTGTTACGCCTGATGCATCCTCCAGATCCAGCACACGAAGCAGCCTCATCCTATCAGAGATGAAGAATTGCCTCCAGTCTCCAAACACTGTCAGTGACCTTAGCCGTGAGAAGTCGATGCTCTTGAACACAATCCTGTCTCTGTCCCAGCTTTTCTGTATGACAAGGTGACGCCCTGTGCGTTGCGTGGTTAGGGTGCAACTGTCCCCCAGTTCAAAGACAAGGTTCTCCTCCATTCGCTGTGAGATGACGTACTCACGAATGAAACTGTTGACTTGGCACAAGATCATCCTTATGTCATTGGATGCGGTGGTGACCAACTGTGGTGGCTGCTGGATTATGCTCAGATCGAGGAGCTTGGAGAAGTACATCTCCCCGTTCTGCTCTGCAGAATCCTTGTCAGTGTCCCTGGAGTAGCCCTCCGCGATCCATCGCCTGACTAGACGCCTCCGCCGAACGCTGTGATCTCGAGGAAAAATCGACAGATAGAAGATACATGGCTTGAGGACATCCGGGCAAGTACGAAAGTAGGAATGCATCCAGCCAAATAGATCACGTAGAATAGCAAACTCTGGGTTGGTCTCCAGCTCGTGCATAAATCTGGGATTCATAGAGCTCGCAGTATCCATCCATGTGACTGTCTTGGGTGCCAAAAAGTCAGCTATAGCAACTATTACTTTGGGAAGACCTCCACACTTTAAAATAAGTTCTCGTATCTCCACATCTTCAGAATCATTTAAAGGGGATGATCGTTTCTTCCTATGTACCTATTGTTCAAACAACGTAAGAACTGATCTTAATTAGTATGGTAAACACCAATTACATTGGATTTTGACGTTTCAGTCGCAAAATATAAAGAGCATGATCGATGAACACACACTTGAAAGTTGATACTTAAAAACGCCATGCATCTATTCAAGAGAATAATCGGAAAGTAACTGAAATTATTCATTAATAGACGTCTTAAATATAAATGCTAAAGGAAATAAAAAAGGCAAAGGAGGAAAATATCATTACACTTAAGCTACCATAAGCATCCCACTATAACAAAAACTAGAAAATTTATATGTGTGATGTCTAATAAAATTATAATATTATAGTAGCATTCTTGTGACAAATCTACACATATCATTCCATATAGCAGACATAAAAGCTCATAAAGATGTTACTAGTCAAAGTTAAAATAATTTGACCACATGCATTTATAATGTCTGTTTTTTAACCAGAGGCATTTTGTGACAGATAGATTACTACTATTGAGAAAGGTAACTCATATCTTACTAGGACTCGAATGCTTTTGGACTCGGAGATGTCTAAAGGAACACTAGGGGTGAGATAGTAACCTCATGTTGTTTCTTAAGCTTCGTGAGTGAAGGGGAAAAGAATTTCGAGGAGCAGGTGAAGGGGAAAAGAATGGAAATTTGTGCATGAGGTGTTAAGTTTGCAACCACATGCTTGCGTGAAATTAGATTGAAGGAAATGGAGCAGAGGAAAGTTTCTTGTGAGTAAACACACCTTCTTTTTGAAGAGATCAAAGGCTGCATCAGCTTCTAGACCTTTGACATTAAACACGAGCTCTTCGTTATCTGCGCAATGTGCGGCGATGCTTGCTTCTGTTGTAATGACAATGATTAGGCTTCTAGAAGATCTAGATACCAAGGAAGGTTGTATCAAGTCCCATTCTTCCGTGGACTGCAGATCATCAATGACGACAAGGCACCGATGCTCTTTCAGAAGCTTACGACACTCTTGAATGGGGTCTTCGATTCCCAACGCTGCACGGTATGCTGTTTCTTCCTTGGCTTGAAGAGATTCTGAATGAAAATTCACAAGTAGGCTCCTAGAGAAGTCCCTTAAATTGAATGGAGGGGATACATCCACCCAACCGTACTTGTCAAATTGGTTACTGTCAAGCATTCTGTCATAGCACAAATTTCTGACGAGTTGATTTCCCAACTCCAGCTATGCCCCACACGGACATCACTTGCAGGAATTGAAACGTGCCTTAGCTGTATATTTACGAAGTTCATTCATTTGCGACTGGCGTCCAACAAGGGTAAAATGACTCATGCAGTTACGGGCTGCATTTTTTTAGCACTGAGAATTCTGTCGTAAGAGGAAAGGCCACCCGTGCGGCTCCTTCATCCTCCGTTGATATGTCATTGTTGTTCGCTGTCGCCAGATCGGTCTCCTCAGCTTCATCTCCATTGCCTTGAGAACCCTGAAAATAGGAAACACTTAAGCAGAGGATGTGGGAGGAATTTTCTTAATCCAGCACCAGTCTTACATGATGAATTGGGATAGCTTAATATTGTGATCTGTGATTAACCCAAACACATCTAAGAGTTTGTTCAATTTGGATCCTAATCCTAGTTCTTAGATTGTCTTGAAGTTTCCACTTGTAATGTTCCTTTTCTCTTTCCCCAAACTACTGGAGAGTTTGCTCCATTTCATATTATATGATGATGTTAGCTTTTAACTATATTGGGGGTGCAACTTTGTTAATTGGTTTTAACAATATTATGCCCGCAAATATCTGACAGCCCGCTCGCCGGTGTCTACACGCACTCGCCTGGACAACTAACAGAAGATGAACACAAGACGATTTGGTGCTGCACAACCACAGTTTTTTCTACTGTTTCTGGTATGTCCCAGCGATCGCAAGGGATAGCGGTGCGACACCGGCGATCGCTGCCGGAATCCACGGCGCCCAGAAGCCGTGATGGATGGTATTTGTCGACAAGCAGAAGGAAGGGAAAACAGAGAGAATTCAGATTGGGAAGAAGACTATTATTTTTGATTGCCTGCTTCCGAAATACAATTGAGTACTTCTCTTATAAAGGCTAACTAGCGTATCCGAAAGGAATACTGTAATCTACTTTTAGCAATCCTGAAGTATCCGGAAGGGATACTCTATTTTATTTATGGTAATCCTGACGCAATATCTTCCTAACATAATTATTCTACTCGGACTCTTCTTTCCTGACGTGAGAATCATGTTGGTTGTGCTAGTTGGATCTCCTTCCTGTTTCTGCGCCGCTGATATGGAATCCCCCACATAACATCTCTCCCGGCCTCGGCAAACAGCTCGTCCTCGAGCTGAAAGGATGGATATGCAAGTTTGAATGCGGCCACCGGTTCCCAAGTAGCATCCGCAGCTGGTACGCCTGCCCATTGAACTAGCACATGCCAAACGTCACGGCACAGACTTGCCTTCAAAACTTTGGCGGGAACTGGAATTGCCCGGCCATTTTCAACTTGGGGTAGAATCGGTATTGACGTCGGTGGAGTTCCATGGAACTTTTTAGAAGACCAACATGGAACACATTGTGTAGACGACTTCCCTCTGGTAATTGGAGGCGATAAGCCACTGTGCCCACACGATCTAACACCTTATAAGGGCCGTAGAACCTTGGACTAAGCTTGCCTGTGCGTCGTCCCGGCAATGAGGCTGCTTGGCGATGAATTAGACGCAACCACACCCAATCATTCACCTCAAAAGTGACTTCACGGTGATGTTTATCATAGTATAGTTTGGCGTACTGTTGGACTTGAAGTAAACGTTCACGGACTTCGGAAATGAAGTTATCACGGTCCTGAAGTTGAGCTTCAACCGCTGCCACCTTTGCCGTGCCTGTGTCATAAGACATCAAGGAAGGAGGAGCACGCCCATAAACCACCTTGAAAGGAGTATCCCGAAGAGCAGTATGGTAAGAAGTATTATAACAGTATTCCGCCCATGGTAGCCAATCAACCCAATTACGCGGTCGATCTCCTGTTAAGCATCGAAGGTACATAGCAATGGCTTTGTTAACAGCCTCTGTCTGGCCATCTGACTGTGGGTGAAATGCCGAGCTCATGTGAAGATGAGTTCCCGTTAAACGGAACAAGTCTTGCCAAAAAGTACTGGTGAAAACCGGGTCACGGTCACTGACAATGGATTGTGGAATCCCATGGAGACGCACAATCTCTTGAAAGAAAACATGGGCGACTGTCGTGGCTGTATATGGATGGCCCAACGGAATAAAATGGGCATACTTGGAGAAACGGTCGATAACCGAAAGAATGACCGATTTGCCATGTACACAGGGCAACCCTTCGACGAAGTCCATTGAAATATCAGCCCATACTGTGTGTGGTACAACCAGGGGCTGTAGCAAGCCGGCGGGATGAAGATGTTCTGTCTTATTCCTTTGGCATATCACACATGCTCGCACAAAGTTCTGTACTTCCTTCCGTGCATGTGGTACATAGAAATCCGAGCGTAGGCGATGAATAGTTTTTTGAAAGCCTTCATGACCAGCATGTGCAGCTGCCAAGATAGACGGTAAGATTGGCGAAGAAGGAGAGACATACACTCGTCCGCCATGAAGCACGAGACCATCGGACCATGCCCATGGTGCCCCCAATTCACCGGATTGAATTTGAGCATGGATGGCTTGTATCTCAGGGGAGGAGGCCGCTTCTTGACGTAGCTCAGCAAAGAGAGAAAAAGAGGGTCCCGACAGTGCATATGTAGCAGCGTGGTCGCCTTCGCGGCGAGAAAGAGCGTCGGCGACTACGTTGAGACGCCCGGGACGGTATTCAACCGTGAAGCTATATCCAAATAATTTGCTTACCCATTGATGTTGTGGTATAGTGGAGAGGCGTTGGTCCAGCAAGAATTTCAGGCTGTAATGGTCAGTGCGCACTATGAAGGAACGACCCCAGAGATACGGTCGCCAGTGTCGGATTGCATGCACTAATCCGATGAGCTCCCGTTCATATGCGGCCAGCTTTGTGTGACGTGCGGCAACTGGTTTGCTGAAGAAAGCCAATGGTCCCCCGCCTTGGTGCAGGACGGCGCGAAACCGGTACCCGATGCATCACACTCAACGATAAAATCAGCAGAGAAGTCGGGTAAGTGAAGAACCGGTGCGGTGGAGAGAGCTCGTTTTAGTGTTTGAAAAGCCTGAGCTGCGGCCTCAGACCACTGAAAAGTTTCCTTCTTGAGTAGTTTGGTAAGGGGGGCTGCTATTGTGCCGAAGTCCCGGATAAATTTGCGGTAGTAGCCTGCGAGGCCAAGGAAACCACGTAGCCCTCGCGTTGTCAGCGGTTGTGGCCAGGTTTGAATGGCGAGTACCTTGTCTTCGTCCATGGCCACCCCCTTAGCTGAGATGACATGGCCTAGGTATTGTACGGACGTTGTGCCAAAATGGCACTTGGAGCGCTTCAGATGGAGGCAATGTGCACGGATGACTTGGAGAACTGCCCGTAGGTGTTGTAAATGTTCCGACCAAGACGAACTGTAGATCAAAATATCATCAAAAAAGACGAGCACAAAACGGCGAAGATAGGGTCGCAACACCTCGTTCATCAACGCCTGGAACGTGGATGGCGCATTGGTTAGGCCGAATGGCATCACCAAAAACTCGAAGTGGCCATGATGTGTTCTGAAAGCGGTCTTCTCCACATCGTCGGGATGCATACGCACTTGATGATACCCGGAACGGAGGTCAAGTTTTGTGAAGAAGCGTGCACCCTGCAATTCATCAAGGAGCTCGTCGACGACCGGGATAGGAAATTTGTCGCGTATCGTCAATTCATTCAACGCCCGGTAATCAATACAAAAGCGCCATGAATCGTCAGCCTTTTTAACCAAGAGCACTGGAGATGAAAATGCCGATGTGCTTGGCCTGATTGTGCCTTGTTGTAACATAGCATCGCATTGGCGTTCAAGCTCATCTTTTTGTAACTGTGGGTATTGATATGGCCGTACTGCCACGGGGTCGGCACCCTGTCGTAGATGAATGCGATGATCGAAGGAGCGTGCAGGAGGGAGTCCTGCTGGTATGGCAAAACGGTCTTCAAACTTGGTAAGTAGGGCGTTGAGGAGGTCCTCCTGGGAACCTGTGATCGCATGAACTGCTGCTGCCGGTGCGACTACACCTTCCCAAGAGATGTGTCGGCCCTCCCGCCAAAACGACATGCGTAAATTGTTGAGATCCCAGAGGATAGGTCCAAGACTGCGTAGCCATTGAACGCCAAGAACGACGTCGAATCCTCCCAGTGGAATAGCGAGGGCATCCATTGTAAACTTCTCGCCCGCAATTTGGAAGTGTAAATGTCGTGCGATGCCCCCACTGGAAACCTTGTCCCCATTGGCGACCTCCACGCGAAGACCTGGGCGGGTCTCAAGCTTCACTCCCATGTGTGGAACAAGCTCTTCATTAATGAAATTATGCGTGGAACCTGTGTCCAAGAGTGCCAGGAATGACTTTGTGCCCACCATGACCTTGATCTGCATTGTTTCAGTGGCTCGGATGCTCCACAGTCCCGTCAATGCATGGAAGCGTCTGGTGGCGCCAGTTCACGGAAGTAGGTGCCTCGTCCAGATCGGTCTCATCCTCGTCGTCTGCGACTTCAATGTAGAAAAGCCGCTGACAGCGATGACCGCGAACATACTGCTCATCACAGTTGAAACAGAGGCCCTGTTTACGTCGTTCGGCCATCTCGACTGGATTGAGGCGGCGGAGTGGGCGACCAGGCTGGGCAGTGGTGGTTGATGTAGTCGTTGGTACACTGCTCGGCGCTGGTGGACGTGGTGTCGCAGGTATGGTTGTAGAGAGACGCTGTCCTCCTGGAGGTCGTGGGAACACCCTGTTGTTGCTGGTTGCCGGTGTTGGGGCTGACTGGTTGCGGCGCTCATATGCCCGCGCGAAGCCGATGGCCACCTGAAGGTCAGGTGGGTTTTGAAGCTCAACATCCACACGTAATTGTTCTGGGAGACCTGCCATGAAGAGTTGTGTCTGGTGGAGTGGGTGCAATGCCTCTGTTCTGCATAATAACTCCATGAATCGATCAATGTATTCTTGAACTGAGCCTGGGAACGGAAGTCGGCCCAGGGCTCCGAGCGGATTGCTTCGGATAGGTGGTCCAAAACGTAGGTTGCATAGCTCCTTGAGGTGATGCCATGTCGGTTGACCATAATCATGTTCCAACTGGAAGTACCAATATTGTGCGATCCCTGTGAGATGATAAGAGGCCAGCCATACCTTATCTGCCTCGTCCGTCCTTTGCCCACGAAAGAATTGCTCACACCTGTTTATCCATATTAGAGGATCATCCTTGCCGTCGTATACAGGGAATTCCAGCTTATGATAGCGCGAACCCGGCGAGCGAGTTACACGTGGGTGGGATATAACCGCCGTGCTGCTCTTGCGTCGGGTATAGCAATGGGATTGGCTGATATGGGAGTGTGGAGGTTGTGGTTGCAGCTGTGCTGTATGGGAACTGCAGCGTTGGATGGGCTGCAGACGATGTGAATGCGGTATCGCATGTCTTTGGTTGGTGATGAGGCGGTGTGGTTCTTTGGAGGTGCCGCCGAGGATGTCTGGCCCATACTTGCCGAAAAAACTGGATGGTGTGATCCTGGTGGAGGCGGCAACAGGCCAGGCAAATCGACCGCTGGTTGCTTCTCGACGGCTGTCAAGCGCGTGACCACGTCACCCATCTGTTGATGTACACCATCTATGCGCATCGTAAGCATCTGAATGGATTGGAGCAGCTGTGCCATGGACACCTCCTCCGTTGCGTCCTCCGACCCTGGCATCTCAGCCTCCAAGGATGGCTCTGATACCAGATTGGTATGTCCCAGCGATCGCAAGGGATAGCGGTGCGACACCGGCGATCGCTGCCGGAATCCACGGCGCCCAGAAGCCGTGATGGATGGTATTTGTCGACAAGCAGAAGGAAGGGAAAGCAGAGAATTCAGATTGGGAAGAAGACTATTATTTTTGATTGCACCTTAGAAATACAATTGAGTACTTCTCTTATAAAGGCTAACTAGCGTGTCCGAAAGGAATCGTAATCTACTTTTAGCAATCTGAAGTATCCGGAAGGATACTCTATTTTATTTATGGTAATCCCGACGCAATATCTTCCTAACATAATTATTCTACTCGGACTCTTCTTTCGACATGAGAATCATGTTGGTTGTGCTAGTTGGATCTCCTTCACTTTTGCGCGCGATATGGAATCCCCACATATGATTTCACTATCCTTTTATTACGACCCGGTGAGCCACTACATGCGAGCGTTACAAGCATTGATCCTACATGCATTTGTCCACGTCCGAGCGTGCCTGGCTGCTGCACTAATGCACTAATGATTCACTAATGCTTTGCACACTAAAACTAAAACCGAAATCGCACTTAATGCAAAAAGAAACGGAAGCATATCAAATCTTGCTAAACAAAAGCGTTACAAGAAAATCAATAGCGCATTGGATTATTCAACAAACACCCCTAATCCTTGATGCGCTTTCTTGATCTCGATGATGCCGATCCTTGTGCGCAGCTCACGGAACTTGACGCGCCCGGTGCCTTCATCGAATGTCGACTAGTTGTTCTTGGTCTTGATATACTCCGCCTCAACTTTTCCGTCTTCAACGCATTTCGAATAAAATGATATCGGTGTCTATGTGCTTGCTCGATCGTGGAACACCGATTTTCTTGAGGAGATCGCCGACTTGTTTTCAACTTTAAGCATGACCTTTGCCGCCTTTTCATAACTTTAGCGGCCGTTGTCGCGCGATGTACTCACCTCACAAGAGGACGGCGCCACAACCTTACGCTTACGAGATTGCGGTGATGGGGTGCGGCGAGGAAAAGAAGATACCGTCGTGCTCTTGCGGTCGTTGGCGTCGCGGCCATGTTGCTATCGTTGTGGCCGACAAACCGTGGCTCCTCCAACTTCTTCATGTAACGGCGACCATAGCTCCACGCACCAACAATGTACGGAGTATATGCTTGACTACCACCAGTGCTCGGTGGTTGGCGCTTCCATGAAGCGGCTTCGTAGCCCACCGAGTATGCGATGTCGGGTCTTGTGTGCACGGTACCTCAAGCTCCCAACGATGCTCGGTGGCGTGGCGTCCGTGAAAGGGGCTGAGCTTGCCTTGCTCAGCTTGAGCCTTGTCTCCATGGGAACGTGACAGGGATTGCAATCTACCATACCGCTATTCTCAAGAATTTTGAGCGCATATACAGATTGGTTCAGCGTGATGCGACCATCGGTGGTGCGCCGATGCCGACGTAGAAGGCGAAAGCGGCCGAGATCACTCATTTTGAATGAGTTTTCATCTCCTTTTGAACTTTACGATCTCACGTGCGTCGGTGCGTGATAATGAGGTCGTCGGCGTAGCGCCCACGATAGCCTCGATGCACATTGCGCGCATGTACACGCATGTTACGATGCGCTCGTGAAACCGGCGGCGACAAGCGGTACATCAAGCTTGGCGTTCCACGCTCTCGGCGCCTGCTTCAAGCCGTAGAGGGCCTTGTGGAGCCTCAGCACCTTCTGCTCATGGCCCTCGACCTCAAAGCCAGGAGGTTGGGCTACGTAGACCTCCTCGTCAAGCTCGCCATTGAGGAACGCCGATTTGACGTCCATGTGGTGTATTGGCCATCCCTCGTGCGCGGCGAGCGCGATCAGCAGGCGCACGGGCTCAAGACGGGCCACCGGCGCGAACCCCTCCTCGTAGTCAACGCCCTAGCGCTGCACATAGCCCTTTGCCACGAGACGGGCCTTATGCTTGATAACAGTGCTGTGGGAGTTCTTCTTCATCTTGAAGACCCACTTCAAGCCGATGGGACAGTGACCGGCGGGGAGGTCAGCAAGTTGCCAAGTGTCGTTCTCCTCGATGGAGCTCATCTCCTCGAGCATGGCGCGGTGCCAACACTCATGCTTCTCAGCCTCGGAGAAGCCGACTGGTTCATCTGTCGTCGTCAGGTACAGCTCCTCGTGATCAAGGCCACGGATCGTGGTCGTGTCGTACACGTTAGCCACAGTCCGGTAGCGGCGAGGGCCCTCGTCGTCCGTCGTGGACGAAACGTCGATGGGCGTTGAAACGAATTCCACCCCACTTTGTGCCACGGGCGTAGACGTGCTCGCTGCTGCTCCGGATGCCGGCATCAACGGCCCTGGGCTGGGCGCGCGACTCGGCACTAATGGTGTCGACGGCTCGTCACCCCCGTGCGCTGCGGGGTTGCCACGCACAGCACCTGCTTTAGGATATATGGTATACTCAACAGTGAACATCTCACCGGAGTTAACCGTAGCACCCCAGTCCCACTGTGTCGCCTCATCGAAGATGACGTCGCGCGGCACGTGCACGCGCTTGCTGGTGGGGTCGTAGACGCGATACGCCTTGGCGCCGGGCTCGTAGCCGATGAACACCATCGGCGTGCTCCTGTCATCGAGTTTCTTCAGGTGTGGCTTCACCACCTTGACGTGCACGACGCAACCGAAAGTGCGAAGGAAGTGCACTGGAGGCCGTGCACCATGCCACGTCTCGTACGGCGTCATGCCATTGACGCAGCGGGTCGGGGCTCGGTTCAGGATGAACACGGCCGTCGTCACCGCCACACCCCAAAACATCCCCAGCATGCTCTTGGCCTTCATCATGCTGCGAGCCATGGCAACCACCGTTTGGTTCCGGCGCTCAACGACACTGTTCTGCTGCGGGGAGTATGGCGCCGTGAGGTGCCACTGGACGCCGCGATCAGCGCAGTACTCACCGAACTCAACCGACATGAATTCGCGCGCGATCGGTGCGCGGGCGCCGCGGCTTGCGCCGGTTTCCACCTCAACGCCGATGCAGAAATGCTTGATCGCCATCGGCGCCTCGTCCTTCGTCGTGAGCAAGACCAGCCACATGTAGCGGTTGAGATCATCAACGAGGAGCAGAAAATATTTCTTCCAGCCTGGTGTGGTCGGCGCAATGGGGCCAGAGAGATCGCCATGCACCATGTTGAGGACGTGCTCCGCGCGGTACTTTGCCTACTCCGGGAACGGAGTGCGCCGCTACTTACCGACAAGGCAGCTGTCGCAAATCTGATCGTCATAATCGATCTGCGGCAGCCCGCGCACCATGCCGCATTGCGCCAACTTCCGCAGCGCCTGGAAGTCAGGTGCCCGTACCTGGCATGCTATCGCCATGCGTCGTCTCTGCGTCGCGCGGATAGGCAGACCAGCTGTGCAATGCTGAGGGTGAGCACATAAAGCCGGCTGCGACTGCGGTTTACCCGCGCAAGTATGCAACGCTGTTGGTCGCGGATCGTGAGCACGCTGCCCTGGATAAGCGTCTGGTATCCGTTCTCGTCGAGTTGCCCGAGGCTCACTATGATGCTGCGCAGTCATGGAATGTAGTACACCTCCGTCAGCGCACGGTGATCCCCGTTCTGGCAAGTGAACAGGACGGTGCCACGCCGCGTATATCCACCACCGAGCCGTCGCCAAACTTGACGGAGCGGTGACGCCCTCGTCCATCTCCGTGAAGCTTGCCTCGCACCCGGACATGTGATTGTTGGCACCGGTGTCCAGGTACCAAGCGTCGTCGTGGGCGTCCTCCTCACGCCCTAGATGCACCTATGCGTGCACCTCGTTGAGCACCACGTTAGTGCCCGCGCCCCACGGAAGCCTTGGTGAGCGCGCACACCTGCGCCATGAGAAGCGCAGGCTCATCGTCGTCGGCTTGCATCAGGTGGGCCTATTCGGTACGCTTCGGCTTGCGGCAGTCCCTGGAGTAATGCCCGTACTTGTCGCAGTTGTAACACTTAATCTGCGACATGTCACGGCGCGCACCAGACGAGCCACTGTCCTTGCCGTCGTGTCCGCCTTTGTCGCGCCCCCACGGCCATGTGGCTTGCTGCGATAACGGTTATCACCGCCGGAGGAGCCGACGCCTTGCTCCCTCTTCTTGGCGCGTGCGAGCCACTCCTCTTCAGTGAGGAGCAGACGTCCACCAGAGCCGCCCGAGTCGTCGCGCGCGTAGCGCTGCTCCGCTGATCGAAGCCGGCCAGTGAGCTCTTCGATCAACAACGTGCTCAAGTCAAGCAGTGTCTCGATCGAGATTGCCACCTGTGTATACCTGGGTAGCACAACACGAAGGATTTTTTTTTTACTACCTTTTCATCTTCCAACATGTCACCTATAATCCGGAGATTGTTGACGAGTCCCGTGATCCTCATGGTGAAGTCGTCCACCGACTCACCATCCTTGAATTCGATATCCTCGAACTCCTTGCGAAGCTTCTGTGCATTCGCCTCACGAATGCGCTCGACGCCCATCCGCATTGTCTTCACGGCGTCCCACGCCTGCTTGGTCGTGTTCTTCACCGCCAGTGTGGATAGCATGTCTGGCGACACCGCACGGAGGATGGTGGACAGCGCTAGTCTATCGTCGCGGTAGTCGGTGTTGTCAGGTTCGATCGCCTCCCACAGGCCTTGTACCTGCAGGTTCACCCTCATTACGAGGGCCCAGTCGGTGTAGTTCGTCCGCATCAGCGTGGGGTAGACCACCGATCCCGTCGTCTCCCTTACCACTCGCTGCACCATGATCTCTTGGCCGCCGTTGCTGCTGGATCCAATCTCGCGACCGCCATTGCCGCCGAGATTGATCTTGCGAGTAGTGCTGCCGTCGCCTAGCACTGGAGGCGACCTGGTAGGAGAATGTGAAGCGTCACGTGACATCTTCACAGGCAAGAGAGCATGAAGCTCTGATACCAATTGACAGCCCGCTCGCCGGTGTCTACACACACTCGCCTGGACAACTAACAGAAGACGAACACAAGACGATTTGGTGCTGCAAAACCACAGCCTTTTCTCCTGTTTTACTATCCTTTTATTCTGACCAAGTGAGCCACTACATGCCGAACGTTACAAGCATTGATCCTACATGCAGCTGTCCTCGTCCGATCGTGCTCACAACTGCTGCACTAATGCACTAATGATTCACTAATGCTGCACACTAAAACTAAAAACCGAAACTGCACTTAATGCAAAAAGAAACGGAAACATATCAAAGACTGCTAAACGAAAACGTTACAAGAAAATCAATAGCGCATTGGATTATTCAACAATATCCTGTAATATTAAACCTTTCAGAAAATTGTTTTCATTACAAATGTATCTCCTGATGCTATTCTCATGTTACTAATTTAAATATTACTGAGAAGTTCTACTAGACACACAACATAATGACATGCAAAGACATGCCTAATTTGGAATTTATGAATTTCACATGAAACTGTTCAATTCCAGCAAGAACCAGGAAAAAAATTGTGTGTTCCATATGGGGCCTAAACAATGCATGTGATTGAAAGTCTAAAAAGGTCAAGTTCACAGTAATTTGTAAGCATAAGCAGCCTACTTTTAAGATGAGAGGTTCGGTGACTAAACAAGGATTTCTTTTATACGAACAACAAAATATCCTTAGTGCAACCAAGTGGCGCACAACTGCAGCCATGCACTAGCCAGCGACTTGTCAGGTACCCCTTTCATTCTCTTTTACTCGTCCTTTACAACTGATCTTTGCTGCCGAGGTACTTCCATATTATTATATTTTAAATGATTTTTGCTAACACATGATTAGAAAAGGTAAATAATCAAGGGAGTACATAGGAGACTGATGATATTGAAAGGGGGAACCGAGGGATCAATTTTTTTTCCCCTGAAAGTAATTGATGATATTCCAGGCTTACCTCCTTGAAGAAGACACACACAGAGTGCTCAGCCGAGTACTGCTTCAGCTCCAATACCTGGTATGAATGCCCGATGCACAAGCTTGCGATCTCGCCTTGCTGCGTGGACACGATGACACAGCTGCCATTCTTCCTGTCAGGTAGGTACGTCCTGATGGCGTCCCACTCTCCCATGGTGGACACGTTTTCCAGGACGACCAAGTACCTCTTCTCGTTCACTTGCTTCATGAACTCCTCGACCAGTCCGCCTTGCGTCGTCGCAGTCGCCTCCATCCTCTTCAGTTCATCTACATCTACGGTGGTTCCCTGTCCAAGACAAGAGTTTGTGTAGAACTGAGCCACCAAGCTCCTGAGGAACTCGTGTGGATTGAAAGGATGCGTCAGCTTCACCCAGCCACGGCATTTGAAGTTTCGGCAGATTTCCGGGTCACCGTAGGCCTTCCTGATGATGGACGTCGTCCCAAGATCACCACCTGTGCCCCACACCGAGGTCACTTGAAGGTCATCGTCGTTTTTCGTGATCAACTTGGTGAGATCTCCTAAGCCTTGCTGCCTTTTCGCGGCGTCCCTTGCCTCGATGAGCATGTTGAGTGTTGTTGCGCCGACGCCACCGCTGGGCGCCGGCTGCAGTTGGTGCATGACGGGCTTGGAGCCGGAGTCGCTGATGAGGCTGTAGCGCGTGTTCCTCTTGCTCACGTCCTCGACCCTGGCCTTGAGCTGCTCTATCTCGGCGAGCGCCTCGTCCAGCGGCAGCGCCGCCGTGTCAAATCCCGAACTGATTGAATCGGAAGAGGGGAAAATGAACGGTGGTTCTTACGCTAAGGCTAAGGCTAAGAGTACTAGGTATTTGGCATAATAGATGATGCCTTTTCTATTCCATTTTCCAGTCTATAAAGGGTTCGACGCAATCGGAAAAGCAAAACTGAGATTACAAACTCTGACACCCCGCCACGTAACTATTCACGGTAATAAACACTGAAACTACTTCAACAGTGAATTTCGAAATGAGTCAAGACCGTTTGATCTACCGCGAAGGGTATCAAGCAATCTGAGCCTTTAGATCTTCATTAGTCTTCGTCTTCCTCAGCTAGCTAGTTCTGAACACCTGCTCGCTCATTTTCTTCAGACTTCATCTTTCCCAGTTCTGACAGTGCCCTTCCCTAAACATTCTACTTGTCCTCGAGTGTTAGAATCTGGAAACCATGATCGAATGGTTTGAGAATAGAACTCCGGAAAGGTAGCCTTGATGAAATTCGCATCCTCCCACGATGCATTCTTGGGCGGCAAGTTAACCCGCTGAACCAACCATTGTGTTACCAGGGTATTGCTTCTTGGCAAAGCTCTAGTTTCCAGAACTTGCTGAAGTTCGGTTTTGATCTTACCATCTTTCCCAACCAGGGGTAGTTCCGGACTTGGAACAACATGTAACCCACAATGCTTCTTAAGTTGACTGACATGAAAAACAGGGTGAATTCCCACACCTTCGGGTAACTGTAATTTGTATGCCACTTTGCCAATCTTCTGCATCACCCTGAAGGGCCCATAAAATCTACTTGTGAGCTTTAAGGTGTTTTTGAACCCAATTGCAGCAGTTCTATAAGGTTGCATCTTCAGATAGACCATGTCTCCTACTGTAAATTCTCTTTCACTTCTGTTTTTGTCCGCATACTTCTTCATTCTTGATTGAGCTTGAGCCAAATTATCCCTCAGTCTGTTCAACATATTTTGTTTCTCCTCCAGAAAGTCCTTTGCCTCATCATCCTCAGGACCAGGTACTGCTATTTCACATATCAAAGGGGGTGGAAACCCATAGAGAGCCTTAAAGGGAGAGAGATCTTGAGGGAGGTATGAAATGTGGTGTTATACCACCATTCTGACAGAGATAACCAAGACAACCATTTCTTCGGTTCCTGGAATGCCATACACCTCAAGTAGGATTCCACACACTGATTAACTCTTTCAGTTTGCCTGTCAGATTGAGGATGATAAGCCGTACTAAACCTCAATTGAACTTTTAGAGTTTTGAAAATTTCCTGCCACAATCTGCTTGTGAAGATTCTATCTCTATCTGACACTATAGCTATTGGAAAACCATGCAATTTGAATACATTACCAATGAAGTTTTGAGTAACTGATTGGACCGTATAAGGATGTGATAATGGAACAAAATAGGCATATTTTGTAAATCTATCCACTACCACAAATATTACCTTCTTTCCTTTTGAATTTGGCATTCCTTCAATAAAATCCATAGATATATGTGTCCAAGCCATATCTGGAACTGGCAGTGGCTCAAGGAACATAGGTGTGAATCTCCCCTTTCATTCCTGGCCAATAGAAGAGGTTTTTGATTCTCTGATAAGTAGCAACTCTCCCTGAATGTCCCCCTATCGCTGAAGCATGCAAGGATCTAATAATGTTTGCCTTAGTTCAGTGTCTCTCCCCACATATATTCTGCCTTTATACCTAAGAACTCCAGAGTGGTAAGTGTACCCAGATTCAGGATTTGGGACTATTGCCAGTTGCTCTCTCAATTCTCTGCAGTGAGCATCTTCAAGGTAGCTATTCTCAATTGCTTCCATCCAAAGAGGGACAGCCATAGAGATAGCCATCACAGAGGGGTCATCCCTCCTTGACAAGGCATCGACTACCTTATTTTCTTTACCCTTCTTGTACTCAATGATATAATCAAATTCCAACAACCTCAACATTAGTTTGTGTTGTATTCCCTCAGATATTTTCTGTCCAGCCATGAACTTTAAACTCTGCTGATCGGTTTTAATCACCAATTGATTACCCAAAAAGTAGTGCCTCCATCTCTTCAGGGATTCAATTATAGTCATTGCCTCTTTCTCATAAGTGGAAAGGATTGCTGATCTCACTCCCAAGGTTTTGCTAAAATATGCAATGGGTTTCCCTTTTTGCATGAGAACTCCCCCAATTCCTCTCACTTGCATCAGTTTCTACTGTGAAGGTGTTAGTGAAATCTGGCAGTGCCATTACTGGGGTGGTAATCAAACCTTTCTTTAAATTCTCAAAGGCTTCATCTTGTGGCTTCTTCCATTCAAACCCCCCTTTCTTAAGTATGTCATGTAATGGTCGGCATATAAGTCCATAATTCTTCACAAATCTTCTATAATAGCCAGTCATCCCTAAGAAACTTCTTAACTGAGACACATCTTTGGGTTTGGGCCAATCTCTGATTGCACTGATTTTGTTTGGGTGAGTGGCTACCCCTTGTCCAGATATTACATGCCCTAGATACTCCACTTGGGATGTAGCAATTACACACTTAGTTAACTTGGCAAAGAGCTTGTCTTTGTCTCAAAGAGCCGAAACAATGGCGGATGGTCCAAGTGATCTTTTTCAGTTCTGCTATATATCAAGATATCGTCAAAAAAACACTAGAACAAACCTCCTCAAATACTTGGCAAAAATGTCATTCATTAAAGACTGAAAAATAGCAGGGGCATTAGTTAGGCCGAAGGGCATGACTAGATATTCATAATGTCCCAAATATGTTCTGAATGCAGTTTTGCTGACATCCCTACTGCTCATTCTGATTTGGTGGTACCCCGATCTCAAATCCAGTTTACTGAAAATGGTAGCTCCATGCAACTCATCAAGCAAGTCCTCAATTACTGTGATTGGGTACTTATTCTTGATTGTTTGTGCATTCAACTTCCTGTAATCCAGGGGCGGAGGCAAATGGAAGGACCCGGTGTCACAGGACACCGGGTCAAAAAAAATTAGCAAAGATTAGTCCAATTTTACTACGCGTGCACCCCCTGGCTCAAAAATTGTGCACCCCGGTTCAGCCCAACCTCTGGCTGGATGATGCATTTTGCCAATGTTTGCCACATAAATTACTATTTAGTACATTATTGCTTGAAAATTATATATATTGTTATATGTATGGTGAAGTAGTGAACCCCGGTCATTTTCGTTCTAGTTCCGCCCCTGCTGTAATCAATACATAGTCTCCAAGTTCCATCTTTCTTTTTGACAAGGATTGCAGGAGATGCATATGGGCTAACACTTGGTCTGATAATGGAGGTTTCTAAGATTCTCTGTATTTGTTGTTCCATCTCATCTTTTTGTTTATGAGGCACTCTATAAGGCCTAACATTTGGGGGTTCCGTCCCTCCCTTGAGAGGAATAGCATGGTCACAGCTCCTCTCTGGTGGTAACCCCATAGGTTCCTGGAATACATCACCATACTTATGAACCAATTCCCGGTAAGGTTGCTGAATCTCCTTGGTTTCTTCTTCTCCTTTCATTGCTTGCAATTCCACCACATATCCAGAAATTCCCTTCATTGATAGTTTGTCAAGGATTTGAGATTTTAACAGTTTTGGAGAGCCTGAGAAGGTCTGATCCTCCAATACTACTTCTGTTAATCCTTCCTACTTGATGAATAATTCCCTGGTTTTGAGATCCAATTTGATATGGTTGTGTTGATATATCCAGTCACAACCCAATACTACATCATAACCTCTTAATTGTAGTATCTTAAAGGAATTATGGAAAACCTGTCCATTGATGGAGTACTCAATGTTAGGTATATGGGCTCCAGATAGTATTACTCCTCCTCCTGCCACTGTGATTTTCTGCAAGGCATTATGCTGAATTTTACAAGAAGTTTTAAGAGCAAATCTCAGGTCAATGAATGTATGTGTACTGCCACTATCCACAAGGGCTACTCCTCTCTTTCCTTTTATGCAGACAGTTAAGGTGTAAGTTGTTGCTTGATCCAAGCCTTGCACTGCATTAACTGAGATGTGCATAAGTTGATTTTCTGCTTCTGGGCTAGGATCTGATTCCTCATTTGTTTCTGGAAGCTTCTCATCCACTTCTTCTTCTTGTTGAGGGCTATCTTCAACTTCAGAAACCATCAAATTCACACTCTGATATTGTTTGCATCTGTGCCCCATAAACCATTTGCCCCCACAGTATCTGCATATTCCTGGGATAAAAGGAGTTTGAGTCTTACCTCCCACTTCCTTCTTCTGAACATTATTGACCTTGTTCAAATTAGCTGGATGACTCCCTTTCTGTTGCCCAACTGTATTGTTGTGAAATCCTTTCCTTGCCACTACTCCAGCAGCTTTTTCCATATCCTTGGCCATCCAGTAGGCTTCACATAAGACTTGAGGTTTCAATGGCTTGAGATAATGTTTGATTTCTTGCCTCAGCCCATTCACAAAGAATTGTTCATTCTGCAAGGGATTCTCACTCTTATATACTACCATCAATTCCTCAAATTTGTCAATGTATTCTGAGATACTCATGTTATATTGCTTCACTGAATGAAAATTTTCCAGTACCTCATATCCACTGTACTGGACGAACCTATCACAGATCATTCTGCAAAAATGAGGCAAGGTGGTGAATTCCAAAGAAGCCCTGTACTCCTCAACCAATTATCTGCCCTACCAATCATATACATTTGTGCTAAATCAAACTTAGCTTCATCAGGGACATTAGCCATTGCAAAATATGTCTCACTTTGTCTGATCCATTCTAGAGGGTTACTACCATCAAACCATTGGAAATCTATTTTAGGTCCTCTGGCTATGGCCTTGTAAAAGTTGTTAACCCTTTCATTGCTAGGATTAGGATTCCACTGCCTAGCATAATACTGATCTCCTTCAGGATACATATGATTAAGAGAGGGAGAATGAGGGACAACTGGGGTTGAAGTGTTCTGTCCGCAATTTACAGGTGCAGCAGAATGTCCTGTAGAAGGAGGGTAGTAGTTTACCTCTTGGGTAGAATTGAAATGGACCCCTTGTGTACTACTCACTCGCACCGGATTGAGAGCCTTAAATCTCCTCATAGTTTCCAATTCACTCTCTTGGGCGATAACTGGGTCAGTCGGATTTCTTGCAAGATTCTCCTTCCTTCTGATGTGTACATTGCCCCCCAACTTGGGTCTCAGGCATGCGATTTGATATACCAGACAACCCTTGTATCATGGACTCCATTCTATCCATCTGAGTTTGCATACTTGATACTTGAATCTGTAACTCACCCAAATGCTGTTGAACCGACTCTGCCTTGCTTTTCGCATCTATCACCTCCTGTCTCATAGCACTTAATTCTGAAGCTTCACCTTCAGCCCTCATAACAGTCTTGGTCATTTCTTCCAATCTCATATCAAAAGCAAGGCTAAGGAATTTAACTCAAGAACCAGTCTCGAATCCTTACCTCGGTTTCAATCAACACTGCTGTTTAGATCCGATTGGTCAGGGATTCTACGGTGAACAGCATCCACCAACCTTCCTCCGCCAGATCTACCAATCTTCCAAGGATCGAAGAAACTCTGATACCAATTTGTCAAATCCCGAACTGATTGAATCGGAAGAGGGGAAAGTGTACGGTGGTTCTTACGCTAAGGCTAAGACTAGTTATTTGGCATAATAGATGATGCCTTTTCTATTCCATTTTCCAGTCTATAAAGGGTTCGACGCAATCGGAAAAGCAAAACTGAGATTACAAACTTTGACACCATAGCTTTTACCGCTAGGTAACTATTCACGGTAATAAACAGTGAAACTACTTCAACAATGAATTTCGAAATGAGTCAAGACCGTTTGATCTACCGCGAAGGGTATCAAGCAATCTGAACCTTTAGATCTTCATTAGTCTTCGTCTTCCTCAGCTAGCTAGTTCTGAACACCTGCTCACTCATTTTCTTCAGACTCATCTTTCCCAGTTCTGACACGCCGCCGCCGCCACGCATGACGGGAGCAAGCGGCGCCACAAGTGTGGCTTGTTGTCTAAGTGGACGACGAACTCGATGCAGTCCTCGACGTCGTAGGCGAGCTCGCGGACCTGCCTCACCTAGGTCCTCACCACACTGTTCTTGACGCACTCCTCGTCAGCGACGCTGAGGAAGGAGAGCATCATCTCAAACTCACCAGTGAGGCTATGCCGCAGCTTCACCTCCTCCTCGATCACCGACTGGACCTGGGTCAACGCCTCCTCCACCACCGATTTGGCCAAGCCGACCACGAGGTCCCCCCATTGTTCTCTCAGCCTCTGCTTTTGTGTTTGTTGTTTTGGTGTAGTAGCTAGTGGTGGAGGAGGGGCGGCGGAGGAAGAGAACGGGGAAGGAGCGGCGTGGCGGTGGAGGTGGGGTCGCCGAAGGAGGACGGGGAAGGAGAAAGGGGCGGTGGAGGAGGGGGAGCAGCCGAAGGAGGGCAAGGCGGTGGCAGAGGGGGCGGGGAGGAAGAGGACAGGGAAGGAGAAAGGCACGGCCGAGCGGCGGAGGAGGAGGTGCGGCTGAAGGAGAATGGGGTGATCTGGATCTGGAATTTGGATCTCACGTGCAGCGTGCGTCTGTCGGTCTGGGTTAACTAGTTGAAGTTTGGAGTGTGGCTGGCCGAAGCTCGGCTCGAAAATCTCGCAAGCCAGAGCTAGAGCTAGAGCTGTGTTTGGCTTGGCTTGAAAAATTCCCGAGCTTAAGTCGGCAGCTTGGCTTGAAAAATTCCTAAGCTTGAGTTGAGCTCACTCGCAAGTCTCGAGCTATTTTCTCAATCTTAGATGATGCTAATGCTCGGCAATTAATTGTGCATCGGCTGAGCACCTAGAGATGGGATTCTAAAAGGGACATCATTTAAGTTGAAGACTTCACAAACCAAGTCTTCGCCGACGGAGGTTGCAAATTAATCAATCGTGGAACAGCTAATGCCTCGGACCAATGGATCTGTACTGGTACTGATATTTTATACTCAAGTAGAGACCAATTGATTGGTACGTATTGTCGCATGCAACATACTCACATGGTTCATGGTAGATTTCATAAGAACAACACAACTACTCAATTAGACAACCTGCCGCCTAAACAAAGTACAAAGCACGTTCATACTAATTCATATGTCCCTCTAGTCTCTACTAAGAAATAGTCTCTACTAAGAAATACTTCCTCCATTGATTTTTATAACGTGATTAACATCTAGTTATTTTGCAATCTTGTTACAAATTTTAAGGTTACCACCCTAACTGTTGGAAATATGCCCTAGAGGCAATCATAGAGATGATTATATTTCATTATGTTCATAACATTTGATAATATGTTATCTTGTTCCTTGAATGAATCATCAGTTATATAGATCAATGAGTATGTGACTTGTTGGTGAAACTCTTTATCTTATATGATGTCGTTCTAAAAGTATCCCTGGTCAAATGTCACCGGTGAAACACCGTGACTCTACGACCATACATGTATTATCGATGACCGTGTTTCACGGTCATGGATATAGAGATATCAAATCAATAATGTGGACACATGTTAGAGAACATAGTGTTGGATAAGACCCACCTTGAGACACTATTGAGATTGTTATGATTCTATGTGTCGTTAATTGGTCTCAAGCAATGATGATGTATAATCCTCGGACACGAGATCGGCATGGTTTCCTACATGTGTAATAGCACTCTTAGGGGTTGCCAAACGCTACTCAAATGGCGGGTAGTTATAAAGGTAGCTTTGGGTATGCTATGAAACATGCGGAGGAATGTGACTGGTCGGATATGGGATTTGCCCCTCCTAACTTAACGGGAGAGATGTCTCTGGGCCCCTCGTTGTGGTCGAATAAAGAAAGTGCATGGTCATGCCACTAGTGATCGAAGTGTCGACCACATGAAGTTATTCGACACTTGATCGAGAAAATATTGAACAGTCCATGGATGACATTTTATCTCACCTGGAGTTCAACCAGATGTCGTGAGGCAAAGGGAGAATCCACAAGCAGGTCGTTCAGTTCCCAAAGTCGTATACTGGCTGAAGTCGTAGACTGGTCGAAGTCGTATTGAGATGCGACCTAGTCGAAGACTACTCGAACATAATCACCAACTGGTCGTAAGGAGTTGCAAACTGGTCGTAGTTAGATACTAACTGGTCGTAAGGAGTTAGGAACTGGTTGTAACTGATTATGAACTGATCGTGACTAAGTACGAGTTAGTCGTAAGTGATAAGGACCTGGTCGTGGATCATATTGCATTAAGGTTCGTCCGATATATTCTGTGTGCGTTCGTAAATCGTTATGTGCTGCTAGGTACCGCTGACGACTAGTGATCGGGAAAGAGTTTTCGAGTCACAACTGATCACACACGAACCTATAGGGTCACACACTTAAAGGGCTAGGATTTGATTTGAATGGTGATATGAATTCTTATAGGCCACGAGTTCCTAATGGGCCTCCTGGTCGGGACCCATTATGGATGCCTATATATAGAGGGGCGGTGGCATGGGGTGAGGATTGATCAATCCTTTTGGAAGAAATCCCGAAACCCTGATAGCCACGCTCTCCTCAACCACGCCGCCGGCGCTAGCACTCCTGCGCGTGGTGTCCGTGCCCCGTACGTGTGGATACCTTGGAGGTGTTGTTGCGAAGCATCAGCACTAAGGATGATCCGAAACTCACGACGACCTCAGGAGCCGGAGGAGAACTTGCGACGTTCGTCGGAGTAGGGAGAAGACGCACAGCAAGTACGACTAGGACTGCATCAACTCGCTACATCGACTCTACTTCCGCTACGAGTCGGCGCGTCTAGTGGTAATCTCGTGATCTATGACTTGCGGTGGTTGCTTGGTTGCGCGGTAAAAATTTTATTTGTGCTTTCATAGCCTTGCCGCGATCCTTCAGTGGTATCAGAGCCATCCCGCTTAGTTTTAGATTCAGATTAGATGCATATGGTGATATGCGGGGAGTCATAGATGTGATCTATTTCTATTTCTGTTGGTTGTTCTATGTGATAGATCGTTCTTAGTGATGGTCGATATGATCATCCATGCGCGGTGGTCGTAAGGTGATTGATGATCGTTATTCTGTAATCGTGTGTTCATGGTCGTATCACGACTTGCCTCTACCGGTCGGGTTTCCGCCATCGGGACAGACAGTGATCGTAAATCCATGGAGCACGCGAAGATCAATCTGGTTGATCGAATCAGAGTTCCGATCGGAAAGGGTTAATGTGATTAATCCAATGCGATTTACATGGACGGAGCAGCAGATTGGATCTACATTGTCCAAAAATTTTCGCATACAGGGGCTGCCGCCCCTGTGACCGCCGAGCAGGACCTTAGAATATAGATAGGGCTTCCGCCCTTTTGGAGCGGGTTGCCACTCCTATGGATTAGGACCTTAACTTGGTTTTTGGTTTTGCTATTTCATGCCATACGTTAGATAGAATGCGATTCTATGCCTAACTTGTTTTTGCAGGATTTTGTGAATAGTATGACCCGTAATGTATGAGATGCATGTATGTGTGTAATGTTCATGACCTGCGTGTCATGCTTATTGCAGCCCAAGGCTGTCTATATTTGTATAACGGCCTGCGTGTCGACTTGTGATGCCTTTTCACTCTTTGTATTTTATCACTAGTACTATTAGTAGTAATGGTTTAGTGGGAGTACTTGGAGACATGGCGCACAGGAAACATGGCGATAGAGATCACCTTATGGAAGGGTCATACTATATCACAATACAATATGATTGTCTGTGAATGCCTTTCTTTTGTTTATTTATTTCTATGCATGTTATTTAATTGCTTTGAATGCTCTTGACATGATAGAAGTAAAATTCCCTTACTTAATATTGAGTTAAAATTGATGCCCTCCCAATTTGCTGCACCATCCAAAGTCTTGTATTTTAATGGTAGGTCTTGCTAAAGCAGAGTGCCATTAACTCTCCTTGACTAGATGGGTTTGTGTCAGACACTTACACGCTTAGCATTGGTCTAACTTGACAAGGTTATCATAACGGTTATGGACCTTGGGGCATAGGGTTGGGTACCGGAGCATAGAGATGCTGCCCAACAACAAGAGTCATATGGAGATATGATTAGCAAAGGGTTGCTTACCATATTCACTAATCTTCTAGCAAAGTGATGCCAAAGCTCACTAGGAGATTAATTAATTATGGGTCTTGAATCACTAGAATGTCATAAGAGGATATGGTATTTAGTGGAGTATCTTTATTAAATTGTTTAATACAAGTTACTTTTGAACATATGTCTTAGTTTTGCATATTTTATGTTGTAGATCATGGCACCAATCATTGTACCTACATCCAGTTTTGCTTTGCGTTCGATACTTGATAAGGAAAAACTGAATGGAACAAATTTTGCGGATTGGTCCATAACCTAAGAATTGTTCTTAGGCAAGATAAAAGGAACATGTTCTAGAGGAACCAATTCCGGATGTGCTCTTGAAAATCTGCTGCTACTCTTAAAAGCGCTATAAAAGGCATGTGATGAGTCCTTGATGTTAGTTGTCTCATGCTTGTTGCTATGAACTCAAACCTTGAAGCGGTTTGAGAACATTGAGGCCTATGATATGATCGTGACGCTCAAAGGCATGTTTGAGACACAAGCAAGAACGAGAGATATGAGATCTCAAAGAACTTGTTTGGGTGTAAGCTAGTGAGGTAGTCCGGTGAGCCCACATGTGATCAAGATGGTTGGTTACACAGAGCTTGGAAAAACTTGGTTTTCCACTTAGTCAAGAGTTGGCTACAGATTTGATTCTTGCTTCGCTTTCTGCAAGCTATAGGCCGTTCATTCTGAACTTCCATATGAATAGTTTAGAGAAGAATCTCACCGAACTGCATATGATGCTCAAGACTACAGAGGACAGTATTAAGAAAAGCAACAGTCATGTGATGATGGTGCAAAAGAGTACGAGCTTCAAGAAGAAGGCTAAGACTAAGGTCAATGGAAAGGGCAAGGCTAAAGCTTCGGATAAGATCCAAACCAACAAGCCTAAGCCCAAGACTAAGTCTGGTCCGACTAAAGAGAATGAATGCTTTTACTGTAAAGAGCTAGGACATTGGAAAAGGAACTGCAAGAAATACAGGCCGATCCGAAAAGAATGGTGGGACTAAACCTTCCACTTGGTATTAATGTTATAGATGTTTTTCTTGCTGATTCTTACATTAACTCATGGGTATTTGATACCGGATCGGTTGCTCATATTTGCAATTCGATGCAGAATCTAACAAGGATTAGGAGAGTTGCAAGAGGCGAGATGGATCTTCGCGTCGGGAATAAAGCAAGGGTTGCTGCATTAGCCGTCGGGACCTTGCCATTACTTTTGCCTTTAGGATTTATTATAGAATTAAATAATTGTTATTACGTTCCAGCCATGAGTAGAAACATTAGCTCTGCCTCATGTTTGATGGCAGAGGGTTATAAATTCATTATTGAGAACAATGGTTGTTCTATATTTCTGAATGAAGTGTTTTATGGCTATGCACCTGTTTTGAATGGGTTGTTTATTTTGAATCTTGATGTTGCACCCGTCTATAATATTAATGCGAAGAGGCTTAGGCCTAATAATATGAATTCCACTTTTATTTGGCATTGTCGTTTGGGTCACATAAGTGAGAAACGTATGAAGAAGCTCCATGATGATGGAATTCTAAACTCATTTGATTTGGAATCATTTGAAACGTGCGAATCTTGCCTACTCGGAAAGATGACCAAGACTCCTTTCACCGGTCGAAATGAGAGGCGTCCGACTTGTTCAGCACTCGTACACACACGGATGTGTGTGGACCAATGAGCACGACGACTAGAGGTGGTTTTCGATGCTTCATTACCTTCAGCGATGACTATAGTAGATATGGATATGTCTACTTAATGAGGCACAAGTCGGAATCCTTTGAAAAGTTCAAGGAGTTCCAGAATGAGGTATAGAATCAACTTGGCAAGACAATCAAATCTTTACGATCCGATCGTGGAGGTGAATTTTTGAGCCATGAATTTGGTGATCATCTGAAACAATGTGGAATTGTTCCACAGCTTACACCACCGGGCACTCCACAATGGAATGGGGTGTCCGAGCGGCGTAATCGGACTTTGTTGGACATGGTTTGGTCGATGATGAGCCAATCTGATCTGCCATTGTATTTTTGGGGTTACGCTCTTGAAACTGCCGCTTTCACTTTAAATAAATTACCATCAAAATTAGTAGATAAGACACCATATGAGATATGGACTGGGAAGAGTCCTAGTTTGTCTTTTCTAAGGATTTGGGGATGTGATGTCTATGTTAAACGTTTGACGTCTGATAAACTCACACCCAAGTCTGATAAATGCTTCTTTATAGGATATCCTAGGGAAACCAAAGGATATTACTTCTACAACAGGGAAGAGGGCAAAGTTTTTGTTGCCCGAAATGGTGTCTTTTGGAGAAAGAGTTTCTTTCAAAAGAAGTCGATGGGAGAAAGGTGCAACTCGAAGAAATTAGAAACATCGAAAATGTTTCAACTCCTACTGAACCTCTACAGGATGAACAAATTGTTGTTGAAACTGTAGATGAGGCATCAGCCCCACGTAGATCTAAAATGCCACGTCAATTGCCTATAAGGTATGAGCATGATATGTTATTGTTGAATAATGATGAGCCTAAGTCGTATGAGGAAGCGATGATGGACCCAGACTCTGAGAGATGGCTTGAAGCCATGAAATCCGAGATAGACTCCATGAGTGACAATCGGGTTTGGAACACAGTCGATCCTCTTGATGGTGTTAAAACCATTGAGTGCAAATGGATCTATAAGAAAAAGATTGATATGGATGGAAATGTTCACATTCATAAAGCTCGACTAGTCGCAAAGGGGTTTCGACAAGTTCAAGGGGTTGACTACGATGAGACTTTCTCACCAGTAGCGATGCTTAAATCTATACGGATCATTCTAGCTATTTCTGCATATTTCGACTATGAGATATGGCAAATGGATGTCAAAACGACTTTCCTCAATGGAAACCGAAGTGAGGATGTGTACATGACACAACCTGAAGGTTTTGTCGATCCAAAGAATGCTAGTAAAGTGTGCAAACTTCAAAAGTCCATTTATGGGTTGAAGCAAACATCTCGGAGTTGGAATATACGTTTTGATGAGGAGATCAAAAGGTTTGATTTCGTCAAGAACAAAGAAGAACCTTGTGTTTACATGAGGGTTAGTGGGAGTGCACTTGTTATCCTAATCTTATATGTAGATGACATATTATTGATTGGGAATGACATTCCAATGCTGGAATCTGTTAAGGTATCATTGAAAAATAGTTTTTCTATGAAGGACCTAGGAGAGCGACATATATCTTAGGAATAAAGATCTATAGAGATAGATCAAGAAGGCTAATTGGATTATGCCAAAGTACTTATATTGACAAGATGTTGATTCGGTTCAGCATGCAGGATGCCAAGAAAGGGTTCTTGCCTATGTCACATGGCATAAGTCTTAGCAAGAGTCAGTGTCCTTCGACAAGCGATGAGCGAGACCGTATGAATGGTATTCCATATGCTTCACTATTGGATCCATCATGTGCGCCGTGATATGTACTCGACGGGCGTATCATATGCTCTAAGTGTTACGAGTAGATACCAAGTGATCCGGTGAAGATCACCGGACAGTGTGAAAAACATTCTTAAGTACTTAAGAAGGACTAAGGATGCGTTCTAGTTTATGCCGGTGATGAAGAGCTCGTTGTAAATGGTTACACCGATGCAAGCTTCCAAACCGACAAAGATGATTATCGTTCGCAATCTGGTTATGTATTCATTTTGAATGGAGGAGTAGTGGTGGAAAAGTTCCAAGCAAGGGACGGTTCTTGATTCTCTGACGGAGGCCGAGTACATTGCGGCTTCTGAAGCTGCGAAGGAAGGTGTTTGGATAAGGAATTTCATTACTGAATTGGGTATGGTTCCGAGTGCCTCGGGCCCAATGGATCTCTATTGTGACAATAATGGAGCCATTGCGCAGGCTAAGGAGCCTAGATCCCATCAGAAGTCCAAGCATATACTCAGGCGGTACCATCTAATTCGCGAATTGGTGGATAGAGGAGATGTTAAGATATGCAAAATTCATACGGATTTAAATGTTGCTGATCCGTTGACAAAGCCTCTCACACAGCCAAAGCATGAGGCGCACACAAGAGCTGTCGGTATTAGATACTTAAATGATTGACTCTAGTGCAAGTGGGAGACTGTTGGAAATATGCTCTAGAGGCAATCATAGAGATGATTATATTTCATTATGTTCATAACATTTGATAATATGTTATCTTGTTCCTTGAATGAATCATCAGTTATATAGATCAATGAGTATGTGACTTGTTGGTAAAACTCTTTATCTTATATGATGTCGTTCTAAAAGTATCCCTGGTCAAATATCACTGGTGGAACACGGTGACTCTCGACCGAGTACATGTATTGATCGATGACCGTGTTTCACCGGTCATGGATATAGAGATATCGAATCAATAATGTGGACACATGTTAGAGAACATAGTGTTGGATAAGACCCACCTTGAGACACTATTGAGATTGTTATGATTCTATGTGTCGTTAGTTGGTCTCAAGCAATGATGATGTATAATCCTCAGACCTGAGATCAGCATGGTTTCCTACATGTGTAATAGCACTCTTAGGGGTTGCCAAACGCTACTCCTTAACTGGGTAGTTATAAAGGTAGCTTTCGGGTATGCTATAAAACATGCGGAGGAATGTGACTGGTCGGATATGGGATTTGCCCCTCCTAACTTAACGGGAGAGATGTCTCTGAGCCCCTCGTTGTGGTCGAATAAAGAAAGTGCATGGCCATACCACTAGTGATCGAAGTGTCGACCACATGAAGTTATTCGACACTTGATCGAGAAAGTATTGAACAGTCCATGGATGACATTTTATCTCACCTGGAGTTCAACCAGATGTCGTGAGGCAAAGGGAGAATACACAAGCAGGTCGTTCAGTTCCCAAAGTCATAGACTGGTCGAAGTCGTATTGAGATGCGACCTAGTCGAAGACTACTCGAACATAATCACCAACTGGTCGTAAGGAGTTGCAAACTGGTCGTAGTTAGATACTAACTGGTCGTAAGGAGTTCTGAATGGTTGTAATCGATTATGAACGATCGTGACTAAGTCTGAGCTAGTCGTAAGTGATAAGGACACAGTCGTAGATCATATTGCATTAAGGTTCGTCCGATATATTACGTGTGTGTTCGGGAATCGTTATGTGCTTCTAGGTACCGTGACGACTAGTGATCGGAAAGAGTTTTAGTCTGGCAATCGATCACACACGAACCTATAGGGTCACACACTTAAAGGGCTAGGATTTGATTTGGATGGTGATCCGAATTCTTATAGGCCACGAGTTCCTAATGGGCCTCTGGTGGGACCCATTATGGATGCCTATATATAGAGGCGGTGGCATGGGGTGAGGATTGATCAATCCTTTTGGAAGAAATCCGAAACCACGATAGCCACGCTCTCCTCAACCACGCCGCGCGCTAGCACTCTGCGCGTGGTGTGCGTGCCGTGCGTGTGGATACCTTGGAGGTGTTGTTGCGAAGCATCGGCACTAGGGCGATCCGAAACTCACGGCGACCTCGGGGCGGAGGAGAACTTGCGACGTTCGTCGGAGTAGGAGGAGAAGACGCGCAGCAAGTACGACTACGACTGCATCAACTCGCTACATCGACTCTACTTCCGCTACGAGTCGGCGCGTCTAGTGGTAATCCCGTGATCTATGACTTGCGGTGGTTCCTTGGTTGCGTGGTAAAAATTTTGTTTGTGCTTTCATAGCCTTGCCGCGATCCTTCACTAACCTCCTGAGTCGCTCCCACGGGCGAGTTGCCCGTGCCGCCAAAACCCTTTCATCGCCCCGACCCCTGTCGCCGCCGGCGCTTGCGGTGGCCCCCAGCTGCAGCCTCTCGTCCTCCTGTTTTCCCTTCCCCTTCCCCTTCCCCTTCCCCCCGGTTTGGGGGTCTCTTACTTTGTTCGCCGACGGGGTCCTCCCGATTCAGATAGTATACAATGATCAGGTAGTGATTTGTTAGAGTTTAATCGTTGTATTAGTTTTGGCTACTTGCTAGGATGTTGAGTCTATTTCATATCCAATTTTGTTTGGTACGAAGTCATGTCCGTGTAGCATACTGTAACACCCCAGCTCAACATGAGCCTAGAATGCTACTAAACTAACAACAAAGCAGGTAAAAACCATGACACTTTACTAAATTCCGGCAGAACCTCCTCTCTTTTGCTAACTTTACCAAGGATTCCAACAATTACAATTATCCAAATTAGACAATCCAACATTCAGCATATTCAATAGGCATTCATGACATATACTAAGTGACTAAAGCATAATCACAAATATCTAAATATGTTACCCTTCATTATTACAAATAATCCAACACAAAAACCTAATCATAATAAATCCTTTAAGCAATTCGCTCATTTATTAAGGCATGATCTAAAATTTAATCAACTTTAGAAGGTTCATGGTAGTGTGCGTGTGAACATAAGGCTACTCCTTCCCATGCATGCCGTTCTTGGATTGGGTACCTAAAACAACAATAAAAGCAAAAGTGAGTCCACAGACTCAGCAAGTACATATAAAAGACATACAATACAAATTGTAACATCAGCATCCACTTCCAGAAGCACATCATTAAATCATTCCACATGCATATGCAATGCTCAAGGATCCTTTCTATTTATCTCTTTTTGCATTTTAAAGGTAATGCAAAGTATACAACCGTCGCTGTATACCCATGCCTTTGCTCGCAAGCGTAAGGACCAATTGCCTAATACTCCGCAAGTAAAGGAGACCTCAAGCCAACACTCCACAGGTGTGGGGACCTCAAGCCCGTCACATACATGACGGGGACCTCAAAGATATGCATGCTTGGTCACCACATGGCCAAGCCTCAACATGATCTCAATATGCACATGAACAGCCTCTATTCATCATCAATATGCCAAAAATACTAACATCGTACATGAATAGAGAGTAATCATACTTTGAGCCTTCACCAATCTTAATACACACATCATGCCAACAACTTTGCATCGCTATCATGTATCAAATACACGCATTCATGACCAAGCATTCACAACCCAAGTAACAAACAATGTACTTACCTCAATCGTGCGAGAACGAAGGACGCGAAGAGGGCGCTGCCCCCGGAGCCAATCCCCCACCTGAGATAAGTTAACAAGCATCCTAAGATAACAATACTAGACCAAAACAACCTAGAAACACTTACAAAAAAACTATACTCTCTCGCGCAACCCCAACTACAAAATCCTCAACAGCAGTCTGTCCCCTCGACAGACAGTCGTAATCAAAAATTCATATCGTTTAGTACAGAGATCCAAATGGGGTGTTCTTGGACTCTATTGAAATTTAACAAATCCCCCTCCTAAACCTAGTTGGTGAGCCCTCCTGATTTGGCCATCTAATACCCCTACCAAGCTAATTAACAGAACATCGATTTCACGTTAGGTTCTCTGGACAGTACACTAAAACTACCATAACGTTCAGCAAGTTTGTCCAAATTTCACGTTCTTAAGCTTCCATGAAATCTACAATAATTATCTACAACTTTCGTTATACTGAGATCCTCTCATTTTCCCTTTAACTAGTCGCTCAAGTCAGATTACTAAAACTTGTCAGAATACCGACAGATTTGCAGAACAATCACACTAAAAAATTCATAACGTATGCTACATAGGTCCAAATGATGCGATCTAGCACTTCATCGAAAGGTGAAGACGTCCTGTACAATTCTCTAGGAGATTCCCAGGACTGAATCCGCACTTAACTACATCAAAATGACTGTCTAACGAAATTTGTCCAGAGCTGACCATAATACCGACATTGGTACGGATCAAATAATCCACTAATCGGAAGGGGATGGGGTCTTACCCTTGAAGACCGCCGCCGAATGCGATGAACACTCACCCAAGGCCACGATCTCTCCCTTTCCCTTTCCTCTTCCTCTTCTTCTTCTTCTTCTTCTTCTTCTTCTTCTTCTTCTTCTTCTTCTTCTTCTTTTGGTCAGCAGCACCCAAAGGAGACGGCGCAAGGAGGCGGGTGGCTCTTTGTTCACGGGGGCATCATGGCAGTGGCGCTCTTGTAGCATGCCGTGCTCTGATACCATCCTAGGTTTCCCCCTCCTTTTATTGGTGGCCAGCCCCTCTAGGCCTCCTAGGCCAAAGCCTGAGGCCCAAGTTGCCGAATAATTGCAGAGACCCCCTCTAATACTCTGTTAATTCTATTTTTTTCTAGTTGGTCCTTCTCCCTAATTCTTTCTTTTTTACTTAAATAGACTTGGGGTATTACACATACGTAGTAGATAATCTGTGTACTGGTCTGTGATCAGTCTTTATAAGGCACAGATGATACTTGTATCCAGGTACGAAAGAAACGTGAGAAGCAAAAGGAAAACGCTGTAGTGCAGCACCAAAACTCTTTCTGTCGATTCTTGTCTATGTGAGCTCAGCAGCGTACGCCATGTACATGTGTGTTCTCGCTTGAACAAATTGAAAGCATCTAGGTCCCCAGTAATGGTTTTGGTAATTAATATCAACAATGTTTAAGGGACTAACTTGTATGCTAATATGTTTTTAAGGATTAGTCCCACCAGATAAATGATGACATAGAAATAGCAATGCAAAGATGATAAAAGATCGACTTGGCTCAAGCAAAGGTATCGTATGAATTAAGAATCTTTTTGTAGTATTTTACCGATCTTGGTGTATGGAGGAAAGATCAGATTTGTAGGCTAGATGCCGTACTATAAAGAGAGATCTCAGTTAGTAGCTCGAGGATCTATTTTTGTGCCATCTTGATCAACTAGGTGTCATGCATTGCATTTGTCTTTGCTTCTGGAAAACTGTTCAGAAAAATCGGTTAGACCACAAGTATTGAGCGGTGTTACTACAAGTTGTTAATACCGGATTTACATGGCAGTATTTATTTTCCAGAGAGCTTGTCTTGAATGGTCTTTCTTGAAACCCCAAATTGTCGATATGACCGCTGTGTATAAGCGGTATTACCTCAAGTCGGTAATACCGATACAAACAGTGATATGTTTTTAACAAAGAACATGTTTTGGGTGTTTTTCTTGAATCTTGGAAACCGGTAAGACCGCAAGTGAAAAAAAGGTATTACTGCAAGTCGGTAGTACCGAAATCTATTGGTGGCATGTTTTTAAAAGAGAGGTTCTCAAGGAACTGGCCGAAGACAGTGGTTGAAGACACTAGTCGTAGATAGTGGTCAAAGACAGTGGTCGAAAACACTGGTCGTGAACAGTGGTCATAGACACTGGTCATGAACAATGGTCGAAGACCTGATCGAGGACCAATCAGTATGACCGCATTTGTTCAGCAGTATTACCGCATGTCGGTAATACCGATCTTTCTGGTGGTATCTTTTTTCCAGAGAGCGTGTTTTCTTGAGATTTTCTTGAGCTCTGGAAATTGGTAGTACCGATATAGCCGACCGGTATTACCGTTTTGCGGTAATAATGATTTCTAGTTGGCAGAAGTCTCGAAACCTCTCCAACGGCTATGTCAGGTGCATTTAATGAACAGCAGTCGACCGTTGAGAGTCAGCTGCGGTATTACCGGGCTTGAACGGTGGTATTACTGCAAATGTTGATTTCGTCAGCGTTTCGACTGTAACGGCTAGTTTTTGCTGGTGAGGGTTGTAAATACCTCCCCATGTGCCTCTAGTAGAGGTAGCTGAGCTTATTCACTCTCATTGAATACTATTGAGCTCTTAGACACTCTCTACTACTCATTTGCTTTTAATTCTTATTTGAGATAGTTGAGAGCATTCAAGTGCATTGCATCGTTAGTTGATCTTGGTGGCACTTGATTCTTTCTCAAGTAGACACTTGGTCTATTACTCTTGGTGCTTGCCAGCACCTAGACGACTTTGGAGGAAGTTTGCACGGTAAGCTCTTCAAAGAAGATTGTGAAGAGCCCTGGTAAAGGATTGTGAAGTGGTTGCGTGCTCACCATCTCCGAAGTGGAGAAAGAGCAACAAAAGTGATCGAGGGTGAAATCTTAATTTGTGGAGCCAGCTTGATTGGTTCAAGCTTCCTCAACGTGGACTAGTGAAAACTAGCAAGTCTTCGATACCACGGGAAAAATACTTTCTTGTCTCCACTGTGGTTTATTCTTGTCTTTACTCTTCCGTATTTATATTTCTAGCAACTTATTTGTGTAGAATTGCTTAGCTAGAATTATATCTAGTTTAGACATAATTCATAACTTGTTAATTAGTCAAAAAGTTAAAAAAAAACCTCCTATTCAACCCCTCTAATCGGTTATCCTTTATCCTACAAATGGTAGTAGAGCTTGGTCTCTCATTGATTTAGACTTAACCGTCTAAGAGAGAAAATGATAGCTAGTGAGGGAATTTCTATATGAAAGACTCCTTTGTTTGATGACTCTAATTATGCTTATTGGAAAATTAGAATATCTATTTATTTAAAGGCTATGAGTCCGAACATATAGAGAATCATAAATGAGGGTTACGTTATGCCTCTTGATCCACTACATCTTACGGAACTTAAGGAGCGTAATGCTCATTTAGATGCTCAAGCAATGAATGCTCATTTAGATGCTCAAGCAATGAATGCTCTTTTTGGTGCTTTGAACACGGATGAGTTCAATAGAGTGAGTAATTTAGAAACCTCTCATGATATTTGGACTACTCTATCCGAAATCCATGAGGGAATATCCACGGTCAAAGATGCCAAATTGCATAGGCTTTGGATCAAGTATGAGACATATATGATGTTGCCTCATGAGGATATAAATGAAATGTACTCTCGCCTCAATAACATCGTTAATGAATTCAAAGGCCTTGGTACTAACCTTCTTGATGTTGATATTGTGCGCAAGATACTTAGGGTCCTACCGGACAAGTATGAGATGTTGGTGACGCTATTTCTCAACCCTCCCGAGTTGCCAAGAATGACGCCAACCGAACTTTTGGGCAACCTCATAACAAATAAGTTGTACAAGAAAGACAAGGAGGACTTATTGAAGCAATCATCCTCCAAGAAGAAAATTACCACTTTCAAGGCGAAATTGGAATCAAATGATGAAGAAGATGGAGAAGAAGACTCCGAAGAAGAGTTTGCTCTTCTTGTGAGGAGAATGAAGAAATTCATGAGAAAGCGCCCACATCGAAGCTTCAACTTCGACAGGAGCAAGAAAGGGCAATCCTCAAATGAAAACAAGCGTTATAGCAATATTCGTTGTTATGGGTGCAATGAGAAGGGGCACGTTATCTCTAATTGCTCCAACAAGAAGGATGATAAGGAAAAATCATCAAAGAAAAAGGTGTATAATGGTAAGAAGAAGCTTTTCAATAAACTTCACAAGGATGGCAAGAATGAAGCTCAAATTGGAGAATGCGATTTTGATGAAGAGTATTCGGATTCCGACTCCGGCTCAAATGATGAAGGGTCCTCCAAGAAAAGAGGATATGTCAGTATCACCATCAAGGACGCTCCATCACTCTTCTCTATTCCTATTTGCCTCATGACAAAAAGAGATAAGGTAAAAACCCTTGACGACGAAGATCCTTCATATGATGAATTAATGGACATGCTTGAAGATTTGAATAAATATATCGAAAAAGAGAAATAAAAATTTAAGATCTTGAAGAACGGGTACATCTCTCTAAAAGATTCTTGTGAGGAGCTAAAGAAAGCTCATGATTCTCTTCTCTTAAGAGATATTGAAAAATCTCATTCACATGTTAGAATTATATGTAATTTAATGAATGTGATGCCTAGATTAGAAGCTACTTCAAATGATATATCCATGACTAGTACTTCTACATCATGTGATGATTTGTTATCCATGCCATATTGTTTTAAAATTGATTCAAATGCTAATATGGTTAATGCTTGTGATCCATTGCTTATTGTTGAAAATCATGAATTGAAAGAGCAAGTCACCAAGCTAAGTAAGAGCTTAGAAAGATGCTTCAAGGGTAAAGCAACCCTTGATAAGCTTTTGAGTGAGCAAAGATACTCATTTAACAAAGAAGGACTTGGTATGTGCCTAAGAAAGGTAAAAAGCCAATCTACAAGCCCACAAGATTTGTAAAAGAAAATGGCAAGAATTGCAATAAATGCCATAATATAGGACATTTGTCTAATGCATGCTCAATTGCTAATACTAGATCTTATGGTACATATGATTCTTGCTACATGCTTAAAAAGTCTAAAGATGGCAAAGTAGTAGTAAGATTTGTTGTCACTTTAATTTTAGGCGCTAAAAAAACGTTATCTGGGTGCCTAAAATCCTGGTCACTAACCTCCAAGAACCCAAGCAAATTTGGATACCTAAAAGAACTTGATTTTGTTTTGTAGGTGAACTACAAAACCGGTGAAAAGCATTAGGTGCTTGATAGTGGATGCACTCAACATATGACCGGTGATAGAAAAATGTTCACCACATTCGAAAATACAAAAGGCATTGACAAGTTTACATTTGGTGACAATAGCAAAGGAAAGGTAATAGGATAGGGTAAAATCGCTATCTTAAAGGACCTTTCTATTTCTAATGTTTCATTAGTAGATCCTCTAAATTTCAATCTATTATCCGTTGCTCAAATATGTGATCTTGGTTTAACTTGTTCATACACTCAAGATGGTGTTTCCATTTTAAATGAAAAAGATAATTCTGTAGCTTTCAAAGGTTTTAGATTTGAAAATCTTTACTTGGTTGATTTTTTTCTCAAATGATTCATGTTTGAAAACTTGTTTAATTGCAAAAACCTCTTTGGGTTGGCTTTGGCATAGGAGGCTAAGTCATGTTGGTATGATTCAACTCAAAAAAAAAAATTCAAACATGATTTAGTTGTTGGCTTGAAGGACGTGAAGTTTGAGAAAAATAGACTTTGTAGTGTTTGTTAAGCCAGTAAACAAGTCGTCAATTTTCATCATTCCAAAAGTATCATGTCGACTTCTATACCAATGGAACTCTTACGCATGGACTTGTTTGGGCCAATAACCTATAAGATTATCGGGGGTAATAGCTATTGTTTAGTTATTTTGGATGATTACTCTAGGTATATCTAGGTATTCTTCCTAGATGATAAGGCCAAAATCTCCGGCATTTTTAAAAGTTTTGCAAAAAGGGCTCATAACGAATTTGATTTCAAAATCAAGAAAATCCGTAGTGATAATGGTTCCTAGTTCAAAAATACTAAAGTTGAAGACTTTTGTGATGAACTTGGAATAAAACATCAACTTTCCACAACCTACACTCTGGAGCAAAATGGAGTTGTAGAAAGAAAAAATCGAACATTAATTGAAATGGGTAGGACAATGCTTGATGAATACAATACTTCCGATAGTTTTTGGGCGAAAGCAATTAACACCGCTTGTCATACTATAAATCGTCTTTGTTTGTATCGTCTTTTAAAAAAGACTTCTTATGAACTTCTTGTTGGAAGAAAACCGAATATCTCTTACTTTCGTGTTTTTTGTTGCAAGTGTTATATTTTGAAAAAGGGTGTTCGTCTTTCAAAATTTACAAGTCATTGCGATGTTGGTTTCTTGCTTAGATATTCTTCAAATAGTAAAGCATATCGTGTCTTCAATCAAAACTCTAGTTTAGTTGAACAAAGACATGATATACAATTTGATGAGACTAATGGCTCTGAAGAAGAGCGTGAGAATTTAGATGATGTAGGTGATGAAACCTTAAGAAAAGCCACGGAGAACATGCAAATAGATGACATCAAGCCTAAAGATGATCCATCATCTTCAACTCAAGTAGAACATCCAACCTCTTTCACAACAAATCAAGTCGAAATTGATAAAGAGGACAACAAGGATGATGGTCAACCATCCAATTTACCATCAAGAATTCACAATACAATTGCAAAAGGTCATCCAATGAATCAAATATTGGGTGATATAAGTAACAGTGTTCAAACTCGATCTCGTGTCGCTTCTTTTTGTGAACATTGCTCTTTTGTCTTTTCTTTTAAGCCAAAACATATGGATGAAGCACTCGATGATCCAGATTGAGTGAATACAATGCATGAAGAACTCAACAACTTCATCCGAAACGAAGTTTGGATATTGGTGGAGAGACCCAAGGAACACAACGTAATCGGTACAAAATGGATCTTTAGGAACAAGCAAGATGAAAATGAATTGGTTGTGAGAAACAAAGCAAGATTGGTCGCTCAAAGTTTTTCACAAGTCGAAGGTTTGGATTTCGGTGAAACTGTTGCTCCCATAGCTAGACTTGAATCAATTCGGATATTACTTGCTTTTGCATCATGCTTTGATATTAAATTATTTTAAATAGATGTTAAAAGTGCTTTCCTAAATGGAAAAATATCCGAACTTGTATTTGTTGAGCAACCCCCCGGTTTTGAAGATCCTAAGAATTCTAATCATACCTATAAACTCTCTAAGGCGCTCTATAGACTCAAACAAGCTCCTAGAGTATGGTATGAATGCCTTAGAGATTTTCTAGTTTTAAAATGATTCAAAATTGAAAAAATGATTCAACTTTGTTTACTAAAGTTTTAGATGATGACTTCTTTGTGTGCCAAATTTATGTTAATGATATCATTTTCGGGTCTACTAATCAAGATTTTGCAAAGAGTTTGGTGATGTGATGTCTACGGAATTTGAAATGTCCATGATCGGAGAACTTGGCTATTTTCTTGGACTTCAAATCAAGCAACTCAAAGATGGAACTTTTGTGAGCCAAACAAAGTATGTAAAAGATTTGATCAAGAAGTTTGAGATGGAAGATGCAAAACCCATCAAGACTCCCATGGCAACCAACAGTCATCTCGACCTTAATGAGGGAGGTAAACCGGTAGATTTAAAGCTTTATAGATTTATGATTGGTAGTTTACTTTATCTTACCGCATCTAGACCCGATATAATGTTTAGTGTTTGTATGTGTGCACAGTTTCAAGCATCACCAAAAGAATGCCACTTGGTGGCCGTAAAAAGAATTCTAAGATATTTAAAGCATTCATCTAGTATTGGCTTGTGGTATTCCATAGGTGCAAAATTTTATTTAATTGGATATTCGGATTCTGATTATGCGAGTTGCAAAGTGGATAGAAAAAACACCTCAAATAGTTGTCAATTTTTAGGGAGATCCTTAGTGTCATGATCATTCAAGAAACAAAATTTCGTAGCCTTATCCACCTCCGAAGCCGAATATGTTTCCGCGGGTTGTTGTTGTGCTCAATTGCTATAGATGAGGCAAACTTTGATGGATTATAGAATAAAATTTGATAATATGCCTCTTTTGCAAATAACCCAGTCCAACACTTAAGAACCAAGCATATAGATATCTGACACTATTTCTTCAGAGATCATGTGGAAAAAGGAGATATCAAACTTAGCCATATAAAGACTGATGATCAATTAGCCGATATCTTCACCAAACCATTAGATGAGAGTCGTTTTTGTAAGTTGAGGAATGAGTTAAATGTCATAGACTATTCTAATGTTGCTTGAAACTCTTGCCTTAGTTTCTTTGCTCTCTTTTGGTATTCACAACTATTTTATGAAAATAATTTCAAAATCCATCTAAAATTCTCTATTTTTATAAAAACTATATTAATTAAAATTTCTATTATCTATTTCATGCATGATGATCTTAGAAATATTTATTTGAGTGTTTGAATCGATGATCATTTGCATTTTCTATTCAGCTTCAGCTTTGTCAGGAAAAACGGTAATACCCCGCTTTAACGCTGGTACTACCGCTCCAGTGGGTGGTTCCGAGAGCGGTTGCGGCTGAATCGTTATCTCTTTAAAAAACCCCTTGCAACCAGTCCTACCGCACTCCTCCCTTCAAAACCATCGACTATACGCTCCCTCTCTCTCTCTCATGCTCCTCTCCTTCAGGAACCCTACCTCAAATTCGTTAATCCTATGGATTTCTGTTGGATCTCTTGTTCGGGATTGATTCTAGGAGTCATATCCCCTTCATTCATTAAGGTAAATGCCCTTGAATCGCTCCCTTTCTCATCTCTGTGGCATTTATCCTCTTTTCTAGGGTTTGGTAAAATGTGGACGAAATAGTCAATTTCTTTTAAGCATTTTGGTACAAACTAGTGTTTGATGACTTATTATATCTTTCTCATGAATTAATTCATGTCAAACATTAGTTAGAATCAAGAATCGAAGTTTTGCCCTAAGAACACCTACGGGTGCGGTAATACCGGTTGTCTGCAGCGGTACTACCGCTCCAGCAAAGAAAAATTGGCTTAGTCATTTTATGTTGCATCAGATTCTATTCAATCCCATTCTGATTGCCTCTCTTACCTTAGCAATCATGTCAAGAGTGAAGAGTGCTCCTCGCAAGGGAGCTTCCTCCATTGTAGTTCCAGAAGATAGATATAATCCTCCTACTTTTGGTTCTCGTCTTTCACTTCTAAGGGAAGCAGCTCGACAGGCAGCAAAGACCAGCGTCAGTACATCAACATCAGTATGAGCCTCTCCAAGAGAGGTTAGCAATCCAGAGACTGTCGCTCTAGTTTGAGCCATGAAAGAAAAAGATCAAGGACAATCATCAAGACTACCTCAAGTGATTGAGGATGAAGCAGAAGGAGAATCAAGTGCCAATGATGAAGAAGATGAGGAATATCATGAGGAATAAGAAAGTGATGAGGATATGGCTGAGGCCGAAGAGCCTGATATTGATCTCACAAATTTCAGGTGAAGATTATGCTATTCTTCGTCATGCAAATTAATTTGAAAAACCAGCAGACTCAACGGACTCAAGGTTTCATACCAAATTTCAGCAGCAAGTTTATGCTCAATTCTATAACCATAATCGTAAATTTGCTGATCACAAATATATCGATTGGGCTAATTTGGAGAAAATTGATCGTTTTGCTGGAGCTCGTCGTCTTTTTCAAAGAGCTGGTCTGGAAGAAATAGTGGAATTTAGGTGTGACTACAATGAAAAAGTGATCCGGCAATTCTATGTTATTGTCTTTATATCCTTAGAGTTTGATCGATTAATATGGATGATGGGGACTCAGCATTTGGAAGCTACAAAAGCTGAGTTTGAGCGAGCTCTGAGGACATACTCAGGAACTCAAGAGAAAATCTATGCCAGAGTAGCACTCAGAATTCAGGCTTGGCGTCAGTTCTATGATGAGAATGTAAACTTTGTGCCTAGAAGGATTGGAGAACTGAGACCTTTACCAAGTTTGATCAATAGGATCATCAATCATACCTTCTTTCCTGAGAGTGGCAACTTCGATGCAATTCGAGGACATGCTTGGAACATAATAAAGAATATCATGAATGGAAGAAAATTCGATGTTGTTGATCTCATTATTAGGGAAATTGGAGCTTCCAAGAATGACAAAGTCAAAAGGATTTATTTTGCTCCTTATATTATGGCTTTCGTATTGAGGAAGATCCAATTCAGAGGTGGACGTCTAGAAATCCATAAGGCATATAAGCCAAGGGATGGGGGTCCTATTCCTGCAGTTCTTCCCCCACAAGTGCAAGAAAGTGCTCCTGCTGAAGACCAAGTCACTCTCTCTCTCAGATTTATTCAGTTGTTTTGGAAATTCAAAATTCTCAGCAAGTATTTCAATCTGAGACCAACAATAGGCTGGCTGCTTTGATAGACAGTGTGAGCGCTCTTGAACAAGCCTTATCTACTCCAGCTCGTTATGGACGCCACCGCCGCAACACTCCTTCTCAAGATCCTCCTCTCAAGCTCCACCTCCTCCTCAACATCCTTTTCAGTGATTCCTTTTGGTTCTTGATGCCAAAGGGGAGAAGTAGTAAAGATTGAAGAAGTAGAGATCAACATTGAAAGATTAATGGGGAGCTTAGCTTTTGGGGAACATTCTATCTGTATTATATATCTATTATATATCCATATTGAACTCGTGTTTGTTACTTGGAACTTATGTGCTTGTAATAGCCTAATTTATGGTGGTTGCATCTTGACTCTTTTGTTATGCAAATCTGTTGGCTCTTATCCTTGTTTAATCCTTTTTAATGTTCAAGCATATATTCTGCTTATTATCTTTTGCTTGAATGATTACAAGTTCCTCGTAGTCAATAAACAAAGGAAACTCTGCCAAAATTTCTAACTTACACAAATGTGCATGAAAATCACCTCTTGAATTCATATGCACATCTTTAGGGGGAGTTTTGTTTGTTTATTGATAGACTTTGAATGCAATTAACTCTTCATCTCCTTGAACTCAATTCAAGAATTAATTGCAAATCAAATGTCAAGTGTATATTCAAAATCTTTCAACTCTTTTATATTATTTGGGTTGTCATCAATTACCAAAAAGGGTGAGATTGAAAGCATCTATGTTCCAATTAATGGTTTTGGTAATTAATGTCAACAATGTTTAAGGGACTAACTTGTGTGCTAAGATGATTTTAAGGATTAGTCCCACAGGATAAATGATGACATGAAAATGGCAATGCAAAGATGATAAAAGATCGACTTGGCTCAAGCAAAGGTATCATATGAATTAAGGATCCTTTTGTAGTATTTTACTGATCTTGGTGTATAGAGGAAAGATCGGATTTGTAGGCTAGATGCCGTATTATAAAGAGGGATCTCAGTTAGTAGCTTGAGGATCTATTTTTGTGCCATCTTGATCAACTAGGTGTCATGCATTGCATTTGTCTTTGCTTCTGGAAAACTATTTAGAAAAATCAGTTAGACCGCAAGTATTGAGCGATGTTATCGCAAGTCGGTAATACCGGATTTACATGGCGGTATTTATTTTCCAGAGAACTTGTCTTAATGGTCTTTCTTGAAACCCCAAATTGTTGGTATGATCGCTGTGTATAAGCGGTATTACCTCAAGTCGGTAATACCGATACAAGTAGCGGTATGTTTTTAACAGAGAACATGTTATGAGGGTTTTTCTTGAATCGTGGAAACGGTAAGACCGCAAGTGAAAAAAAAGGTATTACCGCAAGTCGGTAGTACCGAAATCTATTGGCGGCTTGTTTTTAAAAGAGAGGTTCTCAAGGAACTGGTCAAAGATAGTAGTCAAAGACACTGGTTGTAGACAGTGGTCGAAGACACTGATCGAAGACAGTGGTCGAAGACACTGATTGTAAATAGTGGTCGTAGACACTAGTCGCAGAACAGTGGTCGTAGACACTAGTCGTGAATAGTGATCGTAGACACTGGTCGTGAACAGTGGTCGAAGACCTGATCGAGGACCAATCAATATGACCACATTTGTTCAGCGGCATTACCGCATGTCGGTAATACCGATCTTTCTGGCTGTATCTTTTTCCAGAGAACATGTTTTCTTGATATTTTCTTGAGCTCTAGAAATCGGTAGTACCGATATAGCCGACCGGTATTACCGTTTTGCGGTAATAATGATTTCTAGTTGGCAGAAGTCCCGAAACCTCCCCAACGGCTATGTCAGGTGCATTTAATGAACAACAGTCGACCGTTGAGAGTCAGCTATGGTATTACCGGGCTTGAACGGCGGTATTACCGCATATGCTAATTTTGTTAGGGTTTCAACTGTAACGGCTAGTTTTTGTTGGTGAGGGTTATAAATACCTCCTCATCTGCCTCCAGCAGAGGTAGCTGAGCTTATTCACTCTCATTGAATACTCTTGAGCTCTTAGACACTGTCTACTACTCATTTGCTTTTAATTCTCATTTTGAGGTAGTTGAGAGCATTCAAGTGCATTGCATCATTAGTTGATCTTGTTGACACTTGATTCTTCCTCAAGCAAACACTTAGTATATTACTCTTGGTGCTTGCCAGCACCTAGACGGCTTTGTAGGAAGTTTGCACGATAAGCTCTTCCAAGAAGATTGTGAAGAGCCCCGGCAAGGGATTGTGAAGTGGTTGCGTGCTCACCATCTTCGGAGTGGAGAAAGAGCAACGATAGTGATCGAGGATGAAGGCTTAATTTGTGGAGCCGGTTTGATTGGTTCAAGCTTCTTCAACGTAGACTAGTGAAGACTGGCAAGTCTTCGATACCACGGGAAAAACTTCCTTGTCTCCACTGTGGTTTATTCTTGTTTTTACTCTTCCACATTTACATTTCTAGCAACTTATTTGTGTAGAATTGCTTAGCTAGAATTGTATCTAGTTTAGAAATAGTTCATAAATTGCTAATTAGTCGCAAAGTTTAAAAACTTCCTATTCACACTCCTCTAGTCGGTTATCCTTGATCCTACATACATCTGCGTGTACTTCTTCGAGCGAGCGTGTCTTTTTGGTTTGGGCCAACAATTGATATCAGAGCTTGAGTGAGCTTGAGTTCTTGATTCGTGTATGTCCAAGATCATGTTGTGCTCTTCGGGAAGTGGTGTCACCGGTGACGAGACGACGTCAGGTGTGATGGCAAAGGAGAGTTCTGCTGTCTCGCTGCATTATCTGATGCTCACAAAGAGCAATTATGTAGTTTGGATAATCAAAATGAGGGTGTACATGCACACTCAAGGAGTGTGGGATACGGTTGAGGACGGCAACGTCGATGTGCACAAGGATCAGATGGCCTTGGTGGCCATCTATAGAGGCATATCGGTGGAAATACTCTTCCTATTGGCCGAAAAGGAGACGGACAAAGCTGCGTGGGAGGCATTGAAGACAATGCATCTTGGCGCCGATCGTGTCAAGGAAGCGCGAGTGCAAACCCTCTAGAGCGAGTTCAAGGGGATGCGTATGAAAGAGACAGAGTCGATCGACGACTTCGCTATGAGGTTGACGACCATTGTCAACCAGATCTGAGTCTTAGGGGACAATATGAAAGAAAGCTATGTTGTGAGAAAGTTCCTTCGGGCAGACTCTAGAAAGTTTTTGCAAATCGTCTCCACCATTGAGCAGTTCAGTGATCTCAAGGTGATGATGGTTGAGGAGGTGATCGGCCGCTTGAAGGTGCATGAGGAACGGATCCGAGGATCTGGTGACAGCGAAGATGAACACCTGCTATTAACCCACGCCGAGTGGGAGGCCCGATCGTCGAAAGGCAAAGGCAAAGGCTCCTTCGGCGGCTCTAACGGTTGTGGTGGTCAAGGCCGCAAGAATCAAAAATTCGACAAGACAAAGGTTGTTGTTGACGTTGTTGCCATGTTGCTGGCTGAATATTAGTAATCGCCGCATTGCTGGCTAAACTGATAACAAAAAAAACACATCAAAATTAATTGACAAATGGAAAGTTAATAATAATAAAATAACAACAACAACACAAAAATGAATTTATGTTACTTATAATGGTGTCGTTAAACCAATGTAGTATTAGTAGCTCATCGAGATTCCTAGACCACCTGTGAGCGGTCGGCACCTCACGCTCTAGTTGAGTTTCATCATTCAGCGGAAATGCGATTAAAGAGCAACAAATCCACAATTTTTCAGCCATTTATATCCAAGCCACAAGAAGGGTCATTAGTGCCACTACCACATGAGTTTTAAGTCCTAGCCAAGAAGTAGAAGAGTACAAGGAGAAGGAAGTAGAGCACATAGCCTTTTATTTTTAATCCTTTTTTATAATTATTTTAAAGATAGCATCTTCTTAACTTTATTTCCAATTCCGACCCCTTTGGTCACACCATGACCCGTGGCATGATCAAATTGTACTGTCACGCCACAGACCGCGGTGTGACCAAACTGTGTTGTCACGCCACCGATCCCTTTGGAGGCATCTGTTTTTGGGCCAAGTCCTGTCACGCCACTCCTCTTGGCATAACAACACAGTTTGGTCACACTGTGGTGGGTGGTGTGATAGCACAGTTTGGTCACATCACAGTTCATGGCGTGACCAAATGGGTCAGAATTGGAAATAATATTAAGAAGAGGTTATCTTTAAAATAACTTTAAAAAAGGATTAAATAATAAAAACTAAATACACTTTCCCATGTCTCCTCCTCAAACAAAACCACATTTCATCCAACCTATAAACTCAACACACCATCTAACGGTGAATTGGTCACAACCATAAAATCAGTAAAGAGGAGGAAGTGAGGCAAAGGAAGAGACGAGGAAATAGAGGAGTGAGGAAGGCAGGTACGGGGTCCCAGGTCGACATCAAACTGTAAGGCGCTCCTTACCTTGTTTCCATTTAGGGCAAACACGTACGCATACTGTTAGACCCCGGTTTATTCGACTTGTAATGCTTAGCCTTCCATTGACCCTAGCATCACAAATCAAATAAACCAAGCCTCGAGATATGTATACTTCCCAGAAATGCAGTATACACACCCCGTTACAAAATCATGCATCAATTCCATACATCACAATATAACAAGTCTAGCAAAAGACATACATAATATAAAGTTATTACAAGAGAGTCGACCGGCCAAAAGACATCAAGTGTCAAATAACAGCGGAAGCAAAAGGTGTCATAAGATGGCTTTAACCAAAATTACGACCGATTAGCCATAACCCACAAGGCAATCGACCGGGCCGCCAAGCTAGTCGTCCATACCGCAGCAAAACTCACCAAAGTTGATCCCTTAGGGATCAACCTTCTTCCTCTGCAACAATTAAGCAAAGCAAATGAGTACAAAAATGTACTCGCAAGACTTACGGGTAACAAACCTAGCTACTACTACATGCAGACTTTAATCAAAGAAGAAGGCTCAAGGTTAATTTTCAGCATAAAGCAAGTTTTATTTGCAATAGATAATAATTTGGAAGCAATTTTGACAATCTGAATTTTAATTGCATAAATAACAGCGATACAATAAGTAATAACATAAAGACATCCTGGAGATGACTAACCCAATAGCCATCACAACCATAGCACGAATTACCCATTCGTACCACCCATGTCAAGTTTTAATTTAAAAGGTTGTAGTCTAACTCTTGAAAGACCTTGCCAAGCGTGTCCATAACCTAGGACGAGGCTATTCGAATAGTTTTAACCCTGCAGGGGTGTACCATTGTACCCACACTTCAGACCGCCTTTTTACCACTAGATGAAGCACACTTCCGAAGGTATGCCAGCACGGCTAAGTCCTACGAGACATTTCCAATGAATGATGCTAATTAAGAGTCGCGACAACCTGAAGAGTAGGGTACATCCGCCCATGGCTCAAGCCGTTGCGGATGTTCCCCCCTTATAAAAATAGTTTTAACCACCTGCGACCCGTAATTAACACCTCCCAAAGTACTTAGTCAAGAGAGGTCTCATACCCTCTAGCGTGGTTAGCACGCTAAAATGCTTGGTTTAGTGTAACAAGATGTTCGGTCCTTGTTGACTCGGGCACCATTCCAATCACACCCAAATTCACACCAACGTACCAATGTGCCTAAGTCCAAATCATTTTATTTTCAGTTTTAGTTTTTCACAATTAACCAAAGCAAAAAAGGCTGAAATCATAAGTCATAACAAGTTTTGTGTGATCAAGGTTATCGACAAGTTGATAACCGCCCAATTCTACCGGTAGCTAAGCATTGCTAAGCATCATATCGCAAAGACAATAGAAAGACCATAAATCATCCACTGGGCTCTAATTCACCAGTGAGGATAATAACCTAGGGTAGTGGCGGGGATGAACAATTTCAAGGAAACTATGCAATGGGATTAGCTACCTCTAATCGACGAAATAAATCTTGACACAAAGAAGCATGCATACTTAGGTTTTGCAAACAAGATATTAGACTTTTAAAAGCAATAGGAGCAATATGATCAAATGATGTTACACTGCTTGCCTTGCTAGAGATTACTTTCTTGCTGCAGAGGATCACTCACGTAATCAATAATTTCTTCGAAACCTAACGCAAAAATGCGATAAAATCAATAAGAACGAAGAACACCAAAAGAACTCAAAAGAAAAAGTTATCCAAATCTCATGAAATTTACACAGCAGCAAGGGATTGATTTTAAATGAATTTAGAAACAAAAATCAAGTCATTTGGATTAAGTATGAAAAAGTTATAGTTAAAATAATTTACCTCAACCTATTAATTCAACTAAATTAATTACTGGTACTGTTCGTGGCATAAATTTTTGGAATGATCTAAAGTATAAAAAATTTTATGCTAGGTAGATAATGGCATCCTAAGGTCAGCAAAGTTGGGTTTACTCAATTTGGAGTTAAAATGAATTACTTGCGATTTTTCTAAGTTGTAAATCTAGCACATGTTACTTTTCAGAAATGAAATCATGATCAAAACCTAATCCATATTAAAGTATGCTAACAGAGGAATTTAACAAGATTGAGTTTGCATATTTTGGAGTTATACATAAAAAGATATGCATTTTACAAGTTTCAAATCAATTTCTGGAATATTCTAAAATGGCTGAAATCAAGATAATATTATTTACAAAATTTTCTGGCACAGAACAAAGTCTAAATGCATTTTTTATATTAAACTTTAGTTAAACATAAATTTAACCCCACTGGAATCATCTAAAAAGGATTTAAAATGAATTAGTTATGAATTTCTAAAGTTTTAATATAATTTTCAGTTGACAAATAACGATTTACCGAAATAAAACAAAGCTTATCAAAAAGGAAATGACGTGGACAAACGTGGGCCTTCGATTCGGGATCCAACGGCCCACACGCATGGAGAATAGCGCACACGCGCAACCCTAAAGAGGCTTCACCGTTGGATCTAGACCCAACGGTCCATGTGGATTGGGCCGTTCGGGCGACGCGAACGCTTAAACCAACCACGACCGTAGATCTTGAGATGGAGGGCTCAGAGCGCAGTGCACTTCGGGTGGTCCGAACGTCTCCGCGATCTGAGCCGTAGATCTAAAGATGGGCGGCCTAGGTCCATGTGCGGTCCGGGTGACCCGAACGACACATTGATCTCGGCCGTTGATCGCGAGATCGACGGTTCCCGGTGATGTGGAGTGTTCGGAGGCACGAAAATCCTAGAAGATCTGGGCCGCAGATCTTGAAATCGACGGTCCACGTCACACACATAAAACATGTGTGAGTTTTAAGTGCGCGGGGAGTTTTAAACGCGCGGCCCACATGTCAGTGATACAGAGGGCGTTTTAGGACAGCTATTAAATACTAATTCCAATGATTAGTGATGATTAGCATTAATTATTTCTTAATGTTTTCGCACAGAGGGGGTTTAAGTGGGCGGGGGCCCACCTGGCAGTGACTGGAAATGTTGGCTTAAGACACATTAATTACTAACCAATGATTAGCAATTAATGACCCCAGATTTATCCTAATAAACCCGTGACTGTGGTTTAAAGCCTATGGGCCCACATGTCAGTGCCAAGTGGACCAGTTAAGACAACCATTAATTACTTACCCATGATTAACAATGATTAGGCCATTAATGATGTCCTAACCGGCAACGACACAGAGAGGCTCCCGTTCGGCAAAAACTGAGCGGCAAAGAACGGCTTGCCGCCGGCGGCTCCGGCCACGGCGGCGCCCACAGAGTATCAAAATGGGTTCGCAATAGCCTTGCGGTCCCGATGGTGATGACCTCGCCGGCGGCGACGGCCTAGAACGCCGGCGAGCCGGAAAAGAAAAGTGGAAGCATGTACTGCCGAACACGAAAATGGCGAAAAGCTTCGCAAAGGTCCACAAAAGCGGGTGTCAGGACTTCTAGGGACTAATAAGAAGCCACCTCAACCAAAATGACCTTCGAAGATGGCCAGAGGAGCTTGGACCACGGTGGAGCTTTGCTGGAGTTGAAGAAGATGAAATGAAAAAGATGCCCTGAGCAAAATGAGTGATACCAGATCATCATTATAGATTTATTATAGCTCAGAGAAGCTTCATGAGCAAATAATTGAGAAATAAAACACTCACCGGAGCTGAGGAAAAAAAGGGGTGAATTCGGCCGAGATGATTCAAACTCAAAATTGGTCAATTCCTGTGAATGAAACCCAAAATTGATTTAGGGGAAATGCATAGGGGAATAATGAGCTCAAAAGGGTACAAGAAGAATTGAAGATGAACCACTGGAGCACCAAGATCCACAATTGAGCTCCACGGGTCAACAATGGTGGTTTTGGTATTTTTGGTGTTTTGAGCTCCACAAACAAAGAAGGAACTAAGGGTGGTGTAAAGGAATACCAGGAGGAGTTTTGGGGACCTTATAAAGCTAGAAGGTTAGGGTTTGGGCAAAAACGAGCTCCTCAGGTGAGCTTGGTCTATGGAGCTGCCGTAGACCAAAAGAGAAATGATGGTGGTGCAGGAGTAGGGCGAGGCTACGGCCGAAAGCAAGCCGCACACACTAAATGCCTGACCAGAGAGAGTTGACGAGGGAACTCGAAGTAACCCAGCCATGCCGCCCCCTGTTCACGCACGGCTCGAGGAAGAAGATGACCAGAAAAGGCTAGGGCTGTTGGAGGTGGTTTGATTTAAGATGAACGGCTAGGATTGCTTCAAGCTCTTGAGGGTTAAACCAATAGGGGAGATTGCGAGCGTTGGATCTTAATCCAACGGTTGAGATTGAATCTTCAAGTGCGCTGTCTCCAAACGCTCCCACTCGATCGTAGCCATCTGATAGGATTTCAACGGCTGAGATTGATTGAGCCATTCGGGCAACCCGAACGGCCCAACGAATCAAGACGACTGGATCTTGATCCAACGGTCTAAATGAGTTGGCGCTACCGTGAGGTCCGAACGTTCATGCGAACGAGGGCCGTGCGATACAGATCCAATGGCTGGGATTGAAAGCGCGTTTTAAAGTGAGCCTGGGTGCAGTTAGTTGGTTAAGCCAAGTCAAGTGGCTCGAGCCCGAGTCTGACTCGAACCCAACCGGTTTGACTTAGGGTTTTAAACTGAGCTGGACTTTGGGGATTTATTTGAGGTATCAAAATAACTCTAAAAATTCTAAAATTTTTACAGGAGCTTACTAACTTAGATAATAACCTTGTGTAAAATTTTTAGAGGTTTTTATTCAGTGTATTTTTCTCCAAAAATTCTGCAAGGTTCTGGAATAGGGTGTTGACTGAAAGTCAAACAGGTTTGACTGCCCTCCAAAAGCATTCAAACAATTTCTAAAAATTGTGAAATTTTTCAGAGGGGTCACACACGAACCCTGGAACTTAGGAAAAATATTTTCAGGAGATGATCAAAATTTTTGACAAGAATATTTTTGAAAGCCAAGATTTCGATCAAATGACTTATGACTTTGTATTTCCATAATTCTTGTACAAGAATTGTTTGGAACATACAGGAAATACATGATGTAAGAATTTTTTAAAATTTCTACACATTTTCTTACATTTGAAACACAAGTCCAAAATTGAGATGTTACACATACACAAATTCAAAGTTCCAAACACGATATGAGCAAGTACACAAATAATGCAGAATATGCTATATTTTCTCTACCATTCACAAATACAAATTAACCATGATTCACTAGGATAATAAAATAGAGGACTTAGCAAAGCCATGTCATCATCTTCCCCAAATTTTTAACATCTTTCTCTTAGATGCCCAATTGAACAATAATCAAAGAGCATCAACAGTAGCATTAGAAATTATGGCTTGGAATTGGGGCGCAGCAGTATACGAGAGGGAGGGGGCCAGCTCACCTCACTTGGCGGAGTTCAGAGAGGCAGGCAGTGTGAGACCAGTGAGAGCTTGAGAGGGAGAGGAGAGTTGTGGAGTAGATTGGGGAGTGAGATAGAGAGGAAGAAGAAGCAGGGAAGGGAACACACACACAGAGTGGAATTTGGGGGAAGAAATGGAGTGGAGTGTAAGAGAAATTGGGAGAGAGATGTTGAAAATTTGGGGAAGATGATGACCGAAGAAGTTAGTGATATGTATTTTAAATTGACATGAACAGAGACAACAATACATCAACACTGTATTATATCTCGATTACAAACAAAACACATTTGCTGTAGCAATTCCCAAAAGAAATCAAATTTAACAGTCCCCATGATGCCGTGATATCAAAAGGATCTTATTTCCAATAGAAAGTTCAAGTCTTCTAGCAATAGAACAGCATGTTTATTTCATCTTGGACATATTCCTCGGAAAGACCAAGTTTCATGCACGCCAAAAACTGGAGACCTGCAATTTCATACAGCATGTTAGCACCGGCTGAATTGTAGCACAAACTACATGATTCTGTAGATGTTGGATTACTAGAGTAAAAATAATAGTGAACATGAAAAATCAAAGGCAACAAATTAATACTTCTTGTTGCAGATAATTTAGTTCCAACTTGTGCAACACGAGAAGCAAAATTTCATCTTCTTTCAAACCTCCTGCAACTCAATAACTAACAAATTGATAAGGCCTGGCGGAAGGTTCCTGAATATGGTATTTACATTAATATCACAAGTTGGACCCAAAACCTTGGATGTCATTAGGTCAGATCATAAAGTTTTCTTAGAGCATGTACAATAGGCTTATGTCAGCTGTCTATAGCCTCTGCTACGTAAGATTTTTGCTGACGTGGATAAAAGAGAATGAAGAGAGAGAAAGATGTTGTCTACAATCCTGTAGCCGACTGTAGCATCAGAAATAAGAAAAACATTAAATGATTATGTGATGTCTACAATCCTGCAGCCGACTGTGTCAGCATAAGCCATTATATGAGCTGTCTTTAGTGCTGTCTACAGATGACATAGAGATTTGCTATAAACAGCAGCTGTCTGTACCATTGTACATGCCCTTAGTACTCCCTCCGGTTCACAAAATAAGTCGTTTTGGATATCGACACGGTTCCCAAAATGTAACTTTAACCACTAATTACTGTTGTAATATATTTATAAAACCCAATAAAATTATAATAATATGAAAGGTTTTTCGAGACGAATCAACACATGTGATTTTCATGTATGTAATCTAAATATTTAAAAAGATTCCAATAAGCCAAAGTTTTCAAAGTTTGAGTGTACATATTCTAAAACAACTTATTTTTGTGAACCAGAGGGGGTAGTTGCAACCAAAAAATGACTCTTCATGTCCCCTCCAAGAAGAATTTATATTGTTGGCAACGTTTTCACTCCTAACTCAAATATCATGTACCCTAGGAATCCCATAGAGACGCATGGAGTATCTATCTTGTAATGCACTCAGGACGCAGGAGTGGCATACAGAGGGTACATTGTAGTACTGTATAAGGTTAGAATAGATAGTACCGGGGAAAACAAAAGAATATGGACGTACACGCAGTAGACTACGGGACTGTTTTGATACGCAGTATTTTTTAGAGTTTTTAGCACAAAAAAAGTGACTGATAAGTATGTTTGTAAGTATCATCCTACAAGTTGAGTTGTGAGGAGTGAAAAATTGAAGGGCAGAAAATATTTTTAAACTTTTTTTGTAACTAAAAGTGGTTTGTACCATAGCCATCCCCAAAACTAAACCAACAAAATGAGAGCTTCTGTGTCCGCAGTGTTCATACCTCATCTACCATCTAGCCTGCAGGTCTTCCATTGAGCGTGTTAACGATTTCCACAATAGAAGGTCTCTTCTTCCGATCGATCTCCACACATTTTAGCCCTGTTTCAATGCATGTTTTTACTTGCTGGAGGCAATCTGCATCTAATGATGAGCACTTGGATGCAATGTGCTCATCTGTCCAATTTTGACGTACCTACAGAATTGGAATTAGGATCATAAGTGATAATACACAAACTAAATGTAACTTAAGCTTCTGAAAAAAATATTTTCAATCTTTAAATTATTAAGTAATAGTCTTACATTCTCAATAAAGTTCCTTCCGGACATGTCTTGGTTGTTGGGACAATTCTTCTCTCTTGTGGTGATCTCGATCATTAGCTGGCCTAGACTATATATGTCTGATTGGGTTGAGATTTCACCTCTATACAGATATTCTGGAGCCATATATCCACTGAATAGCATTAACATCAAGAGTTTCATGAGCATTACTGGACAAAAATCTGTAATTTACTTTATAATTAATAATGAAACGAAACAATCATATTTCACAACATATGTTCGACTTACTATGCTCCCACCAAATTTTGTGTGTTCATACGGGTTTGTTCTTGACCGAAGAGTCTCGAGAGACCAAAATCCGCAATTTTTGGCTCCATGTTATCATCCAATAATATATTGTCAGGTTTAAGATCCATGTGAACAATAGGATTATCCAATTCCTTATGTAGGAAATGTAAACCCCGGCAGATCCCCTTAATTATTTTGAAGCGTGTGTCCCAATCAATTCCATAGGATTTATCTGAACAAGTAAAACATGGAATTAGGTAAGTATGTATTTCATATAGCATACTAACCACACAACGAATATGGATCACTAACAAACTTTCACTGATAACATTTGAAATTTCTACTGTCGATAATGTGCATCAATTATATAATCACCTTTTTCCATTTTATCTCAGTGTAAAAGTTAAAGAAATATATAAGTAATGTCCGAAGTAATCCAACTAGCATAAAAATTAAAAGTAACAGATAGAGAAAGGCAAATATGTCGGTTAGTGAATTATCGTACCGAAAAGATACTTCTCGAGGCTACCGTTCTGTACATATTCATAGCAAAGTAAACTTTCGATTGTGTCTGCAAGAATATATCTCCCATTATGCTCCACCACTTTCTTTTGTGTTTCGTAACAGAAGCCGATTAACTTTACAATATTTTCATGTTGAATCACCATAAGATTGCCAACCTCATTTTGAAATTGTTTTTCAGGTGTCACTAGCGAATTTTCCCCAAGCTTCTTCACAGCAATCTCTTGCCCATCTTGAAGAATTCCCTGTAACCTCTCATATATTAGCATGTTTTTTTTTTCATCAACTTGGAAAAGGCAGAAGATGTTAAGGCATAATCATACCTTATAAACCACGCCAAATGCACCGCTACCAAGTTTTCGCTCATTGGAGAACCCATCCGTAATTTCACTCAAAAACTGTGGCGGTAATTTCTTCGGTAATGTACTTACAAGGCTCGGCTTGCTCTCTTTGCTTTTACCTCTGCTAGCGCCAGTGGCCATCTCTGTTGATTTCAAGAAGTTATAGTTGTCATTTACCGAAACGTTGTTTAATAACACAAGACTAAACATACAGAAACACCAAATGCATTTAAAAAAGTTAAAAAAAAACATTTGAAAATAGCCATGTCCTTAAAATCCGAGGTACTAAAACTCTAAAATCATTTGAAAATAACCATCTTCATTTGCTCTGCACTTGTATATATGTTGTAAATCCGAGCTCCTCAGCGAAACAATCTGTAAGCTTTTCTAACAATTGGTAGTTAGCTTCATTCGCTCCGCACTTGTATGCTGTAAATTCTCCCCCATGCTTTTCTTTCTGGCGCAAAGATCTTTTTGCGTAACAGCAAGTATATGAATATTATTTTACATAGAAATAAAAAAGCCTAAGAAAAAGTACCACTCGATCTCTCTAGCTTTTGCAAGTATGAGTGCACAAAATTAAATAGTTACCAATATAAAGAGAAATATTAGTTTATGAAGACACAACACTATGGGTTGTTGATTAATGAAGATTATGTGGTAATTAAACGCAACTGCAATGGAACTTTTGAGAACCATCTGAAACTTAACCAGGATGTTGTTAAATCACACCTGAGAATAGAGCAGTTGTAAAGGCACTACCGCACTAGCCTGGAGAACAGGAGCTAGACGGGTTAAAAATGGGCAGCTTGGCCCGGGGAAGAACGACGGAGTCCGGATCTGAGATTGAGACATCGCATCGCAACCAGTTTAAATAGCACGATTAAATAAAAAATCCGAGCTACTACAACTCTAAAATCATTTGAAAAGCACTAACCTGGAGAAGAACACTTCCGGGATCCTAGCTGGGATGTGAGAGCAAACAAAGGGTTTGAGGTTCTGAGAAGAATGGTTGCGTTGCTGTCTTGCTGAACCTGAAGGTGCATATATGGAGCAACCCAACGAGATCTCGACGGGGTAAACAAAGGTATGTTGACTTGACTCTAGCCTAAGATGCCCAGTGAGTCTTTCTCTAAAATAAAAAAAAAAATGCCCGGTGAGTCTTTCTCTAATTTCGTGAATATGAAATCCATGTGATTAGGTAGCTAATGTAGGGTGTAACGTCCCAGCTCAGCATTGAGCCTAGAATGCTACTAAAATTAAATTAAAACAAATACTACTAAGACTCTTTACCAAATTTTTCAACAGAGTCTCCTTTGTATAGTTAACTATATCGAGGTTCCAACAATTAATTATATCAATTAACAATAATCTCAATATCCAAGATCATTCAAGCATGGAAGATAGTCTAATGAGCATAATCAAAACTTGCTATTCTCCTTATTACAATTAAACTGAAACATTTAACCAATCATACGCGAATCTCAAACAGTTTGCTAATTATTAAAGTAAAGACTAAATGGTAGACGCCTTTAGGGTGATTGGTAGTGAGTGCATCCAAACAACTATTCCCTCTCATGCATACCGTTCTTGCCAATTGTATCTGAAACACATCAAAACAAGAGTGAGTCCAAAAACTCAGCAAATATCAACAAGGCTAAAGCTAAGTTCACAGTCACAGCATCAATATACCAAAATAAATATTACACTAAACATAGTCTTCATGCTTATGTAATGAGACCAATGCAATGCACCTTTTAAACTTTATCCCTTTTCGTATTTTACCGGTAATGCGGGGTATACAACCGTCGATGTATACCCTTGCCTGTGCCCTCTGCCATAGGAACCAAGAGCCTATACTCCACAAGTATAGGGACCTTTGCCCATCATCTTCATGATGAGGACCTCTTTACTCATTGCCCACATTCCATGAATGTCGGGACCTCAAGCCCGTCATTTACATTACGGGGACCTCAACTATTTATACTTGGTCACCACGTGACCAAGTCTCAATCATGCTTAAAACATGCATATGTACTATGACATCATCTTTCATACATAAGAATTCAACGTGTACATAATAACCTGTAAGCATTAACAACATACAAAGGAAACTTTAACCATAACTTGCATTCACCAAGATAAATTGAAACTCATCATAATAACATCCATGCATGGCTGTTACGAGCAAAATACAAATAGTCTCAGCATACAAGCATAAATATACTATAACCCGAATACTTGCTTTCCGCGATGCGACACGTTAACCGGTAAAGGTGGTACTCCTAAACCCGAAGTTTCACCGCCTAAACAATCAAATAACTGAAATAAGGATATGATGAACACGACCCTACTGATTAACGTTCTATAACGCTTCCCCGGCGATTCAATATTTAACTAGAAACCCTAAACTGAAAACCAACGCATTCTGTTCTAAACCGCCTCTGGACAGCAGCACGGTAATTAACATATCTCATGATCTGGAACTCGAAAAGAGGTGAACCCAGTTTCTGTTGATTCTTAACTGACCAATCTACAATACTCTAGTTGACGAGATAAACCAATTCGGCCAATAACGTACGCTAACAGATGGTTGAACTTTCAGCACAGAAACTGTCTAACAGAAAAATCAGCAGTACTAAAATGAACATAACTTTTAATTTATAACTCCGAATTGATCGTTCTTTAACAATCTGGAAATTTTATCAAATCACCTACAATAACCTAGTTGGGTGAAAACCCAGATTCTTCCAATTACATTTTCATATTTTACGAATTAACACAATAGTTTAATCTCGTCAGAAATCTGGACAACAGATACTAAAACGGTCATAGACTCGAACGTCGGAATCAAGTGAACTTGGTGGCCACAGAAAGTTAAGAACAACCTCTAGATATCTCTAGGAGATCAAAACTACTGGTTCGGCCTCTAACATCGCGAAAATGCCCACGCAACAATCTGGACAGATTGATGTGAACAGCAGACCGACATTGATCCAATCAAATCTATTTGATTTCTCCTCTACGACTAAACAACCAATGAAAATCGAGAATCATTACCCTTGTAGAACCTTAGGGAGACGCTGAACAATCCCCCCACGAAGAAGATCCCTTGTCCCTCCTTTCGACCAACCAATCTGCAGTCCTTCCTTCTCCTTCCTTTGCGAACACCAGCAGCGGGAAGGAGCGGCTCCAAGAGGCAAGACACTGTAGCGGCGGTATTGTAGCTACAGTGCCGGCCTAGGGTTTTCCCCCTTCTTTTATAGGTGGCTGGCCCCCCATGGGCCTCCTGGGCCAAGTCCCGAGGCCCAAGTTGCCGAAGAAAAGCGAAAAACCCCTCTTTCTTAATTCTACTATTCTCTTTTGAATGATTTCTTCCTTAGAATAAATCGGGGTATTACATTCTACCCCCCTTCACAGGATTCGACCCCGAATCTAAACGCCGATCTACACGAAAGAAAACTGCGACTAGAAACTAACAACAGATACCAATGTGATCAACTCTTGTTAAAACTCGCTCACGCGAGTCTCCAACTCCCAAGTGGCCTCTCTCTCGGACTGAGGACCACAACACAATGACGCGAAACAACGTCTGTTCTAACGCTCAACCCCACATTTCCAGGTACACTCGTCGAAAGAGACTCGAGGGTAAGATCCTACTCGATGGTCAACGTCTTTAACAAAATCTCAAACTTTGAATGACTCAATTACTCACTCAGCACCAGAACAACCCAAACGTCGCGTACTCCGCGTATGGACCCAAGACGGTCCTAGCGATACGCCAACTAGCAAAAACAACCCAACGTACCTTGGGCTAGCCTCCCCAATGGTACCGAACCACACAACAAGCGCATAGATCACGGAACTCTTGTTCCACCTCTCAATTGAACTCTTCACCGAACCAGGATCGCCCTCTTTAACCAGAGACACACAATAGAACTCTCTTTAAGCAAACTCTTTTACCGACAAAACCCATCTGAAAATGAAAGATTCACAACGCAACTATGTGTTACTAGCTCGGTACTACAGAGTCAAATCCAGAAATAGGAATTTCATCACGAAAACCTTTCCATCTTCCAAGTGGCAGTTTGCGAATAAACGTCACGAAATCCAAAGGAGAAATCACTTAAATGCCTAAATCAAAAATTTCCTTTATTCTTCCTGAACCGATAAGAACCACACATGCCAATATCAAGTCAAACTCAACTTGCGAAAGACATTGGTCAACAGCACAAAACTAAAACGAGAATCAGGAAAACGATTCCCTTCTTGAGGAAGCATCAATTTATCAGTTTCTCTTCTAGGACTAAAATTTCTCTCAAACTTTGGAATTTCAACTCATCGCATAACACATTAACTCATCTCTCTTAACTTGGCATTCGCGACGCTATGCTCAAGCCGAAATACATCATCCACACATCTGTATAGAGGCTCCATCTACTCCACCAAAACTTTCTCTCAACAACTCCTCTACCGATAGTATTAATTTGACAGATGACTTCCAATGCATCTCAAAATAGATCGCACACGCAATCACATCACCTCAACATTTTAAGAATAAACAACTTGGAATTCTCGGCTCACATATTCATATACTTCATCAAAAGGGTTCTATCAATGATCATCCTACTGTTCGAAATCCACCCTTAATCTACTTCCTCTACACATAATCATTGGGCGACCAAAGTCCTAACATAAAAATGCGAAGCCCAAATTAAACACCAAGACTCCTACAACAAACTTCTCATATAGAAAATAGGGAAAACCTCAAATTAAATCCCTAAAATTCTCACAATCCAACATACTCGCGCAATAACATCAACATGAAACATTTTCTCAACTCAATTATCTGTATAAGGATTCTAACTCTTAGAGAGTTACGTACTAAGTCCAAGTCATTTCTGACAATAATCCAACAATCTCGGTTATCTCAATAATCACTTTAACGATCAGATCGCTTCGCTAATCTTACTCTCATTACAACACCATCATATTTTAATTGCACAACCGTGCAAGGTACCCAATCGTGACACTCTAATACTTTGATCAAGGTTTCCATACTTTGGATAATTCTATGTTCCATTGGAACGAACAAAAGAACTTGGACCACGTCTCGCTATAGATTCTACTAGCTGTAACAATGCAATCAATTTAGCCTCCAAAGACAACATTCTATTGAGATAAAGTCCTCTCAAAGAATTATATTCTGAAAATTAATTCATCCTCTAGTGTTCCTCAATTAACTTGTAATCTAAGATCTCACAACAACAATTAACAAACCCTTTGAAAGACCCCTGTGACACGAATCGGTGAATCCTTTCTCAGAAGAAAAGCAAATGAAAACAATTTTCACCACTTAGAAAAATATTTACCACTCGCAGTGAACAAAGGACCAAGGGGAAAAAGTCAGTTTGGCAAAGAACTCAGATGTCAAAAGGGAAAGTCAACAGTTGAGGGCACAAGTCCCGCATGAAGGAAAGATCGAACCCCAAATAAGAAGAAGGTATTGCCTTTGAAAATTGATAAAATCTTATGGAACAAATGCATAAGGTTTAAGCATACTCAAACAACTGCGAGTTGCGAAACGTGACTTAAATCTCAAATACTTACTTCACTCCTTCTTTTAACAAGGAAAGGCATTTTCTGTGATTACTACATCACTTTGCCAGCTTAAACATGATAAGCTCTTAAAACCCAAATTACAGGAACCACTTAAGAACCAATAAAATCTTTCATCATAACACTTTGCTCGAAACAACCTCAATCATCACATAACGCAAGAGGTCCACTGATCACAAACGCAAAACTCGAAACACTTTCACTGAATCAAAATTACGAAAGACGATCAAATTACTTTATTTCTAAAAGAATCATCACCACACACACAAGTCACAATCTCTAGCAGATAATCTTACTAACATCAAGAATGATACACTCTGAACACGAATTTTTATCATCGACTATTCCATTAGAAAGCCCCAAAGTTTCACCATATTGTTCCATACTACCTTTTCATCCCATCTTCAAAACGAGAGCATACCAAAATCATACAACCTCACTACATCAACCTCTTAAGTTTAGAAGGGGTCTACTACACAATTGAAAAGGTCCTACCAACACCTTTTCATCAAAGGCATGCTTTTATCTGATAGTTCTACCATCATGTAAATATTGTTCATCCATTAAATCCCATCAATTTATCTCTTAGTGATGCTCATCACCAGACATTAATAGACATTATAATCACTAGCAATTATTTATAATCACTAAGTATCCATAAAAAGGTTACTCCAAAATTAGTACCCACTAAGACAATAATCTAACTCTTTTTGAACTTAACCATCCCAAAAGGTTAGATTAGTCCATTGAGACACGTTAATCTAATTTACCAAGGAAGTTTATCAAAAGTATCACTCTTAATCATCGACTCAATTACATCAATGTTCGACACCTCTTATTAACTCTATTGTTTACAACTAGGTATAACCATACTCTTAATCACAGCTCCTCGAGAACTACTACAAGACACTTTCAAATTAATCACTTTCCTTTCAAGGATCTTTGTTAGGATCGATCATGCACACACTGCGGACCTAACCTGATAACCCATATCATATCCATTAATTACTTTGATTATAATCTCTCACTTAACCAAGACAACACAACACTAAAAGGTTTAACATCTTCTTTCATAAAAGAGATCCATTAATCTTCATCACTCAAAATACACAAAAGAGATACATTGAGTCAAAGCCTCCACGTACTAAAGGACTTGCGAAAAGAAACTTTCATTAACCAAAAACATCACCCGAATGAATGGATCAAATTTTCCAATGAGAAAGACATAACTCCAATTTAAAGGTCAAATTTGACAATCAACTAAGTTCACCAGCCATAAGAATAACTCATCGGTTGGAGAAATAATGATTGCTTTACAGAACAAATCAAGCCAATGGAAACATATCGACATGAATAAAACTACGAACCGAAGAAAGATTCGTCAAGCCCAACTGGACAAGAGTGACCAAATTAAATTCAAGGAAGAGAACAACCCTTCTAACGATAATCTCTATTATTAAACTACGAACGGGGGTGTAACCTGGTAAAGCCCAGAGCCACAACACGACCTCAACCACTCAACATGGGTTATCCCCACACATAATAATCATATAGTCACTTAATGAGCAGTCATACTCAAATCATATCAGCAGTCAACAATAAGATAAAGCGGAAACGTAAATGCAATACTTTGCCCATTCCCATCCTACTGTGCACCAGTGTGTCAAATTTTTTTAAGTTGATTAGCCATTAGCAAATTTTAATTAATCTAGTCACCACGGACCTACAGCCTGCTCTGATATCAACTGTAACACCCCAGCTCAGCATTGAGCCTAGAATGTTACTAAAATTAAATTAAAACAAATACTACTAAGACTCTTTACCAAATTTTTCAACAGAGTCTCCTTTGTATAGTTAACTATATCGAGGTTCCAACAATTAATTATATCAATTAACAATAATCTCAATATCCAAGATCATTCAAGCATGGAAGATAGTCTAATGAGCATAATCAAGACTTGCTATTCTCCTTATTACAATTAAACTGAAACATTTAACCAATCATACGCGAATCTCAAACAGTTTGCTAATTATTAAAGTAAAGACTAAATGGTAGACGCCTTTAGGGTGATTGGTAGTGAGTGCATCCAAACAACTACTCCCTCCCATGCATGCCGTTCTTACCAAATGTACCTAAAACACATCAAAGCAAGAGTGAGCCCAAAGACTCAGCAAGTATCAACAAGGCTAAAGCTAAGTTCACAGTCATAGCATCAATATACCAAAATAAACATTACACTAAACATAGCCTCCATGCTTATGTAATGCGACCAATGCAATGCACCTTTTAAACGTTATCCCTTTTCGTATTTTACCGGTAATGCGGGGTATACAACCGTCGATGTATACCCTTGCCTGTGCCCTCTGCCATAGGGACCAAGAGCCTATACTCCACAAGTATAGGGACCTTTGCCCATTATCTTCATGATGAGGACCTCTTTACTCATTACCCACATTCCATGAATGTGGGGACCTCAAGCCCGTCATTTACATGACGGGGACCTCAACTATTTATACTTGGTCAGCACGTGACCAAGTCTCAATCATGCTTAAAACATGCATATGTACTATGACATCATCTTTCATACATAAGAATTCAACGTGTACATAATAACATGTAAGCATTAACAACATACAAAGAAAACTTTAACCATAACTTGCATTCACCAAGATAAATTGAAACTCATCACAATAACATCCATGCATGGCTATTACGAGCAAAATACAAACAGTCTCAGCATACAAGCATAAATATACTATAACCCGAATACTTGCCTTCCGCGATGCGACACGTTAGCCGGCAAAGGTGGTACTCCTAAACCCGAAGCTTCACCGCCTAAACAATCAAATAACTGAAATAAGGATATGATGAACACGACCCTACTGATTAACCTTCTATAACGCTTCCCCGGCGATTCAATATTTAACTAGAAACCCTAAACTGAAAACCAACGCATTCTGTCCTAAACCGCCTCTGGACAGCAGCACGGTAATTAACATATCTCATGATCTGAAACTCGAAAAGAGGTGAACCCAGTTTCTGTTGATTCTTAACTGACCAATCTACAATACTTTAGTTGACGAGATAAACCAATTCGACCAATAACGTACGCTAACAGATGGTTGAACTTTCAGCACAGAAATTGTCTAACAGAAAAATCAGCAGTACTAAAACGATCATACCTTTTAATCTATAACTCCGAATTGATCGTTCTTTAACAATCTGGAAAGTTTATCAAATTACCTACAATAACCTAGTTGGGTGAAAACCCAGATTCTTCCAATTATATTTTCATATTTTACGAATTAACACAATAGTTAATCTCGTCAGAAATCTGGACAGCAGATACTAAAACGGTCATAGACTCGAACGTCGGAATCAAGTGACCTCGGTGGCCACAGAAAGTTAAGAACAACCTCTAGATATCTCTAGGAGATCAAAACTACTGGTTCGGCCTCTAAGATCACGAAAACGTCCACGCAACAATCTGGACAGATTGATGTGAACAGCAGACCGACATTGATCCAATCTAGTCTATTTGATTTCTCCTCTACGACTAAACAACCAACGAAAATCGAGAATCATTACCCTTGTAGAACCTTAGGGAGACGCTGAACGATCCCCCACGAAGAAGATCCCTCGTCCCTCCTTTCGGCCAACCAATCTGCAGTCCTTCCTTCTCCTTCCTTTGCGAACACCGGCAGCGGGAAGGAGCGGCTCCAAGAGGCAAGGCACTGTAGAGGTGGTACTGTAGCTACAGTGCCGGCCTAGGGTTTTCCCCCTTCTTTTACAGGTGGCCGACCCCCCATGGGCGTTCTGGGCCAAGGTCCGATGCCCAGGTTGCTGAAGAAAAGCGAAAACCCCTCTTTCTTAATTCTATTATTCTTTTTTGAATGATTTCTTTCTTTAAATAAATCGGGGTATTACATAGGGTAAGCACGGCGTGTGGTCCCTAGAGTTTGTTTTTTATCTTTGGGTAAATAGTTAGTTTGGTCCTTCAAGTTTCACGAAAAGGTTAGTGTAGTCCCTAAAGTTTGTTTTTTTGGGGGCAAATACGTCATTTTTCCTACATGTCTTGCCACCTCAACATGCTGACTCATCGCCCATTTGGTTAAACTTTATGGACCAAATTGACCATTGACCCTTTATTTTATTTTATTTTTTTGCAAATCAATTCATGACAAATAAAAAATATTGATCCGATCTGCATGCTTATTGGCTGAAGTATTTTTTTTATAAAGGTATTTGGGTGAAGTAGTTAATTTGTCACCTGTCATCCATCCTTGACTTGAAGTCAATTTTTGAAAGAAAAAAATGTGTGATACTTCGAACGATCACAAGAGAGTGTCGTTTTAGACATTGACATGGTCCTCAAAAGGTAAGGTTGACCACTAATTTTTTTTGTAATATATTTCTAAAATCTAACAAAATTATACTTTATGAATTTTTTTTATTAAACATATACATACCATTTTCATGAGTTCAATCTAAATATTTAAAAAATATATTAATAACCAAAATTTAGAAAATTTGGATGCACATACCTCAAAACGACATTCTTTTGTGACCGGGGGACTACCACAAAGGTTAGTGTGTACCAAGAAATTAATATAATGCTTGGTTTCGGAAAGAAAAACAAAACATGCATGGGTGTTTATTGGTCTCGAAGTTTTCGAGCATCACATGCTTGGAGCCCGGGAGTCATGTCAGTTTTTAAAATCGAATGCTTGGAGCCCTGGAGTCAAGTCAAATTTTAAAATCAAATAGATCATCTCGTGTGCTGTGTAATGAAACCTTTTTAATTAATCGTGCCATTTAACTTTTTTCGATTATGTTGACGACCACTTACATATCCGGTCACTGGCCAGCAAAAACGACAATACAGACATACAGAGTTTGATGAAAAACGAAACGCCAAGAGAGCTTCCATCAGGGCTTGTCCATTCAGTGGTTGGCCTATCAGCATGTGTCAGAAAATTGCGCACCTCCAAGCCTTCAATTCGGGATAAAGTTTTAGCTTGAAGATATTTGTTTCTTAACAGTTGCTAACACACTCCATCTTCATTATGCAATCTGATAAGCCATTTAAATAAAAGGCTAATGTTCTTTTTTTTCCATGTCTAAGTACCCCTAGATCACCCTGATTTTTTGGGGTACAAATGATGTTCCATTCTGTCAAATGATATTTCTTGTTCCCCAGATCTTTGTGCCAAATGAATCTTTTTCTATAATAATCGGTTTGCGATATCTCAATTTCAGATCTGGACTTGGTCCTTCTTCCCCTTGCAAGCTTCTTATCCTTATCCTGCCTCGCTCAGGTTGCTTCATTGATCTAGGGGGGAAATGGCCGAGAGACCCTCCCTTAATTATACTGGAAAGATAATATAGTATACGTCTCGTGGGTGGTAATGAATGAATGTGTAGGAGAGAAAATAAATAGAATCACAGTGGAAAAAAGTATCATTAAATTTATATCCATGCCCTGCGTTTATGAAATATTTCCTTGCTCTTGCTGTCAACGTCAAGTCTACGTGACTTGTGAGATGTAGACCACAGAACCATATGAAGTAAACTACTACAGCGCTAATCCAAAAATGTGTAATTGCACGGCAGCCGCAATGGTGCATTTGGTTTGAGAAAAAAAAATGACTTGGGATTCCAGCAATACATGTGATGGCACGACAAGCTGAGACCAGTAAGCCTCGAGACAAAGTGTAACATCATGGCCCACATCTCCCTCTCTAATCCCACTTATCCTTTTTAATTCCATTTCTATTTCTCTTGATTAAACTGGGTATCACACAACTTGAGACCAATAAGCATCGACGCAAAGTAAGGCAAGGGGCTAGTCACTAGTACGTGGCGGAGCTACAGGGATCAATCAAATGTAATGACGGCCAAGACACAACTTTGATCTACGATCGTTATTGTCTCATTTAACTTCAAGCAGAAATCTATGACTACACAGACATTAGGAATTTAGTTTTTTTTTCTTGGTGGCAATGGTGGGGACATCACGTTGGCGTGTTTTACGAAGAGAGAGTTGTTACTATGCGTAACAAGTACGTCTAACAACTCAGCTGGTTCAGTCTCCAGAAAAACTCAGCTAGCTTATTTTGCAGTGTGACTTTCATACTAATTACACTTTTATTTGTTTTTCAGAAAAAGTCGAGATCTTTATTGATTAATCAGGCTAAGAATTATATTCGCTGCATCGTAGCTCGTTTAAAAAGCCAGGTGCATGAGCAAGTCAAACCGCACTGTCCTAATTTACAAGCATATTGAGCTAATTTATGTGCTCAATATAATCTTATCAAAGCAGAGTTAAAAAAAACCACTAAGTTCGCTCTCGACGTATAGAAATCCCCACATGGAAAAAGAGAAAGATCTATACCATCAATCGTGGTGGCTCTAGATTAAAAAAAAGTTCATGTTAAGTACAATAAAACTAAATTTCAAAATGAAAAAAATAAAATCAGCAATTTGATTTCCATATGAATTCCTAAGTAAAAGAGTTCACATCAAGTACAATAAAACAAAAATTCGGAATAAAAAAAATTAACAATTTGATTTCCATACGAACTTCTAAGTAAAATTCCTAAGTAATTATAATTCAGAATAAAAAAATTAGATTTGTATACAAAATCCAACAAAACAAGCTGAATTTTGGATTTTTTTTTTGAAATTTGAGTTCGATACGAATTTCGATAATTATAATTCAGAATAAAATTTTTTAAAAATGGCAATTAGATTTGTATACGAAATCCAAGTATCCAAAAAAAATAACTGAAATTCAGAATAAAAATAAAATTAGCAATTTGATTTCAATACGAAATTCAAAGTAAAATCCCTAAATAACTGTAATCTGGAATAAAAAATAAAGAAAAAAATAGCAATTGGATTCGGATACGAATTCCAAGGAAAAAGAACTAAAATTCGTAATAAAAACAAAAGAAAAATTGTAATTTGATTTCTGTACAAATTTCCAAGTAAAATCCCAAACTAACTAAAATTTGAAATAAATTAAATAAATTTAGCAATTTGATTTGTATATGAACTCTAATAAAATTATCTGAAATGTTGAATAAAAATTAAAATTATAATGATGAAGGCACGAATTGTGTCGAAGGAGACACAAAAGAAGCCACAACATTCACTCTCAAGGTTACCTATTTCTATTGTTGCTTCCTATGCAATAAAAACAAAAAATAATTGAACATTTCGATTAAAAATACAAGTTATAACGACGATAGCACGAATGATGTTGGAGGATACCATGAAAAAGTACAATGACATCGATATGTCCTGCAAGAAGACGTTGACTCTTGGGGAAGCGAAGAGCCGAGGCGGTGACGACGAAGATGAGGATAATGTCGTGCTACTCGTCAGAGCCGTTGAAGAGAAAGTCCAATATTGAAGGAGCCAAGGGCCGCGGTGACAAGTGGTGAGCATCGTCGTTGTTGAAGAAGTTAGTGAATAAAGAAGCTCGATAATGGGGAGCCCTGACAGAGAGGAGACAAAGTTTTGCATTGAAGATGAGCTATGGACCATATGTGGCCATCGGGTAGCTTAGAGTATGCCATCACTGGTGAGGGGCATGTTGTCACTGGCGATGGCGAAAAGATTCTCTATCTCGTTAGACAACGACTAAAGCAGATATGTCGACATTAGTGAAGATGGGAAGTCGCTGCAGTTAGTGAGGAAGCCACAACATTGAGTTGGCTAACGTTGAAGAAGAGGAGTGATCGGCACGAGAAAAGATGGCGTCGAGCATGTATGACATCATACATGTGTATGTACATGCATGGATCCGTAAGAATAGAAGTGCGGGCATACAAAGGCAGATGAGCAAAAAAACTTGTAGTAGAAACAATGCTGTTGTAGGGTATATGCTCGGTGTCACCGGATAGAGTGTGACATGTATCTCCAGCTATGATCAGTGACGGTTGCATGTGTATGCGTGTTGATACTGCAATGGTTAGCATTAAGCAATACTTAAGAAGAAGTAGAAGATAACTATGTGGTAAAGTGTTGCATTGGAAAGGGTAGCAGTTGAGAGCGATTGATCAAGATTTAGACTTACTGTTGGAGGTTGAAGCAAAAAAAATCCATGACGATGAGAAGAGGTGGAAACCACACGGTTTGGTGGGGGCAGCCGACATGTGAGGAAAGATAAGTTCAAGATAGATCACCCATGTTGCATCGGTGTATGCGTGAGTAAGGTACTCAAATACTATGTAAATTAATAAGATAACTTATTGCACACATAATCAGCGTATTACTTGATATTAAATAGAGGTACATGTGCATGCATACAATTTGAGAAAAAAAACTAATAGAGTAACAATAGGGGCATGCAACTACATTATCTATGTATGATGGAAAGTGATTAGTTTCTAAAAACCGCAACAATTTATTTTGCTAAATGATTTTCTTCCATCAAAACACATACTTCAATTACGTTCCTCATATTATCATTTCCTTCAAGTTTCTATTGTCATTTATAATGTTTAAGATATCTTAAAAGTCTAAATAGGCTACAAGATACATAAATATATTCCCAAGCATTTATACAAATTTCGAAATAAATCTAGCCGCGCAAATATTCTTTTAATTTGAGTGGTCTCAACTGCCTGAATTGGTAGCATCTTTTCATCCTGCAAAAGGTGACTGATACGATGGTTGGACAGTCCTCAGACGAAGACGCTAGACTAACAAACACGGTTGCAGACTCAATATCGATAACAAGCGCATCTGAATGAAGGCTGCACCGGGGCGACCGGTCTGGTTACGGAGTCTACACTGTCTGCACCAACTGGCATAGGGACGAAAGCCCACACCATCGATAGTCTCCTTGATTTAGGTCTTCACTGCAAATTAATTTCCATCATTGCTATTCCTTGGTGGCATCCGACAACAATCCTACACAAGTTAGTGTATTATTGTTACAAATTTTATGTTCGCGAAAATAAATAAAATACACAATGCATCGAGTCAGAACCAAATAGGTGACAAGTAGCAAACTTCAATGGACTGACAGTATATCAGAAGAGATCAGAAAACATGTTTTCAAGACTTCAATTTCACACAGTATACAAAAAATGTTTACTGTATCCAAATAGCTTTACAAATAGAAAATGCCAAAAGTACGGATATTGATAAAATAAAGTGCTTCGTGCTCACAGATATGCAGCAAGACAAGTTAATTGACCTACCATTCTGAAGTGCGCCAGTTTTTAGTCAAACATAAGTATACTTTGCAACAAATTTATATATCATCTTGCGCAATAATTAAATTGGTGGATTGTTTCTTTTTCTTTCCATTTGCACTATTTGAGAATATATATTATCCAAATCAATGTTCTAGTAAGTAAACTAGAGGAAGAACAGGAAACTTTCCATTACCTTCTTAAGCCCTTAATGTATACAAAAGCATAAACTGCTCCGAGGTTAAAACTAATTACGTTCTCGAGCCTGTAAAATTAGGAAGCCACTGTCAACTTCTTGGTAAAAATTAGTCAATAAGAAGCTCGTAGGTGCAACACTGATGTTTAAACCAATTGGGCAACCATGTGTACAATATTTATTCTCCGCAGACATATTTATCTAAATCATAATCATGAAGCTGAAGTCTTCCAAAATTTCTTCATATTTTAGGATAACAATAATTTGATCTATAAGGCAATGTGGCCATATCCCTCCACAATATCCTTGGAAATATTTGAGCAGTTTGGCCCATTATTATATGAAATCAATTGCAACATAGTACTTTTTTTTTCCACACTTCCTTTTTTTAAGAATAACTCCTCTTGGTAGAAATTTTGTTCAAAAAGATGATATATGGGTTTATTTTGAAAATAAGCCAAGAAATCAATTCTAGCACATTCCATGAAATGCATATGATTTATGAAAATGGTGTTTCCAAAATTACTCTAGGAATGACACACAAGATTGTAGTGAACTTTCACATTGGATTGAATCTATAAGGCTTACATGATTCACATTGGATTGACTCTAGAAGGCTTACATGAATCAGCATAATCCGCAAATAAACACTTTTTGAAAATACCCTCCAAAATATCACGCTTCACATTGATATCATTCCAGTGATTTAGGCAAAAAAAAAAAAAATGTGGTCTAGATCTTACGTTTATTTTTTAAAAAAGTACAACATCAAAAATTGATATAGCAGATAAGGTTAGAATACCCTTATCCTATTTAAGGTCAGGTGCCACAATAGAAAGCAATACCTGTATGTAGTTGAGTTCCAGATACGAACAGTCCCATCAAGTGAACCTGTAGTTAGTATCGGAAGCTCCGGGTGCCAGTAGACAGCACTAAGACGGTCAGTATGTCCTTCTAGCTTCCGAATGCATTTTTGTGTCTCCATGTCCCAGATCTGATTAACAAAAAGAAAAGGACATTGCGACAATGTTAGGCATGGACAACAACATATGTAATTAAGAGTGTATTCTTCAATTTAATGAATTAAATATGCCATACCAGTGCAGTCCCATCCTCAGAGCCAGTAAGCAAATACCACCGACCACCACCACTGCCATAATCAACACAGCTCAGATCGTGTGAATGCCCATCCACCGTGTTATCAGGATCGGGAGAATCAAGAGTCCATATCTGTATATTTCATGCATAGGACATTGCAACAATTTAATACTCACAGGACAGTCGACACACACAAGAATTTATCAGATACAACTAAAGCCTTACGGAGCGCAACTGAAGTGTACGTGTGTGTACTCCTAAAACCGATAGATACCAGTTCCAAGTTTAGGACTTGAACCATGGTGGACTGGTTGCACACCCTCACACCTAGCTATTTGGCCACATGCCAGCCGCCTCGCAGGACGAATATTATACTATCAAAGACCATAGAAAAATTAGGTAACAGAAAGTAAAAAGCAAAAACCTTAGCTTTCCTATCCAAGGAGACACTTGTGAAACAAGTGGTGTCATTTGGGTTAAGTGTCACTTGCGCACCCTGTTAGAGTGGCCCTGAAATGTTCGGGCACACTCTCAGCCCTTCTCCTAGTCCCAGAGCTTAATCAAATGGTCATCAGATGATGACAGTACGTACGCCAGCACGTATTTCATAAATATATCTATACTAATCCAAGGATCTCCTAAAAGCTCTCACGTTAATCCTAAAAAGTTAAAATCTAAAAACTCCCACATTAATCGAAAAAATAAAAAATGACTAGAAATTCTCTCATTAATTAGAAAAACAAAAAACAAAAAATCCATCCAATTGGTATGTCCATGTACAATGATGGCTTAGATTCACTTACACATTGTTGCCGGTGTTTACCACAAACAAGTTTCTTTTTCGTTGTTAACTTGGACTCAGTTCTCCTTCGTAACAAACATGGACTCCACAAGTTTGATTTGTACTTCAACACATACAACAGATGGAATATCCGATTCTGACACATGCATGGATATGGACTCTTGATTAAAGAGTTCACAGCACTAAAATATTACACTAACCGTCCTCGCATATCTACGCCAAGACGACACAATTAACCCAATTCTACTAGACGCATTACCCGCTGCCCCAGTAGTAAAAAATGCTCTAACTTATTTACCTAAACACCAAATCTAACAAACCAATACTTTCTGAAATCCCCACACAATTTCCTACAACTTCCTAGTTGTGATGAACTTCTGATTATACCGTTTTCTCTCCCATTTCCTTCCCTGAAGACTGCCCTAGAATCTGTTAGGACAGACCGCTTCACAATTTCGTATATTAAATTATAGAACTTGAAAAATATGAACAATACTAGTTCTGAAAACTACTCAAAATTTCCTAGCTAATTCAAGTTATCACCAAATTTTATTTCTTTCATTTACCATGTGAAAACAACCCATCTACATGATCTCGGCGAACGACGTCCGAATTCTGGATAGCGACCTTCCCGAGAACGTAACTTTTCGCTCGCTACTCCGAATCTAGTGATCTAAACTTTCTTAGAAAGCTAACAAAATTTTATATATATATATATATATATATATATATATATATATATATATCTTTTACCTCGTCAGTACCCACGTGCACACTTGCATGGGCCAGCCACTGTTTCATGCGCCTGGTCCACTGTGGACCAGTGCACCTCTGTGGACCTGGTCACCATGGACCCACTTGTTAGTGGCGATAGGATTTTTCAGTAGAAATTTAATTCGACTGAAAATGAAAATCAGCTGCGGGCGTCATGCTTGCGCAATATTTAGATTTTTTCTTTAGAAAAATAATTCATTAATTCTAGAAATTGAATTTAGGGTAATTTCTTGCGCAATATTTAGATTTTCCTTTAGAAAAATAATTTATTAATTCTAAAACTTGAAAATATATGAACAATACCAGTTCTGAAAACTAAACAAAATTTCCTAAATTATTCAAGTTGTCACCATATTTTAATTTTGTTATCTACTATATGAAACAGACCCATCTTCACGACGTCTACCAGCTATGTCTAGATTCTGGACAGCGACCTTCCCGAGGCCGTATCTTTCGCTCGCTACTCCCATTTTAATGCTCCAGACCTTCCTGGAAAGCTAAAGATATTATTTAACTTTTATCTAATTGGACCGATCTTTGAATCTGAGCCTAAATACCCTAAATCGCCTCCGCAAGGTTCTGCATTCAACCTTGACGAACTAGGGCAGACTGAAAACTAACTTTTCCCTAATCAAAACGACCTACAAACTTAACAACGATTAATCCATGGCAAAAATTTAGAGATTAACAGAGTTTACCCTTGATGATCATGATGAATCACGATAACCCGCGAAAACCTCTTCTTTTTCTTCCTTTTCTTCTCCTTCTGCTCTCCTTCTACTTGCTCCTTTCCTCCTTGCTTCTCCTCTCCTCCTGTTGGCCATCTTCTTCCTTCTAAGAAGAAGACCAGCCGGTCGTGGTCGCTTGGCGGCGTGGCGTGAAAGCGACGGCGTGACAACAGGCAGGGGTGGCGACGACCTAGGGCAAGGGGCAGGGGGAGGCGCGCGTCAGTGGGGGGTGGCGGCTATGGCAGCGCTGCCGCCCCCTCGGCCCTTTTTTTATTAGCTTTGGCCCTCCTTGGGCCACGGTGCTATGGGCCGAAAACCCATAGCCCAGGTTTTCTTTCTTTTGCGGAAATCCCATCTAAATCCCTTTTAATTCCTTCTCTAATGCGTTTCGGGATATTACATTCGATTATGACACATGCATGGATATGGACTATCACAATTAATGCGTGCATGCGTAAATTGGATTCTAGAGTTCACATGTCATTTCAGAAATTAAAATTTTTAAAATATGAAACTATATAAATCAGCATTATATTTATAATTATTGACAATAAAATCATTATTTGAAATATGTGACCCATGCGGATGCATGGATTGATGACTAGTGTTCATAATGCATGGTTTATCCAGCGCTAAAATTCGATCAGACGATAATCACTTAACAGTCGTCTTCTTAACCCATTTCTAAGCACCAGCGGAGCACCCCTAATATGAATTTTCTAGCTGCACTACTAGTGCCAAGTCTAGACTGAAACCCTGGTGGGCTGGTTGTACAATCGCACGCCTAACTATCTAGCCATATGCCAGCTTCCTCGCATGACAAATACTATCAAAGAACCAAAGAAAAATTAGGTAACAAAAATGAAAAAAGCCAAAAAAAAAACCTTCGCTTCGCGATCCAAGGAAGCACTTGTGAAACGGTTGGTGTCATTTGGGTTAAACGTCACTTGCGCCACCGTGTTAGTGTGTCCCTGAAATGTTTGGGTACACTCCCAGCCCTTCTCCCAGTCCCAGAGCTTAATCAGATGGTCATCAGATGAGGACAACACATACGGCTGAGTTGGGTGAACAGCAAGAGATGTGACTCGTTCACCGTGTGCTTCGAATCTTATGTCTTCTTCCTCTGTGTCATAACTGTACACATAGATGTACCCGTTGCCATCGCCAGCCACAAACCATTGCTCTCGTACAATAAATTTAGCCGAATTAACTACATTTGAAATGTGAGAACATTAGGATGATGGGTGCATGCATGCGCGAGCGGTGAAAGAAGTGTAAAATTCAGAAAGGCATGCCTGGTTCCTCTGAGACTTCAAAGGAGTTCACTGTTGACTGCAGATACATGAACATATATAGTTTGATCAGTTCGAAATGTGCAAACAACATGCTACTGACTTGCAGAGTTTAGCCACGCACCATCGTCTCGTAGTTCCAAATGCAAACGCACCCCCCGCGATGGCTTGTCATAATCCTGCGTTACAAAGTGGAAATTTGCGGAAATTTAGATGCATGTTGAGTTCTTTCCCCCCGGGATGGCTTGTCATAATCTGTTATGACTTATGTCATGTTGTTAACTGAAATACTCACTCCAGTTACAGAAGTATGTCGTTTTGGGGTGTTGTTTTGGAGTACGTACAGTCAAACTTTCTAAACTTTAGCTATTGATATTTTTTTCAATATTTAAATTGAACATATGAAAATGACATGTATAGATTTGCCCCGAACAGACTTTCATAAAAGTATAATTTATTAGGTTTTATAAATCAATTACAATTATACTTTAGCTATTGATATCTCTTTCAATATTTAAATTAAACATATGAAAATGACATGTATAGATTTGCCTCGAACAGACTTTCATAAAAGTGTAATTTATTAAGTTTTATAAATCAATTACAATAGAAAATTAGTGGTCTAATTTGTATTTTAGAGACCGTGTCGAAGTCTAAAATGACATTCTTTTATGACTAGAGGGAGTAATCAAGTTCAATATTCAACAGCTTTCACAAAAATGACAAAAAAATAACGATCTTAAATTTTGATGCATTATTTTTTTCTTAATCACTAATTTCACGTGTACACTAACTAGTAACCACATAACCACCACTCACCATGGATCCGTTGGGTGCACATCTACAGACAACGCCTGCCGAGAATTATGCGTGCATATGATCTGATCCATTCAAAAACCAATCAGCATTAGAGAAACCGCTCCATGCAATTTACCGAAAAGCACTCAGTATCAGTTTAAAAAAGAAAAAAAAAACGAAAAGCAATGTCAGTATCAGGTAGCAACAATGATTCCCGATTGGTTCGGCTGCTACATCGCCACCAGGAAATTCCAGGAAAACAAAACAAAACAAGAGGCACGTACGTTCTTATCATAGGTTCACATGCTTTTGTTACTCAACTGATGGAGCTCACCTGAGTAGACGTTGCTTCTTCTGCTGGGCCACAAGCAACTGTCAGCGTCACCTTTCGCACCTCATGGCCGGCCGTCTCTTCAGCTGCCTTGAAGAAATTATTGTAGTCGACGGCGATTGAATCCTCGAGGTCCAGATCACGCAGTTCTATGCTCTGCAGTGTGAAGAAGTCGTCGCTGTTCGATGGCGGCGGCTGCGGATGCTGGCGCATTGTCAGAGCGAGAGTGTAGGTGCACCTTGGCTGCACAACGCCGCAGAGCGGCAGCTTCGTGAGGTACCTTCTCGAGCTCTTGGCCAGAAGCCTGAACGCGACGTGGTCGTCCCGCTTGTTGCTTATCTGCAGCGAGCAGGAGATAGACTTTTTTGGCTCGAAGGGGAAGAAGAGCTCCGTGGGGTGGACGTCGAGCAGCTCGGGATCATCTTGTTTGTGAATCAATGCTATTTCGTTCAGCACATGGACGATGTCCCCGATAGAGGGCCTTTTGAGTCTCTCAACCTCCAAACACTTCAATGCTATTTCGATGCATTTCTTTACTTGGTGCCAATATCCTTCCACTGACCATGTGTCCTTCAATGTTGCCTGTAGCTTCTCCCTCCAGTTTCCAAGTACCTACAAAATTTATAATACGAAGCTAAAATGACAGAATGCAAATTAATGTAAAACATTAACGCAAAACTTGCAGAAGAAATGGCTATTGATCTTAGTACAAATTAACTTTTTTCTTACAATCTCAATAAACACCGGGGAAGACATATAATCACGGTCTTCGGGCCTGGATCCTGCGATGAACTCTAAGATTATGACACCCAAGCTGTATACATCAGACTTTTCTGAGATTACCCCTTTTTCTATGAATTCTGGGGGGAAGTATCGACTGCATAATATCAGAAATATCACAGACATGGTTAGTGTAAAGCAAAGGCAATTTGACAGCTAGGGGAAAAAAGACTTTATTTAGGGCCTTTAGCTCACACTGTCCTATTTTTGGCACTGGTACGCTCCTTGTCCAAGAGTCTTAACAGACCAAAACCTCCTATTTTTGGCACCATTTTTTCGTCCAGTAATATATAGCTAGGTTTTAGATTCATATGGAGAATAGGACTTGGCAATCCCTCGTGAAGGTATCTTAAACCCTCACAAGTTCCCCTAATTATTCCAAAGCGCGTGTGCCATTCGAGTCCAGAACATCCGTCTGTAAAAGGAATACTATTTTCTTCAAGTGACAAATAAATAATATCATGTTGGTTGCATGTTGCGGTGTCATACCTGACATATAGTAGTGAAGGGATCCATTTTGAAAATAATCGAAGCAGAGCAACCTATGTCTTTGATCTGAGACTAGCATCCCATTGTACTCTACAGGTCGGGTTCTTGTTTCTCTGCAGTAGCCAATTAACCGCACGATATTTTGATGCTGGACCATCGTATGGTGTCTAATCGCATTCTCGAACAGCTCATCACCAAATCCTGGCATGCAAAAATCATTCACAACAACGGCTTCTCCATCATAGACTCCCTACATAACATCTCTTATTAGGAAATTTGGTTGTTTGATCACCGGTAGTGACATTTGGGTGGCTAGAAAATGTAAATGTTGGTCATATATACCTTGTAAACAAGTCCATACCGATTGGAACCAAGTCGTCGCTCTTCAGAGAAATCATCTGTCATGTCTTTTAGTAAGTGGAACGGTAGCTCCCGTGGCGTCACAGTTGGACGGTTCAACCTCCTCTCCGTGTAACTAGATCTGCTAGCTTCACCGACCATTTCTAATTGCACGGAAATTCATTACAGGTAAGTGGAAGCATACGTTTGTTTTGTACGGAACGGATACCATTAGAGATGTCAACGGATCGAATACAAATCAAATAGTGGTCATCCTGTATTTGTATTCGTATTCGTATTTTCTCCCAACCTCCTTATATAGAAATTTTTGAAAATTTGGAAGTTGCAGTAGTGACCTTATTGACACAATTCATTCAGTTTAGGGACAAAAATGACAAACTCTACAAGTCTAAGGAATCCCGAAACAAATTTAACCTAGGATAACTGGAGAACTCTAGGGATGTTTAAATTCTTATGGATTTAATTTTTGAGAGAGAACGCAAATCAAATAGGCAGTACATATTCATTTACAACATAAAACCCTAACTTTCACCCTACATGCCGTTCCAATGCACATTAAAATTTAAGGGAGCCGGGAGTACATCGAACTCAGCTATCACTCTCTATGTGGGCACACTACCTAACCCTGGTTGTTATTTGTCAATCTAGCACTCAGGTAAAGAGAGCTTTCGGAAGAGCACTAACCTGAAGAAGGCTTGGAGGTGCTCTTGCTCTTGGGAAGAAAAATAAATTCTTCATCGTGAAACTATCAAGAAAACAGGGAGCATATTATGTTTTTTTAGAGGAAGCCAAGAGCTTTCATATTATGTATAAACTGGATGCAGGTAAAGTAAAAAAAAACTTTTTCGTAAAGGTAAAAATAAAATAAAATGTGCCTTTAAGAAATTAGTAAAAAAACTTCCATAGTCCTTTGATAGTCCTATCCGCACTGAAACAAAAAACACTTCAATCCTTCACGGTACGACACATTATTTTCACTCGTGTAGGTGGGTGGTCTGTATATAACATTATGCTTTTCTCTTCTTTTTTATCATTCGCTAAATGGACTATCTAGAATGGTACGTCACAACGGAACAGTACATCGGAATGGACCGGTACTGACGCATTCTATACCAAGAAGTAAACCAGAATGGCCTCTGAAATGGAATTGATTATAAGAGAAAAAGGCCAACTCGTATTTCACTGTAAACTCTGGTAAAAGGAAACAGTAACTATTTCATGAGTGATCGTACCTGTTTTATCTGCAACCCGCTGTCAGCTATCATTGTTTCTGTCTCGTTCAAATTTAAGACAATTTCCTGTATACTAGGCCTGTAATGCCGGTCCGGCATCATGCATTTTAATGCTATATCTATGCATGTCATCACCTGTTGGCAATATACTTCGAGTGAGCCGTGCCTCAATATTTCCTGTAGCTTTTTCCTCCAATTCTTATGTACCTGCAAAATTGGAACATGAAGTTAGAATGATATGTAGCACATAAAGGTCAAACATAATGTAGTAACTTTCCAAAATGGACTGTTGAAACTGATATAAATGTAAAAAAAAAATTCTTACATGTTGAGCAAATTTTCGACGCGTCATGTCAGCAACACTATCGTAGCCTTCACGTCCAGTCATTATCTTTACAATTATAACACCCAAACTAAATATGTCATACCCATTTGAGAGTATCTGATGTTTAATGTATTCTGGCGGACAGTATCCACTGCATGTCATCATATACGTTACAAGTTGTTGCTTAGTTGACTAAAAAAGACAATATAAAATAGCTAGGGGAACATTGCGAAATTTGTGCCTTGTGCTAAATGGTTTGTATCCTATGCAAAGGATGCTTATGTGCAGAGTTAATAGCAACCTTCCAATCAATAAACAACAAGGGCTTGTACGATAGAGATGAAAGGGAAATTGCAAGTTACCCTTAATCTCAACATTAAACATGGATGTGCATGTGCTTCGCCCGACCTGCCCCGGCCGCAAACAAAATCACCGCACGGAAGCACATAATACACTAAGAACAACACCTTTGATACTGGGGCTTCATTGTTGTAGTTGTTTTCACCAATTAAGAGATAGGGTTTGTTTGGATGAGCCAGGATTGGCTAGAATCCAGGCCCAAACAGCCAATGTGAGCAAAATTCCACACCTAAACCCATAGACTATTTGCATATAGCCCATGGGGAAGAAGATTCCAGCCCACTTTACGTAGGTCTTGAGGTGACATGTCATGTTGAGTTAACTTTGCACCAACTTACACCTTAAGCATATTTTACATAGGATACCAACTCATTGCCAAAATACAATAATTGTACAATAAACAAATGAATCTGTCGGCCAGAGGGACAGCGTTGTCCCGCAAACTTCTACAATGTCCGGTAGCCAACTACCCAAAAAGAATGTTTTGGCATGAGGTATTATTAAGCTCACCATGTCCCTACAGAACTGATTGTCTTTTTGGTTTTTTCTTCGCCGAAGAGCCTTGACAAACCAAAATCTGCTATTTTTGGCACCATGTTCTTATCTAGCAATATATTACCAGGTTTTAAGTCCAGATGCCATATATGTTTATCCGATCCCTCACGAAGATATTTTAAACCTTCACAGATCCCCTTAATTATTTTGTAACGCAGATGCCAATTAAGTCCCTGGCATTCATCTGTAAATAACAAAAAACAAATGCTAAAAAATGTTATCTAAAGAATATTTTTTTTCAATACATGCTAAATAAAATGCACGTGCGGCATAGAGTGCCATCTTAATTACCAGAAAGATACTCGCCAAGGCTCCCATTGTCTACATACTCGAGGCAGAGGGCCATATGTAAGGTTTCAACACGACGTGGTTGCCCCTCGTACTCCATTAGTGTTTCCTCTAATTCATTGCAGTAACCCTTTAGCTCTACAATATTTGGATGCTTGAGCCTCCTAAGGTTCTGGAACTCTTTCTGAAATTCACTATCATCAACTGCCATGTTACGAAACACTTTCACAGCAATCTCTTCCCCATTTTCATGCACACCCTGTTCAACATCTCTTATTAATTATCAACATTGTCATTTGTGTTATGGTGATGATATAATAGAAGTGGGGAAACTCTTCCTACCTACCGGTAGCATGACCAGTCATCTTAGGGGCGGGATCCCCAGGATTGGAACAGGGTTATGGATACCAGAAACATTTGTTTAACGGGGGAAGGCCGAAAATTGGAAAATTTTGGTCGAAATTTCCGGATTTCAAATTAAGAAAAAACAAATTCGAGCAAAATTCAAACAATTCGATTTGTTTTGGACAAAATTCATCCGAACCGAGTTTTTTTTGGACCGGTTTGTATTCCTACCGACTCCCACCGGTATGGCCAAAATTTCCTATTTTCGGCTGAAATTCCGAGCACAGGTTTGGAGAGGGTTCACCAAGATCCCCCGGATGTAGACGGAGGGTGGGTGGTGGCGGCCCAGCGGTGGGGGCGGTGCAGCAAGACGGCTGCGGTGCCACTAGCCGCGCATTCGGAGGAGGGCGGTGGGCGTTGCCGTGATGGCGATAGACTAATTAGGTTGGTCCAAGCGGCGGGAGCGGGGAAGAAGCGCTATAGCGGCGAGGTGGCAAGGACACCGCCTTTGATCTGCGGGGTGTGACAGTTGCGGCGGTGGGAGCTCGCCGGTGTGGGGCCGGGGGTGTATGTTTTGTTTGTTGCCCCATTTTATAACAACCAAGTGTGGCATGTAATAGGAGTACCTTTTATGGCAATTTGTCCAATGGATCAAAAAAAAGTGATGCGCAAAATGTGCAGCAAGATGGCCCCTCATAGTTACATTGGTTGACCTTTGGTTTAGCACCTGTGTATTGCATGGCACACCACATTCGGCAACGACACTTCACTTAATTACAGGGTATAAACGATGCATCGTACTGATCATACCTTGTAAACTACTCCGAACGCACCACTGCCAAGCTTTCGGTCCTCAGCGAAACAATTTGTAAGCTTTCCTAACAATTGGTAGGTTAGCTTCATTGGCTCCGCACTTGTAAGCTGTAAATTCTCCCCCATGCTTTTCTTTCTGGTGCAAAGATCCTTTTGCTTAACAGCAAGTATATGAATACTATTTTACATAGAAATAAAAAGCCTAAGAAAAAGTAGTTAAGAGCGACTTGTAACATTTTTGTCCTCTGCCAATCGACCTGACTAGCTTTTGCAACTATGGGTGCACAAAATTAAATAGTTACCAATATAGAGAGAAATAGTACTTTATGAAGACATAACACTATCTTACGCACCACATACAGTAAAGATCTGATGAGCTAATGCTACAGAGTATAGATCAAGGTTGTTAATTAATGAGGATTATGTGGTGATTAAACGCAACTGCAATGGAACTTTTAAGAACCATCTGAAACTTAACCAGGAAGTTGTTAAATACCACACCTGAGAATAGAGCAGTAGTAAAGGCACCTCCCTGGAGAACAGGAGAAGAAGACCTGCAGAGCGATGTATGTAGATCAAGCAACCGGAGCTAGACGGGTTAAGAATGGGCAGCTTGGCCCGGCAAGAAGGACGGAGTCCGGATCTGAGATTGAGACATCGCAACCAGTTTAAATAGCACGATTAATTAAAAAAGTTCAATTACACAGCAGACGAGACGATGCATTTCATTTTAAAAAACTAACTTGACTCCAGGGCTGAAGGCATGTGATGCTCGACAACTTCCAAACCATTAAAGACCAAATCATGTCTTTGTTTCTAGAGACCAAGCATTAATTTAATTTCTTGGTACACGCCAACCTTGCTACTATCCAATTTGGGGCTACCTGGACCAGAACCCTACAATGTACTATCAATTTACGTATAATACATTTAGCTAGAAAAATGTTATATCCGATTAGTCATGAAAATCTTGCTCTTGCTTAGAAAAATTCGGTTCACAAGTTTGAAAGTGCTCAAAATCGTTCTCACATAGGTACAAGCTTTCAAATGACTCGCTTACCTTGGATTTAATAGATTAAACTGATTGTTGTCACCAAAGCACAGAAATGACCAAGGAAAAAACAAGAAATTTGTAAGATGCATCCCAGGTGAAACCATTGACCGATCATCGGCGGACTTAATCTTTGCTGGTGGCTATGAGAGTCTATGAAGATTGCTGGGTTATCTAGTCAATCGTCATGAACAAAGCAAGCAACTTACACATTGGATTTTTCTTTAGGTGCCTATTCAATATCAAATCGGCATATTCCTATGGCCCTATCTAGACCTTGGGCTCAATGGTGCGTCCAAGAGAAGAGAACAGGATATGGAAGCAGAGATAATTCCATTATTTTTCTCGCATGACGCGCTAGAACAAGGACGGCACGACGACAATGCACATACTAATATATTCTGCCATCGCCGGCAGGAACGTTGCCAACCCCGTCACCCTGTGTTCCGACCCCAAGAATCTTTTACCCCCTGCTAATTTCACCTTTCATCCACAGGAACCATCGAATTGTGTTTCTTCCCCTGTAATATCCCAATCATTCATTAGTGAGTACAATATTATTTAGAGAGAGAAATTAAAAAAAATTCAGAATTTGTGAGAGGATTAGACCTTGGGCTTTCGGTCCAAGGCGTCCTAGCCAAGTGGGCTGGCCACTTGCCCCTTCGCCAAAACCCTAGCACTCTGCTACAGTACCATGCTGCACTGTAGCATGTGGGTACTGTACCATCCCCTTCCCTACTGCTCTGCCAAGAGGAGGAGATGAGGAGAAAGGAAGGAGACGAAGGAGGAAGAAGAGGAAGAGGTAGAAGAAGGGGGGTCTTTGCGAGGACTTCAGCGAGGTCCAATGGAGAATTCATGAGTAAATTCGTATTCCCCATTAGTTTTTGCAATTCTTTTATATGTGATTTCTTGCCGAAAGTCAGATTAGTAACCTGCTATTGTAGATCGATATTTCTGCAGTTCTGATGATCCGTAAGTTTGAATTAGTTCCAAGTGAAATCAGGGATTAGGATCTCCTATAGTTATGTGGGTAATTGCGATAGCTTTCTAGAAAGTCTTGGATCGCAATTTTTGGATGGATAGATATTTAGTTACAATTTTTTCAATCCAAGTGCATGTTCAATCCCTGGGATTCGGGCAGTGAACATGGTTTTGCATATCAAGGTTTGGAAACAGACGAATCTTGACTTTTTGTCTGCATGACCTAGATAGATAACTTAATAATGATTCCAAATAGTCCAAATTCATATTTTTTGGACAAGTAGAACGAAAGTTATGGAATTTTGAATTGTTCGTTGCAGTTCTGTCCCTCTGTTGGGGACAGTCGAGAAAGATTGCTCTGTTAGGAACTTTTGTTGCACAATGGAAAAATTATAATAAATTTATTATGGATGCTAGATCTCTGTAGATTCCAGAATGACTTAGATCATTGTGTTTGGTTGTACCAATTAAAAGATATATAATTTCGAAGTCGAAAGTACCGAAGTTGACAGAACTGTCTTCGGAGATTTTTACAAGGGTTTAGATGAAATAATCCGAACTTCCGGTCACCTGAGAATTTGTGGGTATGTGTGTGTAGATTCTAGAGAACTTGGGTTCATGATTTTTGGAGCTTTAAATCAAAAGTTATGGTTTTCATAGGGTGGCTATCTGTTTTGGACAGACTGGGACTTTGCAGTGTAATGGTATTATTTCGGGATGCGAATAGGAGCAAATGAGTTCGTTTAGTTTTATTGCTATGCTTTGAGCAATTGAATGGTTTTCTTAGTATGATTTACGAATGCCAGGTGGTGGTGAGAACCCGGGGATAGAGTCCTCTTTTTGTCATCACTCGTCCCGCGGTTGAGGCAAGTGCAAGCAGAGTAGAGTATTTGTGATGCTAAATTCATGATAATTGCCATGGTTTAATTGTATGCAATTTTATCTATGATTTTGCTGTTGAATGTTATTCTCTCATGATGTGTTGAGAATATTAAGTTCATTTGCATCATGGAATCAATTCTTGAATTCTTGGACTACGTGGTAGCCAACAATTGTTTCTTTTGAGGTCCCCATCATGCATTGGACAGGCATGAGATCCCTGTCATGTATTGGATGGGCATTGTGAGGACCCCAGTTTATTTGGCTTGTAATGCTTAACCAACCACCTGGTCCTAGCATCACAAATCAAATAAACTGATCCTCGAGATATGTATACTTCCTGAAGCAAGATACACACCCCTGCATGCATTAGACATCAACTCCATTCCAAACATAGGGTCCAAACATCACACTACAACGGAGGATAAACAAATAGTAGAGATATTACAGACAATGGCCGACAAGCCACAAGATACACAAATGACAACAGAAAGACAGCGGAAGCAAAAGCGCCATAAGATGGCTATAAACAAAGCCAATCAGCGTGCCTCAAACCCACAAGGCATCTGACCGGACCGCCAAGTCTAGTCGTCCACGAATCGGCAACACAGCTCACAGAAGTGAGGCCCTTGGGGCTCACCTTCTTCCTCTGCAACAAAAACAATAAGCACAGCACCTGAGTACAAAGATTGTCTTTGTACCCGCAAGACTGACGTGTGAACTAGCGCACTGCTCATATGCTACATGCAGCTTGTTTGGTGGAGGTCATATGTTTCATTTGCATAAAGCCAATTTTCATTTGCAATAATATAATACAGTTGAAGGCAAGTTTGCAATTCATTTTTACTGTTGAAATAATCACAAATAAAGATAGATACAAGTAACCACCTAGAAGTGACTATCCCAATAGTCACCACAACATAGCACTAATCCCAGTTCGTACCACCCATCAAGTTTTAATTTAAATGTTGTAGTCTAACTCTTGGAAGACCTTGCAAGCGTGTCCATAACCTAGACGAGGCTATTCGAATAGTTTGAACCCGCAGGGTGTACCAATGTACCCACACTTCGCATCGCTTTAAGCCAAAGCACACTTCCAAGGTATGCCGCACACTAAGTCCTACGAGACTTTTTCCAATATTGTGTATTAACTACGAGCCGCTCGTATGGATAGAAATCCATACGCTTACATGGTAAAGCCGAAAGACAACTACCCACTCAGATAAAGCTTTTGGACAACTACCATGCTCCCACCTCCATTCCTCCTGCGACCCCTGCGACCCTGAGCCAATACACGCCAAAGTACTAGGTCAAGAGAGGTCCCATATACTCTAGTGTGGTTAGCACGCAAAATGCTTGGTTCTGTAACAAGATGTTCGGTCCTTGTTGACTCGGGCACCATTCCAATACACCCAACAGATCACACCAATCATACCACAGCCCAAGTCTAAATCATTTTGTTTTCAGTTTTAGTTTTGCAATTAAACTAGCAAAAATGCTGAAACATAAAGTTATAGTAGATTTTGTGTGATCAAGGTTACCGACTAAAGTCGATAACCGCCCAGTTCTACCGATAGCTAAGCATGTCTAAGCAGTTTGAAATCGATCTACTAAGTGACAAGAGATCATCCAATGATCTCTAATCACAAAGAAATAACCTAGGCTCAGGTAGTAAAGATCAATATTTTGTCTACAGGATATGCAGCTACGGATTTAACTAATCAATTTAACACAAATTACGCAATGCATACATACAGCTGAAACAAAATATTAGACTTTAAAATACTGGGATAAACATGATCAAATCGCTTGTTCGGATGTCGTTGCTCAATTTGTTATGAGGATCGTCCTCGTGGTTGCCGCAAATATCGAAGCCTAACGATCGAACATAACAAAGAAATAAGAACGAATAACACCGACAAAACTCAAACATTCAACAACATCAAACAAGCCAAAACTCACACAGCAGCCTAAGCATGAAATAACCAAATTTTAGAAACAGAGAACAAATCATTTTAAGTTATTACCAATTTTTCTATGAATTTTCTAAGCTAAAAACACAACAAGTCACTAGTTAATTACTTAACAAATTCTCATGAACAGAACCAGTGTGTAAAACCTATCCTAATAGTTAGTATACTGAAAATGAAATTTTACAGAATTGGGTTCATTTAATTTGGACAATTATTGGAAGAGATATGCATTTTCTAATTTAGAAGATACATAAGATATCATTTTATTAGCTAACAGATTTTTGCTACAGAGACATGGGTGAAGTTAATTTTATCAAGTAGCACACTTAAAATGAAAATTAACAGCACTGGTTTCATGCAATTTGGATAAAAATTGAATTAGTTATGCATTTTCTAAGTTTAAATGAATTAACAGTGCAATAGAAAACATATTACAGAAATACTAAAGCATTAAATCCTTTTTCTACCGCCACAAGAAGCCCCACCATCGACAATGGGCCCATGCAACGCCGACCAGACATAACAAGACTCGCTTAAAGTGACGTCAAGGCGTATTCAAAGAATACGTCTTCTACTCACTAAGGTGCAAACCCAAAACACTCTCACAGTGAAATACGCTTCCCATCAGAGAAAACGCATAACCAGAACTACACAAACCTAACAAACAACATGGACCCATATGGCAGTGACACAAAGTGAAATGCAACGGTTGGATTAAACGATTTCTAAACGTGATTAACCAAAGAGGGCCCACAAATCAGAGACTCAAAGTAGACATGATTAGAGTTAAACTAATCTTCACCGGCGGTTCACCGGCGAGCACGGGCACGGTGGCGCGGCCGCGCAACTGATCTTGCAAACCAGGAGGTTTCTGGGCGAAAGAGTGGTACCTTCTGGTTCGCAAGGACCTAGCGAACTCGACGACGGTGACGCGGACCCACGAAGATGCCGGCGGCGAGCTGGCGGCGAACGGAGGCGGAGAAGAAGGTGCGGTGCGCGGAGATGACGCTATGCACGACGGCGAAGCTTCGAGCGAGTGCGCCACGAGATCGCGGAGAAACCGTAAACGATAAGCCCACGATCTTGATGATGGAGGAGGACGGTGGCGCCCGAATTGACACGCGGCGCTTTACCGAAGTTTGAGAAGAAAGCGACGCACGCCTCGGTGATGCACCAAAGAGCGAAACAAGGTCACGGTTAGACTCAAGACACGGTGATGCGATCCTAAGGGACCAAGTGACGGCCGAAACTCACCGAGCGCCAATAAGCTTGCAGAGCCGAGATCACCGGAGGCGGAGACGACGGCGGCTCGGATGATTCATCGGGTGCTACGAGCTCGAACGGGCAAAATGGATGCGGCGAGGAGAGTGGATCACAGCGGTGCGGTCGCGGGCTCGAGGGCGGCGCTAACACGGCGGCGTTGCTCTCGGGTTCTTCTCCGGCCGGAAAGGAAATTTGGGCGGAGAAAACACGAGAATGGACGCGAAGGGTAGTGGATGGGCTCAGTGGGTAGATGAGATCCCGGCGATGCTTCACGGGCTGACACGAGGACAAAAAGGTGGCAGCGACGAGGACGTGGCAAGCATGCGCACACGGCCGTGAGCTCCGGTGAGGTGCGGAGAAGACGAGGTCGATGCTGACAGGTGGGACCCACATGTCAGCGACAGGAGCAAAGCGGTGCGAGCCTGAGACTGGCACGGTGCGATTAGGTGGTTTGACTCGATCAGGAACGTGCCGACCGTTGGATCTGAGATGGACGGTCGAGATTGATGTATGCATTCGGACAGGTCGGTTGCGCACGCGACGTGGATCGTTCGATTTGCATCGGACGGTCGCGATCAATTGGACTCGGGCGGTGCGATTAGTTGATGCGACCGAACCAAGTGTGCGAGTCGGACTCGATCCTGAGTTGGGTTCGGGCCCGAGGAACAGTACTTTTAGAATTTGATTTAAAAGACAGAGAAGGTTTGGGGAATTTTTAGAGGTGGCTCCTGAGCTCCAAAAATTTCGAAATTTTTATGGTAGCTACTAGGGACAGAGGAAAACCTTGTATAATTTTTCCAGAACTTTTTATGCACTGCATTGTTCTAGAGGAAATTCACAAGCATGCTGACCTAGGATTTGACCAGATTTTCAACTAGTTTGACTTGGCCATTTGAAATAGCAAATAAAATCTAAAAATTGGGAGATAATTCAGAGAGGTAGATAGGATGATCAAGATGGTAGGAAAAATAATTTCAGAGGATGATCACAAGTTTGAAAGCTAAGAATCTGCTGACAACAATCTCCATTCACAAGAATTTAATTCTAGAAAATGGAAATTGCTAGGGAAAAATGTAGAAACTTTCAAATGATTTGAAGAGACAACAAAAGTTTTTATTTCCCCTCAAAATTTACATTTGAAATACAAACCCTAAGTTAGGGCTGTTACAGGCATGAGGTCCCCACACTCGTGGAGTGTGGGCTTGAGATCCCTGTGCCTGAGGGCACAGGCTTGAGTATGCATCGATGGATACACTACTCCGCATTACCGGTAATTGCAAAGAAGGAAGAAAGTTGCATTCTTAGCATCTACATTGCATGAAAATGGAAGAGAGTCTCTTATAAATCAATTGATGATGGCTATATGAGGATTTTGTGGTATCCCATACATGTGTATGATTTTGATTATTTCACTATTGTATTTTGCTGAGTCGTGGACTCACGCTTGTTGTTGATATTTTTATTAGGTACTTCTCGAGGAAGCGACATACATGGGAAGGGTAGATTTGGTGCACTTTACTCATGATCACCTATGACAAATAAATATAGCTCTTTTACTTAAACATAAGTGATCCTGTTGTTACATTTATTCTCAGACTGTGTTCATCCCCCGTGATGATTAAGTTTTATAATTGGTGTAGTCAAGTATGTCTTGTGGACGTTAATGTTATGCTTTAACATTTTAGAACTTGATTTATTTACTCTTTGTGGGGACCCCTGGAATTGGACTCGTATCAAGTTTAAAGATTATACCGGTGGCATAACCTTTAACAGGAATAAGAATCCAATTTCAAGTCCCCAGATATGTGTCTCACATTAGTTTCCAAGATCAAAGACTAATGTGCACATATCCTTAACAACATTGTACACAATCATACACAAAGCATACAATATACATAAAGTGATCTTACACAGTTAGGAAGAAGTACATAATTTTACATAAGTGACCGAGTGGTCAAATAAACACCAACAAAAGTATGCAGCGGAAATATGATACAGCAAAAGTTCCATCTGAGTGTGCCCAAACCCGCAGGCAACTGACTGGAGGTAGAGATAGCACTATTTGTTAGCGTCGCCATAATTGGCGCTAACGAACTGGTCCTGATCGTAGTATTCCTCACCTGAGACAAGTGTCAATCTGATTGAGTACGGAAGGTACTTGCAAGTCTTACACAAACTAATAAAAGAAAGTGTATGATAGAGCCTATCCAAAGGATTAGAGATTATACATGTTTAAGGCTAGCCAAAGGAAGGTTGTATTGGTTTTAGTTTTGCACAAAGCAATAAGTATGTTCCTACATACCTATCGGGACCCCGAGTAAGCAACCCCAGGACCCTTTGTGCATTCTAAACTAGTCTCAGATCAGTAGCTAGCTCGCACAGTTACAACATAGATGTAATCATAACCATACAACCAAATAACGATGAAGCAGACAAATTAATATTACTTAGCAGCAAAAGGACCTTATGGTCAAGTCTTACAGAGTTGCCACGCAAGGCTTAATAACAAAAGATAACTTGCAGCGAAACCCAAAATATCTCGGGGTGGCCAGCCGACATACCCACAGGCAATCGAGTGGAGGACGTGACCTAGTTCGCATAATTCTGGAAGTATTCCTCTTCATAGAACTCCGAGCTTCCTGGGTCTTCTTCAGTGACTGATAAACCAGATGGCATAAAGCCGTGAGAACTTTGAATGTACTTAGCAAGTCGTAGGGAAATGTATGCAATTATTATTCATGCCAGGCTTGACGAGGATAGCTTTATGGCTCTTTTGTAGAAAGCAATATTGACAGTAAATACAGTAAGTAGATTGAAAGCACAATTTAAAAGATTAATACATAAGTAATCAATTTCTTTGAAACAACTAGCGAACCACCCGATTCACTTCCCAACCAACGACCAAAACCAACTTCTTAATCCATCCAACCCATTCCAACATTTTTGATAAACTCTACCCCTTGCGTGAAATCTCCGGGCATGTCTATAACCGGGGACACGGCTATTCGAATAGTTTTAACTCTGCAGAGGTTGTACACTTTTTCCACATGACACGACTTCTCTAATTTATCTGGCACATATCTATGCCACCACTCACTTCCTTCGGTAAGCAGTCTAGAGCACGCGTCAAGGCCTTTACAAAGTTCTGTTTTGACGCCGCTCTACTCGCTAAGGATTCGCCTTACTGGCCCCCTCTTGTGCCGTTCCCAACCAAAACAGAACCAAATCAAACATTTCTAATTAATTGGCCAGGTCTATCCCAGTCTAGACATGTGGTTGCACGGTATGACCCAGATCAATGGCGTGCAAGGTTAAGTCCTTAGTGATTTGCTCAGACGAGACTATCTGCACCCCAATGTGCTTACGCACCAATACTCACCATCGCCCACTCGTCTGAGCATAAATCGTTGTCGTTCAACCCGGCCAAATGACAATTCTTGCCATGGCACAACATCTTTTAATAATAGTGGTCGCGCCACAATTCCATAGTTCATTAAGTCATGTTTATGCATACGAGCATGTGATCACGAATCTATCGGATAACTAGAGAATTGGCTAAGCATGTACGATACCCGTGTTGGTAGTTAATCAACGTCTAACTAAAATAACCCATTCTATGGTGTCCAGGGATTTATGTCATTCAAGGGTGCAAGTCATTTGCAATTTTTCAAGGGGGTATACATTAATTAGGCAATTATCTACTCCCGAAATAATTTAATATAAAACTAGCAATGCATGTTTATATCAAACAATATAGTTTTGTAAAAGGGATTCAATATGATCAAAGGTCTATGACTTGCCTTCGTTGAAGAGTTGAGGTGCATTGGTCATCGGGTCCGAGAAATCTTCCGAAACACCGGAATATACACGTTTGAACAAGCCAAATAAATAAAACAACTCCAAATAAAGTCCAAATAAACATGAAATTAACACTAACAGCAAGAGGAGGATTTTAGATGAATTTAGAAATTTGAATCACTCGAATCGGAGTTCGAACCAAGAAGTTACGGTCTCTGGAAGTTTGAAAATCAAGAAAAGGGGATTTTCCTGATTTTTGGAATTATTTTTCTAAAGAAAAATGGATTTATTGCGCCAGCTGACGTCAGCCCTAAGGTTCTATTTTCCAGCCGAATTGGTTTTCAATGGGAAAAGAAAGAAAAAGCCACGCGGGCGCTGACTGGACAAAGGGAGCGAGGTGGAACTGAGGTGGCGTGCAGGTGGCAGCCACGTCAGCACCCGAGCCGGCGGCGCTCAGGGCCCGATGGTCACCAGCGAAGGCGGGGTTTTGGCCGACGGCGAGGGTACCTGTAGCACCCCAGCTCGACATGAGCCTGGAATGCTACTAAACAAACCCTAATAATTCTAATCAAGGCAATTTTAGTAAATTTCGGCAGAACCTCCCTTGTAAAGTTAATTACACGGAGGTTCCAACATACAGATAATACATGTATTAACTAAACTATCATCCAGAGACATCAAGAGATAATCAAAGACATGCTAAGTGTCTAACATAACTAGAGAGGTATGAAGTTCCACTACTCATCATCATTACATTTAACCCATTGCATGAGACAAAACATAATAAATCTTTGAGCATCTCGCCTAGTAATAGGAAACACAGTCTGAAGTTTATTCATCTTTATTTGGTTCATGATATGAGTGTGTGACTATCAATCTATTTTCCCCCATGCATGTCGTTCCTGGATCGAGTACCTAAAACAACAATAAAAGCAAGAGTGAGCCCACAGACCCAGCAAGTACATATCAACAATTATAACAACAGCATCCAAAGCTAGAAATGCAACAATAGAACATCTCAAATGCAAATGCAATGCTCAAGGATCCTTTCTCTTTATCTTTCTTTGTGCATTTTACCGGTAATGCAAAGTATGCAACCGTCGCTGCATACCCATGCCTGTGCGCGCACGCACAGGGACCAATTGCCCAATACTCCGCAAGTATTGGGGACCTCATGCCCACACTCCACGAGTGTGGGGATCTTAAGCCCGTCACATTCATGACGGGGACCTCAAAGATGTGCATGCTTGGTCATCACAAGACCAGGCCTCAACATGATATCAAAATGCATATGCACCATCTCTTTTCAACATCAAGTACCAATGGCGGTAACAACATTCATGAATAAAGGCAATAACGACATTCATGAATTAAGGCGATAACAACATTCATGAATAGAGGCAATAACAACATTCATGCATAAAGCATATCCATAGTTTGAACATTCACCACTCTTATTATGCACACTTGCCAACAGCCATACGACACTAACGTGCATCAAACACGCATTCATGTCCGAGCAATCACAAACAAGGTACAAACGATGCACTTGCTTATCTTTTATTCATCATCAATTTACCAAAAGACGACAACATCATACAATAGTAGAGCATAGTCATACTTAGAGCAACCACCATACTTGAAACAATCATCATGCCAGCAATCTTGCTACACTATCATGTATCGAAAACATACAAACATGGCCAATCAATCACAACCAAGTAACAAACAATGCACTTGCCTTAACCGCGTGCGAATGGAGGACGTGAAGACGGTGCTGCCTCCAGTACCAATCCCCCACCTAATACATTAAGAATACAAACTAAGACCCCAGCAACGAAAAACATGAATTATATAAGCGAACACTTCAAGTAACAGATTGCAACGCGATCTCGACCCCGCTTTCTTAAGTACTGAAATGCCCTCTGTGAACAGTCAAGTTCTAAAATTCATATCTTTCCGTATATGGTCCAAATTATGTGTTCTTGGACTTCATTGAAAGGTAATCAAATTTCCCAACTAAACCTAGTTGGTGAGCCTCCCTGATTCGGCCATCTAAAATCACTTTTAAGCTGATTAACAAAACATCGATTTCACGTCACCTTTCTGGACAGAGCACTAAAACTAACATAACTTTCAGCTCGTTTACCCAAATTTCGCGTTCTTGTGCTTCCCTGAAAGCTACGACAATTATCTACAACTTTCGTTATACTGAGATCCTCTAATTCTCTCTTTAACGGATCGCAAAGGTCAGATCACTAAAACCTGTCCAGAAACTGACAGGGTTGCAGAACAGCCGCACCAATAAATTCATAACGTTTGCTACAGATGTCTAAATAATATGATCTAGCACTTCATCGAAAGATATTGACGTCCTCTACAACTCTCTAGGAGAAGCCCAAGACTGAATCCGCACTTAACTACATCAAAACGTCTGTCTAACGCGATCTGTCCTGAGGAGACAGAAATACCGACATTGCTACAACAATCAAAAGATGCATCTACTCGGGGGAATCCGGGGTTACCCTTGACGAACGCTGATGACCAGGATGCCGCCCAAGAACCACCACCCTTTCCTCTCCTCCTCCTCCTTCTTCTCCTTCCTTGGCCGGCCACCACACGCGCGATCCTTCGCGTCTCCTTCCTTGGACGACTAGCGGGAGGAGGTCGCGCCTTGCCGGACAGCGGGGAGACATAGGGAGGGAGGTGCTTGGACCAGGGAGGGGTGCACAAGGGGGAGGGGCGGCTGCCTAGGGGAGGGGAGGGGCGCAAGGGAGAGGGGGAGGGGGTTCGGGCGGCTAGGTTTTGGGGGGGAGAAAATGGGTGCCTCCCCCCCTTGGCCGGCCACCAAAAGGGCCTTATGGGCCGAAGCCCAGGCCCAGGTTGCCTTAGTTTTGCGTTAAACCCCTTCTTCTCCCACCTTTTTAACTATTTTCCAGAAGGTCCTTCTCCTGGATCGATTTCTAATTACTCGTTTCCTTTAAATCTTTAGGTTTTCTCCCGAATCCTATTTTAGGTATTACACTCTACCCCTTAAACTGAATTCGCCACCGAATTCTAATCACGTTACGCCAAAGAGTTGATCACAACTAAAACTTATTAACATTGCCATGAACTGCTGTGAATAACTCCGGATATTGCTCGCGCATGCGAGACTCAAATTCCCAAGTGGCCTCTCTCTCGGTCTGCTGCGACAAAAACACCTTGACGTACCGACGCGTTACGCCTTACTACTTGTCCAAACCTTTCAAGAGTCACTCGACGGACACGTCTCGAAGGCACGGTCTTACCCGTGGGTCAACTATTCTAAGGAAACTTTACCCTCCAGATTTCTCCAATACTCCCTCGACAAAAGGTCAAACAAAACATTCCGTGCTACACGCTAGGACTCCAAATGGTCCTAGTGATACGCTATCTCCCAAATCTCCACAACTTCCAGATAGAACCAAGGTACCTTGGGGCAACATTCCCTTTGGTACCAAACCACAAAACTTGTGCATAACACACAAACTCTTGATCTTTGGATCTATTAACTTTGACAATGAGCACCTCTTTTAACCAGGTACGCACAACAGTTCCCAACTGAAACCATAAGAGTCTTAAAGCAATCAACTCAAAACCATCTTCCCTTAGAAGAGACCAAACCAAAATCAATGGGTTTAACAAGAAAACTTCTCCACTTTTCAAGTAGGCAGTTTAGAAATAAATGCCACAAAAGACAAAAACGAAACACTCAAATAACCAGATTAACCATTCCCTTTCTTTTTCTTAACTAAAAGGATTCACACTTACTGACAAGAACCAACTCAATTGGTAATTAACATCAGTCAAAAACACATAGTTCAAACAAGAACTAAGAGAATATCTCACTATCCAAGATCACACTTTTTTTTCCACAATCTTTCTTTTAAGAATTTAACTTTCTCTTAAACCATAGGATCCTAAATCATCGCGTGACACATTAACTCAATTCTCTTAAATTGGCAACCTCAAAGCTATGTTCAACCGAACACAAGATCCACACTTATACTGGGAGACTCTTCCAATTCACAATATCACACTCTAGCTAACTTTTCTACCAAATGAATTACTTTGACAAAACAATTCCCAACGCAATTCCTTGTAGGTTTCACCTACCATCACATCCCTCATTCTTTTAAAGATAATCAACTTGAAATTCCCACATTCACTCTCATTTATCGCTTTGAGAGATCGCCATAACTCTTGGAACCTAACTCGGGAACCAAGATGCTAGTATAAAAAAATACAAAGCCCAATTCAACCTCTACGACTCTTACAATGAATGTTCAGTATACTTGATACGTAACCTCAAACCCGATGACCAAAATTTCGCATACACCCAACAATAATCTCCGGTCATTAATGTCAACATTCCTTACTAATCAAATAACCGCCAAGGCGATTCATCTTACCAATCTTAGACCTTCTCTAACCTACACCAATCAAATGCACTACTTGACCACAATATACCCACTCACAATACCCTAACCGATTGATCAGATTCAAACATACTCAATCACTAACGCCAATAAATGAATATATAAATTCTTGACCAAGCTATCCTTAGAGATAATCTAACTCCTATAGGGTTACTCATCGAGACCAAGTCACACTTGACAATACTCAACTATTCTGCTATCCCATTAATTAGCACAACGCTTAGGTTTCTCCACACCGCTATTCTCATTAAACTTCACCATCAAAACTCTTCTACACAATCTTACTAGGTATCCAATTGTGATACTCTAATAAATTTACCAAGAGTCCATACTTTCGACAATCCCAATATCCCAACATGGACAAAGGTTATTGATCAAAACCAACTCTCTTTCTACTGCTCTTTAAATAGCTTGGTTCCCAAAATCTCACCACTATCATATACTTGTCCACCATATTACATTTTATAAGACTCTGGCAACACAAGTTAGTTAATTCCTTTCTCAAAAGGAAGAAACAAACAAAAACTAGTCTCAACGCACAAGAACAACGTTGCTCCTCGGAGTGAGCAAGAGAACAAGAGAAACAGTCGAATAATAATGATATCGGAAAGCAAAATACAAGTCTGCTGACGAGGGCACATGTCCCACAAGAAGGAACTTTCAACCTCCAATACTTATGGTACACACTTTCTGTTAACAAAGAAAACAATTTTCTTTGATTACAACATTACTTGCCAACACAAACTAGAAATGTCCTTTAAAACCAAATCACATTAATCACTTAGGTACCAAATGGAACATTACAATACGTCACATTGCTCCATTAATTCCATCTACTACCTAAATCATGAACTCCCAAAAGTCCACGAATACAAAACTCCAAATATTTCATTTGACTGACATTACAAAAGGCAATAAACTTTTCTTTCTAGAAGAATCATCACCACTACGACGAGTCAGAATCTCTTATGGACAAACTTAATAACATTAAGAATGATCTACCCTTGACAAGACTCATTATCGGCAACTCTTACTTTTATTAAGCCCTCCAAAGGCTTACCAAAATGTTACAGACCCCTTTAATCATCTCATCCTCAATTGAATGTATTCCAAAATCTCATATTCCCACTACAACAACCACTTTATTTTAGAGGAAAACTACTGCACGAATTAAAAAGTTATTCCAACATCCTTTCATCAAAAACATACTTTTATCTGATAGTTCTACCATCATGTAAACATTGGTCATCCGTTAAATCCCATAATTTATCTCTTAGTGATGCTCATCACCAAACATTAATAGACATTATTTGCACCTAGCAATTACTTATAATCACTGAGTATCCACAAAAAGGTTACTTCAAGATTAATATCCACTAAGACAATTTTCTAACTCCGTTGAACTTAACCATCCCAAACAGTTAGATTAATCCATTGCGATCTGTTTATCCAATTTACCAATGAAATTTACCAAATGTATCACCCTTAATGATCAACTCAATTCAACAATGTTCCACACTTTTTATTAATTTTATTGATTACAATTAGGTGTAACCATACTCTTAATCACAGCTCCTCGAGAACTACTACAAGACACTTTCAAATTAATCACCTTCCTTTCATGGATCTTCGTTAGGATCGTTCATACACACACTATAGATTTAACATGATAACCCATATCATATCCATTAATTGTTTTGGTTATAACCTCTCACTTAACCAAGACAAAACATCGATAAAGGGTTTAACATCTTCTTTTATAAAAGAGAACCATCAATCTTCAACACTCAAATTAACCAAGAGAGATACATTGAGTCGAAGCCTCCACGTTCCAAAGGACTTGCAAAAGGAAACTTTCATTAAGCAAGAACATCAACCGGATAAATGGGTCATGCTTTCTAATGAGAAGGACAAAACTCCAAAATAAAGGTCAAACTTGACAATCAACTCAGTCCACCAGCTGCAAGAATAACTCATCAGTTGGGAAAATAATGATTGCTTTACAGGACAAATTAAGCAAAAGAAAACACACCAATTTTTTTTTTCTCAAAGCAACCCATCAACCACAAGAATAAATAACCCAAGAGAAACTCATCAATCTCAACTGGTTAAGAGTTGACCAAATTCTAATTCAGGGAAGAGAACAACTCTTTTAAGTATACTCGCTACCAATGCCTGTACTAAGATCTCTCATGTGGATACTTCGCTATTCCTATACCACGAACAGTGGTGTAACCTGGTATAGCCCAGGACCACAACCACTACCTCCACCTCTCAACATGGGTTACCCCCACACATAATAACCATAGTATTATACTATAGATATATCAGATCATCTCAAAACAGGAATCATTAATACAACTCAACAGATGCGTAAATGCAATGCTTGACCCATCCCATCCTACTGTGCACCAGTGTGTCAGGTTTATAAGTTCATTAGCCATTACAAAATTTCAGCAATTTAAGTTGTCTAGGTTGTAAATCCAATCACCACGGACCTCATCGCCGCTCGATACCAATCAGAACACCCACTTCGACATGAGCCTGGAATGCTACTAAACAAACCCTAATAATTCTAATCAAGGCAATTTTAGTAAATTTCGGCAGAACCTCCCTTGTAAAGTTAATTACACGGAGGTTCCAACATACAGATAATACATGTATTAACTAAACTATCATCCAGAGACATCAAGAGATAATCAAAGACATGCTAAGTGTCTAACATAACTAGAGAGGTATGAAGTTCCACTACTCATCATCATTACATTTAACCCATTGCATGAGACAAAACATAATAAATCTTTGAGCATCTTGCTTAGTAATAGGAAACACAGTCTGAAGTTTATTCATCTTTATTTGGTTCATGATATGAGTGTGTGACTATCAATCTATTTTCCCCCATGCATGTCGTTCTCAGACGAGTACCTAAAACAACAATAAAGCAAGAGTGAGCCCACAGACTCAAGCAAGTACATATCAACAATTATAACAACAAAGATCCAAAGCTAGAAATGCAACAATAGAACATCTCAAATGCAAATGCAAATACAATGCTCAAGGATCCTTTCTCTTTATCTTTCTTTGTGCATTTTACCGTAATGCAAAGTATGCAACCGTCGCCGATACCCATGCTCATGCTTGCGCGCACGCACGGGACCAATTGCCCAATACTTCGCAAGTATTGGGACCTCATGCCCACACTCCACAAGTGTGGGATCTCAAGCCCGTCACATTCATGACGGGGACCTCAAAGATGTGCATGCTTGGTCATCACAAGACCAGGCCTCAACATGATATCAAAATGCATATGCACCATCTCTTTTCAACATCAAGTACCAATGGCGGTAACAACATTCATGAATAAAGGCAATAACGACATTCATGAATTAAGGCGATAACAACATTCATGAATAAAGGCAATAACTGTAACACCCCAACTCAGCACGAGCCTGGAATGCTACTATCCTAAGCTAAACCACAAAATTTCGACAGAACCTCTTTGGTATACGAAGATACCGGAGGTTCTTCACAAGAATTCATAAAACAATAATAAAATCAGTTATAAGACTTATTCATAAATCCTAATTAACCAATTAAGGTAACACCTTGGCTATTCAGAAGCCAAGATGCTAACTACCAACTTAACATAAACCATACAGCATAAATTTTCTCAACAACATCAATCAATCCTCAAAGATCATAAAAAAATACCATCCATGACTAGATTTATTTATTACAATCTGAAAGTTAACATAATAGAATCTTTAATCATTCTTGCAATGGAGCTAAGGTGAAGTGCATTATTCGAGTAGTGCATGTCTACTCCCTCCCAAGAGAACCTCATCAACGATCACCTAGAAATAGATAAACAAAGCAAGGGTGAGTCCATGACTCAGCAAGTATAATGATTAATAAAACATTTATCAATAAGAATAAGACCTACTCGGCATCAACATTGATCATAACACAAATGAGTACTTATGAAGACATGAAATGAATGCTTAAAATCAAGGGAATGGACTGCACACACACATATACCGGTATAGCCAGTGAAACACCCGTCGGTGTTCATTCAAGCCCGCATCTTAACAAAAATGCGGGGATCCACTTCCCGTATGAAGAACGTTTCATACGGGTGTCCAACATTGCCCATCTTGGAATTAATGGGTCTTACTCAACCATCCTGGAATTGATGGTCTTCCTCATCCACTCCCGTGGACGGCAAATGATAATGAATGCGTGAAACAACTTATTGAATAAAACATTATCATCATTTCTATTCATGAATTCAACACAGAAACAAAACATGGATATTTCACTTCATACTACACAAAAGTTATCACAACGCACGCTCATATCAATAACCACAATGCACAAACATTTAGATTAACAAAGTACTTGCCTTCCGCGTTGAGACGCGTTAGCTGGCAGCGATGGCGTTCCTAAACTCGAAGCTCCGCCGCCTAACCAATGAAATAAATTCAATAAGAACACCAAAAATACCCATTTCTACTAATCGACGTTATACACTGCTTCCCTGATGACTCTAGTCATTAATACAAAGCTTAAACTGAAATCAATGTTTTCAGCTATAAAATTGTCCCTGGAAAGCAACACGACAATTAACGTACCTCAGTGTCAGGAAGTCAAAAAGTGGTAAACCCAATTTCTGTAGCTTCTTAACTGACTAATCTAAAATACTCTAGTTGATGTGATAAACCAATTTGGCCAATTTAATAGGTTAATAATTGTTTGAACTTTCAGTACAGAATCTGTCCACAGAACGAACAGCAAAATTAAAAAGATCATAACTTTTATTAGGTAACTCCAAATTGAACATTCTTTACCAATCTGAAAAGGTCATCGAATCCTCTACAATAACCTAGTTGGGTGAACTTTCAGTTTCAACCAATTTCCCTTTCATAAGTTAGGAAATAACCAGACAGTTTATTCTCGTCAGGTTTCTGGCAGCAGGTACTAAAACGTCCATAACTTTTGACTCAGACCTCGGAATCAAGTAAACTTGGTGGCCACTGAAACTTAAGAACGAGGACTAGATATCTCTAGGAGACCAAACCTTCAGATGCTGCCTAAAAACAACCGAAACAACCCCTCCAACATACTGGACAGAACTGAACGAAACGCGGACAGACTGGAATTTAACAAAACTACTCGCTCACTTAACGAATGACTTCTAGAAATCCCAAGAACACATCGTTACCCTTGACGACGTGGGAGATGACGCTGAGCGAGCCTCGAAGAAGAAGTTGGTGGTGATTTCCTCTTCTTGCTCCACAGCCCACGATCGTCGTCCCCGATCCTTGCGAAGACCGGCAATGGAGGGAGACCAATACCGCAGCGGGGAAGACGTCTTGAGGGGCAGCACCACTTGAGAACACCAGGGAGGGGAGGAGGCAGGGCGCACAGGAAGGGGGAGGCCAAAGGGGGCGGCGGCCAAGGGGATAGGGGCGGCCAAAAGAGGGAGAGGGGCTAGGGTTTGGCAAAGGGGAAGAAAAGGGGTGGTGTCCCCCCCCTTGGTCGGCCACTAGGAGTCCAAATGGGCCTCTAGCCCAGGCCCAGGTTGGCCGAAAATAGCAGAAAACCCCTCCTTTCCAGAGACAATTCACTAATCCAATTGTTTCCTCTCCCTAAAGATCAATTTTCATTCTCAAAGTTTAATCCGGAGTATTACACTCTACCCCCCTTAACAGGATTCGACCCCGAATCTAAACGTCATCCTACAAAGAAGATAACTGGAATTGAACTTAGGAATTAAGGATACACACCTGTCGAAACAACTCTGGATACTGATTGCGCATGCGAGATTCCAGTTCCCAAGTGGCTTCTCTCTCAGTCTGATGGGACCAAAGTACCTTGACAAACTTCAGGGTTTTATTTCTCAGAACCCGCTCTGACTCCTCTAGAATCTTCTCTCGTCGTGGATCAAAAGTAAGGTCCCGCTCAATGTTCAAAGGGTCTAAGGAATTGCATGCTCGGGGTCTCTTAAGAACTTTCTCAAAGATAGACACATGAAACACATTATGAACTCCACGCATGGACTCGGAAGATCCAAGCGATAAGCCAATTTCCCAATTCGTACACGATTGGGAATGGTCCAATGTACCTCGGACTAAGCTTTCCTTTGGTACCAAACCGCACGACACATCCGTAGGCGATACCCTCAGAAGAACCTCGTTTCCCACTTCGAATTCCAACTCTCGCCTTCTCACATCTGCATAACTCTTCTGTCGGCTCTGAGCAGCTAGCAGATTCTTCCCGATCTCTCGCTACCCTAGCCACGCTTGTTGAACCAGGCCAGACCCAAAACAGCCCGCTCCCAATCGCATCCCAACACAATGGAGATCTGCATCTCCGCTCGTAGAGAACCTCAAATGGTGCAGCTCGAATACGGCATGATAGCTATTGTTATAGGCGAACTCGCCAAAGCCGTGATCTTCCCAACCACCCTTCCAGATAAAACACAACACCCGAGCATATCTTCTAAGGTTTGGATTGTACGCCGCATCGACCATCTGTCTGTGGGTGGAATGCAAGATTAAGACGGAGTTGCGTGCCCAAAGCACTTTGCAAGCTCTCCCAAAACTTGAAACAAATTTGGCATCTCGGTCGAAAACAATAGTCTTTGGCACCCGTGCAACCGCACTATCTCTCGTACATAGAGTGGAGCCAAATCGCCGCAGAATTGGTTGTTCGAATAGGAATAAAATGTGCGACTTCATCGAACCGGTCCACTATAACCCAAATAGCATCCTTCCTCGCTGAGTGCGAGGTAATCCAACTACAAAATCCATGGAGATGTCATCCCATGGCCACACCGAACCTCTAAAGGTTGCAACAATCCTGCCGGCCGCTATGTTCAGCCTTAACTCGCGTGTGATTCCACACGAGGCCACATATCGCGCAATATCGACTTTCATTCTCTTCCACGAAACTCTTCTTCAAATCTTTGTACATTTTGGTCTCATCTCGATGTATCAGATACGTGTACGTGTGCTTCCTTTAGAATCTCATCTTTAACTCGTGCCTCTGTGGCACACAAAGGCGACCTTTAAATCGCAAAGCACCGTAATCATCTATACCAAAATGGCCTTGCTTGCCTTCATCTAGGCGCTTCCTCACACGCTGGAGCATCCGATCATGTTTGTTGTGCTTCCGTGCACTGCTCAAATGGCGACTCAAGAAGCAAACGGGTCTCGGTCTCGACGGTACCCGCAAAGCAAAAAGATATATCCATACGCTCAAAATCAATGACAAGACAACTGAGGGTAGGAGGGGTCGCCTTATGACTTAGAGCATCTGCTACATTCACCCTCCCTGGGTGATACTGAATAGTGAGATCATAGTCTTTTATCAACTCTAACCACCTTCTCTGTCTCAGATTCAAATCTTTTTGGGTAAAGATGTATTTCAAACTCTTATGATCAGTGAAAATGTCACAAGACTCACCGTACAAATAATGGCGCCAGATCTTTAAAGCAAGTACTACTGCTGCAAGCTCTAGGTCATGAGTAGGATAGTTCTGTTCATGTTTCTTCAACTGCCGCGATGCATAGGCAATCACCTTGCCATCCTGCATAAGTACACAACCAAGCCCAACTCTAGATGCATCTGAATAAATAGTGAACCGCTTCCTCGGTTCAGAAGAGTGAGAATTGGAGCGGTCACCAATCTATCCTTCAAAGTACGTAAACTTCGCTCACACGCGCCATCCACCAAACTTGACCCTTCTCGTGTCAATCGTGACATTGGTCTAGCAAGGGTAGAGAAACCTCCACGCAAACGCCGATAATAACCACTAAACCTAAAACTCCTCACTTCTTTTATATTAGTTGGTCTTTTCCATTCCACCACCGTTGAGATCTTACTTGGATCAACCAAATGCCCTCTTGATTGATTACATGGCCTCGAAACCCAACTCGTAAATCCGAATTCACATTTCTTCGCTTTGGCATAAAATTGGTTCACTCGTGGTCTCAAGTACCAACCTCAGTGCCGAGCATGATCTTCTTTCGCTTTGAATAAATCAGGATGTCATCAATGAATACTACGACGAAGTCATCAAGGTAAGGGTGCAACATACTATTCATGGTTTCCATGAAAATGCAGAGCATTGGTTAGCCCAAAAGACATAACCTTATACTCATAATGACCATACCTTGTAGAGAAAGCCGTCTTCTCAATATCTTTCTCTCGAACTCTAATCTGATTATAACTCGATCAAGGTCAATTTTGGAGAATATTTTAGCTCCTTCAACTGATCAAAGAGATCCTCAATACGGGCAAAGGATATTTATTCTTCACAGCTTGCTTGGTTAAGAGCCCTAATCCACACACATACGCCAACTACCGTCCTTCTTCTTAGTGAAAAGAACAGAGCTCCCACGGCGAAACACTACGCCGAATCAAACCTTTGGATAGCAAATCATCCAATTGCTTTTTCAACTCCTCCCAAAGGGACGCGCCAAACGATAAGGAGATATAGAAATAGGTCGGGTTCTCGAACAAGATCTATCCGAACTCCACTTTACGCCGGGAGGCATTCCAGAAGCTCTACCGAAAAACATCGGAAACTCATTCACTACCGAATATCTTCAATACGGTGGAGATTCGACTTCTCGCTAGGGACCAAAGCAACCCAATGGTTGAGGCTCGACGACCGGGAAATGACTAGCCAACACGAACAAGGAATCAAACGCGCGCTACCCGAAATACCGCTTCTTCACGATGGAGCCTGCAAAGTCACCGTCTTCCAAAAGCAACAAATCTTGGCACGATAATTGAATAACCACCCATACCCAAAATAACATCAAAAGGTGATAATCGAATCACCATAAGGTTGGCGATGAAATTCTCATCTTCAATAGTGATAGTACAACCAGACACGTCAGAGCTAGAAATAAGACCCCGAGAACCGACCACCACAGACTCGGATATAAATCGCACACTCAAACTCGCCCTTCTAACAAACTCTAAGGACACAAAGAATAAGTAGCTCCGAATCAAATAGTACGAAAGCCTCATGTGAATCAACTAGTAAAGTACTGCACACGTCAGACGCCCACTGTGATCGTGAGTAGGCATGGCGTAGACTCCCATGGGCACCGGAGCAGAGGACGCACCAGCACTTTGTGAAGGATGAGCAGGAACTACTGCAGGAGAAGCATACGAAGGTGGTGCAGATGGGGCAGGTTTTGAGAACCCGCAGAGGCGCAGAGTAAAACTGCAGAGGAACCCATCCTGAAGAAAACTGAGGCGCAGGAGGAGCAGCTAGAGTCTCAATCGAGCCCCGAGGTGCACCGAAGAAGACGCAATCGAATCGCTTCCCACTTAATGATGCTCGGGTTCTATTTGCAACCGACGCTTGTGGCCTTCCCGCCACACCGACGACACGCCCTCTCGAAAGAACACTCAAGACCGGTGACCTCTCCACATCGTAACATTTCATACCTTGTCCCGGACGGACGCAATGAGGTGTGGATGACGGCGCGTGGCGCCGAGAAAGAAGGCCGCCATCGCTGAATCGACGAGACCGCGACTTTGAAATCTCTTGGATGCGGTCGCCGAGAAGACCCGCCTCACCACTAAAGCTCCGCCGCCACCGCTGAACCACCAACAGAATAGTGCCACTAGCCGCTGCGTCGCAAAGGGAGATTCTCACCAACTCCATTCCTCTAGCTTGCTCAACCACCGCATCAAATCACGCAAGACGATGCCCCGAATCCGGGCGATACTCCTAAACGAGACCCCGACGGAACCTCTTGGCCTTCTCCATATCATCATTGGCTACCGCTGGTACAAAGCGCACAGTCGTTGAACTCACCTCATACTCGACATCGACCTATGACCACGAGTCAACGCCGCAGAGATCGCCCATCTTCTCAACGGCGAATCCGGATAGTACTTGGCTCTAAATTGCCCCACATAAACTTCCCAAGTAATCGGTCCTCTGACCGGGTCCTAGCGCATGAACCCCTTCCCACCGGATATCGCTTGGCCCTTCGCTTGAAAGGCCACAAACGAACCCTTTGCACCGAAGTTCATCTCCAACGCATCAAACTGCCGCCCATGTACCGGAGCCAATCTGCTGCTCAACCGGGTACCGCCCATCAAAAGTGTCAAGTCAAAGCGACATCCACTCGCGGAGTCTTATCCTAGTCTCGGGTGGAACCGCCGCAACGATCGGACTCGCAACGAGACAGCAGCAGCAGCTAGAGTAGTAGGAACAAAGCAGCAGAACAGCAGCAGATGAGCCGCTCGCATCCGCCGACGAGCCGCTCGTTCTCCTCTCAAGATTCTCGAACAATAGCCGACGCCGCCGGGCATCCACGGCCGGCGCAGCTTGAGCTTCTACGGCTGGGTGAGCAGCTGAGGCAACCTCCTCAGTAGCTCCACCAGCAGCCTCTTCTGCGGAGGTTGCAGAAACAACCTGACCACGCCCACGATCGCGACCACGGCCCGCGCAGACGACCACGCCCTCTACCTCTCGCCATCTAAGAACACCACAACCAACAAAACTAAACACTTAACTTAGCATTCGTAAGAAGCACGAACTAAACAACAATTGCACAACAAATAAAGTATAACAAATGTAAATTGCGGAAACAATGAATTACCCAACCCAACCTATCAGTACAAGTGTGTCAATTTAATAATTTTATTTTAACCACGGACCTAAAGCCTCGCTCGATACCAATCAGTAACACCCCAACTCAAAGACGAGCCCGAATGCTACTATCCTAAGCTAAACCACAAAATTTCGAAAGAACCTCTTTGGTATACGAAGATACCGGAGGTTCTTCACAAGAATTCATAAAACAATAATAAAATCAGTTATAAGACTTATTCATAAATCCTAATTAACTAATTAAGGTAACACCTGGCTATTCGAAGCCAAGATGCTAACTACCAACTTAACATAAACCATACAAAGATAAATTTTCTCAACAACATCAATCAATCCTCAAAGATCATAAAAAAATACCATCCATGACTAGATTTATTTATTACAATCTGAAAGTTAACATAATAGAATCTTTAATCATTATTGCAATGGAACTAAGGTGAAGTGCATTATTCGAGTAGTGCATGTCTACTCCCTCCCAAGAGAACCTCATCAACGATCACCTAGAAATAGATAAACAAAGCAAGGGTGAGTCCATGACTCAGCAAGTACAATGATTAATAAAACATTTATCAATAAGAATAAGACCTACTCGGCATCAACATTGATCATAACACAAATGAGTACTTATCAAGACATGAAATGAATGCTTAAAATCAAGGGAATGGACTGCACACACACATATACCTAAGATAGCTGAAACACCCGCTCGGTGTTCATTCAAGCCCGCATCTTAACAAAAATGCGGGATCCACTTCCGTATGAAGAACGTTTCATACGGTGTCCAACATTGCCCATCTTGGAATTAATGGGTCTTACTCAACCATCCCGAATTGATGGTCTTCCTCATCCACTCCGTGGACGGCAAATGATAATGAATGCGTGAAACAACTTATTGAATAAAACATTATCATCATTTCTATTCATGAATTCAACACGAAACAAAACATGGATATTTCACTTCATACTACACAAAAGTTATCACAACACGCCATATCAATAACCACAATGCACAAACATTTAGATTAACAAAGTACTTGCCTTCGCGTTGAGACGCGTTAGTGGCAAATGATGGCGTTCCTAAACTCAAGCTCCGCCGCTAACCAATGAAATAAATTCAATAAGAACACCAAAAATACCCATTTCTACTAATCGACGTTATACATCGCTTCCCCGATGACTCTAGTCATTAATACAAAGCTTAAACTGAAATCAATGTTTTCACTATAAACGTCACTCGAAAGCAACACGACAATTAACGCATTCTCAGTGTCGAAGTCAAAAGTGGTAAACCCAATTTCTGTAGCTTCTTAACTGACTAATCTAAAATACTCTAGTTGACGTGATAAACCAATTTGGCCAATTTAATAGGTTAATAATTGTTTGAACTTTCGGTACAGAATCTGTCCACAGAACGAACAGCAAAATTAAAAAGATCATAACTTTTATTAGGTAACTCCAAATTGAACGTTCTTTACCAATCTGAAAAGTTCATCGAATCCTCTACAATAACCTAGTTGGGTGAACTTTCAGTTTCAACCAATTTCCCTTTCATAATTTAGGAAATAACCAGACAGTTTATTCTCGTCAGGTTTCTGGCAGCAGGTACTAAAACGTGCATAACGTTTGACTCAGACCTCGGAATCAAGTAAACTTTTTGGCCACTGAAACTTAAGAACGAGGCCTAGATATCTCTAGGAGACCAAACCTTCAGATTCTGCCTAAAAACAACCGAAACAACCCCTCCAACATACTGGACAGAACTGAACGAAACGCGGACAGACTGGAATTTAACAAAACTACTCGCTCACTTAACGAATGACTTCTAGAAATCCCAAGAACACATCGTTACCCTTGACGACGTGGGAGATGATGCTGAGCGAGCCTCGAAGAAGATGTTGGTGGTGATTTCCTCTTCTTGTTCCACAGCCCGCGATCGTCGTCCCCGATCCTTGCGAAGACCGGCAATGGGGGGAGACCAACACCGCAGCGGGGAAGACGTCTTGAGGGGCAGCACCACTTGAGAACACCAGGGAGGGGAGGAGGCAGGGCGCACAGGAAGGGGAGGCCAAAGGGGGCGACGGCGAAGGGGAGAGGGGCGGCCAAAAGAGGGAGAGGGGCTAGGGTTTGGCAAAGGGGAAGAAAAGGGGTGGTGTCCCCCCCCTTGGCCGGCCACTAGGAGTCCAAATGGGCCTCTAGCCCAGGCCCAGGTTGGCCAAAAATAGCAGAAAACCCCTCCTTTCCAGAGACAATTCACTAATCCAATTGTTTCCTCTCCCTAAAGATCAATTTTCATTCTCAAAGTTTAATCCGGAATATTACAATAACAACATTCATGCATAAAGCATATCCATAGTTTGAACATTCACCACTCTTATTATGCACACTTGCCAACAGCCATACGACACTAACGTGCATCAAACACGCATTCATGTCTGAGCAATCACAAACAAGGTACAAACGATGCACTTGCTTATCTTTTATTCATCATCAAATTACCAAAATACGACAACATCATACAATAGTAGATCATAGTCATACTTGGAGCAACCACCATACTTGAAACAATCATCATGCCAGCAATCTTGCTACACTATCATGTATCGAAAACATACAAACATGGCCAATCAATCACAACCAAGTAACAAACAAGGCACTTGCCTTAACCGCGTGCGAATGGAGGACGTGAAGACGGTACTACCTCCGGTACCAATCCCCCACCTAATACATTAAGAATACAAACTAAGACCCCAGCAACGAAAAACATGAATTATATAAGCGAACACTTCAAGTAACAGATTGCAACGCGATCTCGACCCCGCTTTCTTAAGTACTGAAATGCCCTCTGTGAACAGTCAAGTTCTAAAATTCATATCTTTCCGTATAATGGTCCAAATTATGTGTTCTTGGACTTCATTGAAAGGTAATCAAATTTTCCAACTAAACCTAGTTGGTGAGCCTCCCTGATTCGGCCATCTAAAATCACTTTTAAGCTGATTAACAAAACATCGATTTCACGTCACCCTTTCTGGACAGAGCACTAAAACTAACATAACTTTCAACTCGTTTACCCAAATTTCGCGTTCTTGTGCTTCCCTGAAAGCTACGACAATTATCTACAACTTTCGTTATACTGATATCCTCTAATTCTCTCTTTAACTGATCGCAAAGGTCAGATCACTAAAACCTGTCCAGAAACTGACAGGTTTGCAGAACAGCCGCACCAATAAATTCATAACTTTTGCTACAGAGGTCCAAATAATATGATCTAGCACTTCATCGAAAGCTATTGACGTCCTCTACAACTCTCTAGGAGAAGCCCAAGACTGAATCCGCACTTAACTACATCAAAACGTCTGTCTAACGCGATCTGTCCTGAGGAGACAGAAATACCGACATTGCTACAACAATCAAAAGATGCATCTACTCGGGGGAATCCGGGGTTACCCTTGACGAACGCTGATGACCAGGATGCCGCCCAAGAACCACCACCCTTTCCTCTCCTCCTCCTCCTTCTTCTCCTTCCTTGGCCGGCCACCACACGCGCGATCCTTCGCGTCTCCTTCCTTGGACGACTAGCGGGAGGAGGTCGCGCCTTGCCGGACAGCGGGGAGACATAGGGAGGGAGGTGCTTGGACCAGGGAGGGGCGGCTGCCTAGGGAGGGAGGCGCAAGGGAGAGGGGAGGGGTAGGGGCGACTAGGGTTTGGGGGGGAGAAAGGGTGCCTCCCTGGTCGGCCACCAAAGGGCCTTATGGGTCAAGCCTGTGCCCAGGTTGCCTTAGTTTTGCGTTAAACCCCTTCTTCTCCCACCTTTTTAACTATTTTCCAGAAGGTCCTTCTCCTGGATCGATTTCTAATTACTCGTTTCCTTTAAATCTTTAGGTTTTCTCCCGAATCCTATTTTAGGGTATTACAGTACCAGCGGCTAGAGGGGAACGAGGCGATCACAATGCTCACGGTCTTGACGACGCGGCGCCAAGGGATGGCCGGCGGCGAGGTCGAAAAGCGGAGGCGACGGTGGTGAACGGCGGTGGTGGTGCTCCGGAGGGCTTTAGAGGATGGGTAGGCGCGCATGAGGTAGGCGGAGGTCTTGCGATGCCGTAGCCGAAGATGATGGTGGTGGAGGAGGCTTGGAGGTGGTGCAAATGGCGGTGACGTCACGCGGTGGTCAACGGCAAAGAACTTCAATCGTGGCCAGGGAGAAGGGGGGAAAAGAGAGAGGAGGAGGCGGGGCACCCGGTGCTCACCTTAAATAGGCGTGGGGAGGCCTGAGAGAGGGGGACGAGGTCGGCGGGTTTCACGGCGACGAGGACCGACACGGACGGGAGTAGGTGGCGATAGGGCATGGGGGCGGAGTGGTGGCGGCAGCGGGCGCGACGGAGGCTGGAGGTGATGCGGCGCACGACGGTGACGGCGACGTGCGGGACAGGAGCAGGTGTGGCCCGCGCAATACGCGGACCGCGCATGCACGCACGGTCGCACAAGGAAGAAGACAAGGGGGAAGAGGACGAAGCTTAATGGTTGGTCCCACCTACCAACGAGAGGGGGAGAGAGAGACGAGCGGAGGTGCGAAGCCGAAGACCGTCCGATTTCAATCGGACGGCTGGCAAGCGAGGGAGGCGTGGGCGCGCGCGGGAGTGGGCTGGAGCGGGCCGCGGAAGGGTAAAAGTGGAATGGGCCGAGAAGGATTCGGCCCAAGAGGTTAAGGAGATTTAAAAAGGATTTCCGATTTAAAGAAATCACAAAAAAAGCAAAAAGGATTTTAGAAAATAGCTAATAGAGTCTAAAATTTCTAGGAAAATTCACAGAAGTCCCTTGAATTATTTAGAACTTAATAAAAAATACTTTTAACTATACTTTAGCTTTTAATTTTGCAAACAAAATAGATTTTAATTTCGGACAAAAGGAAAAACCAATTCTATAATCCAGAAAAAGCAAGAAAAGACTTAAAATCCAAATAAAATCTAGAAAACTCAAACAAACCAACTTTTTAATTTAATTGAAGTCTGATTAATTCAAGTTAAATAGTTTTTTATTTCAAAATTTCAAGTTAAGCTTTTGCAACTTTAAAAAAGTCAAATGGTTAGTTTTAAATTTTGAAAATTTTCAAAAACTGTGCAAATTAGGGATGTTACAAACCTACACCCCTTAAAGGGAATCTTGATCCCGAGATTCGGGCTAATTAGGGAATAGGTGCGGGAATTCGGCCTTCAGGTCCTCTTCACGCTCCCAGGTGGCTTCCTCTTCAGTGTAGTTGTTCCACTGAACTTTGTAGAAATGGAGGATCTTGCTTCTGGTTACACGCTCGGACACTTCCAAAATCTTGGTGGGTTGCTCCTTGTAGGTGAGATCTTCCTACAATTCAGCTGCATCTAGCGGCATCTGGTCTTCTGGTACACGCAGACATTTCTTCAATTGAGACACATGGAAGACGTCATGCACATCTAATAGTTGGGGCGGAAGCTCCAATTTGTAAGCAACTTCTCCTCTTCTAGCTAGGATAGAAAAGGGTCCAATGTATCTTGGTGCAAGCTTCCCACTTACTCTGAAATGAGGCATTCCTTTGAGAGGTGAAACTTTCAAGTACACGTGATCTCCGGGAGCAAAAGTTAAATCTCGGCGACGGTTATCAGCATAACTTTTCTACCTGGTCTAAGCTATTCTCAGCTTTTCTCTGATTGCCCGAACTTGATCTTCGGCTTCCTTCAAGATATCAGGCCCAAGTACTTGTCCTTCTCCTGCTTTGGTCCAATACAAGGGTGTTCTACATTTTCTTCCGTAAAGGGCTTCAAACGGGGACTTCTGCAAACTTGATTGATGACTGTTGTTGTAGGAAAACTCCACATAAGATAGCATTTGATCCCAACTGGTCTGGTTCTCTAGAGCGCAGGCTCTCAACATATCTTTAAGAATTTGCTTTACTCTTTCTGTTTGTCCATCTGTCTGTGGATGGTAGGCTGTGCTAAAATTCAAATTAGTGCCCAAAACACTGTGCGGCTTCTGCCAAAATCTTGAGGTGAATTGAGATCCTCGATCCGACATGATCTTCTTTGGTACTCCATGCTGACATACTATCTTTGCCATATGCAACTCTGCAAGTTTGTCTCCTGAGTAGGTAGTCTTGATTGGGATGAAGTGAGCAACTTTTGTCAGATGATCTACAATTACCCAAATGGAATCATATCCAGCTCTTGTTCTTGGCAGACCAGTGATGAAGTCTGTGAGGACCCCGGTTTATTCGGCTTGTACTGTTTAACCATCCACTTGGTCCTAACAGTACAAATCAAATAAACCAAGCCTCGAGATATGTATACTTCCTGCACTGCAGTATACACACCTGCTACAAAATCATGCATCAATTCCATTCATACACATAGAGCCAAGCAAAAGCAACAATCGAAAGACATAGATAATATAAAGAGAGAGCTATTACAAAAGAGAGGCCGACCGGCCAAAAGTCATACAAATAAGTAAATACACAATGAAGCAAAGGGCCATAAGATGGCAATAAACAAAAGCCAATCGGTGTGCCTTTACCCACAAGGCAACCAACCGGACCGCCAAGCTAATCGTCCCAGACACGCCAAGCAACACAACTCACAAAAGTGAGGCCCTTGGGGCTCACCTTCTTCCTCTGCAACAATTAATATTAAGCAAAGCAGATGAGTACAAAACTTGTTTTTGTACTCGCAAGACTGACGTGTGAGATAACAGAACTATAATTAACTACATGCAAGCTTTATTTAAGTGGATGAGGCTCTGGGCTTATTTTCAGCAATAAGCAAGTTTTCATTTGCAATAAGGTAATAGATTCCAAAGCAAGTTTGCAATTAACTTTTATTGTTCAAATAAAGATAGACAATAATAACAATAGATAGAGAACAACACCAACCTAGAAGTGACTAACCCATAGTCACCACAACAATAGCATGAAGTACCCCTTCATACCACCCATGTCAAGTTTAAGTTTTTTAAAGGTTGTAGTCTAGTTCTTGCACGACCTTACCAAGCATGTCCATAACCTAGGACGAGGCTATTCGAATAGTTTTAACCTGCAGGTGTACCAATGTACCCACACGATAGACCGCCTTTCCACCAGCCACGGTTAGCACACTTCCTTTGGTATGCAGGCATGGCTAAGTCTAACAAGACGCTTTCTAATGGACGATGCTAATTAAGAGCCGCAACCCACGGGAGAAAGACACATTAGACAGCCTAACCGGTCTGCTAATGCTCCCCTCCAAACACCACACACAAGAACACACCCACCAACCAGCTCATAATTAACACCTCCCAAAGTACTTAGTCGAGAGAGGTTCCATATCCCCCTCGTGTGGTTAGCACGCAATAAGCGCTTGGCTTAGTGACACAAGTAACTCGGTCCTTGGGGACTTAGGCACCATTCCAACACACCCAACAGATCACACCAACATACCATTGTGCCCAAGTCAAGATATAATTTTTGTTTTCAGTTTTTGATTTGCAAAATGGTAAAACACAAGGGTTGGACATAATGGAATAATATAAGTAGTTGTGTGATCAAGATCACCGACTAAGTCGATGATCGCCCAATACTACCGATAACTAGGCATGGCTAAGCAATATTCATTCGTAATCTACTAGGTGATAAGAGTTCATCCATCGAACTCTAACCACAGCAAATAACCTAGGCTCAGGTAGTAGAGGATAACCATTTACCTACAGATTATGCAACTAGAGGTCTAACTAATCAATTTAACAACAAAATAGCAATGCATACATAGAAGTTAAACAAAATATTAGACTTTAAAAGTAATGGGATCAATGGGAAATGATCAAACTGCTTGCCTGCTTGTTGTGGCTCAAATTGTTGCGAGGGTCGTTCTCGGGTTACTGCAAATATCGAATCCTAAGCTAAAGAGCGAAAACAACCAATAAGACGAGCAACGCTTAAATGAAAGAGCAAGCAAAAATTATCCAAATGCGATTTAAAATTATACACAAGGTATAATAGGAATATACCTAGACATAGGAACTGGAAAAACCTAATTTGGATTTGTGGTGCAAAAGATATTCTCTAAAAACCTATTTTCGGCCATAATTAGCACTGTAGCAAAAACATTTTCTAGAAAGATTTCGAAGCTGAAATTTTTATGGTGGCTTCCTACTGGTATAGTGATAACCCACATAAAATTTCAGGTCATTTGGAGTTATGATGAAAGAGTTATGATTTGTCTAAATTGTTTAGGGTATTAAACTAAAATATGATCCTTATGATTTCTAAAAACAGTAAAATTTGTGAAACCAATTTTCCTAGCAAATACACTATCAGGGGAAGTTAATCCAATTGGATTCATACAAAAATGATCTATAGATTAAAAGTTATGCATTTTCCAAGTTTGCTAAAAGTTCTGAAAAACAGTATTATGTTCACTTATTTACTATTTTTGAAAATGGTTCTCCAGGTTTGATTATGGTCTACAATTATTTTTATATTTAAGTTCAAGTTATAAGGAAGCTAACAAAATTGGAATCATCTAATTTGGAGCTAAGATGACAAAGATATGAAAATGACAAGACCCTAATGTGATACTGATTTCTGGACTTAGCACTTTCGGACTTCACTAACACCCGCAGACGTGGCGAATGAGAGCCGTCGATCTCAGATCCAACGGACGACATTGAACCAGACCAAACACTCCTCACGCGCGCGGAACAGAGGGCCGACGTGGAGGCTCCAGGGTCGTTGATCTCTGGATCCAACGGCCGAAGACCAGCCACGTCGCTCCCGCAACGTTGTCGTCCGACAACGCGCCGGCTTTCGCCGCACAACGCCGCGACCAAAGGCACGGTGGCGCGAGTGAATGCCGTGAATGGGTGCGCACAGCATTGCGCACTCTCCGTACCACCCACACGGACGGTGGTGGACCAGAGCGGCGGCGCGACGACGAGGGGCGGCGCGGTAAAAGACGGCAACGACGATAAGCGACAAGGAGCTCCGCAGCAGTTCAACCAAGTGGTGCCCGAGCATCTAGGGGCTACCAGGGAGCTACCTGACTGACGCGGAGGTGCAGAGGCGGTCGGAGCAGCTCCAGTGACGAAGCTCCGCGACGGACCCGAGGAAGATGACGCGAGGAAGACGGCCTGGGCAAAATCAACCATGCCGCGTCATCACGATGGGTTCTAGAGAGCACAGAGAAACTCCCTGAGAAAGGAATTAGAAAAAGGAGCACTCACCGGCGCTGGAGACGAAGAAGGATGCTCGCGGCCGATTTGGGGGAAATCCAAAATCCCTGCGCTCCCGTTGAAGCAACCTGAAATGGAGTGGGGGTTAAGCACCACCGAGGTGAGAGGAAGGTGCAGGAGCAAGAAGGGAGCCAAAGAACCACCGAGCACCGCTCGGCGAGGAGCTCCAAGCTCGGCAATGGCGGAAATGGGCGCTGGGTGGTATGGGCTCGCTCGTGCTTAGTGAATGCAAGAGGAGCCGCGGGAGAGGAAAGGAAGCCGAAGGGGTGACCGGGAGCTTAAGTAGGCTCGAGAAGCAAGAAAGCACCGTTGTTCGCCTCGGGTCCCGCTGCCACGCGGTCGCCGTGAGCGACGGGAGCAGGTGAGACGACGACTAAACGGGGCGGTGGAGTGACGGGCATTTAATGCGCCTGCAGAGAGCCGTTGACGACGACGGAGGTGACAGGACACTGCGCACCCACGCTCGGCTCCGCCATGGCGCAGCGCCAGCGAGCGAGAGGAGGACGACGATGGCCACCGTCCGATTCGCATCCAACGACGCTGTGCGATCGAGTCAAACAACCACAAGACAATCGTCCACCGTTCGATGGACATCCAACGGTCGAGAAACAGAAGGCAACCGGAGTTGTCCGAATGCATACACGAACGCGAGCCGTCCGATTGAGATCCAATGGTCCAGAGCGCGCGCGCCCGATCGACCGCGCCGGTACAGTTAGTTGACTCGACCGGGTCGGTTGGCTCGAGCCCGAGTCTGACCCGCGCCCGAGGAACAAAGGCAAACCCATTAGAATTTGATTTTTGAGCTGAAACTTTGGGGATTTAATTGAGGCATCAAATCAACTTCAAAATTTATGAAATTTTAACTTGAGCTTCTGACCTTAGGTTAACCTTCCATAAAATTTCCAGAGATTTTTGTGCACTGGAATTTTCCCAAAAATTTCTGAAGGTTAAGACAGAGGTTTGACCAAGTTTGACTTGCCTCTAAAATATTTCAAATAATTTCCAAAAATTATGAAATAATTCAGAGGTGTTACTAAGCAACCCTAGAACCCAGAAAATCATTACCAAGGGTTTGACATAAGATTTCACCTAAGGTTTTGACTTGAGATAAATGAGGATTTTGATTTTGAATTTCCCAAAATTCCTTTACAAGAATTTCAGAAAAGTTTCAAGAGTAAAAGGATAAAGGAAAAGTTTTAATTTACCCTCATTTTATTACATTTGAAACACAAGCCAAAATGGGGATGTTACAAACCTTCCCCCCTTACAAAAATCTCGTCCCGAGATTTGGTTCACTCGGAAAAGAAAGAGGGTAGTCCGCACGAAGACGATCTTCTCGCTCCCAAGTAGCCTCATCCTCGGAATGGTTTGACCACTGAACTTTAAGGAACTTGATGGTCTTGTTCCTTGTTCTTCGCTCGCCTCCTCGAGTATGCGAACAGGTGCTCGCGATAGGTCAAATCCTCCCGAACATCGAGAGTTTCCAACGAGCTTCTCGCTTGGAACACTGAGGCACTTCTTTAGCCGGGACACATGGAAAACATCATGTACCCCGCAAGTGCAGCAGTAACTCCAACTTGTAGGCAACAGCTCCTTCTTCTCGATAACACGGTATGGACCGACATATCGAGGAGCTAACTTGCCCTTGACACCAAAACGCCGGTGCCCTTTAGAGGAGAAACCTTGAGATAAACGGTCATTGGGCTCAAAGCTCAACTCACGATGCGCGATCCGCATAGCTCTTTGCTGGATTGAGCTATGCGTGGCGATCACGAATGAGTGGACTTGACCCTCGGCCTCATTAATCAAGTCCGGCCAAAGAAAGGTCTTTCACCGGTCTCGCACAGCTTCAACGGGTCCTACACTTTCTCCCGTATAAGGCCTCAAATGGTGCCATGCCGAGACCGCCCGAAGCCGTTGTTATAAGAAAACTCAATGAATGGCAAGCACTTCTCCCAATGCTTCCCATAGAAAGGACACAAGCTCGCAAAGATGTCCTCCAAAACTTGGTTGACCTCTCGGTCCACCATCCGCTTGGGGGTGAAAAGTCGAAATAAAGAAAGGCGAGTTCCCATAGCCTCTTGCGGGCTATGCCAAAATCGAGACATGAACAGCGAACCACGATCTGACACAATTGTCTTTGGTACACCATGCAAACTCACGATGCGGGCTATGTAGAGATCCGCCAGAAGACCTACTCGAAGGTCGGTCTTTGACAGAAGAAAATGAGCCACCTTAGTCAATCGATCGATGACGACCCAGATGGCATCATTCTTCTTTGGAGACCGGGGTAGACCAGTGATAAAGTCCATCCCGACCGAATCCCACTTCCATTCCGGAATTGGTAAGGGTCAGAGCACCACCGACGCCGATGCTCGGCCTTGACACGACGGCACACGCCGCACTCGACAACGAACCTTGCGATCTCCCTCTTCATTCGGTCCACCAAAATCTCGCCGGAGATCATGATACATCTTCGTGGCCCCGGATGAATGGATAACGGAGAATCGTGGGCTTCGCGGAGGATCAAATCCCGCAACTCCATGTCCTTTGGAACCACGAGGCGCTGCCCGAACCTCACAACACCAAGCTCATCTACGAGAAGCACTTGGTGCTCCATTCTTGACATTTTCCTTGATGCGTTCACTCCAACATCCGATCGCGAGCGCACTGATCCGATCCACCAAGGTTGGTCAGACAACCAAGGCAAAGAAGGGAACCATGCTCAACCAAACCCAAGTTGAGACGCTGAACTCCTCCGTAAGAGGGGCCGATGCTCTGAAGCAACAATGCATTGCAATGCGCTTTGCGACTAAGCGCATCCGCAACGACATTGGCCTTGCCCGGATGGTAGTGAATACCCATGTCATAGTCCTTGATCAACTCCAACCATCTCCTTTGCCGGAGGTTCAGATCTGGTTGGGTGAACAAATACTTTAAGCTTTTGTGATCCGAGTACACTTCGCAACGATTACCGATTAGGTAATGTCGCCAAATCTTAAGTGCATGAATCACAGCGGCCAACTCCAAGTCATGGGTAGGATAGTTGAGTTCATGAGGTCTCAATTGCCTTGATGCATAGGCCACTACCTTGCCTTCTTGCATAAGGACACAACCGAGGCCCCGACGAGAAGCATCACAAAAGATATCGAAGCTTCGACGGACATCGGGGAGAACAAGAACGGAGCGTGGTCAATCGCTTCTAAGCGCTTGAAACTTTCTCGCAATCAGCGACCACGAGAACTTCTTGTCCTTCTTGAGCAACTCCGCCATCGGCCGCTATCTTGGAGAAGTTCTCGATAAAGCGACGGTAATATCCCGCTAAACCAAGAAAACTCCGCACTTCGGTGACCGGCGGGTTGATTCCAGAAAGCACGCCGCTGATCTTGCTAGGATCCACGCCACGCCTCCCGCCGAAAGAATATGGCCTAAGAAGGCTACTTCCTTCAACCGAACGCGCACTTGTCGAACTTCGATACGCCTTGTGCTCGCGGCTTGCCCAACACAAGCCTCGGATGCTCTGCGTGTTCCTCATCGCTCTTGGAGTAGATAAGGATATCATCGATGAAGACCACAACGAACCTATCCAAATACTCCATGAACACCGAATTCATGAGGTTCATGAACAAGGCCGAGCATTGGTTGTCGAATGACATAACGGTATACTCGCATGCAAGCCATAACGAGTAGAAAAAGCCGTCTTTGGAATATCCTCCGTCCGAATCCGAACTCGATGATATCCCACTCGCATCAATCTTGAGAAAACTCGAGCTCCAGCTAATTGATCGAAGAGGTCATCGATGCGGGCAAAGGGTATTTGTTCTTTACCGCTACTTCATTAAGTGGACGGTAATCAACGCACATGCGCAGCTGCTTTGTCCTTTTTCGACAAATATTGCCGAGCATCCCCAAGGAGATGAGCTAGGCGGATGAAACCCTTCTCTTGAAGCTCGCCAATCGCTTCTTCAACTCCACCAACTCGATTGGGTCCATTCGGTAGGCCTCTTCAAATCGGGCGCATGCAGGAACCAACTCAATGACAAACTCAAGGTCTCGAATCGTGGCATCCCCGAAGGTCGTCGGGAAGACATCAACGGTCACATACCACCGGGACTTCACTAATATCTAGAGTGGCTTCGCTCGAGCGCCAAGAGATGCAGATCCTGCAGCCTTCTGTAAAGCTAACACCTTCGCGGAAGGACTAGTGAGGTAGATGAGCCTCCTAGCGCAATCAATTTGTCCCATGTGCCGAGACAACCAATCCATGCCTAGGATTACATCTAAGCTCGCGATCGAAGGAGGATAAGGTTTACCAAGAATCCTACCCTCCTATCTCAACAGGACATCCCTACACTCGCACTCGACTCTCAACTCCGAACCGGGAGAGCGAATGAGCAGCGGGACCAACAATGGAGTAAAAGAAGACCTCCCACAAGCAAAGAAAAGACTCGAAACAAACGAATGAGATGCGCCTAAATCAAACAAAATCAGAAGGTGGAAAGAGTTAACCGAAAGGGTACCCAACACGACGCCGGGTGCCTCCTGTGCCTCCTCCGCGGAGATGAGGTTGACGCGCCACTACCCACGCCTTGGGTAGCGGGACAACCTTCTCGATCTCGGAAGAACCACCTCCCGCCCGCGCCCTCCATTAGGACGAGGGCCGCCCGATCTGTTAGGGCAACTATTGGCATAATGCCCTTCGTTGCATGAAAAGCAAGTGACCCGGCACCGGATTGCGGGGCCACCTGCGGGTTCGCAGCGCACGTGATTGGGGCACGGCTCGCGAGGGCGAGGAGCCGGTGCCGGCGGCCTCGGTGGTAGTGAAGCCACGTAACGGGCCTCGGGTAGGCCCGACACGGGACGGAGAGGCCGCCTGTGCGCATCGCCGGGCCTCCCACTTGCGCTATGACTCGCCAGCGCCTTCGCCTTGTGCTCAAGAACAATGGCCTTGTCCACCAAGGCCCGAAGTCAACAAAGTCCACAATGGAGAGCCCGTCTTGCGCTCCTCGCACAAACCCTCCATGAACTTCTCCCGCTGGCCTCATCGGTGGCCACCTCGGATGGAGCATAACGAGCCAAGTGGTTGAACTCGCATGTACTCCATCACCGACTTACGCCCTTGCTTGAGCGCGAAACTCCTTCTTCTTCGACTTCATCAAGCGGCGGGGATGTGAGCTCGACGAACGCCGTCCGAACTCATCCCAAGAGACAGCAGTGGCGGCGGGCTGCATGGCCAAGAAGTTCTCCCACCAGAGAGTGCTGCCCCAAGCCGATGGGAGGCAAAGAGTGCCCGTCCCGGTCCAGCATCGAGCAACGCCGAAGCTTACGCTCAACTCGACGGAGCTACCATTCGCGCCCAATGGGTCCTCGGACTGGAGAACGTGGGGGCTGAGTGCGAAGAAACTCGCCAAACCCCACGAGATCGATGTCCGCCCGCTGCCCGGATCCCGAGGCACCGGCAAGGGCGGAGGTGTTGCGCGCAATAACATCCAGCAGACCTCTTGTCCTCCGAACGGTTGCGCTCGATCCAAGAAGGACTCACCATGGTTGGAGGAGGCGGAGCTCCTCATCCAAACCAAAGTCACGACCACGGCCGCTACGAGTACCTCCAGCCATCCTGATTCCAGAAATTTAGGTTAGAAACCAAAGCACTAATACTAGAAGTTGACGAACACGAAAAGCTAACGATTAGGGGAATGAGATACCACCCTAACCGAAAGCCAAAAACAGCAAGTAAACAAACTTTAAATGCTTCCAAAGAAGCTCCAAAACAGCAAAGAAACTCCAAACCAAGCTCAACTTCTCAATGTCATTAACCCGTATTGAAAGAACGAGCAATGGTTTGAGAAGATAAAAATTTCAGCACACTACAACAAGTCTAACACTACTCGAGAGCAAGGTTAAATCAACGAAATAGGTGTTAGATACTTAGCTAACTAGTATCACATCTTACCCTTTTGTTCCCACAAGTTTTAATTGATTAACCTCTCATTTTCTACCCTATTTAGAACCTTTGAGCCTGCTGTCCGGAAATTGAATGCTCGCTGTCCAGATTTCGCATCCAAGCCTCCTAGCCGAAATCTTCAACTTCGGAAGCTTCAAAACCTTGTAGAGGGCAGCTAACACTTCAATTTGCCAAACTCATTGGTCCCAAAACCCAATTAATCGATAATGACTATCTTTTGAGAGAAGGAAAGGAGAACAACTTTTAAACCCAAATTAGAGCAAGATGAGATAGAAAGCTAAGATAGGCAAGGAATAAAATCCGAGAACTTACTTAAGCTTTCATAAATCATTTGATACTTTGAAATTAAGTTTTCCAAAATATCCTAAGGACGACCAAGCTTGGGTTACTACGGTCGGAATGGCTCTGATACCAACTTTGTGAGGACCCCGGTTTATTCGGCTTGTACTGTTTAACCATCCACTTGGTCCTAACAGTACAAATCAAATAAACCAAGCCTCGAGATATGTATACTTCCTGCACTGCAGTATACACACCCGCTACAAAATCATGCATCAATTCCATTCATACACATAGAGCCAAGCAAAAGCAACAACTGAAAGACATAGATAATATAAAGAGAGAGCTATTACAAAAGAGAGGCCGACCGGCCAAAAGTCATACAAATAAGTAAATACACAGCTGAAGCAAAATGGTCATAAGATGGCAATAAACAAAAGCCAATCGGTGTGCCTTTACCCACAAGGCAACCAACCGACCGCCAAGCTAATCGCCCTGCACGGCGCCGCAACACAACTCACAAAAGTGAGGCCCTTGGGGCTCACCTTCTTCCTCTGCAACAATTAATATTAAGCAAAGCGATGAGTACAAAACTTGTTTTTGTACTCGCAAGACTCGACGTGTGAGATAACAGTAACTATAATTAACTACATGCAAGCTTTATTTAAGTGGTTGAGGCTCGACTTATTTTCAAATAAAGCAAGTTTTCATTTGCAATAAGGTAATAGATTCAAGCAAGTTTGCAATTAACTTTATTGTTCAAATAAAGAGAGACAATAATAGCAATAGATAGAGAACAACACCAACCTAGAAGTGACTAACCCATAGTCACCACAACAATAGCATGAAGTACCCTTCATACCACCCATGTCAAGTTTAAGTTTTAAAAGGTTGTAGTCTAGTTCTTGCACGACTTACCAAGCATGTCCATAACCTAGACGAGGCTATTCGAATAGTTTTAAACCCTGCAGGGGTGTACCAATGTACCCACACGATAGACCGCCTTTCCACCAGCCACGGTTAGCACACTTCCTTTGGTATGCAGGCATGGCTAAGTCTAACAAGACGCTTTCTAATGGACGATGCTAATTAAGAGCCGCAACCCACGGAGAAAGACACATTAGACACCCTAACCGGTCCGCTAATGCTCCTCCAAACACCACACACAAGAACACACCCACCAACCAGCTCATAATTAACACCTCCCAAAGTACTTAGTCGAGAGAGGTTCCATATCCCCCTCGTGTGGTTAGCACGCAATAAGCGCTTGGCTTAGTGACACAAGTAACTCGGTCCTTGGGGACTTAGGCACCATTCCAACACACCCAACAGATCACACCAACATACCATTGTGCCCAAGTCAAGATATAATTTTTGTTTTCAGTTTTTGATTTGCAAAATGGTAAAACACAAGGGTTGGACATAATGGAATAATATAAGTAGTTGTGTGATCAAGATCACCGACTAAGTCGATGATCGCCCAATACTACCGATAACTAGGCATGGCTAAGCAATATTCATTCGTAATCTACTAGGTGATAAGAGTTCATCCATCGAACTCTAACCACAGCAAATAACCTAGGCTCAGGTAGTAGAGGATAACCATTTACCTACAGATTATGCAACTAGAGGTCTAACTAATCAATTTAACAACAAAATAGCAATGCATACATAGAAGTTAAACAAAATATTAGACTTTAAAAGTAATGGGATCAATGGGAAATGATCAAACTGCTTGCCTGTTTGTTGTGGCTCAAATTGTTGCGGAGGGTCGTTCTCGGGGTTACCGCAAATATCGAATCCTAAGCGAAAGAGCGAAAACAACCAATAAGACGAGCAACGCTTAAATGAAAGAGCAAGCAAAAATTATCCAAATGCGATTTAAAATTATACACAAGGTATAATAGGAATATACCTAGACATAGGAACTGGAAAACCTAATTTGGATTTGTGGTGCAAAAGATATTCTCTAAAAACCTATTTTCTACCATAATTAGCACTGTAGCAAAACATTTTCTAGAAAGATTTCGAAGCTGAAATTTTTATGGTGGCTTCCTACTGGTATAGTGATAACCCACATAAAATTTCAGGTCATTTGGAGTTATGATGAAAGAGTTATGATTTGTCTAAATTGTTTAGGGTATTAAACTAAAATATGATCCTTATGATTTCTAAAAACAGTAAAATTTGTGAAACCAATTTTCCTAGCAAATACACTATCAGGGGAAGTTAATCCAATTGGATTCATACAAAAATGATCTATAGATTAAAAGTTATGCATTTTCCAAGTTTGCTAAAAGTTCTGAAAAATAGTATTATGTTCACTTATTTACTATTTTTGAAAATGGTTCTCCAGGTTTGATTATGGTCTACAATTATTTTTATATTTAAGCTCAAGTTGTAAGGAAGCTAACAAAATTGGAATCATCTAATTTGGAGCTAAGATGACAAAGATATGAAAATGACAAGACCCTAATGTGATACTGATTTCTGGACTTAGCACTTTCGGGACTTCACTAACACCCAGAGACGTGGGCGAATGAGAGCCGTCGATCTCAGATCCAACGGACGACATTGAACCAGACCAAACACTCCTCACGCACGCGGAACAGAGGGCCGACGTGGAGGCTCCAGGGTCGTTGATCTCTGGATCCAACGGCCGAAGACCAGCCACGTCGCTCCCGCAACGTTGTCGTCCGACAACGCGGCCGAAGGCTTCGCCGGCACAACGCCGGCGACCAAAGGCACGGTGGCGCGAGTGAATGCCAGGAATGGGTGCGCAATAGCATTGCGCACCCTCTGGTACCACCCACACGGACGGTGGTGGACCAGAGCGGCGGCGCGACGACGAGGGGCGGCGCGGTAAAAGACGGCAACGACGATAAGCGACAAGGAGCTCCGCAGCAGTTCAACCAAGTGGTGCCCGAGCATCTAGGGGCTACCAGGGAGCTACCTGACTGACGCGGAGGTGCGAGGCGGTCGGGCAGCTCGATGACGAAGCTCCGCGACGGACCCGAGGAAGATGACGCGAGGAAGACGGCCTGGGCAAAATCAACCATGCCGCGTCATCACGATGGGTTCTAGAGAGCACAGAGAAACTCCCTGAGAAAGGAATTAGAAAAAGGAGCACTCACCGTGGCCGAGACGAAGAAGGATGCTCGCGCCGATTTGGGGAAATCCAAAATCCTGCGCTCCCGTTGAAGCAACTGAAATGGAGTGGGGTTAAGCACCACCGAGGTGAGAGGAAGGTGCAGAGCAAGAAGGGAGCCAAAGAACCACCGGGAGCACCGTCGGCGGCAGGAGCTCCAAGCTCGGCAATGGCGGAAATGGGCGCTGGGTGGTATGGGCTCGCTCGTGCTTAGTGAATGCAAGAGGAGCTGCGGGAGAGGAAAGGAAGCCGAAGGGGTGACCGGGAGCTTAAGTAGGCACGAGAAGCAAGAAAGCACCGTTGTTCGCCTCGGGTTCCCGCTGCGCTGCGGTCGCCGTGAGCGACGGAGCGAGTGAGACGACGACTAAACGGGCGGTGGAGTGACGGGCATTTAATGCGCTCGCAGAGCCGTTGACGACGACGGAGGTGACAGACACTGCGCACCCACGCCGCTCGCCATGGCGCAGCGCGCGAGTGAGAGGAGGACGACGATGGCTACCGTCCGATTCACATCCAACGACGCTGTGGCGATCGAGTCAAACACCGCGCTGTCGCCCACCGCTCGATGGACATCCAACGGCCGAGAAATGTAAGGCAACCGGAGTTGTCCGAATGCATACACGAACGCGAGCCGTCCGATTGAGATCCAATGGTCCAGAGCGCGCGCGATCGATCCGCGCCGGTGCAGTTAGTTGACTCGACCGGTCGGTTGGCTCGAGCCCGAGTCCGACCGCGCCGAGGAACAATGCAAACCCATTAGAATTTGATTTTTGAGCTGAAACTTTTGGGGATTTAATTGAGGCATCAAATCAACTTCAAAATTTATGAAATTTTAACTTGAGCTTCCTGACCTTAGGGTTAACCTTCCATAAAATTTCCAGAGATTTTTGTGCACTGGAATTTTCCCAAAAATTTCCAGAAGGTTAAGACAGAGGTTTGACCAAGGTTTGACTTGCCTCTAAAATATTTCAAATAATTTCCAAAAATTATGAAATAATTCAGAGGTGTTACCAAGCAACCCTAGAACCCAGGAAAAATCATTACCAAGGGTTTGACATAAGATTTCACCCAGAAGGTTTTGACTTGAGATAAATGAGGATTTTGATTTTGAATTTCCCAAAATTCCTTTACAAGAATTTCAGAAAAGTTTCAAGAGTAAAAGGATAAAGGAAAAGTTTTAATTTACCCTCATTTTATTACATTTGAAACACAAGCCAAAATGGGGATGTTACAAAGTCCATGCCAATTTCTTCCCATTTCCATTCAGGGATCTGCAAGGGTTGCAGGAGTTCAACAGGTCTCTGATGCTCGGCTTTAATTCGCTGGCAAACATCACACTATGCTGTGTATTCAGCAATTTCTCCCTTCATACTAGGCCACCAATACAATTCCTTAAGATCTTGATACATTTTAGCGCTTCCGGGGTGAACGGAATACAAAGTTTCATGAGCTTCCTTGAGTATCAACTGCTTAAGTTACTTTTGGTCCGGTACACAGAAACCCTTATCGAACCAAATGGTTCTTTGTTCATCTTCTAAAAATCTTAGGGATTTACCCTTCTTCATGTTACTCTTGATCTCCTTAATATCTGCATCTTCGATCTGGGCTTCCCTGATCTGACTTGGTAGAGTTGGTTGCACTTCTAGAGTAGCTAAGTAACCTTCTTCAACCAATCCAAGCTTGAGCTTCTGAAATTCTTCATGTAGTGCTGGCTGGCTTTCCTTGATCATTAGAGTATTGTAATAGACTTTTCTACTTAAAGCATCTGCTACAACATTAGTTTTGCCTGGATGGTAATGGATTCCGATGTTGTAATCCTTGATCAATTCCAACCATCTTCTTTGCCTCATATTTAGATAAGATTGAGTGAAAATGTACTTCAAGCTCTTATGGTCAGTGTAGACTTCACAGTGATTACCGATGAGGTAATGATGCCATATCTTCAAAGCATGTACTACTGCAGCCAATTCAGGTCATGGGTGGGGTAATTTACTTCATGAGGCCTCAGCTGACGTGAAGCATATGCTACTACCTTCCTTTCTTGCATCAGGACACAACCGAGACCTTGTCGCGATGCATCACAGTAAATCTCAAAATCTTTTCGGACATCTGGCAAAATCAATACTGGAGCGGTGGTCAAGCGCTTCTTCAATTCTTGAAAACTCTGCTCACATTCTGGCGTCCAAGCAAATTTCTTTTCCTTCTTCAGTAACTGAGCGAGGGGTCTTGCTATTCTAGAGAAACCTTCAATAAACCGGCGATAGTATCCTGCCATACCAAGGAAACTTCTGATCTGAGGTACTGTCTTGGGTGACTCCCAATTGAGCATATCCTTGACTTTACTGGGGTTGACGACGGCGCCTTTTGCAGACATGACGTGTCCGAGGAAGGTAATTTCCTTCATCCAAAACTAACACTTGTTGAATTTGGCATAGAGTTGATGATCTCTAAGCCTAGTCAGAATCAAGCGAAGATGTTCTTCTTGCTCTTCTTTACTCTTGGAATATACTAGAATGTCGTCAATGAAGACAATGATGAACTTATCCAAATACTCCACGAATACTTTATTCATTACGTTCATAAAGTAAGCAGGGGCATTGATCAATCCAAAATACATGACCGTGAACTCATATACTCCATATCGGGTTGAGAAAGTTGTCTTGGGAATATCCTCTTGGCGAATCTTCAATTGATGACATCCCGACCTTAAATCTGTCTTAGAGAATACTCCGGCTCCCTTCAATTGGTCAAACAAACCATTGATACTGAGCAGGGGGTACTTGTTCTTAAAGGTGATTTCATTGAGTGAGCGGTAATCCACGCATATCCTTTGGGTACCATCCTTCTTTGCAACAAAGATAACTGAGGCACCCCAAGGTGAGGAACTTGGTCGGATAAAACCTTTACCTTGCATCTCCTCAATTTGCTTCTTTAGTTCGACTAAGTCGTCAATAGGCAAACGGTAGGGTCGCTTGAAAATTGGTGCAGTTCTTGGAACTAGGTTGATGATGAACTCCAGGTCCCTGTCTGGTGGCATTCCAGGTAATTCATCAAGAAAGACATCTAGAAATCCAAAGATAGGGTCTTGACACTTAGACTAAGGCTTCATCATGCTTCTTCATAGGGGCTTCAATTTTTACTTTAGTCCCATCTGGATTGACCAAGGTGATGCTTCTACCACCACAATCCAAAACTGCTTGGTGATCGGTGAGCCAATCCATACCCAAAATCACATCTAAGGATTTGGCGTCAATGATTATCAGGTTGGCTAGAAATTCTACACCTTCTATGATAATTTTAACTTGTGGGCAACCTTGGTTCGTGCTTAACTTCGAACTGGGGGATTGAACCAACAAGGCAGTCTTAAGATTTGAGACCTTTAACTGATGCTTTGCAACAAAAATCCGCGAAACAAATGAATGCGAAGCTCCAGAATCAAACAAAATAGTAGTAGGTACTGAATTTACTAGGAACTTACCGAGCACGACGTCTGGGCTGTCTGAGATTCCTCCACTGTGATGTGGTTCACACGGCCTCTCCCATAAGGCTGATGGGTCTTAGCTAGTGCAGCTGGAGTCTGAGGTGCTCCACGTCCAGCTCCGGGTATGGGGGTTCTGGCTGGAGTAGCTCCCAAGTTGAATCTGACAGGCGAAGGGCCTTGCTTCTGCGAGCAGTTACTAGCATAGTGCCCCAATTGCTGGCAGTTGTAGCAGGTGATCCCTACGGTAGGATTGACGTTTTTGGGTTGTTGGTTATTGGTGTTGTTGTTGCTGAGACTACGAAATCCTAGAGGGGTCGGGCGGGGTACTGTTCCTGGGGACTTGAATGTGATAGGAGGAGCAAAACGGGCAGGATGTTGCACATTCATCTTGGCTCTCTGTGAATGGCCTTGATGAGCACCATATTGCATCACCTTCCTCTTATGAGACTCTGCCAGCTTACGGCGAGACTCTTCTATGAGCATGGTCTTGTTCACTAGATGCTGGAAATCTGCATAGTCGTTGCCGATGACTTGAACCTTCAAGCTAGTGTTGAGTACTCGCTTAAAGCACTTCTGACGTGCATCATCGGTGGCGACGTTCTCTTGAGCATATCGCGAGAGTTGAGTGAACTTATTGAGGTATTCACTCACGGACATGTTTCCTTGTTTTAGCTCGTGAAACTCATTCTTCTTCATTTCCACCTTTCCATCAGGGATATGGGAGTGGAGGAAAGCTTCAGAAAACTCAACCCAACTGATGTTTTGGTGGTTCTCATGGGCGGCCCAGTAGTTCTCCCACCATTCTGCGATGGTACCTTCAAGTTCGTGTACAACATACAGAACTTTCTCACGGTCGTCACATCGGGTAATGGCAAGCTTCTTTTCAGTTGAGCGCAGCCAGTCATCTGCTTCTAATGGCTCGGAGGAGCTAGAGAATGTAGGTGGATGAATCCTCATGAATTCTGCCAGCCTGGATTGAGGGAAAGCTGGTGGTTGTGGCGGTGGCATGGCAGCGGCTTGGTTGTTCTAGTTCATCATTGTGAGAAGGGAAGCAGCGGTCTGGTTCTGTTGAGTCATCATCTGGTTCATATTCTGCATCATTGTACTCATAGCTGAGTCTAGGCTGCCATGAACTGACCCAAACCCTGATCTGCTGTGGCTGTTGGAGGAGGAGGTGGTGGTGGCGTCTTGAACTCCACAGGGTCAACTGGACTTGTAGTGTTGCGTGTCTGAACCATTTGCACAAATCTTTCCAGGTTTAATAGATGAGAGGAAGAAAGAACGATAGACGAGAGGGAAAAGCACAAAAGACGAGAGAGACAGGGGAGAAAGACGGAACAACCTAATTGGGGAAAGTTGATTAAACCCAATGAACGAATAGCCAGATGCTACCAACAAGCAATAAAACTCGAGCCTAAAGGCCCTGTGTGGACACCATGAGAATATGCTCATGATCCTAGGTGATGTTACAATTGGCAATTTGGTTGAAGGTTTGTTGGAATTCTTGTTTTTCAGATTGTTTCAGCAAGTGTTAGGATAATCGGTCATTCCGACGTGTAAGTCGTAGTACGACCTCTGTGCGGTTGTACCGGCTTTGAAAGGGCGGTAGTACTGCAGTGCGGTAATACCGAAAGTTGCTTGGCGGTTGCAAAATTTCAGAGAGCGTGTTTTTGGGGATTTTGGAAATTCTCCGAGAGCGGTACAACCGCAATGCTGAGAGCGGTACTACCGTGATGCGGTAGTACCAGGAATGACTTGGCGGTAGTACCGCATTTGCACTGATTTTTGATTCTTTCAGAGAATTGATTATGGGATAGTTCATATCCATGTTTGTCTTTGCATATGAGTTGCATATTGTATGTTTTGAGCTAACGTGGGTCAACTTGTGAAGAACTTGTTCCCAGAGACGATTTCTCTGTCTATTGCTGTGTAGGTGTCTTGAAGGTCAATGACGGTGAACGGCGAGAGGATCAGGACTAAGCTTGGAGAGCTGAGGTCCAGAACGATTATGGATGTCGGGTGAGGTCAAGTGGCTCAAGCGTGGCGCGGAATGGACAAGGAAGACCGAACGGGCAGTTCGGTGCGACGGGTTGATCAAGCAGCACGGGGTCGGTGCAAGTGCCTTGGTGGTTCCGATGGGATCCGGACGGGAGAGACTTGCCGACATGATGAGAGCCGTTTGATCAACCTACACGTGGCGAAGCAGGCGATTGCTTCGACTGGATTGGACTCGGTCTTCGGAGAAGGATCGAGAAGGGGTATTTTGGTAATTTCACCAAATACCGGCTTTGTGACGTTTGGCTAAACCACGGCGCGGGACGGCGCAAGGTGAAGTGGTTTAGGTCATGAGATGATGGTTTCGACGCTTTAAAATGCGTGCGTAAGTGTCCCGTTTGTGTTGGGCCTTAACGGGAGCCCATTAGAGAAACTCTTCTAGAAGCTAGGCCTCTAGTATAAATAGGAGGGTGTGCTGGACAGCCACAAAAAAAAAAGCACTTCGTTGAGAAAAACCCTAGTTTGTTTAGGGCTTAGGAGAGAAGGAAAGAGAGGTTAGGGTTCTAGGGATTGATTGATCGTGTGCTCATGTATTGAGCTCTTGTCCTCCTTGAGGGAGTGACTGTAACCAACAACAATCACGAATCAATCCATGGATTATTTCCCAAAGATGTGTCTTTTTGTGTTCTTCCTTCTTGTTTTATGGTTTTGAGTCCATCTTTGATCTTTTGGTTTTTGATTGATTTTTGCCCTCTTCTACCTTGCTGTGATGTGTAGGAATACATCTATGATCACCTAGATCATCCATTTCCCATTAGCAAGTGTTGGATCGAGTTTTTCGTTTTTGCTCGGTTTTAAACCTTCCTTCGATAAAACTGAAAAAGATCAAAACTTTGACGTGGATCTTCTCGATCGTCACATGGAATAGGTTCCTGACATCCTTAGGAAGATATGTTTCAAATTTGGTGGTGTTTGGATGTGTAAATCAAAAGTTACGTCGATTTTTCATTTCGTTTTCAGGTTGTTTACTATTCATTCGCATGTTTTTACTGTTCATACGACCGGAGTGCGGCACAACTGGCACTGTTCACCTGGTACGACCGACACTGTTCATCAGGCTATTTTTTGTGTTTTTGGTCGTTTCTTTTGGGGGTTTGAAGGGGATTCAGTTCAAGTCTTCCGCTATGCTTATATATATTGATCTTCATAGTTCCTATAGTTATTGGAGTCAATATTATGTTTGAATCCGATCTTAAAGTAAAAAAAATTGATTGAGCTCCTATTCACCCCCTCTAGTCGCCTTTTCGGTCCTACAAGTGGTATGAGAGCCCAGTTAGCTCTTCTCATAGATCTTAACCGGTCTTTGGAGCCATGGCGACTCACAAGTATTCAACCAAACCACATATCTTTGATGGATCTGATTTTGCTTACTAGAAGGCTCGTATGCAAGCCTACATCGAGGCTCAAGGGCACGCTATTTGGCTTAAGGTCAAAAATCCATATGTTGTGCCAGCCAATGACGATGTAATCACTCCAGATGTTGAGGCTAATAGCAAGACTCGAAACTTTCTGATTCAAAGGCTTAGTCGATCTGAGTTTGAGCGTGTGGCTCATTTGAGGTCTACTCACGAGATCTGGAAGACCCTTTGTGACTATCACGAGGGTTCTACTGCGATCAAGGAAGTGAGACAGAACCAACTCAAGAAAGAATACTCAAAGATCGAGCAAAGGCCTGGTGAATCTTTAGATGAGCTGTGTGAGAAGTTCTCCAAGATTATTTCTAATCTTCACGCTGTGGATCTTGTTTTTACTGAGTCTGAGAATGCTCGCTAGCTCTTGGGTGCTCTTGATGTAAGAGTCTGGGGGATGAAGATCACTTCCATAAATGACAACACTGTTATGACTGAGCTTACCATGGATAAGCTCTACTCGAGGTTGAAGACGCATGAGATTGACTTTATCTCGCGTCTCCCCAAGACAGAGTCGATGGCTTTAGTGGTTAACCCATCCAAGGGTAGCTCTTTCGATTCTTTGGACTCTAGCTCATCTGGTCTTTCTTTGTCCGTTTTGCATTCTTTGAGCGATGAGCAACTAGAGAAGATACCTGAAGATGATTTAGCTCTCCTAACCACAAAATTCTCGAGAGTCTACAACAAGGTAAGGAACAGAAGGAGAGGTGGCCATGTCACATGCTTTTAGTGTGGTGAGCCAAACCACATTCTCTCTAAGTGCCCCAAGCTAAAGAGCAAGGAGGATAAGAAATCTTGGAGGCGTCCTCAAGCTAAGGACACAAAAGCCAAGAAGCCAAATTATCACAAGTTCGTCAGCCAGGTCCTTACCGCTCTTGAGAATGTTGATATGAGCGATGTGGACTCGGAGACAGAGGACGACGACGATGACTCTCATGGCAAGAAGAAGACCCAGGACTTCACCGGCATGTGCTTCATGGCCCGGGACAACCACGACGTCAACTCCTCCAACGACGACGACCTTTTCAACGATCCCGACGAGGTACGCCCCTCTTTGAGTGAGATGAAATGAGCTTTGGTGGTTTCTGAATGAAAGATGAAGAAGTAAGCTAAAGAGATTAAGAAACAGGACACCATGATTGATAACTTGAACCTAGAAGTTTTTAGGCTCAAATCCATTAATTCTGTTGATGACTCTGATTCTTTGATGAACCCGAAGGTCCGATTGTTGGCCCGATCTTTCGATGAGAACGACAAGTTCGGTAGGTGTCGCTCAACTCTCACGATCCTGGCTACGAACACGCAAAGCTCGAAACCACGCAATCGCTGAACTGCTCGACAAGTCGTTATCAACCGTGCATGAATACCCAGTTGACCTCACCACGAAGGTCGATTCCTGCATACACCGAAGAAGCACGCAAGAACAAGATCAAGCAATCTGAAATTGCAAATAGGAATTGAAATATTTGAATTGAGTTGGGATTCTGAATAAGGATCTTAATTGGGTGGTCTAGCCGACACACGCAAAAGATTCAAGTTGCAACGAAGGCAAACTAAAGATAAATAAAATCCAAGAAAACTAGAGGGGGTGCGGCCTCCTTAAATAGGGGATGAGGAGCCACACATCTAATAGAACTAAGGGGATGGGACTAATTCCATAGATTACTATTCACATGAACAGTAACTGCACCCCCAGGTGGCCCGCCGGCAGATGGGCCAAATTCAGTATGATTACAAGGCCCAGATTGTCCCAAACAAGTGATATGACATCTTCTTTTGATGATTGCGATCAGTCCAGAAAGAATTTGAAGATGAGGCCGGATCCGTTGAAAAGAGGACAAAATAAGTTTTCAATCAAGTACTTGTGGGTCTCCAACGGACTCCGTATGTGAAAGTTATGCCTATTTTAAGTTGGTATTGTCATGCTGATTCCGGAGGCCTGGACTTGTTGTAGTAGTTGCGGTACCCCCCTTGCCTTCATTCCTGAGTAGAATAACATCACTAGACTTAGGTAGCAATCCATCCTCAATGGAAAAATTATAAACTCCTAGAAACGAAGTGACCTGATAATTCAGTTGGCGAGCACGTGCTTTAGTAATTGATCCTTGCATATCAAGTTGAAGAGTAGAAGCAGTAGGGATGGTTGTATCTGTGGAAGGGATGTCCTCATCATCCTCCCCTTCTTGAATTGGAGTCGTCCTCGACTCAAGATCATCTTCTTCTCCCAAGTAGGGTGTCAAATCTGCAATGTTGAATGTGGGACTAACCCCAAAATCTGCAGGCAGATTAAGCTTTTATGCATTATCATTAATCTTTTCTAACACTTTAAATGGACCATCAACTCTAGGCATCAATTTTAATTTTCGCAAGTCAGGGAACCTATCTTTGCGCAAATGCAACCAAACAAGATCTCCAGGTTCGAATGTTATGTCTTTTCTACCCTGACTACCCGTAAGTTTATTTTGTGCGTTCATTCGCTCTATATTCTCTTTAGTTGTCTCATGTATCTTCAGAATCAGTTTAGCACGTTGTGTAGCATCAATGTTTACCTTTTCCGAAGATGGTAGAGGTAATAAATCAATAGGAGCGCGAGGAATAAAGCCATATACTACCTGAAAAGGGCACATCTTTGTGGTTGAATGCTGCGAACGGTTGTAAGCAAACTCCACATGAGCATTCTTCCCACATCTTCAAGTTCTTCTTCAAAACAGCCCTCAACATAGTGGACAATGTCCTGTTGACAACTTCAGTTTATCCATCTGTTTGGGGATGGCAGGTAGTAGAAAACAACAACTTTGTTCCCAATTTAGCCCATAGTGTCCTCCAAAAGTGACTCAGAAACTTCGTATCACGATCATATACAATTGTATTGGGCACTCCATGTAGTCGAACAATTTCTTTGAAAAATAACTGAGCAACATGTGTAGCATCATCGCTCTTATGACAAGGTATGAAATGCGCCATCTTTGAAAACCTATCCACAACAACAAAAATATTGTCCCTCCCCCTCTTTGTTCTAGGCTGTCCTAAGACAAAATCTATAGAAATATCTTCCCAAGGTACGCTAGGAACAGGAAGGGGCATATATAAACCATGTGGATTAAGACGTGACTTAGCTTTGTGGCATGTAATGCAGCGAGACACATGGCGCTCAACGTCGCGCCTCAACTTAGGCCAATAGAAGTGATCGGTTAAAACATCCTCCGTCTTCTTGACACCAAAATGTCCCATGAGTCCTCCTCCATGCGCCTCCTGTAACAACAAAAGACGAACGGAGCTACCTGGAATGCATAGCTTGTTAGCACGGAACACAAATCCATCATTCACAACAAATTTGTTCCAGCCTTTACCTTCTTTACAATTCTGAAATATATCTTTAAATTCAGCATCATGCACATATTGCATTTTAATTGTCTCTAAACCAAAGATTCGGAAATCAAGTTGAGATAACATAGTATAACGACGAGATAAAGCATCAGCAATAACATTATCCTTCCCTTTCTTGTGCTTAATGACATATGGAAACGATTCAATGAATTCAACCCATTTAGCATGTCTACGGTTCAGATTTGATTGACTACGAATGTGCTTTAACGATTCATGATCAGAATGTATTACAAATTCTTTGGACCATAAATAATGTTGCCATGTCTCTAATGTCCGAACTAAAGCATATAATTCTTTATCATAAGTAGAATAATTCAGACTAGGCCCACTCAATTTCTCGCTGAAATACGCAACAGGTTTACCTTCTTGAATAAGCACACCTCCAAGTCCAATTCCACTAGCATCACATTTAAGCTCAAAAGTCTTACCAAAATCAGGAAGTTGGAGAAGTGTTGCATGTGTCAGCTTATCTTTCAGAATCTGAAATGATTGTTCTTGTGTAGGGCCCCCATATAAAAGGAACGCCTTTCTTTGTAAGCTCATTCATCGGTGCGGCAATGGTGCTGAAATCTTTGACAAAGCGCCGATAAAATCCAGCAAGTCCGAGAAAACTCCGCACTTGTGTGACCGTGTTAGGAGTCGGCCAACTCAGATGCGGCCGATCTTGGCCGATCAACCTCAATACCCTGTGGAGTAACAACATAGCCAAGAAACGATACTCGATCGGTGCAAAAGGTGCACTTCTCAAGGTTACCAAATAAACGTGCATCACGTAGAGCATTAAAAACAGCACGCAAATGTTCAAGATGTTTCTCTAATGTTTTGCTATAGATCAATATGTCATCAAAATATACCACCACAAATTTGCCAATGAAAACACGCAAAACTTCATTCATTAATCTCATGAAAGTACTAGGTGCATTAGTTAACCCAAACAGCATCACTAACCACTCATATAATCCAAACTTAGTTTTGAATGCGGTTTTCCATTCATCGCCTAACTGCATGCGAATTTGGTGATATCCACTACGCAAATCAACTTTAGAGAATACAGTAGAGCCACTTAATTCATCAAGCATGTCATCTAGCCTAGGAATTGGATGACGATATCGAATAGTAATATTATTGATAGCTCTACAGTCAACACACATACGCCATGATCCATCTTTCTTAGGTACCAAAATCACAGGGACAACACAAGGACTAAGGCTTTCGCGTACGTACCCTTTGTCAAGCAAGTCTTGCACTTGACGCTGAATTTCCTTAGTCTCTTCGGGATTGGTTCTATATGGCGCACGGTTGGGAAGCGAGGCTCCTGGAAGTAAATCAATTTGATGCTCAATCCCCCGAATTGGAGGCAGCCCCGGGGGTATGTCACTTGGAAACACATCAGCAAACTCCTGCAAAACGTGAGCAACAGTAGGAGGCAAAGAAGGAGGCATATCCTCAAAAGAAAACAAGGCTTCTTTGCACACTAAAACATAGCAATCAGATTTGCTATCTTCCATCTCACAAATATCAGACTTTGTAGCAAGTAAAACAGAACCTTTTAATTTAATTTCACCTTGCCTAGCACTAGGTTCTTTCTTCTTCGGGTGCACCAGTTCTTTAGCTACAATCTGATTTTCACTTTTGCTACTCTCCTTTTCTCTATTAGCTCTCTCTATTTCATCCTTTAGAATAGCGTCAGGAGACATGGGCAGCAACGTGATTTTCTTTTCTTTAAACATGAGAGTATACGTATTAGTTCTACCATGATGCACCGTATCTCTATCATATTGCCAAGGTCTACCTAACAACAAAGAACATGCTTGCATAGGTACTACATCGCAATCAACATAATCATGATAGGAACCAATAGAAAAGTGTACTCTCACAATGCGGGTTACCTTCAACTTACCACAATTGTTGAACCATTGAATGTAATATGGACGAGGGTGCTGTTCTGTGGTCAATGCAAGCTTCTCAACCATGTCCATACTCGTCAAATTATTGCAACTTCCTCCATCAATTATCACACGACATGAACGCTCTTTGATGACAAGCTTTGTTTGGAACAGATTGTGGCGTTGATTCTATTCAGCACGCTCCATTTGTGCACTAAGTACACGTTTCACTATTATGCTTAAATACTTATCATAAATTTCAGCACCATATTGTTCCTCTTCTCGCTCAGATTCTTGGTCATCACCTGCGGTGTCAGTTGCAAGCATAGCATATTCTTCCTCAATGTCAATTGCTAAAATGTACTCACCGGTATCCGTTATCAAGAGAGCTCGCTTGCTTGGGCAATCCCGCATCATGTGTCCATAGCCCTTGCAGCGATGACATTGTGTATCTCGTGCTCTACCTATTGATGCAACCGAAGATGAACTTTGTACAGGGGCTTGTCTCATGCTCTTACTCAATTCCGGTGCGCGTGATGGTGTAGTGGAAGTAGGTGGGCGCCGACTGTCGGAGGAGTTTGCATGTGAGGACCCCAGTTTATTTAGCTTGTAATGCTTAACCAACCATTTGGTCCTAGCATCACAAATCAAATAAACTAAGCCTCGAGACATGCATACTTCCCAGAACTGCAGTATGCACACCTCATCACAAAATTATGCATCAACTCCATTCTAAACATAGAGTCCAAACATCATAATACAAAACAGTACACAACATAGTAGAGTTATTACAACAAAGGCCGACCGGCCAAATTACAACAGATAATTAGTTAAACAGCGGAAGCAAAAGTGCCATAAGATGGCTATAAACAAAAGCCAACCAGTGTGCCTTAACCCACAAGGCAACTGACCGGACCGCCAAGCCTAGTTGTCCCAAACTCCACCGCAGCACAACTCACAAAAGTGAGGCCCTTGGGGCTCACCTTCTTCCTCTGCAACAAAAATATTAAGCAAAGCATATGAGTACAAAAATTGTTTTTGTACTCGCAAGACTCACGTGTGGACTAGCAGACCTATACATATGCTACATGCAGGTTTATCTGGTGGAGGCCATATGTTTCATTTGCATAAAGCCAACTTTATTTGCAATAATGTAATACAGTTTAAAGGCAAGTTTGCAATTCATTTTTTACTGTTGAAATAACTGTGAAATAAAGATAGATACAAGTAACCACCTGGAAGTGACTATCCCAATAGTCACCACAACATAGCACGAATCCCTGATCCGTACCACCCGTCAAGTTTTAGTTAAAAAGGTTGTAGTCTAGTTCTTGGGGGGCGTATCCGAGCGTGTCCATAACCTAGGACGAGGCTATTCGAATAGTTCAAACCCTGCAGGGGTGTACCAATGTACCCACACTTCAGACCGCCTTTGAGCCAAAGCACACTTCTGAAGGTATGCTGGCACGGCTAAGTCCTACGAGACTTTTTCCAATATTGTGTATTAACTACGAGCCGCTCGTATGGATAGAAATCCATACGCTTACATGGTAAAGCCGAAAAGACAACTACCCACTCAGGATAAAGCTCTTCGGACAACTACCATGCTCCCACCTCCATCCCTCCTGCGACCTGGAGCCAATACACGCCAAAGTACTGGGTCAAGAGAGGTCCCATATACTCTAGTGTGGTTAGCACGCAAAATGCTCAGTACGGTGGCGCAAGTAACTCGGTCCTTAACTGACTCGGGCACCATTCCAGTCACACCCAACAGATCACACCAATCATACCGTTGTGCCCAAGTCTAAATCATTTTTGTTTTCAGTTTTAGTTTTGCAATTAAACATAGCATAAGCTGAAAACATAAGGAATAATTTTATGTGATCAAGATCATCGACTAAGTCGATGATCGCCCAATTCTACCGATGACTAAGCATGGCTAAGCAACTGGACCCGTAATCTACTAAGCGACAAGAGTCCATCCAACGAACTCCAATCACAGCAAATAACCTAGGCTCAGGTAGTAGAGGACAATCATTTACCTACAGATTATGCATCTAAAGGATTAACTACTCAATTTAACACAAATTAAGCGATGCATACATACAGTTGAAACAAAATATTAGACTTTAAAATACTGGGATTAACATGATCAAACTGCTTGCTTCGTTTCGCTGCTCGAAATATCAACTCATTGCGAGGTTCACTCTCAAACACACCGGAATCGTCGCAATCTATCGATCGAGCAAAAAGGCAGTATAAGAACGAATAACACCGATAATAACCAAAACTCAAGATCATCGAAAAATCATGTAACATCCCCATTTTGGCTTGTGTTCAAATGTAATAAGATGAGGGTAAATTAAAACTTTTCCTTTATCCTTTTACTCTTGAAACTTTTCTGAAATTTTTGTAAAAGAATTTTGGAAAATTAAAAATCAAAGGCCTCCTTTATCAAGTCGACAACCTCCTTGGTCAAATCTTTTGTCAAACCCGTGGAAATAATTTTCCCTGGTTCTAGGGTGGCTTGGTAACACCTCTGAATTATTTCATAATTTTTGGAAATTATTTGAAATATTTTAGAGGCAAGTCAAACCTTGGTCAAACCACTGTCTTAACCTTCTAGAAATTGTTGAGAAAATTCCAGTGCACAAAAATCTCTGGAAATTTTATGGAAGGTTAACCCTAAGGTCAGGAAGCTCAAGTTAAAATTTCATAAATTTTGAAGTTGATTTGATGCCTAAATTAAATCCCCAAAAGTTTCAGCTCAAAAATCAAATTCTAATGGGTTTGCACTGTTCCTCGGGCGCGGGTCAGACTCGGGCTCGAGCCAACCGACCCGGTCGAGTCAACTAACTGTACCGGCGCGGTCGAGCGGGCGCGCGCGTCATCAGCCGTTAGATCTCCATCGGACGGTTCTCATTCGTGTAGGCATTCGGACAACTCCGGTTGCCTTCTGATTCTCGACCGTTGGATGCGAATCGGACGGCTGGCCCTCGTCGTCCTCCTCGCGCTCGCTCGCCAGCCCGCTCGCACTCGCTCTGCGCCATGGCAGAGAGGCTCGTGGGCAGTAGCGTCGCGTCCACTCATCCTCGACGCCAACGGGCAGGTGCATTAAATGCGCATCGCAGCCGCCCAAAGTCCATCGCCACTGCTCCCGTCGCTCACGGCGACCGCAGCGGCAGCGGGAACCCGAGGCGGAGCAACGGTGCTCTCGTGCTCCTCAAGCCTACTTAAGCTCCCGGGTCACCCCCCCTCGGCTTCCTTTCCTCTCCCCGCAGCTCCCTCTTGCATTCACTAAGCACGAGCGAGCCCATACCACCCCAGCGCCCATTTCCGCCATTGCCGAACTTGGAGCTCCTGTCGCCGACGGTGCTCCAGTGGTTCTTTGGCTCCCTTCTTGCTCCTGCAACTTCCTCTCACCTCGGTGGTGCTTAACCCCCACTCCATTTCAGGTTGCTTCAACGGGAGCGCCGGGATTTTGGATTTCCCCCAAATCGGCCGCGAGCGCCTCTTTTCGTCTCCAGCGCCGGTGAGGCCTTCTCCCTTCAATTCCTCTCTCTGGTAGCATCGGTGGGTGGTATGCAACCTATCTTGATCCCGCGGCTCATTATTTTGGCTCGGTGATCTTCCTCGTTGTTGCGCCATTGTTGCCGCCGCGAGCTTCGTCGCCGAGTCGCTCGATCATCCCCGCACTCCCGCGTCCGTCAGTAGCCCTCGTAGTCCCTAGATGCTCGGGCACCGCTGAATGGACCGATGCGGAGCTCTTTTGCCGCTTATCGTTGTCGTCATCTTTGCCGTGACCGCCTCTCCGTCGCGTCGCCGCTCGTCCACCACCGCCGGTGTGAGTGGTGCGGAGGGTGCGCAATGCTATTGCGCACCACTGCTAGCATCCTCTCGCGCCGCGTTTGGTCGCCGGCGATTGGCGGCTGCTCTCGGTCGCATTGTCGGACGCGTCGGCGCGCAGCGCGCGACGTGGCCCAACGTCGCGCCGCCCATCCTTAGATCTGCGGTCGAGATTTCGTGTGTTCGTGCGGTGTCTTTGGGTAGCGTTGATTGTGAGCCGCCCATCTCACGATCGACGGTCCACGGCGCACAGCCGCGCCGCGCGCGCTTTCAAACGCGTCGGCGTGGTTCAATCTGGATCGTTGATCAAAGATCAACGGCTGGGATTGCGAAGGCATTCGTTCGGTCCGAATGCCATCATCATTTGGACCGTTGGATCTTGATCCAACGGTGAGCCTCGGTGAGCGCTATGTGTGTGTTTGTCGCGCGCTGCGGCGCTGGGCCGTCCGATCCAGATCGACGGTCCCTATTCAGCCACGTCGTAATAGCCTTTATGAGTTTCCCGAAAGCTTTATTTGCAAACTGAAAAAGGTATTAAACTTCAAAAATACAAAACTGATTCATTTTAAACCCAAATCGGTTGATTCAAATTTCGTAGCTTTAGATTGAGTTGTACTTTAATTTAAAAATGAATAGGAGTTTAGTTCGGCTCCAGAAAACAGATTTTAAAATTTGTTTAGAAATAGGTTCTACTTATTATTCTAAAAATTGGCAATTAACTTGTAAATTGCATAACTAATTCTCTGAAAATCAAATTTTAGTGAAACCAATTTTGTTAGCTTCCCCTAATACAGTACTAAATGGTAAAATTGGTTTTAGGCATGTTACTGTGTTTAGCAAGATTTCACATGCAATTTAAATTGGTTCATTTTCATGACTTGAAAAATCATAGCTCTTTAAATATAACTCCAAATGACCTGAAATTTTATATGGGTTACCACTATACCAGTAGGTAGCCACCATAAAAGTTTCAGCTTCGAAATCTTTCTAGAAAATGTTTTTGCTACAGTGCTAATTATGGCCGAAAATAGGTTTTTAGAGAATATCTTTTGCACCACAAATCCAAATTAGGTTTTTCCAGTTCCTAGGTCTAGGTATATTCGTATTCTACCTTGTGTGTAAATTTCGTCGCATTTGGATAATTGTTGCTTGCTCTTTTGTTTAAGTGTTGCTCGCCTTATTGGTTGTTTTCGCTCTTTCGCTTAGGATTCGATATTTGCGGTAACCCCGAGAACGACCCTCCGCAACAAATTGAGCAACAACAAGCAGGCAAGCAGTTTGATCATTTCCCATTGATTCCCTTTACTTTTAAAGTCTAATATTTTGTTTAACTTCTATGTATGCATTGCTATTTTGTTGTTAAATTGATTAGTTAGACCTCTAGTTGCATAATCTGTAGGTAAATGGTTATCCTCTACTACCCGAGCCTAGGTTATTTCTTTGTGGTTAGAGTTCGATGGATGAACTCTTATCACTTAGTAGATTACTTAATGAATATTGCTTAGCCATGCCTAGTTATCGGTAGTATTGGGCGATCATCGACTTAGTCGGTGATCTTGATCACACAACTACTTATACTACTCCATTATGTCCAACCCTTGTGTTTTATTGATTTACAAATCAAAACGAAAACAAAACTATATCTTGACTTGGGCACAATGGTATGTTGATGTGATCTGTTGGGTGTGTTGAATGGTGCCTAAGTCCCCAAGGACCGAGTTACTTGTGTCACTAAGCCAAGCGCTTATTGCGTACTAACCACACGAGGGGATATGGAACCTCTCTTGACTAAGTACTTTGGGAGGTGTTAATTATGAGCTGGTCGGTGGGTGTGTTCTTGTGTGTGTTTTGGAGGAGCATTAGCGGTCGGTTAGGTCGCCTAATGTGTCCTTCTCCGTGGGTTGCGCTCTTAATTAGCATCGTCCATTGAAAGCGCCTTGTTAGACTTAGCCATGCACGCATACCAAAGGAAGTGTGCTAACCGTGGTGGTGGAAAGGCGATCTATCGTGTGGGTACATTGGTACACCCTGCGCAGGTTAAAACTATTCGAATAGCCTCGTCCTAGGTTATGGACATGCTTGGTAAGGTCGTGCAAGAACTAGACTACAACCTTTTAAAAACTTAAACTTGACATGGGTGGTATGAAGGGTACTTCATGCTATTGTTGTGGTGACTATGGGTTAGTCACTTCTAGGTTGGTGTTGTTCTCTATCTATTGTTATTATTGTCTATCTTTATTTGAACAATAAAAGTTAATTACAAACTTGCTTTGGAATCTATTACCTTATTGCAAATGAAAATTGCTTATTGCTGAAAATAAGCCCGTGAGCCTCATCCACTTAAATAAAGCTTGCATGTAGTTAATTATAGTTCGTTATCTCACACGTCAGTCTTGCAGTACAAAAACAAGTTTTGTACTCATCCGCTTTGCTTAATATTAATTGTTGCAGAGGAAGAAGGTGAGCCCCAAGGGCCTCACTTTTGTGAGTTGTGTTGCGCGCTGCTGCAGGACGATTAGCTTGGCGGTCCGGTTGGTTGCCTTGTGGGTAAAGGCACACCGATTGGCTTTTGTTTATTGCCATCTTATGGCCCTTTTGCTTCCGCTGTGTATTTACTTATTTGTATGACTTTTGGCCGGTCGGCCTCTCTTTTGTAATAGCTCTCTCTTTATATTATCTATGTCTTTCAGTTGTTGCTTTTGCTTCGGCTCTATGTGTATGAATGGAATTGATGCATGATTTTGTAACGGGGTGTGTATACTGCAATTCTGGGAAGTATACATATCTCGAGGCTTGGTTTATTTGATTTATACTGTTAGGACCAAGTGGATGGTTAAACAGTACAAGCCAAATAAACCGGGGTCCTCACAAATCAATAACGCAGAAGATGGATCATTAAAATAGGAATAACAATTTAGCCGATTCGGAGATTATTTAAATAGGATCTCTTGCGATTGATCTACCCAAACTCATTTATTTCCCAAGATAATCACAAAGCCAAAAACAATCCTCTTATATGTTCTAATCTTTTGGCAGACTTTGATGGTGATTGTGTGCACATCTATCAATTAGCATCAAATTACCACATCTTAATTAACTATTTATTCTATGCACCTTCAAAGATAAGATCAGTTAGACCTACAAGTTGCTATGGAAACACTAACTAACTAATTATCCAACTAATAGATGCTAAGCAATTTTCTAACTAAGTTTGGGCTCGAATAAAATTCAGCTATTAACACTTTTAAGCACCACACCATAATATCATAAGGCTAACAAATTTCAGCATGTCACCACCCCATAGCCTCACTACACTGTAATAGCAAACCAAGAGTTTACTTCAAAACAACTTGATCATCTAACATCTTCTTTGATCATCCATGCCAACAAGAGCTTTGAAATCTAGAGTCACTAACTAACATAATTTCTTGCTAAACACTACTTCTTAAGGGATTTATCAAGTCTAACAAGACCTAATTAGCATAAGCATGATACCAATTTCAGTTTACTGACAACAGAGAAAAACGACAACATAGAAAAGCTACAGGGAACTTGTGATTAATTTTCTTCCAAACCTCAATTCCATCTTGGCTAATGCATGAGAGTGAACTAATAGATATTCATAAGATTGATTAGCAGCTAATGAATTTGCTTAAAGGGAGTGGGCCCCACTGTCATAGAGGGCGAAAGAAGGAACAGAGAGACAGACAGAGGATGGCTCGGGCTGCTCTGGACCTGGATTCGTCGCCGGCGAAGGAGTGGTGGCGCGGTAGAGGTGACAGCCAAAATGGGTTGTTGGTGGATCTGCCGGCCGGGTGGTCTCGAGGCACGGAGATGCACCGCGGCGTGGCGACGGAGTGCGCGGCGGCCGTGGAGGTGACAAGGCGCGCGCGCGCGAGAAGAAGAGGTGTAAACTAGCGCGCGCATGAGCATCAGTGAGACTCCAGGAACTCACCGGGATGACGCGGAGCTAAGGTGGCTGCCGGAGATGGCCCGGCGGCGAGAACCTGCGGCGGCGCGAGGTGGTCACCGTCGGCAAGAACCTGAGGTGAAGGAGAGAGTGGGTGAGTGATCGGGGAAGGAAGATGGAGTCCAGGCGATGCTCACCGAGAGAAGAATCGAGCTGAAGCTCGCCGGAGAAGACGTGGCGGCGGTGGAGGCGGATTCAGCCGGAGTTGGAGAAGAAGGCCCGCGCGCAGCTCCTCGGTGATGGAAACTCCGAATTGATGGAGGGGTTGAGCTCCACGGGGTGCAAGGCACACCGTGACACGGTTGAGGTTGGCCGGAGACCACCGGAGTAGCTGGAACGCTCGGAGACGGCGTGGCGACGCTCTCGGCTCCAGGAGCTCAGGGGAGAAGAATGGCAGCGGAGGAGAAAGAAACCGGGGTAGGTGGATCCCTCGACAGCTTAAGAAGAGGAGGACGGAGGCAGCGAGGTGGAGGTGGTAGCTCGGCGAGGTGACCGGCGAGGCGACGTGGCGGCACGCATGCGCCGGGGCGGTGAAGAGCGGCGCGCGGGAGAGAGGGCGCGCGGGAGAGCTGGCGCGGGCGCGCGCGCCACGTGGAGAGAGGGTGCTGCCAGTGGGACCGGGCTGACACCGAGAGAGAGAGCGACTCGGCCGAGGTGGTTCGGTCGGACCAGGGCGGCGAAACGACCGGTCGGTCATAAGTTTGGGTTTGGGTCTGACTCGCGTTTGGATTTGGCCGACGCGGTTGAGTCAAGCTGAGACGGGGTGGTTCGGTCGGAGTTTAAGTCGGGCTCGGGTTCGAGCCCGATGAACAGTGACTACAGATTTTGAGTTAAAAAGGCAGAGAAGTTTTGGGGAATTTTTAGAGGTAGCTTCGGAGCTCCAAAAATTCCAAAATTGTTATGGTAGCTACTTTGGACAGAGAACAACCTTGCATAAATTTTACAGAAATTTTTATGCACAGAATTGTTCCCAAGAAAATTCACAAGCTCCTGTTCTAAGGGTTTGACCAGATTTCAAACTGGTTTGACTTGCTCTTTTGAAATAGCAAATAAATTCTAAAAATTGTGAAATTTTTCAGAGAGGTAACTAGGATGGTCAAGATGATAGGAAAAATATTCCCAGAGGATGATCACAAGTTTAAGGTTGAGGATTTTGTTGACAACACTTCCATTCACAAGAATATGTTTCAAGAAAATGGAAATTGTTAGGGGAAATTTAGGAAACTTTCAAATGACTTCATGAGGCATCAAAAGTTTTATTTCTCCTCATAATTTTACATTTGAAACATAAACCCTAACTTAGGGCTGTTACATTGCAGGTGCAGTTGTTCGGCTGGAAGGGGTAAAGGATACTCTTGAGTGCCCTTGAGTTTGACGACCTTGTCGATTGAAGCGTCGTTGCCGATGATCACGATCCTTGATGGGATTGAAACCACCATCGGACTTCGTATCAGCAACATATGGGTTCGCTTCATCTTCTACCTCATCGGACCATGAGCTATGAACGGATGGGTTACGGCGCGGTTGTGCAATGCCGATAGCAGCGGGGGCGGCAGCAAGAGGTGGAGCTCTCTTGAGCTGCTCCACACGTGTAGCAAGCGCAGCAAGATCGATATTGGTGCGATCTAGAACTCCCTCAATACGCTTCGAATGTTGATTCAATAAGCGTGAAAAACGTTGCATGATGTCTTTCGTGCGAGGCCTGAGGGGTGCATTGTCCTCAGTGTAGGGCCTGCTATGCTCCCCTTGTGACCCTGAACCTGCCATCGTTAGTAGAAAACAAAGAACAGATCACAGTGTATATGTCCCTATGAACTACTAGGTTCTGGAGCTCAAAAGTCACTCACACTCAAGCTTTTACCAAGCTCTTACAAGATCTTACCAATGCAATAAGAAAGTGGTACAACTGGTGGCTGGTTCGTGATACTCTCACTTGCGATTAGCCGAACGATTGCGAGGAATGGTCTCTGCTGAGTTAGTAGGAAGTGGAGCTCGGAAGGCTAGTATGTAGCAAAGGAATAGCAATTAATCAATTTAGTATGCAAAGTTGAAAAGTAGTTCAAAGTACTAGTCACAAGTGCTGGTCCTAGTCTAAACCAAGCCTAGTTAGAGCAACTCGCAAAAACGACTAGAATGAAACAACGTAGGGCTACCACAAGAATTATTAACGCAAGCGAGCAATGGATGAATTATGCCTGTAGGGAAACGGGTAGGCTACACTAGCGCAAATTAAAAAATTCTACCCGTAAACCAAGATCACTGCAGTTATAGATCACGGTCTTACCACTAGACGCGCAGGTGCGGAAGTTGATGCGGCGGTCGGGCGGTGTAGTCGTACCAAGTTGATGCGATGCGTCGGGCGCAGTAGTCGTACTACTTCCTCGCCCTCGCCGTGGCGCCCCACGTCAGCTCCTTTCTTGCGGTTCGTCCCAACGCCACGGATGCGGCGCCTTCAAAGGTATCCACACGTGCGGGAGGAAGCGACGCCGCCGGACTACTAGATCCGCGCGGCGACTAGGGCGTGGGAGGGTGGCGGCGTGGGTTTGGGGATGTCACGAAAACTCAACCTCAACCAGCGCGCCTTGCCCTCCTTTTATAGACGTCCTTATAATGGGCTTCTACGAATAGAGGCCCATTAGGACTCAATGCCCGATCTAATTCGGATCCAATCCGAATTAGGCTTCACCCTTAAGTGTGTGACCCTATGGTTCACATATGTTTAGACATGACGCGAGTACACATACTTGGTCAATAGTTGGTAGCGCCTCTAGCAAGACGTGCAACTCCTAAACATACGTAAAGATCATATCGGACGAACCATCACAACGTTATGTACATGCCAATCCCTTTGCCTCACGATATTCGGTCGAGCTCCAAGCGACCACTCTTTCTCGATCCTGTGATCCGAATCCCTTACTAGGTTAACTCTTAACCTTAAGTAGCATGGCCATGCATTTCGGATCCGATCACCGAGGGCCCAGAGATATCTCTCGGTAGAGAGGGGCAAATCCCATCTCGATCGACCATGCCTCGCAAAGATGCTTCATGACAAACCCGAAAGCTACCTTTATAACTACCCGATTCACGGAGTAGCGTTTGATAGCCCCTAAGTAGGTCGATTCACATCTCAAGTACATGCGACAATCTCGTGTCTATGGACAAGGCGTACACATTGTGTAGAGAGAACCATAAGAATAATTACTATGTCTCATGTTGGGTCGGTCCAACCCCATGTTCTAAACATGTGTCCACATTATTGGTTTGACATCTCCATGTCTATGACTGTGAAACATGGTCATCAACCGATACATGTGCTAATCCATCATTCACGTGTGTCCTCACATGAACTCCGACTAGGGACAACTTTAGAATAACCATACAAGTAAAGAGTTTCACAAACAAGTCACATACTTGTTAATCAACACAAAGGCAATATTCAAGGAACATTTATTAAATCATGGATACAATGAAATATCATCATCAATATGATTGCCTCTAGGCATATCTCCAACAGTCTCCCACTTGCACTAGAGTCAATCTAGAAGATATCTAATACCCATAGCTCTTGTGTGCGCCTCATGCTTAGGCTGTGGGAGAGGCTTCACAAAGGATCTCAAATATTCAAATCCGTGTGTATTTTGCATATCTTTAAATCTCCTCGATTAAGGATCTCTCGAATGAGATGAAACCGCAAAGATGTGTTTGTTCTTTTGGTGATTCCTCGGCTCCTTGGCTTGCGCAATGGCCCCACCGTTATCACAATAAAGATCCAGAGGATCGCACGCACTAGGAACCACACCTAGTTCGCTTATGAACTTCCTTATCCAAACACCTTCCTTTGCCGCTTGAAGCGCAATGTACTCGGCCTCCGTTGTAGAGTCGCAACGATCTCCCGCTTGGAACTCTTCCAACTTACCGCACCACCGCTCAAAAGGAACACAAAACCCGATTGCGATTTGTAATCATCTTTGTCGGTTTGGAAGCTTGCATCGGTGTAACCATTTACAACGAGCTCTTCCTCACCTCCGTAGACTAGGAACACATCCTTAGTTCTTCTCAAATACTTGAGGATGTTTTAATCTGCGTCCGTGACTCTCACCGATCACTGGTATCTGCTCGTAACACTTAGAGCATAGGAAACATCCGGGCGAGTGCACATCATAGCATACATGATAGATCCAATGGCCAAGTATATGGAATCTTACTCATGCGATCTCGCCATCGCTTGTCGAAGGACACCGAGTCTTGCCAAGATTTATGCCATGAGACATGGGCAAGAACCCTTTCTTTGCCTCCTCCATGTTGAACCGTTTCAACACTTTGTCAATGTAAGTACTGGCTTAATCCTATTAGCCTTTTGATCTACCTCTATAGATCTTAATACCCAAAATATATGCCGCTTCCCTAAGTCCTTCATTGAGAAACTATTTTTCAAAGAGGTCTTAACGGACTCGAGCATAGGAATATCATTTCCAATCGGTAATATGTCATCTACATATAAGATTAGAAATACGAGTGAGCTCCCACTTGTCTTCTTGTAAACACAAGATTCTTCTTCGTTTTTGATGAAGTCAAACCCTTTGACCACTTCATCAAAACGAATGTTCCAACTCCGAGATGCTTGCTTCAATCCATAAATGGATTTTTGAAGTTTGCATACTTTTCTAGCATTGTTTGATCGACAAAACCCTCGGCTGTATCATATACACGTCCTCGGTTAAATTTCCATTAAGGAAAGCCGTTTTGACATCCATCCGCCATATCTCATAGTCGAAATATGCAGAATAGCTAGAATGATCCGTATTGATTTAAGCATCGCTACAGTGAGAAAGTCTCATCGTAGTCAACTCCTTGAACTTGCCGAAACCTTTGCGACAAGTCGAGCTTTATGGATATGAACATTTCCATCCATATCAATCTTCCTTTTATAGATCCATTTGCACTCTATGGTTTTAACACCATCAAAGGGTCAACCAAATTCCAAACTTGATTGTCTCCCATGGATGCTATCTCGGATCTCATGGCACTATGCCATTTCTCGTAGTCTGGTCCATCATTGCTTCCGCATAGGTCGTAGGCTCATCATTGTCTAACAATAATATATCTCGCGCATTGCGAGCCTTCCGACCTTCGTGGTGGTGGTGCTTCCTTTGCTATGGGTTCCTCAACTTGTTCGCCACATGGGCATCATTCGTCGACTCTTCCCGATTTGTTCATCTTGAACCTCTTCAAGCCGCACTGTTCTTCCACTTGTCTCCTATTGAGAAACTCTTTCTCTAGGAAAACACCACTTGAGCGACAAACACTTTGCCCTCTAGTCGGTTGTAGAAGTAATATCCAAAGGTTTCCTTCTGATATCCCACGAAAATGCATTTATCCGACTTGGGTGTGAGCTTGTCCGATCAGAGTCGCTGACAAACGCCTCACATCCCCAAATCTTTAGAAAAGACAAACGTGACTCTTCCTACCCATATCTCATATGGTGTCTTAACTACGGATTTAGACGGTACCTATTAAGTGTGAAAGTCGCCGTTTCTAGAGCGTAACCCCAAAGGATAATGGTAACTGATCGGCTCATCATCGATCGAACCATGTCCAACAAGGTCCGATCACGCGCTCGGATACCCCGTTTCTTTGAGGCGCCCGCGGTGTTAGCTGTGGAACAATTCCGCAACTCTTCGATGATTGCTAAATTCATGACTCAAATACTCGCCACCACGATCGATCGCAGAGCCTTGATTTTCTTGGCACGTTGATTTTCAACCTCATTCGGAACTCTTTGAACTTTTCAAAAGTTTCGGACTTATGCTTCATTAAGTAGACATACCCATATCTACTAAAATCATCGATGAAAGTTATGAAGTAATGAAATCCACCTCTAGCGATCGTGCTCATTGGTCCACATACATCGGTATGTATGATTTCCAACAAGTCCGACGCCTCTCAAAAGAACCTTTGAAAGGTGATTTGGTCATCTTACCAAGCAAACAAGCTTCACATGTCTCGTATGATTCAAAATCAAACGGTTAGAAGACCATCGACATGGAGCTTCTTCATGCGCTTTTCACTTATGTGACCCAAACGACAATGCCAAACATAGGTGGGATTCAAATAATTAGGTCGAAGTCTTTTAGCATTTATGTTAAAGATAGGCGCATCATCAAGATTTAAAATAAATAACCCATTCACAATGGGCGCAAAAGCCATAAACATTCCATTTTTAGAGATCAAACAACCATTGTCTTTACTTGCAAATGAATAACCATCTCTCATCAAACATGAGGGGGATAAAATGTTTCGACTCATACTAGGAACATAATAACAATTATTCAATTCCATAATAAATCTTGAAGGAAGCTGAAGTTGCATGGTGCCGACGGTCAACGCAAAGAACCCTTGCTTTATTTCCGACGCTAAAATCAACTTCACCTCTTGCGACTCCTCTACTTCTTATTAGCCCTCGTGATCGAGTTGCAAATGTGAGCAACCGATCCAGATCAAATACCCAAGAGTTAATAGGAGAATCATGAGAAAATGTCTAAAACATTTATGACAAGTGTACCATGGGTGGAAGTCTTACTTCGACCTTCTTCTTGCATTCATCGGAATCCATGTACTTCTTGCGTTTCTCTTCCAAAGGCGCTTTACAATAGAAGCATACTGTCTCGCTCCAGTCCAAAGATTAGGCTTAGGCGTTGGCTTCGAGATCATATCTTTAACCTTGCCCTTATTCTTTGGCCATGGCTTACCCTTTTTCTTGAAGCTAGACTTGTTCTCGCACACCATCACATGGCTAGGCCACGCACACTTCTTAATGTCACTCTCTGCTTTGAGCATCCCACAAAGCTCATTAAGGCCCTTATCCGCCCCATGCATATGGTAGTTCAAATGAAATGCCCATAGCTAGGTGGAAGAGACGCTAAATGAAATCGATTGCCAACTCTTGGCCAATTGGAAAACCAAGTTTATCCAAAGTCCATTGTCAGAACCAACCATTTTGATCACATGTGGGCCTCACGGTGCACCTTCTTAACTTGCATTCCGTAAAAGCCTTAGAGACATTGAACCGCTCACCCCGGCTCGTGTTCGAACATGTCCTTAAGCGCTATGATCATATCATACGCTTCCGATCCTCAAACCGCTTTTGAAGGTCGTTCCATGCATGCAAGCATAAGACAACTAATCTCAAGAGAGTCATCACATGCTTTCTTGTAGGCATTTTTAACAACAGCAGACGCATTGTTAGCAGGTTCTTCTGGGATTGGGGTGTCCAGAACGTTTTCCTTTTATCCGCCACGAGAACAATTCTCGAGTTACGGACCAAAATCGAATAGTTTGTTCCATTTAATTTCTCTTTCTCAAGAATCGATCGCAAAGCAAAAGGGTGTGCGTGGTTGCTAGATGCCATTGATCTACAATAGGAAATGCAAAATACTAAGACAAATAAAACCATGATAGAGTAAACCGTATTAAACAAATTTAATAGAATGTACTCCCACTAAAATCAACATCCCTCTGTTGATTCTTAGCGATTCAAGATCCGCAATTAACGAGTCTACTAGTGAGCTTTTGCATCACCGCTAGGAGACAAGGTAATTCGGTAAGCAACACCTTGCTAATCATATCTCTATATGACTCTTGTTGTTGGGTGACATCTCTATGCCCCGCGCCCAACCTTTATGCCCCAAGGCCCATAACCTTTATGATAACCTTGTTAAGTTCACCAATCCTTATGCATGTAAGTATCCGATACAAAACCCATCTAGTCAAGGAAAGTTGATGGTGCCCTAATTTTATAGACCCACCATCAATTTACAAGACATGGGATGGTGCAAAGTTTAATTGGGAGGGCATATGTTTAACTTAACATTTTGTGAGGGATCGCTATACTTCTACCATTCAAACATGCATAGGAGTAAAACAATAGGAATAGCATTCACACAATTGTGACTCAGTATGGCCCATTTTCTCATGGTGATCTCCATCGCCATAGAATCATCCCACCATGATGATCTCCATCTCCATGGTTCATGTGTGCCATCCTCCAAGTGATGTGTCCTCCGAGTACTACTATAAGCTATTACTCATAATGACTAGTAATAAAATACATGGACACTAGGAATCATCACAAGTCGACACGCAGCCGTTAATACAATACTTTGACAACACAATGGCTCCAAATGTGTTGCCGCACCACGACACGCAGTCATGCAAATATTACAAACATGCATCACATACACATTAGGCCATCACGGTCACATACATCCTGCAAAAACAAGTTTATGCATAGAATCGCAATCTACGGATAGGGGTCGAGGGGTTTCCCCATCGGGTTCGTAAAAAACAGATCCAATCTATGCAATTTTTACATAGGATTTTGATCGGCAAATCATATTTACCACAAATCGACTACTGTTCCGATTCGACCAATTATATTGATCTTCGCATGCCGCAACCGGTTTTACGTGTCACTATCTACCCCGATGGCGAATCCGACCGGTAGGGGTATGTTGTTTCACGACCTTAGCAAAGATGATCACGGTACATCGATTATTAATCTAGGTTCCGATTCGATCAATCATATTGATCTTCGCATGCCGCAACCGGTTTTACGTGTCACCGCTTCACCCGATGGCGAATCCGACCGGTAGGGGTATGTTGTTTCACGACCTTAGCAGCATGATCACGGAAACCAGACCAATCCATTACCAGAACTATACAATCGATCACATCGATCATACCGATTTACATATCGCCATATGCAAATCACCCGAACCTATAACATGACAGCGAACCGCTCGATACCACTGTAGGGAAACGGGTAGGCTACACTAGCGCAAATTAAAAATTCTACCCGTAAACCAAGATCACCGCAGATTATAGATCACGGTCTTACCACTAGACGCGCAGTGCGGAAGTTGATGCAAAGACGTCGGGCGGTGTAGTCGTACTCGCTTGATGCAAGACGTCGGGCGAGTAGTCGTACTACTTCCTCGCCCTCGCCGCGGCCCCACGCATACAACTCCTTTCTTGCGGTTCGTCCCAACGCCACGATGCATGCGCCTCAAAGGTATCCACACGTGCGGGGAGGAAGCGACGCACGCCGACTACTAGATCCGCGCGAGCGACTAGGGCGTGGGAGGGTGGCGCCGTGGTTTGAGGATGTCACGAAAAACTCAACCCTCAACCGCGCCCCGCCCTCCTTTTATAGACGTCCTTATAATGGGCTTCTACGAATAGAGGCCCATTAGGACTCAATGCCCAGTCTAATTTAGATCCAATCCGAATTAGGCTTCAGCCCCTTAAGTGTGTGACCCTATGGTTCACATATGTTTAGACATGACGCGAGTACACATACTTGGTCAATAGTTGGTAGCGGCCTCTAGCAAGACGTGCCAACTCCTAAACATACGTAAAGATCATATCGGACGAACCATCACAACGTTATGTACATGTCAATCCCTTTGCCTCACGATATTCAGTCGAGCTCCAAGCGACCACTCTTTCGATCCCGTGATCCGGAATCCCTTACTAGGTTAACTCTTAACCTTAAGTAGCATGGCCGCAGCATTTCGGATCCGATCACTCGAGGCCCGAGATATCTCTCGGTGAGAGGGCAAATCCCATCTCGATCGACCATGCCTCGCAAAGATGCTTCATGACAAACCCGAAAGCTACCTTTATAACTACCCGCCATTCACGAGTAGCGTTTGATAGCCCCTAAGTAGGTCGATTCACATCTCAAGTACATGCGACAATCTCGTGTCTATGGACAAGGCGTACACATTGTGTAGAGAGAACCATAAGAATAATTACTATGTCTCATGTTGGGTCGGTCCAACCCCATGTTCTAAACATGTGTCCACATTATTGGTTTGACATCTCCATGTCTATGACCTGTGAAACATGGTCATCAACCGATACATGTGCTAATCCATCATTCACGTGTGTCCTCACATGAACTCCGACTAGGGACAACTTTAGAATAACCATACAAGTAAAGAGTTTCACAAACAAGTCACATACTTGTTAATCAACACAAAGGCAATATTCAAGGAACATTTATTAAATCATGGATACAATGAAATATCATCATCAATATGATTGCCTCTAGGGCATATCTCCAACAATGCCAACCTGAACAAGAAAAAAAAATGTCAAGAAAAGAGACAGCTCTGAATTTTTCTTCTTCTTCTTCTCTTTCGTTTTTTAGTTTCTTCTCCTTTTTTTTTTCCTTTTTTTTTCTTCTTCCTCTCTTTTTTTTCTTCTCTTTTTTTTTTACCTCAGGAACACCACTAGGAACCAAAAATATGATATTTTTTTCTGGGCTACTACAGTAACCAAAAATCAATTTTTTACTGTAGCAACAGTTTTCCTTTCTTTTTTTTCTCTCTTTTTTTTTAATACCCTTTTCTTTTATAACTCACAGAGCTACCAGAAGCCACTGGAAACATCACAAAGGAAAACACAGTAGGCTTCGGGAGAACAGTGGTGGCTCAGCTCCCGGCTTCGACGACGGCGTCTCGGCCAGCGACGGCGGCGGCCTGACCCAAGTCGGCGGCACAGAGGGAGCTTGAGGCGGCGCCTTTCGGCATAAAGCGTCGTTCAATCGGCGCGGTACGGTGGCAAGATGGTCGGTGGGCCTGCGGAGGCAGCGCGGTGCTGGTGGAAGCGTTGCGGCGGCGCGGTGCTGGTGGAGGCGCTGCGACGGCTCGGAGGAAACGGGGTTGCGACGGCGCCGACGCGATCTGTGCGGCGGGCGCAAGCTCCAGCGGCGGCGGCCGTTAGAGAAACGCGGCGGCACTCCGTGATGCGGCGATGGCGGCGACCGGAAGGCAGCGGCGGCTCGGTCCGGAGCCAACGCAAGCGGCGGCGGCTACGGCTACAGGCGGCGACGGCGGTGTGTATGAGGAGGAGCAGCGTGGGTGGAGCGGATCCGGCGACAACGCTGAGGGATTTGGCGACAACGACGGCGACGGCTCTCCGGAGTGGCGGCGCCGGGTGGAGTCAGCGGCGGTGGCGGCTTGAGCCAAGGCAATGGCGGCCCCAAGCGGTGGAGATGGCGGGTCCCCGAAGCGGCGACAGACGCGAGCGCCTTGCTGCACGACGGCGGCGGCGGAGCCTTCCCGATCTGCTCTTTTTGTGTGTGTGTGTGCGTGCGTGATGCCTTTGGTTGATGCGGCGTAGACCTCGACGGTGACGGCCACGAGCGAGTCGGTGAACCCATCCTTGCGCACGCGGAAGAGGAGCCTCTCGTGATCGGGCCACGTCGACGGTCTGACAGATTGAATCTGGTGCTCCTTGGCTTGCTTTTGCCTTTTGAGGGGCGCAGTCTGCTCCACACGTGATGAACTCGCGCGCTGCGTTTAAAGCCCTAATACCAGACAGCGCGCCTTTCCTTTTTTTTCGAAGAACAGACTAGACGAACGACAAGAAACCCTAAACTAGACGAAACTAGACAGGACAACAGCACAAAGACTCGACGATGCAATGACAATTCAACAACGCAAACTAAAAAGAATAAATTGCAAAGGCACGAATTGGCTTGGACGATGAACTAAACCTAATTTTTTTTATTTTTGGCTATGTAGACTGTAGGAAAAGAAAAAATTCTCACCGATGAACTGTAGCTCTGATACCACCTGATGAACCCGAAGGTCCGATTGTTGGCCCGATCTTTCGATGAGAACGATAAGTTCGGTAGGCGTCGCTCAACTCTCACGATCCTGACTACGAACACGCAAGGCTCGAAACCACGCAATCGCTGAACTGCTCGACAAGTCGTTATCAACCGTGCACGAATACCCGGTTGACCTGACCACGAAGGTCGATTCCTGCATACACCGAAGAAGCACGCGAGAACAAGATCAAGCAATCTGAAATTGCAAATAGGAATTGAAATATTTGAATTGAGCTTTCCATAGAATGTTTAATCATGTCGATCGAACGATTAATTTTTGAGTTACGAATTTTGTAAGCCTGTTGTCAGATAATTAGTGTATTTGCTCTACATGAAAAGTGTAGATAACTGTCTAAGGATTCTAGAGAGTCTAAGAACACGAATTTTGGTTGGGTTTTGGATTGTTTGTCCAGAAAGTGTGGTCTCGTGTGTATTACCGTCGTTTCTCTCTCCGGCGCCACAAGGGTAAACAGGCAAGTGCACGGTAGATAGTGTTCAATGGTTGAACACTGTATGTTTTATCAGTTATTACCATGGTATTGTTGTGCTTTTACTTATTTAATTGCAAGTGATATTAATGGTCATTATTTATTCCTTATTGTTGGATATGATATTGTTGGACAATGGTAATGTTGATGAAACTATGAATACTTGTGCATTCATAACATCATTGCATATGAAAATGTGATCATGTTGATCACAACTCCACAAGAGTGGAGGAGGTCCCCGATCCTTAAAGAGGACAAGCTTGAGAGTGTGTCATCGATGGGTGAACAGTCATGCTATTCCGGTATATGCAAAAGAAGTACATATGGACATGTAGTGTAGAGATGCATGGAATGAAAGGTGGTTGATGATTGTGTATGTGAATAAAGAAAGAGAATTGAATAATTAAGCATGAGAATAAAGAAAAAGGAGAACAATTAATGTTGATGATGATATTGTGTATTGTTGTTTAAGCATTGTTCATTGCTTACTATTGTGCTTGCTGAGTCGTGGACTCACCCATGCTCTACTATCGTTTTTAGATGATCGTTGACGATGCTTGTAACATCCCCATTTTGATTAATGAGATTTAGTATGCATATTATCAGCATGCATGACATTTTGGAGACATTTGCATAAATTATTGCAATTGGAAAATTTAAATCAAAGATCAAACATACACTTCGAATTCAAACTCCAAATGCAAACAGGAACAAAAACATTTGATCATCACTTGGAAATATTTTATTCAAATACTAGAATAATTATCATGAATAAATATAATTTTTACCAAAATTTTGGAACTCAATTGCACCCTCAGAAAATTCAAACACAATTTATAGACCTAGACTAAGTTTGAATTTAGTTTACACAAATTATATCGTGAACAGTATGGTTTTATAATTTTTATGAGTACTATGTCATCCCAGGAACACCCTTGATTAATCTCAGAATTTTTAGAAATTTATTGCTATAATTAAAGCCCCAGTCAAACATTTGGATTTTTAGTCAAATCTGATTTGAACTCGGGCTCAAGATTATTCATCGACTCAACCCAAACCGAACTCGGACTCGAGCCCGTCGCAACCGACCCGAGCGAAGCGACTTGACTAAACCAACTAACGCCCTTTGATCCTAGCCGTCCGTTTTAATCGAACGGCCGAGCCACACCGCACCCCCTCACTCCCTTCGCAGCTGCCGACAAACGGGCCGCCTGCCGGAACCTTCTTCCTCCCGTTAGCGCGCGCAGAACAACTCGCCACGCCGCGCCGTGCTCGCTCTCGCCCGCCGACGCCGCTACTCACCGCCCTCCCGACCAGTCCCCGACGCTCCGCCTCGTGACGCCGCTCCTTCCTCCGTCTTCTTTCCGCTCAAACCCCTCTCCTCCCCATGTTGCTCACTTCTCTTCGGGCCGAGGAAGAGGAGGACGCTCCCACGACATACCCTTAGGTAAGCTCGCTCTTTTGTGCTCTTTGTCTTCCTCTATCCTCGCCGTGTTCGCTTCCTAATGTCGGACCTTGCATTGGCTTCTAGCTCTCGAACGCGATTGTGTCCTCTCGCCTCGAGCGCGCCGAGCCGCCACCGAGTCATCTCGAATCCGTGAGTTTCTGCCGAGCCACCTTGTCTATGAGGATTCCTCACCACGCCGAGTCACTCCACCTTTTAATCGCCTTTTAGTGCAGTGGAATCGCCGCCACGGCCTTTTCTTCCCTGGTTCCGGCAGCCACCGCCATTTCCGGTGCCATTTCTTCTCCGCCGATTCTTCCTTCAATTCTTTTCCGCAGGAGCTCCCTTGGACCTCCCTCTACCTATTACAACCACTCACTCGAGCTCTCCCTCTTCGCAGGTCCTCGTCACCATTGAACCACCCCGCGCCGCCGCCGGCTCCTGCCGCCAGCCCTCCTCGGACACTCCCCTCCACCGGCGACCACTCCGGTGAGATCCCTACGCCTTGGTGGTGCTCACGCTCCTCCTATTTTAGCCCTTACTCCCACCGAGCGCCGCCTCACCTTTTCACCTCCACGGCCGGCCGCCTCTCGCCGTCGCGCCGCTGCCACGGTCCACATCCGGCCAAGCCCCGACTACCCTTAGGACCGGAGAGCTACGGGGAGTCCATTTCGCCTCCTACGCCGCCATGGACCACCGCGCGGCGATTCGCCGGCAAGGACGCGGTCGAGGAGCTCCTCGTTGTCGGAGTTCGGACCAAGATCGTAGCTTTTGGATTAGCGCAGATCTGTGTTTGTTAGATTAATTTAATGCTTAACGTGTTAATGATTGGTATTTAGTTAGTCTAGAGTCTATTACATGTGGGCCTAGTCCCCTTAAGTGAACCAGTCCTCGTAGATCGTAAACTAGGTTCACAAGACTGTGTCCATGACCTTTGGGGCCCACTTGTCAGGACACTTTAATTCGGAAGATAAAGGAAAAAGCACACTATTCGTAGGACCCCACCTGTCATAGGCTTTGGCTAGGGTATACCTCGGTAAATAAAGTATTAAATGCCTTAGGATTTTCGGATTTCATTAATTTGTACACTGAAAATATGAATTAACTTATAAAGTCCATATCTAATTCAAATCAACTTCAAAATGAATGAAACCAGTTTTGATATTTTTCATATTAAGTAAAGTTTATTTTAAAATTGGTTTCAAATATGTCTCTGTAACAGAGGATATAGTTTTGTAAAAATGATCTTTATCTCTATTGTTTTTACAATAGAAAAAGGCTGATAAATTTAAAAATTCATAAGTAATTCTTGGAAAGTCCAAAAACAGTGAAACCACTTTTGATAATTTTTATTTTAAGTAAACTTATTTCTAACAATGGTTTTAGTCTTACCTCTAGCACAGAAGATATATTTTGCGGAGAGTTATCCCAAAATTAATTATTTTTACACTATTAATGCTGATAACTTTAGAAATCAATAACTAAATCATGAAAACTCCAATTGAAGCAAACTCAACTGTTTTGAACTTGTAATAATATTACCTATTTATCCATGTAATCCATGTTCTCACCACTACTCTACAAATTTTCATCTCATAATTAAATTACGTGATTGAAGGCGTATTGAAATCTGAAATTCAAACCACCATAACTTTCACACACTAAATCCAAATGGAATGAACCTTTCACCTAAATTCATATAAAATCATGACCTACCTACTGTATAACTTTCATACATTTTTGAGCATGTTGAATTTCTGGCTTTATTTGGTATTTATTGCAATATCGTCTTTCGATTAGGTTTTCGACGATAACAATATATTCGTGAGATCAAATTGAGTATGACCTGAGAATGAACTAGTGATACAGCAAAGGTGCGAGCACCCTCCTCTTGATCATATTGCTCCCAGTGGTTCTTAAATGTTTTGTGTGAGTTTTATTATCGCAATTGCATGCTATTTTGGAATATATGTTTATGGGTAGAAGTAGTTAATCTCCTAATTGCTGCATTAGCCCTCCTTTGAATGTTGATTACCCTTTTACCTTGAATGACTAAGGTTATATGTTATATGGGTTGTTTGCTAGTTTGTAGAACGATGCTTAGCCATGCTAGTAGTGGTAGCCGAAAACGGTTGATGGAGCTAGTCCATCGGCCGATGGATCGAATTGAACCTTAATGAACCTTGAGGATTTTATGGATTGGATTATGTTGGATTTGATGAATGTATTTAGATCTTCGCACCTGTGGTTTGTGAACTTGTTGGGCATGGGTTTTATGTTCTTAACTTGGACGGGTGTAGGGTGATCATGAAATTTTGTTGTTGTTGTTGTTATGGAATTGTGTAGCCCCGTCTGAGTGTTTAAGGACCGGTCTGTGGTGTGATGAACCAAGTCTTACGTGCAACCACACGCCGGGATAATGGCGAAGGCTTGGCTTAATAATTTGTTGTGTGTTAGCTATCAAAACACAATGGGATTGACAATTGTTATTGTTATGTATTTGATTGTTCTTTTGTCAATCTCGCGGGGGCATGTTAAGGGTCGCCTTACTTGTCCTTAAGGGTCTCATGTTTGATTGGGACTTACTTACGTAACGAGGTTCACCTGTGGTTAGGAGGCATTTTGACTCCCACGGGGTTTCTGTTCCTCGGGTGGGTTGATAGTTAGGACATGACATTGTAACGGCCTCGTTATGCTACCTCACCACACTCCTACGGAAGAGTGCATTGGCCGACATTAAGAGGAATGCATATCGTGTGGGTAAAGCTGCACAACTCAGAGTAACTAAATCTATTCGAATAGCCTCGTCCTAGGTTATGGACAACACTTGTGGGAAAGCAGGCACAATTAGCTTTTGGGAACTTAAGTTTGGGTTATGGTCGAAAATGTTATATCTTTATGCTAGTTTGTTTAGATCTTATGTTGCCACGACTGGGATGTTCGTGTGTTGATTATAATTGGAGATTATACCATTGATGATCATTACTTACTGCTATAAAATATTTTCTAAATGTTTTACAAATGGCTAGTTAGAATTTTTATTGTTTATTTATATGCAAAACTTGCTTTATGCTAAAAATTGACTAGTGTAGTAGCCTTCCTTTGATACTTACATGCATCCTTTATTTCTTTCGAAAGTCTCGCGAGTACAACTTTGTACTCTAACAGTGTCTTTTTGTTCAGGTGAGAACGACGGGTGCAACGGCTTTAACTCCAGTTGGTTGCTTGTGGGATTGTGGGCATACCAACTCGGTTATTCCCTTTTTATTTTAAGTTTATCTTCCGCTGCAATTTATTTGTGTTAATTAGATTTGGCCGATCGGTCCTCTTTCGCAACCTTGTACTATAAGGTGCTATCTGAATGAGGTTGTAATTGATTCTTTTACTCTTGTACATTGTGTATGGATGTGATTGCAATGTTGTGTACTAGGATATGTGCATGTTAGCCACTGATCCTTGGGGAGCTAGCATGTGACACATATCCGGGTCACTCGGAATCGTGTGCGTCTCATGTTAAGTATTGCGTTTACGGCGTAATTACTTAGCTTGATACGGATCCGATTTCGGGGGTCCTCACAATGCTTCGTATGGGAAGGGTTAGTATTTGGAACACTGCTTACACTCAATAATTACTTGATCACTTGCCATGAGAAAACTCTAACTTAGCGTGATGGTTTAATCTCTTAGATTATGATAGACTCCGTTTGATTGGTTTTGCTTAAGTTCAGGATTACTCTTTTGCTTATTATCTAGAGTTTAAATACTATGCTTGCCATGTCAATATTCATAGGTTATTATGACCCATCGACGGGTGTTAGTATTGAATTGCTTGATGGAATTTAATGTTAATTGCTGATAAAATTAGTAGTTAGGGTAGTTTGGTGGCACTCTGGGCTTAGTGTTGGACCGGGTGTTACACTATTGATGTTTTTTCAATATTTAAATTTAACCAATAAAATGACATGTCTAGATTTGCCTCGAGTAGACTTTCATAAAAGTATAATTTATTAGGTTTTATAAATCAATTACAATTATACTTTAGCTATTTATATCTTTTTCAATTTTTAAAATTGGACATATGAAAGTGACGTGTATAGATTTGCCTCGAACAGACTTTCCTAAAAGTGTAATTTATTAGGTTTTATAAATAAATTACAATAGAAAATTAGTGGTCAAAATTGTATTTTGCAGATCGTGTCGATGTCCAAAATGATATTTTTTAAAGACTAGAGGGAGTAATCAAGTTCAATATTCAACAACTTTCACAAAAATGACAAAAAATAACGATCTCAAATTTTGATGCATTATTTTTTTTCTTAATCATTAATTTCACGTGTACACTAACTAGTTGTCGGACCCGGATTTTCTAATCCAGAATCCTCTGTGAAACACTGTGCTATTCCCTGGATCAGTAGCTAGCACTCACAGATACATCACTGAATCAATTCATACATGGCGTAAAACCATACCATTCATTAATTAACACAACAGAGTTTACATAGACCGCGTCGGGTCGAGTTTTACAATAGGGGCCGATCAGGTCAAATTGATTACATTACAAAAGCGGAAGCGACAACGGAAGCAAGAGGGGTGAGAGCTCATCTCTCCACAGGCAAGCGACTGGGGAAACCCGTGTGCGACCGATATTAACTATGGCTTGGGTAATATTGGATGCACGCAAGTATCGACGGAGTCAACTGGACTGAGGCGAGACTAAAACATCTAAAGACTACACTACGCTTCATTATCTTCTCGCCTCCAACTCGGATCCTCGTAGTAGTCGTAATCTCCAGGAGTTCCTGCTCCTGAGGGTTTTGGGGGAGAGAGCGAGGATGAGCACAACTTCCGTGCTCGCGAGCCAATACACAATGCAATAATATACATGCAAGGCTTAACAAGGATGGCTCGGGTTCTTTTATTTGCTAAAGCAATATTTTCAATTATCATAAATACAAAGTCCTATTACTTAGCATTTTTAATAAATTGCATTTTTGTTAAATAGAGTAATTGTGCAACAATTTATAACAGCAGAGGTTCCCTCCATCTGAAACTCTACCTTATGCTTATTTTTGATTGGGTCCGTCCCCAATTACAACATCATCGAAGTTCAAGCACTCGGACAAAATCCAATCTCGTGGCTAGGTGAGCCCACCACATTTTTCATCCCAACCACAAGGTTTTTGAAATAGAACTAACTCGAGTAAAGATTCCCATGTCCGCCTTTGACCGTAGGCGCGTTTGCTTAAAACATTTAGACTCGCAGAGGTTGTACACTTTACCCACAAGAGATAGTCATACTCGTTACCCCACATGATTCCTTAGTCATGTAGTTGAGCGACCGTCACAGTAACCTTTCAAAATATCTCGCCCCTTCAGTCATCTCACCTATATGGGTTTACGCCCATATGTTGGTGCGGGATGTCACCCCCTACATCTTGCTGTAGAAGGCACTTCACCATCGGTGTCCCATTCAAACGTGATCAAGCTCACACTTGCACCCTTTATTGTTCCTTCCGTGAGACTGACTTTCAAGGTTCAATAAATCTACTAAGCCAAGTTGCAGTTTGCAGACTTGTGGTTGTACTTGTTTTACACGGGAGGTCATGACAAGATTAAGTCCTTAGGGTTGTCTAGGCGGATCATTTCACACATTAACGTTCTTTGGACTGCATTCGCACCCATCACATACTCTTCAACACACAGTCCGCCTGCATAAGACGTAATGTTAATATTAGGGTTTTGAGGAGTAAAACCAAATCACCACATTTATCTCAGTCATGGACCACCAATGACTGCCCAAATCATTTTTTTATGTTTAAAGGGATGATGATTGGGACATTTTAATATCCCGGTACTTAAGCAAGACTAGCATGTCGCTTAAGTACAACCTATAGCTAGTATTACCATATAGTTACTAGGGTGACAAGGATTATTGGATTCAAGTTGTCAAGGATGGCGTAATAATTAATTAATCATCAAATGGGTATTAACTACCCTAAGTTTTAACATACATTTGATTAAAGAATTAAAGCATGCAATTTGCTATTTTAAAAGGATATAATTTGCATAAAATGTAGGCTCAATATGATCAAAGTATTTCGCCTGGGATATAGGCTAGAGGATCTTGATAATCTTGGTCTTGATCAACTTGGGGGTCTCCGGCGTCCTCAAATCTTAGTCGGACGAACGTACCGGAAAAAGACACAGACAAGCAAAAAGAGCAATTAAATACAAATGAACAACAAATAAACTCCAAATTGAACAAGACCTATGCCATTAGCAAGATCTTGAATTTACAAATTTTTAGAAATTTATTTTATAATTTATGGAGTTGAAATGGGGGAGTTATTAATATTTGAAGCCTCACTTTTGAATTAAAACAGAAAAAGGAAAACGAATATCAAATAAAAAGAAAACGAAACGCCCGCAACCGAAATCGGCTCGCCCACGGCCTCCGAACGCACGCTGGCGATGGCGCGCCACGCGCGCGCGCGCGGCCCGCCTGCGGAAGAAAAAGGGGAAGGGCGGCCGAGGGGGAGAAAGCGCGTGGCGCGCGCGAGGGGAGGGAAAGAAATGGGGCGCGGCGCGCCAGTGGGAGGAGGCAAGAGGCAGCCGGCAAGCGGGAGGGGCGGGGTCGCTGGAGGGCGACTGATCCACTGGGGGTGGCGGCGGCTCCAGAGAGGGGCAGAAGAAGCGGCAGTGGAGCAAGGAGGCGGCGGCGCGCGGGAGAAGAGGAGGAGATGGCGACGACGATGGCGACAACGAGGAAGCGGGCGGCGGCGGAGCTCACCACGGCGGCGACGACGGCGGCTCCGGGTGGAGGTAAGGCCTCGGCTCCCACTCCCTCTTCTTTCTTCTCTCTTCTTCCTCGGCCTTCTTCTTGCTCTGTGAATGAAAGGGGGACGGGGAGAAATGGGGGGGGAAGAGGGGAACGGAGAGGGAGGCGCTGGGCTTTAAAGCCGGTGAGGAGCTCGGGGAGAAGGGGGGTCCGGGCGAGAAGGACGAGCGTGCGGCGTCGGGAAATGATGACGGCTCGACGGCGTGCGGGAGGGTGCAGCAGGGGAGCAGGTGGAGGTGCCAGGGGGGTGGCGTGCGCGCGGCGACGATGCAGCGCACGCGAGCGGGGGAGGGAAGGGAGGAGGGGGGGTCCGGGCGAGATTGAAGAAAGAGGGGTTGACCCGGGGAAGAAGGAGGGGTCCGACGGGGGTTGACGGGAGGGGGGCGAGGGGGGGGGTCCGGCGGGTTGACTCGGAGAAGAAGGAGAAAAGGGGGCGTTACACTAGTAATTAACCACATAACCACCACTCTACAGACAACGCCTGCCGAGAATTCTGCGTGCATATGATCTGATCCATTCAAACACCAATCAGCATTAGAGAAACCGCTCCATGCAATTTACCGAAAAGCACTATCAGTATCAGTTACAAAAAGAGAAAAAAAACGAAAAGCAATGTCAGTATGAGGTAGCAACAATGTCAGATATTACCATGGTTCCCGATTGGTTCGGCTGCTACATCGCCACCAGGAAATGCCAGGAAAACAAAACAAAACAAGAGGCGCGTACGTTCTCTTTTTTTTTATGAAAGGAAAACCGGCGAAAGGATTGCCTGTTTATATTAATAAAGAAGAGTTGGGAAACAAAAAGCAGAGAGAGTTAGACAGAGCCTCTATTACAGAGGATTAAAAGACTCCAAGTTTTTAGCCCCCGCGAGGGCCTAAGCTCTACCCTCCTCCTTAATCTTCACTGTGATCTGCTGAGGTGTGTTGGCTTTGTTATTGAAAATACGAGCATTTCGTTCCTTCCAAAGCTCCCACGTGATTAGGATAAGGGTCGTACTTGTGGCCTTCGCAGGGAGCCTTTCCTCTCTGCGGCATTGGACCACCATCCAGGATGCTCGTACGTTCTTATATCACAAGTAATACACAAAAGGTAATCGTATCATAGGTTGACATGCTTTTGTTTACTCAACTGATGGAGCTCACCTGAGTAGACGTTGCTTCTTCTGCTGGACCACAAGCAACTATCAGAGTCACCTTTCAAACCTCATGGCCGGCCGTCTCTTCAGCTTCCTTGATGAAATTATCGTAGTCGATAGTTGTAAGAACAGTTTATTTGCTTTCTATAAAAGCAGGGAGATCTTCCTGTGATGCCCCTTTTCTCCCCCCTTCCCGGGTCAACCCCTCGCCGGGGCCCCCTTCGTTCCCCCGGCCGGACCGGACCCCCCCTCTCCTCCCTTCCTCCCCGCGCTCGCGTGCACGCCACCGTCTGGCGCCTCCCGCACGCCTCCTCGCCGCATCATGCCCGCCGTGCGCGCGCTGCGCGCTCCGAGCCGCGCCGCCACGGACTTGTGGGTAAAGTGTACAACCTCTGCAGAGTTATAAAGCTGTTTAAACAGTAGTGCCTACGGTCAAAGGCGGACATGGGAACTTAACTTGAGTTAGTTCTATTTAAAAATTTCCTTTGTGGGTGGTATGAAAATTGTGGCGGGCTCACCTAGCCCTGAGATTGGTTATTCCTGGGTCTTTGTACCCAGTGTCGTTTAGTGGTGGATGTAACCACAATCAAAATAAGCATGAAGGTGGAGGTAACCTCTGCTTGATACAAATATTGCACAATTTCTCTCTTTAACTAAAATGAAGTTTGTTAAAATGCTAAGTGCTAGGAATTTGTACTTATGATATTTAAAAGTATTGCTTTCGCAAATAAAAGAACCGAGCCATCCTTGTAAGCCTTGCATGTATATCATTGCATTGTGTATTGGCTCGCGAGCACGGTAGTTGTGCTCATCCTCGCTCTCCCCCAAACCCTTCAGATGACGCTGATGGAGGAGACTACGCTACTACGAGGAACGAGGTTGATGGACAAGGAAACGATGAAGAGTAGTCTAGGATCGTAGTCTAGGCCTCGACGCATCTAAGTTGACTGTTGGTACTTGCGCATACAACCGATAATATCCGGTCCTTGGGTAATATCGATCGTACCACAGGTTGCCCGATCGCTTTTTGTGAAGAGATGAGCTCTACCCTTTGCTTCCGCTATCGCATTCGGTGTTACAGATTGTAATCAATTTGGCCGATCGCCCTCGTTGTAAAACTTCGACCCGCGTGGTCTATGTCACTCTGTTGCTTGTAATAATGATACTTTAGTTCACGCCATGTATGAATGATTCAAAGAATGCACGTGAGTGCTATCTCGATCCAGTGAATAGCACTGCGTTTTCCTGAGAGGATTCGGATTAGAAAATCCGGTCCAGCAAGTCAGTATCGAGCATACGATGTAGAGTCTTAGTTAGATTGGTCGTTGCCTTAAGGACTTGGATCTTATTTCCAAAACTAAGAAAAAGCTTTGCTAAAAATATAGAGTATTTATTGCTTCTACTCTTCACTCCTAGTCCCGTGCTTATCTTTACTTCACTTAAGTTTTACTTTGTGTCCGACCTTTTCTGTTTTCAAAATTTGTAGATGGCTACCCGTCGTCGGATGGCGTGGGATCTCCTCGTTCACGGAGAGAACGAGGAGGCTTCATGGACATACTTCGCCACCGATCTTTGTACCTTGGTTTTCCCGTCGACCTCGTTCCATGGTAGGATGACGAGGATCGAGACCAGCGAGTCCCGGACGATGGAGTGTACCTCTCGCCGTGGTTGGCGAGTTCACTTCCTACCTCTTGAGGCAGGCACCCCCGCGTAGCCGCCATGACGCCATTCAGACGCCGCGCGCCGCGTCGCTTCCACCCGCTTGTGTTGGAAGTACGAGGATCTCTTCTTTGAGGTCACCCTTACGCTTCTACCCGCACCTCCCGGATGAGGCGTGTCCCAGCAGCTCGACACGAGCAGCGACCCCGCTTCGCCGACGCAAGAGAGTCCGGCTTACGCAGCGATGATAGCCACCATCACCGCCGCCATGGATGAGATCGGCGGCCGGACACTCCTCACGGCAGCTATGCCCACTCGACACCCTTCGAGCAACATGATCGGGGTGATGAAGCTCACCCACCGCGAAGCAGAGAGGGATCTTTGCGGTGCGGAGAGAGGACGCCGCTCTTGCAGAGTTGGCACGCCTCAGGGCCGCCGCTACGGTCCCTGCCCCAGCCCCGGTTGCACCTATCGTCGCCCCCGTCCTCCCAGTGCCGAGCCGACGTTCCCGCCTGAAGGACCCGTCTCCGACTCACGGACGCATAGCGAGTGCGCCGCGCCCGTCCGCCGTCGCTTAGGAGAGTCCACCGTGGGCGCGGCCCGATCCACCGCTGGGTTTGACGAGTCGATCGTGGGCGCCACCTCGGCCGCTTCACGTTCTCGCTCCCGTTCGCGAGCTTGATCGAGCCGCTTCGTTCGCTCCGCAACAGCTATCACGCGTGGTCGATCCCGTAGAGCAAATGTCGATTAGTTTAGGTTAGCTAGCAGTGCTTGCTGAGCGGTCTTTTGGGTTGCAAGCACTTTTGTTTCTTTCTTTTGTAGACGATGTGTTTGTATTCTGTGTCATGACTTAGCTTAGTGTATAAGCTTTGTTCGAGAGTCATGTAACACTTAACCCCCTTATTATAGTATAGCCGCTCTAGGCTTTGTATAGTACTTGCTTCGTTCTTTTTGTTGGCTTTGTTCTTGTCTGTGTGTGCCTTAGAGGGCTAGTGAACCCTCATATACTCCCTCTAGTTCTAAGCTTGAGTTCCTTGAGATGCCGCCAAGAAGAGCTGCCTTGATCCGTGGAGCCTTCGCGCAGTCGAGGAAGAGGCCGTGGCGTGGTCGTGCCAAGGCCGAGGGCGAACCGCCTCCACCACCAAAGAAACCCGACAATGACCCAAGTCATGTTTGTGATTCAGATTCTCGAGCGTTACTAAACAATCGCAGATGGACGACGATCGCAACTCAAGTCGGCAGATTTTCTCAGACCCGACCTCTCACCTTTGCTGCGCCAATGAACCGCTAGAAGTCAAGACGCTCGGGGACACCGAGAAGAAACTCCGTCTTGCCCGCCGCTCAAATGAAGACAAGGTGGATTTCGCCACCATCACCGAAAGCGCCGCCACAGTGGGAGAATTACCTCGCCGCCGAGGTGATGAGAATCTAGAGGAAGAAGAAGCGGGAATAGCGGAGTCGTAGCATCTACGATTGGAGCCCCACAAGATCCCGCCGCCTCTGCGCAAATAGAAGAAGTTGCGGAAATACAACAAGTCAAGTTGAACCCGCATGGCGGCATTCTGCGGAAGAATTCAAGGCGCTTCGGGGCCAACTCGTGCACCGGAACAATGAGATTGAAAAAGAACGAATTGAGCTCTCAAGCGGTCGGATGTCGATAAATGAGTATCTAACCAAGTTTAACCGACTTGCTCGCTCGCCCCAATGATGTAGCCGATGAAGAAGAGAAAATCGACCGCTTTGTTGAAGGAATGCGTGAAGACATGAGAGGACGACTTATCCTCCATGATTACTCTAGCTTCCAATACCGGTTAATAAAGCCCTCATTTGTGAAAATGAGAAGAAGATCATGAGATTAGCCGCAAAAGGAAGATGTCATTTCAGAGGCCACAAGGTAGCTATCCCGAAGCCTACATTCCAAGGCGGCTCATCTTTCGATCATCTGCCTCCTCTCGTAAAACTCAAGTTTCCACCCGCGTCCCCAAGGAAGTGGATTCGGTGCTCTCCGCCCGCCGGCAACCACAGTTATCCAACCCAAAGAAGAAACCTCCACTGCCGCTGTGGAGAAAAGGACACTCGCCAATCGTTGTCCTACCGTCGTAATGCTCCAAAGAAGACTCAACACAGAGTAACGCCAGCTCAAGGCGGGACCTCACCCAAGCAAGAGTCACGGACTTCCACGGCATCAAGGTCTACACCAACGCAAAGCCATGGCCGTGTGAACCACGCCACACCGAGGAAGCTCAAGGTGCCTCAGATTACTAATGGGCACGCCTCTGTTAATTCGGTACCGCACAAGTTTTGTTTGATTACGAGCTTAGCACTCTTTTATTTCAAGAAAGTTTGTTGAAAGGCTTAAGTTGCCAACCTATAAGTTAAAGAAACCCGTGGTACTTAGCTCACCCGGGATCCTTTATGCTACCTCGATCACCCTGGTAGAAATTGCTATGGAACATTCCGATTCCTAGCAAACCTTCCGTGCTAGAATCTCAAACACCGGATATCATCCTAGGGATGGATTGGTTGGCCAAATATCAAGGATTGATAGATTGTGCCAACAGAAAAGTGGTGCTCACCAAGAACCCGAGACCACAATAAGAGTTAGTGTGGATCGCCTCTCCTTTGAATAGAACAATCCACCACCTTGGAGAGTTGTCCTAGAGACAACGCTCGTAGTTCAAGCTTACCCGATGTCTTCCCGAAAAATTACTGTGCATGCCACTGCAGAGATGTTGAGTTTGTCATCAACTTGAAGCCGTGACAGCCCCAATTGCTAAGAGACCATACAGAATGGCATTGATTAACTTGAAGAACTTAAGACACAAATTGAAGACTTGCAAGACAAAGGTTTCATTAGACCTAGTTCTTCTCCCGGGTTCGCCATTCTCTTTGTGAAGAAGAAAGATGGCACCGCCAGTTGTGTGTGGACTACAGAGCACTCAATGATGTGACCATCAAGAACAAGTATCCTTACCTCGCATTGATGACCTGTCGATCGGTTGACAGAGCATCGCTTTTCTCAAGATAGACACGAGGTCGATACCATCGACTTAAGATCGTGAATGAGGATATTCCTAAGAAGGCTTTTACCACCCTGTATGGCTGTATGAGTTCATTGTCATGCCGCTTGGCTTGACCAACGCGCCACCTACTTCATGAACTCATGAACAAAGTATTCATGGAATACTTAGACAAGTTTGTTGTCGTGTTCATAGATGACATCTTGATCTATTCAAAGACCGATGAAGAACATGCCTAACACTTGCAATTGGTCTTAGAGAAGCTTAAAGAGAACCACTTTATGCCAAGCACAAGAAATGTGAATTTTGGCTTCATGAAATCGGTTTCCTCGGACACATTGTATCCGCTGGAGGAATTGCAGTTGATCCATCCAAAGTAGCAGCTGTAATGGAATGGAAACAACCCACATCGGTAACGGAAGTGCGTAGTTTTCTCGGCTTGGCCGGATACTACAGACGCTTCATTGAAGGATTCTCTAAGCTTTCCAAACCGATGACCCATCTGCTTAAAAAGGAAAAGAAGTATGATTGGACAGAAGCTTGTGAAAAGAGTTTCCAAGAATTGAAGAAGAAGTTAACTTCTGCCCCAGTTTTAATCCTGCCAGATATACATCAAGACTTCGAAGTCTATTGTGATGCATCGCGCCAAGGTCTTGGTTGTGTGCTCATGCAAGGAGGAAAAGTTGTAGCTTATGCTTCAAGACAACTCCGTCCTCACGAAGACAACTATCCAACTCATGATTTGGAGTTAGCAGCAGTAGTGCATGCCTTAAAAATTTGGCGACACTATTTGATTGGAAATCACTTGTAATATCTACACTGCACCACAAGAGTCTCAAGTACATTTTCACCCAATCGCACCTCAACCTTGACAAAGAAGATGGTTAGAATTAATAAAGGATTACAACTTGGATGTTCATTATCATCCCGAAAGGCTAATGTAGTTGCCGATGCATTGCCGTAAATCCTCTGCAGAATGTCATGATTCAAGAACATCAACCCGAGCTCGCAAGGAATTTGAAGCCCTCAACCTTGAGTTAATAGAGCAAGGCACACTAGCCATCAGAGAGGCCCATCCAACTCTAGAAGAGCGGATCAAAGCCGCCAAGAAGGACATCCTGAGTCCAGAGATTCAAGCATCTCATGGCCAAAGGAAAGGCCCCTAAGATGTCGAAGATCGCAGGAATCCTATGGTATGGGAAACGACTCTTTGTCCCCACCGTAGGAACTCAAAGATCCGATTCTAAAGGAAGCTCACGCTTCGCTTACACTTCGCACTCTGCAGCACCAAGATGTACCAAGACATGAAGATTTTGTATTGGTGGCCACGAATGAAAAGAGATATCACTGAGTATGTAGCTTGTTGTGATGTATGTCAATCAAGGTGAACATCAAAGACCAAATGGATTGCTACAACCCTTACAGATCCTCGGTGGAAATGGGAAGAAATCGAATGGATTTCATTACTGGTCTACCTCGAACTAAGTCCTGATGTGACTCAAGATGGGTTATAGTTGATAGATTGACTAAAGTCGCCCACTTCATCCCCTGTGAAGACAACTTACAAGGGAGACAAGTTAGCCGAGTTATACATGGCTCGTATCGTGTGTTTGCATGGAGTACCCAAGAGAATAGTCTCCGATCGAGGTTCTCAATTTACCTCGCATTTGGGGCCGTTTGCATCATGCCCTTGGAACACACCTTACCTTCAAAGACCTTATCATCCGCAGACCGATGGCGACGGAAAGAACAAATCAAATCCTAGAAGACATGCTTGAGCTTGTGCTTTGGAGTTTACCGTAGACTGAAAATGTCTACCGTATGCCGAGTTTGCATACAATAATAGTTATCACCAAGTTTGAAAATGTCCCCATTTGAAGCACTCTATGGAAGAAAATGCGAACTCCTCTGCATTGGTCGAATCAGTGAAGGATATGTCTTGGACCGATACTCGTGCAAGTCAAGAGAAAGTTCGACTAATCGAGATCGCCTTCAAGCGGCTCAGTCTAGACAGAAGAGTTATGTCGACAACCGTCGAAGAGACTTAACCTTCGGTTGGAGATGTTGTGTATCTCAAGGTATCGCCACTTCGTGGAACCCAAGATTCAAAGTTAAAGGCAAGCTTGCACCAAGATACATAGGCCTGCTCGATCACCGCTAAGCGTGGAGAAGTTGCCTATCGCCTAGAGCTACCCAAAGTTTGTCGACGTCCACAACGTGTTTCATGTCTCTCAACTAAAGAAATGTCTCGAGTACCAAGAGCGGACTCTGCCGGCCATCGCACTTGAGAAAGATTTGACTTATCCGAGCACTCGATCAAGATCCTCGACGTCGTCGAAGCGGACAAGACGTCAAGTCATCCGCCTTTGCAAGGTTCGATGGAGCCATCACTCACCAAAGAAGCCACCGGGAGCGAAGATCAACTTAAGCCGGATTTCCGCCCTGTTCTCGGAGCACTCGAATCTCGAGGTCGAGATTCCGCGAAGGTGGGTAGGATTTGTGATGCCCTTTTCTCCCCTTCCGGGTCAACCCTCGCGGGGCCCCTTCGCTCCCGGCGGACCGGACTCCCTCTCCTCCTTCCTCCCCGCACTCGCGTGCGCCACCGCCGTCGCGCCCTCCCGCACGCCTCCTCGCCGCAATCATGCCCGCTGCGCGCCGCTACGCTCCGAGCCGCGCCGCCACCGACCCCCTCCTCGCGCCGGCTTTAAACCCCCGTTGCCCTTCAACCTCCCCACCCCGAGCAAGAAGAAGAAGAAGGGCCGAAGCCTACCTCGTTATCGCCGTCGCCGCCGCCGTCATCTCCGGTGCCGCCGCCGCCGCCGCTCGTGGCGCCGCCGCCATGCCGCCGCCCTCCATCTCCCCCGGCCGCCGTGAGCCGGACCCTTCCCGGCCGCCGTTGTCACCGCCGCGGCTGCCGCCCTTTCTTCCCCCCCCTTCCCCTTCCGCCGCCGCCGCCGCATACCCCCGCCTCCCCTCCTCTGCTCGGCCCGCGCCCCCTCGCCTCCCTCTTTTCGCGCGCGTGGCCGCGCCAAGCCTCCGCGCGTGGGCGCGCTGGGCGCGTCTTGCGCTGCTGCCCGTGTTGGGCCGGGCGAAAGTGGTCGCGGGCCATTTTTGGTTTTCTTTTTTCGTGATTTTATTTTCCTTTTCTATTTTATTTTCAAAGTCGACTTTAAATATTATTATCTCCTCATTTCAACTCCAAAAATTATGAAATAAATTTCTAAAAATTTCTAAAATCAAGATCTTGCTAATGGCATAGGTCTTGTTCAATTTGGAGTTCATTTGTGTATTCTTGTATATTTATTAGTCCTTTTGCTGTTGTGTCTTTTTCCTACTTTCTCTCACAGAGTTCGGAGGCAGAGACCTCCACGTCGATCAAGGACAAGACTACTCTGACTCTCTCCCTACAACCAAGGCGAGTCAATACTTTGATCATATTGAGCCTACATTTAATGCAAATTATATTCTTTCAAAATAGCAAATTGCATGCTTTAATTCTTTAAACAAATGTATGTTAAAGTTTAAGATAGTTAATTACCCACTTGATGATTAACTAATTATTATGCCACCCTTGACAACTTGAATCCCCTAATTCCATTGTCACCCTAGTAACTATATGGTAACACTAGATATAGGTTGTACTTAAGCGACATGCTAGCCCTGCTTAAGTACCGGGACATTAAAATGTCCTAATCATCATCATTTCAAACATAAAATGATTTGGGCAGTCATTGCGGGTAAATGACTGAGATGATTGAATTGTTGTATTTTACATCTCAAAAACCCTAAACTGCTAATACCCGTCTGGACGGATGGTAAGATGGTGGGTGCGGATGTAGCACGAGAATGGTGGGAATGTGGTTGAGCCGCCCGCACAACCCTAAGGACTTAATCTTGTCACGACCTCCCGTATAACAGTACAACCACAAGTCCGCAACAAATCTGCGACTTGGCTTAGTACATTTATCAAATCTTGAAAATCATCTCACCGGAGGGTTAAAGGGCACAAGCTCGGGTATGTCGGGCTTGGATGGGACACCGAGTCAAGGGTGAAGTTTGCCGCCGAGAGGTGTAGCCACGCCACGCCGGATCGAGGTGGACATCCCGCGCAACGATGGGCATAACCCCATATGGGTGAGACGAGGAAGGGACGAGATATTTAGAAAAGTTATTGTGACAACCTCTCGACTACACGACTACTAATCGTGTAGGCAACGAGTTAACTGTCTCTTGTGGGTAAAGTGTACAACCTCTGCAGAGTTATAAACTGTTTAAACAGCCGTGCCTACGGTCAAAGGCGGACATGGGAACTTAACTTGAGTTAGTTCTATTTAAAAATTTCCTTTGTGGGTGGTATGAAAATTGTGGCGGGCTCACCTAGCCCTGAGATTGGTTATTCCTGGGTCTTTGTACCCAGTGTCGTTTAGTGGTGGATGTAACCACAATCAAAATAAGCATGAAGGTGGAGGTAACCTCTGCTGATACAAATATTGCACAATTTCTCTCTTTAACTAAAATGAAGTTTGTTAAAAATGCTAAGTGCTAGGAATTTGTACTTATGATATTTAAAAGTATTGCTTTCGCAAATAAAAGAACCGAGCCATCCTTGTAAGCCTTGCATGTATATCATTGCATTGTGTATTGGCTCGCGAGCACGGTAGTTGTGCTCATCCTCGCTCTCCCCCAAACCCTTCAGATGACGCTGATGGAGGAGACTACGCTTACTACGAGGAACCAGAAGTTGATGGACAAGGAAACGACGAAGAGTAGTCTAGGATCTGTAGTCTCAGGCCTCGACGCATCTAAGTTGACTTCGTTGGTACTTGCGCATAAACCGATAATATCCGGTCCTTGGGTAATATCGATCATTACACGAGTTGCCCCGATCGCTTACTGTGAAGAGATGAGCTCTACCCTTTGCTTCCGCTATCGCATTCGGTGTTCTCGTATTGTAATCAATTTGGCCGATCGCCCTCGTTGTAAAACTCGACCCGACGTGGTCTATGTCACTCGCTGCTTGTAATAATGATACTTTAGTTCACGCCATGTATGAATGATTCAAAGAATGCTCGTGAGTGCTATCTACTCGATCCAGGAATAGCACGGCGTTTTCATGAGGATTCGGATTAGAAAATCCGGTCCGACAGAGTGGTATCGAGCATACGATCAGAGAGTCTTAGTTAGATTGGTCGTTGCCTTAAGGACTTGGATCTTATTTCCAAAAACTAAGAAAAGCTTTGCTAAAAATATAGAGTATTTATTGCTTCTACTCTTCACTCCTAGTCCCGTGCTTATCTTTACTTCACTTAAGTTTTACTTTGTGTCCGACCTTTTCCTGTTTTCAAAATTTGTAGATGGCTACCCGTCGTCGGATGGCTCTGGGATCTCCACGCTCACGGAGAGAACGAGGAGGCTTCATGACATACTTCACCACCGATGTCAGACCTTGGTTTTCCCGTCACCACGCTCCATGGTAGGATGACGAGGATCGAGACCCGCAGTCTGGGACGATGGAGGTGTACCTCTCCGCCGTGGTTGGCGAGTTCACTTCCTACCTCTTGGGGCAAGCACCCGGCGTAGCCGCCATGACGCCATTCAGACGCCGCACGCGCCGCTTCCACCCGCTTGTGTTGGAAGTACGAGGATCTCTTGCCGAGGTCACCTTCCGCTTCTACCCGCACCTCCCGGATGAGGAGCGTGTCCCAAAGATTTCGACACCGAGACGACGACCCCGCCGACGCAGCGAGTCCGCCTACGCAGCGATGATAGCCACCATCACCGCGCCATGGATGAGATCGAGCAACTCGACACTCTCACCGGCAGCTATGCCCACTCCGACACCCTTCGAGCAACATGATCGAGTGATGAAGCTCACCCACCGCAATACAGAGAGGATGCCGCGGTGCGAGAGGGACGCCGCTCTTGCGAGTTGGCACGCCTCGTGGCGCCGCTTCACGGTCCTCGCCCCACCCGGTTGCACCTATCGCCGCCCCGCCCTCCCAAAGCCGAGCCGACGTTCCCGCCTGAAGGACCCGTCTCTCCGACTCACAAGACGCAGCAGTGCGCCCGCCGCCGTCCGGCCGTCGCTTAGAGAGTCCAACAGGACGCAGCCCGATCCACCGCTGGGTTTGACGAGTCGATCCGTGGACGCCACTCGGCCGCTTCACGCTCTGCCCCGTTCGCGAGCTTGATCGAGCTGTTCGCTTCGCTCCCGCAATCAGCTATCGCCGTGGTCGCCCCCGTGAGCAGCATTGCCGATTAGTTTAGGTTAGCTAGCAGTGCTTGCTGAGCAGTCTTTTGGGTTGCAAGCACTTTTGTTTCTTTCTTTTGTAGACGATGTGTTTGTATTCTGTGTCATGACTTAGCTTAGTGTATAAGCTTTGTTCGAGAGTCATGTAACACTTAACCCCCTTATTATAGTATAGCCGCTCTAGGCTTTGTATTGTACTTGCTTCGTTCTTTTTGTTGGCTTTATTCTTATCTCATGTGTGCCTTAGAGGGCTAGTGAACCCTCATATACTCCCTCTAGTTCTAAGCTTCAGAGTTCCTTCAGGATGCCGCCAAGAAGAGCTGCCGCCCCAGTCCGTGGAGCCTTCGCCGCAGGCCGAGGAAGAGGCCGTGGCCGTGGTCGTGGCCAAGGCCGAGGACAGAACCGCCTCCTCCACCACCAAAGAAACCCGACAATGACCCAAGTCATGTTTCACAGACTTCATTCTCCAGCGCATTAAACAATCAGCAGATCGACCACCATCGCAACTCCAAGTGGCAGATTTTCTTAGGACCCGACCTCTCACCTTTGCTGCGCCAATGAACCGCTAGAAGTCAAGACGGCTCGGGGACACCGAGAAGAAACTCCGCCTTGCCCGCCGCTCAAATGAAGACAAGGTGGATTTCGCCACCCATCACCGAAAGGCGCCGCCACACACAGTGGGAGAATTACCTCGCCGCCCGAGGTGATGAGAATCTAGAGGAAGAAGAAGCAGAATAGCGGAGTCGTAGCATCTACGATTGAGCCCCACAAGATCCCGCGCCTCTGCGCGCAATAGAAGAAGTTGCGAAATACAACAAGTCAAGTTGAACCCGCATGGCACCCGATTCTCTGAAGAATTCAAGGCGCTTTGGGGCCAACTTGCAGTGGAACAATGAGATTGAAAAGAACGAATTGAGCTCTCAAGCGGTCGATGTCGATAAATGAGTATCTAACCAAGTTTAACCAAACTTGCTCGCTACGCCCCAATGATGTAGCCGATGAAGAAGAGAAAATCGACCGCTTTGTTGAAGGAATGCGTGAAGACATGAGAGGACAACTTATCCTCCATGATTACTCTAGCTTCCAATGGTGGTTAATAAAGCCCTCATTTGTGAAAATGAGAAGAAGATCATGAGATTAGCCGCAAAGGAAGATGTCATTTCAGAGGCCACAAGGTAGCTATCCCCAGAAGCCTACATTCCAAGGCAGCTCATCTTTCAGATCATCTGCAGCCTCCTCTCAGAAAACTCAAGTTTCCACCCCGCGTCCCCAAGGAAGTGGATTCGGTGCTCTCCGCCCCGCCGGCAACCAAAGCAGCAGCCAACCCAAGAAGAACCTCCACTGCCGCTTTGTGGAGAAAAAGGACACTTCGCCAATCGTTGTCCTACCCGTCGAATGCTCCAAAGCAAGACTCAACACAGAGTAACGCCAGCTCAAGGCGGACCCGACCCCAAGCAAGAGTCACCGGACTTCACAGCATCAAGGTCTACACCAACGCAAAGCCATGGCGTGTGAACCACGCCACACCGAGGAAGCTCAAGGTGCCTCAGATTACTAATGGGTACGTTCTCGTTAATTCAAGCACCGCACAAGTTTTGTTTGATTCGGAGCTTCGCACTCTTTATTTCAAGAAAGTTTGTTGAAAGGCTTAAGTTGCCAACCTATAAGTTAAAGAAACCCGTGGTACTTAGCTCACCCGGGGATCCCTTTATGCTACCTCACCACCCTGTAGAAATTGCTATGGAACATTCCGATTCCTAGCAAACCTTCGGTGCTAGAATCTCAAACGCTGGATATCATCCTAGGGATGGATTGGTTGGCCAAATATCAAGGATTGATAGATTGTGCCAACGTAAAAGTGGTGCTCACCAAGAACCCAGAGACCACAATAAGAGTTAGTGTGGATCGTTCCTCTCCTTTGAATAGAACAATCCACCACCTTGAGAGTTGTCCCTAGAGACAACGCTCGTAGTTCAAGCTTACCCGATGTCTTCCCGGAAGAATTACTGGGCATGCCACGAGACAGAGATGTTGAGTTTGTCATCAACTTGAAGCCGTGGACAGCCCAATTGCTAAGAGACCATACAGAATGGCACGACTAACTTGAAGAACTTAAGACACAAATTGAAGACTTGCAAGACAAAGGTTTCATTAGACCTAGTTCTTCTCCCCGGGTTCGCCATTCTCTTTGTGAAGAAGAAAGATGGCACCGCCAGTTGTGTGTGGACTACAGAGCACTCAATGATGTGACCATCAAGAACAAGTATCCCTTACCTCGCATTGATGACCTGCTCGATCGCTTGACAGAGCATCGCTTTTCTCCAAGATAGACTCGAGGTCGATACCATCGCTTAAGATCAGGAATGAGGATATTCCTAAGACGGCTTTTACCACCGGTATGGCTCAGTATGAGTTCACCGTCATGCCGCTTGGCTTGACCAACGCGCCAGCCTACTTCACGAACCTCATGAACAAAGTATTCATGGAATACTTAGACAAGTTTGTTGTCGTGTTCATAGACGACATCTTGATCTATTCAAAGACCCATGAAGAACATGCCGAACACTTGCAATTGGTCTTAGAGAAGCTTAAAGAGAACCAGCTTTATGCCAAGTACAGTAAATGTGAATTTTGGCTTCATGAAATCGCTTCCTCGACACATTGTATCCGCTGGAGGAATTGCGCTTGATCCATCCAAAGTAGCAATTGTAATGGAATGGAAACAACCCACATCGATGCCGGAAGTGCGTAGTTTTCTCGGCTTGGCCGGATACTACAGACGCTTCATTGAAGGATTCTCTAAGCTTTCCAAACCGATGACCCATCTGCTTAAAAAGGAAAAGAAGTATGATTGGACAGAAGCTTGTGAAAAGAGTTTCCAAGAATTGAAGAAGAAGTTAACTTCGCCCCGTTTTAATCCTGCGAGATATACATCAAGACTTCGAAGTCTATTGTGATGCATCGCGCCAAGGTCTTGGTTGTGTGCTCATGCAAGGAGGAAAAGTTGTAGCTTATGCTTCAAGACAACTCCGTCCTCACGAAGACAACTATCCAACTCATGATTTGGAGTTAGCGATGAGTGCATGCCTTAAAAATTTGGCGACACTATTTGATTGGAAATCACCAGTAATATCTACACGCACCACAAGAGTCTCAAGTACATTTTCACCCAATCGACCTCAACCTTCGACAAAGAAGATGGTTAGAATTAATAAAGGATTACAACTTGATGTTCATTATCATCCCGAAAGGCTAATGTAGTTGCCGATGCATTAAGCCGTAAATCCTACCGCAGAATGTCATGATTCAAGAACATCAACTTTGAGCTCGCAAGGAATTTGAAGCCCTCAACCTTGAGTTAATAGAGCAAGGCACACTAGCCATCCGAGAGGCCCATCCAACTCTAGAAGAGCGATCAAAGCCGCTCAAGAAGGACATCCTGAGTCCAGAGATTCAAGCATCTCATGGCCAAAGGAAAGGCCCCTAAGATGTCGAAGATCGCAGGAATCCTATGGTATGGGAAACGACTCTTTGTCCCCACCGAAGGAACTCAAAGATCCGATTCTAAAGGAAGCTCACGATTACGCTTACACCTGCACCAGCAAAGCACCAAGATGTACCAAGACATGAAGATTTTGTATTGGTGGCCACGAATGAAAAGAGATATCGCTGAGTATGTAGCTTGTTGTGATGTATGTCACGAATCAAGGTGAACATCAAAGACCACCGGATTGCTACAACCCTTACAGATCCTCGGTGGAAATGGGAAGAAATCGAATGGATTTCATTACCGGTCTACCTCGAACTAAGTCCTGATGTGACTCAAGATGGGTTATAGTTGATAGATTGACTAAAGTCGCCCACTTCATCCCCGTGAAGACAACTTACAAGGGAGACAAGTTAGCCGAGTTATACATGGCTCGATCGTGTGTTTGCATGGAGTACCCAAGAGAATAGTCTCCGATCGAGGTTCTCAATTTACCTCGCATTTACGGGCGGTTGCATGATGCCCTTGGAACACACCTTACCTTCAAACGACCTATCATCCGCAGATCGATGGCGGACGGAAAGAACAAATCAAATCCTAGAAGACATGCTTCGAGCTTGTGCTTTGGAGTTTACCGTAGACGGGAAAATGTCTACCGTATGCCGAGTTTGCATACAATAATAGTTATCACCAAGTTTGAAAATGTCCCCATTTGAAGCACTCTATGGAAGAAAATGCGAACTCCTCTGCATTGGTCGAATCAGTGAAGGATATGTCTTGGACGGATACTCGTGCAAGTCAAGAGAAAGTTCGACTAATCGTAGATCGCCTTCAAGCGGCTCGCCTAGATGTAAGAGTTATGCCGACAACCGTCGAAGAGACTTAACCTTCGAAGTTGGAGATGCTGTATCTCAAGGTATCGCCACTTCGTGGAACCCAAGATTCAAAGTTAAAGGCAAGCTTGCACCAAGATACATAGGCCCGTTCGATCACCGCTAAGCGTGGAGAAGTTGCCTATCGGCTAGAGCTACGAAAGTTTGTCGACGCCCACAACGTGTTCCATGTCTCTCAACTAAAGAAATGTCTCGAGTACCCAAGAGCGGACTCTGCCGGCCATCGCGCTTGAGAAAGATTTGACTTATCCGAGCACCGATCAAGATCCTCGACGCCGCCGAGAAGCGGACAAGACGTCAAGTCATCCGCCTTTGCAAGGTTCGATGGAGCCATCACTCACCAAAGAAGCCACCGGGAGCGAAGATCAACTTAAGCCGGATTTCCGTCCCTCGTTCTCGGGCGGCTCGAATCTCGAGGTCGAGATTCCGTTTAAGGTGGGTAGGATTTGTGATGCCCTTTTCTCCCCTTCCGGGTCAACCCCTCGCGGGCCCTTCGCCGTTCCCGGCCGCACCGGACCCCCTCTCCTCCCTTCCTCCCCGCGACTGCGCACGCCACCGCCTCGCGCCTCCCGCACGCCTCCTCGCGCAATCATGCCCGCCAGGCGCACGCGCGCGCCGAGCCGCGCGCCACCGGACCCCCTCCTCGCGCCGCTTTAAACCCCCGTTGCCCTTCAACCTCCCCACCTCGAGCAAGAAGAAGAAGAAGGGCCGGCCTACCTCCTCGTTGTCGCCGCCGCCGCCGCCGCCGTCGTCATCTCCGGTGCCGCCGCCGCCGCCGCTCGTGGCGCCGCCGCGCCGCCGCCCTCCATCTCCCCTTCGGTCGCCGTGAGCCGGACTCTTCCGGCGCGCCGTTGTCACCGCCGCCGCGCGCCTCTTTCTTCCCCTTCCTTCGCCGCGCTACCCCCTTCCTTCGCCGCCGCTACCCCCCGCCTCCTCCTCGCCAGCCCGAGCGCCTCGCCTCCCTCTTTTAGCGCGTGGGCGCGCCGCCTCCGCGTGGGCGCGCTGGCGCGTCTTGCTGCGTTCGGCCCGTGTTGGGCCGGGCCGAAAGTGGTCGCGGGCCATTTTTGGTTTTCCTTTTTTTTCTGTGATTTTATTTTCCTTTTCTATTTTATTTTCAAAGTCAGACTTTAAATATTATTATCTCCCTCATTTCAACTCCAAAAATTATGAAATAAATTTCTAAAAATTTCTAAAATCAAGATCTTGCTAATGGCATAGGTCTTGTTCAATTTGGAGTTCATTTGTGTATTCTTGTATATTTATTAGTCCTTTTGCCTGTTGTGTCTTTTTCCAGACTTCGCGCAGAGAGTTCGGAGACACCGGAGACCTCCACGTCGATCAAGGACAAGACTACTCGGACTCTCTCCCCTACAACCAAGGCGAGTCAATACTTTGATCATATTGAGCCTACATTTAATGCAAATTATATTCTTTCAAAATAGCAAATTGCATGCTTTAATTCTTTAAACAAATGTATGTTAAAGTTTAAGATAGTTAATTACCCACTTGATGATTAACTAATTATTATGCCACCCTTGACAACTTGAATCCCCTAATTCCATTGTCACCCTAGTAACTATATGGTAACACTAGATATAGGTTGTACTTAAGCGACATGCTAGCCAGCAGCTATACCGGGACATTAAAATGTCCTAATCATCATCATTTCAAACATAAATGATTTGGCGGTCATTGCGGGTAAATGACTGAGATGATTGAATTGTTGTATTTTACATCTCAAAAACCCTAAACTGCTAATACCCGTCTGGACGGATGGTAAGATGGTGGGTGCGGATGTAGCACGAGAATGGTGGGAATGTGGTTGAGCCGTCCGCATAACCCTAAGGACTTAATCTTGTCACGACCTCCGTATAACAAGTACAACCACAAGTCCGCAACAAATCGCGACTTGGCTTAGTACATTTATCAAATCTTGAAAATCATCTCACTGGAGGGTTAAAGGGGCACAAGCTCTGGGTATGTCGGGCTTGGATGGGACACCGAGTCAAGGGTGAAGTTTGCCAGTCGTTGAGGTGTAGCCACGCTATGCCAGTCGCTGAGGTGGACATCCCGCGCAACGTATGGGCATAACCCCATATGGGTGAGACGAGGGAAGGGACGAGATATTTAGAAAAGTTATTGTGACAACCTCTCGACTACACGACTACGGAATCGTGTAGGCAACGAGTTAATCTTGTCTCTTGTGGGTAAAGTGTACAACCTCTGCAGAGTTATAAACTGCTTAAACAGTAGTGCCTACGGTCAAAGCGGACATGGGAACTTAACTTGAGTTAGTTCTATTTAAAAATTTCCTTTGTGGGTGGTATGAAAATTGTGGCGGGCTCACCTAGCCACGAGATTGGTTATTCACGGTCTTTGTACCCGGTGTCGTTTAGTGGTGGATGTAACCACAATCAAAATAAGCATGAAGGTGGAGGTAACCTCTGTGATACAAATATTGCACAATTTCTCTCTTTAACTAAAATGAAGTTTGTTAAAAATGCTAAGTGCTAGGAATTTGTACTTATGATATTTAAAAGTATTGCTTTCGCAAATAAAAGAACCGAGCCATCCTTGTAAGCCTTGCATGTATATCATTGCATTGTGTATTGGCTCATGAGCACGGTAGTTGTGCTCATCCTCGCTCTCCCCAAACCCTTCGGATGACGCGATGGAGGAGACTACGCTTACTACGAGGAACCAGAAGTTGATGGACAAGGAAACGACGAAGAGTAGTCTAGGATCTGTAGTCTAGGCCTCGACGCAGTCTAAGTTGACTCGTTGGTACTTGCGTACAACCGATAATATCCGGTCCTTGGGTAATATCGATCATACAGGTTGCCCGATCGCTTGCTCGTGAAGAGATGAGCTCTACCCTTTTGCTTCCGCTATCGCATTCGGTGTTCTGTATTGTAATCAATTTGGCCTGATCGGCCCCTGTTGTAAAACTCGACCCGACGTGGTCTATGTCACTCTGTTGCTTGTAATAATGATACTTTAGTTCACGCCATGTATGAATGATTCAGCAATGGCTGTGAGTGCTATCTACTGATCCAGGGAATAGCACGGCGTTTTCACAGAGGATTCGGATTAGAAAATCCGGGTCCGACACTTCCTTTGTCAAAAAAACGAAATTATCTTAGTCGACGGCGATTGAATCCACGAGGTCCAGATCACGCAGTTCTATGCTCTGCAGTGTGAAGAAGTCGTCGCTGTTCGATGGCGGCGGCTGCGGATGCTGGCGCATTGTCAGAGCGAGAGTGTAGGTGCACCTTGGCTGCACAACGCCGCAGGGCGGCAGCTTCGTGAGGTACCTCCTCGAGCTCTTGGCCAGAAGCCTGAACGCGACGCGGTCGTCCCCCTTGTTGCTTATCTGGAGCGAGCAGGAGATAAACTTTTTTGGCTCGAAGGGGAAGAAGAGTTCCGTGGGGTGGACGTCGACCAGCTCGGGATCATCTTGTTTGTGAATGAATGTCTCTGTTTCGTTCAGCACATGGACGATGTCCCCGATAGAGGGCCTCTCAGCCTCCAAACACTTCAATGCTATTTCGATGCATTTCTTTACTTGGCGGCAATATCCTTCCACTGACCATGTGTCCTTCAATGTTGCCTGTAATGTTGCCTGTAGCCTCTCCCTCCAGTTTCCAAGTACCTACAAAATTTATAATACAAAGCTAAAATGACAGAATGCAAATGTAAAACATTAACGCAAAACTTGCAGAAGAAATGGCTATTGATCTTAGTACAAATTAACTTTTTTCTTACAGTCTCAATAAACTCCGGGGAAGATATATAATCAAGGACTGAGTGCATGTATCCTGCGATGATCTGTAAGATTATGACACCCAAGCTATATACATCAGACTTGTCTGAGATTACCCCTTTTTGTATGAATTCTGGGGCCATGTATCCACTGCATAATATCAGAAATATCACAGACATGGTTAGTGTAAACTGTAAAGCAAATGCAAAAAGACTTTATTTAGGGCCCTTAGCTCACCGTGGTCCCACAAACATTTCCACAGGCCGTCTTGTTGTCTCGAAGGTACGCTCTCCGTCTCCGTCCAAGAGTCTGGACAGATAAAAACCTCCTATTTTTGGCACCATTTTTTCGTCCAGTAATATATTGCTAGGTTTTAGGTTCATATGGAGAATAGGACTTGGCAATCCCTCGTGAAGGTATCTTAAACCCTCACAAGTTCCCCTAATTATTCCAAAGCGCGTGTGCCATTCGAGTCCAGAACATCCGTCTGTAAAAAGAATATTATTTTCTTCAAATGACCAATAAACAATATCATGTTGGTTGCATGTTGCCGTGTCATACCTGAGATATAGCGGTAAAGGGATCCATTTTGAAAATAATCGAAGCAGAGCAACCTTTCTGTCCTTTGAACCGAGACTAGTATCCCATTGTGATCTACAACATGGGTACGTGTTTCGCTGCAGTAGCCAATTAACTGCACGATATTTAGATGCTGGACCATCGTAAGGTGTCTAGTCTCATTCTTGAACAGCTCATCATCAAATTCTGGCATGCTAGCGAGAAACTTCACCGCAACGGCTTCTCCATTTTCATAGACTCCCTACATGACATCTCTTATTAGGAAATTTGGTTGTTCGATCACCGGTAGTGACATTTGGGTGGCTGGAAAATGTAAATGTTGGTCATACCTTGTAAACACTTCCAAACTTACCGTGACCAACTAGTCGCTCTTTAGAGAAATCATCTGTTATGCCTTTTAGTAAGTGGAACGATAGCTTTGGCGGCGTCACAGTTGGAAGGTTCAACCACAACTCTGTGTAATTAGATCTGCGAGCTTCACCGCCCCTCTCTAATTGCACGAAAATTCATTAAACGTAAGAGGAAGCATATGTTTGTTTTGTACGGAACGGATATCATTAGAGGTGTCAACACATCAAATACAAATCGAATAGTGGTCTTATCGTATCCGTATTCGAATTTTCACCTAACCTTCTTATATTTTCTTTAAATAAATGAGATATTACAATGTTTTAGTTCGTGCGAAAGTGGAACAACTCTTTCCCCTTGAGGGCGAACTTGTCATTTCCTGTGTGCGAAAGTGGAACCAAGTAGGGATTCGACTATCATATTAAAGCTCTCAGTTAACTTTTTTACTCGGATGAAATGTCCAATACTCTATCACTTTAGTTGTCATTGTACTTACCGGCGGGCCTAGTGAGCGGGTCCCACCCTAGTAGTTTCCTTGTGTATATTTAGCTCGCTGTTCAGTTACTTCGCAGGTGAGAGACTCTGGACCTCCTCGCCTTCCGAAATCTGAACTAACACAGTTTGAATTGAATGGAGTGGTGCCCTGTACCCTTTGTCATCTCTCAGCAATGACACGGTAATACATTATTGTGGTGGGTGTAGATTATAACGATAAAGATTAATTAGATATATAGTTGTTATAGTTCTATAAAAAAATACAATTCTTTTCTTAGTCATACGAATTAGAGTTGTATAAGAAATCACTACTACAAAAAAGTTAATACTGGACGCTTCATCATAGACGGTTGATCAAAACCGTCAGTATTAAATATAATCACAGACGATTTTGGTTTAACGACTGTCTGTGTTACTGACTGCGCTAAAAACCGTATGTGAAGAGTGTGTATGTGAAGAGATAATATTACAGACGATTCATATTGAAAACCGTTTGTAAAGTACGGTTCTTGTTAAGAAAGAACCGTCTGTGATTCTTCACAGACGGTTTTTAACATGAACCGTCTGTAATATTACAGTCATCACAGATGGTTTTTGTTTGAAACCATCTGTGATTCGCAGTGTGGGAGGGTGAAAATTTTTGGACCTGTGCGCGGGAGGCGAAATGTTTTGGCGCTATCCTTATATATTATAGCCACCCCGGTCTTCTCTTCCATCAGTCTCTCCCTCTCCCCTCCCCCACACCGAGCTCCGGTGACCGCCCTCGATTCCCTAGCACGGTTCAGCGAGGAGACGCAGTCGATGAGGAGGAGGAGGAGGAGGGATGCGCAGGAGCTCCATGTCTGCCGTAGGACACGCGTCCGTGACCTGCTATTTCACGGCGCCTCCAGTGAGCAGGGCACTGTGGCTCGACCAATACCGCCAGATCTGGCTGATGAAGACATCAACCCTAAGGATGCATCCATTGCTTCGACTGCACCCACTGCTTCGACTCGCTACGCTACATCCACATCTTCGATCGGACTTTCGGCGACTGCATTGCCATATTTTCCAGTTGGACCGAGCTGTCTCTACACATATATGCCGGGCTACATCTACTGCTCCTACTCATACATGTCGGGCTACGTTTACATACCATGGTGCTGCGTCACCAATTGTTGGCCCATAAGTTATATAACGAATGGGCTGTTTTGGCCACATTGGCCCATATAGCTGCCCCTAGGGTTTTATGGTACTGTTCATGAGGCACTATTCATGCATGAACAGTACCACCACCCACTCCCTCTTCCTCCTATAGATAGTGGCCGCCGGCCCTTTTGTTCGGCGGGTTTTGTTGATTAAAGTTTAGCTTTGCTACTTTTTACTTTGTTCTCTTGGTCGATGAGATCAACAGCGACATTGTTCTTCGGAACTCCACCTATCAATACATTCAATTCCTATTCGTAATTTCAGATTGCTTATTTACTTTGTTCTTGCGTGCTTCTTCGGTGTATGCAGGAATCGATCTTCGTGATCAGGTCAATCGGGTATTCGTGCACGATTGATAACGACTTGTTGAGCAATTCAGCGATTGCGTGGTTTCGAGCCTTGCGTGTTCGTAGCCAGGATCGTGAGAGTTGAGCGACGCCTACCGAATTTATCGTTTTCATCGAAAGATTGGGCCAACAATCGGACATTCGGGTTCATCACTGGCCGCCTCCATCTTGGCCTCAAATGAGCACGAAGTTTTGCCCCCCAAATCCCCATCCAACTTTTCTTTCTCACTCTGATTTCGTCCCTTCCATCCTGTTAGATTTCATTCTCAGTGAAGACCCTATCTGTGGTTGACAAGGGAGGCCGATTCGGTTCGAGATGGACACCTCTACTCGACCTCGTCCTCGTCAAAGAGTGAGCCATTGATTAAGAGAGAGAATGAATTGTGTCACAATAATTTCTGGCCTTATTGACACAATTCATTCGGTTCAGGGACAAAAATGACATACTCTATAAGTGGACTCTACGGATGTTTAAATTCTTTTGGATTTAATTTTTGAGAGAAAACCCAAATCAAATAGGCAGTACATATTCATTTACAACATAAAACCCCAACTTTCGCCCTACATGCCGTTCGAATGCACATTAAAAATTAAGGGAGCCGGGAGTACATCAAACTCACTCAGTTATCACTCTTTATAAATGTACATAGAATTAAAGCCAGCTGGTTGTTATTTGTCAATCTAGCACTCAGGTAAAGAGAGCTTTCGGAAGAGCACTAACCTGGAGAAGGCTTGGTGGTGCTGTTGCTGTTGGAAAGAAAAATGAATTCTTCACCGTGAAACTATCAAGAAAACAGGGAGCATATTATGTATTTTTTTTAGAGGAAGCCAAGAGCTTTCATATTATGTATAAACTGGACGCAGGTAAAGTAAAAAAAAAAAAAAACTTTTTCGTAAAGGTGAAAATAAAATAAAATAAAATGTGTCTTTAATAAATTAGTAAAAAAAATTCCATAGCCCTATCTGCACTGAAAAAAAAAACACTTCAATCCTTCACTGTATGACACATTATTTCTTTTCTCTTTTTTGTTTATAGTTCACTAGAAGGACTATCCATAATGGTACGTCGAAATAGATCGGTACCAACGAATTTCATACCAAGAAGTACACCGTAATGGTCTTTGGAATGGAATTGGCCACTATGATTACTAGGGGTGGGCGGGGATTGTGCCGCCTCGTTGGATCTCCAAACTGGCCCAATTTTTTCAGCCACATGGGCCAAACATGAGGTCCCAAAAAAGAAAGGGGGCAAAAAGATCAAGAACCTATTGATCATTAGGCTCGAGTGGATCGAAACTGCTTACCTTCTTATTAGAGTTTGACGAGCGCACGGCAGCAGCAGCAAAGCCAGATCCCACCAAATCCGCGCCGACCGCCGCAAGAAAGAGCTCCAAGTGGCCACGCTAGTGAGGGCGATGCTATCCCGGTGCCGTAATCGGCCCGCACACCTAGAGATGCTCACACGCTACTCCAATCGTCAGGGACGAAGCCACCTCTCCCTACCTTCTCTCTACCCCGCATCATGGCGTTGCTGATGCAGCCACGCCACCATCCTCTAGCGCAAGGGCAGATGAGGCAACAGTTGCGCCCCAGATCTACAACGCCCCCAAGGCCACAGGGCCGGAGACGCCACAACCCAAGGCAACCCTGTCGGAGCAGCCGAGCGCGACGGCGGTGGCGCTCGCACACGTGGCTCGTTACTGCCTAGGACGAGCACAACCAGGAGCTACTGCAGCGTCTCACACGACTGCCATGCCGAGCTGCTGCCGAGCACCACAAACACAAGGGGCGACCACCTACTGTTGTGCTTCCTCAATAACAAGCTTGACTACTGCCACCTCCACAGGACTGAGCTCTTCTACAACACGGCACTGCTGCAGCCGGAGGTGTTGGCCTACTAGGCCTAGATCCCTGCCGTGCACGCCACCATGCTCACCGACATGGACGCCTCCCTCCCGCTGGAACTGATAGGAGGCAGATGAGGCCAAATTTGTTGAACATTACCTTTTTCCCTCAACATTTGCCATCGTTCCAGAAAAAAAAAAGACTGACGATTTTGTTCTCATGAGAGGAAAAAAATATATGTTATCCCAAAAAAAAGGGTCGACCCTCAATATCCAATGATTCGTGAGGGTTATCTTGGTCTACTCAAATGGACCGGTTCATGCCCCTCAAAAAAAAATATGGACACTTGGGACAAGTTCGGATCGAACTGCTCTTACCCATTCCCACCCCTAACGATTACAAGAGAAAAAGACCAACTCATATTTCACTGTAAACTTTGGCAAAAGGAAACAGTAACTATTTCATGAGAGATCGTACCTGTTTTATCTGCAACCCGCTGTCAGCTATCATTGTTTCTGTCTAGTTCAAATTTAAGACAATTTCCTGTATACTAGGCCTGTCATGCCGGTCCAGCATCATGCATTTTAATGCTATCTCTATGCATGTCTTCACCTGTAGGCAATATACTTCGAGTGAGCTGTGCGTCAATATTTCCTGTAGCTTTTTCCTCCAATTGTTATGTACCTGCAAAATTGGAACATGAATTTAGAATGATATAGCACATAAAGGTCAAACATAAAGTAGTAACTTTCCAAAATGGACTGTTGAAACTGATATAAATGTTTAAAAAATATATATTCTTACATGTTGAACAAATTTTCGGCGCGTCATGTCAGCAATACTAGAGTAGCCTTCACGTCCAGTCATTATCTTTACAATTATAACACCCAAACTAAATATGTCATACCCATTAGAGAGTACTTGATTTTTTACGTATTCTGGCGGCCAGTATCCACTGCATGTCATCATATACATTACGAGTTGTTGCTTAGTTGACTAAAAAAGATAATATAAAATAGCCAGGGAACATTGCGAAATTTGTGCCTTGTGCTAAAGGGTGTAATCCTATGCAAAGGATGCTTTTGTGCAGAGTAAATATCAACCTTCCAATCAGTAAACAACAAGGGCTTGCCTTATGTGCAAAGTTAATCTCAACATTAAACATGGATGTGCATGTGCTTCGCCCGACCTGCCCCGGCCGCAAACAAAATCACCGCACGGAAGCACATAATACACTAAGAACCGTTGAGGAACCGTCGCTGGCGAGTCCAGTCCGAGCGATTACCTCGTAGACAAATTCAGAATCGTAAGAACAATGCATGAACACAAGAACAGAATAAGAGATTGAACACAGAGATGTAGGGGGACGTATTGCTTCTCTTTATTCCTTCATCCATCGATCAGTTAATTACAATGAATAGCACCCCCTATTTATAGGCTACGACCCTTCTAGGGTTTGGGATGAGGAGCCCACCTTGGGCCAGGACTCCCGGTCCTGGGCCCGGTTTCCCAACACTCCCCCTTGAGCACTCATCTTTCATGCCCATGTCTCGTCAAAACTCCATAAAAACCCAGTGGGAAAAATTTGGAGAAAGAGTACATGAATCATGTTTCGTTATGCTGCTCGAATTGCCTCATTAAAAACCTTAACCGAGAAACTTCAGGAAAACTCGTCAAGGGAAAAGAGTACAATCCACCCAATTTCATTTAATCTCCAGGATTTGCTCTTTGGGTACTCGATCTTCGTGATCAAGCTTTAGTAATGAGTTTGTGAAGGTTCTCCTCGACTCTGCACTTCTCTAGGTCTTATCATTCCAATTCCACGTAACGCACCTTTCAAAGCTAGATGTTGGAAGTGACTTAGGAATAAATCTGCCAGATTCTCACATGACCTAGTATGCAGTGCTTTGATTACGTTCATCTTTTGCAATTCATGAGCATAGAAGAACTTGGGGTTGATATGCTTTGTGAGAGGATTCTTCACAATAACCCATCTCGCACTTGTGCAACACAAGTCGCATTATCTTCATTGATAATAGTGGGGTTGGTGCGGTGTTCAATCCACATAACTGCTAGATGTAGTGAATCATCTGCCAAAGCCAAGTACATTCTTGTGAGGCCTCATACAATGCTATTATTTCCGAGTGGTTCGTCGAAGTCGATACAAGACTCTGCTTAGACGATTTTCATGGAATTGCGCTTCCACCACATATGAATTCATAGCATATTTGCAATTTGGTGTATCATGGGTCCTACAGTGCAGTCATCCGCATTGCCATTCATAGTTAAGTCTTGATTCTTTCTGTAGAATAGACCAAGTTCTTTGCTTCTTTGGAGGTATCGGAAGATGTCCTTTATTTCCTGCCAATGCTTTTGGTAGGTTCTGTACTATACCTTGCTAATAGGTTCACGGCAAATGCAATGTCCGTTCTAGTACAGTTTGTTTAATACATGAGTGTTTCTATTACACTTACGTGTGGGAATTCCGGTCCCAGGACTTCCTCCCCCTCTTCTTTAGGTCTGTATAAGTCTTTGTCTTGCTGCAAAGATCTTTCGACCATTGGCACTTTCAAAGGGTATGCCTTTGCCAAGTCGAACCTTTCTAACACCTTCTGGAGTGTAGGTGACTGATGCAATAATGTTCCTTCAGGCATGCTCAAACCGCAAGCCTAAGCAATATTTGGTTTTACCCAAACCTTTCATTTCGCACTCCAACTCTGTAAGAGTTTGCTTTCTTAATATCCTTCAGGGTTCCGATGATATTCAGATCATCTTCACACTCTAAGATTATACAAAATCCATTCTGGGATCATCGTATAAATACACAGAGATTATTCTCATTGTTCGTGTAACCTTTCTTGCATAGAAAGTCGCTCAAGTGATTATACCACATTCTCGCTCGATTGTTTAAGTTCATAATCGACTTTCCGAGTTTCGCATCGTATATATTTCTATTTGCTCGCTTTGGTTCGGAGACGATGATACATTCTGTATCTTCATATAAATGTCCGAATCCAATATTTCATAAAGGTATCTCGGTACCCCATCCATCAATTTCACTTCTAACTTCAAGTTCACTGCCATTGAGATAAATATTTAAAAGGGAGTTCTGCCCATGACCGGGGAATAGGTTTCTTCATAATTATCTTCTGGACGTGCAGTGAAACCTTGTGCAACAAGCCTTGCTTCTTTTTATTTCTCTTTCGAACAAATACCCACTTATGCCTGCGGTGCACAAGAGGAGCGCGCGGCTTACATGCCCAAACGTCTTTCTTTTATTCAGAGAGAATAATTCAGTTTCTATTGCCTTCTTCCAATCTTCTCAATCTGATCTTTTCTCTCATTCAGCGAGCAATGCAGGCTCTGGATCAAGATCGTTGATTGTGACAATTTTCTTTGTAAAATAAATGCCGACATTGGCTGTTGCCATATTCAAAGATTCTCCCGAGGTCATAAAACTTATAGCTATTTCTTCAAGGGGCGATTCTTTTAATGCTTCTACTTGCTCACCGCTGCTTCATTGCGGGGCAAGTCCCTTTAGTTTTTCAGCATCGATGTGTGCGCACACATCCATGCTGATGTCTCCCTTCATGGGGATGTTCAATACTAGTATGCCTTTTCTGAAGGTTCCATGCCGATACCAGGTCTCAACTGGCTCCCTTTGGTTCTGGGCACTTCGTGATCGGTGTGTCAAGTCCTTCTTATCCTTTTTCACCAGCGTCCCGGTTACTTCCGGATTCGAGGCCGGAGTTCTCGCCCTTTCGAGGCCTCGGGCGGGATTAGGGATACCTTCATTGGTATTTCAACCCTCTCCTGCATTGCGTGCATGTGCAAATGCTACTTGGTCACGCTCTTCAAATCACTAAAGTGATCGACAGTTGATTTGCTAATATTTGCAAATCTATTATCTTCGGACTTCAATGGTCTTCTAGACTTCAATTCAATTATCTTACGGACGCAATTATCTTCGGACTTCTCTATTTGCTTCACTAGTGCGCTGGTCATATGCATAGATTTTTAATTATCTTCTGATTCAATTGTCTTCTAGACTTCAATTATTTCCGACATTATTATCAAGGGTTGATTTCTCCTCTAATGACGGAAACTAATCTCATCGATATACTATCGTGAATCGGGCATTATGCAAATCTCCATCATATGGTCCAAATACTTGATTATGGATGCTTGTCTCATAACCAACGATATCCCGGACTTTCGGAGAAAAACCCATTGCGTTCACTGCGGTGGTGGTATAGGTATATAACCCTTGCAAACCAACTGCGAAGATGAGAAGTTTTCGATCTTGACCCTTGCGCTAGTTGCATAGTTGGATGGATGTTATTGGTCGACGGTCTAAAATTGATGAGAGTCGCTACGAGCAGATCGCATGTCCCCAACATATAGTTGGTAAATTACAATTCTTCAAAGTTCTGCTAGTCCATTCTGGGTGCGGATGTGCGGTATAGAATACTCAACTTTAATTCCCATTTTCATACAATAATCATCAGATGCCTTCGGAGTACATTCTCTGGCGTTATCCATTCAGATGGACTTCACGTGATGATCAGGGAAATTATGTTTTCAATTGTTAATTATCTGCGAGATTTAGCTTTGCAAAAGCATGGTTTCTCATAGACAATAAACATATGTGCGACCATTCCGAGGAAGCATCGATGAGCACCATAAAATACCTAATTGACCCTTACAGGGGTTGTATAGGACCGCAAAAGTCTCCCTGGATACGGTCCAGGAATGCAGGGACTTTATCCTTCGCTTTCAGAGCCAAAAGGTCTAATAATTAATTTCCCGGTGGCACATGCGGGGCACACAAAATCTTCTAGATTCGGGAAATTCTTTATATTCATATTATGTCCCTGTGAATTGTTAATTATATCTCCCATTATCCTAAGACCCAGGCGGCATAATCTATCATGCCAGAGATAGATAAGTTCAGAGCTTCTAAATACGGTTTTCAAGGCAGTATAGGCTGTAGGTGCCTTAATATTAGTGTAGTATAGCCCAATTTCATATGAAGGAAGATATTCTAATGCTATTTTTCACTTTCTTCACGCTTTGTAATGAGTAGGTATTCTGTACCATACTCTTCTTCAGTCTCTACATGGAAACTGTTAGCGCAAATATCCTTGAGAGTTCTAGTCGATTCTGGGTACAACAAGTCTTCTTCAATGACCAAAGTTGTGCCCGTTGGAAATATAATTATGGCTCTTCCTGAGCCTATTATACAAGTATCATTTCTGCATTCGTTGTAAGACTACCAGCATTCTTGTTGATCGACTGGAAAAATTTCTGTTTCTCTCAGGATGGTATTCGTTGTGCCGCTACATGCTAAGCACACTTCCTCCATAGGGCGCCACACGCGTTCTAATATAATGTACTTTATTAATATGTAGCAGAAAACAAGCAACACATAAATAAAATACTTGGATATCGAACGTAACTTGCTATTATAAAGACGGAAAATAAGCCTTGCAGACTCATAATAAGAATTTAATGCTTTGCTCTTCTAGAGCTTGCAACCATTATTTAATAATTCAAAATTTCGCTTCAATTACAAACGCAAGTTTCTATAAAGGTTCGAGTGCAATGCGTGCCTTTGGATCTAATAGCGAAGTATTCAGAACTTCGCCTAAATCGGCTCCATGCGCGATCTTCTCTCTTGGCGCCTACTACCGTGTCGTCGCGATGTCCAAAGGAGGGATGATGGGGCTGCTACTAGGCTGTTCACATTCATAAGTGCAGCTAATGGATGTGTATCCTCTGTGCCTGCAATGGCGAGGTATGCCTCATGCTATCATTTGCCCTTCTTCTTAGACTGAAAAACATCAATAACGTGCGACGCACTACCTTACCCTTCTTGCTCCTCTCATTCGTGAGAGGCTTCATCACCTTGTAGCTGCTAGCAGTGGCTTCATGGCCAACATTGCTACTATGTGGCTGCGAGATGAATTTCTTTCTTAGAACATCATCTTGGGTTTCTGCAACTTGCATAACGTCAATTAATTCGGCACACTTCATGTAGCCGTTTGACGATAGTTGCTTGTGGATTGCACCGCGTTCGGGTGAAAGGTAAGGAGTCTTCTCAATCTTCTACTCATCTGTGATTACATCATCACAGAATCGAAGACTGATACAAATTTTATACAAAATCTGACCATGCTGGGTCAGTTCTTCGAATTCCTGATTCGTGATGCCAGTCATCTTCATATTCATGCCAAAATTCATAAGATTACTGCTGGTAATTTGCGTAAGATGGTTGCAAAATTCTCATAATGCTATTCGAACTTCCGGTTCGTGATCCCGTATTTTTCTATGCATTTTCATGATTTACTGCTATTTTTAGTGATTAAAAGTAATATAAACAATTACAGATAATCAAAACAGTAAATGCGGTAAACAAATTGCATAGAAATAACAATAACAAAGTTAAACATGCTTCAAATGCAAAAACTGATTCAAAAATTGAATTCCTGAGGCTCTTTTCTGCTGGAAAAAGTATTTTCGGTGAATTCTGCAAATTCCAGGGGTTAAAACACGAAATCTCAGTTCTGAGAGAAAAATCGCGTAATTATCAAATTTCTGAGGGGTTATTCTGCAAGAATATACATAATCTCGTAAATTTCCCAACTCCCGGGGGGTTTTCCGAAAATTTTCATCAGCAGCAAAACTTCCTCAGAATTTTCAGAATCACAAGGGTTATTATTGCAAAAGTTCCAAACCCGCGTAATTTTCCTCGTAATTTTCAGAATTTCGAGGCCCTTTTTGCAAAATGTCATTTCCCCTTTTTTTTCGATTTTCCTTGGGCCGGGCCTCCTTCTTTCTTCGGTTTTGGGCTGGCCCGTTTCTCCTTTTGGCCCGTTAGGCCGAACGGCGTCTTCAAGACAGGTGCTAGGTTTTCCCTAGCACCACTTCGGGTGGCGGCGGCTCCTTCGGAGCTTGTGGGGCGCGGCCGGCTACGGATGGTCGGGGAACGGCCGGTGCGGCGGCGCGCAGCGCGTGCGCGCGAGGCAGCGTCGGCGGCGGGCTCTGACGGTCGAGAAGCGGCCGGGAGCGGCCGGCGCGCGCGCGCATGCGGCGCAGGAGCGCGTCGCGAGCGGGCGGCTCGGCGGCGTTGCGACGGGCTCGGGCGGCCATGCGACGGCACGCTCAAGCGGCGGCGCCCGTGCCGGTCCGGTTCCGGAGTCATCTCTCCCTGCCCCTTTTTCATTCTTTGCGGCGGCCATGCGAGGCTCCGATGGTGGCGATGCGAGCGCATGCGGGCCGGAGAGGTGGCCGTGGACAGTGAACCGCATGCTGGCGGCCATGGACAGGGAGGCGACACTTCAAGGTGGCCAGGGCGGTGCCGTGCGTAGGCGGCGGCGGCTTCAAGCCGGCCGGAGGAGGGTGCGCCCGTGCTGTGAAGGCTCCAGGCCGTTGGCAAAAATATCTTCATATTTACTGTTCATGCGATATAATGTGATGTAATACGGGATTACAACGGAGGCACGGCTTCATGCCGACATGTGCATGTTTGCCGCGTGCTGGCGGTGTGGCACTGTCATTGCCTCCGTGGCGAGACGTGATGGCGGACTATGCCGACCGGTAACGTGTCGCGGAGGTAGTGACAGTCGCTTGCAGGCGGTGCCGTGCACATGATGTTTTTCATGCGATTGCATATACAACCTACGGTACAATCATCATCTACTCTTTCATGCAATCCACCGATCGGCTTGGCCGGCGACTTCAAGTCGGCTCGCGGTAGATTAGAGCGGATTTGCACCGTATGAAACCAATCTAGAAAGCCAAAAATTTGCAGAATTGAAAGCAATCTAGAAAACGATTCAATCTACGAGTGTCGTTCATCGACGGTTACCTTTTCGATGCGAGGAGAGTCGATCGTGCTGATAACGTGTTGAGGAACCGTCATTGGCGAGTCGATCGAGCGATTACCTCGTGAGACAAATTCAGAATCGTAAGAACAATGCATGAACACAAGAACAGAATAAGAGATTGAACACAGAGATGTAGGGGGACGTATTGCTTCTCTTTATTCCTTCATCCATCGATCAGTTAATTACAATGAATAGCACCCCCTATTTATAGGCTACGACCCTTCTAGGGTTTGGGATGAGGAGCCCACCTTGGGCCAGGACTCCCGGTCCTGGGCCCGGTTTCCCAACAAGAACAACACCTTTGATACTGGGGCTTCATTGTTGTAGTTGTTTTCACCAATTAAGAGATAGGGTTTGTTTGGATGAGCCAGGATCAGCTAGAATCCAGGCCCAAACAGCCCATGTGAGCAAAATTCCACACCTAAGCCCATATACTATTTGCATATAGCCCATGGGGAAGAAGATTCCAGATCACTTTATGTAGGTCTTGAGGCCACATGTCATGAGTTAACTTTGTACCTACTTACACCTTAAGCACATTTTACATAGGGTACCAACTCATTGCCAAAATACACTAATTGTACAACCAGAGGGACAACCTTGTCCCGTAAATTTCTGCAATGTCCTATAGCCAACTGCCCAAAAAGAATGCTTTGGCATGAAGTATTATTAAGCTCACCATGTCCCTACCGAATTGATTGTCTTTTTTATTTTTTCTTCGCCGATGAGCCTTGACAAACCAAAATCTGCAATTTTTGGCACCATGTTCTTATCTAGCAATATATTACCAGGTTTTAAATCCAAATGCCATATAGGTTCATCCAATCCCTCACGAAGATATTTTAAACCTTCACAGATCCCCTTAATTATTGTAACGCAGATGCCAATTAAGTCCCTCGCATTCATCTGTAAATAACAAAAAAAAACGCTAAAAAATGTTATCTAAAGAATATTTTTTTCATTACATGCTAAATAAAATGCACGGGTGGCACAGAGTGCCATCTTAATTACCAGAAAGATGCTCGCCAAGGCTCCCATTGTCTACATACTCGAGGCAGAGGGCCATATGTAAGGTTTCAACACGACGTGGTTGCCCCTCGTGCTCCATTAGGGTTTCCTCTGATTCATTGCAGTAGCCCTTTAGCTCTACAATATTTTGATGCTCGAGCCTCCTAAGGTTCTGGAACTCTTTCTGAAATTCACTATCATCAACTGCCATGTTACGAAACACTTTCACAGCAATCTCTTCCCCATTTTCATGCACACCCTGTTCGATTTCTCTTATTAATTACCAACATTGTCTTTTGTGTTATGGCGATGATATAATAGAAGTGGGGAAACTCTTCCTACCTACCGGTAGCTTGACCAGTCATCTTAGGGGCGGGATCCCCAGGTTTGGAGGGCTGTAGAGGGGGAGTGTGTGGCGGCGGCCTAACGGTGGTGGTGGTGCAGCAAGGCGGCTGTGGTGCCACTAGCCACACATTCGAAGGAGGGCGGTGGGCACTGACAATGAGCGGCACGACAATAATGACGGTAGACTAATTAGGTTGGCCCAGGCGGTGGGGGCGGGGAAGAAGCGGTGTAGCGGCGAGGTGGCAAGAACATCGCCTTCGATCTGCGGCGGGTGTGACGGTTGCAGTGGGTGGGAGCTCGCCGGTGTGGGTCCGGGGTATATGTTTTGTTTGTTGCCCCATTTTGTTACAACCGAGTGTGGCATGTAATAGGAGTACCTTTTATGGCTATTTGTCAGTTGTGACAATGGATCAAAAAAAGTGCTGCGCAAAATGTGCAGCAAGTTGAGCTTTGGTTTAGCACCAGTGTATGGCATGGCACACATTCGGCAACGACCCTTCACTTAATTACAGGGTATAAACGAAGCATGGTACTGATCATACCTTGTAAACTACTCCGAACGCACCACTGCCAAGCTTTCGCTCCACAGCGAAACAATCTGTAAGCTTTTCTAAAAATTGGTAGGTTAGCTTCATTGGCTCCGCATTTGTATGCTGTAAATTCTCCCCCATGCTTTTCTTTCTGGTGCAAACACTACCAGAAACAGGGTTTTTCCCGAGTGCCAAAAACACTCGGGAAATGAGGCAATACACTTGGGAGAAACTTTCCCGAAGGCCAACACTCGGGATATAGTACTCGGGATAGATTACTCGGGGCAAAAACAGTTTCCCGAGTGTTACACTCGGGAACTATAACTTTCCCGAGTGTATATATATACACTCGGGAAACAAATACACTCGGGAGAAAACAGTCCTCGACGGCTTCTCCAACCGTAACGGAAATCTGTACCGAGTGTGGACACTCGGGAATGTGCTGAATAAAACACTCGGGATAGTTTCCACGCTGACAGTTGTAACCAGGGAAAATTGACACGTGGGCACCATTTCCCGAGTGGGGACACTCGGGAACGTTTTGGTCGATTGCCCGAGTGTCGACACTCGGGACGGTTTTGGTCGATTTCCCGAGTGTCGACACTCGGGACAGTTTTGGTCGATTTTCCGAGTGTCGACACTCGGGAATGTTCCTAACAGCACAAGCCCATTTTTCACTATTTTTTGGCATTCGATTTTGCATTTAATTTTGAACTACACTAACAGAAAACTCAGCAATCAAATAATCTATCCATCCATTCCACAACAAGAAAAATACCACAATTCACTATATATATCTAGATCAAACAAAAGGCATGATACAAACAGAGCATGGAGCTCACAACATTCAAGTTCACAACATTCAAGATCTATATATATAGATCAAACAAAATGCATGATACATATAACAGTTCCAAGTAGTAATTTCATAGTATTATCCATAATACATCAAACAAAAGCACATATCACTGCTACCATTTGCACAGAATTTTCTGCTTCAATCTTCTATGCTATGTTATTATGAAAGATGCTTCAATCTCCAGCATCATTTTATGAGTTCTGCAGATACAACAAAGCTTAATATTAGTGCCATCTTACAACAAAAGCAAGTAATTGATATTACATGAAAAGATAATTAACCTAACTATTGACAACACATATAAAAAAAAGGAAAGGGTCCAGTTGGTGATCACTATCCATGGTACATATAGAAAGGGAAATATTTTGACGTACAATGACGATCGGTCCAAAAGGTTAGAAATCAACCACCCTTTGCAACTTTTACCTTTTTTATTCTCCTACAGGGATATTGTCTTTAATTTACATGCCACTAAAACATTTTATGAATCCGATGCAAGAAACTCATAATTTAATTAATAAGAAAATAGGTGTTTTTGGTGTACCTAATTTATAATCTTACATGAACCAAAGAATTACTTGAACCACTTTAATTAGATATATAGTAGGTATTCCTTGGACTCCAATATGCCCATACACCTTTGTTTAGAAGAGTAGTTCCACTTAAGTTGGTGACGTGTTATTTCATAGGAGATTAATATTGTATTCATCAGCCTTAAAATTTTCTAGTTTCTTTCAAAAGATAAAAAGGGAACTTTATTAGGAATAGTCATGTATAGACGGAACACAATACAACTTCTCTTAGTGCACCACGTGAGCTTTTGTTGTCCCATAGTTTTCCCGGTGGTGTCTAAATGTTTGGTTAATAGATTGTGACCCTTTCTTCAAGATATAATATCTCCTACACAGGGTGCATTTATACCAGGGAGAATGATTACAGACAATGCTTTGACTGTTTTTGACTACATACATTCTATTCAAAAGTGTAAGAATGAAGGGCAGAATTTTTGTGCTTACAAGCTGGATTTAGCCAAGTTGTATGATAGTGTGGATTGGAGTTGTCTAGAAAGGATTATGGTGAAGCTGGGCTTTCATAGTACTTGGGTACAGTGGGTTATGTCATGTGTATCCACTGTACGGTATGCTATACGCTTCAATGGTGTAATGTTTTGCTCCTACTCGTGGTCTGCGCCAAGGTGATCCTCTCTCACTGTACTTATTTCTATTTGTCGCTGATGGATTGTCCAGTGCTCTGAACATGGAGGTTGTAAGGGGTGAATTACAACGTCATGAACACCCCTTTAGCAATACATACATGCGTTGGTAAACATCCTAATAAGCGTTGCAACAGTCTATACCAACGCATTGTCTATGTGTTGCCATTGGTGCCGTTGCAAGGACCTATCCCAACACATATATAAGCGTTGGTAACATATAGTAACAAGCGTTGCTACCTTGCAACACATAGGTTAAGGTTGTAGCTATACATTTATGCGTTGGTATATGCATTAGGCAAATGATTAAATTTCTGTATTTGCAAAATATTTAAGCGTTGCGACCTGATTTATTATTCTCAAGCCGGGATATTTGGTACTTAAAAATATTCCAATTTAATTATTCACAATAAAAAGATTCGATGATACAATTATTTCACAATTCCATTGCATAGAGAAAAGAACTCAGAATATATTATTTGCATCATTCATAAGTACAACTTGAATTTGTCAATACACCACGTCATACATCATTTGGCCTTGAAATAGAAAATTCTTTGTATTGTTATCAAATTTGCTTCATATTGTCCTTCCGCATCTCCCAGGAAAATATCCAAATATAAGAAATTCTTTGTATTTTTATCAAATTTGCTTCATATTGTCCTTCCGCATCTCCCAGGAAAATATCCAAATATAAGAAATCAATTGATCTTTCAACCTGGAAGATCAACATTTACGTGTAAGTATCAAACAAAATAGTAAATAGACAGATAATGAAAATTAGAAATGATTGACACTATCCTATTTGATTTAAAAATTGACAGATACACTCTACTGAATTTCATAGAAATTCAGAGAACTGAACTTATGCTCTGTTTTGTCGGACAAAAATAGGAACCCGAAGTTTTGCTTCAGAAGTTCTTTTCAGTAGAGAACATAGACACAGGAGAATTGTGCTGCCCAACTTCACATCGCAACTTTTCTGTTTTTTCTCCTTTTATTCATAGCTGATTACAAGAAAAAGTGAACTGTAATATATTAGTACTTAGAGAACATATAATACTTTTCAAAAGTACAATGTGTGTCAATGTACATACTTACAAAAACGTTATTAGTTCACCTACCAATCAAGCTTAATATTTTTGACCAACTAAGTTCAGTAACCAGAGCAGTTGGTAATGGCATTTCCTTGGCTGGTCAAATGCATCAAATCGGTTTGAAGTAGTCAGTTTAAATTTCAATTCTATTCTTGAAAAAAGTGGAGGGAAGTGGCTTATTTTAAGTGAATGTTAGAAAGAAAATGCAGGAAAAAAAATCTTTTAATGAGCCCTTTAACAGTGAGGCAAAAGTTTGGTTAAAAAGACAGTGAGGAAGTTTGGTTAAAAAGACAGTGAGGCACAAGTAATTGAAAATTAGAAAAGTTGCAATGGTAGTAAAACTCGTATTACCATCTCCGAATTAACACAAACTTTTTCTCCTGGCTAATTAAACAATGCAAAAAGCACGAGTGTGTCAGTATTATGTGACGCATTGTCTCCAAACAAAGGCAAAGAGAAAAGGAAAAGCTAGAGAGAGAGAGAGAAAGAGGGAGCTGACCATTGATAGAGACCACGAGCTAATCTCGAAGTCACCGCTCTGCATCCTCTGCTCCTCAGGGGGGGCTGCTCCTCCTTCGCTGCCCCAACTGGATGAATCATGGTAAAAGATGGCAAGGATAGTGACCTCCATAAGCCAATTCATTGGTAAATAGCAAAATGACCTAACATAGGATCCTTGCATAGTATAAATGCGATATCAGGATTAGGCTAATATACATACATTTTTTACAGGGAGACATCATATATACATATAAAGAGAGAATTAAGAGAGATTGGGATTAACCAAGATACCAAAAATTGCTCCATCAGGTGCTATTGTCAAACTATTCTTGTGGTGGTTGAGATATCTGAAATATCAAGTATTAAAGGTCAGCTTTTCTCATTCTTTAACCTGTTAAGGAATACCGCTGTACCAATATTCTAAATGTGTGTTTAATACAAAAATAGAACATGAGTACGTTGGTTTTAACAATGAAACTTTCAATATACTGGCACAGTAATATTTAGTATATATTTAAAAGTGAATGACTAGTATTATGTGTCTTACCTCATCGAATTAGCACATTACTTGTTCATCTGCAATTGGTGATGTATCTATACAAATTGGCAAAAGGATATATGTGCAATTGGCACTTTGGAAGTTGAAAGTGTCATAACACCTAACATTTTCACATCTGGACCCTCCTTAGGAACAGTAAAAGCACAAGCTTTCCCATTTCTGCTCAAGCATAAAAAATTAATAGCTGTAGAAAGACCAACCAATATCTACCTAACTTGATCATGGAATATTGCATCTCGGATATTTGATAATACTACTATGGCTTAATCCAGCTAAAGAACGCACGGTCAGATACAAAAACTAAATCCACTGTCCATAAGCATGCAAAGAACATAGAATTCGTTTCTCATTTCAGTTCTGAAAACATTGTTCAATAAATCTCACTTCTAGAAACCACATCTAGATGCACTTTTCAGTACAGTTGAGAACGAGCATTTTACTACACACCTCGAGGAAGGAGCACCGACATTGGTAGCTAGTCTGCTTCTCCTGTGAGCTCACTTGCATCTTCACAGGAAAGAATAGTAGTAAGACAACAAGGATTTCACAGATCAAGTCAAATTTCTATTACCAACAGATCAAGAAGGGCCTTACGCCTTGGATTCCGGGGAGGTCTTGCGCACGAACCACAGATCCTTACCGTCTACCGACCGGCCCACCATTGGCCGCACTCGCACCACGACCTGCGCGCTCCAGCATACATCAAGAAAAGCTCGCAATTAACATTCAAGAGATCTCAAACCACCAGGGAAGGAAGGGGTCTCTCGAGCCCACGGATTGTACCTTGACGAGGGTTCGTCGTCGGCCGCACAACGGCGGCCATCGTGGTGCGCTCCACCTCATTGGGTCACCGCCGCCAACATTGCCCGCTGCGGCGCCGTTGTCATCATCACCAGTTCTTCTATCCAAGCCGATTGTGCCCCAAATCGCATATTTATTGAAAGGAATTCATATCATCGTAGGGTTACCATGAAATAGAACAATTCACCACAATTGTGCTATCTACACTCTGAAGTCAATAATGGGACCAGGAGGTGGCGGAATCCGGAAGGGTGCTCAGCGCATGCGAGGCGCGAGCCCGGGCGCTCGGCGACGCGAGGTAGCTACGCACACGCGGCGGAATCCGGATGGTGCTTGGCGACGCTGGGGCAGCGCACGTGGAGGCGGCACAATCCCGAGGCGCGCGGGCTCGCATAGGATCCCGCCGGGAATGCGCAGCGAAGGAAGGTTAGGGAGGAGGGTAGTGGTGGCGAGGGTGTGTGGAGGCGGCGCGATGGGAGGGCGGCGGTTTGGCGGGGCAGCGTGTGCGGCGGTTTGGCTAAGGGGATCTATTTTAGAGGAAGAGGAAGGGATGAAATAGGGGATGGGGAGCGTTCTCAGGACTCAACAGTCACGATAAGAAGTTTCGATGTGGGTAGATTTTCTCGTGGCAACGCTTATACTTTCCGTTGCGAGATTTCTGTTGCTATATATATGTTTTAGTTGTAGTGTGCTTAAGTGTACATGTACATGTGCTTAGGTGTGTCCCATCTCCTGTTTGCGGATGACAGCTTCCTATTCTTTAAAGCGGAGTTGCAACAAGCAAAATAGCAAATGTTATGAAACACATGGTGGTGACTTTACTTATGAGAAGTGTACTGGCCAGTTGATCAATCCAAGAAAATGCTCGATTCTCATTCAGTGAATTCTGCCTCGAGGAGGTACAAGGGAGCATTAAGCAAATCCTTCAAGTTGAGCAATCTGCTTTTGAGGACAAGTGTCTAGGGTTGCCTACCCAAGAAGACCAGATGTAGGCGGCTCGCTTTCAGCCGCTAAAAGAGAGGTTTGCTAAAAGATTAACGGATTGGTCTGAAAAATATTTGTCATCAGACGGCAAAGAAGTATTCGCTTTCGGCTTATGTGGATGCAAGAGAACAACTTGTCAAGATTTAAAAAGTCACAGCAAACATGAATCCCAAGAGAACTAGCCTATATGTCATTATACTTAACAAATGTAAAGACCAACGAGTGCCAAACTCAGCCAAACTCATATAGTGCAAAGAGATGCAAAATGCAAGAATTATCTCCTATATCCCTATCTAGTTCAACACAAAAATGGAGTGATGTATGTTCATGTTTGTACAAGTAGGTCATGAAAATAGCAAGCACCTGGTGGTGGCCTCTCGACGATGAACACATTCACATGATCTTCAGCATTAGCACCAGCATCTTCAGCATTAGCACCAGAATTAACACGTGCACCATCTTCAGCATCAACACCAGAAGCAGCTGATCCCGCCGTTCCCTACATTTCCATAAGAAATCGCATTATAAGAAATTTGCAGTAGCGACCAATAATTACATTGCATGTCATTTCAATGTCTTCTGAATCAAACACCCATAAGAGACTAACAATATAATAATTAGTATGCAGTTACTAACCGGAGCAGATAAGTTAGGCAGTGGTTCCCCCGGTGTAGGGCCATAAAGTTGAGTCCCGGTCCCGAGTGCCTGCATATTTGTTTGCACATTGTCATACATTAGCCAAGTACGAATATATATTTTTTGCATATTACTTTGTTATTATACTACCATGCTCCAACTAACCTGCAGGAGCATTTGCTCTAACAGCTGCCTAGCCTCAATTTCCTCTTGCAGCCTCGCCTGAAGCTCAGAAACCTGAGAATATATCCCATCCGATGGTCGCGGTCGTCTTTGAAGGTGTACTTCATCCGTTGATGCAGTACTCGTGGTTCAGACCTCCGAGAGGGTTGTCGGTGTGCTAATGTAGCCGGCACCAATGAAGAAACGACTATGTTTCTTCCCCTTTCCAGCCTTGTACACAGCAGTTGCATCCAGTGGTGAATTCATTACGTCGTAGTCTGGCCCATGAATCTCCTTAGCAACGTCAGTATATGCAGCCTGTTGGACAAAATCATCAGGGAGCAAAATTCATCAGGGACAAAATCATCAGAAATCGTACCAAGTTCTCTGTTGCGCACTGGCTGCACAAGATGCCCTCCTGATCACCCCTCCTAGCTTCCACATATGCCTCCATATCAGAGACAGGCCTCTGCTTCTTCTTTTCCTGCACCCAAAAAAACCACGGTGGTCAATAAATGTATCTGCAACATACAATCAATATGAACATGCTGACCTACCAGGTTCTTCTTGTAGCGAGCCAGGGAGGAGCTGCCTTGACGATGTGCTGCCCCGTCCATCAACAATCTCCGCTCCCTAGCAGCATGAGAGCCCTCTAACCATTGTTCATTGCACAAATGGTAGATAGCGAAGTATTTTTCTGCCAATAGGAAGCTGCTTCTTCTGACCATCACCGGAGTCAACCTCAACAAACCTAGACTCACCACACTTATCACAGTGATCTTTGTTCACATTCTCATTCCTAAATAGCATGCAATGATTTGGACAAACACCTATCTTCTCATATGGCATATTTAGTGCGTTTATCAATTTCTTAGCCTCATACAAGTTAGCGGGCAGTTTGTGACCATCTAGGAGAAGGGTGCTAAACACGCTTAAGAATGCATCAAAACAAGCAATGCTTGTGCTGAATTGAGACTTGACAGCAGGTAGTCGTGTGATGGCATCTAGTTGGGACACCTGTGTTTGCTCATGAAGTGGTTGACTTGCTGCGGACAACATATAAAAAAAAGCCCTTGTTGCAGGCTCTGGTTCTTCCTCTACAGGTGGCCCATATGCAGCACGCACATCATCTAGCATGTCTTCTATCCTCCTCTCATTGTAGCCACCATCGTCCATTTCTTCTCTTAGCACATCTGATCTGCTAGGTTGTGACTCACCGTGATAGACCCACACGGTATAACCTGGCCTAAATCCGTACTTGCACAAGTGTGCGGTCATTGTTGCCCTCATTTGTGGCCGTGTGTACGAACAATGAGAACAAGGGCACAACACACCCCGTCCATTACTCCTAGCAAATGCTCGATCCCCAAAATTTGTTGATTTTTCCATCCATTCTTGGCTACAGTCACCCATCGCTCTACGCCTAGTGTACATCCAACTACGATCCTCAGCCATCCTAGTGTGCAAAACATAATGCATATTTTAATCCGACTTTTATTTATGTCAAAAAATTACAACTACAGAGCTAGCTAGAAGCTACTATAGGATGCATGCCCTATATATGTACACTAAAACAGATTGACATGAAGACAATATACATGATCAACAGAGCATAAAAACATATGAATACCATTATTTATTAACATGTTAATGCAGCATTGTAATGACATCATATCAATCCACCATAAACGGACAACACAAAAGAAAATAAGCAAACTTTATTTCTTTTTCCACTTATCCACTACCTTACAGTACTTCTTGGAGCTGAGGGAGCCGAGGGAGTTGCGGTGGGGAAGATGGGTGCAACTGTGTGTCGGTGGAGGCAGTCGGCGAGGGGAAGCGCCAAGTGAATTGAGATCTACGACGACGGCGGCTGCTTAGGAGGCGGAGGCAGCACTGTAGGCAAGTACCCAAAAACAATCAAGCCTCATATTCAATTGTATGATTGTTGATTAGTTGCTTACTCATTGACCAATTAGCTACTAAACAAGATAATACTGCAGATGACATACTCTATGCTAAGCGCCATTTCGCTAGAGGTCTAGCATTGGCGCATCAAAGTCAGAATAACTAGACTATGAGAGACACAGGGCCGGGCAGATAATACAAAGGTGTTAATACAAATTAGCACCGGGCAGATAATGCATTAGCTCCCAGCAAGAATCAACACTCGAGCTAGCACAACATCAACACCATGTGGACGCAATATGATAACTCATCATAAATGTTGTAGGCACCACTAACTAATGATGGAATAAACGTGGAAGCATGTATTACTCACAACGAGTGTGTGCTCTGAAGCACACAACTACACATATAAAAGAGATGTAGAAGTAGATGCCTTCACAATACAAAGACGATTCAATTATAAAGCTAGGTGAGCAATTCATCATATAATGAAGCACTGTAAGAAGTTGGAGCACAACTGAAGCCATGTAAAGAAATGGGAGCAAAAACCGCATAGGCCATCTCAATATACGAGCATATATGTGGCACTCCCAGATTGGTAGAACTAGATTTATTGTGCTCAACATTCTCTCTTCGTCCCTGATATAACAATAGTTGGTTCGGGTTGAGGGTGTGGCATAAACTGCAGAAGATATCTGTAGTTTCGAAGTATTGCAAATAGCTCTACTTCAACTATTAGTTCAGAAATCTTTATTCTTTGGAACTCGATTTCAACAGTTGTATGCATAAGGAACTTGCTGAATTGGGCAAAGAAACTTACCACGGCCTTTGTCAGTTGTTGTGGGATTTGTGTGGTCCAACGAGGGGTAGAGGAGGGGGGCGGCAGCAGCATCGGCGGATGAGGAGGAGGATGGAAGCCTTGGCTGTTGCGGCAGCGGCACACGAGGAGGATGCGACTGCGGAGGAGGATGACGACGCTGTTGGGTACGGAGGCGTGCGGCAGACGAACGACGCAGACGGCGGAAGAGGGGCGGGACGTCGATGTCGGGTGCGGCGGCGGCAGACGAGGAGGCCGGCGGCGTCGGTGTTGGATGAGATGGAGGCGGAGGTGGTGGAGGAGGGGGGCGGCGGGGTCCGGATCTGAGAGGGAGGAGGGGGGCGGCGGGGTCGGGATCTGAGAGGGGGGAGGGGGGTGGGGTCCGGATCTGAGAGGGAGGAGGGGGGCGGCGGGTCGGGATCTGAGAAGGAGGAGGGGGGCGGCGGGGTCCGGATCTGAGAAGGAGAAGGCGGGGCGGCGGGGTCCGGATCTGAGAGGGAGGAGGGGGCAGCGGGTCGAGATCGGAGAGGGAGGTGGAGGGGACGGGCGGCGGGGTCGGGATCGGAGAGGGAGGTGGAGGGGGCGACGGAGGCGGCGGAGGAAGAGGAGGACGGGGAGGCGGCGCCGGTCGCCGAGGTGGGGGAGGAGACGACGGGGAGGCGGCGCCGGTCGCGGAGGTGGGGGGAGGAGACGAGGGGGAGGCGTTGGGTGCGGCAGCGGCAGACGAGGAGGAGGCGGCGGCGATTTCAGTGCATCAGATGGCTGCACAGGCGGTAGAGGGGGGGGGGAGATGGCGGCGGCGGAGGCGGTGGAGGACGAGGAGCGGCGTCGGTCATGGGGGAGGAGAGGGGAGCAGCAGTGGAGCGGGGAGGAGAGGGGTCAGGAGTTTAGGACGGTTCGATTCCGTGCCGACATGGAAAAACGGGCGCGCGGTGGGGGGAAAAAATGGAACGACTTATTTTTCGCTCCCGAGTGTCTGTAACGCACAGACATTCGGGGAATCAGTTGTCCCCGTTGAGAACGCTTCTGGTAGTGAAAGATCCTTTTGCGTAACTGCAAGTATATGAATATTATTTTACATAGAAATAAAAAGCCTAAGAAAAAGTTGTTTTTTTTAGAAATGGAAGTACAACTACCGGCCTCTGCACCAATTAAGGATGCACACAGCCATAATAGACACCCAAATTCGCCTCGAAGAGGATTTGAACTTGGATGGTGGAGGTGTACATCCACACCTTCCCACCAAATGAGTTAGGCTCAGTTCCTAAAGAAAAAGTAGTTAAGAGCGACTTGTAACATTCTTGCCCTCTGCCACTCGACCTCTCTAGCTTTTGCAACTATGGGTGCACAAAATTAAATAGTTACCAATATAAAGAGAAATAGTACTTTATGAAGACAACACTACCTTACGCACCACATACAGTAAAGATCCGATGAGCTAATGCTACAGAGAGTATAGAACAAGGTTGTTAATTAATGAAGATTATGTGGTAATTAAACGCAACTGCAATGGAACTTTTGAGAACCATCTGAAACTTAACCAGGAAGTTGTTAAATCACACCTGAGAATAGAGCAGTTGTAAAGGCACTTACCTGGAGAACAGGAGAAGAAGACCTGCAGAGCGATGTATGTAGATCAAGCAACCGGAGCTAGACGGGTTAAGAATGGGCAGCTTGGCCCGGGGAAGATGGACGGAGTCCGGATCTGAGATTGATTAAAAAATCCGAGCTACTACAACTCTAAAATCATTTGAAAATAACCATCTTCTTAAAAGCACTAACCTGGAGAAGAACACTTCCGGGATCCTAGCTGGGATGTGAGAGCAACCAAAAGGCAGGGTCTGAGGTTCTGAGAAGAATGGTTGCGTTGCTGTCTTGCTGAACCTGAAGGTGCATACATGAAGCAACCCAATCAGATCTCGATGGGGTAAACAAATGTAAGTTGAGTTGACTCTAGCCTAAGATGCCCAATGGCCAATGAGTCTAGTTGCTGGCTTTGTTCATCACGATAGACCGGACAGCACAGCAAACCGTATACACAGCCACCTGGAAAGATTAATTAAGTCCTCCCTTGACCGGTCAATGGCTTCACATATCGTGCATCTTACAAATTCCTTCGTTGTTTCTGTGCTTTGGTGACGGAAATCAGTTTAATCCATTAAATCCTTGGTAAACACCAGTAAATTGAAAGCTTGTACCTATGTGACAACCATTTTAATCACTTGCAAACTTGTGTACCGAATTTTTCTAAGCAAGGGCAAGGTTTTCATGACTTGGCTTCTATTGCCATGTTTTGTTGGAGGAATAACCCATGCCTATTGCATGTGGATATATATAGACTCCCTGTGGACTGGATCATGTTTTCGTGGATTTGATTTTGAAATTTGAATTGAATATCAATCCATGACAAAATAAGAAGTGTAGATTCCACCGGTACACTAGTCAGATTGATTTCTCACAAATAAAAAAAATTCTTTTATCTTTGGGTAAATAGTTAGTTTGGTCCTTCAAGTTTCACCAAAAGCTCAGTGTGGTCCCTAACGTTTGTTTTTTGGATTGCTACCAAACTTACGACGGTTTTTTGATGGAAAAAACTGTCACTTTTCTGTTCATTAGATGTGCTATAAGATTCGTGTTGAATACCATTAATATCCTACTTTTCCCGTGATATTATTTAATTCTGTTGAACAGGTAATTACCTCAAGTTTTACAGTGCTATACGAGAGGCCTATCCTGACATTCAATTGATTTCGATCTATGATGGCTCATCTAGGCCACTTGACCATCCCGCTGATTTGTATGATTTCTATGTAAATTACTTACTGTCTAATTTATTTGTACCATTTCTACATGTTTAGCTTTTGTCTCATTGTTTGTCATATTATCACCAAAGATTTATGTATTCATTTTCTAGAGAGAATTTTGAGAATAACGGGTTCACCACATTGCCGTATTTTTTTGGCATATGTGGGATCCCAAAATTGAATCCGTTTCAAGTCAAGTGATTGCACGGAAGGTACAATCCTTAGCCGGAAACAAAAACAATTTCAAGCACTGGATATGCGTCTCATGTTAGCTCCCAAGGATCAGTGACTAACATGTACATATCCAACACAACATGGATCACATCCATAGCCAAACATGCAAAAATATTAGAAGCATTAGGACCGTATGGCCAAATTTTGTATAAAAGGGCCGATTGGCCAAAACTAAACATAAGATAATAAATTGCAGCAGAATAAAGCATGGAAATAAAGGTAAATACCCAGACTGGCATGCCCATATCCGCAAGCAACCAATTGGAGTTAAAGCCGATGCATCTACTACTATCGCCCAGAAATAGAGCGATAGTTAAAACTAATTCGTGCGACGATTTTACCTGAAACAAGTGGACAATCCGGTTGAGTACAAAAAGTACTCGCAAGTCTTACACAAACTAATAAAAGAAATGTGTATGATAGAGCTATCCAAAGGAGTGGAAATTATACATGCTAAAGGCTAACCAAAGGAGAGGCTATAATGGCTTAAGTTTGCATAAAACGTACAAGTTTTCATCTATCTTACACATACTAGTTTGTAAATGCCATTTGTTGAACACAATTTTGACAAAAGAATTTACATAACATGGATATAAACATAAATCAAACAATACCAAAGTGGCAGCACACATTGATAAACTAAAATGCACGACACACCTGTCATGTCGATACCAAGTTGTTCCCATGTCAAGTTTTAATTTTTAGTCTACAATGGTGACAATCAAAACCAAGTCGTCCATAACCGTGGATACGGCTATTCGAATAGATTTATTTCTGCAGGGGTGTACATCTTTACCCACACGACTTGATCAACTCGTAAGCATCTGGATAATAGCACACTTCCTTTGGTATGCCGGCCGGGCAAATCAAGATACGGTATTTTTCAGCAAGAACATCTTATTGAGTTGGAAACACCCGTGCGAGATAAAATCCCGTTTAGTACAAGCTACTGATAGAACCTGCTAAGCGGGGCACACACGTTTTGTTGCGAATGCCGACCCAATGAACAGAAATTAGAGTTGTTCTCACTTGCACATATTAAATTGCAATCGAAACCCTATGAACACATGATCAAGCACATGATGTCCTCACACCACCTGTGTTCCAACTCAATAAAAGTTTTCCCTTATTTAACCAAACGGTACCCATATCCCGCGTGTGAAAGTACGAGTGGTACTTGGAGTGACCGCCAAAAAGCTTTGGTCCTTAATAGTCTGGACAAGACTACCACATACCCAATTCTCGTGCACGAAGGCACCCTCACTAGCAACCACTTGTCCAGACCCAAAACAGGTTTAAATAGATAAATCTTAGACTTAACAATCAAATTCAAAGATCTGAACAAAAATAAAATAATAAACTTGTTCAGTGTTTCCCACAGTTGACGAGATAACCTCGTCAACCAAAACTACCGAATCTATTGACTTGCATGGCTAAGCATATATAGAGTAAATACCATCACATTATCTAACTTCTGCATAGTTGTATGAGAATATCAAGGATAACCTGCAAGAGTTAGGACATAGTTAACTAGACTCACAAATTATCGATATAACGAAAATAGCATGCAAGCAATTATTATTGCAATTCAAAATACTAAAGTACAAAAGCTGGGACGAAGATGATGCAAGAGGATGCTTGCCTTATTGTAAGTCCACTTGTTCACTCTCGGTTGCGTAATCGTTCGCGTCGGCAATTCGGGATCTAAGAAAGCACGTTATCGAATAAACACTGAGAAAACCGAGAAAATTCAAAATGCTCAAAAATGCATGAGATTTATACAGTAGTGATATTATGATTTTAGATGAATTTAGGTGAAAATTTTAGTTCAATTGGAGTTCGTATGTGAAGGTTATGAACTTACGAAGGTTTGCCGGAAAGAAAATATATAAAATTCCAGTTCTGTTACTGTTCATCAGAATTGAATTATTTCGAGAAAATTTCCAGAGTGGTGGTAGAGATAAAAATTACATAATCTGCTAGAGGATAAAGTTTTATGAACAAAACAATTGGTTTCTCTCAATTTGAAGTTTATTTGACTTAGTTATGAATTTTTGAATTTTAACCAATTTCAAGTTGTAAACAAATTATTTTGGATTTTCAACAGGGAGCATGATCCTATGACTTTATGCTAAGTTCATACTAATGATTTTTAATCTTTAATTGCTTTACCAATTGGCATTATCTATCTCAATGACCTAGTGCCAATATTACTAATGTCATAATCAAGGCATAAAGTTGCTGTCATTTGACAAGTCTTTAGCTCCTGTTTGTTTTGAATATCAAAACTTGTTTGTCAGATTGGGTTTCTTCTGTTAGCTTAAGAGCTAATTGAATCAATAACTTTCTAAGGACTTATATTAGAATTGATAGAAGCTTACTGTCAGTACTAATTACCCTCTCATTTCTTAACCACTCTATTAAGAAAGAATAACTTACTTTCATCTCGCTAACTACTATATCAACTATTCACTTGTAATTGAAAAGACAGTAGCTTACTAAACTTTTAACTTGGCTAAGTTTGTGTGGATCTTTACTGCTGCTGAGGTAAAAATTTTCTATTTACTCTTGTAATCAGAAGGTGGTGAGAGGCCACCAAGTACCATCAAACAACCTCAATTACTGGTTTTATCTATCATCAAGTGATTGAAAAATTTGAATCCTCCAAAAGCTATTAAGCTTACTGACTGCTATCTTCCAGAAGCATTCAGCTCTCCTTGTCTGTTCATACAACCTACAAAAGAATATCTTCTGAAAAAAAAACTGCTAGCTAACTTACTCCAAAATTCAACTTTCAATATTTGCTAATTCATTGGAGTGACCTGGCTGACATTCACAATACTACATAGCATTAGATAGTTGGTTTAGCAATTAGGTTCCCCTGACAATTCAGATTTTCTCCAAATCACCATTCTTCTCTGTTGGTTTCTGAAAATTCGCCTCCATATTGATTTTCAAATTTGGTGGGTGCTGTTAGATAAATGTCTAAAGGCTAATTAAGTCAATAACATTTCTAACTACTGAACTAACAATGCTATAAGCCTATTTGACAAAACTGATTTTATTTAGGTTACTGTTCATACACCTATAACAGCAAGATTTTTCAGACTAAAATGCTATTGACTAACCTTTCTTTAAACTCAAACCTCCAATTTACTCACTCAATTGACTCAAATGACAGTCATCCAAACTTCTAGCATTAGACAAAAGTTTTTGCAAGATGGTTATACTGACATTCCGGTTTTCTTCTAACCCTCTTTTCTTCTCTGATTAACATTTCATCAAAAAGAGTTAATTGCTCTCTGTTGATTTCAGAAATTCACAACCATAATGTTCTTTTCAGATTTGGTTGCTGTTGTTAGGGACTTGCCAACTGGCTAATTGAATTAAGGCAAAACCTAACTACTAGAGTTAAATATACCATTAGCCTTTTGACAGTTCTGAAATTCTTCAGACTGCTATTCAAACAACTTACAAAAGCAAGTCTTTCTCTAAACAGAAATGCTACAGCTAGACTTCCTTCAACTCAAATTTCCCATATGCTACTCAATTGAGTGACTCAATTCACAAAATTTGTTTGCATTAGAATTATGGTTTTGCAGATGTGTTCACTGCCATTTCATTTTTTTCACCCAACACCTTCTCTTCTCTGCTTGTTTGATTGACAAAGTTTATTAAGCATTGTTTAACAGGTTTACTCACTGGACGTAGCCAGTAACGTCACTAGTTTTTCAGGTTAGAGTGTTTTCTTTAGATCAATCTCTAATGGACATCTAATCCAACAATCACTTGCATTAGAAATGATAGAAGTTTACTGAGGTTCCTAATTACTCTAAAACCTTCTCTGCTCAACACCCATCAAAAAGATCCTAATACTCTGCCAACTAATCTTCTTACAAATTCAATTTTCCATTTGTCAATTAAGTTTGAGTAATCCAATAATTAGTCAAAAAGGCCTAAAACCAATTGCACTCAGTTGATCTTACTGGAATTAGACAAGCTATTAGCCCACTGTTAACTCTAACTGTCCTTAAGTCATCTTCTTTGTTTAAACATCTTTTAACAAGAACTAATCTGAGAAGAAAAGCTGTGAACTAAACTCCTCACAAGATCAAATTCAATCTTTGCTAACCCTACTGAGGTATTCTACCGACATTCAAAAGTTCCAATAGCAAAATCATTTGATTGATCCTACTGTCAATCTGTCAGGACCCCAATTGAATCCGACTAAAATCGCAGACAAGTTTGATGGATTTGGGGGTAAATTGAAGAGGAGAAAGCTAGGGTTCTTAGGCTACTTTAACTAAGAGACACTAGGAAATAGCTTTCTTCATTCTTGATTTTCATTCCAGATTGAATCAGGTTATAAAGTCCCGAGAATTACAGCTTGAATTACATGGGTAAAACCCTAAAAGTAAGAGTTAAACTCTGAATTCACTGAAAGTAAATGAACTGAAATGCAGATTAGCCATTGGATGTCACTTAGCATTCATCTCCCAATCTTCACCATTCCCTCCTCCCTTAAGTGAATGCGACAAAGCGTTTAAATCGTTGAAGTCTTCCTCTGTTTGATCCCGCTTATAGTTGGGTCTTGACAATTCTCCCCTCTTAAAGAACCTTGTCCTCGAGGGTCTCATGAACCTGGGAAGTAAATGTTTCAATGTAGTACACATAGAAATTATCTTCAAACAGTAACAATATCCAATTTCTTTAATGCATGCTTGAGGCAACCAGCATCAAGGAGGCAAATAGGTGATAAGCCAAAGATTGGTGACCCCAGAGAAGAGTTTCCACTGTAACAACATTAAGCATATGCTCGCATGGTATGCAGAGAAAAGCTCAGTACAATGTGGACAGTCCAATATTGATCTTCTTAAGATATTGTGCTTACTTCCCACGACCACATTTGTTTTCACTGGAGCTGAAAGGGTTATACTGATGTAAACATCAGTATCAGGGCAGTCGGCTAACATGTGTGCATATATCAATTGTAGAATAAGATTGGGGGAATCACCACACACCCAAGTGGGGGGGTGCCTTTCATATATATATCCATGTACAGGTATAGGGGTACATTAGTAATTATCCTAATACCCGCCCGCAGTCGTAGCGGTAGGATCACGGACGCCTGCATCGGTCCGAAATCACTAAACAAGCATGCATGGAGACCCTTGGTCATAATATCCATGAACCGGTGTGTCGAGGAACATGGAGCACTCGAACTGTCCCAATGCAACCTTCGCGGGCGAAGTGGATGTCGATCTCGATATGCTTCGTGCGGCGATGATGGATGGGTTGGCCGTCATGTAGACGGCAGCGGCGTTGTCGCGATAAGCGGCCGTCGCGGCGGAGACCGAGATGTGCGGTTCTCGAAGAAGCGCCGCAACCAACAACATTCGGCCACGACGCGAGCCATCGCATGATACTCGCTTGGTACCGGCGGAGACCGTGGTTTGGCGCTTGGGCGACCAGAAACCAGGTTGTCGCCGAGGAAGACGCGGCCGGAGGTGGAGCGGCGCGTGTCGAGCAGCTGCCCGATCGGCATCGGGTAGGCGATGATTTGGTTGACGGTGCCGACGCCGAGGTGAAGACCGCGAGAAGTGAACCCTTGACGTCTCAGGATGCGCTTGATCGCGCGAGTGCGGCTCGCGGGATCATGCATGAACAAGCGGACTTCTTTGGGCGGCATAGGCGGATCGGGCGTGTCGGTCGGTCTTGGAGTGCACCAGCGAGGCTCCGGTACTCAGCAGGGTCAGCCACGGGAGTGCCGTCGGTGGCCGACAGCTTGGTCCGGGCATCGGCCGGCGTCGCGGTCGGGTGGCACTCGGACATGCCGGCGCGGAGGAGATCGACGGCGTACTGGCGTTGTGACAAACAACCCGTCAGCATCGCGCGTCCACGAGATCCCGAAAGTGGTGCAGTCGCGAGGTCCGTCATGGCGAACTCCGAGTGGAGGCGCGCGATGATGTGCTGAAGTAGAGCCAGTGACGATGCCGTGAGGATGATGTCGTCGACATACAAAAGCAGGTAGGCGACGCTATCTCCATCTTTGTAAACAAAGAGAGATGCATCGGACTTGGTCGCAGTGAAGCCGATGCGGCGGATGTGCGAGGCGGCGCCGTTCCACGCCGGGAGCTGCTGAGCCCGTCTGATGACTTCTGCGAAAACGAGACATAATCAGGGTTGGCAGAGTCGATGAAGCCCGACGGCTGCTGGCAGTAGACGGTTTCCTCCAGGTGACCGTGGAGGAAGGCGTTCTTCACATCGGTGGTGAACGAGGCGAGCACGCGGGCGCGTCTGAGAGGCGGTGCGGATCGTCGCCGGTTTGACAACCGGGCTGAAAGTCTCGTCGTAGTCGACACCAGCCTGCTGGGAGAAGCCTCGTACGACCCAGCGAGCCTTGTGCCGGGCCAGGGAGCCGTCGGAGTGGAACTTGTGCTTGTACAGCCACTTTCCTGTGACAATATTAGCACCGGGCGGTCGAGGAACGAGGCGCCAGGTGCCGTTGTCCATGAGAGCCTTGTACTCCTCCGCCATCGCAGCGCGCCAACTGGGGACGGACAGCGCGCTGCGGTAGTTCGCCGGAATCGGCGAGGCCGTCGTGGCGGAGAGGTTGAGGCGGTGGACGGGACGTAGACTGCCAGTCTGAGATCGCGTCGTAGGGCGCGAAGGTGTCGCCGGCATCGGGGCAGCCATGGGTGTCGGGGACACGAGGCGCCGGGCGCGGCGGTCGCCGGCCAGTAGACGATGGGGCGCCGCCGCGCGGAGCGACCACGGGTGTTGGGGACACGGCGCGCGGGGCGGCGCGATCGCGGCCGTAGACGATGGGGCGCCGCCGCGGCGAGCGGCGGTCGGGCGTCGGCCGTGGCGAGGGGCCGAGGGGCTCCGCCCGCAGCGGAGCGGCGGTCGAGCGCCGACTAGTCGGCCGATCGGGTGCGAGGACGGCGTAGATGACGGCCGGTCGGGAGGTCCGGCCGCTCAACCTCGCGGACGAGGAGCAACCGAGGCGACGCGGTCGCTCAACGCCGGGGCGGGCTTCGTCGTTGAAGATAGTCCCTGCATCAAAAATCCGGTGAAGACGGCACGAGGCGCCGAGGGTGTCGAGGCGAACGGAACACGACTCATCGAAGACAACATGACGGGAGATGATAATGCGGCGGTTTGGACATATCCAGCAACGATACCCTTGTGGGAGGAGGGTAACCAAGGAACACGCATGGAGTCGAGCGAGGGAGAGCTTGTGAGGTGTCGTGGCACTAAGGTTCGGATAACGAGGCGGCCGAACACGGAGGATGAATAGTCAGGGAGTTTGTGGTGCGAGAGCTGGTAGGGGATCTTGTGATGTCTGAGAGGAGGGCGGCGCGCGGTTAAGTACATAAGTGGCGGCGGCCGGGCTTGGCCCGATGAGGGTGGAGGCATGGATGCATGAATCAGCAGGGTGCGGATGGTGTTGTTTATAGTGCGAAGAAGGCGCTCAGCTTTGCCGTTTTGTGGCGAGGTGTACGGACACGAAAAACGTAAGGCAATGCCGCGACTAGTAAGGAAGGTAGTGATGGCATTGTTGACGAATTCGGTGCCGTTATCGGCTTGGAAGCATTTGGGCAGAATGCCGAACTGTGTATGGGCAAAGGCTACAAAATCGACAATATGACGTTGTACATCAGATTTATGGCGTAAAGGGAACGACCAGCAAAAATGAGAGTAATCATCAAGTAACACAAGATAATATTTATAGCCGGAAGCGCTAAGAACTGGAGATGTCCAAACATCACAGTGAAGTAAAGCAAAAGGAGTAGTAGTGACAGACGTGGAACTACTAAAGGGGTGCCGCGTGTGCTTGCCAAGCTGACAGGCATGACACAAGGACCGCGGACTTTTATTACAAGCTATGACCGACATGTGTTGTAGTTTGGCGAGGGCGGAAGGACCGGGGTGACCAAGGCGATGATGCCACAGGGTGGACGAGGTGGCGAGGCTGCAACTGTGGGACGTGGACGAAGGAATGGTGTAGAGGTCCCCGCGGCTATTGCAGCGAAAAATCACGCGCCCCGTCCGTGGATCCTTAACAGAAAAACCCAAAGCGTCAAACTCAATAGAACACTTATTATCACGAGTAAACTGGCGAACAGACAGCAAGTTGCGCACTAGGGCGAGAGCAATGAGGATGTTGCTGAGGTGAAAATCAGTGCCAGCAACTGGTAAGGTGGATGTGCCACGACAGGAGATGGGGATGGTGCTGCCGTTGCCTACGGTGATGAAAGAATTGTATTGAGGTAGACGGGAGAGAAGTATACCATCCGATGACGACATATGAGCAGTGGCGCCGGTGTCGAGTACCCAATTGTTGGCGCCCTGAAGCGCCATTTGGTTCAGGGCGGTGATGAGGCGGGCGATCCCATCCGCCGGCGCTGGCTGCGGTGCGGCGGCGGCGCGGCGGCGTGGCGCCAAGCGGGTGGCGCAAGCGGTGTGCCCTCGTGAGTGCGCGCCCGAGATGCCGGGCGTGAAGGACGCCACGGCTGCTGCGGCGCGCCTGCGGCGTCGCCATCTGCTTCTTGCATCGCGCCACCGGGTGAAGCACATCGAGGGCGGCGGTGGTGCCGCCGCGTTGCCGCCGCCGCCAGTAGTTGCCGCGCGCCGCCTTTCTTCCGATTGCGATTGCCTGTCCATGACCGCGCCGCCGCCTTGGCGGCGGACCGACGCGCTGCTTGGAGTTGCGCTCAGTGGCGTTACCCCGCCGGTGCCACGCGTGGCGGCGGCGTGGCATGCCGCCGCGGCGAGTGCCGGCATGAAGCGCATCTCGGTGACGACCTTGGCTTCGTTGGCGAGACGGAGTTCCTTCAGAACCAGCTTCTCGCGGGCGGTGGCGAAGTTGGGCAGCGGATCGGAGTCGGCGATGTTGTCCGGAAGGTGGCTCCGGGTGGAAGGCCGGCGGGTGGTGACAGGCGCCGGTGGGGGGGAGGAAAGAGGCAGCCGGGTGGTGTAGGCGCCGGGGTGGAAGGCCGGGTGGTGGCAGGCGCCGGTGGGGGGAGAGAAGAGGCAGCCGGCCGGTGGGGGGGGAGGGGGGGAGGCGCCGGTGGGAGAAGAGGCAGCCGGTGGTGGCAGGCGCCGGTGGGAGGGAGGGGGGAGGCGCCGGTGGAGTTTGTTGGAGTTTGTTGGGGCTGTTTGGAGTTTGTTGAATCCGGCCGGGAGATAGGCAGGGGGGTTCGGCCGGGAGGGGGAGGGGGTGGGCTAGGTTTTGGTCCGGAGGCGCTCTGATACCATGTAGAATAAGATTGGGGGAATCACCACACACCCAAGTGGGGGGTGCCTTTCATATATATAGCCATGTACAGGTACAGGGGTACATTAGTAATTATCCTAATATCAATGATGCAAGCTCATGAGCTATCTCAGGGTTATCCTTTTGCACTTTTTGGAATAAAAATTCCAGCTGTCTCCTATCTGACAAATTCAACCTCCTTGACGTTAAAATCTTCGAGTTCGATTTCTTGAGAACAAGTATTACAATGCCAGGATCCCACTTCTGATATGATTTGTTCCCCAGGGAAAGATTTTGTAATATAGATGTCACTCTTGGAAGCTTTTCAGTGTGAACTGAAGCTCTCTCAACTCCCAAAGTAATTGGCAGCACTTGACTATAAGCAAAAGTGAAGCTTCGATGATAAGAATAACAAGTCCTATTACTTTCGTGGAAGTAATCATAGACTCTGGACCCCTTGGGTCCCATGGCAAGCACACCTTTTATATCTGCCATTTCAGTTATCATGCTTGGCTGTGGAAAGCAAGAATGGTTCCATTGGAAATCCTTGTTAGCAGTTGTCGGTGACAGTAATGAACATGAAGGTGAGCTGAAACTCGAATGCACTGTAAACAAATAGATGAAAGGCCACGACGTTAAATGTTCTTTTAACTCACTATTGGCCTTCAGCTCCTCACATCTAAATAAGTGCTTGCTAACATTACAAAACAATCTCCCATCAGCACCGGCGTCAGTAATAAAAAGCTTATCATGCAAGTTCAGCATCTTTATGCCCCAACTTTGTAATCCTGGGTCCCATTGCTCATTTGCCTCGCTCTTAGAGACAAGCTTGTGTAGGTCAAATCCCACACTTAGCAGCCAAAATTCAGCCCTCTCAGCACCACTTATTAGTTGTAAATCAGAAAGTTTGGATGTCATATTAACTTTCACATATATTTCAGAATTTTTGAAGCTTTGTAGAATATCCTCATTTAATAGCTTATATTCTTGGTGTACTGATCTAGTAAAGACGATAGCAATGGCACTGCAATAGCTTATAACCTGAAATCCAAGCTTCATACTTAGCATACCATACTCTTCAATACACCACCAAATTTGTTGATAAGGCTTCTCACAAAAGTTTGCAATCTGACAAGATATACGGTCCTATATAAACTTGGATCTTCTCCCTTCTTGTACAGCACATGTGTACCAGAGGAAATAACATATTTTCCCTCAATTTGCAGATTTTTCTAGTTTTTCCTCCCAGCCAAACAATTTAACCATGAGAAGAATAGGGAACTCAAACATCAAAGCTACTTTTGGGCTTCCAGCCGACTGCACATGATGAATTGGATATTTAAGTGCACTTGAACTGAATTTCAATGATTCTATATTAGTGGACCTCAAGTTTCCATAAACTCTTGCAACCACATTGAAAACCAAGGTGCTACTTCCAGCATATATCGGAATGTTTAAAGCTATCACCTTACAGCTGCAGTGCTCAGGAATGTACTTATCACTATCTGAATCAAAGGTATTGTTAAGAACTTCAAGGACAAGCTCTATCTTAACCCTGCTGCTCCACAAGCCATTAGTAGTAGACCCCATGTAAAAGTTCGCAACACCTCTGGACCTCAAATGAGTCATGTGAACAGCAATAATAACTCCTCCCAAATCTATTGTCCACTTTAACTTTTACCAGTGATATTCTCGTAGCATCCACAACTTGACAGCTTCACCAAACAAATACTGGACATCCTTCAATGTTAATTCTGTGCCTACTTGAGTGGGCAACTCACGAGAGCGATACAAGTAAAGAACACTTGAGCCAATAATAGCATTATGCCAATAGTTCTTGGGCTGTATGATTTTTACAACCTGCAACATCATGAACCTAACTACTTGAACCCCCGGATCCCAAGGCCAATTAAAGAGCACACAATTCACAAACACACAGCTTGGCTCGCGGTAAGGACAACTTTATTTACCAAAGAATTGCATGCCAACTACAACAAGCAATCAATTATCTAGTTTTTTAGTGGCCAATTATTAACATGCTGTTAATCAATTTACAGCCTCAGTCAACAGCTGCAGTTTGAAAAGCGAGATGTTCTCACCTGGTGGACTGAGAACACACAAGAAATGGGTGTGTGTGGTGCGTTCAATTCTGAAAAGGTTGAGTGATGCGACAATGGGTGTCTCGATCTTCCGATGAGATGGATAATTCGATTTGATAGAGACGACTCTCACGATTCAGCTACCAATCGCACACGACCAATATGCCCGCAATCGCTGAACCAACTCTGTAATTGTTATCGACCTGACCACGAAGGTCTATTCCTGCATCCAATCGAGGATCACGTAAGAACAAGATAATAAGCGGTCTAATCGATACAAGCTAATACACGAAGTTACAATGTAGCTAACTTTTAACTAAATAAAATTCAAGAAAACTAGAGGGGTGCGGCCACCTTAAGTAGGGGGGAGGGGCCGCAAATAGCTAAGAGATAGAGCATGAACAGTATCCCCCATGAATAGTACAGCTTGGCTTGGACTGACGACCCAAGAGAGGGGGCGGCCAAGGAGGTGGCCGGCCCAAATAACCTAAAGTTGTGGCTGCCCTTTAGGCCCAATAATTGATACAAGGCCCTCGGCCCAATGTGGGGTGGCGCAACACCATATATAAGTGAAGCAAATTCGTTGGCCCGTTGGAGTAGAGTTTATGGCAGCCGAATCGGTGGAAGTAGAGTAGCCTGGTTGGAGGTGGAGTAGCGGTCGTATACGTAGGGTTGATGTCCTCATCATTGAGTCAAATTGTTTGGTCTTTTCGATCTGAAAAGTTATCGCTACAGAGTCCTGTCTTTTCGGTTTGAAAAGCTGAGGAGGTAGAGTGTTGTCATGTCGATTTGAATATAAGGCGTCGTATTGTTGTTAAATGGATGTTAATTTGATTGTAAGTTGAGTTTACTTCTAAGTTCAACTCTCAACATAAATGATGGTAGATGCAGGAAATGCATAGGGGGCCTAGGGGCCAGAGAGAGAGAGTGTAAGAAAGAGGCTTTTTGGTGATCTATTGTGTCACACCAGAATCCCTGGTGTGACAGTACTACTCTGTCACGCCGGGAGCTCTAGCGTGGCCTAACCGTGCTACCACGCTAGGGTTTGCTATGTTTCAGAGGAGTTGCAAAAACGTCGTCGTGCTCTGGTACTAAGTCCTGTCACATCATGATCCATGGCGTTGCATAAACGTGCTGCCACGCCAAGTTATTTGCCATTCCAGAGGGGTTGCAAAAATGTCGACGCGCTCTAGTGCTAAGTCCTGTGACGCCATATATATCGGGGTGACAGGACTGCTGTGTCACGCCAAGATCCATGACGTGTCATAACCGTGTTGCCACGCCAAGTTATTTGCCGTTCCAGAGGGGTTACAAAAATGTCGACGTGCTCTAGTGCTAAGTCCTGTCATGCCATGTATCCCGCATGATAGGACCTAGCACCAGAGCACGTCGACAAAACTGAAATGTCCAATTAATTACATGCCATCATTAAATCACTTGCGCTTTCTCGGACTCGTTACTGGCGTGAACCTCGTAGCCGGACGTCATTTACGACACAGAGGTGAGGCCGGCGTCTGGTAAGTCACTGTCGGTTCCCCAACAAGGTCTGAGAGGACCATCTCGTCTAGTAACCTGGCATCGACATCGTTGTCGTCGTCATCGTCGCCACCATCGTTGTCGTCCTCCTCCTCGTCCTCTTGTGCAACCGAAGCCGATGTCGTTTCCCGCAATGTTGTAGCATGCGAGCCGGGGCAGGTTGAACGACTTCTCCAACCGCTGCCATGCAGTTCATTTTTGCCACCATTCGCCGGCATCGGCGACGAACCATTTCCAAGGTAAACAAAAAATATGTATAAATAGATTGGAATTGTCGAGAATTCAAGGTGCACTGGAATTAAATGACTTGGTTAAGCATGCGATGGGTACTTGCCAATGATTAAAGAAATACATAGTTCACATTTCACTTCACAATCTAGTACTAAGCTTCTATGTTCTACTAATTTCATGGTAAATACATGCATTTCAGTAGAATGAGCACAGCATGAAAATTTGACAAAGCTTTCTGCTGACATAAGCTATATACAATTATACGCACACCTTCTCAATGGTAATTTATCAACATGGATATTGTTTTCAGAAGTTCAATCTTCAAATTTCTGCGTACAATAATGTCACAACACAATCTGTCCAGAAGACAAACCTATGACCCACAGACTTAAAACTACAAGCCAAACGAGACCTGTCCCAAAACCATGATTACTGCATTCTTAAAACATGTTACCTCAACAAAGCCCCTGAAGTGTTGGAAACTCCCCTCGAAACCCTCCTGCAGCATGAGGACCCCCCCGGCCTCGTTGCTTATGCAGGTGAGATGCCTTCCCTGTGAACGGGTCAACAAAGTAAATTAGTTTGCCGCTTAGTGACATTGGAAATTAGTAGTGGGATAGAATGTACTCACATACTAGGTGTTGATTGGGGCCCTCTCCGTCTCACGGGTTTTCGGTCAAGTTTCATCATTCGTTGGACTCCACCTCACGGGTTATTCCATCTCGGAACACGTCATCCTCAAGCTCATTGTTCAATATAGCGCCATTGAAATCAGTCACGGGGCCACTAACATGGTGCGGAGAAGGAACATACACATGTGACAGATCCACCAACGGGGGCATCGTTGTTAAGACCAACTGCAATGAACTCTTGGGACGGTTGCTCCTCCATTGGGGGGCTTTGCGAAAGATCCACAATGGGTTCCAGTTCCTTGATGTTACCATTCACCACATCTAAATTCAATCGCAAATCCTCGCCAACAATGGCCCTCTCCACCACAACCTCCAACAACCGTACTTGAGATGCGAGCACAACCTCCTTATACGTGTCCCAGTCATCGTCGGACGAGATTGGCATCAACAAGGCGTGCACCTTATAACCCAACCCAGCGTCATATCGGCCCTGCAATCCAACCATGACCCCTAGCTCATGCCATGCAAAGGTCGACTTAATCCTCGTCAGAAGAGTTTGAAAGCCTAGTGATTCTGGAAATTAACACAAGAACGGTCACTTCCATCCCATCAAGGTCCACACCACTACCCGTTTGGCTAACAGGCCCACCAGTACAAACACATACAACTTTATCCATCTACATCCAACAATTGAAACAAAACATTGCAAAGTTAGTACTGCATGTCATACGAACAAACTACTATGTTACATAGTTGAAGAAGATGATGTGGCTGACATATGGCATCCACATCACTAAAATTTGTTCATGTAGGCACCACGTCAGCCAAAACCACCATGGTTTGGGTTGAGGAGGTTAAAGTGGACGGTTACGTTAGTTTCAGGTCCCGTTTTAGATGGTTTCAAAGTTCAAGGTTGAAAAACGAACCGATGCCAGATATCAGGGTTAAAAAGTGGACTTTTTCCTTTATAAAACTAGTAGAAGTATTACAAATTTTACCTTCCTCCACTAGGAATATTAAGTTAACTAGCGCAAATTAATTCTGGCTAAGAGACGTTTATGAGTCGAGTTGGGACTTAGGACCTGAAACCTTGCAAGTTGACAAAGCATCCATGGTGCATATGTTTCTAATACAAACAATATAACCGATCACACTTCAACATATCACCAACGCTGGATCAGTCTAAATCATGTAGTGCATGCAATACCCAAACATCTCAAGTGTAGTGTAAACAAAGATAACATCAGCATGAGCACAGTGTTGGTAATTCCTTACCAGGAAGAACCTTAGGGATTAATGACAATCCTAGAAAAAGGTAGTGCTGAATAGCAGCTAGCAAGCCTAGACATCTCTAAAAGGCATTTAACAACAGTGTTGATACTTCAGCTAGACATCTTAATATAAAGGCTGAATACTTCTGATACCAGGAGCCATCATGAAAAACTAAGCAACAAGCAATCTGGAACTAAATTTGCAAATACACGATAGAGTCCAAGTGTAGCAATAAATTTCTGCAAACAAAATGATGAAGTCCATGTGATCTGCACTCCCCATATTTTACATTCCAACTCAATTACATGTATTAGTTATGAACTTATCATGTAGTGCACCAAATGAGAACCTTCAAAATGGACATAGTAGACCAGATATTCACGTAGGGGATCGACTCATCTTAATATAACAACCCGTATCATTTGAAACGAATGTGCACAGGCAATGATCATCACTGGAGTCACTGGAAAAATCCAAATCAATACTACAAACCGGCGGCCGGCATCGTGGAATTCAACTAGTTGAGCATTGTCAGGAGATCAATCATTGTCACAAAAAAAAATCATCCACCAGTTGAGCATCGTGGAATTCAACTAGAGTATCATATCAATTAACAATCATAATTGAGGATTTTTTACACCCAATAATCGAGTATACAGACGATGGCAGACAACCCAAGTTCAAGCCAGCAAAAACGAAAATACAGACATACAGAGTTTGATGAAAAACGGAACAGGACGCAGCCTGTCAAGAAGGAGCAGAATAAGCTAAATGACCGAGGGGAAATGGCCGAAAGACCCTCCCTTAATTATACTGGAATATTTCCTCACTCTTGCTGTCAATGTCGCCAAGTCTCTGTGACTGGTGAGATGTAAACCACAGAACCATACGAAGCAAACTACTACAGCGCTAATCCAAGAATGTGTAATTGCACGGCAGCCGCAACGGTGCATGTGATTTGAGAAAAAAAATGACTTGGGACTCTATGCTTGTGATGGCACGGCAACCTGAGACCAGTAAGCCTCGAGACAAAGTGTAACATCATGGCCCACATCTCCCTCTCTAATCCCACCTTTTTCTTTTTAATTCCATTTCTATTTCTCTTGATAAAAGGGGGTATCACACAACTTGAGACCAATAAGCGTTGACACAAAGTAATAACCGCCAAGACACAACTTTGATCTACGGTTTGTCTCAACTAACTTCAAGCAGGAAATCTATGACTACACAAACATTCGGAATTTAGGATTTTTTTTTTTTGCTTGGTGGCAATGGTGGGGACACCACGTTGGCGTGTTTTACTGTTTGTTTAGGCTTTTACTTTGACTTAAAAGCAAAAAAATCTAAGCTTAAACAATACGGTGGCCTTTTTATTCAGCTTATAAAAAGCTTAAGCCAATTTAAACCTAAAAGCTATAAGCCATGGGAGAGGTGCTTTTTTCGCTTTTGCGGAATGGAATAACAGTCTGCCATTGAAGTTCATTGAAATTATCCACAAAATGCCATTGTATATAAATCCAAATCCTTCCGTTTTTTGCTCTTGTTTTCGATTTTCCCCCTCTCCTTCGGTCCCCTAACCCGACACCTCCCCTCCCGTTCGGCTTCCCTCCCCTCCCCTCCCCATCCCCATCGTCGCCGCCTCCCCTCTCCTCCCCCCAACGCCGCTGCCTCCCCTCCCCTCTTCTCTTCTGACACACCGCGTCCTCTCCTGCCCCGATTCCGCCTCCTAACGGCACCGCCTCCCCTGCCCCAACTCAGTCCCCTGACGGCGTCGCCTCCACTGCACCGACTCCTCCTCCCGACGCCGCTGCCTCCCTTGGCACTGACGCCGCTGCCTCCCCTACCCAGACTTGGCCTCCCGATGCCGCTGCTTCCCCTACCCTGACTTGGCCTCCCGATGTCGCTGCCTCCCCTGCCCCGACTCCGCCTCCCGACGTCGCCTTCTCCCCTGGCACCGATGCCGCCTCCCCTCCTGTCTTCTAATAAAAATCTTCAGGTGAAAGAGTTGATAGTAGTGGCAGTTGGGGCAACGATAATGATGAATGCTCTTGTCGCAGGGTATGTACAGATAGAATGGTTCAAAAGATACTTTTCATATATGGCTTTCTTGTGTACTTAAAACTGTCACCACAGTCTTTCTTAATTTATTCATTTCTATTTGACATAAGTATATAATTTTGTTTGTTAATCTTATGAACAGACCATCAACAGGAGCATAGATGAATCCAGCACGTACAATTGGTCCGGCAATTGCCACTGGGAGATACACTCAGATTTGGGTGTACATGGTGGCAACGCCACTGGGTGCTATAGCTGGAACTGGGGCTTATGTTGTGATTAAGCTGTAGCTAACAACAGGTAAGAAAATTTCAGAAATGTAAAGTTTAACATATTCTCTTGTGTGACTGCCTAATTGTATGTTGGTAACAATGTGTTTTTACAGGGAACATGAGGCTCTTGACTTCTTGGAGCAGGCTGATACTAAGTGAATGCAAATACATCGAAATTCATCTGACTCCATGATCAAGTGACAAGTCGGATTAGGATCTCATGATTGGTAGGAGTGGCTGAGGTGTGGAACTGTGGATACCCAATGAAATGTTAATACTTGTGATAATTGCTTTTGCTTAGATATTTGCATAGTTTTTTCCTACTTCTTAATTTATAACTGTAATGCATAACTGTAATATGATACAGCTCTTAATTTATTATCATGTGTGCTCCAGTACTATAACAAGAGCACTGCAATGCCATTGTCAAAAGCAGCAATTCTACAAATTGTTTACTTATTTGATGACCAATTGAGCATTTTTTTGGTCCTCTCCAAGGTTTCAGGGCAACACTATCCTCCTATAAAGATACAAATTTTCAGTACAGCCAAGAGCAGCAATATATGCCTTTCGATATTAATTTCTTTTGTTACGTAATGCTCAACAAGGTCCTTTAAACCCTCAAGGGCAATTTAGACTTTTTATCCTTCACACACAACTCAATAAGCCAACATCCTATAAAAAGCTAGATTACCAAACACTAAGCTTGGCTTATAAGCTCAGGGGCTTATAAGCTGATTAAGCAAAAAGCTGGCTTCAAGCTATAAGCTAAAAAGCCTAAGCTTAAACAAACAGGCCTTATGTCTAACAACTCAACTGGCTTATTGTCTCCAGGAAAAAAAAATTAGCTAGCTTATTTTGCAGTGTGACTTTCCTGCGAATTACACTTTTATTTATTTTCAGGAAAGTCGAGATACGAAATCCAAAGTAAAATCCGTAAATAACTGAAATTCAGAATAAAAATTAAGAAAAATTAGCAATTGGATTTGGATACGAATACCAAGAAAAAAGAACTAAAATTTGGAATAAAAAATAAAAGAAAATGTGTAATTTGATTTCCATACGAATTCCCATATAAAATCCTAAAATAACTAAAATGTTGAATAAATTAAATAAATTTAGCAATTTATTTTGTATACAAACTCCATTAAAATTAACTGAAATGTCGAATAAAAATTAAAATTATAACAAGGATGGGACGAATGGTGTCGGAGGAGACACAAAAGAAGCCATCACGTTTACTCTCAAGGTTATGTGTTTCTATTATGGATTAATTTGCTCAGTGACATTGCATTGATGCACAAATAGGAAAATAGCATCCCATGTGAGGATGGCCCACATGTCATCCTCACATCGATGTTATTTTCCAACTTGTGATTTTTGAGTAGTGTTACCGTGCAAATTGCCCCTTCTATTATTGCTTCCTATGGAATAATAACAAAAAATTTCAATTAAAAAATACAAGTTATAACGACGATAGCACGAATGGTATTGGAGGATACTACGAAAAAATGCAATGACATCGATCTATCCTGCAGGAAGACATTGACCCATGGGGAAGCGAAGAGCTGAGATGGTGACGACAGAGATGAGGACAATATCGTGCTGCTCGTTGGAGCCATTGAAGAGAAAAAACAATGTTGAAGGAGCCAAGGCCCGTGATGACAAGTGGTAAGCGTCGGCGTTGTTGAAGAAGTTAGTAGATAAAGAAGCTCAATAATGGGGAAGGCCTGGCAGAGAGGATATAAAGCTTTGTATTGAAGACGAGCTATGTACGATATGTGGCCATCGGGTAGCTAGGAGTGTGCTATCACTGGTGAGGGGCACGTTGACGTCGGCGATGGTGAAAAGATTCTTCATCTTGTTAGACAACGACTAAAGCAAATATGTCGACATTAGTGAAGATGAGAGGTTGTTGCGGTTAGTGAGAAAGCCACAACGTTGAGTTGGCCAACGTCGAAGAAGAGGAGTAATCGACACGAAAGAAGTTGATGTCGAGCATGTATAACATCATGCATGCGTATGTATATGCATACATCCGTAAGAATAGAAGTGCGGACGTACAAAGGCAGAAGAGCAAAAAAAATTGTAGTAGAGACGATGCAGCTGTAGGGAATATGCTCGGTGCCACCAGATAGAGCGTGTCACGTGTCCCCAGCTGTGATCGGTGACGGTTGCATGTGTATGCGTGTTGATGCTACAATGGTTAGCATTAAGCAATAATTAAGAAGAAGTAGATGATAACTATGTGGTAAAGTATTATATTAGAAGCGGTAGCAGCTGAGAGGGATCGATCAAGATTTGGACTTACTATTGGAGGTTGAAAAAAGCTATGACGATGAGAAGAGGTAAAAACCACACGGTTTGGTGGGGTAGCCAGCGTGTGAGGAAAGATAGGTTCAAGGTAGGTCGCCCATGGTACATCGGTGTATGCGTGAGCAAGGTACTCTAATACTATGTAGATTAATAAGATAATTTGTCACACACATAATCAACATATTACTTGAGATTAAATTGAGGTACATGTGCATGCATACAATTTGAAAAAAAATAACTAATAAAGTAACAATAAGGGCATGCAACTACATTATCTATGTATGATGGAAAGTGGTTGTTAGTTTCTAAAAACCGCAACAATTTATTTTGCTCAATGATTTTCTTCCATCAAAGCACATACTTCAATTACGTTCCCCGTGTTGTCATTTCCTTCAAGCTTCTATCGTCATTTCTAATATTTAGGATATCTTAAAAGTCTAAATAGGCTACAAGATACATAAATATATTCTTAAGTATTTATACAAATTTCAAAACAAATCTAGTCGTGCAAATATATGGACCACCATGCTAGTTCTTTTAATTTGAGTGGTCTCAACTGCCTGAATTTGTAGCATTTTTTCATCCTGCGAAAGGTGACTGATATGATCGCTGGACGGTCCTTAGACGAAGACACCAGTCTAACGGACATGGTTGGAGACTCAGTATCGATAACAAGTGCATGCATCTAAATGAAGGCAGCACCGGGGCGAGAGGTCTGGTTACGGAGTCTATGCTATCTGCACCAACTGTTATAAAAAATTCTCCTTAAAAGGATCCTATTGTTGTTGGACTTCTATTATTGCGCCCTAAAGGGCTTCATAATAACAATTTGTATTTCATTTATTTTATCAGTTGACTTTGTCTGTAGTACTCCTTTGCTCGCAACTGGGTCTTCATTGCAAATTAATTTCCATCATTGCTATTCCTTGGTGGTATCCGACAACAATATGGCACAATTTAGTGTTATGGTTTAGTGTTCTTTGAAGGAGATATAACATGTGAACGCCCTCTACTATGGCAAAGTTAGTGTAACATCCCAAAGTTCCGTTACCAAACTAAAAATAAATAAAGATATTATTTTATTGGATTTTCTAGCTGTCAAATAATTTTTCTTGATTTTCTGTAATTTAAAAAGAGTTTTCTTTGTAAAAAAAATCAATTATTTAATTTCTTGGTTTTAAAGTTAAAAAGAAAATTTGTGTAGTTTTCTGGGATTCTATTGGATTTAAAGTGAAAAGTAAAATTTTAATTAATTTTTGGAATTTTCTGGTATTTAAAAAGGTTTTTCCTATTTTCGAGAACATAAAAATAATTACTGTACAAAAATAAAAACCAATTTTAAGTTGAAATTATTTTTATTAAGTTAAAAATAATTCAAAGAATTTTTGTGAATTTTTCTAGAATTTTTGGACGCTATTTGCTATTTTCTAAAAATATATTTGATTTATTGTTTTTTTAAAAATCCGAAAATCAAGAAAATTATTCGGACAGTCCTAACATAATGAACAGTAACTTTGCACAGTACACTATAAACAGTAAAATATGATGTTCGGACCGTCTGAATAATTTCTTTTTATTTTTATTTTCTCGGTGAATATCTATTTAACTTTGAAAATTCATATCTAATTCATTTCAACTCCAAATCAAGTGAAACCAGTTTTTATATTTTTCATTTTAAATTAAATTTATTTTAAAATAGATTTCAAACTTGTCTCTAGTTTATGAAATATAGTTTTTGGAAATTGATCCTTCAACTGAATTATTTTCACACTAGAAAATGCTTTTAACTTGAAAAATTCATAGATAATGTTTCTGAACTCCAAATGAGTTGAACCAAATTATTTTGATCTTATAATTTTATTCTCTATTTTATCCTTGAAACATCTCGACCGAACTCCCCAAGCGATCTCGGGTGAATATTCCCGTTCGTTGGATGAGTTCATCTAGATAGATTGTTCCTATTCACCTATCTAAAAATCCGAGCCTTAATTCAAATCCTTGTTCTAAAAATATTTGATTTATTGCTAAATCTTTATTTCAAAAATAAAATAATAATAATAATATATATATATTCTAAAAATATTTGATTTATTGCTAAATCTTTATTTCGAAAATAAAATAATAATAATAATATATATATATATATTTTAAAAAATTCAAACTTCTAGATAGATTGTTCCTATTCACCTATCTAAAAATCCGTGCCTTAATTCAAATCCTTGTTCTAAAAATATTTGATTTATTGCTAAATCTTTATTTTAAAAATAAAATAATAATAATAATATATATATATTCTAAAAATATTTGATTTATTGCTAAATCTTTATTTCGAAAATAAAATAATAATAATATATATATATATATATATATTTTAAAAAATTCAAACTTCCCGTTGGTCACCCATCCTAACTCTACCACAAGCCCAGCACACTTAACTTTCAAAAACTTCCCAAATGCACTACCACCTTTCCTTCTTTCTTTCTTTGATTATTACCCCCTCTCTCATTCCTTTATGCTTTCCTTCCCTTCCCTTTCTTAATTTCTTGTCCAGAACGTGTGCAGCAGCACGACCTCCATTAACGCCCACACAAAAGCTTCCCAATCCCACGATTTTCTCCACGATTCCTCCCGAAATCTCAGGCATTCAAACCCCATCATCTAGACTCCCTCATTCCACCCACTTTCCCTCTTTCTTGCACACGAATTCGTCGGTTTCCGCAACGGCCGCCACGTTCACCACGCACGTCGATCTCCCTCCACGGTCCATTTCCACTCCTATATAAGAGAGCCCTGGGTTCCTCTCATCTCCCTCATCCATCCCCGAAAATCTTAGCTCCTCCCTCCCTTTATCCTCTCCACAATCGAAGTTTTTCCGTCGTAGGCCGAACGCCATTCATCGGCCATTTGCGTCGCCTACAGTGGAGCCCCGCCACCATCGACCACACCCTTGGCTTCGCCCCGCGAAGTTCTACGCCGTGCTCACCCTCTCGTCGCCGGAGCATCACCGCCACCGTGAGACCGTGTGCTCGCCGCCGTCGCCACCGACCACCGTCCGCCGTGCCGTCACCTCCTACGACATCGTCGTGGGGTAAGCAACCCATTTTCGTTGTTCACTGGCCACCTCTCCCTTTTTCTTCTCTAGCACCACCAATTCTTTTCTTTGCTTGCTGTTCGACTGGAGGAAGAAGACAATGAACAGTAGCTAATTTATCTAGTCGATGCTTTGTAGTTTGTACATACACATGTTTATTCTTCCAAAAATTCGTTCTCTCACATGCAAGCTCCAAATCCGTTGATTCTTCTTCCTAAATTCACCTAAATTCCTCTACTATTTACAGTATTTATTTTGTAATTTTTAGATTTTATTTATTTTCTGTCATTTATTTTGGTCCATTATTAATCTTTCATCCGTTCTCTCTCCTCGGCCACTCATTTCCCAAGCCGACCGTGTCGCCGCGTGCCCCTCGGCGTCCTCTTCATATCCCTGGAATTCGCCCCTCTATCTCGCCTCAAGCAAAAGTTTTGCGCGAGCGGTCGAACCACCTTCTATCATCATTTTCGGTGCCGTCTTTGATCCCCCGACGACATCGTCCACACCGCCGCCGCCTGCATAACGTTCTACGCGGTGCTACCTTCCTTTTTCTCCAAAACATCCCGGCTCACCGATGCTACTATTCATCTGACACTATTTTTGCACGCCGCCACCACACCGGACCTTCGCCGGCGACGCGACCACCACCAGTGGGTCCGTCTTACTCCCGGGATTCCATTTTTGTAGTTCACCGGCCGCCTATCCTTTTCTCTCGCCCGATATCGCCATTTCTCCATGAGCTTTGCATGGTGAGCTACAGTGCCATGCACATGAGCTACAGTGCCATGTATGAATAGTGCTTTATACATGCATCTCATTTTCTATAATTTCGTTCTCCCTCATACGAACTCCGATTCCGTCGATTCAACTTCCTAAATTAATATAAAGTCGATACCTTCCGTCCAGTATTTTTTTTTTAATTTTTGGATTTTATTTGGATTTTATTTGAATTCGGATCGTTTGCGCGTATATATTTCGACGACTTCGGAGAGTCAGATTTCGACGCCGTTTGAGAGCAACTATTTGAGCAAGGCAAGTTACATTCTTGATCATATTTGCACCCATTATTTAAAATTATTTAAATTCTATTTCAAATTATTACTGCATGCTTATTTATATTCAAGTATTTAAATTCCTGTTTTTAAATTTATAGTTATGCCTAAAATCCTTTGTATGGCCAATTTTGGTAATTGAAGCAAGCATATTGTCACCCTAGATAAAACCTAGTTGATACAATAGTATGGACTAGGATCATTTGGAAAATATTGTGCTTAGCCATGCTTATAGACCAAATATGTTTGATTTGGGAGATTTCAGCCAAAGATCAATTGATATTTAATTTGTACCCTTGGCATTGGTGTGTCATGGGAGTTTTATAAATGACTTTAGAAAATAAATAAAATGATGGTTTGGACATGGGCGAAATGGTTGTCTGGTGGGTGTAGCTTTATGCACGGGCTCAACTGGGTAGGTTGAGGCCCAGGGTTCTGTTGGTTGTCGCCCAGGTCAGTTAAGGACCGGTCTTCGAGCCGCATCTTGTTAAGCCACATCGTACTACCACATGTCCTCAGTATGGGGAGTAGGACCTGGCTGACTAATTTGCAAAGTTCCATCGTGGTCGATCCAACTGTTTCTGTGAGTTGTCTTTCATGACTATGTTGTCCCACCTGGCTCAAGAGGGGGCCCCTAAGCCCGGCGGATTTCCATCCAAAGGGGGAGGCGAAACCTTAGAGAGGGTGGACTATGGTGGAATGGCGCATTGTAAAGGCCTTATCACGTGCTCTAGACTGCTTACCTAAGGTAGTGAGCGGTGGTATTGACGGATGCCAAACAAACTAGAGAAGTCGTGTCTTGTGAGTAAAGTTGTACAACCTCTGCAGAGTGTAAAACTATTCGAATAGCCGTGTCCACGGTCATGGACATGCTGACAAAGCCACTCAAAGTTAGACTTCGATTTTTGTAAAACAGTTTGGCATGGATGGGTGTCCATGAGAAAAGTTATGGGTTGAAGCCCCGGGTTGGTGCCCGTGTTTATGTTGGTGTTAGGTTGGTGCCTGCACTATCTTTATCAATTCAAAATCAATTTTAGATTTTCTAAAACTTGAGCTCTTGAACTTAGTATGGTATTTAATGTCAAATACTGTTTTTGCACAATTAACCCTATAAGCCATCCTTTGTTACATCCATGTATGCATGTCATTCTGTTAATTGACGGGTGTAACTTGCGAGCACGGAAGTTGTGCTCATTCTTGCTTAATGCAAACAAATTTCAGAGGAGAAGGACTTCGCTTCAAGTGTGGATCGTGACAACTAGGCCACTACCCCAGTCGATTGCCTGTGGCAGATTGCTGGACCCTACTACTTCTTCATCGTCTTCCGCTGTGTTTATTTAATGTTGCCCTGTAAGGCTATCTTGTAATCAACTCTGTTCTTATTTAATAACTTTTAACGTTTATGGTTGTGTTATCACATTTGTTTACTGTGTGAGCTAGCCACTGATCATGGGACTAGTTCAGTTATGCACAGAAGATCTGGGATGTTAATCCCGGGTTCTTACAGTTAGTCCCTTGCGCAGACGAGGCTCTGTTCGACGATTAGGTACTAGATATTTTTCTCTCTATATTCCTCAAAGTATCAGTTGGCTTCCTTTATATCTCAGGAACCCCCTAACAAACCTTTCTAAAAATATCTTATCTATAATTGGATTACAACTTCCTAATATATTAAAGCTAATAACAGAATACCAATGCACCAAAACTCCATCGTTGTAGCTGTCACACGTTGCTGAGACGAACGCCAGTAGCCGCCGTAACTTCCGAATTGAACTCTACATTGGTCACCTTCTTATGATTACGGTGCTGATACCTTTGGCCCACAAACGAGTCCACAACACTTCCACCCCCATTGAAAAACAGCTTATCCTCGAGGTAGAACGTAGGATAACGATCCTTAAAATCCACAAATTTGACCCAAGTAGCATCGGTAACAGAACACCCAGTCCATTGAACCAATAACTCCCAAACGCCATGATTGAGACATGCGCGAACAATACTGCTAGGAGTGGGAGCAACATGTCCATGAAGAAAATCTAGAAGACGAACAGGATCCGAAGGAGGTGTACCTTCAAACTTCTTGAGCAAAGCAACATAAAAGATATCATGTATACGAGCACGAGCGGGAAGTTGAAGACGATAAGCAACTGTCCCAACCTTGCCAATCACCTTAAAAGGTCCATAAAAATGGGGACAAAGTTTAGAAGAACCATCCTTGATAACAAATGTGGTGCGATGGTGAAGGCGAATCCAAACTCAATCACCTACTTCATACATCACCTCCCTTCTGGATTTATCATGTTGTTGCTTCATACAATCTTGAGCCTACAACAACTGTTCATGAATTTCACCCAAGAATTCATCACAATCTCGAAGTTGTCGATCAACAGCTTCCACACGCCGTGCTCGGCTCATAAGACAACAGAGTGGGTGGATCGCGACCATAAACCACTTTGAAAGGAGTGGTTTTCAAAGCTCTCTAAAAGGAAGAGTTATAACAATATTCTGCCCATGGAAACCACTGAAGCCAAGTCCTTGGTAGATTACAAGAAAGACAACGAAGATACATAATAATAATGCAGTTAACCACTTCGGTTTGACCATTACTTTGAGGATGAAAAGCAAAACTCAACTGCAATTTAACCCCATCAAAATGAAAAAGTTCGGTCCAAAAATTGCTAGTGAGCACTGGATCACGGTCACTAACAATGGATGACGGAATACCATGCAAACGAACTATCTCATCAAAAAATACTCGAGCCACAGAACTAGGAGTGTAAGGATGTCCCAAAGTGATAAAAAGAGCATACTTTGATAAAAGATCCACCACAGATAAGATCACGAAGCGACCACCGACCTTCAGAAGGCCTTCCACAAAATCCATCAAAATATCTTGCGAGACAGAACTAGGAACTTCTAAGGATTCTAAGAGTCCTACAAGATAAAGATGCTCTGTCTTATTATGCTGACAAACTGCACATCCTTTAATAAACTAACGGACCTTACGAGATATTATTCGTTACAAATTTTATGTTCACGAAAATAAATAAAATACACAATGCATGTTGGTCCAACACCCGGAGAGAACTCGTTCAATGTTTTTCTCTAGAACGCACGTACGAAGAGGAATACAGATGAATTTTTGTGCTGCATAACTACCAATAGCTTTTCTTATTTCTCTCTTAGTTGTGTTATTCCATTGCAGCCCAACTACTTAAATACAAGAGATAATGCAAACTCTAATCACACAACCAAGTAAGTAACTTGAACCTCTTCCTACACCACTAAGTCGGTAACAAACAAACTAACACACATGCATGCAGCAACTAACTCATCCAGGTGTGCAGGTCCACGTTTGCTTCTCACCAAGTATCAGCAAATCACAAGCAACTAATGAAAAAAACAAGATTAATAACTAACATCCCCCCTTAATCTTGTTGTATCTTCTTCACATCTCGAAGGTCGTTATTCTTGGCAAGACACAGAGATCGCCATTAATGGCATCTTGTCACGCTGGTTGTCGACGACGCCATTAGCTTTGACGGCGTCAGTGCTCGTTGGCAACAGGTATTGGGGAGACGCACCTCGCCCTTCGCCACCACCTCTTCGCCGTAGGTGACACAACTTGCCAGGGATTCTGACCTCGATGACCTCTGCTCTTCTTGCAACAATGGCCTTCACAACATCGTTGTCACCTCTTCGTCGCCAGTGACACATCTCGAAGACGATGGAGACTCACACCAAATCTTACACATGTGAGGACTTTGACACACACTTACAAGAACTCACACATTGCGCTCATGGACACAACTCACACGACACGCAAATACAGCAACGCAACTGCCTAGTGCCAACACAACGCTTTCACCTTGTAACGCGCAACTCATCTTGCGTTCCACCGATGAAGATGATGGTGCCACTACACTCGGGCTCCAACTCTTGTGTCTGAACGTTGATGCACCCATCGTGCCACCCATGCACGCTCGCCCGGACAAGGTAGTCAAAGTCAAGATCCTAAGTTGGATCGATTTTCCTCCTGTAGGATCGAATTGTAGAAACGGCGATTCTAAGGAATTGTAAAAATACACATATTTAACATCTATACTATAAGTTTGTATGATTCTTATATGGTTTACCACTTACTTATAACCAAAAAAGGGACAAAGCACTTTTGATCGCACAACTAAAAAGCATAATGGTACTAACATGATGGGTGATATAGTTCTAAACTACAGGAGAACAGCGAATAACCATGATTAGTTTACTACAATTATATGAGAAATGTTCACAACTTTTGTAAATCAATATCTAATTGCAACACTTGCATATTCCTTAAAAGCAGCTAGGCATACTCTAGGAATAAAAATAGCTTATCATTATCAAGCTCAAGATTGCTCATGTCATAATATAGATATTTGTACTATCCTTACCACACTAATATTTGTAGTTTCATTCTCAGAGATTAATATCAACAAATTTTGCTCTAAAACAAAATATCAGCAAACCTGGCCTCTAAAAAAATAAAAAAAAATGCAAAAAAATGCATTTTTTCCCAAATGACTCTACCACGACTCTACTTCACGATTCTACACGATTCTACTACTTGGATCGTAACTCTACCACGATTCTACCTGATTCTGATTCACAGTGCAATTTGGATCGACAAGCTGTCATGGGTTCGTATAATCGTAAGATTCTAAGAGTAGGATCACGATTCTAACTACCTTGGTTCCAACCCGTTAAGTGTGTGACCCTATAGGTTCTTGCATAATCGGTTGTGACTCAGAAACTCCTTTCTGATCATGAGTCGTCAGCAGATCCTAACATAACATAACGATTCCCGAATACACAGTAATTATAACGGACGAACCTTAATGCAATATGATCTACGACCAGGTTCTTATCACTTAAGACCAGCTCGTATCTCTATACGACCAGTTCATATCTAGTCTCGATAAGTTTGTAACTCCTTACGATCAGGCTTCGAACACTTAGTGACCATGTTCGACCAGCCTATGACCAGCTCGTATCTCCATACGACTAGTCCATGTCTGATTGAACTCAGCGACCTTCTTGTGTATTCTCCCTTTGCCACACGATATCTGGTTGAACTTCAGGTGAGATATATGTCATCCATGAACTGTTCAATACTTTCTCGATCAAGTGTCGGATAACTTCACGTGATCGAACATTTCGACCACTAGTGGCATGACCATGCACTTTCTTTATCCGACCACATCGAGGGGCTCAGAGATATCTCTCCTGTTATGTTAGGAGGGGCAAATCCCATATCCGACCAGTCACATTCCTTCGTATGTTTCACAACATACCTGAAAGCTACCTTTATAACCAGCCAGTTATGAAGTAGTGTTTGGCAACCCCAAAGTGTACTCTTATGCATGCTGGAAACCATGCTGATCTCAGGTCTAAGGATTATACATCATCATTACTTGAGACCAACTGATGACACATAAAATCATAACAATCTCAGTAGTGTTTCAAGGTGGGTCAATCCAACCCCATGTTCTCTAAGATGTGTTCACATTATTGATTCGATATCCCTATATCCATGACCGGTGAAACATGGTCATCAATCAATACATGTGCTGGTCGGTTAGTCACTAGTGTTTTGACCAATGATGTCCGACTAGTGATACTTTTAGAATGACTTCATATAAGTTAAAAGAGCTTCACCAACAAGTCGCATACTTGTTAATCTTCATAACCAATGATTCATTCAAGGAACAGAATAACATTTATTCAATAACTCATAAACATAGACGTGATACAATCATCTCTATGATTGTCTCTAGGGTATATCACCAACAGTCTCTCACTTGCACTAGAGTCAATCATATAGGTATTTTATACCCATTGCTCTTGTGTGCGCCTCATGCTTAGGTTACGGGAGAGGCTTTGTCAACGAATCAGAAATATTCAAATCCGTGTGCACTTTGCATATCTTCATATCACCTCTTTCAACGATCTCATGAATGATGTGATATCGCTGAAGTATGCGCTTGAATTTTTGATACGATCTAGACTCCTTTGCTTGTGCAATGGCTCCACTATTATCACAATAGAGATCCATTGAACTGGAAGTACTCGAAACCACACCCAGTTCATTAATGAACTTTCTAATCCAAATGGCCTCTTTTGCTGCTTCCGAAGCTGCAATGTACTCAGCCTCTGTTGTAGAATCAGCAACTGTTCCCTGCTTGGAACTCTTCCAGCTTACTGCTCATCCATTCAAACAAAACACAAACCCTGATTGCGATCTAAAATCATACTTGTTGGTTTGGAAGCTAGCATTGGTGTAATCATTTACAACCAGCTCTTCCTCACCACCATACACAAGGAATGCATCCTTAGTCCTTCTCAAGTACTTAAGGATATTCTTGACTGCTATCCAGTGGCTTTCACCTGGATCTGACTGATATATGCTCGTAACACTTAGAGCATCGACACATCTGGTCGTGTACACAACATGGCATACATGATAGATCTGATAGTCGAAGCATATAGAGTTCTACTCATTATGTCTCACTCATCAGTGGTCGTAGGGCACTGACTCTTGCTAAGATTAATACCATATGACATGGGTAAAAAACCTTTCTTGGAATCTTGCAAGTTGAACCGTTTCAACACCTTGTCCATGTGCACATCTTGTCTTAATCCAATTATCCTCTTAGATCTATCTCTATAGATCTTTATACCCAAGATATATGCTGCATCTCCTAAATCTTTTATTGAGAAACTATTTCTAATGAAGTTTTAATAGATTCAAGCATTAGAATATCATTTCTGACCAGTAGTATATCATCCACATACAATATCAGAAATACAAGCTTGCTCTCACTAACCTTCTTGTAAGCACAAGGTTCTTCTTCATTCTTAATGAAGTAAAACCCTTTGACCACTTCATCAAAACGAATGTTCCAACTCTGAGATACTTGCTTTAGTCCATAGATGGATTTATTAAGGTTGCATACCTTTCTAGCTTCCTTTGGATTGAAAAAACTCTCAGGCTGTGTCTTGTACATATCCTCACTTAGTTTTTCATTTAGAAAAGTTGTTTTTATATCCATTTGCCATATCTCATAATCGAAATATGCAGCAATAGCTAGAATGACCCGAATAGACTTAAGCATAGTGACTGGTGAAAAGGTTTCATCGTAAGATCCAGATGCACCTTGAATTTGCTTGAAACCCTTTGCGACCAGTCGTGCCTTATAAATGTGAATATTTTCATCCATATCTATCTTCTTCTTAAAAATCCATTTGCACTCAATGGTTTTAACACCATCAGGTGCATCAACCAAATTCCAAACTTGATTATCCTGCATGGACTTTATTTCGGATCTTATGGCCTCAAGCCATGATTCAAAGTCTAGGTCCACCATCGCTTCCACATAAGTTTTAGGCCCATCATTATTCAATAATAAAACATTATGCACATAGCTTATAGGCAATTGACGTGGCTTTTCAGATCTACGTGGGGCTGATACCTCATCTACAGGTCCAACAACATTTTGTTCATCCTACAAAGGTTCAGTAGGAGTTGAAACATTTTTGGACGTTTCTCGAATTTCTTCGAGTTGCACTTTGCTTCTACTGACTCCTTTGGAAAGAAACTCTTTCTCCAAGAAGACACCATTTCAGGCAACAAACACTTTGTTATCTACCCGATTATAAAAATAATATCATTTAGTTTTCTTAGAATACCCCACAAAGAAGCACTTATCGGACTTAGGTGTGAGTTTATTAGACGTCAAACGTTTGACATATACCTCACAACCTCATACCCTGAGAAAAGACAATCCAGGACACTTCCCAGTCCATATCTCATATGGTGTATTCTCTACAATTTTTGATGGAACCCTATTTAAAGTGAAAGCTGATGTTTCTTGAGTGTATCCCCAGAATTGTAATGGAATATCAGATTGACTCATCATTGATCGAACCATGTCCAACAATGTTCGGTTCTGTCATTCCGACACCCCATTCCATTGAGGCGTTCCCGGCAGAGTAAGTTGTGGAACAATTCCACACTTCTTTAGATGATCACCAAACTCATGGCTCAAATATTCACCTCCACGATCAGATCGCAGACATTTGATTGTTTTGCCAAATTGATTATGCACTTCATTTCGAAATTCTTTGAACTTTTCAAAGGATTCTGACTTATGTCTCATTAAATAGACATAGCCATATCTACTGAAATCGTTAGTAAAAGTTATGAAGTACTGAAAACCACCTCTGGTCAGAGTGCTCATTGGTCCGCATACATCCGAATGTATTACAACCAGTAGATCACTCATCCTCTCACCTTTGGTTGTGAAGGGCGCTTTTGTCATCTTGCCAAGTAAATAAGATTCACATGTTTCAAGTGATTCGAAATCAAATGAGTTTAGAATACCATCTTTATAGAGCTTCATCATGCGCTTCTCATTTATATGACCTAGACGACAATGCCAAACGAAAGTGGGATTCACATCATTAAGCTAAAGTCTCTGAGAATTAATGTTATAGATGGGCTCATCCTCAAGATTTAAAACATACAATCCATTCACCAATGGAGCATGGCCATAAAGCATATCTTCCAAATAAATTAAATAACAATTGTTCTTTATTCTGAACTCATAACCTTCTGCTCCTAAACGAGAAGTAGGAATAATATTTTTGCTTAAGGCTAGAACATAATAACAATTATTTAGTTCCATAACTGATCCTGAGGGAAAAGCTAATGGTATAGTGCCAATAGCTAATGCAACAACTCTTGCTCCAGTGCCCGCACAGAGATCAACACCTCCTCTTGCCAAGCTTATCCTCCTTTTCAATACCTACATCGAATTGCAAACTTGAGCAACTGATCTGGTATCAAATACCCAAGAATTTGTCGGAGAAGTGGCTAGATTAATTTGTATAACATTTATACCTGAACTGAAAGTCTTACTTCCTTTGTTCTTTTTCATCTCTGCCAAGTACTTCTTGTAATTTCTCTTCCAATGCCCAGTCTCATGACAATGGTAACATTCTGATTCAGGCTTAGGACCTAGCTTGAGCTTCTTAAGGTTAGCCTTGATACTCTCGATCTTATCTTGAGTCTTTCCTTTGCCCTTTCCCTTTCCCGACTTGCCCTTCTTGAAGCTAGCAATCTTTTGAACCATCATCACATGATTGGAACTTTTCTTGATGCTCTCCTTAGCACTTTTAAGCATGACTATAGCGACATACATGAGTAGGCATCACTGGATCCTTTTAGTCATTATACCAAAGAGGAACCAGGTACTATACCTTGATTCCCTAGTCAAAAAAAAGCCACGACTTCACCCTTCTGCAAGGAGTACTCGACAGGTGTGTTCATTTCCTCCATACATAACTCTATTGTAGTCTTCCTTCGTTTGAAATGGCTGAGGTTAACTTTTTGAAAATATGTAGGTCGTTCATCTCCTATGTTGCCGATGGAGGGCTATACAAGGGAACGAACGCCACACTTAATCACAAGACGTGATTTTCGGTACGTGCTACAACACAATAATCCTATATCATACTTCGTAATAATGCGTCTTGAACTGACTATACCTATATATGTAATTCTATTTTTGCAGGTCACCAAAAAAAGCAGAAGAATGTGCATTCTACGTTTGCCATCATATGCAGATTCTCATGAGTGCTAAGTTGAAGGATCCCGAGGTTGGTCAATCTCGCAATAATTATTTTCTAATTATAAATTTAAATATATATGCTTACTACTTTACTCTTGCTAGCTACAGGGCTTGAATATAGATTTAGATTCACTCGTTCAGAGAGAGATCTCGGATGTTCAAGGGAGGCTCTGCACCTTCATCATGACGGATATCATTGACGCCGACGGAGAGTTTCACTACTCCATCAACACCGCTGAACGACCTTGAAACAATTGATTCATTAATTGTAATTCACTTTGAATAGTTGTAATTCAATTGTAACTCTAGCGACAATATTTGATACATATCGTTTGTAATTGATTTTAAGTTATAAATGATCACTTTGAGTTGTCAACGATTGATTCATCTATGATGTATCTATTTTCTGCCTGCTTGTTTTCAGAGAGCATGACTAGCAATTCCTGAGGCTAGCCGAAAATAAAAAAAAATTAGTTAGGCTGAAAGAACTATCACAGACGGTTTGATTGTTAAACCGTCTGTGATATCCACATATCACAGACGGTTTAACAATCAAACCGTCTGTGATATGTGGATATCACAGATGGTTCATAAACCATCTGTGATATGTGGATATCACAGACGGTTGGTAACTAGAACCGTCTGTGATATGTGGATATTACAGACGGTTGGTAACTAGAACCGCCTGTGTTGTGACTTATCACAGACTGTTTTTTTAACCGTCTGTGATAACCGCCAGTTATCACAGACGTACAAAAATATAGACGGTTCCGAACCGTCTGTGATGACGATTCCGAACCGTCTGTGATGACGTTTTCTGTAGTAGTGTTCTATGCAAAGATGATGCAGAAGCATAACTGGCTTGCTGAGAGGGCTAAACCCTACCCAGATTCTTCTATGAAGGATGTGCCAGTACCACCAGAGTTTCCACGCGCCGCAATATGTGTGTGAAGAACCAGCTAAGATCATCCAGTCCACACACGGCGACGGTCGCCTGGGCGTAGCACACGTGCGGGAACGTCCTCGTAAGCGAATCTTGCATACATATAGATTTCTCACAACTTATGTTTCATTCCACAAATCTCTAACTACATCTGTGTATAATAGCAGCCAGAGATACGATGCAACTTCTTCCAATGGATCGACGGCCCAGACATGTACGATAGGACGTCCATCGAGCAGAAGTACATGTTGAACTATACGATGCATGCCAAGACCTTCAAACGCTGAAAACCTTACATACCCGACCCTACTGAAAAGGTACCGAAGGAACCCAAGAGAACAAGGTGGTGGCGGAGGACCCCCGAATAGGAAGCTGAGTACGACCGGGCTGAGCGCGTGGTGAAAACGTGGAAGGCTCCTGCTAGTGAGACCGGCGACCGTCCTAGCACTCCTCGTTGCCCAGGTGTAGTCCAGATCGAAGAGGTGGGTTATGTTCAGTATGCATCCTGATTATTAATTTGGCCCTACGTTGTGCTATCCTAACATCATTCAATCGTCCAGTCTGGCTCACAGAACATAGCTGACTTCGAGATCAGCCACCACTGCTGACAGTCCAGAGACAAGGAGAACGAACCGATGGGCCACTAGGACTGATCGATTTCGTTCCAATCAACCTTTTTTTGGATTCCAAAAGGCACACATGTATCGTATGTGTATTTCGGTTTGTTGATTCGTGTATGTTAGTGTTTCTAATGTACGTAACAAAACCCAGTGCTCCATGTATTTCGCAATTAAATTATGAAGTCTTTCGAACTTAAATCTCTTTTTCCAAATATTTTGACTATTGAATATTACGTAATCTTTTCCTAAGGAATCGGTTCCACGAACAATACAATCGGAATAAAAACGCTTATGGCAACCCTAAACCCAAATATTTTTTTTAATTTCTCTCCGAAGGGGCCTATTTGTGTTATTGCGTCGCCAATCTCGCATTCTCTACTTTACATTTTGATATCTTCTCCAATTTCGGATTACGAACTACGCGAACACTTCAAGATATTACCAAAAAACTTCGTGAAATACACTAAATCTTTAGTCTGAATTCTCTAGACATAAATTTTTAAATAATAAATATAGGGCCCTGTTGCCAGTTCGACAGTATCCCTATCGCTAATTGAAATAGCAATATTGTCTTGTCGTCAGTTCAATTGGCAACAGGAATCTCTCCACACTGTTCCAATTGGCGACGAGATACTGTCGCCATTTGGAATGGCGACAGAAGAATTTTATCATTCTAAATGGCGACAGACATCTATTTTTATATAAAAAAATTCGACTATTTTTTTACTTATCTTTTAAATTAATATTATTTTTTTAAAAATCGATGGCTGGATAGGGATGATATATGGAGGACCACTGAACAAAAGTTCTACTATCTGGATGGAACATCAGTTGAAGTCCCTTATGTGGAGTATGACAGAACTCGTCTTTTTGCTGTGCACGATGGGTTCAAAGTTATTAAGCTTCCTTACAAGCAAGGAAAGAATGAACGGAAGTTGTCCATGTACATTTTCCTCCCAGATGCTCACGATGGCCTGTTTGAATTAACCAATAAGATTTTCTCTGAACCGACGTTCTTAGAGCAACATTTACCGACCGAGAAGCGACATGTGGATATCAGGGTTCCCAAGTTCTCGATATCTTTTCAGATGGATGTGAAGGGATTTCTGGAAGATATGGGGCTCGAATTGCCATCCCTCCGTGATGCAGATTTCTCAGATATGGTCATGGAAGATGACTCAAGCAGGCCTTTGTTTCTGTCCGATGTACTTCATAAAGCGATTTTGGAGGTTAATGATAAAGGGATTGAATAAACTTCTGTGGCAATGGGCATTGGCAAGCCTTTACCAGCAGAGCACTTCATTGCCGACCACCCCTTCTTCTTTGTCATTAGGAAGTGTCTGGCACACTAATCTTCATGGCCGTGGGGCATGTTCTCGATCCTTCATCACAGCCGTAACATCAGGTTCTAAACTTTTGTCGCCAAATTACACGTATTTTCTCGATAATATCTAACCTTGCCAATCCGACTGATTGAAATTTTGGTACATGAGTATTCATGTAATGTGTAGTAGGTTGTATGCTCCATTTTTAGTAGCATACCAATAAACAGTTACTTCATTTGACTTTATGTTTTCTTGTATGTCACGTATTTCATTCACTTTTTTATGTCCAGTAGTTACTATATAATATATATAATTATATTTATATATCAATCTGCTTTGCATAAATCTCTATGCTTTTGTCCAATTTATAGCGGAAGCTTATGTCTCCACATGTCTACATTTGTTCTTCTCCTAGATTGGATTGACAATATACTTCTACAGTATGCTAACTTCTGTGTTTGCACTGGTATCAGGTGCCTGCAACACTAGTCCCCTCACATTGATCAAAGGAGAAGAGCTTCTTTGCCAATGGTCAGAGGAAAAGAAAAAGGTATCATCATCTCACCACTTAGGATTCCGTTTGTATGAAGGACTCAGGAACAGGAACGATTGATCTGTGAAACATGAGTAACTCCGCTGACCAAATAGGACATTAAATCGAACAAACACAAAGGTTAAGAGCAGAGGCGGAGCTAGATCTCAGGCCTCCGGGACAATGGCCGAGACCCAGGTCAAAATTCCAACGAACACCAACACCACCAACGGTATAAAACAGAACAAAGAGCAAACCGTTCAAGTGCCAGGACTGAGCCGGCCCGAGGCCAGCTACCCACTAGTTAAGAGTGTGGGAATGCCCTTAGAATGATGAGGAGAGCAATACCTAAAGAAGCAAACAGTTTTTTCTTGAGCTCTCCTACGCGTGATGTACAAGGAAAGGCTTCTTCTTCAGTTTCATCGATCGCAACGCTCTACTGACAAATTCGATCATGCTGTTGCTGCTCCTATCTTTTTGTTGAATTGCGCATCAATACTCGTGCAGCTGTGCAAACATAATGTGTTCGTATCTTCCTGATTGCTATTTGTCTTGCTCATCCACAGTGACGTAGTGCGGCGATGTAGACTAGTTATGAGGTTGGTGGCCTTTCGGCCTGGATGGAAAAGGATGTCTCCTACGCTCTCGAAACAGCTTGGCTTTTTCCAACTACTAGTTTGTTCCTTCTTTTTTGTACAATTGTACCTTTTTATTGTTGACACAAACTGGGCAGCAAAAGTATTTGTTTTCTTCCAGAAAGTAAGCAAACAAAAGGATTTGTTAATCCATCTTTTAACTTCATTTCGTGCTTTATCACAGGCAGATCAACCGTGTCATTTGCATTAATGCAACCTACACACATTGTTAAATAATTGTACTGGTATATTAGCATTATCTAGTGATGGGAGTATACAGCAAACCAAATGAAATCATGAAAGCGTAATATCTGTTGATGCTGGTTTACAGATCAAATGTAGCTTCCAACACGGGAATGCGACTGCCAGTCTAACTCTTTCCTCCGTGGCAGATGTAGCAGAGCCATGCAAATTGGTCCAAACCGAAATGAAGAGGTAACGTGTATATAAAATAGAAAGGGAAATGTGTGTCCACAGCTTTACTCAACTGCCAAGAATTTTTGCAAGATCGTTGAGAAATCGAAGAAAGATAGACTAAACCTTTATACAGTGTGCATTACCGGAAATGGATCCTCAGCGGAACAAAATACAGAGAAGCTACAGTGATTTGCACTAGGTATATAAAAAACGAGTGCTTCAGATCATCTACTACAGTGATGCTGCTACAGTATCAACAAGTGATTGCTACAGTCAAGAACTTTGATTTTGGATCCAACTGTTCGAATGACTAATGCACACCACTGTAGCATGTGTATTTTATTCTTCATACAGAGGATGTGTTCCGTGCATTACCTGCCACCGCCAATGCCAGGAGGCCAGTCTGGGCAATTTGGTGAGCTGGTAGCACTTCCATGTTCCAACCAAGGATGCAGTTTCTCTTGGCTGTCTGTGTGCCAACAGCTCAACAAGACAACCCAGATATACGGGATGCGCGGTGCCAGTGTGTAACGGTGTAAGGATGGATGCCTTTGTGCTTAATTTATGCAACTATGCATCGACGATTTCAACTCTGAAATGCCAAATTCTGAACTAGCAACATGAATCTCTCAATCAGCTCGAAAGGAGGGCTACCATCCATCAATGAGATGCTAGCAAAGTCAGCTTCCATTGGAGGAGGTAGAAGGCCAAAAGGGCTGAGCAAATGGAGGTTTCAAGCTGCATGGACAGTGGCATCTATCAACATTAGGGATGTCAACGGTCGAATACGAATCGAATAGTCCGAATATGAATATCATATAAAACGAATAATCAAGATCTAATTGATACTCTATGAGTTTCACCATATCGAATACGAATCGAATAGTCTGAATACAGATACTGGATAAAAACAAACAATCCGGATCCGATGAACATCCCTTTCAAAATGGTTGGTCATTATGGGGATAGTAGGGTAGACCATTCGAGTGGTAGCATCTAGCAACCGAAGACCGTGGATCTTTTGGAACCTACCAGTAGTACTTAATCTTTACCATTATAAAAGGACTTCGTGGTTATGATGAGTCTGTCATCTACCACCTCCTCTCCTCACCTTTTGAGTTGGTAGGATCTTTTTGTGAATAGATATGTATATATGGATAAGTTACTTGAAGGATCTTCTGTGGATAATTAAATTATCCATGCTTGTGGTTTGTGATAAGATTATATGTGGCTTGTTGATTAGATACAAAATATGTATGAAACTTTCATTTGTAGGATAATTACCTTTTGGATATTGGTTTTCTAAGTTAATAACTTATATTATGTTTATTTGAAAACCGCTTCAACGCACAGTCACTCCGCTTGTTGTTAAGTAATGACAAAGGAGGTAATGTACTAATGCACTTGGCTACTTGGTTCCATAACTGTACAAGTGCAACATGCCCAATGGACTGATGTTACACACCTGAGGTGCTCAGATGGTTTGTGCCAGTGCAAGTCTGAATGTGCTAGGAAAGTTAAGACAATATGCTTTTTTGCTTTTTGCTTTGGCTTTTGCTTTTGCTTTTGCATGATAAATCCAGCCCTGAAATCAGGTGTGCTTTACCTTAAAAATTAAAAGTTAAAACAGGTTCAGACACACATTATGCCAAAGCTTTTGCAGCTAACGCCTTTTAGCTATGTAACGAGTCTTTTAGCTATGTAACGAGTCTCCTAATTAAGTCCAGCCTGGTTCTGGCAAATAGTGAGTAGTTGCTAATGGCATGAGCACATTCTCATAGAGATTTGTTTGGGCAAATGTTTAAACTATAGCAAGCCAATAACAGACATTCTTTCTCCATTCTGTAGTGACAATAATTTAATTTTCCTATAATTGAATCACCCAAAAGAGTATACAAACTGAACATTCGTAGCAACGTAGCTACGTTGTGATCAATAGAGGAAATGAGAGTATGGGACATATTTACACATGAAGTAGCAAGAACTTAAGTAGGTCTCAAACAGTCAACTCATCGCAAGGGGAATCTAGGTGGATTGAATTTCACAAATACTCAAAGCAGAAAAGAAATAACAAAACTAGGTTAATGGAATTTTCATCTCATCGATCGGTACCATTTTCGCAACATTTGTCATGTCGGTTATTGGAAAGATGCGCAGCTCTCCTGCGTATTTTCGAAAACAATTGTCCTGTCGGTGGCGATACCAAGTGTATAAGCATAACTGCATAAGTAAATGTTACGAAGAAAATGGGGACATTTATCCACGGTTGATTTGACCAAGCCAAGTAAAAGGAGATTAAAACTAGCTTTTTTCCATGGCCACTGTTGTAACCTGCGACAATCTTTGCACAAGAGAATAATCATAGCAAGCTGTCGGACCCGGACTTCGCAAAATCCAAATCCTCTGTGAAAACACTGTACTATTCCCTCGATCAGTAGATAGCACTCACAGAATATATCACTAAATCAATTCATACCCAATGAAGACCGAACCAAACATTATATTACAAACATCAGAGTGACATAGACCGCATTGGGTCGAGTTTTACATTAAGAGCCGAACAGGCCAAACAAATTACATTACAAAAATAGCGGAAGTAAAAGGGGGTAGAGCACATGTCTCCACAGGCAAGCGACTAGGGCAGCTCGTATACGATTGTTAATTTTCTACACTTCTAAGCAATACACTTGCCGATTGACGTTGCCCAATTACCATTGGATCTAGCACCTTGGGGACTAACATTAACTGGAGTTGTAGCGCCAGCACCTTGGGGACTAACATTAACTGGAGTTGTTGCGTGGGGATTAACATTAACTAGAGTTGTAGCGCAACACCTTGGGACTAACATTAACTGGAGTAGTTGCAGCATCAGCCCTATAATTGCTTGGAGTGTTAGATACATGAGGATTGCTTGGTTCAGGATGACTCCTAAAAGCAAGTTGTGAATTTGGATTAAGATCAGATTCCTTACACCAAGCAAAAAGGCTGCACTTCTTGAAAGTCAAGTTCAAGCATATACTGCAAGGAGCACGTAGCACACGGTAAGGTTCGGTTTAACACCGGTGTGGTGCTACGAAGCATCACAAAACACCCTTGCCGGTGGAGGCATGCGAGCGAATTAATCGGGAGTCAGGTCAAAAAATTCGGCACACCATAAAAGCGAGCACTATGGGCAAGGGGGATAGCAGCGACGGGGCGACAGATGTGCGGAGGAGGGAGGCCGGGCGGTATCCTAAACTCTTAATGAGTGTCTCTTACCTGCAGTAGTCATGTGGTACTAAACTTCCCACATTCCAAGTCATGAAATCATGAAACTCTAATTTCTGAAACCTTTTGTCCTAATTTTTGAGACATAAATCCTTAATTTTTGAGACAAACATATAAAATTCTAGAAACATTACACAACCAAGTACACTATGTAAGGAGCCTGAAAAAATTCATAATGTTTGGACCTCATTTTCTATATTAGAAAATTTGTACAAACAATATATTTAAATGAATTTTCGAGAAAAAATCAGAACGGATAAAATTTTAAAAAATTACACAAGCAAGTACACTATGTCGAGAGACTCCACAAAATATTTTATATTTTTTTAGCTAATTTTCTATATTTAAAAATTCCCCCAAAAAATATACTTAAATGAATTTTTGAGAAAATTCTGCTATAGTGTTACGGTGGTGCTGCTGTGAAGTCCGCACGGTGGACGAGCGGTTTTGGGAGCTACAGTGCAAGTCCGCACGGCGGGCATGCGTTTCCTCCTCTGTCGCACGCCTACCGTGCGGGCAGAGGGCATGTGGCGGTCCCCAGTCGATGTTGCACGGTGGGTGTGCGGTGGAGCGTTATTTTTGTAAATTCAGCACGACGCCTACCACATTTGCTATTACGTTCGTAAATACTGCCATTTCGGTAAAAAATTCAAAATTTATAGACCTGCAATGGTATACACTGCTCGTGCTTCTGCCTGATAGAAAAGTCAACGGTCAATACCACTGATTTTACTGTACAAACTTGTTTTTTTGGACTGTAGCGATTCTGTTATTGATGTAGCAATGGTAGTGATAGATCCGGCCGCCTATACAAGATGGTACAACTAACACACGACAGCGCATGTATCCTTGCGCGTTCTTCTTCAATGCTCAACATCCCATGTAGTAGTTATTGATTAAGCCAAACATGACTTGGATTCCATCTAGTCGCTATCTGATTAATTATTTGGGGTTTTTCTGAAGCTTGTGCGCGCACAGATCAATAGCATTATTTTGCAGTTGCTACTTTGCTAGCAGTGAGGTTGATCTATTATATATCCATCGTCCGCCTTGGCGGAGAGCGAACGACCAAGTTGGCCGAACAGGGACGTTGCTCGCTGGAGCCTCCAACGACTTAACATGTCATCTCTTCTTCCTAACCTGTCACCAACACAAACAAGTTTTTTTTAAAAATAATCTAATTTTTATTATAAATTACAAATTTATTCTTGCGTTTTTTTTATTACATGAATATTCACGTGTCGCCTAACAGTTGAGCGATTGTCTCCAGTCACCCAACGGTTGGGCGATAGGATGCAGTCGCCCAACCGTTGGGCGCCCCATAAATGCGATTGCCCAACCGTTGAGCAATGAATGTAGTCGCCCAACGGTTGAGCGATAGGTGCCTCCAGTCGCTGAACCGTTGGGTGACTGCATGGCTTTATAAGGCCCGCGGTCCCCCCCCCCCCCTGCGCCCGAGCCCTGCGGTTGCGAAGAAGAACAGAAGAAAGAAGAAAGAAGAAAGAAAGAAGAAAGAAAGAGAGAAAGAGAGAGGGAGAGAGGGAGGGAGAAGAAGATTTTCTTTGTGAGGTAAGTATTTTGATTTTGTAATGTATATTTTTTAGTAAGTAATTAGTCTATATAGTTTAAATAGTAGTATCTGTAAGGGATTTTAGGTTGAGAAAAAACATTAGGATTTTAGGTAGAGGAAAAAATTAGAAAATGAAAACGTAGTTAATTTGTATGTAAATAGTAGCGATAGAAAAATAGTTGATGTAGTTAAAAATAGAAGTATAAGTAACACCTGTAGGAAATTAAAGTTAGAGGGAAAAATTAGAAAATCGAAATGTTATTCATTTGTATGTAAGTAGCAGCGATAGAAAACTGTAGTTAGAGACAAAAACTAGCCCGTAGGAGAGTATAATTGATGTTTATGAAAAATATTGAAGTTGTGTTGGTGCACGCGTGATCGACTATCATTGGATAAATAATGCGTGACCGAGCGCATGAGGACGATGAATTAGGTGTATGAACAAATTAGTAGAGGTAAATTAGTATGAACAAATTAGAAGAGGTTAATTAGCTCTGTAGAAGACTGCAACGCCACTTGTAGCATTTCGGATTGCAAGTTAGCGTCAGAATTAGATGATGACTTCTATGGAATAGCTCAGTTTTAGGTTGAATCCGAATATTGTACTGCATGTTCATTGTGGCCTCTGCCTTAAGGAATGAACGGGGTCTTGATCATGAAGTAGTGTAGTTGTCGACGATAGACGTAGAGCCTTACAAATGTAAAATAAAATGTAGCAGTGCTTGCATGTCGTGCATTGCGATCTGACTAGTTGCAATATTAAAAATATTTGCAGACATATACAGTAAGTCATGCCTGTACCCACTACATTGAAAGTGCATTACGGTGTTGGCACCGTTCGTGAAGGTCCGTGTGGTGTTGACTTGAGTACTTTTTCTCAAACCACTCTGGTACACCCAGACGGCGAGAATGCATAAATCGCAGATGTGATGTACTGGCTCACCCGTAGCTTCTCCTTGAACCATGAGGTGTGCAGCGTCGTCATACAAGGGTTTTGGAGCCGGTCTCCCACGGACATCAGATGGGAGTTGAGAACACTGATGCGCACGGCTGTGCGGAAGGGCTTTATAGAAGGCTGTAGGCGCTGTGGATATGAGTGTGTAGTGCTTGTGCAACCATACCCACAAGAAGCTGTGCAGGGACCCATCGTCGGATATCATCCTGGTGGTGGGAGCAGCTCGGGTGCTCAGCATGTTGGTGAAGAAGAGGAGGTGGAGGGCGGCGTTAGGAAGGGTTCGGAGGATGTTCCTTGTGATGAGCCCGATGCGGTAGATATAGAAGAGGAAGATCAGTCACCGCATGGTGAGCCTACAGGACAGGCTGATGAAGGAGAGCACATGGAGTACATATTGCGTCAAATGGATAGCGATGACCGGATGGCCTTGGCTGAAGAGGAAGCTCTACAGGAGGACGACGAGGATAGTTCCGATGAGGACGGAGCTCCCATCCCCCAGGAATGGAATAGATTTGACGTTGAGGGTGTAACTACGCATGACGAGCACGAACCGCCGTGGGAGTACCATGCTACTGACGTTCGGTTGCACTCAATGTTTGCTGATAAGATATCCTTGCAGGATGCCATTAAGTTGTGGGCTATGTCCATGCAGCGGACGTTTCGGGTCATCAAATCTAGCCAGGAGCAGTACACTGTGAAGTGCGAGCAAGCCCGTTGTCCTTGGCGAGTGCACGCACATAAACCAAAGTATGAGACTCACTGGATTGTCTCGAAGGTAGAGGCGCACTCCTGCATGCTCAACACTGTTTTGTCCAGACATCGTAACCTAACGTCGACCTTCGTAGCCAATTTGATGTATGGAGAGATAGTAGAGAAGAAGGATGTGGAGGCCAAGCACATTATGGTGGCTATCGATAAGAAATTCAAGTACAAGATCAGCTACGCAAAGGCGTGGCGTGCGAAGCAAAAGGCTTTGGAAAGACGGTTTGGATCTTTTGAGGCGGCGTACGACAACTGTCGACGATCAAGACGTCGATCTTACAAAAATAGAAAGGAGAAAATGACGTGGGAAATCTCAGGGAATAATGGGACTGCTCTTTTATTAATATGAACTGGAATTTACAAGGTATATCCTAAGGACTCTGCTTGCCCTCTTGCTAACTCAGAACTATTACACGAATCTATGGCTTGTGCTTTTTGTCTTCCTTCTTCTGTTGCCTTTTTTTCTCCTCTTGATCCGCCCAGGTTCCATCTTTAAACAGCCCTCGAAGAGGTGGCAGTTACTTCTGGAGAAGGCGCCTGATGCGAAGCGTTGCGTCTGGTCGGAGTCAAGTGACGGTTGATACAGAATCAACCGTTTGGCGGTTATATGTCTATGAAACATATAACCGCACGGAGGTTGTTTACTGGTGTGTCTTGGATAAGATACGTCGTATGGAATATGCACGTGTTCCATTCATCATACGGTAGAGAATATACCTTGGAATCAGTTCTTACCTTCTACGAGTAGCTTCTCCGGTGGAAGCTTGGCTTGGGCCTTCGTCCACTGGTACCCATTATATAACCTCTGGAATCTCGACCGGAGGTCGTGCACCTCAAAGGTTACGACTATGAAGACGTATGGTCTTTTATATATTAAAGATAATATATAGAGGTTTTAATCCTCGTCAGCTAGCCCCCGAACTTTAAATGAATAGATCGTGTGAACACCTTTCTTCCGATGAAATCGTATCGGGATGACGCTTATTAAATACAAGGGCATTTGAAGCAGTTTGTATTCACTTTAAAGTTGAGAACTTTGCCTTGGGATTTGAAGAGTTTCTGTGTCCGTTGGACTTTTTTGGGTAACTCTTTATTACGGTTTAGGATTTCTGAAGCTTATAAAACCCCTTTGTAAACTTAGGGTTTTTTCACTTCCTCCTTTCTTTTCTCATCTTCCGAGTAAAAACTACCTCCGACCTCCTTTGCTTTTCTCACCCAAAAAGAACCTAACCATGCCGGACCAAATCACCAACTGATCAGTTTCCGACCTAAGTGAGAAAAAGTTGGAGAATCTGAGAAGATCGGGATGCTCCCAGCAGGATGTGATTTCTTGAGATCGCGTTTGGGGAACATTCCCCGAGAAGTGAAGATGGAGAAATTCCTGTTTTTCTCGCATATATCGAATGCGGATTTCGGCTACCAATTCACTCCTTCCTTCCTCAAGTTTTGGAGTATTATGGAGTTGAATTGGTGAATCTGGCTCCCAATGCCATCGCTAATCTCAGTATTTTTATCTATCTCTGCGAAGCGTACTTGGGGATTCCAGCAGATCTGGATCTATTCAGGTACTGCTACAGGATGACAAAGTCCGGAAAAGCGATTGGGACGCCTGGAGAGTGCACCTTGCGTCTCCATGATGGAAAAGGTGATGAGTACATTTTTATGTACTCAAAATCTTCGTGGTCGTCGTGGAAGAAGAGCTGGTTCTATATGAAGATCATGAAGAAAGACAGCCTTTATTATTCTGGTAAGAAGGCGGTCGAGAATCCGAGATGGCGCTCTCTCACAGAAAGAGGGAAATGTAGGGAAATGGGCTGAAGCAATCAAGCTTCTTAGTGTCAAAGGTCTAACATCTTGGCATGTGGTGAAGGATTTTTCCACGCGCCGGGTTAGCCCTTTGAAGGCCCGAGTACATAAGATGCTCTGGTACATTGGTCGTGATGATACGACCAGAGATTCTAAAAATGGTAAGCCATTAACGATTCCGACCAGTTTTCCTATCTCAGTTAATTATTTCCGTATCCTTAAATCTTTCATCTTACCTTTACAGCTCTATCTTCTGATGAGATTAGAAGCCGGATCAATATGATCTGCGCCGGAGAGCCTGGAGATAAGGCTAGTTTCCCTCGGATCTTAGCGGCTGTTTCCGCTGAAGAAAGGATTGAAAGACTTAAGGTAAAAAATATCAACTGCTGTCTTATTGACGTACATATTATTTTTGATCGGTATACCATAAACCCTCTTTGATGTGTAGTCAGTTGGGTTGAGAATCAACGAGGCCACTGAAAGATGTGAGCCATTTGATGATCCAATCTCCCTTCGACCACACGGGATGTCGACCCTCCGGGTAGGTAACCAACACAAATAATATTCGGATAAATTATGTTCATCGCCTAACTATCTTTGGTGATGAATTTAGGCGGTCGTCATACCTTCCAAAGAAGGTCGCGAGAACCCTCCAAAGGCCTCACGAGGCCATCGTTGTGGAGGTAGACGAATCTACATCTATCGACCGGCGATCGGGGACCTCGACCAAATGGTCGCGGATATCGCTCCGATTTCCGATCGGTGGATGTGCAAGATCTAGTCAACCCTACCGGTTTAGAATCGTGAAATCGGTTGATAAGAAGAGGAAGGCCAGCATAACGAACTTCACTTCGATGCGCTACAAGGGTAAATTCGGAAAAACAACAAGGTATATATATAAAATGAAGAGGTCGTAATTATACATACCTTGGATCTTCCTTACCTTCTCTCTCTCTCTCGTTTTAGATCTTACGGTGTTCGGTGTCCGATCAGAGCACCCTCGGAAAAAGTTCTGAGGTAGAGGTGGTCGTGGAGGCTCTGACCGTGATACTCCTAAAGCAAAAACTACCGAGGATGAAGTAGCAAAGAAGCCCCGAGCGATTTCAAAGATCTCTCAGATCCTCTAGTAATCCTTACTCCTTCTCCTGAGGTAGTCATCCCTAGAGACCCTCAACAGGTTCCACCTCCTCCAGGAAATACTTCTCAGGTTAACAAATTCTCTTTTTCTCCCCGATTTATCGAGGATAAGGAACTTGATGAAGCCTGGGGAAAGATATCGAACCATCAAGCCAAGATTGGTCCAGATACCATCTTTTCCGAATATAACGATATAGCAATTCGGGTAAGTGTTCTACGACCATCCTTACAACTCTTTCTTTTGCAGTTTCTTTGAAAGCTTGCTAAAAAAAGGAATTTTTGTTTTTGTAGCATTTGGTGAAAACTATGTTTGTGATCGGAGGATGACCAAATAATAAAAACTTTGGAGCAAAAACACTCCGATCCGAGAAGTAAGTACATTTCTCTTTTTGATCTTCTAAGGTTTATTATCTTGATTCTCCTTATAGATTATCCTTCTCTTTCTATCATATTTGATAGATTTAGAGAAAATTAAAGAAGAGATCAAGGCCAAGGAAGCCATGATAATAAAGTGAGGAAGAAAATCGAGTAAAGACCGGTCGATCGAGCATGCGATGACCGAGCAAAAGAGGTTTTCGACTCTTGTGAGAAGAAAATCAAAGGTAATCGGTCGTAGACCTAACCATATTCCATAACTCCAATTGTAAAGAGTACATTAATTTTGTTTATCTACTCGTGCGTAAAAATCGAGCACTTGAACGAGCGGAGAAGACCCTCGATTTTGAGCGTGGCCAAAGGAAGCTTTTGTATTTGGCCTTGATGAGAAGATCAAGGCTCTTAACAAGATGATCTTCGATATGGGATCAGGATCAAGCTTGCCTTCTTTAGGAGATCCAACGGAAAAGATGGACTACTTTGGTCAACTTTTGGAAGATCTCAAAGGTCTGCTCAAAACTATGAGGGAAAACCATACCCAGACAATGAAGGAAGCTATTGTAACTGGAGTTAGTGTTGCTTTAGCAAAACTAAAGGCTTCCGATCCCTCTGTTAACCTTAAAGCTGTGGAAGAGGACTTCGACTGCTCTGAGAGTGAAGCAACAAAACTTCTCGAGGAAGTAAAACCTCTCGGAGAGAAAGTTGCAGGGGAAATGGAAGTCAGATCTCCATCTCATAGCGACCAGTCTGGAGGTCCTAATATGTAAACAGATGTAATATTAGGCTATGTAAAATGAAAAACTTACCTTTTGTCAAAGAAGATCCTGCTTTGTCAATGTTGTTAAATACTCATATATCTCCTAGCCCCCGACTGCTTATGTTAGTAGATGAACGTTACTAAAAGAAAGCAGTAGACCAGGAAATTGAGTAATAACGATGGCCATGGTAAGAGTGCTAATAATGTCTATGACAACGATCTAGGAAATACTAGGAAATCATGTGGTCGGAACCAGCTGACGATTTCGACTAGTCTAGATCTTGTCCATTATCGAAGTACTATGAAATACCACTTGTAGTCGAAAGACATAACAAAGACCGGATTTTGCTGATAAGAAGATATGCATTAAGAATGTATGCAAAGAAAAAGAAAAGAAGAGATAAGTACCGTTGTTTAGAAAATATTTGGATCCGGTCGATCGAATCTCAAGAACTAAAGATTTGTTAAAATATGTCGCAAACGTGCTCATGATCAAATCCGATCGCGCGAGGATTGTAGGAAAAGGACCGTCACTAGGAAACTCCTTCCAGCAAGGCGGGACCACGTCATGAGAGGAGAGACTTCACCAGAGGCTTTCGTGTCCCGACCAAGAGCCAAACTTGATTAGAACGAATGTTAAAATAAAATAACAATCTTCAAATTCAAGAAAGAAACGAAACCAAGTAAACCGTCTGAGTTGGTATTCCTCATACTCGTATGATTCTTTAAGAAAAGAATGTCGGTCGTGCGTGTGTATCATTGAAGCAATGATCACGTCTAAAACCAAAGTGGTCGGTGACATTCAAGTCGACAACCATGAGTAGTGGAGATCCTATCGAAAGGAATATCGGAGAGAATGAGAGTCTTCTCCACCAACCAAAGAACGGGAATGGCATACGACCGGATGCGACAAATAATAAGCATAAACAACCATACTTATCGCTTTTAAGGAAAAGCATCTTTATTGAAAAAGAATGTAAATGAAATACATGAAATTAAACATAGAACTTACGCAATTGATCAATATTCCAAGAATTAGACAAAACTTGCCCATCGGTCATAGCTAATCGCATCGATCCCGCCGGGTAACTTCGACCACGCATGTATGGACCTTCCCACTTAGGTGAAAGTTTGTTGCGACCGCTTGGTTCGAATTTTCTAAGAACCAAATCACCTACGCTTAGGTCGCGAGGTTGCACCTTACGATCGTAGTACCGACGCATGACTTGGCCGGTAGATCGCGATCGTAGCAAAGCTTGGTTTCGTCGTTCTTCAAGGAAATTGATGTCGCTAAGTCGCCGCTCACACCGATCACTTTCGGAAAAGGAATCGGTTCGAGCGTAACCAATTTTAAGCTCGAGGAAGCATAGCTTCGCCAGTAAAACATAAAGAATGGTGTTTCACCGTCCGCACGACTAGTCGTGGTACGAACGCCCATAATACTGAAGGAAGTTCTTGAACCCAAGCTCGACCGATGAATTAATCGATCGAATACTCGCCGTTTGATCCCTTGCATTATGATACCATTGGCTCACTCAATCGCTCCATTGCTCGTGGATGAGCAATGAGCGAAATGTATCTTGATACCTAGTTCTTCGCTGAATTCACGAAATTGTTGCTTGAAAAATGGGCACCGTATCGGTGATTATACGATCGGTACACCAAACCGTAATCACGCTTTTTGTTAGGAACCCTTGGCGCTTGGTTGTAGTTTTACAACCGGCTCGGCTTCGATCCATTTAGTGAACGTGTCAATCATAACGAACAGGAACTCAAAGCCCCCGGGTGCTCTTGGGAAAGGTCCCAGAATGTCCAGTCCCCAGGTTGCAAAAGGCCAAGAAAGAGGAATTGTTTGCAAAGCTTGAGACGGCTGATGTACTTGTCGACTATGAAACCGACATTATGCGCGCCGTCACGAGCTCTTTTGCATCATGAAGGCGATTGGCAAGAGTATCCTTGCCTAAAGGCTTTACCAACCAAAGTTCTCAGAGGAATGATGTGCTCCATGACTCCTCCATGAATTTCGGCTAGCAATTTAATGCCATCCGAGTGAGATATGCATCTCATCAACACTCCGTGAGATCCTCGCTTATACAAGGTACGTTCAATGAGAGTGTATGATTTGGCTTTTCGTGCAATGCGATCAGCCTCTACATCATCTTCTGGAATTAGGTCATGCTCAAGATAATTGTAGATCGATGTCATCCAATCTCTACCGTGATCGTGATGGCGCCAACCATCATCAACTGTGGAGCATCCATGTTCGCAGAATCGAGGTGTGCAACCTCCTTGCTAACATCTATGTCCTCGGAAGGCTCGACTACGAGGGTGAATCGAGTTTCTCGAGAAAAACTCCGGACGGACGGATGTCCGTGTGGAAGCCATCTCGCCAATGGTCCGCGAGAAAGTTTTCCTTTCTAGGAATGTGTTGGATCCGAAACCAAGAAATGCTTTTGAGTTTCCGCATTTCCGCGATATGATGACATCTTGGTACTAGAGCATTGATACTCTTTCCTACTTGATTCGCTACTAGTTGAGAATCGCCTTTCACTAGCAATCTGCGAATCCCGAAGCGAACGAGCTGCCCAAGTCCGCCAAGAAACCTTGATATTCGCCACATTGTTAGTAGCGGAAAGTTAAACCGAATGGCGACTTTATTTGTTCACCAAGAGGGGAAATCAAGACGACCCGACCCTCGAGCCATGCAACATTAAGGAACCATCGGTACATTGTCCACTCGTCGTGGTGCTCGTACTCGGGCCCTTGGGTGGGTTCAGGGTTTGTCCATTCGGCAATGAATTCTGTTATTGCCTGGGACTTGATTGCTGTTCGTGGGACAAAATGGAGATCGAACGCCCCAAGTTCAACCGCCCATTTTGATATTCGTCCTGATGACTCCCTGTTTCCCAGGACTTGACCAAGGGGATATCCAGTAGGTACGACCACTTTGTGGGCCTGAAAATAATGCCTTAGTTTCCTTGAAGCCATAAGGATACCATAGAGCAATTTTTGTACCTGCGGATACCTTTCTTTTGGTCCATGTAAGACTTCACTTACGTAATATATTGGTCGTTGAACATTGTCTCGTTCTACGACTAGTACACCACTAACCGTTTGTGGCGTTGCAGCCACGTAAATTAGTAATGTTTCTCTCAATCTTGGAGAAACTAAGATTGGGGACTCGTAAGGTACCGCTTTAATTCTTCAAAGGCGCCGCTGCTTCTTTAGTCCATTCAAACTCCCATGTTTCCGAGAAGCTTAAAGAAAGGTAGTCCTTTTCGCCTAACCGTGCTATGAAACGACTTAACGCCGCCATACAACCGTTAACTGACTTCCTTCTTTGTGGTTGGATCGCGCATCGATCGATGGCGGCGATTTTCGTTGGATTTGCTTCAATGCCTCTAGCTGAAACTAGGAACCCAAGAAGCTTTCCGACGAAACTCCAACACACATTTCTCTGGATTTAACTTAAGGTTATGACGTCTTAAGTTATTGAAAGTATCTTGCGTGTCTAGAACATGATCCCCGCGTTGGCGCTTTAACGACTGATCATCAACGTAGGCTTCAAGATTCCGACCCACCGAGGGCTAAAGGTCTTTTGCATCAACCTTTGGAATGTTGCACCAAGATTCTTGAGACCAAATGGCATTTTTACATAACAAGAATTACCATGTGGGGTGATAAAGGAAGTTTTCTCTTCATCTTGTTTACTCATATTGATCCGTGGTACCACGAATAAGCATTCAAAAACTTAACAACTCACACCTAAGTAGAGTCTACAAGTTGATCAATGCGAGGAAGGGGAAAGTCATCCTTCTGACAAGCTTTATTAAGATCTGTAAAGTCAATACACATTCACCATTTCCGTTGGCTTTTCTAACCATTACAGATTGGCGAGCCACTCGGGTGGTCGACCTCACGAATGAACCCACTTTGAGAAGCTTGTTGATCTCCGATCGATTGCTTCTTTTCGATCAAAGTAAACGCCGTAGCTTCGCTGACCGATTTTTGTTAGGTCAGAGCTAGCCTATGCTCGATCACCTCCCTGGGGACTCCGGGCATGTCGGACGCCTGCCATGCGAATACATCCTGATTAGCTCGGAGGAAGGAGACGAGCGACTCTTCCTATTTAGGGTCGAGTCCTGTCCCGACCAGTATCTTGGCACCCTCTGGAGAAGCGCTTCCTTCAAGTTGTACCTCTTTCAACTGGTCGGAAGGTTTTGGTGTCATCTTCGGCCTTGAACTTTTGACCTGCATGTTAACGGTGTTAGTTCCCCTGGTCGGAAGTTCATCGACCAGCTCTAAACACTTCCGATCGCATGCGTAGGCTATCTTCTGATCACCTCGGACCGTGATTACACCTTTCGGTCCCAGCATTTTCAAACTCTGATAACCGTAATGCGTGGCTATCAGGAACTTTGCTAAAGCCGGACGACCGAGAATTGCATTGTATGCAGTCTCGAAGTTCACCACATCGAATGAAACTTTTTCTGTTCGGAAGTTGTCGGGTTTTCCAAACGTAACTAGTAGGGACAAGTGCCCTATTGGTTTAGCAGTAGACCCAGGCACTATGCCGTGAAAGGCATATTTCACCGTTTTACCTTGGATTTGGGAATCGCATATCTTCTAAAGCACTTGCAAATAGAATATTCAAAGAACTACCCCATCTATCAAAACCCGATTAACCTTGCGATTATTAATAGTAGGCTCAACGACAATTGGAAACCTACCGTCGAGTTGAAGGAATAGGCGCTCTTCTTTCTTTGAAGGAGATTATTGTCTCCACCACCGGAAGGTTTAACGCGATCGAAGGTTCTGTAAGGTTGACCTCTCACTCCATGGCTTTCAGTGACGTCGGACTCGTCGAAGAAGACCCACCAAGATCACATCAACGGTGTGTTGAGGTTCTTGGTACTCCATCTCTTCGTCACCATCTTTGTCCTTCTTGGAGCTTGTTTCCGAGCTCTTGAATCGACGGAGTGGTCCTTTACGCATAATAATCTTCCGACTTCTTTTGCCAAGCGCGACAATTGCGCAAATCGTGTCCTCGCTTGGCGATGAAGAGGACACCATTTTTGTTTTTCTTGTAACCATTAGTCGGAGCTTTGGCCTTGCCACGACCAAAGATAATCTTTTCTTCCTTTTGTAGATTTTTCAGAACAAATAACCTCTTTGTCGTTGGCTCGCCAAGTTTCTTTTCTTGAGAGTCTTCTTTAGTTTCTTTTCCGCCCTATCTAAGCCAAAGTTGGGGATCTTATCCTTTCGATCAACAACTTGCTCCACTCGACCGCTTCATCGGCGTAGCGCATTTGTCACCATGTCGAAGAGCTCGATGGTTGTTCGTGGAGGATGTATAGCTAAATCCTCTGAAACCTTCGATTTCTTAATCCCGCTTTGAAGGCTTGGATAACGGAAGATTCTCGCGACCTGGTATTGAGTTACGGACTTGGCTAAATCTTTTAATATACCACGAGAGTCTCGTTTGATTTTTGTCGATCCTATGGAGATCGTCTTCCTTTCGAGCGATCATACGCACTCAAAATTTGCAATTAAAAGGTCGCAGAGTTGCTCCCAAGTATACACGGATCCGATCGGAAGGTCAAGTAACCAAGATCGGTGATCCTTCTAATATCGTAGGAAGATAATCCGCCATTACATTTTCATCACCACCGCACTCGATAAGCGGTGGTGTATATCCGAGAAATTCTAAGGGATTTTGGGTCCCATTGAATTTATCCATATTGGCCGGCCGGAACCTATTTGGCCAACGCTGACTGGAGCCTGCGAGAAAGCTCGACACCGTGATAGTTTCGTGGCGCCTTCTTTGAAAAGGCGCCGGATTGTAATCGGTTGGAGATCGATTTCTAGGAACAATTGTCGATGCTCCAATGTCCCGATCCGGTCTTGGGCGTTAGTAAACGCCGACCGCTTGCACGCTCGGATGATGCCGAGATCACCGAGTCCAAGCGATGGTTTGTCTTGACGAAGTGATGGCGAGGATTCTTGAAATAATCTCCTCCCCTCGTGACTGGTTGGTCGGAATCGTCGAGGTGGTCGCAGTGTTAATTGATCCCCAACGCGACCATGTAGGCTTCTGCTTTGGGAAGAACGCTGTGATGAAGTCATGGTTCGACTTTGCGGTGCCTTCGCCCCGATAAGCTTCTGTGCGCTGCATTGTCTGTTGGATAATCTCCGATACTTGACGTGCGAGTTGGGCAAAACGTGGAGTCTCTGCCAGGGCAGGGTCAGAAGTATTTAAAATATCCCTGACTCACTGCAGGTTTTGTATAGTTACCGAAGGTCTCGAGGGATTTCTGCCAGAAGAAGGTGTTTGATGGCTTACATCCTCCGACCTTCTGGTGGATCTTGCCCGGTCCCTCACATTGGTTTGGGAAGGATCAAGCGTATTAACTGGTGAACATCTACCAGTTCTGTCACCTCCGGCATTTGGTGCTTGACCACCCGTACCATCTCCATTAGGACGTGGTGGCGAGGCAATGTGTGGAGGACCGTACACGGCATTATGATCCGTATCTCCGATCGCATTGACCTCGTGCTTCCAGCAGTGGTCCTCTGATGAGCTTCCATCGTAATTGTAACATCCCAATTTTCAGAGCTTTAAAAATCTTTTAATAGTTAGTAGGGAGAAAACTCACCATTTGGTTTTATTTGAATTTAAATTCAAAAGCTTAATATTGGACTTTACAATCAAAAACATTTAATGTGAATAATCCCAACATGAACAATAGCCAAAACTATTTTATTTGGGTTCTATGTGCTCAGATATATTTTCTAGATTTTTCTAGAATTTTTCTGAGTTCATTTGCTATTTTCTATTGCCCATTTGAATTTCTGGTATTTTCTAAATTAGACAAACTATTAAAACCTCAGAAATCCTTTCGGGCCGCATCTCTACGGCCCAACGCTCCTCTTCCCGCGCGCACGGCCCGCTCGCTGCCAGGTGGGCCCGCCGAGGTCATCGTCTCCGCGCCGCTTCTTCCCCGCGTCCGAGTCGGTGCCGCGCCCGCCATTGGAGCTTCTAGAAGCTCAATCCGACAACGGGCTTTCCTAACTAAAACTCCCCGGTTTTCGCTACCAAATCTTATCTCCTATCTCCCCGTATCCATTGCTGGTAAAATCATATCTCGATTTCCTTTCAAACTCGGAGTTTCGCTTCGGGTTCTTTTCGGACTCCTCTAGGGTTTCGCCACGACGCCACCGTGAGCCCTCCAGGCCCCTATAAAGGCCCCGAGGATCGCTCTCCCGCATCGTAAAGCCCCAAACCCCGTAACCCGAGCCCTCGCGCGCCGCCCCGCCGATTCTAGGGTTTTCACCCGCAAGGACTCCGGTGAGCTCTTCCGCCGCCGTCAGTGCCGTCCGGAGCTCGCCGACTGCACCACCAGCATCGCACGAGCATAAGCAATCTCCTGGTGCCATCCACTTCGCCGGAGCTTCGCCAATTGCCCCGTCCGACAAAACCCGTAACCCCTCCGCCGCCTCCAGCTCGCCGCCGGCCACTCCTGAGCCCCTCCGCCGCTCGTGAGTGCATCTTCGGATTCGCAGTAGCCAGAGCTACCTTCTGGTACCACCCGGTCCCGCCGGAGCGCCGCCGTTCGCCGTTGCCAAGTTGTCCAGAGCACCGCCAGTCCCCGACCAGCCACGTGGCTCGCCACCTCAGCGGCCGCGCCTGCGTGTCGTCCCGTGTCAGCAGCCCGTCAGCTCACACATGTTCGCCGAGTCAGCACTAGATCAGCCACCGTCGCTAACGTGTCGCGCTGTGATTGGTCCAGCTCAGGCCCACGTGGCGATCCACCGATCCCACCGAGGCTCGGTGAGACCAGGGCCACCGTGAGCCGTGGTCACCGGCAGTGGGACCCACCGTCGGGGCGCTTGTCACCCCGTCCGAACGTCCTCGCTGACGTCAGCTTGCGCATTAAATCTGATTTTCCTTTAGGAAAATAATTCAGTAAATTCATAAAATCTGATTTTCAGCATTTTATGTAATTTCAATCTTCCAAAGGCCATAACTTTTGCATCCTAACTCCGATTGAGCCCATTCAAATTTCTAAATTTGTCTAAATTCAAGCTCTATTTATCTGAGATTTTTATTTAATTTTTGGAACTTGTTTTACCTCTGTTATTTATTTGTTTTGTTTGTTTGTGTCTCGTTTGCGAGTAGACGTCGATTCGTCGGGGAATTTTGTGGAAGAAGGAGCACCCCAAGATCAAGACCAGTACATAGATCTTTTCCAAGGTATGACTTGCCTTGGAAAAGATCTATGTACTGGTCTTGATCTTGGGGTGCTCCTTCTTCCACAAAATTCCCGACGATCGACGCTCTACTCGCAAAACGAGACACAAACAAACAAAACAAATAAATAACAGAGGCAAAACTCATGGCCCACCCGGCGTGAGTGGGGATCGGTGGAGTGCTGGCGAGGCTTTGCGCGAGTCAAGGCGCGGCGGGCGTGTCTTGCGCGGAAGAGGAGCGTTGGGCCGTAGAGATGCGGCCCGAAAGGATTTCTGAGATTTTAATAGTTTTTCTAATTTAGAAAATACCAGAAATTCAAATGGGCAATAGAAAATAGCAAATGAACTCAGAAAAATTCTAGAAAAATCTAGAAAATATATCTGAGCACATAGAACCCAAATAAAATAGTTTTGGCTATTGTTCATGTTTTAAACAACGGAGAGCCTCTCAGAGCTTCTGCGAGAAGCTTCCACGACGGAGAGCAGTCGGTGATCAGCACCTCCTGAGGTTTTTGGAAGGACCTCAGCCTGATTCGGCGAATCGCTGATCGAATGCTGAGCTTTATCATCCCCACTTGGTTTACGACCAATGGAGGTTTCATTGACACCGTCACTAAGTGTCGGTTGGCTCGTGGAATTACTAGAAGCCGCTGGTGAGTACCTATCAACCATGATCGCATCAAAGGTATGTTGAACTTCGGGTTGCGGTGTTGAATTTTCGTCACCTTTCTTGCCGGTCCAAAGGGTCGGGCTTGCTGAGGATTTGGGGTGTTCAACTGGTCCTAAACACTTCCTCTGAGATCGCCATCGATCGTAGCGGTGTGTCTTCATCCATCCGGTTGTCTTGCGATTTACGCCGGGCGAGCCGGCAGAGGAGGATGATGAAGAGATTCCGCTTTCCTCCATGGCGCGCATACATGCATCCATGTCGAGGTCGGCGTAGTCCTCCAAGTCGAACCAATTTTCTTCATCCCAACTTCCCACCATAACCGCATCGATCACAGACGGGAATGGACAAAGATTTGATGAGCGAGAGAAAATCTTACGAGATTCCACGCCGCGATCCCCACGGCCGTGCGAGTCGTCGACGATCAAGACGTCGATCTTACGAAAATAGAAAGGAGAAAATGACGTGGAAATCTCGGGAATAATGGGACCGCTCTTTTATTAATATGAACTGAATTTACAAGGTATATCCTAAGGACTCGCTTGCCCTCTTGCTAACTCGTAACTATTACACGAATCTATGGCTTGTGCTTTTGTCTTCCTTCTTACATTGCCTTTTTCTCCTCTTGATCCGCCTGAGTTCCATCTTTAAACAGCCCTCGAAGAGGTGGCGATTACTTCCGAGAAGGCGCTGATGCGGCGTTGCGTGCAGTCGAGTCAAGTGACGGTTGATACATAATCAACCGTTTGGCGGTTATATGTCTATGAAACATATAACCGCACGGAGGTTGTTTACTGGTGTGTCTTGGATAAGATACGTCGTATGGAATATGCACGTGTTCCATTCATCATACGGTAGAGAATATACCTTGGAATCGCTTCTTACCTTCTACGAGTAGCTCTCGGTGGAAGCTTGGCTTGGGCCTTCGTCCGACCAGGGTACCCATTATGTAACCTCTGGAATCTCTACGACCAGTGAGGTCGTGCACCTCAAAGGTTACGACCATGAAGACGTATGGTCTTTTATATATTAAAGATAATATATAGAGGTTTTAATCCTCGTCAACAACCTTCTTCGTATGCTGGGGGTGCTGCAGGAGAGAAACCCGGGAACGTACACTGCTGTAAAGGACATGCCATCTAAAAAACCGCGAGGTTTTTTAATATTGCAAAGGGCCTTCTTAGCCTTCGGTCCCTGCATTGAGGCTTTTAGGCATATGCTCCCTGTGATCTCAGTTGATGGGACCTTTTTGACTGGAAAATACAAGGGGCAAATCCTAACAGCCATAGGCGTTGACGGGAATAATTAAATTCTGCCATTGGCCATCGCCTTCGTCGAAGGTGAGAATTACGACAGCTGGTTGTGGTTCCTTCGACATCTAAGGGTGGGAGTTGTTGGAGGTCGTCCTGGTGTGTGCGTGATCCATGATCTCCACGTCGGGATGCTGAAGGCCATAAGAAAACTTCAAGAAGACCCCGAGGAGCTGTTCCCTTGGTCGGATATGAGGAGTAGATGGTGCATTCAGCACTTAGGGGCGAACTTCTTTAAGAAGTTCCCGAAGCAACCGCTGGTGAAGCTATTCAAGAGGCTGGCTATGAAGAACCAGCAGCGAAAATTTGACGCCTTATGGATGCTACTAGATGAACACAACAGGAAACACGTGGACGGGAGGAACCACGAACCAGAGTCTGAACCTGCTGGAGCGAGGCGGAGGACCTTGAGGAACATCGAGTGCTTCTCGCACTGGATCGAGGGCGTGCCATTGGAGAAGTGGTCATTGCTGCACGACACCGACGGGACGAGGTATGGCATAATGACGACTAACCTTGCGGAGGTGTACAACTAGGTTCTTAGGGGCCTCCGTTCTCAGCCCCTCGTCACCATCGTGGAAGGTGTTCTGCACAGCACAATCGGGTATTTCAGGGAGAGGCATTCAAACGCTGCACTTCATGCCACCAACCCTCAAACACCGTCCTGCTCGAAGATTACGGCATACATACAGGCGAAGACAGAGAAGGGCCAGTCGCACACGGTGCACGTGATGGGCAATACGGAGCATCGTTTCGACGTGCTCCTCCGGGATAGAACCGGATTTGGGACGGCTCGTTCTCTTGTCACGCAAGAGGTATGGCTTCGAGATCATGTGAACAAACCTAGTTGTACATGCAACAAACCGAAGCTATTACACAAGCCATGCTCCCATGTCCTCGCCGCATGCGGGATTGTGCGCATGGACCCGTTGAACTTTGTGTCCGAGTACTTCTTGAAGGACAGGGTGGTGCAGGCTTGGACTGACGAGCTTAGGGGCTTCAGGGTTGTGGGTAACTTCGCCACCTTGGACATTGCAAACAGGATCTGGATTCCGGATATTGACATGCTGAAGGGTGGCAAGGGTTGTTGGTAGAGTCGGCGTATTACCAATGATATGGACGAAGCACAAGCCGGGGCGTTGGGTCGACGCTGCGGGCTCTGCGGCCAGGAGGGCCACACAGCAAGACGATGCAAGGCACCAGCTGAGGAGTAGGCACTGCCATGGTTTGCGGCTCCACTTCTTGCATGGTGCAAAGTGGGACTGTGTGTACTTTGTATTATTTATGTAACTGTTCTGCCACTATCTACTTTGTATTGTTTATGTAACTGTTCTACTACAATATAATTTGTATTGTCATGTGTACTTTGTATTGTTTATGTAACTGTCCTGCTACTATCTAATTTTCAAAGTATTATCTGGGTGCCCTAGTACTTATTGGTTTGTTTGTTTACAAGTCAAATTTACTCCTGTTTTACATTCGATGTTATATTTCCACGTATTTCCTAACTTTAATTTGTTTTGTAGGTATGGCTCACGGATCGGACTGGAGTTTCGGTCTCTTGGAGGAGCGCATTGACCGGCTACATCGCGCGTCGCGTCGTGTCCCTCATCCTGCGGGTGCGGCTGACGCGACTGTGTTGGGGTGATCCACACGCGGACACCTCGGGTGGCCTGGAGGCTAGACCCACGCTGGACAGCCAGGTTAGCATTCGTTGGCACTATCTTCTCGCCATACGTACATCTCGTACTAACCTTTTGTTGCTTTGCAGGCTCAGCGCTGCTGGTGTACTACCACTCGCCCGGATGGTGCAGGCCACGGATGAGGACGAGCCGGCAGCACCCGCGGGCAACGACGACGGAGACGTCCATGCCGAGCCAGAGCGGTCCCGACGCTTCCCATTCGACCGGTCCTTGCTGACAGCTCTTGTGGACCAGTGGCGGTCGGAGACTCACACTTTCCATCTCCCATTCGGGAAGATGGCCCCTACTCTACAGGACGTCTCCATGCTTCTTGGCCTCCCTATCGCGGGAGGTGCTGCCTTCCCGGAGGAGCCTCCGGAGAACTGGCATGAGGACCTTCTGGGCTGGTTTCAGGGAGTCCTTCCGCCTGCGGCCGCGGCCAGGTACTACGTCCTCCCGGAGACACAGAGGCACGACCCGTCCTTGCGGTGGCTGTCGCAGTTCTGGGTACGTGTTCGACGACGTTCCCGTTGGAACCACTGCACTCTCTTTTTCGTACTACGGTCTTACTTTCTTTTTTGTTGTACACAGCTCGAGCGGATGGACCCTGCCGCGGACGACCAGCAGGTGTCACGCCACCTCGAGGTGTACTTGTTGTGGCTCTTCGGTTGGGTCATGTTCACCACCAGCCACGGCGACACCGTCGACGCGCGGCTCATCGCGTACGCCAGGGCCATCGCCAACGGAGAGGCCCCGCAGATCAGCTGGGGTTCGGCTGTACTTGCTGCCACGTATCGCGGCTTGTGCGACTCGTGCTTCAGGTCGTGGCCGAACTCCGTCCTCACAAGGTGTCCTCTCCTGCTACAGTTTTGGTCATTCGAGCGCTTTAGCCTCGGACGACCCTTGTTGGACGACAGCTCTCCCTACGGGCAGGAGATGTACAACGCAGGCGAGGTTGATCGGCCGACTATGGGATCGATTTGGTGTCGGCGACGGGTATGTATTCTTTTGTGTGACTTATTTTGTTTATATAATCGATCGTTCAATCTAATATGTTGTGTTGTGCTCCTCCCAGGTACAGTTTGTGCACGTGCAGGTGACACGGGCGTACGAGCCGTTCGTGGAGCTATTCGACCGGCTCACGGTGGACGACGTTCGTTGGGAGCCATACTCCCCTGAGGAGTTAGCTGCCCGCGCTCCTCACGGGATTTCCTCGCTGTGCCTGCGCAACCGGGAGTACTGGCTCACCCACAGGGCGCTTGTCTTCGACGTCTTTGTTGAGGACTACGCGACACATCGTGTGATGCGCCAGTTCGGCCTACGACGAGAGGTTCGATACGATTCGGCGGCGCGATGCGGCGGCGCGCACGCGTGAGTAATCGGCATACATGCCTGCTTTTTGTTGTAAATGCGCTACACATGACTTCTAACTACATGTTACGTCTTGCAGGTTTAGTAGGAAGGGAGTTCGCCGCGGTACGAACTGGGGTGGTAGGATGAACGACTGGGTGGTGCAGTGGGACGCCGCGCTACAGGACCGTGTGCAGGAGGACACCCCTTACGACCCTACGACCTACGATGCGTACCTCCGCTGGTACGCTCCTCGGACACGTACCAGGCTTGTACTTGCTGCAGATGAGCCCGCACCGCGTGTCCCAGCACCGATAGACACATACCCTGTGCATTTCACGCAGGACGTCCACCGCTCGGTATGTTACATCCTACTTCAAAAACTTCAGTCAAAGCCTCTGCTATTACAGTTTTCACCAGGTCTTGTTTTCGATGTAGGCGAGCATCGCTGCTGAGATTACGACGGACTGTCGCTCATGGCTTCAGAGGTTGACGAACGGTGTCGAGGGCACATGCGAGAGGACACGGAGGTGGAGTGGGCCGTGGTGATGGGGGAGGGGATGCTGGGGGTGCGGTTGGCGGGGCCTAGTAGGGGGCTAGTAGGCGGCTAGTTGGCGGGGCCTAGTAGGGGGCTAGTTGGCGGGGCCTAGTAGGGGGCCACTTCATATGTGATGCATGTAATACTTTTGCGTATGTGATGTATGTAATACTTTTGTGTATGTGATGCATGTAATACTTTTGCGTTCTTGTGTGCACTCGTTCATACAACACGTGTTTGTCCAATGCATATGGACTCCTATAGCTTAAAGCACGCGATAACTTGATGCAACATGTCAACTCGATAAAAGGCAATCACCATATAACCCAGCCAGCTTTTTCTGGACGATGTGACCCAACAAGCCAGCTTTTTCAGGACGATGTAACCCGATGACCCAGCTTTTTCTAAGGATATGACTAGACGAGATAGCTTTTCAGGACGATGTAACCCGACGACCCAGCTTTTTCTGAGGACATGACCAGACGAGGTAGCTTTTCAGGACGATGTAACCCGACGACCCAGCTTTTTCTTGGGACATGACCAGACGAGGTAGCTTTTCAGGACGATGTGACCCGACGACCCAGCTTTTTCTGAGGACATGACCAAACGAGATAGCTTTTCAAGACGATGTGACCCGACGACCCAGCTTTTTCTGAGGACATGACCAGACGAGATAGCTTTTCAAGACGATGTGACCCGACGACCCAGCTTTTTCTGGACGATGTAACCCGACGACCCAGCTTTTTCTAAGGACATTACCAGCCGAGGTAGCTTTTCAAGCCTGGCTACCACTCCGTCCGCTCTAGCTATAAATACAGCGCAACTCATCCAACAAGTCCACAGCAGCACCACCAAGTAGAAAACATGGACAAGGAGAAGGAATGGGAGAAAATCCGCAAACTTTTGAAGAACTGGGTGTCTCCCCATTAGACCGCCGCTCGCCATCATGCCGCTAGTCAGCAGCCTTTCACACACCAAACTTTTCCTGAGGTAGTGGATGTGAGGAAGCTGCCTCGTAGTACGCCCAATGATTCTAGGTGGAGCCGCCCCCCCCGCCCCCCCCCCGCCAATGCCCGCAGAACGCCCTCTGGAAGGGCCCCCGATAGGGGTGGCGCCACCCCTATACTGGTGTCGGGACGCCTGTAAGTGCGTCAAATCAACCGATGAGTGGACCATTGACTAGCGCTATTGGTGCTGCCCAAACTACGCCATTGACTACAACGACAGGAAGCCGGTAATGAAACCGTATCTTGGGGTACAATGCTCTTTTTCCTTCCGTAACGGCGTAACGAACTATCTTTACCCATTGCAGTCTCCGCCACCACTATGCGACTTCCTCCAGTGGATCGACGACAAGATCCACCCCTACGACATGTGGTGGTTGCTGACACGGAAGAGTTGGGCCAGGGAGGACATCGAGACCCGTGAAAGGCGCCTCAAAGAGGTGAAAGCTGAGTAGGCAGAGCAACGTAGGCTGGACAGGCAGCGCGAGGAGCAGGAGCGTGAGCATGCCAGGCGACGGGAGGACGAGAGGGAGCGGAAGAGGGCCATCGCGGCGAGAGCTAAAGCGCAAGGCGAGGAGTATAACGCCGAGCTGGGCAGCAAAGGCAAATGGCCCCGTTCCACTCAGTAGTTCTACCCTATTCGTCCACATATCCCATGTATTTCTATTTCCCTAAAGGCATGCGTGTACCGTCCTCGGTTCGTTGTCCTGCGTGCCATGTAACCCCCCTGTTCGATGAAACGTTGTGTTCTTATTGTAATATCAGTTGCCTTCGTACGTAGGAATCATTAAAACCGCAATCGTCCTCAAAAAATTCTTACAAAATTCACCTTAGTACAACAATACACGACATATTTTAAAAAGATATTCACATATACCCAGCCAGTTTTTTATTTTTCATGTTCCACTTAGCCAGTTTTTTATTTTCATAAAATTTAAACGGTATCAAATCTGTTAGACTCGTAATAACACTTTGTCATTGTAGTATGTTGTTGTACTACGATTAATTTTTTGGAGAATTAATCGAGAATGTTTGAGGTATGAACGATTCGTAAACGGAAAGATAAGTGATATTGCGATTGGCGACAAGTACCTCCATTGACGCTCAACTAGCGACAGGTACTTCCATATTTTTGTAATTTTTTATAACTACTACATATATTTGTAATTAATTCTTAAAAAAATATTATTTCCAAGAAAAACAACAGAGGCGCTGTCGCTTCCCATCGGTTGGCGATCGCAGTGTCGCCTAATGGTTGGCGGCGGATATTCGATCGCCGACGGTTGGGCAACTGGATCTGATCGCTTCAATGTTAGGTGACACATGAATATTCATGTAATAAAAAAAACGCAAGAATAAATTTGTAATTTATAATAAAAATTAGATTATTTAAAAAAAATCGAGGTTGATCTATTATATATCCATCGTCCGCCTTGGCGGAGAGCAAACGACCAAGTTGGTCGAACAGGGACGTTGCTCGCTGGAGCCTCCAACGACTTAACATGTCATCTCTTCTTCCTAACCTGTCACCAACACAAACCAAGTCCTCGTATGATCCTAATTTTGTATTAATTGTTCTTATTTTTTTAGATAATGTAAGTACAACTCATGGCATCTGCACCATCTAGGGATGTACATAGCCATTACACCACCATCAGCTAAAAGCTTAAAACGAAAAATGACCAAAATCCAACAATAACAAACAAATTGTTATGCAAAAGCTAGTCTAAAAAAACCACCTAGCCCCGCCTTTGGTACCAACTAGCAGATCGTCCAAACACGAACTACACTGTGCAGCAAAGAGGTGATGATGGGCCAGTCTCCGTAGTGACGTCTCCAAGAAGGGATACGACTCATGTCGTCGTCACCGGATCTAACTAGCGAAGGTCATATCAAGAGTTTTCACTCCAAAGCTCAGGTACCAGTGCTCCAAAGCAACACCTTCAAGAAGGTAACGCCCCTCAGGTCGACGTCGTTGCTTAATCCAACCAGCAAAGACCAGATCAAGAGTTTTCACCCTAGGTCGAAGGTACCAATGCTCTAAGACCATGTCACAGCATGACCTTATTACTGGATCCAACCAATGAAGGCCAAATCACCAAGACGACTATCACAACATCCCCAACGACTAACCACCGCTAGCACGAAAGAAGGTGACGTCCATCGTAGCCCACGCGTCGGCCGATTAACAACCATACACCGGGGAGGATCCGAACGCCACGAAAGCCACCACCACCGAGACATCGCAATCTCTACCAACTACGTCAAATCTGGATCTGCACTGCGCTACCTCATCATCATGCCAGCTTGGGGAGAAGGGCCCCGGATCGCCACGCCTGAAGATGAGTCGGCAGAGATGGCCCCAGATCCAACCCCGATGAAAGTCCACACTGTTGAAAATCGGCAGACAGACGTCAGGCGTCAGGAGCGTGATGCAGATCAGGTGTTACCACCGAGAAGAAGAAGTCCCACCGCCGCCACTGGCGGCCGGCGGCCGCTGACGGTGATGGAGAGGAGGAAGGGAGGAGGAGAGGGGGGCTTGTTTGGCGACGGCTAGGGTTTTTAGAAGGAAGGAAGTATATATCGAACAGTAGAGTCCACATGCACCTAACAGTGAGTGATCAAGTAGCTTTGTTCAAGCGGTCCATGGCCATGCATTTCCTTCAACTATGTTTGATTTGAATACTAGTTTTGTAGGTTCAGACTTGTGCCACTGGCAATTGTGCCCGATTATCCGTGTACCCGTGGGTAAAAGCCCTAATGGAGGTGGGTATGTTCCTCTTTTTTGCTCATGGGTATGGATATGGGAGCAAATCTCTGCCTGTTGGGCAAATGGGAGTAAACATGGGTGAGCTTCACCCATGCCCGCTTCAGCCGTTTACCCAGCAGCTACCCTGACAATTGGGTCCTCGAAAAACCCTAGTCCATTGGCACTCCACCCCGAAACCCCTGCTCGACCATGCACCCCCTCTCCAATCCTCCCCCTGAACGCGTCGCCTCCCTCCCACGTATGTATCTCTCAACCACCCCCTCTCCAATCCCGCGTCGGCCTCCACACCACAGGCCACCACCAGGAAATCCTCTCACGCTAACGTCGGCGGCTGTCCTGGCCACCTCCCTCCTCCCTCCTCGCATTCACCGCCCCCAGCCAACTCCATACTTGCGTTCACTGTCCCATTCTGCCTCCTCTCCCAGTCTCCCTAAAGTCGGGGCAACAGGAACCCACGGGCGACAGGCATGGGGCCGTTGCCCTTGGCGGGCATGCCCATGGGGAGAAAATGGCTAGCTGGCATGGATATGGGTGAGCACTACCTGTGCCCGCCATGCCCGACGTGCCCGATTTCCATCACAGTGCCACTAAAGTACTAACACCAAGCAAAGTTGAACACTATTTGCAACAAGGAGGAGAAGAACTTAATGTGCTCAATTTTCTTTCTTGCCAAAGAAAATAAGAACATGTTGTGCTCAACTAGTTCACTCCAATTTCATCCTCACTCCTCCAATTCTACTTCCCTGTGTAGTTACCTAAACTTGAAAGAAAATGGTTTACATTTTTGGAGAAAAAAGAGAGATTCAACTAAATAGCATTGTGGGCAAGTTAATCATTCGACTTTATAATTGACCCGAGATCTGATATGGTGCGAAGCGTATGCGCTCAAGCTGTTTCCCAATCCAATTATCCAAAACCACAACCCTAAAATATTATTTTAAAAAATTACTAACCTTAAAGCCTAGTGGAAAGGGAGCCCTCCGGCGCTGGCTACGTCATCCGAAAAGCCTGGGCCGTCGGATCATGCCTAGTTGTTTTTGGCCCGTCCAATTACTTCCGTCGCTCACGCTTCGCTTGCCTGAGCCCTAGGTCGCGTCACGCATGCGGTTTCCTCCCCCAGATCCCCTTTCGCGGCGCCGCGGTTTCTTCTCGGCCTCCACTCTCTAGCGCGCGTCCCCCGCCTTCCCTCGCGCTGCCTCACCTCCGTCCTCCTGGCCACCTCGTCTCTCCTGTGCGTCTCCTTGTCGTTCGTTGCGCGTCACCTTCGCCCCACCTCCCTTTCTGTGCCTTAGCTATGTAACGCCTTCGCCCCACCTCCCTTTCCGTGGCTTAGCTATGTAACGAGTCTCCTAATTAAGTCCAGCCTGGTTCTGGCAAATAGTTAGTACTTGCTAATGGCATGAGCACATTCTCATAGAGATTTGTTTGGGCAAATGTTTAAACTATAACAAGCCAACAACCGACATTCTTTCTCCATTCGGTAGTGACAATAATTTAATTTTCCTATAATTGAATCACCCAAAAGAGTATACAAAGTTACAAACTGAACATTCGTAGCAATGTAGCTATGTTGTGATTAATAGAGCAAATAAGAGTGCAGAGGTCAGAAGTTGTACTTCTATTATCTAAAAAAAATAGAGGAAATAAGAGTATAGGACAGATTTACACATGAAGTAGCAAGACCTTAAGTAGGTCTCCAACAGTCAACTCATCGCAAGGGGAATCTAGGTGGATTGACAAATACTCAAAGCAGAAAAGAAATAACAAAACTAGGTTAATGGAATTTTCATCTCATCGGTAGCATTTTCGCAACATTTGTCATGTCGGTTATTGGAAAGATGCGCAGCTCTCCTGCGTATTTTCGAAAACAATTGTCCTGTCGGTGGCGATACCAAGTGTATAAGCATAACTGCATAAGTAAATGTTACGAAGAAAATGGGGACATTTATCCACGGTTGATTTGACCAAGCCAAGTAAAAGGAGATTAAAACTAGCTTTTTTCTATGGCCACTGTTGGAACCGGCGACAATCCTTTGCACAAAAGAATAATCACAGCAGGCACACCAGAGACACGATAATTTATTTACGAGGTTCGACAAAACCTACGTCACTGGAAACCGAATCGCGGTAACTCTGTCCGTACGAGAAGTTTCTCTATTTTCTTCTGATTAAGGTTACAAGAGGTCAGCGGTATATATTTATACCCCGATCACATGTTCAACTCGGACGCTGCGCTCCCGCTTTTCGGGCACAGCTCATTCCTTTCACCCTGTTATATATGGAGCATACACAAGAGTTACCCTAACATTATTGGAAGCACCACTTGCAATATGAGAAAAATAAGAATGTTCCCACTGAAAATTCAAGATGACGCAAAATCCACAGTTTTTAGTTGGAGTTGGAGGCATGCTAAAGCTAGAGTCTAGAGCAACACAGGCAGTGGCATAAGAATGATGTGATCACTTCCATCCCATCCATATGAGAAAATTGCACTGTAGGTCCATAAACTTGTGAGGTTGTGTTATTTAGCTCTCTGAACTTGTATTTTACTTTCTCAGCCCCTCTGAACTTGCGAAGTGGTGCCACTTAGCCCATGAACTAGCATTTTCTTTTTTCAGCCCCCTCAACTTGCAAGGTTGTGTCACTTAGCTATCTGAATTTGCGTTGAAGCGAAGTTCGTCGGATGCGATACCAGCGACATCATCCCCTCCGAGTCTGGTGAACTCGTCGCCACCCTGCTCTGCCCGTGTTCATCGTCCCCATCACCTCACGCTGACAAAAATGGATTCTCCGGGCCCGAAAACGCACCGTGCTTGCGTCTTCACCGGAGCTCTACCATCGCAGCTGGCCATCGCCCCCCGCCCTTGCCTTCTCTGAATCAGCCGTGAGAGAAAGAGAAGTGCATACTTCTCTCTCTCTCTCTCTCTCTCTCTCTCACGGTGATTCGCCAGCTCAGCCTCTTCTGTTAGCAAACGACCAAATGGATTTCGTGCAAGGTGAGTAGCTTCTTCTCTGGCACTGGAAATGTACTTCTCTCTCTCTCTCTCTTTCTCACGACCGACTCAGAGTAGGCAAGGGCAAGGGCGGCGGCAAGCTGCGACGGTGGAGCTCCGGCGAAGACGTGAACACGGTCCCGGACCCAAAGAATTTGTTTTTGTCAACGTGAGGTGACAGAGACGATGAACACGGTCGGAACGTAGCGGCGACGAGTCCACGGGACTCGGAGGGGACAAAATCGCTGGCATCGCATCTGTCAAACTTCGCTTCAACGTAAGTTCAGGGGACTAAGTGGCACAACCTCACAAGTTCAGGGGGCTGAGAAAGTAAAGTGCAAGTTCAGATAGCTAAGTGGCACAACCTCGCAAGTTTAGGAGGCTGAGAAAGTAAAATACAAGTTCAAAAAGCTTAGTGATACAATCTCCAAGTTTAAAGAACTACGGTGCAATTTTCTCCATCCATATTATATCTTCCTCCTCTCGGCTAATGGATAATTTGGCCACGAGAAGCTTGATCTGATGATCACATCTAGCTTAGGGGGGTGTGAGTCATATTCTCGTACAAGAAAGAAACCAGGACGAATCAGACACTCCAACAATTGAAAAACTCGTAGCCAATCGACCCGTCCACCTTACCAAACTCAATTCCGTCTTCCCCTAAGCTAGGCCGCCACTCATCATGATACAACCACCCGAATATTTGGGGGAAAAGACCAAAATGAAAAGCGAAACGAAGGGTCGTATGGAATGCGATATTTTTCTCATATTTCTGCTGGAATTGAATGTTTTCTATTATCCATTACAGAAGAAAATTCACAGCCCTGCAATGGTATACACTGTTCGTGCTTCTGCCTGATAGAAAAGTCAACGGTCAATACCACTGTTTTACTGTACAAATTTGTTTGTTTTAGGGGACTGTAGCAATTCTGTTATTGATGCAGCAATGGTACTATTATACCATAGTGATAGATCCGGCAGTCTATACAAGATGGTACAACTAACACACGACAGCGCATGTATCGATGCGTGTTCTTCCTCAATGCTGAACATCCCATGTAGTAGTAATTGATTAAGCCAAGCATGACTTGGATTCCATCTGGTTGCTATCTGGTTAATTATTTAGGGTTTTTCTGAAGTTTGTGCACAGATCAATAGCATTATTTTGCAGTTGCTACTTTGCTAGCAGTGAGGTTGATCGATTAAATATCCATCGTCCGCCTTGACGGAAAGCGAGCGACCGAGCTGGCCGAACAGGGACGTTTCTTGCAGGAGCCTCCAACGACTGAACATGTCATCTCTTCTTCCAAACCTGTCACCAACACAAACCAAGTCCTCTTATGATCCTAATTTTGTATTAATTGTTCTTATGATCCCCTCGTGTATATATGTAGAGTCCACATGCACCTAACAGTGAGTGATCAAGCAGCTTTGTTCAAGTGGTCCATGGCCATGCTTTTCCTTCAACTATGCTTGATTTGAATACTGGTTTTGCAGGTTCAGACTTGTGCCACTGGCAATTGTGCTCGATTATCCATGTACCCATGGGTAAAAGCTCTAATGGAGATGGGTATGTTCCTCTTTTAATGCCCATGGGTATGGACGTGGGAGCAAATCTCTGTCTGATGGGCAAACGGGAGTGGACATGGGTGAGCTTCACCCATGCCCGCTTCGCCTATTTACCCGGCAGCTACCCTGACAAGTGGGTCCTCAAAAAACCCTAGTCCATCGGTACTCCACGCTAAAACCCCTGCTCGACCACCCCCTCTCGAATCCTCCCCCTGAACGCGCCGCCTCCCTCCCACATATGTATCTCTCAACCACCCCCTCTCCAATCCCGCATTCGCCTCCGCACCATAGGTCGCCACCAGCAAATCCTCTCACGCTGACACTGTAACATCCCAAAGTGCTGTTACCAAAATAAAAATAAATAAAGTTATTGTTTATTTGGATTTTCTAAAATTTGAAAGAGTTTGATTGACCTATTTGAATTTCTGAAGTTGTAAAAGTCAAAATTTAAAATTTATTTGAAGTTCTTGAAGTTCCAGTTGGTTTGATCTGAAAAATAAAATTTAATTAATTTCTAGAATTTTTTTCTGGGTTTTTAAAAGCTTTTCCTAAATATTTCAAAGCCAAAATAATTTATTTGCAAAAACTATAGCCAACTTTAAGTTGGAACTATTTTATTTAAGTCCAAAATAAATAAGAGAATTTCTGTGAATTTTCTCATAATTTTTGGAGTTTATTTGCTATTTTCTAAAGCCCTTGTTAATTAACGGGATTATTTAAAATTTTAAATCAAAGAAAATCGCTCAAATAGTACTTGGGCCGAAACCTTGGCTCGGCCCAAGCCTTTCCCGCCCGTGCCTCCGGCCCATTCGGCCCGCCCCAACCCCGCGCCCCTTTTTCGTCCTGACCGTCGGATTAAAATCCGACGGCCATCACAACCCGCGCCCCCTCCCTCTCTCCTCTCTCACCCTGCGCGTGGGCCCGCCCTGACCCTTCTTCCTCCCCACCTCCTTCCTCCTCTAGCCGCAATCAATCGCCGCCATTGCCGCGCGCTCGGAGCTCCTCAATCCCGTTTTTCTCTCCCTCATTCTCCCCGGAATCCCGCGCATTAAAACCCTCGTATCTCGCCGCCCCATTCCCGGCCATCTTCCCTCCATCCCCGGCCCCGAATCCCCTTGATGGCGCCGGAGACCTCGCACGGCCTTCAGACGCCCCACGCTACCCCCGGCCTCCTCTGCACCTATAAAAGAGAGCACGACGTGCCCTCTTCCACCCTCATTCCGCTCCCACCACTCACCTCTACGCTCCTCGCCTCTCTTCACCGGATTTCGCGAAATATCGTCGACGGCCGCCACTCCTTCCGACGCCAATTGCGCCGCCGCGTCCTTGCCGCCCACACCAACAGCTTCGCCGCACGCCGCCACGCCGCGCGCACTCGCCGCCCGGCGCCACGAGCTTCGCCGCGCGTCAACACCACTCGCGCCGCCGCTCTTTATGTCGCCGCCGGCAATTTCTTCGTCCCCAAACGCCGCAACGGTGAGAAACAACACCCCCGCACACCCCTCTTGCTTTTGGCACCCTCGCCGGCGGCCGAATGACCGCCATTCGCCGGTGGGCCTTCACGCCCGCGCCGGCGCCGTCCTCGCCAGCGTGGCCTAGCCACGTAGGCGCCACCGTGGCAGCCACGTAGACGCCACATGGGCCTCCCTGCCATATGGCAGTGGCTTGGCCTAAATGAACTCGGTCTATGGACCGAGCCACTTACAAGTGGGGCCCACTGTCAAAAATTCTTTTAATTCTTTTTAATTCCGAAAATCAGGCGCTGACGTCATCCTGCGCAATAAACCGAATTTCCTTTAGAAAAATAATTCAAGAAATTCAATAAAATCTGAAAATTAGGGTTTCTTATATTTAAAAAAACTTCCTGGGGTTCGTTCTCCCTCATACGAACTCCGATTTCGTCGATTCAAATTCTTAAATTCCTATAAAATCAAGATCTAGCCAACTAAACTAAAATTATTTAATTTTGGGTTCATTTGACCAATAATTCCTTTAAACCCTAATTCATTATTTCATGTAATTTCAAACTTCTAAAATTCATATCTTTTGCATCCAAACTCCGATTTGGGTGGTTCAAGTTGCAAAATCTTTATAAAATTATAATCTAGCTATCCTAACCAAAACCATTTGATTTGGAGTTCATTTGAATTGTTACTCGAATTTTAGTTTGAATTTGGCTTATTTTCACGTTAGATTTCGACAACTTCGGAGAATAAGATTTCGACACCGATTGAAGAGCAACATAATAGGATTGATTTTGACTATATGATCATCGTGATTGTACACATGGACTTCCAAAGAAAGTACTTGTGAGTACTAGGTGACCTGTTAAGGAAAACAACATCACCTCAAGTGAGACAAGTTATACCCTTGATCATGTCGATCCCATTATTTTAAATTATTTATATTCTGTTTTAAATTATTACTGCATGCTTATTTATATCAGTAATTTAAATTCCTACTTTAAATATATAGTTATGCCTAAAATCCTTTGTATGGCCAATTTTGAGAATTGAAGCAAACATATTGTCACCATAGATCAAACCTAGTTGATACGATAGTATGAACTAGAGCAGTTTGAGAAAAATCATGCTTAGCCATGCTTATAGACCAAACATGTTTATTTTGGGGATTTCAGTCAGAAATCAATTGTTGTTTAGATGGTATCCATGGCATCGGTATGCTATGGAAGTTTATGACTTTGAAAAAAATGAAAAAAATGAAAATGGTTTGGACTTGGGCATAATGGATGTTCGGTGGGTGCAAGTTTATGCACGGGCTCAATCGGGTATGGTTGAGGCCCATGGGTTTTGTTGGAAAGTTGCCCAAGTCAGTTAAGGACCGGTCTTCGAGTGTATGAAGCTATGCCATACCGTACCACCACATGTCCTCAGTGTGGGGAGTAGGACCTGGCTAATTAATCTGCAATGTTCCACCGTGGTCGTTCCCTACAGATGCAATGGGTAGTCATGTTACGACTTATGTTAGTCCCACCTAGCGCAAGAGGGGGCCCGAACCCGAAGGTCTTTATTCCAAAGGGGGTGGCGAAACCTTAGCGAGGGGTAACTACGGTGAAATGGCGCTTTGTAAAGGCCTTGGTACGTGCTCTAGACCGCTTACCAAAAGTAGTGAGCGGTGGCATAGATATATGCCGGACAAACTAGAGAAGTCTTATCATGTGGGTAAAGCTGTACAACCTCTGCAGAGTGTAAAACTATTCGAATAGCCGTGTCCGCGGTCATGGACATGCTAGCAGAACTGCTTAAAGTTAAACCTTGATTTTGTTTGAAAATGAATTCTTCAAAACTGGTTTATCCAGATGGGAATTGGGCAGGGAGCCATGTGATAGGAGGGTATCCTTCACTATTCATGTGTGAATGTTATCTGACTATAAAATTGAGAATTTTATAAATTTTAGTTATAAAATAACTGCTTTGGAACTTAGTATAAGTATTTAAAGAAAATACTGCTTTATGCAAATGACCTTATAAGCCATCCTTGTTACATCCATATATGCATGTCATTCTGTTACTTGACGGGTGTAACTTGCGAGCACGGAAGTTGTGCTCATACTTGCTTTATGCAAATAAAATTTCAGAGGAGAAGGACTTTGCTACCAGTGTGGATCTCGACGACTAGACCGCTACCCCAGTCGATTGCCTGTGGCAGATTGCTAGACTCTACTACTTTTCGTCTTCTGCTGTGTTCTTTATTGTTGGCTGTAAGCCTCTTTGTAATAAACTCTGTTGATTATTAATAAAGTTGTGATATGAATTTTGTTACCATATTTGTTTACTGTGTGAACTAGCTACTGATCATGGGACTAGTTCAGAAATGCACAGAGGATCTGGGATATTAATCCCGGGTTCTGACAGACACCGACGGCTACCCTGGCCACCTCCCTCCTCCCTCCTCGCGTTAACCGCCCCAACCTGAATGATTATGAAGTGAAATTACCAGACCTATATGAAGTGAACCACTCCCTGTTAGGCGTGATGTGATACGAGCACCCCGAATCAAGAATCAATGCATCGATCAACCGACCATTTGAAACTAAGAGGACATCTGCATCGCTGCTATCCAAGTCATTTTTCCTAGCCACATTGGCAGTCTTCTCATCACGCTTCCCACCATTCTGTTCTTTGAATTTTGGACAATCCCTCTTCATAGGCCTCATCTCCTTGCACTTGTAGCACTCGATATTCTTTCAGCTCCTTGACTCTGATCTGGATTTACGCCTTCCAGATCTCTTATTATCTTGTTTCCTTCCACGATCACCCTTCGTATACAAACTATCACCTTGAGAACTCTCCCCTACATTCAGCTTTTGTTGATTATGCGCCAATAGAGCCATGGTAATCTCATCAACCTTAATAGTATCTTTCCTGTATGTTAGAGTGGTGACCAAATATTCATAGGAAGGTGGCAATAAACACAGCAGAATAATCTTCTTGTTTTCATCTGCGATCTTCACCTCCAGACGCCCTAGATTAGTGATCACTTAATTGAAGACATTCACATGTTGTGCAAGATGAGAACCCTCCTGCATCTTTAGCCCGTACAACCTCTGCTTCATATACAACTTGTTGTCAGGGATTTAGACATAAACTGAGTTTGTAACTTATCCCAGATTCCTTTGGATGAGATCATATCCATCACATGATATATGACCTGATCCAAAAGATATAGTCGTATGAGCGCGACTGCCTGCTCCTTCAACTCATCCCAATCATCATCCTGCATCATCTCCGTCTTTGCTTCGCGTAGCCCCTTGGAACAACCCTACTGCGCCAACAGATCATTCACCCTTGTCTGCCACAATCCAAAGTTACCAGTCCTGTCGAACTTCACCACTTCAAATCTAGCACCTCGCGTGCCATCTCAACCTTGCTCTGATACCAATTGTTGGAATTGATGACAACTCTTTGCGCGAGAGAACAATCACAATAAGCACACAAGAGTAGGGATGGCAACGGGGCTATTCCCCAGCGAGGAGTAGTGGAATAACCCCACCCCCGAGAGAAGGAAAAATCCCCGTTCCCCGTCCTCGGGTGCTATTCTGCCCCGTTCCCTGCCCCCATTGGGTTATCGGGGCTCCACGGGGACCCAGACCCGAAAATTGGATCTTCAACCTCTCCTATACAGACACACACAGAGATGACAGCAACGGTGGAAGTAGCCCATCCCCAACCTCTCTTTTGCATCTTGTCTGGCTAAGCACAGAATCATGGATGGTGTCCCACCTCCCAAGCAAATAAGCAAGTATACCCTTAAACATGTAGCAAATAAGCAAGCAGCAGTCCATCAATCTACCGAAAGTATCTAAGCCATCAATCTAACAACAGAAATATCTAAGCCATCAATCTGTATATGAGTGGATGAGTGGTTGACTAACCGGAGGAGGAAGAGACCATCTTCAGCTGTTGGGGAGGAGGAGGCCGACGCCGGTTGTTGGGGAGGAGGACTGGAGGAGGTCAGCGTCAGTGTCGGCTCTCGGCTGTTGGTGGAGCAGCCAGCGTCAAATGTTGGTGGAGCAGTCGGATGTTGTGAACGAAGCAGCTGAATTGAGGGGATGCGGATGCCGAACGAAGGGGATGCAGATGGAGAAGGCGGATGGGGAATTGGGGGCGAATGCGGCCGAACGAAGCAGCCAAACGGAGGGGATGCGGATGCAGAACGAAGGGGGTGGGGAATTGCAGATGGGGAATTGGGGGCGGCTGCTGGGAATGTGGAAGGCTGAATGGGATGCTACTGCTAGCGCTAGGGTTAGAAACGGGAGTTATGAGACTGTACGGCAGTGGCCCACATGTCATAGGGTTATCGGGGGCCCAGGCGGGTAGCAGGGATAGGGAGTAGGGGAATGGAACCGGCCCTGTTTCACCCGATAGGGATTTAAAATTTCATATTAGCATCCCCATAGGAAAAGAAATAGCCCCAACCCCGGCCCCTAATGGATGTATTCCCTTGCGGGGAACGGGGAATGAGGTCCCATTGTCGTCCCTACACAAGAGACACGAGAATTTGTTTATGAGATTCGGCAAAGCCTACGTTCCCGGGAGCCAAATTGCGACGGCTTCGTCTGTATGAGGAGTTTCTTTATTTTCTTGTGATTAGGATTACAAAAGGTCGGCGGTATATATTTATACCCCGATTACATGTTCGACTCGGATGCTGCGCTCCTGCTTTCTGAACACAGCTCCTTCCTTTCACCTTATTATACATGAGGCATACACAACAGTCACCCTAACATTATTGGAAGCACAACTAGCAATATGTGAAAAATAAGAATGTTCCCAGTGAAAATTCAAGATCACCCAAAATCCACAGGTTTTAGTTGGAGTTGGAGGTATGTTAAAGCTAGAGTCTAGAGCAACCCAAGTAGTGGCATAAGAATGATGTGATCAATTCCATTCCATCCACATGAGAAAATTGCACTGTAGGTACTTGAACTTAAGAGGTTGTGCTACTTAGCTCTCTAAACTTGTATTTAACTTTCTGAGCCTCCTGAACTTGCGAAGTTATGCCACTTAGCCCCTAAACTTGCATTTCCCTTGGCCCCCTGAATTTGCAAGGTTGTGTCACTTAGCTCTCTAAACTTGTGTTAAAGCGAAGTTCGTCAGATGCGATACCGGCGACATCGTTCCCTCTGAGTCCAGTGGACTCGTCACCGCCCTGTTCCGGCCGTTTTTATCGTTCCTGTCACCTCACGCTGACAAAAATGGATTCTTCGGGCTCGGAAACGCACCATGCTTGCGTCTTCGCTGGAGCTCCACCATCGCAGCTTGCTGCCTCCCTCGCCCTTGCCTCCTCTGAGTCGGCTGTGAGAGAGAGATAGAGGTACATTTCTAGTGCCAGAGCGGGGGCACAGTACTTCTCTCTCTCACGGTGATTCGTCAGCTCAGCCTCTCCTGTTAACAAACGATCAAATGGACTTCGTGCAGAGTGAGTAGCTTCTGCTCTGGCACTGGAAATGTACTTCTCTCTCATGGCTAACTCAGAGTAGGCAAGGGCAAGGGCGGCGGCAAGCTGCGACGGTGGAGTTCTAATGAAAATGTGAGCACGGTGCGTTCCCGGGCCCGAAAAATCTGTTTTTGTCAGCGTGAGGTGATGGGGACGATAAACACGGTCGGAATGGGGGCAGCGACAAGTCCACGAAACTCGGAGGGGACGAAGTCGCCGGCATCGCATCCGACAAACTTCGTTTCAACGCAAGTTCAGGAGCTAAGTGGCACAACCTCACAAGTTTAGGGAGCTGAAAAGGTAAAATACAAGTTCAGTGAGCTAAGTGGCATAATCTCGCAAGTTCAGGGGTTGAGAAAGTAATATACAAGTTTAGAGAGCTAAGTGGCACAATCTCACAAGTTCGGGAACCTACAGTGCAATTTTCTCCATCCATATTATATCTTCCTCCTCTTGGCTAATGGATAATTTGGCCACGAGAGGCTTGACCTGATGATCACATCTAGCTAGGTGTGTGTGTCATATTCTCGTACAAGAAAGAAACCATGACGAATGAGACACTCCAACAGTTGAAAAACTAAGCGTAGCAAATCGACCCGTCCACCTTACCAAACCCAACATCGCAGCCGTCTTCCCCTAAGCTAGGCCGCCACTCGTCATGATACAACCACCCAAATATTTGGGGGAAAAGACCAAAATGAAAAGCGAAACGAAGGGTCGTATGGAATGCGAGAAATTTCTCACATTTCTGCAGGAATTGAATGCTTTCTATTGTCCAATATCCATTCCAAACGATACAAAAAGATGGACCTGTTGTCTGCATTACAGAAGAAAATTCACAGCCCTACAATGGTATACACTGCTCGTGTTTCAGCCTGATACAAAAGTCAACGGTCAATACCACTGTTTTACTGTACAAATTTGTTTGTTTTAGGGAACTGTAGCGATTCTGTTATTGATGCAGCAATGGTACAACTAACAAACGACAGCGCATGTATCCATACGTGTTCTTCCGCAATGCTCAACATCCCTTGTAGTAGTAATTGATTAAGCCAAGCATGACTTGGATTCCATCTGGTCGCTATCTGATTAATTATTCGGGGTTTTTCTGAAGCTTGTGCACAGATCAATAGCATTATTTTGCAGTTGCTACTTTGCTAGCAGTGAGGTTAATCGATTATATATCCATCGTCCGCCTTGACGGAGAGCGAGCGACCGAGCTGGCCGAACAGGGACGTTTCTTGCAGGAGCCTCCAACGACTGAACATGTCATCTCTTCTTCCTAACCTGTCACCAACACAAACAAAGTCCTCGTATGATCCTACTTTTGTATTAATTGTTCTAATGATCCCCTCGTGTAGATATGTAGACTCCACATGCACCTAACAGTGAGTGATCAAGCAGCTTTGTTCAAGTGGTCCATGGCCATGCTTTTCCTTCAACTATGTTTGATTTGAATACTGGTTTTGTGTGTTCAGACTTGAGCACTGGCAATTGTGTCCGATTACTCATGTATCTATGGGTAAAGTCCTAATGGAGATGGGTATGTTCCTCTTTTTCAGCCCATGGGTATGGACGTGGGAGCAAATGTCTGCCTGTTGGGCAAACGGGAGAGGGCGTGAGTGAGCTTCACGCATGTCCGCTTCGCCCGTTTACCCGGCAACTACCCTGACAAGTGGATCCTCAGAAAACCCTAGTCCATTGGTACACCACCCCGAAACCACCACTCGACCACCCCCTCTCCAATCCTCTCCCTGAACGCGCCACCTCTCTCCTGCATCTGTATCCCTCAACCACCCCCTCTCTAATCCTGCATCCACCTCCACACCACAGCCGTCACCAGCAAATCCTCTCACACTGACACCGGCGGCTGCCCTGGCCACCTCCCTCCTCGTGTTCACCGCCCCTAGCCGGCTCCATACTTGCGTTCACCGTCATGTTCTGCCTCCTCTCCCAGTCTCCCCAAAGCCGGGGCAATGGGCACCCACGGGGTGACCGGCATGGACCCATTGCCCTTGGCGGGCATGCACATGGGGGAGAAAAAATAGCTAGTTGGCATAGATATAGGCGAGTACTATCTGTGTCCGTCACGCCCGATTGCCATCCCAGTGCCACTTAAGTACTAACACCAAGCAAAGTTGAACACTATTTACAACAAGGAGGAGGAGAACTTAATGTGCTCAATTTTCATTCTTGCCAAATAAAATAAGAACATGTTGTGCTCGACTAATTCACTCCAATGTTACCCTCACTTCTCCAATTCTACTTCCCTGACTTCCCTGTGTAGTTACCAAAACTTGCACGAAAATGGTTTACATTTTTCGAGAAAAGAGAGATGCTAAATAGCATTGTGGGCAAGTTAATGGTTCGATTTTATAATTGACCCGACATCTGATATGGTGCGAGGCGTATGCGCTCGAGCTGTTTCCCAATCCAATTATCCAAAACCACAACCCTAAAATATTATTTTAAAAAATAAAGGATAAAAAAGGCGAGAAGATTCGTTAGCAAAGGCCTATCCTCACTGAGTGGGCACGGGCTAATCAGTAATCAGTTGATCACTCACCCTCAGTTTTATTTTAGAAAAATTCCGGGAAGTAAGCAGGCACTTTCATCGGTCCAAAATTGTAGCAATCTCCATGTACAGAGATCAAAAGGCCAATCAACTACACCTTTGCACTTTCCTGTAGATAGAATCAATCTGTTATTAAGTAGATGGTGGTATGTAGTTTTCCTAAGATGACATCCCACAGGAAGCAAGCCATAATCCTCACATGCATCAACAGTGCTTGTGTAATCTTGTCTTTGCAACAGGATAAGATAATTAGAGCCGTAATCATCTCTGGTTTCACACAGAGCCATCATTGTTAGTAGCTAGGGGAGTGAGTCACTTGATGCAAATTAATTAGTATGCACTGAGAGATGCAATGAACAGCAGTGGAGGAAGTTGAAGTAGAAGTGTAGTAAAGCAAGGAGCCAAGATAGATAGATACCAAATCCATCATCACCACTGCCTTGGTTGCCTTACCATGTCCATGTCCATGTCCACCCACCACCTCCTCTGCTTCTCCTCCTCCCTCACATGCATACTCCGATGCCACCTCACCCCCATGGCCATGGGTTCTTCCTCCCCTTGCTTGTGCTCGTGGTGCTGCTCCTGGTGCGGCAGGCCTCGGCGTCCACGCTCTCGACCTTCGCCATGGCCAAGGCCGCGTCCACGACGATAGTGTGCGGGTTGCTGCCGTCCGCGGCATCGCCGCTGCAGCTCGATCTGAACTGCACAGCGGCCAGCGGCGACCACGAGCGGCAGGAGACGTACCCGTCCTCTCACCCCTTCTCCGCGCTAGCCGGCGGGGACGACTTCCTCTGCGCCGTGGGGCCGTCCCCCGCGCGCGCCGACGCCGTCGCCATGCGGTGGTGGGACCTGTCCAAGAACCGTACGGACGGGCCGGGCAAGAACAGGACGGGCACCAAGAGGGTGTACCTTGGCCCACCGCTCCGGGCGCTGTCCTCCAGCGGGTACCGAGTCTGCGGGGTGCTCGCCAGCGGCGAGCTCCACTGCTGGCGCTGGCGCGGGCTCGCCATACCCGCCGGCCTCCGGTTCGTCGCCGTCGCCGTGGGGGATGGGTTCGTGTGCGCCGTCGTCGAGGGGCGGCAGACGCCTATCCGGTGCTTCGATAACGGCACGGTGACGGAGGCCGTCACCGGCGCGCCGCTGGGCGGGAGCTACGACGTGGTCGCCGCGCGCGGCCGGCGCGCGTGCGCGCTGTCGACAGCGGGGGCCCTCTCGTGCTGGGGCAGCGACGCGCCGGCGCTGAACGGCGAGAACGCGACCACCGGGTACGCGGCGCTGGCATTGGGCGAGGCCGGCGTCTGTGGGCTGCGCACCAACGGCACCATCCGCTGCTTCGGCAACGGCGTGGCCGCGCCTCCGGGCAGCCTCGCCGACCTGCAGTACATCGACGTCCAGGCGCAAGGAAGGGCATTCTGCGGCATCCTCATGGCGAACTACTCCCTGGTGTGCTGGGGCAGCCGCGAGTTCACCGCCACCAACCGCCTTGTCTTCGATCGCGTCCTGCCGGGCCCGTGCGTGCTCATTTCCTCGTGTAAATGCGGAGTCTTGCCGGGCTCGGCCAACCTCTGCGCCGGCGGTAGCTGCATCTGCGTGGACTGCGCGTTCGAGCTCAACATCGCCGTTCCCAAGGCGCCGCTAAGCCCCGGAAAGAACAGCGGCAGCAGGAGGAGTAGGATCATTTGGATCGCCGTCGCCGCGGCTGCATCATTCCTCGTGTTGCTGGTGGCATTGCAGTTCGCGCTGCTGCTATGGTGTCGCCGCCGGCGCCGGCGCAAGGACGGCCCGGATAATCAGGGCGTGCAGCAGTCGCTGATGCAGCCGCGGCTCGGGTCCAGCAAGGGGCCGGGCAGCGTGGTTGAGCATTTCACGCTGGACGCGCTCCACGCGGCGACGGACGGGTTCTCCGACGACCGGCGCATCGGATGCGGGAGCTTCGGGTCGGTGTACCGCGGCACGCTCCCCGACGGGCGCGAGGTGGCGATCAAGCGTGCCGAGGACCAGGTGAAGGCGTCGAGCTCGGCGGGGCGGCCGGCGCGCCGGCGCGACCGGGAGACGGCGTTCAACTCGGAGCTGACCGCGCTCTCGCGCGCCAATCACAAGAACATCGTGTGCCTGCTCGGCTGCTGCGCGGACTCCGGCGAGCGCGTGCTCGTGTACGAGTTCATGGCGAACGGCACCCTCCACGACCAGCTCCACAACCGAAGCCCCATGGTGCCGCCGGCGTCCTCGTGGCGCGGCCGCCTCACCATCGCGCTCGACGCCGCGCGGGGCATCGAGTACATGCACGTCTACGCCGTGCCGCCCATCATCCACCGCGACGTCAAGTCGGCCAACATCCTCCTGGACGACTCGTGGACGGCCAAAATCGCCGACTTCGGGCTCTCCTCCGTCCTGGAGCCCGGCGCCGGCGGCGAGTGCGACGACGGCAACCCGCAGCAGCCGCTCTACACCGGTGGCACGGTGGGGTACATGGACCCGGAGTACTACCGTCTCCAGCACCTGACCGACAAGAGCGACGTGTACAGCTTCGGCGTGGTGCTCCTGGAGCTCATGTCCGGCTGCCGCGTCGTGCAGCGGTACGCCGAGAGCGTGACTCCCAAGAACGTCGTCGAGTTCGCCGTGCCGCGCATCCTCGCCGACGAGGTCGCCCGCGTGCTCGACCCGCGCCTCCCGGCCCCGACGCCGCACGAGGCCGAGGCGCTGGCCTACGTCGGCTACCTCGCCGCCGACTGCGTCGGCCCCGTCGGCTGCGACCGCCCGTCCATGACCGAGGTCGTGGACGCACTCGAGCGCGCTGTCGCCGCCTGCACGGCGGCCCCGCTTTCCCGCTCCGGGACCGCCCGCCGCGCCCTGTCCCGCTCCGGGACGGACCAGTTTGACCTTACTGACACTGACTAGCGAGCCCGCCATTGACCATCGCGCGTCTCGCGCGTCCCGAGGCCCGCACGCCATTGTCGCCCTCACTTCCGCTGATACCGATGCAACATCTCAATCCGCATTGCGTCAGGGACCACTCGGGGGGACCAAGAAGCCACGCGGGTCGCCATTGGACTTGGAGATGGACACCAAGACGTCATGCCCCTGGGCCCTGAGAAAGCATGCAACAATGGGATCCATCTGAAAAGGGAGACGAAAACAATGCGAGGCAGACATCTCTTATTATGCTTCTGCAAAATTAATTGTCGATTTCTTGAGATAATCTTCTCTTCCTCCTCCATGATCGCTGATCAGATCAGGATGGAATGACAGATCGTTAACAACTCCACAGCGACATCGCACCGGTTCATCATGCAGGTGAAATCGGTGAAATAAGATGAGATGAAGACCCGGCACGAACCCCGGGGGGGGTCCATTCTTTCTTGCTACCTTTTCTTTCTGCCTTCTCTTGAAGTGTGCACTCATTGGTGCTGCATTTATTCTATCTTTTGATCTTTTCCTCTTTGGGTGGTTTTCTTTGGGCATACGGATTCTTTATTTATGTATAGATCAGTGACAAAGGGTGAGATAATTTTTGTGTTACAAGTGAGGATTAGGAATGATGTATTTATTGATGATGATTCTTCCTATTTGCAATGTGGCTATTTGGAACATATAAATTCGATTGGAATTTTGGATCTATCGTACCGCTTTTTTCTGCAAAATTCATATGAAATTTCTTCCTTCCAAGCATGTCAAAACGAGAGCCGTAACTTGTAAGATCCCGGTACGCGGTGCAAAGATAATGTGAAAGCGAAACACTGAGTACATCCTTGAAAGGTTTCCCTACTGATTTAGACATGGTCTTTTGTAATATACAATACTGAGGAGTGAGGTCAAAAGGAACAAGAAAAGCTTTGGTGTAGTGCTCATCTTTCCGGCTCACTTTCCAGTGCTTCTCCCTTTCGTCACTTCGGCTGGCTACTTCAGAATTCAGATCTAAGGTCGTTATGCTTCTTGTCAGCTCAACTGCTCAGTTGAGTCATTTCTGGCATGAGGGGGGCATCGCATCGAGCTCCTTTTGATACATCACATGAATTGCCTTTTCTTTTTGGAACATGCCATCAAAGTGACAGGAGATAGATAGCACCGGTTTCGTCAGAACCAGCGGATTCTCTATGCCTACCTACCAAAATAACTATGGGCCGAGGATTCTTTTACACAGCACAGCATAATAGAGTCCACCTCACATTAACAAAAATGATTTAAAGTTCCACAGTTCGTTTTTTTCTCCAGAGAACAAAAGTTTCACAGTTCAAGGGCTGCACAGAAATTTGATGGAAACAGTTTAATTCCCGTGGTCCCAACACGGCCTACAGGGCGTTTAGAGGAGGAGGGAGCTTCGAAAAAGAATCCCTCGTATCAAAACTGGCCGTCCGTAGGTTTCGTATGTAGCCTCAACCTGTTAGGTGATAACATTTTTTTACTCAGAACCAATCAAATACCCGGAGCGTGGAATCTGAAATTGATTAGCCTAGACGAGATCTATTCTAACCAGGGAAAACAATTTCGTTTTGAAAAAAAAATCGGAGGGTAACGGAACGAACGAAATTATCAAAATTTTGGTTCAAAATTTTGGTGGGTTTTTAAACTGGATAAAATTTAACCAAAATTTGTCCAAAATCAAATTTTGGATGTAATTTGTCCAAATTCAAATATTTCCGAATTTTTTTGAACGAATTAAAAAAATTCAGAGGGAGTGAAATCACCGAAATTTAAGTAAAATTTCACCGAAATTGTTTTCCCTTGTTCTAACTCTACCGCGCGGATCCTGTGGCGGTGTGTGTCTTCCACGAGTACATTTCAATATTGCAATGTACTAGTATTTTTAAATGTAATCACTGTTGGAGTACATGAGAAGAATAGCCGTGTCTTTTCAATAAGATGTGTCTAATCATCAAATTAGGCGCTAATCTTCCCCCGCTACCCGCTAGTTAATCATGACCGCGGAAAGGAACAAGCCGGTGGTTGAGTAGTAAGTGGCCAGCGCACGAATGGAATGGATCCAAGCCATGCAAAGACAGGCAGGGTGATCAGCATGCATGCAGGAACACACGGTTTGACCACTCTGATCGATGGTCTAAAATATAAAGCAGAAGTCGAACAAAGATATTCTCCCTACTTTCTTTTTTACGGTTTTCGAGATACGCCTTTGATCACTATTTTTTATAATTTTATATTAAGATTATTAATAAAACTATAATATTATGAAAGTATTTTTAACGACAAATCTAGTGATATATTTTTTACACAATCAATCTAAATAATTTTAAATCAATTAGTAGTTAAACTTTAAAAAATTTGACGGCACATAGTCTAGAACACGAGGGAAAAAAACGGAGAGAGTACATACGAAGACATTGCTGTCGCCCTAACTAACACAACAGCTAGCTATTGGCCGGCGTACAAGTAGTAGCAAAGTACTAGCGGCTAAGCCACCTGCTCCACGCATCGGTCAATCATCGTGCGCGTGGTGGTATGTTAATTAAGCTTGTCATTTAGCCGTCGCTTGCTTGCTTCGTTCGCTCGATCGCCGCGCTGATGCTGCTGAGCTGGCGGCCCGTCGTCTTCTACCTCCGTCCGCATGCGAATGCGCGCGTTTGTCTCCTTGCCGATCGCGGCGTTTTGTTGCGTGCGATCAGCGAGCGATCGGTTTGGTTTTGCGTGGTCTGGGACTTTGGGTGGTGCGACCTACCGGCCGAGAAATCGTGCAGCCGTGCTGCTGCCTTTTCCTGGTTTGGCGGACTTGCATCACACGATATTCGTAGGATCTGAATCGTTGAATCGAAAAATAACGGATGAGATTGGTTGCTACAGGGCAGCTACTGTGTTCATAAACAGTACTAATGCTGCGGTGTTTTGCTACAGTATTTATGCTAGAGTGACAAATCTCGATCTTATCCGTTGTTTTCTGATCCGACGGTTGTCAACATGCATAATTTTAAGCTGATTTATGCTTTCTTAATTATTTGTCTGACCATTCGCTGAAAATCAAAATTCCAGACATACACGTCTCAAAGCTAATTAATCCGAATGCAAGGTAAGGAAAATCGACCTGATTTAACAAAAAAAAATCATGTAACTTCTTACAAATGGCAAATCCGATTGCGAAATTGTACCACGTTGGTCATTTTAACTTTTATCTTATTAGCTAAAATGTACATGCGTATATATGCTAAAATCTAAATGAAATATATATAACCTTAATTAAAGTGTCGTATGGATCATCAATTTGAATGGTCGCATTACTTTTTCAGCTCATGTTAAGTTTGCCGGTTTGGATGCTTAAATGACACTTCATGTTCGACATGTTAATTTTCGAATTTAGGGATGCAAGTACGTGATACTTTAATTTGTTGTAATTATGCTTGGGATCTTCAACACAATTACCCATTTCAACTCCTAGAGGAGCTATTTAACAGAGAGGATAAAATGTTTGGTTCGTACAGCATTAGTGCCCGGAGAACCACCTCTTGGTGGGATGGTGGAGCTACAGGTGTACGACTTACCTACTAGGGTTCAAATCCTGGTGTTTACTTATTATGCACAGGTGAGTGCATTTCAGTAGGAATTTTGTGAGGTCGCGGATTGATCTCCAGCGTCCTGTCTAAATGTGTGCTAAGGAAGTGGACTCGCATGTGTACATGGTAAGATATGTGCGTGTACGTCTTCTTGTAATAGCAAAGATATCATGTGCGCGTGTCTTGAGAATTAGCATGTGCTGTTTGACAAGCAGGTAAGAGGAGACAGAAATATTATTTTCGTGGAACGTAGTTTGAACAGATGAGCAGAAACAGTTCCAGCGTCTTTGATAGTTGTGTCTCGACCTCTTTTACTTTTCAACTTGTCAAGGAGCTACACACAAAAGATGCGTAGTCTCTTTGGTTTGTAGCCAAACGTTGTCACATAACCTACCATACATGCATTCACCCTTCAGCTTTAGTGACTTTGCATTTTTGCTTTGTCTGTAAGCATGCATGTGCCATTTCTTTTGAAAGTGAAATAGATATCTTTATCGATTAATCAGAAACAAGGTTACAATCACTATAGATGATCTTATTCATAAACTAATTTTGGGCACGTGCGAGCTAGCCACGTCACACAAAGCTAATCCTAGTATTGATTTACACCTACTCAATCCGTACATGTTGAATATATGAGTATTTTTGGAATTACTTTAATCCAGAAATATACTAGATAAATCATAAAAATTACTCTATCTATTTTCACAAAACAGCTAAACAAGAACACTATAGGCATACGAATTTCTAAAAAGACATAAACTAACATACATATCTCAGTGTTCAAGACAATAACAGATAATAAAGCTAACCAAACAATAAGTGCGAGATAGTCGTACCCAAATCCAGTGAAAGGAGCAGCAGCAGCATGAGTCTTGGTGAGGTCGTCGTTCGTCATGGCATAGTAGACGTCATGGTAGTAGTCGTGTAGTTGATGTAAACGTAGCAGAAAATCGGATGAAGAGGAATTAGTGAATAGTCGCGCGAACACTCCCCAAAAACTTTATTCGTCCTTGCTCGTGCAAGCCTTCAAGGACGGGGGGTTCCGGAGGCCTGGACTCCCGGTGCGGCCGTACACATGCCTCGCCGGGATGGAGATCCCCAGAGACAGCAACAAAAACAGTAGAGTTCTATCTTCGTCTTTCGTAAAGCAGAGAGGAAAAAAGCCAGTACTCTATTCTTCATAAAATAAATAGCCAAAAACAAAGAGACCTGAGGCTTTTAATTAACCAAGAAAATGATCGCCATTGATTCGCCATCAATCAGTGTTAACCGCAGCCATTACTTACTAGTAATTGAATCGTTACTGTCAGCCGTTCGTTAATGCCATTACTGCGAGTCGGTGCGTTTCGATTTTCGAATAGATAAAGACAAACGCACCTGCACCCGACATGCCTGTGCACGCGCGCACACACACGCACGACACGGCATGGCTCGGCTCGGCGAGGCGAGACGTGGCGAGGCGAGCGAGCGAGCAAGCGCGTGCGTGTATTGGCTCTCTCCAATTCCATAAGGGGGGCTACCACGTTCCACCTTTTAAAATGGTGTAACTCCCCTTCAATTCTCCATGTGGGACTAAACAGTTTTTTAGATGACCGATCTCGATCTCATCCGTTGTTTTCCGATCCGACAGCTGCAAAACTATATCATGGCACTGTTCACCATGCCATTACTTCTTATAGTTAAGAGGATGTGCATCCCGGTTTGGCACAGTCCTTGTATATTTGCGATGTCTCAATCAAATTCGAGGGGACAGAGGTTGTTATCTAGTACCTGTATGTCTGCATGCAACTGCGTGCTCTATGTAGTCAACATACAAAGGGTTGTTGTAATATCCCATTTCGGATGTCGTTTAGTATCCTCCGTTTGTCTTCTTGGTTTTCAAAACCTATTTCAAATTAGTGTGTATTTACAAAATTCTCTAGTTTCTACCTCATTTCAAAATTTAGGTTTCGAGTTTTAGCTTGAATTTCGGCTTCTTTCTGAATCCTCTCCCCCTGCCCTTGTTTTTCTTTTCGATCAGGTGGTCGAAAGTTTCTATCGACTACCACCTCGTTGTCGACCATCTCCTCATCGTTGACCAGCCTTTGGATTGGACCAGCCCCTTGGCTTAATTCAACCCCCTCCTTGGGCCCAGCCCATTTCTTTCCAGGGGTCAGCGCTGAGTCACCCTTGCAAGTGCGTACTTGCTCTGCCGCACCCCATGCGCCTACCTGCGCCCCTGCCTACTCCGTCCCGTTGCTTACCTGCCCTTGACTGCCAACACCAGCGCTTCCACCCCCGTCTCATCCCTGAGCAGCTTTCTGCGCACGCCCACACCCTGCCTCGTGCTCTCACCTGCCACCCTCAGGACCGAGTGCCTTTAGCTGAGCCTCTCAGCGGCTCTCTCCTCCTTTCCTCCAGGCTATAAAAGGGCCCGAGCAGCCTTCTTCATCTCCTATCTACACTCAACTCTCCTCCTCTCGCTCTTGTTGCTGTGGTTTGCCTGAAGCTCCGAGCTCCGAGTTCAAGCGGTCGCACACCTCCTCTCGGCCCTCGCCGCACCTATGCAGCCCCCTCTTCTACCCGCGTCGTTTCGTGTCCCAGAGCTCCCGGGAGCAATCCCCTCACTCTGGTTCGGTTGTGTTTTGCAAGAGCCACCGCTTTCACCGTCGGCCTCCTTCGCCCTCGGTTGCGAGCTTCTTCACTGCCGTTTGTCGTCCGCCGACCCCCCCGGCCTCTCTTTTGGTCCTGGTGAGTTCCCCGTACCCTGGTCTCTCTTATTCCTTTCGGCCAACTTCCCGAGCCCTGGTCTCTTTCTTTGTTCTTCCAACCTTGTCGAGCCATCGAGTCCGTCCTTGTTCTTTCGACCGCGTTGAGTCATCGAGTCTTTCTTTGTTCCTACGACCACGTTGTGTAGTCGTATCCTTTCCTACGACCATGTTGAGTAGTCGTATCCCTCTTGAATCTTTCCTACGACTATGTTGTGTAGTCGTATCCTTTCCTACAACCACGTTGAGTAGTCGTATCCCTCTTGAATCTTTCCTACGACCACGTTGTGTAGTTGTATCCTCCCTACGACCACGTTGAATAGTCGTATCATTCCTGCGATCACGTTGAGTAGTGGTCGAACCCTCCTTCCGACTAGGTAATCGAAACCTCCCCTTGCGACCACGCGAAGTCATTGGGCGGTACTCGAAACCAAATCTTCGAGGACTCTGTTCTCCTCCGTTATAACTCCGATTACAACATTTCTTGTTCCTAAATTTGTCTAAATCCAAGATCTTTCTTTTAGCTCTGGTCTTATTTAATTTGGAGTTTATTTGTTATTTCTTGTGTATTTATTTGTTCTCTCTGCTTGTTTGTTCCTCTCTCTAATATGCTTGTGCAAGTAGAAGTCGAATAAGCAGGAGATCTCCGCTTCAACCAAACACAAGACCTCCAAGACCCTCCTGCCTTTTATCAAGGTGAGTCAGTACTTTGATCATATTGCGCCTACATTTTCCGCAAATTATATTCTTTTAAATTACCGAAACTGCATGCTTTAATTCTTTAAGCAACCGTATGTTAACTCTTAAGTAGTTAAATACCCAATTTATGATTAATTATGTATTATACCATCCTTTGACATTTGAATCCACTACTCCATGCCACCCTAGTAACTATGTGGCAACTTACTAGCTATAGGTTATACTTAAGTGACATGCTAGTCTTGCTTAAGTACCAGGGCACCAAGTGTCCTGACCATCATCCCTTAAAATCATGAATTATTTTGGGGAAATCGTGGGAGGTACATGACTGTAGTATTTGTGATAAATTGGTTTTCTCCTCAAAACCCCAAACTTCTTCTACCACATCCGGGCGGATGGTATGATGGTGGGTGTGGATGTAGCACGAGAATAGTGGGTGTGTGGTTTGAACCGCTCAGATGACCCTAAGAACTTAATCCGGTGATGACATCCCATTGAAAAACATGTGCAACCACAAGTCTACAAAATGCAACTTGGCTTAGTAAAGTTATCAAACCCTGAAAGTCATCTCTCTGGAGAGGATTGGGGCAGTTCAAGTGGCGGATGCGTTCCGGCTTGAAAGGGATCGATACCGTGGTATGGTGAAGTTGCCAACTGCGCTAGTCGTTGTGGTGAACATTTCGCACAACATACATATGGGCGTAACCCCATATGGGTGAGATGACGGAAAGGGCAAGATGATTTGAAAAGTTACTGTGACGGTCTCTCGTCCACATGACTAAGAAATCGTGTGGGGCTACGAGTTGACTATCTCTTGTGGGTAAAGTGTACAAACCTCTGCAGAGTGTAAACTGTTTAAACAACCGTGCCTACGGTCAAAGACGAATATGAGAACTTTACTAGAGTTAATTCTTTTTCAAAAACCTTTGTGGCTGGGTTCAAACCTAGTCAAGCGGATGTAGCCCGTATCTAGTGTTGTTCCTGGGTGGTCGTACCCAGTGTTTGTTAAGTGGCGGATGTAACCACAATCAAAATAAGCATAGGTGGAGGTAGCCTCTGCTGTTATTTACTATTGCACATTTACTCTCTTTAATAAAATACAATTTGGTTAAAATGCTAAGTGATAGGAATTTCTAATTGTGATAATTGAAAATCCTGCTTTGGCAAATAAAAGAACCCGAGCCTCCCTTGGTAAGCCATGCATGTATACTACTGCATTCTGTGTGTTGGCTCGTGAGCACGGAAGTTGTGCTTATTCTCCCTCTTTCCCAACCCCTTTGATCCGGCGGATTAAGGAGACTATGACTACTACGAGGACCCTGAAGTCACTGGGCAAGGCGGCGATGAAGAGTAGTCTAGTTTCGAGTAGTCTTGAACTCGCCTTAGTCTAGCTGGCTCGTCAGCACTTGCATACGACTGGTAGTGTCCAGGTCCCTAGTTAATACCAGTCGTACACGAGTACCCTAGTCGCTTGCTTGTGGAGAGTGGTGCTCCGTCCCTTTTGCTTCCACTGTAGCTTTTGACTATATGGTCGAATCCTCCTTTCGACCAGGTGGTCGAAACCTACGAGTTCCGCTGCTCTTTTATAATGTAATCGTTTGGCCTGTTCGGCCCTCCTTGTAAAACTTGATCCGACGTGGTTTATGTCACTCTGATGTTTGTAATATATTGAATGGTTTGGTCTTTACGATATGTATGAATTAATTCAACAGTATGTCCGTGAGTGCTATCTACTGATCCAGGGAATAACACAGAGTTTTCACAGAGGACTCAGGTTTGGGTCCGACAGGTGCATATTTATGAGCTGATTTATGCTTTCTTAAGTATTTGTCTGACCATTTTATGAAAATCAAAATTCCAGACATACACGTCTCAAAGCTAATTAATCCGAACGTAAGGTAAGGAAAATCGACCTGATTTAACCAAAAAAAAAATCATGTAACTTCTTACAAATGGCAAATCCGAATGCGAAATTGTACCACATTGGTCATTTTAACTTTTATCTTATTAGCTAAAATGCAGATGCGTACATATGCTAAAATCTAAATGAAATATATATAACCTTAATTAAAGTGTCGTATGGATCATCAATTTGAATGGTCGCATTAGTTTTTTCAGCTCATGGTAAGTTTGCCTGTTTGGATGCTTAAGTGACACTTTATTTCTTGTTCGACATGTTAATTTTTCAAATTTAGGGATGCAGGTACGTGATACTTTAATTTGTTGTAATTAAGCTTAGGATCTCCAACACAATTACTCATTTCAACTCCTGGAGGAGCTATTTAAGAGAGAGGGTAAAATGTGTGGTTCATACATGGAGAACCACCTCTTGGTGGGATGATGAAGCTGTGGGTGTACGACTCCACCTACTATAGTTTGAATCCTAATGTCCACCTATTATGCACAGGTTACATGATACTTTAATTTGTTGTAATTAAGCTTAGGATCTCCAACACAATTACTCATTTCAACTCCTGGAGGAGCTATTTAAGAGAGAGGGTAAAATGTGTGGTTCATACATGGAGAACCACCTCTTGGTGGGATGATGAAGCTGTGGGTGTACGACTCCACCTACTATAGTTTGAATCCTAGTGCCCACCTATTATGCACAGGTTACATGATACTTTAATTTGTTGTAATTAAGCTTAGGATCTCCAACACAATTACTCGTTTCAACTCCTTGAGGAGCTATTTAAGAGAGAGGGTAAAATGTGTGGTTCATACATGGAGAACCACCTCTTGGTGGGATGATGAAACTGTGGGTGTACGACTCCACCTACTATAGTTTGAATCCTAGTGCCTACCTATTATGCACATGTGAGTGCATTTCAGTAGGAATTTTATGATGTTGTGAATTTATCACCGACCTCCATCTATCTAAACGTGTGCTAAAGGAGTGGACTCAATCACATATGTACGTGGTGGGATGTGTGCGTGTACATCTTCCTTGTAATCACGCAGTTATCATGTGCGCGTGTCTTGAGAATTAGCCTGTGCTGTTTGACAAGTAGGTAGGAGGAGACAGAAATGTTATTTTCATGGAACGTATAGTTTGAGCAGATGAGCAGAAACAGTTCCAGCGCCTTTGATAGTTGTCTCCTGACCTCTTTTACTTTTCAACTTGTCAAGGAGCTACACACAAAAAGATGCGTAGTCTCTTTGGTTTGTAGTTAACGTACCATACATGCATTCACACTTCAGCTTTAGTGAGTGCATTTGCTTTGTCTGTAAGCATGCATGTGCCATTTCTTTTGAAAGTGAAATAGATATCTTTATCGATTAATCAGAAACAAGGTTACAATGTACTATAGATGATCTTATTCATAAACTAATTTTGGGCACGTGCGAGCTAGCCACATCACACAAAGCTAATCCTAGTATTGATTTACACCTACTCAGTCCGTACGTTCCAGACGATCCATTAGAGTTTCGTGAATAATGGTAGCAAAACGTTTGTGTATGTGAGGATAGAATATCGACAGTGCACAGGATATATATGCCATCAATATTGTGGTAATGACTTCCAGATGAATTGCATGCACGGCAATCTAATATGAATTTGTGCCAAGCTATGTATGGCTTACTGTTTGTAAAAACAAAAAGAGACAAAAGATGGAATAGGGAACACTATATTTCATTAATTTTGTATTGAATATACAAAATACATCGTCACGCACGAGTTCATCCTTTGTCTTTTGCGTCTATGCTTAAGGAGTATATATAACTGGAGATTGCATAATTCGCCGATTCCCTGTGCCTTTGCATAGTGTCCGGTCAATTACATCTACAGGACAAGCCTACAGAATACCTCCGATTAAACTGCGCTTGTGGTCGTCGTGTTTATATTGCTTGTCCATATGTATGTTGGTGTAAATGCAGGTGATAAGGACGCGGATGTGCGGATGTGACGCTGGTGGGTTTGTTTCGCCGATGCCCTTCACTAAACGCCATCATCGTGTCGGTTTGCGGACAGGATATGTTAATGAAGAGGATGACTTTCGCCTCGTTGGTGTTCAGTTATATGTACGGCTGCCTTCCTTAGAAGCAAACATGTGTGTTGCCTTTGCCTCATTGGTGCTCGGCAACGGAGCGTTCGTTGCCTTTGCCTCATTGGTGCTCGGCAACGGAGCGTTCGGGCCCATCTGTTTGGGATGTGTCGAAGGGGTAGTGACCTTGCCTCGTCGGTACTGGATCTTAACTTCGTCTATCCTCGTCGGTCGTAGACGGATGGTGACATATATGATAAGGTGGCCTTTTTCCTCATCAGCACTCGACCATGGTGTCGATGTATTTAAATTATGTGGATTGCACGTCTCGGTTTTGAGGCTGGTGATGTGCATATGATGCAATTGATGATGCTTGCTTTGAAGAGATAAATAATCTTGCTCCCGTGCAAGGGGCAGGATTAATATGAATCTGATATTTTGCTATATTAGCAGAAGGTATTGATTTGTAGGAAGCTGCAGTTGGTTAGGCCAACCAGGATACCGCTACACTTTATATAGTTTTTTCTGTAGCCGGTTCTGTCCTGTTGGAATAATCCGTACCACGCTTACGTAGAATCTGTGGCACACTTAAAGCAGATATAGCATGTTATATTATCATCCGATTCTTGAATTGATCTGTACAATAGAAACGGTATGCTCTGGAGAAGTTTATTCTCATGAAGCAAAAACTTGTTGCTCGCCATCAAAGACGGATGTTGCGATTTGCTGCATGTTGTCGATGGGAGAGTCGAGTTGCGCAGGCGACAACAGGAGAAGATAGCAGCGTTTTGCTGCTTTTCTTCTCGCCGCTCCGACTTCTTTCTCCCTCTCTGCGTGCGCTGCTCTGCGTGTGCGTGCGCGCTGTGCGTTCTGCTCTGCGTGTGCGCGCGCGCTGTGCGTTGCTCGGCCTTCGCACCGCCCCTGTGCGCCTCTGCGTGTGCGTGTGCGTGTGCTTTTCTCTCTGGCGCAGGTGCTCAGCGTGTGCGTTGCCCTGCCTCCTCTGCGTACGTGCGTGCTCTGCTCTGCCCCTCCTCTTCTGCGTGCGTACGTGTGCTCCTTATAGGCGCGGGCACTGGGCAGCAGGCTTTCAATTCGGCGAGGGCTTATCTCCAGCCGCATGCAACTCAAATCTCTTTTTATCTAAAATTCGTACTTTATACTGCTCCATATCTGATCTTTCAAAAATCATATCTTTTAAAGTGTTTGTCGGATTTGCAACCCATTTGATCTGTTGTGCTCTGTACGATAAATCACGGGGGCCACCACCTCTTTATTTATTTTTTTATTTATTGAATTTTGCGTACAACAATTCATCAAACCCTCACAAGTTTCAGCAAAGAAAACATCCGATTGAGAAATGCCAACCTCCGTCTAAGAACTTCATCGAGTACTATCAGTCCATTGCACATTCCAAGTAGGCAAGTACGATCCGGATGAATCATGTCCCTCTTAGAAAATTGGTGTTTGGTGATAGCTATCCATGGCCAAACAGTAGAACCAGCTCTTGTTCTGTTGTGCTCCATCCTTTCTTTCAAAATAATATTTCATGTTCCAATTTTAATATTCTGTTACTTGTATTAGTTTGATGCATTTTTCTTTTCTTTTTTTCTTGAGAGAGATATATAGTTGGATGCACATGCTGTGTCTTACTCATTATTTGCTTCAAGATGACACGTACTTTTCACTTTTTCTATTGCTAGCAAGTAGCACAGGAGCAATGACGCAATCGTTATCTGCAGTACTCGAGGGCGATTCCTTAACCGTCTTATTTCTTATACTTGATCAGTCATGATCAGGCATGAGTGACAGGTATTACACACTTGGACTGACTGACGATTCAATTAGTATAATAATGTGTAGAGGTTAAGGAGGATTTGTCCAGTACAGGACCATGGCAGCTAGTGCAGCAGTACAATTGCCGGGGGTTTGCAGATTGATGTATACGAACTGTCGTTGATTGTATGGTAGCGCTGGAGCATCGCTATCCCTTGCCTTGAATAGTGCAATGAACGTTTGTTGGATGCATGCATATCATGTGTGTATATATATATATATAAGAGAAATATTTTGATACTAGTGTCACCGTCACAATTCACCGCCACTCCAAAATCGCAGCCGTACGTGCATGCATATCTATCGGAATCCGTGACTCTCCCGAGTGCCCGAAACACTCGGAAAATTAATTCCCGAAGGTCGGCCATCAGGAAACACCACTCGGGATAGTTTAGTCGGGGTAATAACTGGTTTTCCGAGTGTTTCGAGATTTACACTCGGGAAAAATAACTGCCCTGAGTGTTCGAGATTACACTCGGAAAACATAAAACACTCGGGAGAAATAACTTTCCCAAGTGTTCAGATTTACACTCGGGAAAGTAGAAAAATTGTCCCAAGTGTATATCAACTACACTAAGGAAATCTAGCCACGTGGCGACCAACACACATGCAGATTCGTGATTTTCCCGAGTGTTTGTCAACTAAGAACACTCGAGAAATACCTGAACAGTATATACACCAATTTTGTACGTAAAATGCATTTCATTTTGAGCCAAACTCAGGCTGACAGGCCAACTCAGCAATCAAACAGAGTATGTATTCTATAGCAAGAAAAAAACTACCAAGTAGGCACAAATCATTACATATATAGATAGATTCAACAACATTAACATAATGTTTGAGTTCACAATACAACATTTACATATATAGATCGGACATCCACAATATATTCGAGCTCAAATTCGAAAAGCTAGGCAGAAGGCATGATACATATAACAGTTCCAAGTAGTTCATGGAATGAATGCTACGTACACCAATTGTCGAGGTACATGAGTTAACATTCAACTTGTCGCTCCCAATGCTCAACTGCAAAGATGATAACCATGGATCATTTATTGACTCTACGGAGTGAAATCATTACTCTATTTCATATTTGTATAATCAACTATAGTACCACCACACATAACAACATCTTTAAAGGTAAATTGCTTCCGGTGTCGGCTCAATTAGCTTTATTAACCAATATGTAATAATTTATTTTCATGATGCCAAACATTTCAGCAAGTGGTTAACACATTTCATACACATGTAGCAGCATATCTCCAACAATAAAACAAGAGCTAACCTTAACAACAATGTCTGACTTCGCTTCAGCTAAAGAATATCTCAGGTTCTGGGCTTGTGGCGGACCCTGCAAAAAGAACATTGACTCTATTAGAGCTAGAACACAAACTTGCAAACACAAGTGATTCGCTTGTCGTGAACCCAAGTAACAAAAGAATCTATGTAAAATCGGTCACATCCACTACACTTGACCACATTGATGTGTTTATTTAGGTACAACACAATGGCTCAGTACATGATCAGTAGCTAGATATGCTACATCTACATAGCTACATTGTCGTGAACACAATGGATTTTCAGTGTGTATGTTCTTTTCAGCCATCACCTAAAACAGATCAAAATAATCATAACTCAAACTTGAAACATACATATGAATAAGAAGGCACAAGTGAACTAGGTGTTGAATGCTATAACAATTTCAAGAATCAAACCACAAGACCTCTTCATGGCCATTTATATGGTGAGTGAAATGGGTAGCATACCTTGGCGACCATGGCGGCAGCCACCCCATCACCTCACCATGCCTAAACAGCAAGCACACCCTCACCCATCTCTTTCACCATGCATCAAGCAACACATCAGGAAATGATCAAGCTCAAAACATTAACAACTGAAATGGCAGTAAAAGAAAGAAAAAGGGGAAGTAGGAAGCCCAAAGATAACCGACCTCAACTGAACCCGAGCCAGTGGAGGGCGCAGGGAGGCGCTGGAGGGCCAAGCCACAGGGGAGGCTAGGCCAAGCGAGCCAGGCGAGGCAGCCGTAGGCTGAGCCGAGCCGGAACCAGGGCGCGGGGCGGCTGGCGCACAGGGAGGCGAGGCTGAGGGAGCAGGAGGCTAGTGGTGTCATGGGGATGCGGCAGCTGGAGAAGGAGGCGGCGCCATGGGCATGGGAGAGCGCACGGGGCAGGGCGCATGGTCGGGTCGAGCTGACCCAGGCTGGAGATGGGCGGGGCGGAGCCGAGGAGGCGTGGAGCCATGAGGCCTCGAAGAGGAGCAGCGCGACGGCTGGGAGTAGCAGGAGGATGGGCCACCACCGCGCCACCAGCCACACAACCCGCTACCCCATGCTGTGCGCCGTCTTCCGTCGGGATCTGGTTTTATTTTTGGACTCAGCGTGGGTGCGGCTGGGCGCGAGGCCGAGCACGGCTGCGGCGACGCCAGGGAGAGGTGACGGCCGGAGAGGAGGACCGGACCGGGAGTAGCGCTAGATCCGGGAGAGGAGGTGAGGCGTCGGGGGGTTGGGGGAGCAGGAGGGAGGAGGAAGACAAGGAGGCGGCTGCGCGTGGGGATTGGGGATATCGAGTGGGGAGGTAGGGTTAGAAGGAAAAAAAGGCGCGGTGGGGGGGAAAAGGGCGAGGTGGGGGGAAAAAAAGGTCCCGAGTGTTTCCGTTTCTATGTACTCGGGGTTATATTTGATCACCCGAGTGTTATTATTTCTACTGAGTGTTTACTTCCCTTCCCGAGTGTCCTATGAAACACTCAGGATCTGCCCGAGTGTTTTCATCCAGACACTCGGGAAACATATAGACACTCGGGAACTAGGCAGTTTCTGGTAGTGCATGATTCCAACCATATGGAATCTCGATCAACATATATCGAACAATTACAAGACTAGCCAGTTATATTAATTCCAAAAAAAGCTCTGGGGCCAGGATAAAGATTTCCAGTTTACACCTTGTTGAGCATAAAAGATTTTTTTTTCACAATATGTTTGGCGAAACAGAAAATAATAGATGACTTAATTACAAGGCAACTAGACTAATGTGGGGACCCTGTGTTATTTTCATAAGACCAGTATCCTCTAGGCCATATGAAAAGAACTCTGAGTCTCCAAGATCTGAAATCCAATTTAATTCAAGTTAAGGAGAGGACTTGGCTCATTGTAGTAATCGATCCACATACCATTGGAATGCATATGTATCAAGTCGATTCTCAATAGCCCAAGTCAACACTTAAATGAATCAAAGAGCATTTCAAGTCTTTGGATATGTGTCCCGTGTTAGCTCCCAAGATCAGTGGCTAACACGCATATATCTTTTATCAACATCGATCACAGTCATACACAAGGCATACATTTATATTACAAATGACATCCAAACTAGAACTTCAGTCCATAATTTACGGCAGTGGCCGACCGGCCAAATTTAAAACATCCATAGAAGTACGCAGCGGAAATAAAACAAGTATCATAAACAAAAGTTCCAGCCAAGTGTGCCCAAAACCCAAAGGCAACTGAGTGGAGGTAGAAACAACATTATTTGTTAGCGTCGCCGTATTCGGCGCTAACAAATTGCTCGATAGCATATTCTTCCTTACCTGAAACAAGTGGTCAATCCGATTGAGTACAAAAGGTACTCGCATGTCTTACACAAAAAAAAAGTATGTGTGCTAGAGACTGTTCAAAGGATATGAGAGTATACATGCTAGTGGCTGTCCAAAGGCAAGTTGTAATGGCACAAGTTTTGCATAAAAGCAACAAGTTTCATTCCTACACATTCTAGTTTGCAAAGGTCATTTAGTAAACATAATTTGGACAAAAGAATTTAAGTGACATTGTTATAGACATAGATCAAACAATACTAAAGTGGCAGCTCACTTTGATAAACTAAAATGCATGACAAACCGGTCATGCCGATACCATATTGTTGCCCATGTAAATTTTAATTTTGAGTCTACAATTGTGACAATAAAAAAACCAAGTGTCATCGGTAATCGTGGACACGGCTATTCGAATAGATTTATCCCTGCAGGGGTATACATCTTTACCCACACGACTTGATCAGCCTGTAAACCTCTAGATAATGACACACTTCCTTTGGTATGCCGGCCGGGGAAATCAAGACTCGGTATTTTTCAGCAAGATGATCTTATTGAGTGGAATCACCCTTACAAGATGTGATCCCGCTTAGTATAAGCTACTGATAGAACTTACTAAGCGGGGCATGCAAGTTGTGTTGGAAATGCCAACCTAATGAATAGAAATAAAAACAGTGCTCCCTTGCACATTATAAATTGAAATCGAAGCCCTACAAACACATGATCGCACACATGATGTCCTCACACCACCTGTGTTCCAACTCAATAAGACATTCCCCTTACTTAAACAAGAGGTGCCCATATAACTGTGTATGGAAGTACGAGTGTTACTTGGAGTGACCGCCCAAAAGCTTCGGTCCTTAACGATCCGGACAAGTCTTACCACAGTACTCAATTCTTGTGCATGAAGGAAACTACACTTCTAGCCACTTGTTCAGACCAAAATTAGTTTTGAATAGACACATTTTAGACTCAAACATCAGATTCAAGATATGAACCAAAAATATAAGCATAATATGTTCAGTGTTTCCCACGATCGACAAGATAACCTTGTCAACCAAAATAATCGAATCTATTGACTTGCATGGCTAAGTATTCATATATATAGAATAAATACCATCACATCATCTAACTTAAGCATAGTTGTTTGAGAATATCAAGGATAACTAGCAAGAGTTAGGACACAGCTAACTAGACTCACAAATTATCGATATAACAAAAATAGCATGCAAGCAATTATTATTGCAATTCAAAATACTAGAGTACAAAAACTAGGATCAAGAAGATGCAAGAGGATGCTTGCCTTGCTGATATTCCACTTGTTCCACCTCAGGAATCTCAGACACAAATTCACTCGTCTCCAGCAATTCAGAATCCAGAATTAACGATATCGAATAAACACCAAGAAAGTCTCAAAATCCAAAATATTCAAACATTCATGAAATTTAACAGTGGTGAGATTATGATTTTAGATGAATTTAGGTGAAAAGTTCAGTTCATTTGGAGTTCATATGAAATTTTCAAGGTTAAAGTCATTAATGTACAACTAATTCAATTATAAAAAAATTTAGTAACAAAAACATATTTTAAACCTATTCCACATTAAAGTACAGTAAAAATAAAAACCAACAAAATTGATTTCATTCAATTTGGAGTTACTAAGAATTACTTATGATTTTTTGAAGTTTAACACATTTTCCGTGCGAAAGTAAATCATTTCGGGATTCTAAATGTATCAAATACTTTTTATACCCAGATAGATCTAGCCTCAGTCACTTATATGTGGGGTCCAGTGCATAGTATTTTTCTTTTTCATTTAAATCATGAATTAAACCTACTGACATGTGGGGTCCACCTGTTAGGCTCAGTCCATAGCATAGTGCATGGACCAGAGGTCCACGAACTCGGTCCATGGTCCACGGGGTAAGGTAATTGTGCACTTAACTACGTGGGCCCGCATGTCATTGACTCAGTGCAAAACCCGGTTATAAAACCCCCTTGATTTCTGTTTTTGGTCCCACTGGTCAGCGAAACAAAGCGTTAGATGAATCTGGAACTAATCATTACTTAGTGTTAAACTGACAACGATTTGATTAATTAAAACACTACAGTGTTGTCGGGGCTTCCAACAACAAAGTAGCTCGCTCCCGTGAACTTGCCCGACTCATCGCCGGCGATGTGGGCCATGACCTCGCGAACCAAAGGCAGAAATGGATTCCTCTTAGCTCACTGGACCTAGGGCGGCGGCGTGACGATGAGGTGCGGTGGTGAGCTAACAGTAAATGTGACTACATCGATTTGGCTATGCTTCGAGCAAACCAACGCATGCTTATGCTTCCATGAGGTATATAGAACCTACCAGAGCCAAAGAGATGACCGGAGAAGCTCGGTGTTGCTCCGACGACGACGACGTGCAGTGATGATGAGAGCTCCACGTGGAGATGACAATCTAGTGAAAGAGAATGCAAAAGAGTGATCGAGCTAGCTCTAGTAGACCTCAGAGATGGTGCCACCAAAAAGAATCGAGGAGAAACCCAGCACACCGGAGATGGAGAAGAAGTGATTTTCGGCCGAAACTTAAGAAAATCCAAATTCCAATGATCTCTGTGAATCAATGAATGAATCAAATGAGGGGAAATGTTTCTCATACCATAAGACATGATATGACGCGCATAGAAATGGAAGAAGCTCACCGAGAGTGAAATTGACACGATGAAGACACTCGGTGCGCGCTTTGGGGTTGCAAAAGACAAGCTCATGGTCCCGATGATTCACTACGAGGCAAAGCTTCAACTTAGCAAAACAAGAACGACATGTAAGGAGAAAAAAAATGGCACAAGAAGGAGAAGCTACGCTTCGGTGCATAGGGAGAAAGGATGGCCTCATCTACTTGCCGAGAGAATGAGTGAGAGGTTTTGAAGGGCTTCTACGACAGGAAAGATAACATAGACACAACGTGGCGCCTCTTGACTGCATGACATCGGCGGTGGCGAGCCGGCGTGACCTTGCATGCATGGTAACGCACGGTGCAATGCCACCTCCTGCTCGGGTGCACTAGAGCTCGCACAGCACTGGCAAAGGGATGAGGATGAAGACGTTGGCAAGTGGGCCCAAGACGTCAGCGGCACACGTGAAGCGACACAAGTCAGAGAGTGGCTCGGGTGATTGGTTGGGTCCAGCCAAGACCATTAGTTCGGGCCCGGTCAGAGTCAATGTGGTTCGGGCTAGGTCAAATTAGTTGACTGAGTTTAATTCAAAGCCTTCTACTTTGACCAAGTTAAATAAAATAGCAAATTAATTTAGAAAAAATTGAAAATTTTTAGATGTATTACTGAGATGGTAAGGAACTCATATAAATTTTCTAAACACACAGTTCATGATTTAATTGCTTATTTTAAATCATTAATCGAATAAGTTTATAAATTTAGCATAGATTTTTCTCAAGGTCAAGTTAAATTCTAACAATTTGGGAAAATCATATTAATTCATGATAATTATTCTAGTATTTGAATAAATTATTTTGAAGAGATATTTACAAGATTTTATTCAGATTTCTTTTGGAGTTTCCTTTTTTATTATAAGTTTGACTTGAATTTAAAATCTTCAAATGCAACAATTTGTGCAATTGCTCCAAAATAACATGTATGCTCATGAGATGCATCTAATTACCATTTATATGAAATGGGGCTGTGACAACTAATGAAGGAATAGACAAATCCTAAAAATCCATATATTAATCCACCTAATATGTAGTCATAGAGAATCGAACCGTAGCCATATCTAGAGAAAAAAAATAAGCGGTTACTGGCGGTACCGGCCGAACAGGTCAAAAAATATCTGCTCAAAAATTTTAAAATTCTAGCAAAAAATGTTATTATATGCTTGTGTGTAAGCTAATGAAAGTATTTATCTGTTATATTATTAAAGTAAAGTCAAAACCAGTGTTCCCCACGTACGCTTATCACCGCATGAGTACGCACCACACCCACATCGTCGTCGCCATTTCGACCGTATCCACCCATTCTGACCCAAATCTTTGATCGAGCTCGACCTGTCTTGTCGCTGCATCCGCTTTGCTGCCTGGCTTGCACCGCACGAGAGCTAGGGAGGGACACGTCGCCCCGCATGTTTTGTTGCACCGCGCTCATGGGAAATCACGCATAACTCCCCTTCTTCTCCTCCCTATTTAAGCCGAGCCGTGTGCGTCATCGTGCCCAGCTCGCCATTTTCGGCATCCCCTCTAGGACCTAGGAGCTTTTGCCCTCTTGGTTTGCTAGGAATGGCGCTATCTTCGTTAGCGTCGACGAGCAAGCCACCATGCCATTGTTCTCTCCAGTGAGATTCCACTCTTGACATGAGCATCACTACTATAAAAAGGCTAATATTGGACGCCTGATCATAGATGGTTGACCAAAACTATCTGTATTAAACACAATCACAAATGGTTTTGGTTTAGTGACCGTCTATGTTACTTTTTGCACTAAAAACCGTCTGTAAAGATGTAATATCACAGACGATTCATGTTGAAAACCGACGGTTCTAAACAAGAACCATATGTGATATTACCAAATATCACAGACAGTTTTCAACATGAACCGTCTATGACTTTCCGTCCTCATCACAGATGGTTTGTATAAAAACCGTATGTGATAATCTCATTTATTGCAGACCCGACCCTCACAGATCGATCTATCTTAAATTTCAGCTCTGTTCTTGATATGTCTTAAATTACAGCTCTGTTCTCACTGTTGCTGCTGGAGGTGGGGCTTTGATGTGATTTGGTGAAAGGAGACCGCAGATTTGGTAATTTGTTTTTGACTATCGATGGTTAGTACGTAATTTGTTCCTTGCACTATATTCTAGATTTAGCTTGGTAAAGAGAGAATTGAAGATAGTTTAGATTGGTAAAAAGATAATTGAAGATGGTTTAGATCTAGCTTTTTGTGTTGCTTTGCAAGTGTTGGCTTCTTGCCATCTAAAGTTGGGCATGGGATATCTATAATGTACATGTGTATGTGATGAACAACCTGACCCTAGGGTGCATTGCTATTTTTCGGTTCATTAGAAATACATATTTCAAAAGAACATATCAAAACTTGTATATATAGTATACTAATTAATTAATTCAATATTTAACACCAAATTGTTATATGCGTCGCGTAGATGGACCGATGCTGGATGTACACTGAGAACTATGTGAGTGAAGAGTATATTAATGGTGTGTCTGCTTTTACAAGAGCTATCGAGGAGGATATGTTCAATAAGGGGGCGGAATATATGTAATGTCTATGCATTGACTACGAGAATCTAAAGATGTTTAAGAACAGAACACAGATCGAAGCACACTTGATTCGAAGGGGTTTCAAAAAGGGTTATACACGTTGGACTAGTCACGGTGAAGAGCAGATTATACAGGAAGGTAGTAATAATGGCATCGCCGACGAAGTCAACGATGTATCGTCGAATGATGTCGATTGTGGTTCCGATTCGGATAGACTGCACGATGACAATCTAGATCAGATACTTCGCGATGTAGAAAGGAACTATGATGAGAGGGAGTATGTTAAATTCTGAGGCTTGATGGAGGACTTGGAGAAACCTTTGTTCCTGGGCTGCAAGCCAGAATACAAAAGGTTGTCATCCGTGCTTGAACTGCTAAAATTGAAGGCAAGTAACAGTTGGTCCGACAAGAGTTTCACGACGCTATTAGGTCTCTTAGCGGACATGCTTCTAGAGGAAAACGAATTGCCCAAAACCACCTACAAAGCCAAGAAGGTTCTTTGTCCATTGGGAATAGAAGTAGAAAGAATACATGCATGTCCAAACGACTGTATCCTCTACCGTAACAAGTATGCAAACATGCATGTATGTTCGGTGTGCAACGCATCCTGTTACAAGCGTAAGAATCAATCAGATGACGGCGAGGGAATCGAGGTGAAGAAAGGAGCTCATGCTAAGGTGTGCGTGGTATCTTCCTGTAATTCTCCGTTTGAAGCAGTTTTTTGCGAACCCAAAGGATGTAAAACTGCTGCATTGGCACTCAAAGGAGCATAAAAATGACAGAAAGCTAAGACACCCTACTGATTCTACCTAGTGGAGAAACATCGATAGGAGGTTTGCAGACTTCGGTGCAGAACCGAGAAATATAAGGTTTAGATTGAGTACAGATGGAATGGATCATTTCGGTAACATGAGCAGTCGACATAGCACTTGGCCTGTGACTCTCTGTATTTACAACCTTCCTCCTTGATTGTGTATGAAGCAGAAGTATATTTTGCTGTCGATACTTATCCAAGAGCCTAAGCAACCTAGGAATAATATTGATGTGTACTTAGCACCATTGATGAAAGATCTAAAAATAATGTGGATTGAAGGGGTACAGGTATGGGATGCGTACAAATGAGAGAACTTCACTTTACTCTTCTTGTTGTTATGCACCATAAATGATTATCCTGCCCTTACTAACCTGTCGGGCTAGAGTACAAAAGGGGCCAAAGGCTATACTCACTGCTTAGATGATATCGAGAGTGTGTGGTTGAAGCACTCGCGTAAAACCGTGTACATGCATCATTGTAGGTTCCTTTGGAGGGCTCACTCATACTACAGAATAAAGAAACAATTCGACGAAGAGAAGGAGGATAGTTCAGCTCCAAGACATTTAAGAGAAAAATAGGTCTATGATATGGTTAAGGATTTAGATGTTGTGCTCGGAAAGAGACGTAAATCGAGGACCCGTGAGAAGAACATCTGGAAGAAGAGATCAATATTTTGGGACCTACCTTATTGGGAGCACCTGGAAGTTCGCCACTACATCGATGTCATGCACGTAGAGAAAAATGTATGTAATAGCTTGATTGGTCTCTTACTGAACATTCGTGGCAAAACAAAAGATGGTGTCAACGCATGACTTGACTTGGTTGATGTGGACATCAGATCTGAGTTAGCACGAACAAAGACCAATAAAGGACGAACATACCTTCCCCTTGCTTGTTACACTCTGTCCAAGACCAAGAGAATTGAACTATACGAGTGCTTGCATAGTATGAAAGTTACGTCCGGTTACTCCGCCAACATGAAGAAACTTGTTTCGATGGAAGATTTGGAGTTAATTGACATGAAGTCTCATGATTGTCATGTGTTGATGACACAGATGCTCCCTGTTACAATTAGAAGTATTTTGCTGATCAAGGTCTGAGTGACAATCATGAGGCTGTGTTATTTGTTATTTGTTTAACACAATTGCTTAGAAGGTCATCGATCCTGAAAGACTAGATGCTTTGTAGGACGAGGTGGTGACGATTGTATGTGATCTTGAGATGTATCTCCCTCTGTCGTTTTTTGATATCATGGTCTATCTTATTGTTCACATTGTGAGGGAGATAAAGATGTGCGGGCCCATGTTCCTACGTAGCATGTACCAATCCGAGAGGTTCATGGGAATTCTCAACTCCTATGTACGGAATCGATCTCGGTTGGAGGGCAGCATCGTCGAAGATTATACAACCGAAGAGATCATTGAGTTATACGTCGATTAGATGGCTCAGGTCGAACCAGTAGGTGTGCCTCGATCTCGCCATGAGGGGAGGCTCGAGGGTATCAGGACCATCGGAAGGAAAGCAATCACTCCAGATATGGATGCGTATGCTCAAGCCCATTTCACGATCTTGTAACACATGATTGAGGTGTCCCCGTATATCGACCAGCATAAGGACATGCTTCGGCAACAGCATTTGGAGTGGCTGGATGTTTGGATCACGAGACAGCACAATAGTCGGTTCAACCAATGGTTGAAGGGGCGACTCGCTAGGAGCTCGTCAAGTAATATGCTGGCATGGTTGGCAAAAGGGTCAACATTTACAGTTGTGATATGGCAAGAATATGACATAAATGAGTACACATTCTATACACAGGCTGAGGATATAAATAGCACTAATCAGAACAACAGTGTCCGCATAGATGCGTTCAGTACTAATGGGCTGAGGAGCTCCTACTATGGGCTTATAGAGGAGATATGGGAGCTCAACTACGTGATTTTCAAGATCGCCCTATTTCGGTGTTGTTGGGTCCATCTCCCATAAGTGAAGATCGACAAGTACGGCGTCACTACCGTGGACCTCGAATGTATTGGATATAAAGACGAATCATTCATAGTCGCTAAACAAGTTATTCAAGTCTTCTATGTAACCGACTAGGCAAATAAGAAGCGCCACGTAGTTCTTTATGGAAAAAGGAGGATTGTCGGAGTTGAGAATGTAGTAGATGACGGAGAATACAATTAATTTGATGAGTTTCCTCCTTTCGAAAACGGCATAAAGGTCGAGGAAGAACAACGTGATGAAACTAGCTACATACGTGTTGATCATCATGAAGGGCTAATTTTTAAAGATCGAACACAATGTGTGTATATGTACATTCATAATGGTTAATTTTATAGGTTCATTTGAGTTAATTGATTTGTTCTGTGAAAATGAATAATGGGATGTATGCATGTACTTGTTGTGTTTTCTGCTTGTTTTAGAGGACATGCCTAGCATTTCCTAAGGCTAGCCAATAAACAGAACTAGATTTACCAATATAAAATAATATCACAGACAGTTTTATCTACAAACCATCTGTGATGATATATTACAAACAATTTCATCTAAAAATCGTCCATGACATGCAAACTATCACATACGATTTCTTAGGATAAACCGTTTGTGATACGTAAGCTATCACAGAGGGTTCCTTATTAAAAACTGTCTATGATACATCATATATCACAGAGACGGTTATTTATTAGAACCGTCTATGATATTATTTATCACAGATAGTTCTACTTTAGAACCGTCTGTGATGTCCATCGCTATTTATATTCGGACTCTAGGGTTTGCCTGTGCCCCCACTCAAACGATTAAGTTTCTCGATCAACTCCTCCCCTGAGCCCGACACCGCCTCCTCCTCGAGCCCGGTGTGCCTCCTCCTCCCCCGAGCCCGGCACGCCTCCCCTTCGACGTCGCCCTGCTGCTCTGGTACTACTCCCTGCTCGTCCTTCTCCTCGATGCCCAAAGGTAACCAATGTTGAGTTGCCGACCCTGATGCCCCTTTCCCTCACTCTTTTTATCAATAATCTGTCATGCTGTCATGGTCCTCATGGACTCATGATAATTGCGCTGGTATCTGGTTCAAACACTAAATAGTATGAGGTGTTGTATTTGTTTTAGGAATTTGTATTTGTTTTAGTCAGTGATTGATATGGTATTTGTTTTGATACTGCTACTGGAATATATTACAATATGGTGTGGTGGGCTTGAGATGAATGCTCTGTGAAAATAATAGTCTTGTACTGAAATTGTTTTGATAATCGGGTTTGAACTTGAGCTCTAATTGGAATGCTTACCCTACATCTGAGAGCAATTTCAAAATGTTAAATCTTAGCTTTATGCTTACCCTAATCGGGTTTGTGTTGAGCATATTATTCCTTTTAAATGACTTAAAGGATTTACATGTTTATATATTAATTATGTCATTGTATTGGTCCTAATTTCTTCCCTACATATCCCAATTATTATTAATTGGTGTGTATACCCACACACATAGAGATCAAATCTTATGATAATATGTTCAAGTGTGTCAGAACTTCTATTTCTATTGAAGATGTCTTCCGCTCATTCTTCGTCATCGTCGCCTCATGTGTCTGATACGCCACCCTCTAGAATATCCAAGCGCGGTAGAAGAAGAGGAATATCGAAAAGGCCTTGGGGCCGATTTACCATCATGGAGGTCCATAAGTCCGGGGCCCCTATCAATCCTCGCCGAGCAGTGTCCGCATTCTGGAGAACGGTCAGAATAGTTGCACGGCAACAAGTCAACATCACCTACGATTCGTGGAAGGAGTTGACCAAAGTTCAGAAAGGTGAGCTGCTGACGGATATTTTTCGATCGTTCGATATCTCGAAACAACATGAGGACTCTGTGCGACGACAAGCGTTGCTACAGGCGTGCAAAGCGTGGAAGAACTTTAAGAGCACACTTGTCAAGAACTACATGGAGAAGGATCTGAGGCCCTTCCACAAGTATTCGTTCTTGGAAGGGTGCTGGGAGGACTTTGTGGTGAAAAAGACGATATATGATTTTAGGAGTGAAAGTGTGGCGCACAAGGCCCTCCAAGCAAAAAAACAAGCACCCCCACAGATTTGGCATCGATGGGTATGCCGGTAAAATCCCATAATGGAGGGATCAGGATCAGCAGAAAAACCGTTCGAGTGTCTCCCCGCCATTTGTCGAGATCACTGATGAGCGCGCTCAAAATTGGCTAAGAGGGAGGTTATCTACCCTATCTTTAGGGTCATCTCCTTTCCAAACCCCGTAAACGAGGAAGTGTGCCAGCGCCTAGTAAGATATCGAACTACCTAGTTTGTAATTACTCTATAACTTCATAGGAATTGAAATGAGATGTCGGGCTATTGCAGGTAACGCTGAGTGCATAATCTTTCTAAGGCTCATTCCAAGCAGACAGGGAGAGAGATATACTCTCCTCAGCCTTGGGAAACAATGAGCACCCGGTTCACACGAGAGGTGGTGGTTTTTATGTTTCATGAAAATATGGATTCCGAGAGTACTCTGAATCGTACCAGAGTAGGAAGAGAGCCAAAGCCGAGTGTGATGCAAAGCTACGAGGGGAGAATCGTGAATCCCTCAAAGATGAGATTACTGAATCCCTCAGAGATGAGATCGATGATCGCGTCAGAGCTGAGATGCAATGGCAGATAGAGAGCTTTGAGGAAAGGCTTAGGGAAAATCAGTTGCAAGCTCCAAATCGGTTGCAAGCCCCTGCCCCTACTGTTCTAGCCAGCCCCCCCAAACTTCCAAGTAGCTACGCGTCCAACCCTACCCCTACCCCAAAAGGCGACGACAGATTTCCTGTCGATGACATCCTGGTAATAATTATTATCTCTGGAATGCTCGATCAATTGATAGGCCTATTGGAGTTACTAATTTTGTATCATTATGTAGGTGGCTGTGATGTGCAAACTCCAAGTGAGATATGCCACCGTTGCCCTAGATGCTGCTTGGGGCCAGGTGTATCCATTCAGTGTTGGGGCTTTGGTGCACGGTGTAAATCTAATGCCAGATTTTGTAAAAGTGAATGTGGACAGTGTTTATGACAATTTTGCGGTCGTGCAGCTGCAGATTCCCCCAGATGATGAGGTCATGACTCTAGGGCAAGCCATTGGAACATTCATCCAGTGGCCCAAGAGGGACATCTGCCTGGAGCTACCTGCTTCGGTGTCAACTTCACGAGAATGTCCTGCAATGGTGTCAAGTCCACAAGAGCTACCTGCACCAAAATGGCAAGGGCCCAGTGCATCAGATGCATCTACACCTCATGCTCGGTCGACTCTCGTGAAGTCGACCTCTACAAAGCGAGGCAACAAGGGCAAATCGAAGACGGTCGACTCCTGTTCTGATATCCCCTTCTTGCCATTGGCTCGGAAATTCGTACTAGGCAAGCCATTGGTCGAGAGGTTAGACAACCCTACCCTAGGATTATCTTGCACGAGATTGCATATATGGTACATGGAACAGGCCAATAAGACAAATGAACAACGATGCTCGGGTGTCACCGTCAAGTTCAAGAATGATCATTTTAACCACGAGGCTCAAAACCGTGTCTTCATGGTGACCTTCGAGGACTTGTTCTATCTCTTCAACTTCGACGCCATCGACGTCTCACTCATGCGATGCTGGACACTGTAAGTGTGTACAATCATGGTCAGTATTCATATAATACCGATAAATGTTATATATAACTCCTTGCTTTTGTATATATATAGATACATGATTTCTGAAGTCGAATTAAGGAATTCACTGGTAGGTTTCCTCGACCCACACTTGGTCTTCTTCGAGCAAATCATCAAAGGAGAATTCAAAATTTGTCAAGGATTACATGACGGAGTTATTGTTGGCTCACCGTGACAAAGAATTCATACTTTTTCCCTACAACTAGAAGTATTGTACTAGTGGCTATACTTGTTGATTTATACTTTATAAGTAATACGAACTTAGGTTTAATGACCATGGTGACATACCTGTGTAGCTTCCATTGGATTCTAATTGTAATTATACCAAAACGAAACATGGTAATATACCTAGATTTCCTACAGAGGGCCAAATACAACTTCACAGTTGTCCGACAATTAATCGACAGGTAAACACATTTTCTCTATAGAAACTCTACTGTAGTCTTTCCTTCTTTTGCAATGGCAAAGGCTAACTTCTTGGAATCACGTAGGTCGTTCGCCGTGTACTTTGCTAAAGGAGGGAAATCCAAGGGAAGGATCCTGTGACACGATTTAAAATTCATGGTATTCGCTAGGTAGTACACATTAATCCTATATAACACTTCGTAGTAGTGTCTCTCAAACTAACCAATTCTATTTTTGTAGTACCACCAGCAGCCGTCGGGCTGCAACATCTGTGGATACTATGTTTGCCACAACATAGAACTACTCGTCGGTTCCGTTATGACCAATAATCCTCAGGTTTGTCAATCTTGCAATAATTATTTCATACTTATCAATTTATATATGCACGAATTTATAATCTTCCTAGCGATAGGTTGCGAGCATTGCTACAACTGCGTTGGAACAGGGCCAGCTCATAAACATTCGAGGACAGTTTGCAGCATTCTTGAACCGTGAGATTATAAATCTAGATGGAAAGTTCTATAATGTAGATTGAACTTGATTGGGATAAGATTGAACTTAATGGTACATATGTGTAAATGTACATGAATGGTTAATTTTAGTTAATTGATTTGTGAATTAGATGTGCTTGTTTCTGAAATGAATGCAAATTGGATGTCCTTGTTTTTGAAATGAATGTGAATTGGATATATACAACTTGTTGTGTTCAGCTTGTTTCAGAGGGCATGGCTAGTATTTTTTGAGGCTAGCTAATAAACGGAAATAGATTTAGCAATAAAAAAGAATGTCACAGACGGTTCCTTAGGACATACCGTCTGTGATACATCATCTCTCATGGACGGTTTCATCTACAAACCGTCTATGATACATCATCTACCACAGATGGTTTAATCTATAAATCATCTGTGATAGTCAACTATCATAGACGGTTTCAGCTATAAACCAACTGTGATAGTTGATTGTCACAGACGGATTCATCTACAAACCGTATGTGATTGTCAACTATCATAGACGGTTTTGAGTTAATAACCGTCTGTGATAGTATGTATCACAGATGGTTCGAAAACCGTCTGTGATGACCTCATATCATTACTGACCCATATACTCAGATGGCTCACAAAACCGTATGTGATGACATTTGTAAACCATCTGTAAATACCTTTTCTATAGTAGTGGACATCACATCTCATCTAGAACTTCATTGATGCCTTCCTCGTGCTCGTTCTTGCTATTGAGGTCATCGGAAGTTGGGACCGCATCGTCTTCTTTGACTCCAGTGCGCGCGTATGTCCTAGTCCACTGTGTTCCCACCTCTGGTGAGTTTTGCCACGAACCATTCATGTCACTTTGCGCTCCATCTTCCAGTTGTGCAAATCCATCGCTTAATGTTGTTAACCCCATGGTGAATCCTTGGATAAGCATCATCTTATTCATTTTTGAGCAGTGCGCTATTACTTTCCTCCTGGTTAGCTCCTCATCGATTCTATGTGTTTAAACCATCTTCAACCTTTGCCTAAGCTAGCATGTCCTCTTTTTTCAACTAAGTTTGGCCGTGGAGTGCTGCCGTCGCTGACCTTGTCATTGCCGCCGTTGTTCACTGTCGCCTCGACATCTCCGGTCGTCTTCGTCGCTGTCGACCACCATAGTACTCTAACATCGCGTCATGCACTAATTAGATTTTGAACTCGCCTCATTTGCCTAGACTTCACCGTAGCCGCCCATGACGTTGCCGTAACTACATGTCGCCAGCGTGACTCCAGTGACCATTGATTCTCGTGCCACCTGTAGTAGCATCGCCTAGGATCCCTCTTGCTTGCGTTGTGAACCAGCTCGCCTGTTTTGCTCTCATGCGTCAACGCCGTTGGGGCCCGAACGGCCCTGCCGCTCTTCGTTGTCACACCGCCGCGCCGACTTAGTGCCTGACGTGGTCCCACCATTCCATTTTACTGGTTCCTGATCCCGTGCAGTCGTCGGTTCACCGTTGGTGAGCTTGGCAAGGAGCTCGACTGCTGCCTCCCCTACTCCGCCTTTGCTCTCTCACTGTTTCTTCTCTTTGATGGGTAGGCCCGTGCGGTTAATGCTAAGTAGTCGCCGATGAGCGGGAACAACCGATTAATTAATCAAGATTTTAATTTAAACCGGTTTTCAAATATGAGTCAATGACGTACGGGACCTACCAGTTTGTAGACTCACCTTTGAACTCGGTTCACCATGCACCCGACCCCACCTATCAGTTATGACGCAATAAATTCTGATTTTCTTTTAGGAAGAAAAATAGAAATAAAAAATAAAAATCAATGCATGCACAGGTGCCGGCCGGCCGCGACCGATGGTGTAACCATGAACCAACCAGTGGGCAGTTGCAGCGTACGTACGTACCCCAAAAAAGGATGACGTAAAGATCACCCGTGAGAAGCTGAGAGCATGTGTAGTTTAGTTAAAATTCATTGCACGCTTGTAGATAATAGTTTGAAAGCTTACTATGGTTTACAATGCATGTTTGCGTGCAACTGTGCAAGTAGAGATCCGGTTTACAATTGGTGCAATCTTTTATGCGAGAGAATAATGTAATTAATGTGTAAACCTCTTTTCTTGAGATGTTACCCTTCGAGTTGTTGAGGTCCATGGGGTCGAGGGTACGGGTGACCCTATGTGTCTCAAGCGGAAGGTATGGAATGGAGAGTTGGTACATGTGGTGTGCTAAGTAACTTGTGGCTGATACAAGTAGAGATGGTCTGATGGGATCCGGATGTGTGAAGATTTGACAGCATGTCATTGGATGCCACGGACTACGTGTTGAAGCATACGGAGATGCTTCGGTGTGAAGGAACGAAGAAAGGTCAGTAAAGGAATATTCTAGTAAATTGCCTAACACAAAAAAGTGGCGGTGTGCAAACTGCCTCGGTGGCCTAAGTGGTCTAGACCAAGCATCGGAAGACAAGACAAGTGGATTGGATTAATGGACCATGACGGTGAAGAGCGTTTTGAAAAACGTGCATGTGTTACATGTGAGTGAAAAACCAGCTATGTTGTGGGTTTTTCGGGTTTACCCATGAGCTTAATTAGTGGATAGGATCCATTAAAATTTCATATCTAGGGTTGAGAGAAATAGAGGGAGATATGTTAGATTCACCACCAAACTTTGCCACAATTATGTTCGTTAGTAGCCAATGAACATTCTTTAATTAGGCTCTGTTGATAATATTGTTTTATTAGAAAAATCAAGCCAAAGTCACACTGGCCTGTGTTCAGAAATCCAAAAACATTCAGCTGACATTCTCTAGAGGTAATAAAAATATTATTTATCATCCTTTCCAAATAAACTTAGTTAACAAGTTCCAGCCTTCATCAGTAATCATGTATGCGGTTTAGCGAAAAATGGATCAAGTGTCAAGGTTACCAAGAGGACAACTGAGGTTGCACTGTACATGTTCATACAGACGGACTCCGAGAGTAATGTAATACACTCATACTGCTATTGCATCCATCGCGATTTGATACAGGTAGAAGGTTATTACAATATTTACAGGCAGTTAATTGATGCAGCACTGCAATCCCTAGTCTGACTTTGACAGGAGACTGTATGGTCGAACTCAACAAGTTATTCAACATAAAAGCCTAAACTCCACACTTGAAAAGATGACGCTGTGATAGTACGAGATATCTTCCCTATGTAAAACGACTGGAGGTGTGTATTCACAATTTGTCAAACTTAAATTACTATGCAACGATCAATTGATCATTCTTGATATGTTGAATATAAACCTATATCAAATATTCGGAAACTGAATAGCTAATCTCTCATAACAAACTGGGAAGAAATATTAAAAGTTTCGGCCTCAATGTTGATTTAAATTCAACAATGTGAGATTGCACCAATAGTTACAGTAACAAATACATAGCATACAACTATAGAAGTGAAAAAGATACCGCGCATGAAAGAGAAAAAACTAACCTCTGCAATGGTTAGGTATGGCAACCTTGCCGAGAAAGAGACACAATAAAGGAATAATACCTCTAAACTTTTGTTCAAGAGCTAGATAATTGAAAATGACGCGCCTAGCTCAAATGCAATAGATATACTCTTTAATTTGGACAATTCAAAGAATACCCAAGGGCAGTCCCAAGACAAAACTTTAGGGCTCACGAAGAATAGTGCTTAATGCAAAGAAAAACCCCATATATACTTGCACGAGATGAATCACTTACTAACTGAAATCAATTTCCCCAAGAAGAATACTTCTAAACCCCAGCTACGTACGTCAAAGAGTCAAGCGCTATATCTAAAAAAAACTAGGCCTAGACAGCAAGACTGAAAGAAAATCCAACATCTCACCTGTAATATGGTTTCAGAAGCACTGTGGTGGTGTTTCATTCAGGTAGTTAATTCATCCTTCTATTCTATATGCAAAGAAAATAAACCATTTCATGCTGCATCTCTGTTCTCTGAGCCACCCTACCACGCAATCCACGAGGCACAGCACGCCAGGAAGAGAGTACCCGAGTATGTACATAAAGAGCGGCGAATCGGGGCGGATCTGGATGTGGTGGCCGTCGAGCTTCTTGATGCCGTAACCGAGGTGGATGGTGCCGAAGGACTTGAGGTACCTTGTCACGGTTATGATTTACCACTCTTTTCTAGACCTGTAACCAATGTGTCGTAGACTTTTCTTCTACTAACTTTGTTATTCTTACAACGATAAAAAAGGGTTATCATGTACCAAACTTTTGGCCAGCTACGCCATGAGCTATACGTTCCTACCCTCAATGGGTACTCCAATCCAACCGATGCAGTGCCAGTGTCATGAGTCGTGTTGCTAAATTTCACTTTGAGGCCCCTAACTATATGCTAGTTCCAAGATATTTTCCTAAATAACCCATTTGTTTATTAATATGACAAAATTAAATGCCATAGAAAATTTTTACAAAAATAATACCCTGTCGCCAATTCAGTATTTCAGCTTCTGTTGCAAATTGTTTAGGTGACAATCTAAAAAATGTGATTTGGCGATATGATCCTTTCAATTGGCTATAGGATCTTGTCGCCAACTGAACTGACGACAAGAATGACGATAGGGTATTATTTCTGTAATTTGTTTTTATCCTGTGTATTTATATTTGTCATATTAATAAACAAATGGGTTATTTATTGAAAAAATCATAATGGCTAAGTATGGATTTCGGAGATTTAATCTGTGGTGTAAAATGAACCAACGGGCCCTGTAAGTACACTCGAAAGAAAACAAATTCCAGAGAAGTTATATTATACTCATTTTATCTTTTTCCTGGGGGTGCTTTTCGCAACGCAACGGGCCAAACTTGAATCCCTTTCGGGAGACATGATATAGTCTCGAGCATATTTTCCAGACCGACAGCCTGATCCGTCCATTTCCCGGATGGATGATTCCCGTCATGGTCTAAAATAACACTGTTACACAAGAAATAGCAAAAATAACCTTTCATGCGTGAATTGATAAAAAAAAAAGGGTAATGCTTTGGGCCGAACGTCCGGTCCGTCCGGACGGCCCATCTCAACACACTCTCATCCGCTTATATTTTTCCACACGGGAGCGTCCCAGCCACACATTCTTATCCTTTCTCCCACTGCTTTCCTATCCATTTCTTCTCACGGCCGAATGAGCTTCCAGCTTCATTTCTTTGTGTTGGTTTCCCTTGCCTTGCTTCTTCTCTCCAATCCCCATCTCCATTTCTTCTCTGGTGAAGCTGCTCCAGTCAAAGGGAGCTCCACGGCGCACCTCCTCCTGGTACTTGGTTTTCTCTCCTCCGGCTCCCCACCTGCTCCTGCCGGCGCGCCGCTTCCCCCGACCGGTGTGACCTCCAGCCGCTAGTGCCGCCTTGCCCGACCCTCGGCCTTCTCTAGTGAAGCTGTTCCAGCCGAAGGGAGCTCCACGACGCACCTCCTCCTGGTACTTGGCTTTCTCTCCTCCAGCTCCCCACCTGCTCCTGCCGGCGCGCCGCTTGCCTCGGCCAGTGTGACCTCCAGCCGCCAGCTCTACCTCGCCCGGCCCTTGGCCCGCACCCTTGCTCTGTGATGTCCATGAGATGCTATTGTTAGTGTTGAGTATGCACTTTTATTGATTTTCCATGAGATGCTACTTTTAGCGGAAGAGCCTATGGCTCGGTTCCCCTCTCTCTCTTTTATTGATTTTCGGATTTTGATGAATGTTGCATCGGTAGAAAAACAATGTTGCATTTGTAGAAAAAGAATGTTGCAGTTTTGATTTTGTGATGTTGCAACCATTGTCCGGTGACGTTGCAACCGTTGTCCGGTGATGTTGCAACCATTATCCGGTGATGTTGCAATTGTTTTTCGGCGATGTTGCAACTCCTATCTGAAGATGTTGCAATCTGAAGATATTACATTTTTGGACCGTACATGTGGTAGCCTCCACCCGTACGTCCGATTCCTAGTTGCTCCCTAAAAGTAACACTGGTTTCGTGCTCAAATGCCTCGGCAAGGAGCCTACCATGCCCTGGGCATGCGGTAGGCCATGTGGCAGGCTCCCGTTTGGCAGAAGTTGGCCTGTCGTGCCCTCACTGTGCGGCAGGCCACTTGTCGCGCGGTGGGGGCGCTTCAGGGGGGCATGTGTCATCTGCCCGTACGTTTGCGGTGCTATTTTTGCACTTTCGCTCGTGGTGGGCTATTTTTGTTATTTTGTTGCGCAACAGTGTCAATTAAACCAAAAACTCACCAATTGACGCTGATGGTGGAGCCATGACACTCTTTTCTTCCATGTGAAATCTTTTTCTGAATGGTACATTTACCTGTAATAGTCTTCATTTTTGTTTCACGTCGCAAATTGCTTAAGGGTATGTACAATGATATAGATTAATATTGTCTATAATATTATTCCTTCATGTTATATATAGACAACACTAAAGACAGCTCCTACATTAGGTTGTCTACTAAGTTATCTCTATAGAACCCCAAAATCTTTTAATTTTAGCTAAAAATATGTTTATTGTAGACAACAACTCACAAAATATGTCCTCTCTCTCCCAAGTCAACAAAAGAATTGTACGTGGCAGATGAAAGGACAACAAACATCGCACCATTGTACACGCATGAACGAAACGTCCCAGCCTTAGACATAGCATCATTCCAGCGTTGAAAGAAAGCACATGAATCAACCCTGCCGCCTGCACTACTACAAAATAGGTCATACTAGACGCCTCATCACAAACAGTTCTTTTAATTTTGGAACTGTCTGTGTTGTACCTATCACAGATGGTTCCAAAGGGAACCGTCAGTGATACAAGTTATCACAGACGGTTCGTATTAAGAACCGTCTGTGAAGTATCACAGACGGTTCGTAAAAATAACCGTCTGTGATATTTAGAACTATCACAGACGGTTTCAACTAATAGCCGTCTGTGATACATCCCAGACGGTTATTAATACGAACTGTCTGTGATAACTGTACTTCACAAATGGGTTTTAAATGAACCGTATGTGATGTTTCGGCTCCCGCACAACGCGTCTCTTCGTCTCCTGCGTCGACGGGCGATCGATGCGTCGTCTCTTCGTCTTGCGCGCCAACGTTACGTACGATGCATCTCTTCGATGTTTTATAAGAATGATTATCGTTCGTCATGGCGAGCACGCATATCATATTGATCTACGTATACACATATTGTGAGCACGCGGAGCATGATGGCGAGGGCCAAGCTGGCGAGGAGGTCGGCGATCGCCCCTCTTCCTGACGATGTCATCGTCTACATTGTCAGCCTCGTGGCCGCGAGCTCTCCTCGGCCTCTTGCTGACCTCTATAGCCTACGAGCCACGTATGATCGATGATTTTTAATTGATATTTTCAGTTATGTAGTAATTAATAATTCTTGTATTAAGATTCTGTCATCTTGAATTTTAGTTGCAATGCCATGTACAAGGCATGCAAGCAGCGCGCCGTGGGGAGCAGCGTGGCGTTGGAGCGGGAGGAGGCGATGAAGTGGCAGGACAACGAGCACTACCTCACCGTTGTCCACCACCTGGACGGCATCGGCAACCCAGAGGCCAGCTTCAGAGTCGGCCTTGTGCTTATCTTCACGGCCCAAGACATGCAGCTCGGCCTCGTGTTCCTGGAACAGGCGGCCGTCGCCGGCCACAAGGCCGTGGCCTACGTGCTCGGCCTCCTCCTCTACACGGACGGCGAGACGCGTGATGTTGGGAAGCAGTACATCAGGCAAGTTGAGGGCGAGCTGGCCAGCGACGGATGCGAGACGGCCAAGAGGACCAACCGGGAGTGCAAGCGGTGCCAAAGGCTCGTTGCGCACAAGGTCCAAGTGTCAATGTGGAACAAGATCGGGCCGCTGGGCCAGGTGTGGGCGCTGTCAGAGGACGGTCACCAGTGCACGAGTACCAGCTGCGGCAAAGAAGGGTGGGACAACTACGCCGTCTTCTGTAGTGATGGCTGCAAGATTAGTCATGAATATGACAAATTCTTTGTAGAGATGTTGGACTACTTGCCGTAAAATTAGCGGTTTTATGTATATGTGAATTTGCATTTATCTGTATCAGAATGTGTCAAATGTTCTGAATTTTTAATTTGCATCTATGTATTTATCAAGCAGAAACGTTCGGACCATCCGAACTCGCAACGATTATGGATCGTTAGATCTCGATCGGGTCGCCCAAACACAAGGTCTGAACGTCACTATCACAGATGGTTCCAATAAAGAACTGTCTGTGATATTGTGCATGTCACATACGGTTCCATCATAGAATCGCCTGTGATATTTATTTGAAGATTTCTAGAGAAAAATTATTTGCATTAAAACCTCTGGAAATTTTATACAAGATCAATCCTGGAGTTGGACACCTCCTGTAAAAATTTTGGAATTTTTGGAGTTGTATAGCTCCATCTAAAAATTCCTCTAAGTTTCAGCCTAATCTCAAACCCTAGTCAAAGATACTGTTGGGTCTGAGTCAGACTCGGGTCTTTTGGTTGAGCCCAACTAACTAAACACACTCAGGCCCGTTCAAAAAGGCGTGTAGCATTTCAACCGTTGGATTCCTTTCCAACCGTACAGATTTAAGTGAACGTTCGTGTCACAACCTAACCAGGGGTCACCCAAGAGGACCTCCTAGAACTCCTAGAAAGTCCACTAGGACCTCCCAGGAGGTCCAGCAGGACCACTCGAGAGGACCTCTAAGACCACTCAGGTGGTCTAGCAGGACCACCCAAGCGATCCAGCAGGACCACCCAGAGGTCCGGAGACCTGACCCAAGGAGGTCTTGAGACCCAGGACCTCCCCAAATGCCACGATCAAACCAGGGGGAGGTCGAGAGACCCAACCCAAGGAGGTCGTGGGACTTGGAAAAGTCCTACATCTCTTGTGTCCTGAACTAATCCCAAGGATCAACAGCTAGCTCACACAGCAAACACAAGTGATAATCATACATTCACGAGAACTTTACTAACAGCAAAAGAGTTGATTACAAGGTTGGCTTACAAGCCGGCAAAAGACAACTTTACATAGCAGAAACAAAAGACAAGTCCATCCAATGCACCACAGGCAATTGGTTGGAGGGCGCGGCCTAGTCATCCAGGACCTCTTGGTCCTCAGCAAAATTTCTTCACCTGCTCAAAAGATTATTTCAAGCAAGAGTGAGAACGACAACCGTACTCGCAAGTCACACCCGTCAAGTAACAGAATGGCATGCATAATGGATATCACAAGGGAGAGCCTAAATTGTTAGTTTGCATAAAGCCATGTTTCTTTCAACATATAAGTAATAAGTTGCAAAGCAGGTTAAACTATACATAAAACTCATTTTGCAATCAGATTTTGATTGATTGATAACAAGAGTAAAGGGTGTAGGATAACCTCCTAACACCAAGCTAACCACCAAGGCTCCTCGCCCAAAACACACTAGATAGAAATCCAGAACCAGTTTTCAAAACCATTTGAAAACACAAAACAAAATCTAACTTGGAGATGCTTTGCTAGCATATCCATGACCGTGGACACGGCTATTCGAATAGATTTTCACTCTGTGGAGGTGTACAGCTTTACCCACAAGAGATAACCAGTTACACTGTCCGCTCACACACTGCCTAGGGTGTGCGACCAACAGGTTATCACAAGGCCTTCACGATGCTCCTTCTCACCACATTCTCCTTCGCTAAGGTTTCACCCCTTTGGGCTACCCACCCGTGGGGTTTAGGCCCCCTCTTGCGCTAGGTGGGAATGTAAGAAAGTACATCATGAAGGACCATCCATACATCCAAAAAGGACAACCATGGTGAAACATTGAAAATTATTCGGTTAGGTCACACCCATACAAGACTTGTGGTTGCACGCAGGGGCATAGCAAAGAAACGCTCAAAGACCGGTCCTTAACTGAACTGGGCGACATCCTCAACCCTGGGGCGTCGGCTGACACGACCCCCGTGCACTCCCCGTGCACCCACCATGCAACCAACCAAAGTTGGCCCATGTCCAAACCATTTTCCAATCTTTGCCTTTGAAAACAAGAACAGGTTTCCATGACAACCCAATACTATGGCTAAAATATTTGAGGTAAAACAAGGATTTTGGTTGAAAAACTTCCCAAAACAAGATTTTGGTATAAGCATAGCTGAGCACTACTTTTTCAAAAGGTCCTAGTCATACTAAAGCATTAACCAGTTTTTTTAAACTAAGGTGACAACAAGTTTAGGTGCAAAGCTAATATTGGTCATACAAAGGAGTTAGGTCTAGCTATGCGAGTCAACACTAGCAGTGAAATACTAAGTAAAATATGCATACAATACTTAGCTTGAAATAGAAAGTACTTAGGGTGAAATATTGGGTATCAAAATGATCAAGGGTATGACTTGCCTTGCTCGAAGGCTTGGGGATCTTCCTCCTCAAAGTACTCGGACTCCTTAGCATCCTCGTAATCTACATGAGAGAACAAAGCCAACTCAAATAAAGCTCAAGCAAAACCAAAAGAACTTCAAAGAAAGCACCACTAGAACCAACAGAAGAACTCTGAAGGTTTGGAGGAGGTCCAGAGAACTGTCCAAAACTTGGGAAGGAAAGTCCCAAAGAGCTGGTGGCGAGAGCAAGAGAGTTAGAATGAGGAAGAAGGCACTGATAGAGGGTTGTCCAAGCTTATAAGGCCTGGGCTGCTGGGAGTTTCAAGGGCACATGTGTTCAAGGATGGGTGGAGGAGAGGACGGAAGCAGGTAAAGAAGGGGACAAGAGGGAAAGAGAGGTACAATAGAGGTGACAGCATTTAATGTGCCGCAGCGACATTTAATGCTCAGAGACTTTCTGCTGCAAGCGTGCAGAAAGGGAAAAAACGAACATGGTTGGCTCAAACAAAGAGGTTGGTCAAAGCAACAAGGGAAAGTCGTGACCAAAGGAGATGTCCAACCACGGGGTGGTCAAAGGAGGAGGTCCTGCGGGAGGAGGTCCTGAGGGGAAGGTCCCGCAGGAAGCAAAGGAGGCCTTGTCCCACGATGGTGGTCTTTGCAAAAAGGCCAGAGTTCTTGACCAAAGAGGGTGGTATAGACCAAGAGGGTGGTCTTTGCAAAAAGACTAGAGGTCTTGACCACCAACCACAGAGGGTGGTCTTTGCAAAAAGACCAGCGGTCTTGACCATAGAGCGTGGTCTTGACCAAGAGGGTGGTCTTTGCAAAAAGATCAGAGGTCTTGACCACCGACCACAGAGGGTGGTCTTGACCAAGAGGGTGGTCTTTGCAAAAAGACCAGGGGAGGAGGTCCAAAAGACAAAAGAGAAGGCACAACGAACCAGGACCATACGATCTTGATCGGGTGGTCCAAGGAGATAGAAACGTTTGGGCTGTACGAACGCATACTTACATCGGGCCATCCAAACTCAATCGGACGCACCATAGGCTGTACGAACGCTTACTTACATCGGGCCATCCAAACTCAATCGGACGCACCATAATGCAAGTGGACGTTCGGACCATTCGAACGCCTCCTCCCAATCGGGCCATCCAATCAAGATCTAACGATCCTAGGGAAGGGAAGGCGCGCACAAGGTCTGGACCTAAGGGAGGTCCAGCACAAAGGAGTTTTAATGGGTGAGATTCAAAGGGAAGGGGATCTAACGGAGGAGATCCAAGGAGAGAGGTCCAAGGAGGTCCTAACTGTCAAGACGAAACCAAAGGAGGTCTTGACGGTCACGATCTCGCAAGGGAAGGTCTTGACGGTCAAGATCTCACAAAGGAAGGTCCTGACGGTCAAGATCTCACAAAGGGAGGTTTGAAACACAAACCCGAGCTTAAAACAGCTCACGGGTGGTTGTGACTTAAAAGGAATGTCAGAACCACAGGGAGATCTGGACAAAGAGGAGGTCTAAATACAAGGGAGGTCTAAACCTGAGGAGGTCTAAACCAAAGAGAAAACACAGAGGAGGGTTGGCCGAAGGAAAAATGAGGCAAGCACAGGAGGGGAGAGAACACCAGAGCTCCAACACTCCAACAAACTGACAAAACCAATGAAGAAATTAATTGAAGTTGGAGTTAGTCAATTGAAAATCATTCCAAATCTCAGTTTATGCTTTTAGACTTCGAGGAAATCAAATGGTTCACTTTATTTCGAAATTTTCAAAAAGCTTCAAAAACCAGGGTGCTACAGTTCGGACCATCCGAGAGTCCGCTTCAATTAAGACCGTTCATTCCCCATCGTACCGCTAGGATTGTTTTGAACGTTCGGACCGTCTGAACGTTACTTTCAATTTGAGCCATTTATTTCTGATCGGACTGTCAAAGTGTTTTGACCCATTTCTTTTGACTCAACCCAACCCTCTCGTTCTTTTTGACCCAAGCCACCTTAGCCTGTTTCGCTGACTGGTGGGCCACCGCCGGTCTTGTTCATCTTCCTCGCCGAGCTCATCGTGGAGCTTTGTCCTCACGTAGCTCCTACTCTTCGGCTATAAATAACCCTTGAGCTCCTCCTTGTATTCTTTGACAGCACCACCCTAGCTCCCTTTCTGTTTGTTTGATCTCAAACTCCAAAGAGCCCCAAATCGCCATTGTTGGCCGACAAGTTTCTTCTTCGTCACCGGTGCTCTAGTGGTTCCTTTGCTCATCTCTTCGCGTCACTTTGCGTCCCTCATCACCTTAATCTTTTCCCCTAACTCAATTTTGGATTGCCTTCACAGGAATCATAAAATTTGGGTTTTGTTCTTCTATGGCCGAAGTTCACCCCTTTCTTTCTCAGCTCTGGTAAGGACCTCCTCTCTTCAATTACTTGCTCATGAACCATCTCTGAGCCTTATTGAAGCTTTCCTTACCACTTGGGCCCTTTCTTTTCGCTCAGGCCACCATCTCCTCGTTGTCTTCCTCAACGTCGGTACTGGTCTTCGTCGCCAAAGAAACTCCGGCCATCTTTGAACCTCTTTGTGCTCAGATAGCTTCCTTGTAGTCCCTAGTTGCTTGGGCACCCACTTCCCTAGACAATGCAGAGCTTGTTGTTGCTTTTGCATGTTGGTCGTGTTTTGCACTGTCGTCCTTCTCTAGCTCACCGCTGTTCTAGGCCGGCTCAGCCGTCGAGAGTACCTCTGTGAGTTGCGCATGGCTATTGCTAACCCATTCCTGCCCTTAGTTCGCGTCGCCGTGACCAAAATCGCTGGCGGTGAGCCCAGCTTTGAGCTCGGACTCGTTGTCGTACGCGGGCAAGCACTGTAGCACACCATTAGGACACTGATTCACTCTTAAAATGGCTAATCATTGCTTTGCATTTAATGGTTATCCTAAAATGGCTTAAGTGTCACTTACATGCGGGCCCTGCACCCTTAATCCCCGGTGTGTGCGTGCGCAGCGCGTAGTTGATCTTGGATCGTCCATTTTGAGATCTACGTCTCAGATCTCTCGGGACGTTCGGACCTCTCAAACGTCTCCTTTCTCTATGGACTGTTCGTTTTAAGATCTGTGCTCCAGATTGTTTGGAACGTTCGGACCGTCCGAACACACCTTCGCTCTAAGTCGTCCATTGCTAGATCTGCGATCCAGATCACGTTGAACGTTCGGACCTTCCGAACGTCTCTTCCTTTTTGGACCTTCCGATTTTGATCTAACGCTCGGATTGTTGGGCCATTCGCGCGCAGCCGATCGTCCCGTTCTCTTGGGCCGTTTGATCAATCTCAATGGCCCAAGTGTTTTTCGCTTTGGGTTAATAGAAAAATCCAGTTTATCTTTATTTGTGAACTGTAAATTGCTTTAAACTTCAAAATGGCTTAAGTAATTCGTTTTAACTCCGTTTTGGTTAATTCAAATTTTGTTATTTCCCAGTTTAACTGAACTTTAATCTAAAAATTGTTTGAACCTTGTTCTGTACCAGAAAATTTGTGTTAATTATATTACCTTGTTTTAGCATTATTTCTTGCACAAAGAAAATTGACAGTTCGAAAGGGCCACCCAAACGGCAGGTCCGAACGTCGCTATCACAGACGGTTCGTTTAAATAACCGTCTGTGATATGGTGCATATCACAGACGGTTCCATAATAGAACCATCTGTGATATTCTGGCACTATAAGTATCGGGCCCGACAGACCCCCTTTCAGCAAAACCCTAAACCAGGACCTTGCAGAATTTTTGGAGAAAAATGCATTACATAAAAACCTCTAAAAATTTTATACAAGGTTAATATCTAAGTTAGCAAGTTCCTGTAAAAAGTTCAAAATTTTTAGAGTTAATTTGCTATCCCTAAAAATTCCTCAAAGTCTTAGCTCAAATTAAAAACCCAAAACCAGGTTTCACTATTCCTCGGGTGCAGACCAGTCTCGGGCTCGAGCCAACAATTTCTAAAAATTGTGAAATTTTTCAGAGGGGTCACATACCATCCCTAGAACTTAGGAAAAATATTTTCAGGAGATGATCAAAAGATTTGACAAGATTGTTTTTCGAAGACAAGGTTTCGGATCAAAAGACTTGTGACTAGTATTTCCATAATTCTTGTACAGGAATTGTTTAGAACATACAGGAAATACATGATGTAAGAAAAAGTTTTAAATTCTACTCATTTTCTTACATTTGAAACACAAGTCCAAAATTGGGATGTTACAAGGCAAGATTGCTGCGTTGATACTCGGAGGAGCGTAAGAAAGACGGAAAGCTAAGACAACCTGCTGATTATGCCCAGTGGAGAAACTTTGATCTTAGCTTCAAAGAGTTCGGTGCGGAACCGAGGAACATAAGGTTAGGGTTGAGTACTGATGGAATGAATCCTTTCGGTAACATGAGCAGCCGACATAGCACCTAGCCCGTAAATCTATATATGTACAACCTTCCTCCTTGGCTGTGTATGAAGCGAAAGTACATTTTGATGTCACTACTTATCCAAGGGCCAAAGCAACCTGGGAACCGTCAAATACAAGAAGGATCATTTCCTCCACGAATCGGCCCCCTTCGTCGTGGGCTTCGACGACTTATTCGACTTATTCAACCTCAAAGCCCTCGATGCCTCACTTATACGATGCTAGACACTGTAAGTGTGTACAATTAAGTTCTACATTCATGTAATACTGATCAATATAACGACTCATTGCTTATGTATAGATACATGATGAAAAATGACCAACAATTGAAAGAACCGGTGAGTTTCCTCGACCCACACGTGGTCTCTAAGAAAATCATCTTGGCAGACACATCCTACGTCGTGAAATACATAACGATAGCATTGCTTGCTCAGGATGACAAGGACTACATAATGGTGCCCTACAACCAGATGTAAGTGCTTCACTACTTGCTATATAAATTTTATTTGTACTTTATATGTAGTACAAACTTAGGTTTAATGACTATAGCGACATACATGAGTAGGAACCACTGGATCCTTTTAGTCATTATACCAAAGAGGAACCAGGTACTATACCTTGATTCCCTACTCAAGGTAACCCACGACTTCACCCTTGTGCAAGAAATACTCGATAGGTATGCTCATTTCCTCTATACATAACTCTATTGTAGTCTTCCTTCGTTTGAAATGGTCGAGGTTAACTTTTTGAAAACATGTAGGTCGTTCATCGCATATGTTGCCGAGGGAGGGGCATACAGGGGATCGAGCGCCGCACTGCAACACAGGATGTGATTTCTAGTACATGCTACAACACAATAATCCTATACCATACTTCGTAATAATACGTCTCGAACTGACTATACCTATATATGTAATTCTATTTTTGCAGTGCCGCCAGCAAAAACAAGAAGATTATGCATTCTTTGTTTGCCATCATATGCAGCAACTCATGAGTGCTAAGTTGAAGGATTCCGAGGTTGGTCAATCTCGCAATAATTATTTCCTAATTATAAATTTTGAATATATACTTACTACTTTACTCTTGCTAGCGACAGGGCTTGAACATACATTTAGATGCACTCGTTATGAGAGAGATCTCAGAGGTTCGAGGGAGGCTCTGCGGCTTCATTAAGACGGAGATCATTAGCGTCGACGGAGAGTTTCACTACTCTGTCGACACCGCTGAACGACCTTCAAACAATTGATTCAATTGTAATTCACTTTGAGTAGTTGTAATTCAATTGTAACTCTAGCGATAATACTTGATACATATTTTTTTGTAAATGATCACTTTGAGTTGTCAATGATTGATTCATCTGTGATGTATATTTTCTGCCTGCTTGTTTTCAGAGGGCATGGCTAGCAGTTCCTGAGGCTAGCCGAAAAGCAAAAAAAAAATTTAGTTAGGTATAAAGAACTATCACAGACGGATCTATTTGCTAACCGTCTATGATATGACGTATATCATAGACCGTTCTATTAACTAACCGTCTGTGATATAACGGATATCACAGACAATTCTATTTACTAACCGTTTGTGATATGATGTATATCACAGACGGTTCTATTAACTAACCGTCTGTGATATATAGGCTATCCCAGACGGTTGGTAAAGAGAACCGTCTGTAATATATTGGATATCCCAAACGGTTGGTATATAGAACCGTCTGTGGTATACGTAATATCCTAGACGGATTGTAAATAGAATCATATGTGATAGCAGACATATCACAGACAGGTTTTTGAGCCGTCTGTGATACGCCTGTTATCACAGATATACAAATGATCCACCTGCTTCTCCGCGTTGTTGAGTCGCGCTTGGAGCCGTTGGTACCGAGGAAATAAGTCTTGGAAGTGCCAGAGGAGGTCGTTAGCCTCTATCATGGTATCAGCGAGGTCGACCCTCGCGCTTTGCCTGTCGATGTAGTCATCGAGCCTCCTCACCGATGCTTCGACACACTCCACGTAGTTAGAGAGTACGATCTCGATGAAGAAGTTGGCGCCCGTCAAACGTCGGAGACCATGACATTAGTTTGACGGAGTAGGAGACGCAGCGGGCTGATGATCGTAACTACACTCTTCGGTAGACATGATGGCGACGCACGAAGGAGATCGCGGACATAATCATCGTTTGCAGCCTGGCCCAGGTCCAGCCCAAAGAGGTGCTTGTATATCAGGGCAAGATAGGCTAGAACTATCTGTGGAAGGGGAGTAGTTGGCTCTGGAGTAGAAGAAGAGTTCAAAAGCATTTCCTTTTGTTTTTGGGTTGGGAGCGTGCGGGCATGGAGATCAATGGGGGCGGTGGAGTGTGTGGCTTAGGTTGGAGTTTTTAAGTAGGGAAGATGGGGGCTTGTGTTGAAAAGTGAACTATCTCATGTGACATAGAGTAGCGATTTGACAAATTAAAGCAAATAAAGTCAAATTGTATTATCACATGTGACATAGTTCCCTTTATTTGCTTCAATCTGTCAAATAGTTCACTTTATTTACTTCAACTTTATTTCACAAATTGACAGATTGACATGTGAATTTTTTTGAAAGATTGAAGCAAATAAATGGCAAATAAAGTGAAATTTCACATGTGATAATACCCCCTCAAAAATCGGTGGATTATTTTAGATGGAAGAAAATAAATTTTATTATTTGAGGAAGTGCATGTGATAAGCGACGTTTAAACATCCCACCCATCGGTAAAAATTTAAACAGAGCCGCACATATTTGTAAAAGTAAATGTTCGTATACATACAAGTAAAAATTCTGGAATCTGTCCCCATCCCCTCTAATCCAGATGGAAGCAATGGATCATGGCAGCCAAAAGATGTGCGGCTTGAAGATTATGATAGGGTCTTTCCTTGGCCACTAGGACCTTCTTCTTTTACCTGGAATCTGGAATCTGTGTGCAGGCTAGGGGGAGGTGATGGATTAGACGGTTGAGGGGGTGGGGAGGTGATGGATTAGATGAGTGAGATGTTTAAATCTGCCGCTTCCATCACATCTTTCTGTCAACAATGTCTTTCTGGCAACTCTATTGGAAATATGGACATTCCTTGTATCTTTTTCTATTTTAGTATCTTTTTATGAACTATTAATTTATGGAAGTGAAATGAGAGACAGCGTAGGTGTAGCAATGTAAAGGAAATGAGAGGATGTAAAATTGAGAAAAAAAAATTCTGCAAAAAATTACACAATCAAGTCCACTGTGTAAGAAGCCTTCAAAAAAATTTATAATTTTTGGAGCTCATTTTCTATATTAAAAAAATTCCTACAAATAGTATAATTAAATGTATTTTCGAGAAAAAATTAGAACGAATAAAATTATTAAAAAATTATACAAGCAAGTACACTGTGTCGGGAGGAGCAAAAAAAATTCATATTTTTTTGTTCTCATGTGCTATATTTATAAATTCTTTCAAACAACATGAAATTAAACTAATTAATCACTAACTAATTAGAAGCCAGCCTGTGACCGACCGGACGAGGGCATGCTAGACGCGTCCGCCCGTATTCGGCCCGTCACTGGCAGAACAAGGCGGCGTGTCCGTTTGGCCTGTCATTGATCGGACGATGCTTCATTTCTACTATTTCACTGCAGCGGTTGCTACTTCTGTAGTTTCACCTCGCAAACGCACTATTTATTCCAGGCAAAAATTCGACGAAGACGTGCCAACAACCTTTTGGCACGAGCGGAGCCGGGAGACTGAAATGACGGGAAATCAACAATTTTGCCGCTGGGGAGAGCCGAGCCCACACGCGGTCCTAGCTAGCACAGGGCCTGGCAAGTAGTCCTGGTCGATCCCGTTTCCACGTCGCTCTCCGCCGGATCCCATCTGCCACGTACGGCCACATGCCTGCCTGGGACGTACATGTGGGGCCCCGTGTCCCCTCACTCCCTCTTGTCTCTGCATATCCATCTCAAGTCCTCAACGTACGGCCACGAGAATCTTTCTCTCTCATGCGATGCGACAACATTGCAACATCGCTGAGACAGGAGAGGGAAAGGAAAACAACAGGTCCGAGAAAGCAAAAGAAGGAACAACGACGAGGTCTCTTCTTGGATGCTTGCACTCGCATCACATTAGGGAATGACTGCAAATCAAGCTTCTGGAATGCGGCATGGTTACATAGCAAGAGACCGCGTGATATCGCACCCACCATTTTATGATATTTTAAGACAGAAAAAGACATCGATTCACAAGGCCCTACAAGATGACAACTAGATAAAAGACGTTGATCTACAAGCACAACCAACGGTACAACACCTCCAATAATTCATATCCTTGTGGAAGCAGCTTCATCTGGTAACACTTTACCCAAAAATTGAGGACCAAATATATTGAAAATTCACGGCAAATAGCACCTACACGGTGGCCTTGGCCTACAAGGCCCAATTCCTGGGCTCAACTAAGACAGTCATTCACATCAAAATATGGAAAACTTGGGCACCAGCAAAATGCAAGTTTTTCGTGTTGCTTGCGATCCAAAATAGACTTTGGACTTCCGATTGGCTGCAGCGCCGAGGTTGGCCAAACAATGGTCATTGCATCCTTTGCCACCTCCACCTGGAAAACGGTGGCACATATCTTCACTTGCAGGTATTTCACACATATATGAAATATGATCTCTAATTGGCTAAGCCTGACGAGTCTTCAACCGTCCCAAGGGCGATGCCGGTGGGACATAGTTCTCAATGCAAGGGGGACGCAGAGAAATATCATAGCAAGTTTGGTCATCCTAGCTAGTTACATGAAAAATATGGAAGGAACACAATAAGAGAGTTTTTACAAACAGAAACACCATGTCGCAAACCCTACTTTTGAAGATAAAAGACGATAGAAGAGCTTGACGGGGACAACATGTCTACAATCCATCATACTGGGATCATAGGTTTCAGCGTTTCCTTGGTTTCAAACCTTTGTACATAAAACCTGTGTTCCTTTTAACTCCCCTCTTATCTTAATCAATTCGGTAGGCAAATCTTTTACCTACACGTAAAAAAAAGGGTCTCTTCTTCTCTCTCTTCCTCACCGTCGCTTTTTATGCCGCTGGACTCTTGAAGGCCGCAAGGGCAGTAGGACCCGTTTGCATTTGCTTTCTCACCGTCTCACGAGAAGTAAGTTCGTAAAACCTATCTCTCTCTTGTTTCTTTGTCATCGATCATCATCAGATATCTAGCTAATCTACTCCGTGTTGGGAAGAAATTAAGAAACGCTCCGTGGGTCCGTGACGATTGGTACCACGTCCGCTTCGGTACGCACGCACGATTGACTGTTCGGTACCGGCCGTGCCGTGCGCGCCCCCGGCACGCACGCACGCACGATTGACTGTTCGATGACGCCATGCAGCAGTGCCGTGCGCGCCCCCAGCACGCACGCACGATTGACTGTTCGATGACGCCGTGCAGCATGTGTTACATATATAGCAATACATCTCTGGGTTTAAGTTGGCTTTTTTTTTCAAATCACTTGGTACAACACGTAGACATCCACACACGTATACACTCACACACACAACGTCTACGGAAGTCTGGACGAGCGGAGCTTGATGAAGAAATGATGAAGTCACCACTGACGCTTCGCTTGCGACGGACACATCGTCTCCCACTTAATAAAAATTCTCCTAATTAAATGAGACACGCAAGGACTTTGGAGGTCCCTGTGGGCTAGTTGACTAATGTTAAACTGAGTTGGTCCTTCAAGAAGAGTTTAGACCCGTCTGTATTCTGTAACGTAGGAACTTCGCAGGATTCATAATGGAAATCATACCGTTTCCTCTCAAAACCCCCGTGTAGTTGTTACGTGGGCTATTTCTTTACTATTTAAAAAAGAGGCGTTGGTTTGTGATGGTACATCGTCTCCCCTCCAATATCTCCTTTCGTCTCCTTAAAAAATTTCTAGCAAAAAATAAAAATAAAATAAGGATCTCCTCAGCAAATAAATTTCACATCCATAAAAAATCCCTAACAAAAAACCTCTCCCAACAAACAAATTAACATCAATACAAATGAAGTTCGAACCGAGGGCACAGTGTAGGCTGGGCACATCACCGGAGATGCGACGCCTGCTTGGTCGGAGCTCGACCGAGTGCCGAGTCGGAGCCAACAGCCTGGAGCAGCCCAATCCCGATGATGTCGACATGCGAGAGTAATATGGCATTTTATTTATTCGTAGCACAACACGTGCATTCATATAACATCCCAAATTTAGAGTTTATTTGAAGCATTTAAAAAAATTTAAAATGATTTGAATTTTTTTTGGTTAAACTAAAAGCTTAATATGCATTTTTAGAAATAAAAAATGTGAATAATATAAACTTCAATTAAATCAAAGCTATTTTATTTGGGTTCCTTGAATTCCAGAGTATTTTCTGGAATTTCCTAGGGATTTGTGGAATTTATTTGGTATTTCTTTGAGCTCGGTTTGCTTTAATCTAATTTCTGAAATTTAGAAATCAGTTTAAATTCTAGATTTTCCTTTGGGCTGATTTTCTTTCTCTTCGGCCCATTTTCTTTCCTTTTGGCCTAGCTTTTTTCTTCTTTTTCCCCGGCCTTCTTCCTTCGCCGCCGGCCTGACCCGTTTCCCTTTCTTCTACATGCCAAGCCTGCAAGCCACCTCCTTCCCTCCTTTTGTCTCTCTGCCAAGCCGGTCCCACCAGTCAGCTTCGTCTCCTCCCTGCTCCTATTTCTAGCTCGTGTACAAGCCAACACGCAGCGCCGCCATCCTCCTTTTGAACTCTCCCATCCCATGCCTATAAAAGCCCCGTTCCCATTTCCGTTTTCTTCGCGTTGAGCTCCTCCTCTGAAGCCCTAAGATGCTATCGTCGATCGCATCCTCGTCTCGCCGTATTTTCGCCAAGATGCCGCTGGCCACTGAAGGTTGTCCTCGTTGGATTGTGTTGCCGTAGAAGCTCCTCTGCCTGTGCCATCACCGCCGTTGGATCCGCCTTCCTATGTTCTCCGTCGTGCTCACCACGCCATCCCCAGAGGATCGCCGGACCACCGTCACCCATTTCTTCCCCAAAGCAAGCCGACTCCTCCATTGCTGATCTCGTAGCCGGTGAGTTCTCGTGGCTCTCCGTGTGTGTCACCTCGTCTGACTCGCCGTCCTCTTTTGATCCCCCATCTCCTTGTCGTCTCTACGCAGCCGAGGTTCCCTGCCGTCGTCACCATTCTTCTCCATCACCAGTCTTTGTCAGGCCATCGCTTCAGTTATCCCCCGGCCATTTCGAGCCTCGCATCGTGTTCCCCTCGTTGTCGCCGACGCCATGCTTCCCTCTTTCCTCTCCGAGCGCCCTTGCTCCGCCGTCGCAAGCTCGTGAGCTCATTTTCGTCGCCGCCATCTCGTCACCGCCCTTGTCGAGCCACCGCCACCCATGCCGATCCGCCTCCACCCAAGTGTTCCTCTCCTCCCTGGGGGTTCATTTTTTACCCGTCGTCACCGCTGCCTCACCGTCATGCGTAAACTAGCACCGCCTCCTTCCTCTGTTTTGCATGAGCTGCTGTCTCTCTCTTCCAGGTGGGCCCTTTTTGTTAGCCTCTCTCTATCTGTTTCTCTCACTTCCAGCCTAGTCCTACCTGGCATTCTCTATTTCTCTCTCTGTCACTCATAGGTGGACCCCACTTGTTAGTATCAATTTATTTTTCTTTTTCTTTTCGGTAGAAGAAACATTCTTTTCTCTCTCTTTTTCCTTTCCGGCAAATCTTCCGAGAGTCCGTTCCTCCGTCCGAACTCCAATTCAGTCTGTTCAAATTCCTAAATTCATCTAAAATCGAGCTCTTATATGATAACCTTATCGTTCTTCTGAATTTTCTCATCCACACTAGTCAGCTGTGTGATAAACTTGTTGAAGACATTGAGATGGTCAATAAACCATATGCCTTCCTCCATGCACAATCTGTACAGCTATCGCTTCAGCACCTTCAACTTTTACTTCTCCTCAGTAGATGTGGAATCTATGAAGATTATAGAACACAAGCACAACAAAAGTTTTGTGTTGAAACTGACGAACCCTAAGACAAAGACAAAAAACACCAAGAACCTCACAAAGGATGGTCTGATCGTAGCGATGGCCGGTCTGACCAGGGGCGAGGTATGACCGCTTCAGCCCTAACAACAACCCGTGAAGATTAGAAAAAGGTCTAACTACCTACTCGATGATCCAAATCCACTGAACCTTTAGCCATAACTCATGAAAAAGGTCAAGAACGTATTCCAATCGACGATCAAAAAGATCGAAACCAATGTTCCACGAATTTTTTGAACGACGTTGAGAGGGCACAAGAACTAAGGAACTTCAAACTTTGATCCAAAAATTTGCTCTTGGATGGATGATAATCAAGATGATTCTAGAGGTATTCCCACATCTCCTAGCAAGCTAGATCATAACATGAAGACCAAGAAAACCAAATGAATAAGCAAAATCCCAAAAGGCATCAAAGAGAGAGCAAGAACACGGAAGAACTCATCTTTAGAAAATCTTGCTTGGATTGATTTGAGAAGAATGTTGGTTTACAACTACTCCACCATGGAAGACAATAGCTCAACACGTGAGCACTCAAATCAATCCATTTCTCACAAACCCTAACCTACTCTACTCCACTTTCCCAAATCACACATTAGAGTTTACACAATGAAAGTCTTGGAGACTCCAAATTTGGATATCTCCCTTTTATAGTGGAGGCTAGGTCAAGAGAGAAAACCCTAACATACACCTGTTAAGCCCACACACAAAATGAGTCTACACTCATGCACGCTTCTCAAAGCGGATGACGAACCGAGCTTCCCGAATCCATGTCTTTGTGATCTCCATCTTTACTTGACCTAAACCGCTTCTCTTTGCCCTGTCTTGCACCGCGGTTTTGCCAAAAGTCACCAAGGTGGTATTTTGGTGAAGATACCAAAATACCCCTTCTCGATCTTTCTCCAAAGATCAAGTCCAATCGTTGTGAAGCAGTCCCATACTTCGCCACGTGTAGGTTGATCAACGACTCGCTTCATGTCGGTAAGTCTCTACCATTTAGCTCCTACCGAAACCACCACGACACTTGCATCGACCCCAGCGTCGCTTGATCCAACCTGTCACACCAAACTTCTCATTCGGTCATCCTTGTCCATATTGCGCCATGCTTGAGTATAATAACTTCACTTGATATCCTTGATTGTTCTGGACCTCAGCTCTTCTAGCCTAGTCCTGATCATCCTCGACGTTGACCGTTGTTGACAACCAAGCTTACTGCATAACAATAGACCAAGAAATCAATTTCGAACACAAGTTCTTCGCAACCTGACCCACATTAGTCAAAACATGCATCATGCAACACATATGCACGAAAAACCATAAAAAAATACCTAACCCACGAAGATCATTGCCTTCCCGGTGCATGATTAAGGCCTGGCCAGTCAAACTGCCAGCCTGTCGGTCTAACCGCCCAACTATAGGTCGGTCTGACCGCTCAGGTCCTTAGCCAAATTTTTGCCCTGAAAATTTGCAGACTCTCTGGAAACACAAAAATCTATCTAATTTTGACTCGACACTCCAAAAATTATGGGACCAAATGCAAACGATTCCTCTCGCTTGCCTACACCCTCTATTTTTGGCTGATTACAAAAATTTCCATTTTAGCTTTTGGTCAGTCAGACCGCCGCCAGTGGCCGGTCAGACCACTAGTCACTTGGTCAGCCAGTCTGACTGTTATCCTGGCCAATCAGACCATTGATACATCGATCAGACCGCCACCAAGGCTTGTTTGACCTCCTAACGTTCGACAAAAGCCTAAAATTTCCGAAAACGAGGGTTTCACCAAACGCCTCGACGCTATTGCTAATTGTTCATCACACTGAGATTAGGAGCATACCCCCATGACATCCACAACGAATTTCCCATATACAATTCTTCTAAGTAACTCCATATTTTCTTAAGTGAAGTTAATCACTTAGTACTTTGCCTCATTGGAGAGATATAGATGGATTTACTGACAGTCTTCCACTCCATCACCTTCCATTCTTCAACGGACATATTTTTTGATTTGTCCCCTTCAAGAGCATTGATTAACCTTTGCTGGACAAGGACATCCTTCACCACACATTGCCACATGCTGAAATTTCCCCTGCCATCCAATTTCTCCACTTGATTCCACATCGTCGATATCGATCTTGATTTTATGCCACCTGATGCTTTGTTGACCTTCTTGCAAATCAGATTAATTTGGCATTGGCTCTGATACCACTAGTTATACTCTGATACCCTTCCTTTTGCGTATCTGCCCCCAGATCGAATCAACGTTGTGAGATACGGTACAAGCGTGCACGGTATGAAGAACGAAGTAGATGAATCTAGTAGAGGGAACATAATAACAACGACAAAATAATCATAACAAGAGAAAGATTTGGCGAAGCCGACCGCAAGTTCCTTAAGCACGACCTCAAAAGAGTTCAAGAGATTGTTGCTCTCTCACATCCCTCTAGAACGTTTTAGAACCCTCGGATACTTACGATATATAATAATCTAGTGCTAAATAATAATCTAGCTTCTAATCCTCTCATACACCTCTTGCTTTGAATGAATTGATTTGTGGTTTGTGTTCTCAATGACTACCCCCATGGTTTTATATAGTGCCCCCTAGCTCTCCTATTAGGATTACGATAGAAATCCTTGTAGAGTGCTTCTCCAAGCGTTAGTATGTTAGAATATAAGTCACCCATACTCAACAATCTCTGCGATCTTGGCTGATCATTCTAATCACTGTTGGTGTTCATGTTCAGACTTGGCGGCTCTTGAGAACTACACTGGTACCCCTTCCCTGCCTTCAGACTCACATCTTACTTGATTCCCCTGACCAGGATGACATACGTAATTTTAATTGTCTTTATGATTTATCTCAGTCATGAAGTACAATTAAACATCATAGCTGACTTGTTAATTTGTGGTATGTTAAACTTTGTCCATTTGAGTACTTTGCCGATGCCATCATCGGCCCTTCTCAATCAGATGAAGAGAAGTCGTAGAGAACAGAGTTCAGTAGTCCCATTCAGATTCAGGCCTGGCCGAGGTATCCATGTAGTGTATGTTTGCAGGTATATCGCGACAAATGTAACTGTGTATTCGCCCACAGGTGCAGCCATTGGCATATGCCACTAAATAGTTTTGTAGTGGTTAATTCTAATTCTTTTGAATAAACAGTTGAGGTAGCCTTCATCGGATAATGTAGCTGGCTACAAGGATGAAAAGCTTACAAATTGTGTCAAATATCAGGAACAGCCCTTTGTAATTTCTAAAGAAGTAAACAGTTCATGTGGGTTTGCGCCTTTTCATGTCTTCTGGCTTGTCTTGTATAGCTGAATTAAAGGTTCCCTGCAGAAATTTAGCTTTTGGTTAGACAGATATGCTAGTATTTTCACGTTTTTTTTACTTTTTAGTTGAAATGTGACTTTTTGTTTTGCACGTGAAATTTTAAGCACTGTATTGTGTTAGCAGCAAGAATCGTTCCATCAGTTTGTTTGCAGGTTACTGGATGAACAAGCAGCTGAGCTATTGATCGCTTTGCTGTTATGCTAAGAGTTGTGCATCTAGAGTCTGACTTCAAAGTTCATGACCCCTAAGGCCAGGCTAGTTTTTTTTTTCCTCAGTTCTAGTTTTGACAAAATAAACCTAAATAGTCACAAGTATGGCGTGAGAAGTAAATGTATCTGTGTGTTGCAAGCTTGCAATTGCACACCTGTGTACGCTGTGTACTCAAATATTGGTAATCTGGAGTTCTGAATGGAGAATTGGTTTGGCATGATCAATCGAGTTTTGCTACCTCGACCGCAGGACTAAATGCAGATTAGTAGCATGATTCAAGCAGCAGAAGCACACAATCGTACTTGTTCATGAAGTCATGTAAGGAGAATTAGGCAATCGTATAAAATTAATTCAGCATGAATTGCAGTGTGGTCAACTCATATTTTGCGGATTCGGCAGAGTTTTTTTTGGTTTGGTTTAGTCCACTTGTAACTTACTAGACTAGTAGTGTACTAACTATATACTTGTAAGACCAGGCAGGAGCAAGAAATGGAATTCTTTATTGCATTTCTACCAAATCTTCCCTATTATTAAGCCTGGTGGAAATGCAGCCTCCAGAGCGTCCCCGTACGTTAAGTCCTCCAACCGCAGCTTGCCACGTTCGCTTCGAATTCGCTTCGACAACGTTGCTACCGGCTGCTTCAGCGCGATGCCTGTTTCCCGGTCGTGGCGTCTGCAGTCCGGGTCTCGCGAAAACCCATTTGCGCGTTGTGCTGCCTGCCGTCGCTTGCACACGTGCCGTTCGCGCCTCTTGCTCTGTGCCATCGCTTGCGTCGCGCGTCGTGCCTCAGCCAGCCTACGTGTTCCTTCTCGCGCTTTCCGCCGTGCACGCCACCTCGACCTTCGCGCGCGGCCTGACTTTGTGTTGCGTTGGTCGGTCGCGAGAGGCTTCCTGCCTCCTTCCCCTTCGACCGTCTCCTGCCCTTCGCTCGCGCCCCCGCCCGCCTCCTCCCCTTCGTCCGCATCGCTCCCGCCGCCCTCCTACCATTTGGCCGCGACGCCCCCTGCTCCCCTCGCCCCGCGTCGCTCCCCCTAGCCGCCCCGCGTCCTCCCCTGGGCCCGCGCCGCACTCCCCTTCGCCCACGCCTGCCCTCGCCTAGCATCCCTCGCCTCCTCCCCGCCCTCGGTCGCGCCGCCCTCGCATTGGCTTCCTCCCCTTCTCCTCCCCCGCAATCGCCACCGCCATCGCTCCCTTCTGCCACTGGCCGATAGTGTGAAGATGTACACTGAAAACACAGGTGATCGTCAAGAGCAGTTCTCTTCTGCCTTCTTTCGCATATAGAAAGAGACAACCCTGTGCTTTGCTTGGCACTCAATTGATAGTTTGATCGGTTCAGGCATTCTGAGTTAGCAGGGAGAGCCGTCCAGATAGCAGAGACTTTTTCTGTGTCTCAGGTTCGAAGAAATTTGTTCGAGGTGAGACATTCAGATACCTTCATGGCGTTACGAAGTTGAAATACTGCAGACTACTTGATGTCCTTTCTTAGGATTGATGAGGGTTTTTTTTCTTCAGATTATTCAAACCGGGGTAATGGCTGTAATTATGAATCTGTTACACTGGATGATATTGTCAGTCTGTACAAAGAGAGGTGATCTTCAAAAGCTATCTACCAATGGCTGATGTTGTCACGATGTACACAAAAAAACAGGTGATCTTCAAGAGCAGTTCTCTTTTGCCTTCTTTCGCATATAGAAATAAAACTATCCTGTGCTCTGCTTGCCACTCGATTGATGATTTGATTAGTTCAAGCATTCTGAGTTAGCAGGGAAAGCAATCCAGATAGCAAAGACATTTTTAGTAACTCAGTTTGAATAAATTGATTGAAGGTGAGATATTCAGACACCTTCATGTCATTACGAAACTGAAATACTGCAGACTACCTGATGTCCTTGCTTAAGATTGATGCGGTCTATTTTTTGCCATCTTATTCAAACCAGGCAATGGTCAGTAATCATGAATCTGGTCCACTGGATGATATTGTCAGGACATTCACAAAAAAAAGGAGGTGATCTTCAAAACCAGTTCTCTTTTGCCTTCTTTCACATATAGAAAGAGACAATCCTGTTCTCTGCTTGCCACTAAATTGATAGTTTTAGCAGTTCAAGCATTTTGAGTTAGCAGGGAAAGCAGTTCGGCGGGGACTTTCTTCCAGCGTGCCGGCGATTGAGGAGCCTAACAGGGTTTCATTTCTTAGTTTCTTTTGCATATCAGGACAATGAGATAGGGTTCTTCTGTTGATCCGTTAATGTTAATAATGTTTTACTTCTTGCGGGATTTGGCCCGTTTCATCGTTATGTATAATAGTATATGAGGGGAGGATTCGAATATGATGAAGAGGAAGAACCAGCTACATGTTGCTCGCGCGAAAAGAATCGATCACATGAATTGGCTGCGGCACTAACTCTTATTCTCCCTCTCGGCCTCTCCCTCTGCAGTGTTGCATTGCTTTACTGAAATGGCATGATTGTTTGCAGAATTTACGAAAAGGGAGCATATATGGCCTACAAAAAATTGGGATCAGAAAAATTCCTGAGCATGTTCGGTGTCATCAAAAGACCGATCCGGAGAAGGCGAAGCTACCTCATATTGCCAACCCTTCCCAAGTCATTGCCTTGCGAGGATAGGTATGTTTATTCATTTTTTTGCATGTTTCATTATCTTCTTATGAAAACTGTCATTTGAGTAGAAGTCTTATGTCGAGAAATGGAGGAGATATCGCATTTGTGAAGGATGCAATTTGCAATGACCATTGTTTAGGATCTGCCTTTATATTCATGGTGTACTGTGCATGGCGAGGTAACCAACCATCTTTTCTGGCTGCTTTGATTGTTTGATTTCCTCTGTTGTGTTTGAATGCTAAACAAGATTTTACTCGCACTGTGTTATCGACTGCAGACTATGAGTGCACTTGCAGTTATGAGGAGGCTGAGATATGAACTAGATTCTGGAGCTCTGTGGCCCTATTATTTTATAGAAATTAATGGTCTTAAATTAGCTCCTCCAGAGAATATCTACAAGGTATACAAACTTCTACTTTCGTTGACCAATGACAGATCTGCCCTACTTAAGCATAGTAGGTGCATCCCCTCAAAAAGGAATTATAATGTCTACATGTTTTTCAAATACGCAGGTTATATGTGAACAGTTGAGTGGGCATAGGGTGGGATGGAAAAAAGCTCTTCATTATTTGACCGAGCACTTATCAGATGGCACTAAAATTGGAAAGCAAGCGAACCAACCAATTATTTTTGCTCATTGACGAGCTTGATCTTCTTTTGACGGGAATTCAGTGGGTAATATATTTTAACTGAACTTATTAAGTAGTTGTGTAGCTTTATACTATTTTTTTTTTGTAGAATGAATTAAAAAAATGTTTGATATTGCCATATGTTTGAGTTTCTGATTGTTGTACAATATATATTCATATTCATTGACATTTGAATTGATAGTAGAGACCATTTGTCCTTTGTAAACTCATGCCATCTTTTAAAAAATGATATTATGATATCGTTGTACAATACGTTAATGGCAACAAGCTGTATCATACTGATAAACCTTGTGTTTTTTATAAATTTTTTTTTATGATTTTCAAAATCTGCGCGTATTTTGGTTATACCGTCGTATCTATCTGCCTTTCCTATTTCACATAAAAAAATTGTTTTCGCCTCCACAATTGCCGCTGAACTGTTTAGAACGCTACTCACATGCATTCTTCATATCGTATAGGCTTTCTGCAAACTTAGTTTTTTCAGTACAGCTCAAAACATCACCGGCGCGGCGTAGCGCGCCCTTTCTTCCTAGTCTTATGTACTCCTCTCTTTTTTCCATGGACTGTATTGTCAGCAGTAAAAGCTGAGCACACAAGTGTTTTTAAAAAAGTGCTGAGCACGCAAGTCCTATGCAAGTTTAAGAAAAGCCTTGAAGAAACAGAGTGATGCTACTTCAACGTAAGTCTCAATTTTGTTTACCAGCTGGACTATACTAGCTTGTCGTTTGAAAAACAGTTAATATTTGTTGCTTCCAATGGGTTGGCTACTTGCTTTGTGTGCTAAGGAGATGAATTTGTTTCAGCTTTGTTCTAATGGAGTACAATTTGTAAAAGTTAGAGACTTCAGAGAGCTGCAAAATTGCAACTTACATAAACTTAACCTTTGCAAAAATCTTTTAAAACAAAAAGGGTATTTAATTAATATCAACTCATTAAAGAAAATGAAGGGCATGCTTAAGTTAATGAATATGTTTCATTTATATATAATGCATACACCATGTGTATGTTCTATCCTATAGGAATTCTGCTGTAGGAATTTGATAGGAATTGAGTTGTTGTTATGGTAAGTTAAACATGGTTCCTTATTAAATCATGGATTTGATTCACTAAATCCATCATTATTGTACTCCTTGAATAGATACAGTGCAACCCAAATCAATCCCTAATCCTTATTTTAGATTTGGTGTTGCGTTGCGCTGCGTTAATGTACGTAAGAGTTAGAGAGAATCATCTCACAAACAACAGAACTAGAGAGAACCAACAATTTCAACATTTTATTTCTTTGCTTGATCATAGGAGATACAATCCCATCCTTATATAAATCGATGACTCGACTACTAAGAAAGTTATCCCTAAACAAACATGATCGACTACCAAATTATGAGATATGTATACAGCTAAGTAGCAAACCAAAGAAAACCTTCCAACTAAACGAAGGTGTGCTACAGTACTCAATTACCACTGGATCCACGTCCATGACAGCTTTCCACAAAACAGGCACTGATGCCAGGCACATGACTCTGTCTCTCAGATCAAATAGGAAGTCAGCACCAAAGTTGCAAACAATACAGCGAGTATAATGAATTCAACGCTATCTATTCATCATCACATATATCAATTCCTCGGTAGAATATACAAATCGGAGCGGTAATACAATAGATAATATGCATCAAACAAAAAAAAGAGAGAAAACCCTCCCATAATCACTGGAGGGAATATGAGTCTACAATACAGTGGAAGCTGGGTTACTGCTTCCAGGCACGACGAGCGGGGTCCTAGCTGGTAAGATGACTGGGAGAGCTTTTGAACATAGTGTGCCACATGTAAGCCCTCGAGAGGACCATCTCAAGCTCGTGGTGCGCCCAGTTCCTAGTTGGAAGGTGCTGAAGGAACATGACCATGTCTTGGAAATCCAGTTTCTGCAGCTTGTCTGACCACTGAAGGAAAAAAGGAAGGTTTACTAGCAGATACTTGGGCATAGTATTATCCCAGACAGACTTCTATTTCTGTAGAAGGCACGCGAATACCCTCAAGGAATTATTAGGTCAAAGGTTTACTTCACAAGTAGGACACTTGTAGAAGATTTTTCAACATGAAGTCAAAGCTTTGTGCCGGTATATGCAGATTTTAAAAAGGAATTGAGCAAACCAGTTACTAGCAAGGGGTGCTTTAACTTACAGTTAACAAAAAACTAGCTGATATGTACACAAGAAAATCTGGTAGATAGTCTCCCTCAGCAAGGTAGGTATCCCACAGGCGTGTGACAAGATGGAAAGGTATCTACAAGGATGTGAGACATGTTAGCAACATTAATGCGTATATCAAATTTAAACTTGTGTATTTTACTAGACAAACCTCGCGTATCAGAAGACAATTGAACCAACGGAAGGCAAACTGAAGAAACTCCAACCCTTGTTCCTCCATGTGCTTTGACACACGTTCTGTATAGCACCCAAAGATAAAAGAGGTCAAAATCATATCCCATGTCAAAAACTCTTCTGAATTACAAGCAAATCCCATGTCACACCAAACTCATGGACTAGGTAAATTCAAATGCTGTTTCTACAAATGTATGTATTTTTCTCCTATGAAGGGTTCAGTAACTCCTTGTTAAATTTCTTCTATTCCTCCACAATTAAGTCTAATTGGAATGGCCAATGTACATGTGTATGGAAGAGGACAATTGTAGCCAGAAAAGCACAAAAACCAGTGGAACATTACCATCAATGCGACGAACTAGCTCCTTCAACCTAAAACTGAGGCGTTGAATTCCTGGTTGGGCAAAGGTGTAATGGTCCTGCATACCATCAAGAAACTTTGAGACACACCAATAGCAGTCCGCTTCTATGTTAGAAATGTCCTGCCGAGAAAGATCTTCCATGGACCAAGTGTCCATGTTGCCTTCTAGGTGCTCTGATAAGAATACGATCAAGAATGGTGTAACAAGATCGTTTATTCCTTGAACATAGCCACTTGCTGGGTGACGGATGGCCCTGAAAAATAGGCATGACCATCAGGGGATAATGAAACAAAGCAAATAACAACCATAACCCTGATTGCATTGCATACAGGTTAGCACAACGACCAAATATATGTGAGTATTAGAAGTCATGTTTGTTGTCTCATAAATAAAGAAGTTATCTTCGTGTCAAAAGGACTGCTCTCTAAGTGGGTGAGAATTGTCAAAGTAATCAGACAATGGGACAATCATGTTACTGCTTGAACAAGAACAGGCACTTAGGATTGAGATTAACACATGACATGATAAGCAAAAGGAGAATCAACATACTGCAGAACAACTTGAGTAACCAGTACAAGACAATGTTCCATGCAAAAAATCCATCCATTGATCATGCTTTCCCGCAGAACACATGGAGAAGTGCAACGATAAAAATGAGTTTAACAACAGCTTCCACTTAAAAATACTGGCAACAAGAGAGTTACAATGGAGAGACTATCACAAGGAGGGGATCATGTATCAAAATGGGGAAAAGGGCACAATTTTCCATTGATGAATTAATCAAGATGAACCAACCAAATTCACCACCGTACCATGTATACAAAATGCATTCCAGAGATTTCTGAATCTGAGGGTGCTGAAAAAAGGTAACATCAGGTACAGTTCTCGGACAATCAACAGCAATCTACAAGCAAACACATGAGTGTAAGATGATTGATCCCATCGAAAGAGGGAGGGGGTTCCTAAATCCTGATGTAGTAAATTCAAGTTCAAAAATTTACCTGGCGAAGCATATTAATCTCTTCATCTGAGCGTTCACTATCCGGAATGTCGTAGTATTGAGAAACGCATTCCACATACTCAAGTCTTTTCCTTGTTAGAACACCTTCTCGTCTATCTGCATTAGGTGGTGCATATCCCTGTAGCCAGATATTAAACTCAAACATTGAAAAACCACATTCGAAAGAGGTCATATTTTTTACACCAAATGTGTCTACTCACCAAAAGAAGCCTCAAGATGTTAGGTCGCATATAAGGTGGCACACCGCTCCAAGATAATTCACGCAATTTGTCTACATAATGGAGACAACACAGGCACAACAGATGTCAACTAAATGGACAAGCTAATAGTATTTAGAAGAACCAAAATAATTTATCCAGAAGCTAGTCAAAATAAACTCTAAAGTACATACTGAAGGTGTTTTTTAACTGTGATTAATTTAAGAATCTGTAGGGCAGATAGTGGGTGGAACTCGTACTTATAAGATGTAAAAAAAACATGATGAACAAAAAATAACAGTGAGGGCAGATAAAAGTTGAAAAAAGCAGGAATGCTGGCAGTTAGACTTCCAAAAAAATGCCTCTCTTGCCAAATTAGATACTTATAGCACACTTAAAACAATAAATCGTGTAGCATCCAAAGAATACACGATGGATATTCTTGTTATAAAGAAAAGGAAGGAGGGCACATCACAACCTTCTTGGTTTCTTACTAGATGGAAAATCGGCAGTACAAATTATAGACAGAAAATTACAATGGTCTCCCCAGTATTTGAAATAATTTGCCATCATCAGCAAGGGCAAGCATAACTAACAATATAAACAGAAGTGGAAAAAATTGCTGCCATAAAATACAAGGAACAACTGCCCATAGGTAAAATGTACACCCTTTTCATGTTTAGCTTGGCAACCAAAATGATGAACAAAGAAACTAAATGGAAAAATTAGAAATGATCAACCATGCTCAATATTAGAATATTACTGTCATATTTACTTCTGAACTCAACTCCCTTCACACCCAGTTGATGATGCAATCAATTTTATATAATATATAGGATAATCTTTGTAGTTTGTACCTAATATAACAGCTGGCCTAGAGAGTTCCTTTGTGAATTTAATGATTCTCGCAGAATCTGTAGCTCTAGCCCCATAAAGTAATCCTTGGGCATCTGGTAATGCATTTGTGCTACTCGTTGATGGCAGATTTGATTTCTTTGCACTCGCATTATCAGTTGTGTTTCCTGATGCTTGGCCTTCTCCCTGCACAGTTATAATTTGATCAGTTACAATCTGTCTTCTTTACATGTTGAAAAGCAATGCAAACTAATGGCACATTACCTCCCGTGAACCTTCATTATGCTCATCTTCATCACAATCATTCTCAAAGCGTGGGGAATATTCAGGAGGTGAAAGAGGCTCAGATCGTCGAGTTAGCAAAACCTTTCCAGGGAAACTGCGTCCTTTGAGCATTCTGACAAACAATTGGGGAAATACCAAAATTTCATCTTGTTAGGTTACAAACAGATATGCTTTGCAATGGCTAGCAATGGAAAGTAATATATGTCTAATCATGGCAGGAATGAAGTTTAGACAGAACCAATACATTTGCAAGTGGTGATTTCACATTTATAATTTTCGTTGTACCACCCCCTTTTTTGATTGAAGAGTAAAATTTGTATAGACATGATATAATTGGATAAATACATCAAGAACATTTATTTTGGATAACTAACCTAGAAGCTTTACTGAGACTAATCAAGGCTATAACCAGGAGCACCTAATATATATATATATATATATATATATATATATATATATAAGAGGTTTAGGTTGTGAAAAGACTCTGATTAAACAGTAACTTTGAATATTATCTTTTTAACATCATTGAAAAATTAAAATATTTGAACCTAGAAGTCACTTCTGGGAAAAATATCAATACAAAAGATAATATCAATATAAAGTGCAGAATAAACCCTTCAGAAGAACATAGTTGGCATACTCAACACAGCCAGTTAAACTTGCTTGTTGATCTTTTATATAACTTTTATATAACTTGGGGCAAAAGACAAGACGAATTGGAATTGAAGTTAGAAAGGTTACATAAAGAACACAGTCAATTAATCGACAAATATTCGCTCATAAATAATAATATAAATTTAGTCTTACAAATATTAGAAGAAGGTAAGATACAACAAAATAAAAATATTCAAAACAGTGATTATATTAAAGAAGAAGTTGCTCTAATATACAAGAAGCTTGATCCTTTACTCATTAGCAGTTCTGCTAAAACTTTAAGATCTTTAGAAAACCCAAAAGACTTTGATCAAGAAGTGCTAAAAATTAAGAATTTATTAGAAGAAGTTAAAACCTTGATTCTCTCTTAGTTATATGTTAAAATATAAAGAAGCTTTACAAGAAACAAAAAAATATCTTGAGCATCCTATCGGTTTCTCCAACTACGAATCACCTAAAGAAGATTCTAAAGTAATAATAAGACAAAATAATACTATTCTTCAATTATTAGTAAGAATTCTGAATAAAATTGAGACTGAAGAAAGAAATAAAGAAATTGTGCTAGCCTCATCAGGTTTAGTCAAATCTTCCAAAGCCATAAATTCCGAAAGATAGATTTATTTAACTGTTTCAGTAGAAGTGAAAATAACACACTCTATATAATAAAAGATAATAAACCTTTAACAGATAAGAGTAAAAGTAATAGTAAAAATATCGAAGATAAAGGAAAGCTTAGTGTTTCTAATTTTATAGAAACATTAGATCTAGAAAGTGAAATAAAATATTGCGAAGACAAATTAAAACATCTAGCAGATGAATATAATTATTCTACAATAAGCGAATGGTCTATAATAAAAGAGAAAGAAATCTATTTTACTAGAGAATTATACAGATTAAAAAAGTTAAAAAAGGACAAGGATTTAGCTATCGAAAATGCAAAAATACAAAGTAATAAGAATAAACGTACTAGTAAGGTAGAATTAAAAAATAATATCAAAGAAGTAAAAAAGATAGATACTAAAACAGAACAAATAGTAAGTGAAGAAGAGCAATGGGAAACAAATGAAAAATTACTATTAAAAAGCTATGAAGAAGAAGATAAATTAGAGAATGAAATATGCATTGAAGAAGAAATTACAAATACCTCTGAACATAACAATGATTTTATAAACTCTTTAGATGAGATAGGCCTACATAATTTAGATAATGCTATAGAAGCCATGGAAGTAGAAACAGGAAAGAAAAGAAGATATGGGGATAGTTCAGTCAAAAATGAAGGAGAAATGGAAAGACCATCTAGAATGGCAGGAACTTGGCCGCCAGAAAAAGAAGATTATACATATAATTATATCCCTGGACAATATAGATATATGGGATCAAGGAGAAGAGAGTTTGAAAAAGCAGTGAAATTCCAAAATTATAAAAGTGATGGTGCTATTCTTAACTTAGCTGCACATGACCCTATAGATTGGCCAAATATTATAAGTATATGGAAAGGCTTAATAGTGCAAAAATATATGCAAAATCAGCACAATATAGGAAATAAAGTTGAAGATATGATAACATACTTAGAAACATTTCTAGGAGAATCAGAAAAGTTTTATGGGAACAATGGGTAGAAAAAAATCATGGTCTTTATGAAGAATTAAAAAGAGCAGGTAGTAATCCATATAATTTTGCAAATATGATATCGAATATCATTATAGCAGAAGATCCAGAATTAGGATATACTACTTTACAGAATGAAAGGTTAAAAGAAATAGAAAAATTAACATTAACCAATTGGAAAGGAATAAAAGAATTTTCACAACATTATCTATATAATGCTACTCTTCACAAACAAGGCTACAACATAAGTATAGTTGAGAGATATTTTAACAAATTACGATCCATTAGGAAGTATGATATATGAAGAATATAAAAAAGAAACTCAAGGTTCAGTCCTTAATATATCTCAAGCTATAACTTTTGTCTTTAAACAATTAAAAAAGATTTGTACAAGTATACAAGCTCAAAGATCTATGAAATATGCAGACTATAATTTTTGTAATAAGATAGTCCAAATACCTTTAACTTATGGAGAAGAGAAATCTACAAATAAAAATATCGAAAACCTCGAATAAAGGTTATAAGACTAAGAAAAGATTCTTTCTAAAAGATCGATAATAGAAGTCCATATTTACATAAAAGGAATGTAAGACGCTATGATCCTAGAAAGAATTATGATAAAACTTGTAGATGTTTTATATGCAATTCCCCTGATCATTTAAGTACAACATGTCCTAATAAAGATCAGAAAAGATATTCTAGTAAATATGAAGAACAAGAAAGAGTTTTAATAATAGATAGTATAAATGAAAATATATTAGTTTGTGATGATCAAATAAAAGATGATGAATCAATATATTCAATAATTGAAACAGAAGAAATTGAGAACAACGAAGAAGAATATGAGTCAAGCAATGATGAATTAGATTTAATAGATGAACTAGCTGGTCTAAGAGTTGAAATGATGGACCAAGTAAGCTGTGAACATGATTGGATCAAAGGAAAAGGAGATTATAATATAAAATGTGCCTTTTGTATATATTATCCAAGTCAAGAAAATAGAGCTACTTGTAGTCTATGTCTAAAACAAGCATGCTCTTCATGTCTAAAGGCAAAAAATCAAATTTGGAAAAAAGAAATAGAGTTAGAATCAGAAGAAAGAATATTGTCCAATAGAGTTAGAATATTAGAAAACAGGATAAATAATCTAGAAGTTAAAATGGAAGAACTAAACAATCAAATAAATAAGCCACATGAAGAAGAAATTTTAGAAAATACTGAGTTTAAAGAACAAACTATAATATTAAAAGATAACAAAGGGGCTAAAATAACTCAGTTAAATAATACAATAACTAATCTTGAAAATAAATATATAGTAAAATTACCCTTTAAAGATGTTTTGGGAATAAGAATCCCAGTAAAAATAAAACTAAAGCCAAACATTATTTTTAAAATATTAGCTTTAGTAGATACAGGATGTACAAAAAATATCATCCATAGCAAATATCTCATAAATTGTCCTGATATTGTTCAAACAATAGATGATAATAAAGCAGAAATATCCACAGATATGTCAGGAATAAAAAAGGTCCATAATAATTTGGCTTATAATATTGAAATATATATAAATGATACAAAATATATAATAGATGAAATTACAATAAGAGACTTATCAATGATAAATGAAGACATGATAATTGGTCTTAGATTTTTACAACAATCAATACAGACTACAATTATACATGAACAAGGAATCACATTCATTCCATATCAAGATAATATTTCAGAAGAGCGAAAGCGTGGTGAGACCCCTTCATCACGAATTCAGCAAAACTTAGAAATTTCTAATGTTAATCTTCAAAACAATATATTCCCTGAAATAAAAATAAAAAACGAATTATGTGCAAATATTGAACAAATAGCTATGAAGCGTCACGATATTAAAACACCTAACATGCTATTTCATTTTGCAGGTATGAAGAAGACAATGAATTATAATGGGAAAGAATCTTTTAGCTTTGGAGATAATAAGCTCAAAATATTCCCACCAAATTCATATAAATTTAAGCCAAAAGACCATATAATTATCGATGAAATACAAGAATGTATATTAGATAATTTTTGGTATCAATATAATAATAAACGTGAAGATAAAGGCTATATGTTGTCAATATTAAACAGCCTCTCTGAATATTTTCATATGACAAATAAGTCAATACCAATATCAGAGAATTCTGAGATTATAAATCAAAAGCCTTTATATGTGTTATTTGAAGGAAAAATTCCAGGCATATATATATCATTTGAAGAATTAATTGCTCAAAAAATAGAATCAAAAACAGCAAGAGGAATATCCTGGAAGAAATATTTAAATATTGAAGAAGCATTATCCCAAGCCAGAAAAATATTGGGAATAAATTATTATATGGAGCCTGCTGCCGAAGAATATATTCAAAAATATAAAAGGGCAAAGAATAAGAAAACCTCAGAGTCTTTACTCTGGGTAAATACAAAAGAAGAAGAGGCATCAAGAGAGCTTGAGCTCTTAAAAGATTCATACATAGATTTGAAGGTAAAAAGAATATTTATGAATATATTTCCAAAATGGAAAAAGGATATAAAGGATGAAATTTTAAAAGAAATTAGATTTGAATTTAATATTTCAAATAGCCACAGAACTCAAGAGAGAATAGCCACAAAGGGTCCTTTTAGTAAATCTGATCATGAAATTCTTATCTCAGTTGAGTTTCAAAACCAAAAAACCTTGTCTTGCCTAGGACCTGATATTCAAGAATTAATATGGGAAAAATATCTAGAAAGACAAATGAGAGTGTTTTTAGACCTTCAAAAACACTTCATGAACCTATATGAGGGAAGAGAATTTAACCCTAACATTAATATTGATGTCCATGCCCTTCCACTCGTCCACTTTGATAACCAAAAGATTTATAGACCATACCACAAATATATAATATTAAGAGCAGAGATAAATCTTAGATTCTTCCAAAAACCACAAATACGAACCCATGAATATATTTCTCTTCAAGGCATTATAGACCAGGGTCTAGTCCATATCATCTATGGCACATTAGACCAAATTCTCCAATCCGATCTAGGAATTGCCATAAAGGAAGCATGCAAGAAACTAGCTTTCTTTAGAGGAATATATAAAATTATTTTCTATTCCATTCCTCCAAAGTTCTTAACACCAATAAGACCAGCGATGCATGATATCTACATTCTCAAAGACCATTTTAAAATCTTTGATAGAAGAAAGAATGGTGTTCTGACTGAAGAACAAAAGGATCTCCTTTTTTTTAAAGGAAATCATGATAATTGGAGATGGTTCAAAGAAGCTATGGAAATTGAAGAATGCATTTATTTAGACACAAATTATCAGATGGTGTTTCAGAACAAAATAATGAAGATATGGTGTGGTGGACGTAATGGGTTTTTTAATAAAGGTGTTGGGCGCCTTGTAAAGCCAAATTTTGGCGAAGACACTTTTGTTAGAAAAGAATACCAACAAATGCTAGACTGGTATGCAATAACCCAACCAAATGAAGATGAAGCCACAACCTATGCATCAATGACATTTGATGATGACAGCGATGATCACAGCGAATGAAGAAAGCAAGACTATTGCCGATAAAATAAGTCCAAGGATCATCAAGAAGAATATGACACATATTTGTCTTTACCAAGCCAAAGGGTTATGCAACGTGGCACTAAGCACAGACAAAAGAAAAACCACCATGGCATCATGTAACATTAAATGATAGGTTCTACCTACCTAAGAATCTATCATGAAGTGTCGGTAGAATTATGTTTTGTGTTAATTTTCTATGTTGTCCTGTAAAGGTTTAGCAACCTTGTTTTAAGGCTATAATAGCCTAGGTACTTGTTTAAGTAAATAAAGGTTGGAGGCTCATGAAGACTCAGGAGACGATTCTTCCAGCTTCTCTCGACGCTATAAAAGGAGATCATCAGCCAAAAGAGAGGAGAGAGGAGAAGAAGCGAAGAGAAACACAGAGCAAGAGTTAGCATTAGCCTTCCACAATAGTGCTCTCTCTTTTAGTAGTAAGACTCCACTGTAAGAATATATCCATCCAGAGTTTGTAATATTCTCTGTACAAGGTAACCTCTATCTTTGTTGTTAGTTGTCGGGTTTCCCGAAAGGGAAAACCATATGTAAGCTATGTTTGTGGAAATGAAGTGGTTTTGAATATTCTTGAGTTTTCTTAGTTTATTCATATGAGGCAAGGTTTTATGCTAAGGACTCTATAGGAGACCCCTCAGGCGGTGGTTCTGTAAATTCCCCCTAGATGGGCAGAGTTCCCTGTGGGTGGTGTGAACATTAGGCCGTAGAGAAGTGTTCCCTTCGGGTGGAACTGCCTGGAGTGACGATAAAAAATTACCTCATATTACCATAACTAAGAACGTTTAAAGAAAAAGCTTAGCCACTTCTGAAGCAAATTAGCAAGAAATATGGTGAGTACCGAGTAGGACTTTACAACTTTGCACAAAACCGGCCGTCATATTGGTTTCGCCAACCTGCAAGATCCTGAGATAAAGATAAAAATAAAAATAAAAAATATTATTCGAATACTATTCATATCATTCACGAATACTATTCACACTATTCACGAATACTATTCACATTATTGACGAATACTATTCACACTATTCACGAATACTATTCACCAAATCAGAATATTACTAATTACAAATTATAGCATACTTGGTGGTTTAAACCACTATATATATCACTTTCATACTCATAAATATCAAAAGCATATTCAATACATAAACTTTGAATATTTAGAACGCATATCATTCATCTTATATCAAAACCAGTCTTGATATCCTATATATTTGTGAATATATTCTGAGCTAAGAGATAAAATCTCTCAGCAAATATCTTGTTATATTATTTAATATTTGTTTTTATTAATATTTGAATATTTTAATTTTTAATTATCTTTTTAATCATTTGAATAGCAATTTATATTTCGCAGTTTACTTCGTAATACACTCAGCATAAACCTTTTAATGGTATCAGAGGTTTAGGTTGTGAAAAGACTCTGATTAAACAGTAACTTTGAATATTATCTTTTTATCATCATTGAAAAATTAAAATATTTGAACCTAGAAGTCACTTCTGGGAAAAATATCAATACAAAAGATAATATTAATATAAAGTGCAGAATAAACCCTTCAGAAGAACATAGTTGGCATACTCAACACAGCCAGTTAAACTTGCTTGTTGATCTTCTTTATAACTTTTATATAACTTGGGGCAAAAGACAAGACGAATTGGATTTGAAGTTAGAAAGGATACATAAAGAACACAGTCAATTAATCGACAAATATTCGCTCATAAATAATAATATAAATTTAGTCTTACAAATATTAGAAGAAGGTAAGATACAACAAAATAAAAATATTCAAAACAGTGATTATATTAAAGAAGAAGTTGCTTTAATTTACAAGAAGCTTGATCCTTTACTCATTAGCAGTTCTGCTAAAACTTTAAGATCTTTAGAAAACCCAAAAGACTTTGATCAAGAAGTGCTAAAAATTAAGAATTTATTAGAAGAAGTTAAAACCTTGATTCTCTCTTAGTTATATGTTAAAATACAAAGAATCTTTACAAGAAACAGAAAAATATCTTGAGCATCCTATCGGTTTCTCCAACTACGAATCACCTAAAGAAGATTCTAAAGTAATAATAAGACAAAATAATACTATTCTTCAATTATTAGTAAGAATTCTGAATAAAATTGAGACTGAAGAAAGAAATAAAGAAATTGTGCTAGCCTCATCAGGTTTAGTCAAATCTTCCAAAGCCATAAATTCCGAAAGATGGATTTATTTAACTGCTTTAGTAGAAGTGAAAATAACACACTCTATATAATAAAAGATAATAGACCTTTTACCTTAACAGATAAGAATAAAGGTAATAGTAAAAATATCGAAGATAAAGGAAAGCTTAGTGTTTCTAATTTTATAGAAACATTAGATCTAGAAAGTGAAATAAAATATTGTGAAGACAAATTAAAACATCTAGCAGATGAATATAATTATTCTATAATAAGCGAATGGTCTATAATAAAAGAGAAAGAAATCTATTTTACTAGAGAATTATACAGATTAAAAAAGTTAAAAAAGGACAAGGATTTAGCTATCGAAAATGCAAAAATACAAAGTAATAAGAATAAATGTACTAGTAAGGCAGAATTAAAAAATAATATCAAAGAAGTAAAAAAGATAGATACTAAAACAGAACAATTAGTAAGTGAAGAAGAGGAATGGGAAACAAATAAAAAATTACTATTAGAAAGCTATGAAGAAGAAGATAAATTAGAGAATGAAATATGCATTGAAGAAGAAATTACAAATACCTCTGAACATAACAATGATTTTATAAACTCTTTAGATGAGATAGGCCTACATAATTTAGATAATGCTATAGAAGCCATGGAAGTAGAAACAGGAAAGAAAAGAAGATATGGGGATAGTTCAGTCAAAAATGAAGGAGAAATGGAAAGACCATCTAGAATGGCAGGAACTTGGCCGCCAGAAAAAGAAGATTATACATATAATTATATCCCTGGACAATATAGACATATGGGATCAAGGAGAAGAGAGTTTGAAAAAGCAGTAAAATTCCAAAATTATAAGAGTGATGGTGCAATTCTCAACTTAGCTGCACATGACCCTATAGATTGGCCAAATATTATAAGCATATGGAAAGGCTTAATAGTGCAAAAATATATGCAAAATCAGCACAATATAGGAAATAAAGTTGAAGATATGATAACATACTTAGAAACATTTCTAGGAGAATCAGAAAAGTTTTATGGGAACAATGGGTAGAAAAAAGCATGGTCTTTATGAAGAATTAAAAGAGCGGTAGTAATCCATATAATTTTGCAAATATGATATCGAATATCATTATAGCGAAGATCCGAATTAGGATATACTACTTTACAGAATGAAAGGTTAAAAGAAATAGAAAAATTAACATTAACCAATTGGAAAGGAATAAAAGAATTTTCACAACATTATCTATATAATGCTACTCTCACAAACAAGGCTACAACATAAGTATAGTTGAGAGATATTTTAACAAATTACGATCCATTAGGAAGTATGATATATGAAGAATATAAAAAGAAACTCAAGGTTCAGTCCTTAATATATCTCAAGCTATAACTTTTGTCTTTAAACAATTAAAAAGATATGTACAAGTATACAAGCTCAAAGATCTATGAAATATGCAGACTATAATTTTTGTAATAAGATAGTCCAAATACCTTTAACTTATGGAGAAGAGAAATCTACAAATAAAAATATCGAAAACCTCGAATAAAGGTTATAAGACTAAGAAAAGATTCTTTCTAAAAGATCGATAATAGAAGTCCATATTTACATAAAAGGAATGTAAGACGCTATGATCCTAGAAAGAATTATGATAAAACTTGTAGATGTTTTATATGCAATTCCCGATCATTTAAGTACAACATGTCCTAATAAAGATCGAAAAGATATTCTAGTAAATATGAAGAACAAGAAAGAGTTTTAATAATAGATAGTATAAATGAAAATATATTAGTTTGTGATGATCAAATAAAAGATGATGAATCAATATATTCAATAATTGAAACAGAAGAAATTGAGAACAACGAAGAAGAATATGAGTCAAGCAATGATGAATTAGATTTAATAGATGAACTAGCTGGTCTAAGAGTTGAAATGATGGACCAAGTAAGTCATGAACATGATTGGATCAAAGGAAAAGGAGATTATAATATAAAATGTGCCTTTTGTATATATTATCCAAGTCAAGAAAATAGAGCTACTTGTAGTTTATGTCTAAAACAAGCATGCTCTTCATGTCTAAAGGCAAAAAATCAAATTTGGAAAAAAGAAATAGAGTTAGAATCAGAAGAAAGAATATTGTCCAATAGAGTTAGAATATTAGAAAACAGGATAAATAATCTAGAAGTTAAAATGGAAGAACTAAACAATCAAATAAATAAGCCACATGAAGAAGAAATTTTAGAAAATACTGAGTTTAAAGAACAAACTATAATATTAAAAGATAACAAAGGGGCTAAAATAACTCAGTTAAATAATACAATAACTAATCTTGAAAATAAATATATAGTAAAATTACCCTTTAAAGATGTTTTAGGAATAAGAATCCCAATAAAAATAAAACTAAAGCCAAACATTATTTTTAAAATATTAGCTTTAGTAGATACAGGATGTACAAAAAATATCATCCATAACAAATATCTCATAAAATGTCCTGATATTGTTCAAACAATAGATGATAATAAAGCAGAAATATCCACAGATATGTCAGGAATAAAAAAGGTCCATAATAATTTGGCTTATAATATTGAAATATATATAAATGATACAAAATATACAATAGATGAAATTACAATAAGAGACTTATCAATGATAAATGAAGACATGATAATTGGTCTTAGATTTTTACAACAATCAATACAAACTACAATTATACATGAACAAGGAATCACATTCATTCCATATCATGATAATATTTCAGAAAAGCAAAAGCGTGGTGAGACCCCTTCATCACGAATCCAGCGAAACTTAGAAATTTCTAATGTTAATCTTCAAAACAACATATTCCCTGAAATAAAAATAAAAAACGAATTATGTGCAAATATTGAACAAATAGCTATGAAGCGTCACGATATTAAAACACCTAACATGCTATTTAATTTTGCAGGAATGAAGAAGACAACAAATTATAATGGGATAGAATCTTTCAGCTTTGGAGATAATAAGCTCAAAATATTCCCACCAAATTCATATAAATTTAAGCCAAAAGACCATATAATCATTGATGAAATACAAGAATGTATATTGGATAATTTCTGGTACCAATATAATAATAAACGTGAAGATAAAGGCTATATGTTATCAATATTAAACAAACCTTTCCGAATATTTTCATATAAAAATGAGACAATATCAATATCGAGAATTGGGAGACTATAGAAGAAGACTTTATATGTGGTATTTGAAGGAAGAATACCAGGAATATATATATCATTTGAAGAAATAGTGGCTCAAAAAATAGACTCAAAATTAACAGGAGGAATATCCTGGAAGAAATACACAAATATTGATGAAGCCATGGCTCAAGCTAGAAAAATATTGGGAGTAAATTATTATATGGAGCCAGCTGCCAAGAATTATATCCAAAAATATAGAAAAATAAAAAATAAGGAAACCGTTGGGTCTTCACCCTTGGTAAATACAGAGACATCAAAAAAGAATTCATATAAAGAATGTCTAGTCAAAGGGACAAATCCCTTAGACGAATCATATATAGACTTGAAGATTGATGAAAAATTCGAGAATATATCTTCGCAATGGAAGAAAAATATAAAGGAAGAAATATTAATAGATATAAGAAATGAAATGAATTTTAAGTTTGAAGAAATCAAAAAGGCAATTGATGAAAAATTTGATATATCAACATCAGATATAGAAATTATGGATATTGCTGGACATGGGCAATCCCAAAATTAAAAGAATATTGAAGATAACCCTACAAAGGTATGCCAATATTGATGGGGTAATATCATTTATCTGATAAAAAGATTCATATATGTGAATAGGAAATTTCCAATTCATACATATACCAGAAGATTAATTATATCAGCAAATAAAGACAATCTATGCGCTCACCAGAAGATTCATGAAAGCCAGCTCATACTTGTGGCACCAGTAAGAAGAAAAAGGAATATGGATAAAATCAAAGATCCATTTTTACCAAACAAGAAAATTGTGCACCATGGTACAATGAACCGACAAAAGTACTACGAGTCACTCATACCAAGGACACATATTTGTCTTTACCAAGCCAAAGGGTTATGCAACGTGGTGCTGAGCTCAAACAAAAGAAAAATCACCACGACATCATGTAACATTAAATGATAGGTTCTACCTACCTAAGAATCTATCATGAAGTGTCGGTAGAATTATGTTTTGTGTTATTTTTCTTTGTTGTCCTGTAAAGGTTTAGCAACCTTGTTTTAAGGCTATAATAGCCTATGTACTTGCTTAAGTAAATAAAGTCTGGAGGCTCATGAAGACTCTGGAGACGATTCTTCCAGCTTCTCTCGACGCTATAAAAGGAGATCATCAGAGAGGAGAGTAGAAGAAGCGAAGAGAAACACAGAGCAAGAGTTAGCATTAGCCTTCCACAATAGTGCTCTCTCTTTTAGTAGTAAGACTCCACTGTAAGAATATATCCATCCAGAGTTTGTAATATTCTCTGTACAAGGTAACCTCTATCTTTGTTGTTAGTTGTCGGGTTTCCCGAAAGGGAAAACCATATGTAAGCTATGTTTGTGGAAATGAAGTGGTTTTGAATATTCTTGAATTTTCTTAGTTTATTCATATGAGGCAAGGTTTTATGCTAAGGACTCTATAGGAGACCCCTCAGGCGGTGGTTCTGTAAATTCCCCCTAGATGGGCAGAGTTCCCTGTGGGTGGTGTGAACATTAGGCCGTAGAGAAGTGTTCCCTTCGGGTGGAACTGCCTGGAGTGACGATAAAAAATTACCTCATATGACCATAACTAAGAACGTTTAAAGAAAAAGCTTAGCCACTTCTGAAGCAAATTAGCAAGAAATATGGTGAGTACCGAGTAGGACTTTACAACCTCTGCACAAAACCGGCCGTCATATTGGTTTCGCCAACCTGCAAGATCCTGAGATAAAGATAGAAATAAAAATAAAAAAATACTATTCATTCACGAATACTATTCACATCATTCACGAATACTATTCACCCTATTCACGAATACTATTCACAATTATTCTCGAATACTATTCACACTATTCACACTATTCACGAATACTATTCACCAAATCAGAATATTACTAATTACAAATTATAGCATACTTGGTGGTTTAAACCACTATTTATATCACTTTCATACTCATAAATATCAAAAGCATATTCAATACATAAACTTTGAATATTTAGAACGCATATCGTTCATCTTATATCAAAATCAGTTTTGGTATCCTATATATTTGTGAATATATTCTGAGCTAAGAGATTATCTCTCAGCAAATATCTTGTTATATTATTTAATATTTGTTTTTATTATTATTTGAATATTTTAATTTTTAATTATCTTTTTAATCATTTGAATAGCAATTTATATTCCGCAGTTTACTTCGTATAAGAGGTTTATGCTGTGAAAAGACTCTGATTAAACAGTAACTTTGAATATTATTTTTTAAACATCATTGAAAAATTAAAATATTTGAACCTAGAAGTCACTTCTGGGAAAAATATCAATACAAAAGATAATATCAATATAAAGTGCAGAATAAACCCTTCAGAAGAACATAGTTGGCATACTCAACACAGCCAGTTAAACTTGCTTGTTGATCTTCTTTATAATTTTTATATAACTTGGGGCAAAAGACAAGACGAATTGGAATTGAAGTTAGAAAGGTTACATAAAGAACACAGTCAATTAATCGACAAATATTCGCTCATAAATAATAATATAAATTTAGTCTTACAAATATTAGAAGAAGGTAAGATTCAACAAAATAAAAATATTCAAAACAGTGATTATATTAAAGAAGAAGTTGCTCTAATATACAAGAAGCTTGATCCTTTACTCATTAGCAGTTCTGCTAAAACTTTAAGATCTTTAGAAAACCCAAAAGACTTTGATCAAGAAGTGCTAAAAATTAAGAATTTATTAGAAGAAGTTAAAACCTTGATTCTCTCTTAGTTATATGTTAAAATATAAAGAAGCTTTACAAGAAACAGAAAAATATCTTGAGCATCCTATCGGTTTCTCCAACTACGAATCACCTAAAGAAGATTCTAAAGTAATAATAAGACAAAATAATACTATTCTTCAATTATTAGTAAGAATTCTGAATAAAATTGAGACTGAAGAAAGAAATAAAGAAATTGTGCTAGCCTCATCAGGTTTAGTCAAATATTCCAAAGTCATAAATTTGAAAAGATGGATTTATTTAACTGCTTCAGTAGAGGTGAAAATAACACACTCTATATAATAAAAGATAATAAACCTTTAACAGACAAGAGTAAAAGTAATAGTAAAAATATCGAAGATAAAGGAAAGCTTAGTGTTTCTAATTTTATAGAAACATTAGATCTAGAAAGTGAAATAAAATATTGCGAAGACAAATTAAAACATCTAGCAGATGAATATAATTATTCTACAATAAGCGAATGGTCTATAATAAAAGAGAAAGAAATCTATTTTACTAGAGAATTATATAGGTTAAGAAAAACAAAAAAGGACAAGGATTTAGCTATCGAAAATGCAAAGATACAAAGTAATAAGAATAAATGTACTAGTAAGGTAGAATTAAAAAATAATATCAAAGAAGTAAAAAAGATAGATACTAAAACAGAACAAATAGTAAGTGAAGAAGAGCAATGGGAAACAAATGAAAAATTACTATTAAAAAGCTATGAAGAAGAAGATAAATTAGAGAATGAAATATGCATTGAAGAAGAAATTACAAATACCTCTGAACATAACAATGATTTTATAAACTCTTTAGATGAGATAGGCCTACATAATTTAGATAATGCTATAAAAGCCATGGAAGTAGAAACAGGAAAGAAAAGAAGATATGGAGATAGTTCAGTCAAAAATGAAGGAGAAATGGAAAGACCATCTAGAATGGCAGGAACTTGGCCGCCAGAAAAAGAAGATTATACATATAATTATATCCCTGGACAATATAGATATATGGGATCAAGGAGAAGAGAGTTTGAAAAAGCAGTGAAATTCCAAAATTATAAAAGTGATGGTGCTATTCTTAACTTAGCTGCACATGACCCTATAGATTGGCCAAATATTATAAGTATATGGAAAGGCTTAACAGTGCAAAAATATATGCAAAATCAGCACAATATAGGAAATAAAGTTGAAGATATGATAACATACTTAGAAACATTTCTAGGAGAATCTGTAAAAGTTTTATTGGAACAATGGGTAGAAAAAAATCATGGTCTTTATGAAGAATTAAAAAGAGCAGGTAGTAATCCATATAATTTTGCAAATATGATATCGAATATCATTATAGCAGAAGATCCAGAATTAGGATATACTACTTTACAGAATGAAAGGTTAAAAGAAATAGAAAAATTAACATTAACCAATTGGAAAGGAATAAAAGAATTTTCACAACATTATCTATATAATGCTACTATCACAAACAAGGCTACAACATAAGTATAGTTGAGAGATATTTTAACAAATTACGATCCATTAGGAAGTATGATATATGAAGAATATAAAAAGAAACTCAAGGTTCAGTCCTTAATATATCTCAAGCTATAACTTTTGTCTTTAAACAATTAAAAAGATTTGTACAAGTATACAAGCTCAAAGATCTATGAAATATGCAGACTATAATTTTTGTAATAAGATAGTCCAAATACCTTTAACTTATGGAGAAGAGAAATCTACAAATAAAAATATCGAAAACCTCGAATAAAGGTTATAAGACTAAGAAAAGATTCTTTCTAAAAGATCTGATAATAGAAGTCCATATTTACATAAAAGGAATGTAAGACGCTATGATCCTAGAAAGAATTATGTTAAAACTTGTAGATGTTTTATATGCAATTCCCCTGATCATTTAAGTACAACATGTCCTAATAAAGATCAGAAAAGATATTCTAGTAAATATGAAGAACAAGAAAGAGTTTTAATAATAGATAGTATAAATGAAAATATATTAGTTTGTGATGATCAAATAAAAGATGATGAATCAATATATTCAATAATTGAAACAGAAGAAATTGAGAACAACGAAGAAGAATATGAGTCAAGCAATGATGAATTAGATTTAATAGATGAACTAGCTGGTCTAAGAGTTGAAATGATGGACCAAGTAAGTCAGTGAACATGATTGGATCAAAGGAAAAGGAGATTATAATATAAAATGTGCCTTTTGTATATATTATCCAAGTCAAGAAAATAGAGCTACTTGTAGTCTATGTCTAAAACAAGCATGCTCTTCATGTCTAAAGGCAAAAAATCAAATTTGGAAAAAAGAAATAGAGTTAGAATCAGAAGAAAGAATATTGTCCAATAGAGTTAGAATATTAGAAAACAGGATAAATAATCTAGAAGTTAAAATGGAAGAACTAAACAATCAAATAAATAAGCCACATGAAGAAGAAATTTTAGAAAATACTGAGTTTAAAGAACAAACTATAATATTAAAAGATAACAAAGGGGCTAAAATAACTCAGTTAAATAATACAATAACTAATCTTGAAAATAAATATATAGTAAAATTACCCTTTAAAGATGTTTTGGGAATAAGAATCCCAGTAAAAATAAAACTAACGCCAAACATTATTTTTAAAATATTAGCTTTAGTAGATACAGGATGTACAAAAAATATCATCCATAGCAAATATCTCATAAATTGTCCTGATATTGTTCAAACAATAGATGATAATAAAGCAGAAATATCCACAGATATGTCAGGAATAAAAAAGGTCCATAATAATTTGGCTTATAATATTGAAATATATATAAATGATACAAAATATATAATAGATGAAATTACAATAAGAGACTTATCAATGATAAATGAAGACATGATAATTGGTCTTAGATTTTTACAACAATCAATACATACTACAATTATACATGAACAAGGAATCACATTCATTCCATATCAAGATAATATTTCAGAAGAGCGAAAGCGTGGTGAGACCCCTTCATCACAAATTCAGCAAAACTTAGAAATTTCTAATGTTAATCTTCAAAACAATATATTCCCTGAAATAAAAATAAAAAACGAATTATGTGCAAATATTGAACAAACAGCTATGAAGCGTCACGATATTAAAACACCTAACATGCTATTTCATTTTGCAGGTATGAAGAAGACAATGAATTATAATGGGATAGAATCTTTCAGCTTTGGAGATAATAAGCTCAAAATATTCCCACCAAATTCATATAAATTTAAGCCAAAAGACCATATAATCATTGATGAAATACAAGAATGTTTATTGGATAATTTCTGGTACCAATATAATAATAAACGTGAAGATAAAGGCTATATGTTATCAATATTAAACAGACTTTCTGAATATTTTCATATAAAAAATGAGACAATATCAATATCAGAGAATTGGGAGACTATAGAACAGAAGACTTTATATGTGGTATTTGAAGGAAGAATACCAGGAATATATATATCATTTGAAGAAATAGTGGCTCAAAAAATAGATTCAAAATTAACAGGAGGAATATCCTGGAAGAAATACACAAATATTGATGAAGCCATGGCTCAAGCTAGAAAAATATTAGGAGTAAATTATTATATGGAGCCAGCTGCCAAGAATTATATCCAAAAATATAGAAAAATAAAAAATAAGGAAACCGTTGGGTCTTCACCCTTGGTAAATACAGAGACATCAAAAAAGAATTCATATAAAGAATGTCTAGTCAAAGGGACAAATCCCTTAGACGAATCATATATAGACTTGAAGATTGATGAAAAATTCGAGAATATATCTTCGCAATGGAAGAAAAATATAAAGGAAGAAATATTAATAGATATAAGAAATGAAATGAATTTTAAGTTTGAAGAAATCAAAAAGGCAATTGATGAAAAATTTGATATATCAACATCAGATATAGAAATTATGGATATTGCTGGACATGGGCAATCCCAAAATTAAAAGAATATTGAAGATAACCCTACGAAGGTACGCCAATATTGATGGGGTAATATCATTTATCTGATAAAAAGATTCATATATGTGAATAGAAAAATTTCCAATTCATACATATACCAGAAGATTAATTATATCAGCAAATAAAGACAATCCATGCGCTCACCAGAAGATTCATGAAAGCCAGCTCATACTTGTGACACCAGTAAGAAGAAAAAGGAATATGGATAAAATCAAAGATCCATTTTTACCAAACAAGAAAATTGTGCACCATGGTACAATGAACCGACAAAAGTACTATGAGTCACTCATACCAAGGACACATATTTGTCTTTACCAAGCCAAAGGGTTATGCAACGTGGTGCTAAGCTCAAACAAAAGAAAAATCACCACGACATCATGTAACATTAAATGATAGGTTCTACCTACCTATGAATCTATCATGAAGTGTCGGTAGAATTATGTTTTGTGTTATTCTTCTATGTTGTCCTGTAAAGGTTTAGCAACCTTGTTTTAAGGCTATAATAGCCTATGTACTTGCTTATGTAAATAAAGTCTGAAGGCTCATGAAGACTCAGGAGACGATTCTTCCAGCTTCTCTCGACACTATAAAAGGAGATCATCAGCCGGAGAGAGGAGAAGAAGCGAAGAGAAACACAGAGCAAGAGTTAGCATTAGCCTTCCACAATAGTGCTCTCTCTTTTAGTAGTAAGACTCCACTGTAAGAATATATCCATCCAGAGTTTGTAATATTCTCTGTACAAGGTAACCTCTATCTTTGTTGTTAGTTGTCGGTTTCCCGAAAGGGAAAACCATATGTAAGCTATGTTTGTGGAAATGAAGTGGTTTTGAATATTCTTGAATTTTCTTAGTTTATTCATATGAGGCAAGGTTTTATGCTAAGGACTCTATAGGAGACCCCTCAGGCGGTGGTTCTGTAAATTCCCCCTAGATGGGCAGAGTTCCCTGTGGGTGGTGTGAACATTAGGCCGTAGAGAAGTGTTCCCTTCGGGTGGAACTGCCTGGAGTGACGATAAAAAATTACCTCATATGACCATAACTAAGAACGTTTAAAGAAAAAGCTTAGCCACTTCTGAAGCAAATTAGCAAGAAATATGGTGAGTACCGAGTAGGACTTTACAACCTCTGCACAAAACCGGCCGTCATATTGGTTTCGCCAACCTGCAAGATCCTGAGATAAAGATAAAAATAAAAATAAAAAATACTATTCATTCACGAATACTATTCACATCATTCACGAATACTATTCACCCTATTCACGAATACTATTCACAATTATTCTCGAATACTATTCACACTATTCACACTATTCACGAATACTATTCACCAAATCAGAATATTACTAATTACAAATTATAGCATACTTGGTGGTTTAAACCACTATATATATCACTTTCATACTCATAAATATCAAAAGCATATTCAATACATAAACTTTGAATATTTAGAACGCATATCGTTCATCTTATATCAAAATCAGTTTTGGTATCCTATATATTTGTGAATATATTCTGAGCTAAGAGATAAAATCTCTCAGCAAATATCTTGTTATATTATTTAATATTTGTTTTTATTATTATTTGAATATTTTAATTTTTAATTATCTTTTTAATCATTTGAATAGCAATTTATATTCCGCAGTTTACTTCGTAATACACTTCGTAATACTTCGTAATATATATATATGAATTATGTAAATTCACATAATGACATGGTTAGATTTAACATAATTGGCTCTTCAAATACTATTATTTGCTGATCCTCCCCTTGAGTTCCAGTGAACGCTAACCTAAACAGCCATACTATGAATCAATTCAAAGCAAGGAACAATCAACATCTCACTCCATATGCAGGGGAAAAGAACATTAAATCCAACCACCCCAAATGCCAACATTTGCATATCCCCTATTAGCATTCTCACCTCCAACACAATTTGACTCCGGATGGTGATCTCCAAAATTCACCAAACCAAAAGAGCTGGATACAAGATCCAGTGCATCAAAAGCAGTAGACACGATCAAATTCCCCACTCCTAACACCCAACCAGCTTATCTAGACTATGAAACACTACAACACCAATCTAATTCGCATCATGACCCGCACACACAAGCTAAATTCCCGAGATCCACCGGACCAAGAACACAAACACGCAAACACGCGCCAAGATCCCACCTTTACCCAATAATTCCCTAAAAGGCGCCGCCTTTCACACATTTTCCCCACCAAATCCACCAGCTTACATCCCATTTTCGCAAGGATCAGATCGAAGGGAGAGACGAGGAGGAGGAGAAGGGACAAACGGACTCACCCTTGCACATTGCGGAGCGTCTGATTGAAGCGCCATTCCGTGTTGTTAGGGCTCCCGCGGCCGCCACCTCCGCCGCCGCTCATCGCTTCCGGTCAGTTGGGCTCGCCGGAGTTGGTGGTGATGGTGGCGGCAGGGGAGCAACAGCACGACAGTTGTGACTACTAGTTACCTGTGCGCGCATTGGCGCGCTCACTATAAATAGGAATGACGAAAAATTGAGTTGGTGGGCGTATATTTGATATCTGATACTATTGAAGAGTGAAATGAAGATGCTGACAAAGGAGATGAAAACGTAAAGGTATTGAAGAGAATTGTAGGGATACTCTGGGTGTGGTGGTGCAGTATGATTAGAATGGAACACAGCGGCGTATTGTACAGTAATTTGTGCAAAATCTTAGGTAGAAGATATAACATAATATATAGTTGTCTTTACATCGTATCGTACAGGTCTGTACATAATATGTGGATACATTATATCAACATAAAGTAGATTACATCGGAGAAGGTCTGTACATAATATGTGGATAGATTGTATCAACATAACGTAGATTACATCGGAGATCAGTCCGATAGGACTGAACGACATAGGTTGCTGTATTAGTAGATTATATTAACATAAAGTAGAAAATGTCGGAGATCAATCCGATAGGACTGAACGACATAGGTTGCCGTATTAGCAGGTAGGCAAAAGCTTCAGCATAGGATCAGACTTGGGAGTATCTGTTGCAGAAAGAGCAAAGTTAAGCTATATCAGTATGATATTGTTGTCAAAAAAAAAAAAAAAGAAAGGCATGCTTAGCGTATAGTAGGGGTAATAGATTGCTACACAGGTGGTATGTTCTGTAGTGGACATAGAGTATGCAAGATAAATTGAAGTAAATGTAGTAGAAGTATATTGTACGTATGGTATAGGGAAAAAATGTGTGTACTAAAAGAAGTTGATAAACGTACCTTTTGGCTAGTCTTTAAACGTGCGAGTTTTTTTAGAAAATGCTGAAGCAGTCTTACTTGTGCAAAATGTACATTTAGATTGCATAAACATAATAAAGTGGACTTCATCGGAAACCAGTCCGATAGGAGTGAACGATCTAGATTGCCGTATTAGTAGGTAAGTAAAAGTTTCAGCGTAGGAACAAACTTCGTAGGATGCGCTGCAGAAAGAATAAAGTTAGTTTGTATCAGTATAATACTATATTACTATTGTTGAAAATAATGAGAAGATATACGTAGTGTATAGTAGAGGGCAGTTAATTGCAACACATACGCTTTACTATGTAGCGAATATTCAGCATCTATAGGTACATGGCGATAAACGCATCGCTCTGAGAAGAAGTGGACGAAGGAAATAGGTAGAACAGAATCCTAATATAGCACATGAACAACAGAGGGAGAATAGTGTGAAGGATATACTCTGGTTTGTGTGTGGAGCTGTAATCCGAAGCGAGGCTGTATAGGACGTTAAGAAGATTACGTTGCAGTATTCAGAAATAGAAAAAGACATAGAAATAGATAGGAAGCAACAAAGAATGAAAGAGGAGGTGAGGCGCAGAATCAGTAGGTCAAATAAACATCCGGTAGAAATCACCTGAAACAAGAAACGCAAAGCGGTTCGCAGGAGAGATGAAGAAGAGCACTCGGGATCCATACGAATGAGCAAAACGGTTAACTGTACGAAAAGGGAAGTCAACCGTGGGGAGGATGAGATAGAACATACGGACAACACAGAGAAGGATGAAAAGGTAAGGTAGATAGCGTGTAGTACCACGGATAGTGACAAGCCAGGCACAACACACGGGGTTTTATAAAGTGGGGTTCGTTACAATGAAATAGGAAAGCGTAAGAACGACGATATGACAAAAAAGAGTATGGTATACCCGGGTTTTGATAAATCGTGGCTTTATTAAAGAAACAGAAAAGCATAAGGACGACGATATGTCAGAGAAGAGTAGAGCATACTGGAAGAGAAGGGAATTGATAGGCCAGACGAAGGCAGTCCTAACAATCAGATAGGAAAAGGAGTAGAACTATGAGGATTCCTAAAAAACATTCAAGGAAATCGAAAGGTAAAGATAACGCGGATGATATAGAGGAAACAGAAAAAAAAAACAGGACCTGCACAAAAATAGGAAAAGATCAGTCGAATGATGAAAGTAACTAATTTTTTCAGTGTAAAAAACGAGGAGGAAAAGAGGGAGAAGACGAGTGCAGTAAGGAAGCAGGTGGACGAAGTAGTAGACACTTTTGGTGACGTGTAACAGAGAAAAGACCGAAGAACCTGGATATCAAATAAAGTAAGAGGCTACAAAAAACAGAATTAAAAAAATGCAGGATAAAAGAAGAGCAAGTGAGGTGTAGGTAGTAAAGTAAAAAGACAAGAAGCAAGGAGAACAGAAAAAATAAATCGGTAAATGCGAGTAGGAACAGAACATAAAGATAAAGAATTATTCGTGGTACGAAAAAGAGAACAGAAAAAATAAATCGGTATAATCTAACGGGAAGAGGAGCAACAGCACGATGTAGGACTAAACGCAATGGTATATATAAAAAGAACAGAGAAGAATGAAGCACAGTAGGAACACAAAAAAGAAAGAAAGAAAAAAGAGAACAAGAGCGTACCTCAATTTAAACCGGGCGGTATAGCCGTGCGAGTGTAACAACGGAGGAAAGTAGGAATATTGATCTAACGTGTATTGGAGCGGAGGCGTGCGAGGAAACCTGCAGTAGGAAACGAAAGAAAGAAAGCAGTAAGTATAATTGAAGAGAGCAGTAAGACGGAGACAGAGAAACGTAGACATCGGGGGAAAATAGAAATCCGAAAAGACGACAAAGAGAAATTTCAGAAAACAGAAATCGTAAATACGAGATGAACGAAGAGTAACAGCAGTCCTGGTAAGTAAAAGAGAAATTTGGAAGGGGTAAAACCATGTGAATATGGACAGACGGTCTACCTGCTGTCCTAAAGAAAGAGACCAGGAAAGCAGCAAGGAAACGGTCTACCTGCTGTCCTAAAGAAAGGAACCAGGAAAGCAGCAAGGAAAAGAAGGAGCACAAAGAGAAAAGAAACGAACAAGTTTGGCAGCGGACAAAACAGCAAAGAAAAGAGCACATAGTAGAGAAGTATACACTGAAGAGGAAGTCCAAGAAGATGAACAGACGGGTACGAAGATGGGCAAAGGCACAGCTGAGATTCTGAGAAACCAACAACGAGAAGGACGAAGACGAAGCAGAGATGAACGCTCCCGAGGCAGAAGAGAGAGGAAAAAGAGAACGAAGGACAGCCCAAGGGCACAAAAAACGACGAAGGTAGACCACGTGGAGCGGAAACATCCAGGCGTGCGAGCGCTCCGTCCGGGAGATCAAACGGCAGAGAAGTAATGAGAAAGAAGCGGACGGTGGAAGACTTCAACACGCGGATCTGATGTGACTGGCGTGCGAGCGGTCCGGCCGAAACGATCAAACGGTCAAAAACGAGCACTAAGCATCGAATGGCTGAGACGGAGCGACGGAAACGCAGGCGAACAAAACGAGAGCCAAATCAGATGGCCAGGAAGAAGAACAGTCGACGTGGCCGCCCTCTCCTTCCGAGAAGTATGCGCCCATTTACCCTCCTTTAGGATAACTGCGGAAGCCATTCGTACAACCGCAACAAAAGAGTAGAAGCAAAATCCCCAAAACGGGAAGTGCTGCAAGAATTAGATGGCTGCACAGGTTTTACCCAAGGCCTCGGCTGGGCCTCAGCCCCAGCCCATTAGCCTGAATATGTTGCACGTGCACCTCGATTAGTGCACCTCGATTGTGCAAATTATGAAGTAGAAGAATACACCGTGAGACGGCTGGCAAATAGGTTCCCAGACTACTCGTCTGTTGCCCACCAGTACATTATTTTCCACTCGCATAATCTTTCTGACGTTACGAACTAGTTTGCCAATAAAAATTAAGCACAGCAAACCAAAGAACAGAATAAATAATTAGACGCCACAAAATGACATTAAGATATACTGATAAAGTCTCATCAACCGGTGGCATATATGTCCCAACGCCATAGCACTAGAAGCTAATTAATATATTGTTTCATAGCTTCATATGTTATGCAGATAATCAAAGATAAAGAGACAGGTTCGATTTATTCAGCCTACAAACCAAGCCTGGGATAAGACTATATGACACATAAGGAACTGAAAGGCAAGTAGAGAAAGAGCATGCAAATGCAACCGTGCATGCGAGGGCGCAATCTATATGCATGTCGCTTCTCTTCTTATTTCTTGGCTACTCCTCAGGAGCCCCGTCAGCAGCAGCTCCATCTCCATCAGCAGCAGCTTCGTCTACATCAGCAGCACTAGCAGCAGTATCTTCCTCCCCGTCTTCCTCATCATCTGCAAGCACTAATTGGTGTTACAGATGGAAGTAACAAATTAATATATCCTCCAAAATTAAAAAGGTATATAATCAATTCAGTTTTTTCAAAAATAATGGATTATCGATTCTTTGAAGGTTTTGTTTGTCTATGAATGGGAAGTGCGTGTAAGTTAATGTATTGTTGCACGCACCATCCTCTTTTTCTGCAGGAATAATCTAGATCCTCTTGACTGAAATGGTGAAAAGCCTGTAACATTAAATTGTTACTATTTTTCATGATAATCAAAATAATTACGGGATTCGAAAGATGAAACCCAAAAAAAAAATACATAGACTAATTAAGATAAAAGAACTCACTCCCATGGGACTTCACCGAGGAAGAAACGATCACCGTCCACATTGTCGTACAAAAGAACGAAATCGTTGTCATCCAATATTGCACCATCTTCTTCATTGTTCACCAAGCCATTAAGTTGGAATGGTGACACTAAGAAATTGAAGGACAGTTAATAAGTTGATATTATTGAATTGAAAATATCGCCCAATTATATATCTTGGAAGGACGATGTGCTCAAACTAAAAACTAAGAATGATTTTCTATATAATCTAGAATGGATGGTCTGACAAAAATACAACCTACAAAAAATGAAGTAATTTTAGCACCTCTTCTAATCATAAATGCATAACTTAAAGGATTAGTGTGTTCGTCTAAACATGACAAATGTAGGTCAGATTTTAACCATATAAGCAATTTTCATTTTTTTAATGCCTAATTTGATTATTATCGCTCAATCAACTATTAATATTGTCTGCTATAACATAACCCTGGCAACGATTCTTTTTCTTATTTCCCAGTTTTCGAGTTGAGTTAGCAAATCATATAATATATGAAGGAGCAGTCATAAAAATGTGATATCCCGTTTAGGTCAACACGTGCATGACAAGAACCATAATTTTTTTTTGGGGGGGGGGGGGGGGTTTCGGAATAAGGCAGCTAGCTACGTACCTCATGTTGATCTTAGCTAATTAAAGGACCTATGCCATGCATGATCTTAACTTGAGTACGTAAGTCTAATTAAACAAGTTGGGCTAGCCAGCCAAGCCATTATTACGTACAAGCAGTGCTCAGCGCTAGCAAGAGAGGAAAAATGAAACAAAAGAAAATAAAAGAAAAACCTTCTGGTCCAAGAAGGATAGGGCCAGCCCAATTCCTGGCCGATTCGGTCATGGCGCCGAGCCTATGAAGGCAAGGTGAGAGGGCAAGTTGATCCTAGCCTTGTACGTACACCGCCCCTGACCTGCCATCACAGCGCCGCCTCACACCTGCCTAGCGCCGACCAGCCCTTGGTGCCCTGGCGGTCTTCCCTTGCGTGCCCTGCTGCTGCTGTGCTGCAAATAGGGCAGGAAAAATTTCAAGCCGAGTAAGTCTCTTGCCTAGCTCCCAAAAATTTCGAGCCGAACTCGAGCAGCTTGTTCAGCTCGTTTGGCTCGTGGGCCTATTGCCGCCATCCCACAAAGCCACACAGCATTGAGGGAGCCCATGTGACCATGTCCCAGGAAGCCAACCAGGAGAGATAATCAAGCACTGTGCCCCTAAATCATCCTTCCCAATCCGTCCACTCCCGTCTCTCGGCCTGTTTGTCGTCCCCTGCCCCATCCCCCATCCTCCGCGCCGCCGCCCCGTCCCCCATCCTCCGCATCGGCGCACTGTCCTCCACACCGCCACATCGTCCTCCCCCCATACTCCGCGCCGCCCCCCTCCCATCCACCCCGCATCCAAGTCCCTCCTCTTGCCCAGTCGAGCCGCCGCCATCACTGCCTCCCACCGTCTAGGTGATGTCGCTGCCAGATTCAAAGCTAAGGGGAGGAGAAAGCTTCTAGAAAGATCTACCTTGCCGCGATCTCGTCGCGGCCATCATCATCGTCGTCCTCGTCGCGGCGGAGCAGCCGACCTCCTCGTCCTCTTCTGGTTCCTACTTCACCGATCGACTCATCCCCTGCTCGTCCCCCTCCTCTGTCTCCCCCATTTCTATGACGGTGGGGCGGCGGCATCCAGCGGTGAAGTCTCAGGACGATCGCCTTATTCTCAGTCGCCAGCCACCGCGCCTCCTCGTTCTCCATCACCAAACGTCATGCCTCCTCCTTCTTCATCGCCGAATGTCGTGCCTCCTCCAATCTCCATCCCCGCCGTGGCTCCTTGCCGGTCGCCGGATCGAGTGGAGAAGAGAGAGGGGTAGGTGAGAGAATGGATGGTGTGAGAGAGAAATCAGTGGGGGAGAGTCGGGGTGGGCGGAGCAGGCGGAAGCGATGGTGGCGAGGAGGAGCTCGGGCAGCGGAGGGGGAGGTGGATGGGAGGAGGAGTAGAGTTGGTCGAGGGACTAGGGTCACTGGGCTTGCGAGCTAGCTCGAGCCAACTTTCAAGCCGAGATGAGCACCATTCCTGGATCGTTTCATTTACAAGCTGAGCCGAGCCACTGTTTCAACCGAACTTGAGCGAGTCAGGCTCAAACGGCTCGGCTCGACTCGTTTCCACCCCTAGCTGTGAAGACCAGGATAGGGCCAACAAGGAGGAAGATAGGAAAAGAGGAGGATTTTCACGGGTTCTTGTGATCTTTCGTGTTCATCAAGGGTAACCCCTGGTAGTCCCTAGAGTTGTCATGGATTAGTCGTTGTTACGTTCGTAGATCGTTTTGCTTAGGGGAAGATTAATTTTCAACATGCCTTAATTCATCGAGGTTAGACACAGAATATTGCGGGGAGATTCAGGGTATTTAGGCTCAGATTCGGAGGTTGGTACAGTTATAGAAATGTTATATAGTCTCGTTAGCTTTCTAGAAAGGTCTAGATCATTAGAATCGGAGTATGGAGCGAAAAGTTATGGTCTCGGGAAGGTCGTTGTCCAGAATTTGGACGTAGCTGACAGCTGTAGCGAAGATAGGCCAGTTTCATCTAGTAAATGGTAAAATTAAAATATAGTGATAACTTAAATAATTTAGAAAATTTTGTGTAGTTTTCAGAACTGATATCATTCATATATTTTCAAGTTTTTAAATTAAAGATATAAAATTATGAAGTGGACTGTCCTGATAGATTCTAGGATGATCTTCAGTGAAAGTAACGAGATAGAAAACGGTAGAATAAGAGGTTCATCGTAACTAGGAAGTTGTAGGTTTTTTCGTGGAAATTCCAGAAAGTATTGGTTGGTTGAATTTGGAGTTCGCATGAATAAGTTAGAGCCATTTTACTACTGGTATAGCGGGTAGTACGTCTGGTAGTTTTGTGTTAATTGGATCAGTTTGGCGTAAACGTGCGATGACGATAAGTGTAAAGTGTGAGTTCTATGATGTTATAATTTTGAGTTTTGTCTTGAATTATTTGTACAAGGAGTGTGGACTCTATTGCCTTGCCGCCGCCTCGCTATCCAGCTCCAAGGGGATAAAGAGGCAAGTGCATAGTAGTCAGTGATCTGGTGGATCGCTGTATTCTTTACCACTTATTATCATTATATTGTTTATGCTTTTATCTTATTTACTTGCAAACAATATGAGTGGTCATAATATTAATTGTATTGATGAATTCAAGAATGTTGGATGACGATATTATTGATGAACTTATGTTAAATTGAGTATTTATAAGCATCATTGCATGAAGAGAAGATGATCATAGTGATCAAATATCTACCTTGTTAGTAGAGACTCCATGGGAGTGGAGGATGTCCCTCATCCTTTTGGAGGATAGGTTTGAGAGTGAACATTGTCGCGAGTGTTCACTCACGATATATCGGTATACACGAAAAGACTTGCATGTGGAAATGTAGTGTAGGGATACCTTGCATTTAATGAAAAGAGAATTTGATGATTAAGTATAAGAATAAAGAAAAGAAAATAGTTGATGTTAATGATGATATTATTTACAGTTGATTAGTTATTGTTCATTGTTTCAATACTACACAAAGGGTCATCACAGACGGTTCTAAACCGTTATCACAAACGGTTTCTGAACCGTCTAAATTTATGTGTCTGTGATAATAGACAGTTATCACAAACGGTTTATGAGCCATTTGTGATTAGTCACAAGACAGATGGTTTTTCGTTTGAAGCCATCTATGAAGGCATACTATCACAAACAGCTTCTACCAAAAATCGTTTGTGATATGTCTCCAATCACATACGGTTAGTACATATAACCATCTGTGATGACTAACGTATCATAGGCAGTTTTTTTTTATAGAAACTGTCTGTGTTCATAGGCGATTTCTACCAAAAACCGCTTGTGATATGTCGGCCATCACAGATGGCTACACATACTAACCGTCTGTGATTGGAGACATATCATAGACAGCTAACAAAAATAACCATATGTGATATCCGACATATCACAAACGGTTGTTGGTGGTAGTCGTCTGTGATAGTATATTTTTACAGACAATTTATACCACAAAACCGTTTGTGATAGTTCATTCTATACCTAATTTTTTTTTCTATTTTTTGGCCAGCCTCAGGAAATGCTAGCCATGCCCTCTGAAAACAAACAAGTAAAAAATAGATAAATCACAGATAAGTGAATTACAACTCAAAATATCAATTACAAAAGAATGTTCATGTATTGTCACTAGAGTTACAATTGACTTACAGCTCAAAGTGAACTACAATTGAATCAACTGTTAGCAGTACTGTTGCGGGAGTGAAACTCCCCTTTCTTGTTAATGATCTCCATCGTGATGAAGGTGGAGAGCCGTCCTCGAACGTCCGAGACTTCATCTAGATCGAATGCACTTGATTTACAAAAGAAAGGTTTGGATATGCATACCGCTAGACTTTTGGGTTTTGTTTATTATGCTTCCGCTGTTTGTCTTGCTACTTCTGATACTTGACTTTTAATTTGGTCGGTCGGTCGTGTAATATATATACTTGATATGTAATTGCTTAAGTTTAAGTATCATATTTGTTTGATGTTGTATGTATATTGTGTATAGATGTATATGCCAATGTTGTAGATGTGTGTACTAGCCTCTAATTATAGAACTAGTACGGTACACACACGAGGTCTTCAGGTATTCCACGCCTGGGGTTCGACATGATAGTGTGGGAATTCACTAGGGGAAACATCTTACAGTCAGACTATGTTTTGCTATGACCATCAATAAGGCATAGGGGCAAACTATCACAAATGTAAGTGTCTGCTGCCCCGATCCAGTTTTCTCCCATGGACAACTATGTGTTGCGCTTTTTACGCGCTACTGTTGGGAGCAGTCTTAGAATACTTGTTGCAACAAAAAATTATAATATATAGTAGCTTAAATTCTACTTGCACACATTTACTAAGAATATCGTCTACAAAGACATTCTTGCGTCCTATGTGTCTTATGTTATGTACTACCAAAATGATATTTTGTTTGTATACATGTTGGACAAGAAATAACGTCAACTACTAAATGTGGACATCTATTTTCGATTTGATTTATTTACTAGCTTGTACATATATGTTTATATTATATTATGAGAAAATTGATGCTCATTGTACGATTTGGGATCACGTGATGACATATATCACCCTTTGTTGTGATCAGTTGCAACGCACGGGCACCTTACTAGTTTACAGTAAAGGCAAAGCAAGGAGTAGGGCTATTCATTGTTCGGTCCCAAACTGATCAACGCACCGACCCAACCCAGACCAAACCGTTTTTGTAGTTTGTGTACCGGTCGGGGTTAGATTCTGTGTAAACTGTCGGACCTATGTAGAAATAGGGGAGAAGGAGACATGCATGGCTGGATCAAAGAAGGCTCACAGGGTCCTAACACAGGAACACGGCCGTTGGCGACGATCAACACACGGGAGTGTGGCATGACCAGTGTGGCCGATGTAGGCACCAGCTAAGCAGCTGCATGGCCTACACAGAGCAGGGCTAAAGCCCAGGCCAGTGAGGCTAGGGTGTGCAATCGAGGCCGTGTGAAAAGAGGAACAGGAAGAGAAATGAACAATGCGCAACCACACCTCAACTGAGGACGCGCGGTTCTATATTTATAGTCCTATTGGCACATTGCCGGATGATGAATAGTACATACTGAAAACAACCAAATCAGCACAGAGATTACAACAGAGTATCGAGTTGAACTCTGAACTAACTGTATCTACTATACAATAGACTATATTTGAATCGTTTGAACATGTGCGAAATATTATATACGCTAACATCCTCCCTCAGTCTTAACCAGGCATCACCACATTAAGATTGTACCAAAGAAAACTGAATTGTCGGTGTGGGAGAGGTTTGGTGAGAACGTCTGCAAGCTGATCTGTAGTCCCGATGAAGCGACTGTCTAGAGCCCGTCGTGCCACCCGTTCCCAAACAAAATGAAAGTCAACTTCAATATGTTTAGTACAGGCATGAAAAACTAGGTTTGTAGACAGGTACATAGCCCCAAGATTGTCACACCACAGTACGAGCAACCGCAATTAGAAAACACCAAATTTAGAGAGAAGCAACTACAACCAAATAAGCTCCATAGTAGCATTGGCCAGGGCCTTATACTCCGCCTTCATGCTAGACCGAGAAACATACACCTGCTTGCGTGTGCTCTAGGAGACCAAATTGGGGCCGAGGAACAGGCAAAGCCACTGGTGGAGCGTAGGTCATCGACACAACTAGCCTTGTCTGCATTAGTGAAAGCACTGAGAAGCAGAGATGATGATTTATGAATCTTCAAACCAACGTTACTGGAAAACTTCAGGTAGTGGATGATTTGTTTGACAGCCAACCAGTGAGCATCAAAGGGCATATGAAGATATTGACAGACCTTGTTTATGGCGAAGGCAATGACTGGTCGTGTGATGGTGAGGTATTGCAAGCCACCCACAATAATGCGGTATTGAGTGGCATCACAATCATTCAGAGGTGTTCCACCGTCTTTGGACAATTTGTTAGTGGTGGACATGGGAGTAGACACTAGACGTCACTCGGCCATGTTGGCTCGTTGAAGTAATTTTGCAATATACTTGCACTAGAGGAGTTGAACCCTGGAGCCATCTAGCACAACTTTAATGCCAAGAAAATAGTGCGGACACTCCAAATCCTTAATGGCAAACTCCATGTTCAATTGCCGCAACAAATCATCAGTAGCTGGTGAACGAAAGCTGACAATGATTAAATCATCAACATAAATGAGGTCAAACATGACTATTCCACTGTGTGTGTAGATGAACAGAGAAGTGTCTACTTTGGATGGTGTATACCGAATCTCTTGGAGCTTGGAGCTGGGCCTGGAGAACCATACGCGCAACGCTTGTTTCAACCCATACAGAGCCTTGTCGAGTTTGCAAACATGATGAGGGAACTCAAAATGCTCATAACCTGGTGGCTGGTGCATATATACTTCCTCTTCTAGATCACCATGCATAAATGCATTGGACACATCTGCTTGCCTCAAATTCCAATCATGGGAAACTATTAAAGACAGAATGAGCCAGATGGAAGTTGGCTTGGCAATAGGGGAGAATGGAAGTTGGTTTGGAAACAGGGGAGAAGGTATCTTCGTAATCGATGTTGTACCTTTATTTGAACCATTTGTCAACAAGGCGAGTTTTATGACGGTCTACAGTGTCATCAATATATGTCTTGAGTTTAAAAACCCATTTGCAATCGATGATGTTGAGGCCAGACCGATTCTCAACAAGTCTCCATGTCTTGTTCTTCTGTAAAGCAAAGAATTCACTATCAGTGGCAGCCTTCCACTCGGTGATCTGCAGGGCCTGCTGATGTGAAGAAGGTGTGAGCACAGCTGTCATGGCACGCCTACGAGAATCATATGGCATTATTCCATCAGTGCATACTTTGGACTACCAAATGTTCCGTGAACGGGGTCGTTGAAGCTGAGCAGACCTATAAACCTGATATGGCATAGAGGGATCAGTAGCATGCGGTATAATGGAATCGATAAGTGTATGACTATCCCCGAATTCCATCCTCATTAGAGGAAGGTGGAGAAGTGGAACTAGGAAGGGTGGGTAGTATGATAGTGTCTATGGAGGAAGAAGAAGGAGTGGAGGCTGATTCAGAGACACTAGAAAAAAGAAATCAATGTTCATCAAAGGTGACATCACGGGATATATAAACACAACTAGTGAGTTTATGAAGGCATTTGTAACCTTTATGATGGTCACTGTATCCCAAGAAAACACAAAGTTTATAGCAAAATTCCAACTTGTGTGTATTGTATGGGCGCAAATTAGGCCAACATGCACACACAAAAACACGTAAAAAAGCACAATAAGGAGTGATGCCAAACAATTGTTCAAGGGGGGTGTGATGACTGATCACTCTACTTGGAAGGCGATTGATCAAGTAACAGGCTGAAACAAAGGCTTCATCCTAGAATTTCATGGGAACACAAGATTGTGCTAACAAAGCTAAGATGACTTCAACAATGTGTTGGTGTTTGCGTTCAGCCCGACCATTTTGTTGTTGTGTATGGAGGCAAGGAACTCGATGTTGTATGCCTATTTGTTGAAAGAAAGGATGCAATTTTTTATATTTGTCACCTCAATTGGTTTGGACTGAGATTATCTTCTTGTTGAGATGACGTTCAATAAGAGATTGAAAATGAAGAAAGGTGGATGCAACATCAAACTTATGCTTAAGAGGATATAGTTAAGTGTATCTACTATAATCATCAATGAAACTTACATAGTAACAAAAGCCATTGACAGTGGTTACAGCACGTCCCCAGACATCAGAGTGAATGAGTTCTAAGGGAGCCAAGGACACATTATTATAACTAAAGAAAGGAAATTGATGACTTTTAGCTAGTTGGCAAGCATCACAGGCTGAAGTTTCATCTTTATTGGTAGAACATAAACTCTGATCGGATTGAAGAACTTGGCGAAGGATAGAGGACGATGAATTCCCAAGTCGCTATGCCATTGCTCCCAGGATGGTGTAACAGCAAGGAAAGCCCCCTAGACTTCAGTGTTGACGCAATGGGATAAAGCCCATTTTCACATCTGTCGTGAAGGAGAAGATTCCGTGTTGCTCGATCCTTAACAAAAAAAAACCAGTCAGGATGAAACTCAAGAAACACATCATTGTCCTTTGAAAAATGATGAACATAAAGGAGATTTTTGCTGGCATGTGGAACATGAAGAACGTTTTTTAGATTCAAAGTTTTGTTGGGGGTGTGTATATGGGAGTGGCCAATATGGTGCATAGACATACCTGTACCACCAATCGTTTGAACTTGATCATGACTAGTGTAGTGTTCCTACATCGTCAATCGATCAAGCTCACTCGTGATTTGATCTGTTGCGCATGTGTCAGTGTGCCAGTTGGTGTCGACACTGTAGGAGGGAGCAAATGAAAATGCCGCAACATGTTGCTTTTCTTCATGTTGGTAAGCATGATCAAATCTGTGACAGCACTTGAGTGACATATGATCAATCTTGCCACATACCTGACAAGTAGGGCGATATCCTCCCGAATTACGCGATTGCTTATTGCCGCCATTGTTGTTGTAGCCGTCACTGTTGCTATAACCAGTGCCGCTGTTGTGGGATTTGGTATAGCCTCCTTTGCTGCCCTGTTGAAATTGGTGTAGCCACCTTTGCCACCGCGTTACGAAGGCTTGTTGCCACGATAAGCATTCTTGTTGCCATTCACCTTATTCTTGGCTAGCCGAAGCACCCTCAAACTGCAGTCCGACATTGTGCCGCTCTACGCCCATGTCAAAACTCAGAAGATGAGTATAGAATTCATTAAGCGAGACTAGCTCAGGATGTGTTGTTAGAGATGTCACAAGCCAGTCATATTCTTCACCAAGCCGTGCCAAGAGATAAGAAACAATCTCCTCATCTCAGAGTGCATGCCCTATGGACGTCATGGTATTAGTCAGGTTCTTCACCTGGCTAAAATACTCTGCTGCTGTTAGATCATGCTTCTTCATGTTCGCCAGTTGGGTGCAAATTTGCACCCACTCCTGCTGACGAATGTGTTGTGAACATTCGTTCCAATGGCGCCCACACTTCTGCGGAAGTGTTGAGCAGCAGCACCTGCGAGAGTACTTCCAACGATAGTGAGGAAAGGAGAGCACTCAAATGTAGCTGATCATGTTGCAGCCAGGTGAGGTACGCTGAGTTCGGACCAATACCAATCATCTGCCCTCCATCAGTTGTGTTGGTGATGACCTTCTCTGGGCAAGGATTTGTGCCATCGATGTATCCAAGAAGCTGTTGACTGTGGAAGTTGGGCACGAATTGCACCTTCCATAAGAGATAATTCTCTCGTGTCAACTTCAGATTGATCACATGGCCAAAAGAAGGGGTTGGCAGTCAGCCTATCAAGTTGGTTGAAGGCACAAGGGAGAAAGAGTTGCTTGCTGAGGAGCCAGCAATGGTTGTGTGTCGTGGATTGGATCAGATAGGCTCTCATACCATGTGAAAAGAGGAACAAGAATAGAAATGAGCAATGCACAACCACACCTCAACTGAGGAGTTGCGGTTCTATATTTATAGTCCTATCGGCACATTGCTGGATGATAAATAGTACATACAAAAAAAAACAACCAAATTAGCAGATATTGCAATAGAGTATCGAACCAAACTCTGAACTAACTGTATCTAGGATACAACAGACTATAACTGCATCGGTTGAACATGTGTGAAATATTATATAAGCTAACACGCCGGATGGCTTGGCGGTGTGGAGTTGACATCGAGGTCGAAAGAAGGCGGCAGCTCTTCAGAAAGAAGCTGGAGTAGGATCTAGGCAAGGACGACAAGACGGTGGTGGCGTCGTGACTGAAGCTATGCATGGCGTGATATTGGGATCGAACGGGGAAGTTGAGAGAGAGCTTGAGTAGATTGCAACAGCGGTCTGAGTTTGGAGGGAAGGTGGCGACGACTACAAAGTGGAGGCTGATCGAAATCCAGAGAAGTGGATGCAGTTTGCACAGGTGATGGTGGAGCTTGGACTACAATGGTGGCGATGCTTGGTTGAAGAAGGTACGAAAAGAAGCACTTGTCTCGGGCATTTTCTTCATTATAAGGGTCAACTACCAAAAGCAACTCACCTAGTCCTTTCCTACCTACAGCCTACAGTCCACTAAAAAACACAACCCGTCCAACCCATGCAAACAAAACGGCCAAACTTGATCCTTTGTGGGTTGGGCTGGGTTTTCATGCCAACCCATCAAGAACCACTTTTGTTCTGATGCAAATTGAAAATTTGAATTTATCATGATGTTTTAATTGAATACATCACATATGGCAATTGACATGGTAATAAAATCTCCACATTCATAGATACTTTTCTATGAAATTTTTTGATATGGTCTACATGTGTTCACAATTAAAATTTGCCATTGCTTCACGCCTTCACCAAAACAACATGGAAGAACAAAAATTACTTAAAAGTAAAGACCTTTCCATGCAAGATAGATTACTCTGTATTGTTGTCATACTCTGTGTATAATTAGTCTCATGGCACATGGGTTAATATAACTCCTTGGGGGTACTATGTAACAAACCTTAAAGAAGTAGATAAATATTGCAATATTATAAGATAGTAGGAGCAATTTTTCTCTCCTTGTGGTTGTATAAGATTATAACATAAAATTCACAAATGAAGACAATGACTGGTGTACCAAATTATTGTAATTATACCAGATACAAGAACTTGACCAAACCAACCTAGTGCATCAATAGTAAATGCTATTACACTACACTAGCAAGAGGTCTTCATGTTGTTCCGAATGTTGGATACAAAACCAATTCAGATACATGTGTTACATAGCAATAACAAACACATCAAAGAAAACCCTAATAGAACCAAGGAAAAACACTATACAACACAAAACAATTCCACAAGTCTTCACAAAAGAAAGAAACACTTACTTGCACCCAAGTTTTCTTATGTCTATCGATCCTCCACTGAGAGTTTCCTGGAGAGCTACTCTGTTAGTACACATATCAAGAAGATGCAGTGAGGAAAGGGGAGATATGAAGAGATCTGGACATTGCCAAAGTTCTACTCGTGGAGGTTGGATAGAATCATTAGGCAAATCCACCATCCTGCCATAATATGTAACTTTAGCGATGTGTTACCGTTGATGCAATTGTCTCTACTTTGGTCTTGGCTAAAACGGTCATGCTCTTGATCGGCTATTTGGCCTTATGTTCACCCAGTTATTTGCCCGCTAGAAATGTGGTGCTTCTTCTCTGCTACCTCATCTTCGGGCCTTGATGCAACTTCTCTTGCTTCAACTTGATGAAGTGGTCTTGCCACCAGATCCCCCTCCTTTGTCTCAAGCCTCTTCTCTCATAGTGTCGACTACCGCCGACAACATACTTCAATTGCAAAACGCTACAGGAAGAACTAGACGGCTTTAATCAACTATGGGATACAAAATAACAAGAATCAGTGGATGCTTGAGATGCTAGGTGTTGGCGGCGTGTGCAAGATCTAAGGAGATAGGGGAGGCTACAGTGAGCATAGGATAGATAAGAGAATTTTTTTAAAAAATAATATAATTTTAAAAGATATTTACAAAAATAAATAGTCGTCCCCAAAAATTACAAAAATATGTCCCTGTCGCTTCTCCACTGGCGACAGGAACCTATCGCCAGTTGGACTGGCGACAGGGACCCTGTCGCCCCCCTATCGCTAGTTGAACTGGCGACAGGATACCTCAGCCCTATTCCACTTAGCCAGTTTTTGATTTTCATAAATTTTAAACGATACCAAATCTGTTAGACTCGCAATAACATTTTGTCATCGTCGTATGTTGTTCTACTGCGGTTAATTTTTGAAGAATTTAGCGAGGACGATTGAGGTATCAACGATTAGTAAAGGGGAAGGTAAGTGATATTGCGATTCGCCCGGGAATTCATACACACTGATATTACAGAACTTGCAGCAGAACATCATAACACTTAATTGAAATGATAATTCAGAACATTGGTAATAATATATTACTACTGTCCGTTTTTTCTCGTGATCGTGACCTCAACGTCTCCCATGTGGACTGCCTCTAGTCGGGGCACCGGATGAGGTCCCCTCGGTGATGTCCGGAATATCGATGTCTCCTTGGTCCTGAGTATTTCGCGTGGGGCATGCCTTGAAAGTGTGCACAAACTCCCTGCAAATGGAGCACTTGTTCGTACGATGTCCGGCTTCTGCCTCGTCCATATCGTTCCTGATGCGCCGTACCTGTCGCCGGCCAACCTTTCCCTTGAGCCTACCAATGTTCACGGCCCAGATTAGTTGCTTCCAGGTGGGATGGCCAGTGAAATGGCCAACAACGGCGTAACCATACATCTCTCCACTCCATGATTGCATCACCGCCTCCTTGGTGAAATAGTGAGAGAGGTACTGGTCGGGATGCTGCGCCACCGTCGAACAGGCGGTCATGACATGGGAGCAATGCCTATGCAGAAGAAGGGGCTTGTTACAAGTGCATACGCAACTATCACGGCATAGCGTGCACTCATAGGTGATCCTCTCGTGGTTTGTTCCGCGATGTCCTTTATCCCTACACATTATCTCGAAGAGAAGCTCCCTCATGCTCATCTTGAATGCCTGGTGCATCTCACCCTTCTTGCTTGTAACAGCCCAAATTTCAAATTTCAACAGAAATAAAATTTTATTTATTTTTGTGGAATTTTCTGGGATTTTTTTTAAAAAAAACTTTTATAAATATTTTAAAGCCAAAACAAATTTATTTGCAAAATTAAAAGCCAACTTTAAGTTGGAAATAATTTTATTAAGTCCAAAATAAATAAGGGAATTTCTGTAAATTTTTTCATATTTTTTTGGAATTATTTTGCTATTTTCTAAAGCTTAATTGAATTACCAGAATTAAAACAATTGCAAAACCAAAAGAAAAATCAAAACTCAGTTTGGGTCGAAACCCAAAACCCAGCCCAAACCTTTCCCGCGCACGCGGCCCGCACGGCCCGCTCCCACGCGTGCTCTCTCTCTCTCCCTCACTAATACGCAGGGCCCTCGTGTCAGCCTCTCTCACACGGACCCCACCTGTCAGCCGCACACGCACCCCACGTGTAAAAAAACATCGACGCACCTCAACCATTGGATCGCAAATCAACGGCCATGATTCGTTGAGACCTCCGGACAGTTCGAACAGCCCAATGCTTGTGAGCCGTCCGATCTAAAATGAACGGCTACGATCCTTTGAGCCTTCGTGGGAGTCCGAACATCCCAATCAACGTGAGCCCTACGATCTAAATCCAACGGCCCACGTGACACCCTTCGTTTCATAACTTAACTTCGAACGTTTCTAAACGTTGCAGACCATCCGATTTACATCCAACGGCCTAGATTCAACGCACTCTCATATCAGCACCATTCTTTGTGCACCGTACGATCTTAATCTAACGACCACCATCCAACCACCTATATTTTCTTTTCCTTTTCCTTTTCCTTTTCTTTTTCCTTTTTCTTGTCCTGTCACTGCCAAGTGGGCCCCGCTTGTCAGATCATCTTCTTCGGCGTCTTTGTCTCCGCGAGGTCAAGCCGAGGCCACCATTTTCGAGAACTTAAAAGCTTCACAAACGACCTGATTTCAACCTCCTCGATCCTTGTGCGTACGTGCACACGACGACGTCTACCTCCGCCGCATTTCCCCCAAGTTCTCCCTTCTTCTCCGCGACGGTTTCACCCACGTTCGCCGCAACCGCCGCCATGACCCCCACCTCCTCCACGCCGTCGGAGAGCCCCCTGGCCCCTATAAAAGGACGCCCTGGGTGCGCCCTAGCCTCCTCATCTCAGCGCCACCACTCATTCCCCCTCTAACGCTCCCGTTCGCCGGAATTTTGGAGTTGAAGCTCGGAGCCTGAAGGAGCTTCAACCGCGGAGTTCGTCGTCATCAAGCCTTTGCCGCCCCGCCGCCCACACCTTCGTCATCGTCACGTCGCCGCGAAGCCGGTGCGCCCACTCGCTTCGCCGGAGGACCCTCGGAGCGCCTACTTCACCGGAGCCGTATAGACGCCGCCTCCAAACCTCGCCGCTGACGACCAAATCGCCATGCTTCTCCACCGCAAGGTAGCGCATCAAGATCCCCATGTCCCCCTTTCTCTTTTGGTACCATCCCTGCCCCTCGCCGCGGCGTAGAACGCCGGCGGCCATAGGGCCGAGAGCCTCGCGAACTTTTGCCGACGTGGCGGTGCCACGTGTGCGCCACATCAGCGCCACCTTAGCATAGAAACCTACATGGTTGCCTACGTGGCGCCACATCAAGACTTTAGAACCAAAAAACCATAGAATTAGTTCACATGGACCATGTCTATGACACATGGGCCCCACACGTCAGAAATTGTTTTATTTCTGTAAATCCCGAAAAGTTGAAGGCTAACGTCATCCTTGCGCAATAATTAGATTTTTCTTTAGAAAAATAAATCAAGAAATTCTATTAAATTCCAGATTTAGGTTTTTAATAGATTTAAACTTCAAAAATTCATATCTTTTGCATCTGAACTCCGATTTGGGTGATTCAAGTTGCGAAATTTGTATAAAATTATAATCTAGCTAACTAAACCAAAATATTTCAATTTGGAGTTAATTTGAGCTGTTATTTTGAATTTATTTGAATTTAAATTGAATTTATCGTATTTTCGCGTATAGACTTCGACAACTCCGGAGAGTTTGACCATCCCGAGGACTTAGATCTTCAGGACGTCAACGAAGGAAAGTTATACGATTGATCATGTTGATCCCATTACTTTAAAGTATTTTCAGTTTTTAAATTATGTAATGCATGCATATGTTTATACAATTATTTCAATACCCTATTTTTATACATAGTTATTCCAATATTCATTGTATGGCCAATTTGATTGTTGAGTATAATTACCTTGTCACCATTAGACAGAATAATTACAAAATAGTCATATGCTTAGCGATGCTTAGACCACACTTATGAATTTGGAAAGGTTTAGCCAATTTTTTTTACAAACTTGATTTAAATTTGACACTGTGGTATTTTTTTTACCACAGAAGGTTTATAAAGAGGGTTTTACTCTAAATAAAATCAAAAATAGGTTTAGACTTGGGCGAATTGGTTGAATGGTGGGTGCAGGTTCATGCACGGGTTTAATCTGGTTAAGATTAAGGCCCAGGGTTTGTTTGAAAGATACCCAAGCCAATTGAGGACCGGTCTTTGAGTCGTGTTTTGCTATGCCTTACCGTACCACCACATATCCTATATGGGCAGGATTTTGCTAAGTAATTTGTAATGTTTTAGTGTATTTCTTCCATGTTAATTGTGTGGGTGTCGGGTAGACATTTATTCCCACTTGACGCAAAAGGGGGCTTCCAGAGGATGGTTAGTCCAAAGGGGTGAAACCTTAGCGGGCATAAATACATTAATACAGAACATTGTAAAGGCCTCATGATAACTGCTCAGTCGCACGCCTACGGAAGCGTGTATTGGCCGACATAATGAGCATGCCATCTCGTGTGGGTAAAGCTGTACAGACTCTGCAGAGTAGAAACTATTCGAATAGCTGCGTCCGCGGTCATGGCATGCTAGCAAGGCCACTTGAAGTTAGACTTTGTTTTTGTTTTTCAAAAATGTTTTATCAAATGGTTTGAGGATGGTTAATCCTTGTGGAAAATTGGGCGGTCAGCCTTGTGATAGGAGGATATCCTTCACCTATTCATTTGGAGGTTATCCATACTATAACATTGTCAATTTCAAATCTGATTTTAGATATAGTATAAAAATGGCCTTGGCAATTACTATGGGTATTTCAAACTAAAAATGCTGCTTTATGCAAAATAACCCCTGCCTTATTCACTTGTTTACCTTATGCATGCATTTTCATTCCATATTGGATGTAGCTTGCGAGCACGGTAGTAGTGCTCACTATTGCTGAATAACTTTTATTCAGGAGAAGACTTCTTCCCCGACAGTGAGGACCAGGACGATTAGGCCTTTGACTCCAGACGATTGCCTGTGGCGAATTGTGTTGCTCACCTTTATTACGATGCTTCCGCAATGTTATTTACTATTTTCTTATCAGACTCAATTGTATTAAACATTTGATTATTTAATGTTATTTAAGTTTCTGTGATATGATTGTGATATCAATTTTGTGAGACTGTGTATACTGGAAATCCTGGACTGGTGTATGAACACAGAGAATTCGGGATCTTTTGTTCCCGGGTTCGATATTGCTCTTCTCCTCTATGTATGTGGTGATCATGGCAGAGTAGAGTACTCTGTCATTTGCCATGGCGAGCGACGTATTGTTGCATCTGTTAACAAAGTAGTTTGTGGTACCGCGGAGAATTGCCTCCACAATACCAACCAAAGGGAGGCACCTGGCGCCGTGCATGACCTAGTTGTAGACCTCAACTAGGTTGGTTGTCATGATACCATATCGAGCACCACCCCTGTCATGTAGCAGCGACCACTTTTCCTTAGGCTCGTGCTCAATCCAGTCTGAGAAGCATTTCACCTGTGCCCCTGTCTTCCTCGTGACATTAGGACCGTCTGTGGGTAGCTGTGGCAATGCTTCGGGGGTCTGGTCAGCGCTTGGGGCCGCCCTTCTCGCTGCCTCCCTTCTGTGGGTTTGGGTCCGGTCATCCAGAATCTTCCAGAGTGTTTCGAACTTCCGCTGCTGGTTCTGGTTGCACAGCTGCTTAAATAGGTTCATCAAGTCCTTGTTGTGGAACTGCTTATAGAAGTTTGCACCCATGTGCCTCATGCACCACCTGCTCTGTAGATCCGGCCATGGAAGTGGCACGTTCTCTCCTCGTTGTAGCTGAGTTATTGCACGCAGCAGGCCTGTGTGCCGATCATGTATGAGGCATACGTTGGGACGGTCTTGCACAACAGAAATCCTCACATTCTTCAGGAACCACAGCCAGCTATCCGTGTTCTCGCTTTCAACAAAAGCGATTGTCACGGGAAGAACTTGATTGTTTCCGTCCGTCGCTATTGTAGTCAGTATCTGACCCTTGTACCTCCAAGTCAGGAATGTGCCATCGATACACAAGATTGGACGATAGTGCCGGAATGCATTGATGCATGGACCAAAGGCGAAGAATGCTCGCTGTAATACCCTCTTATTAGGCAACTTCGGATGTGTGGCGTCTTGAATGTCGACATGAGTGCCGGGATTCCTGTCTTGTATGACTCGGAGTTGCCTAAGGAGGTTGTGGTAGGAATCCTCAAACGTGTCGAATCTTGATTCCAATGCCTTCTGTTTTGCCCTCCAAGCCTTGGCATAGCTGATTGTGTACTGGAACCTTGCCTCAATAGCCCAAATGATGGATCGTGGCTCAAAATCTAGATTATCCACGATCTCACTGTACATGAGATTGGCGATGAAGCCTGATGACAGGTTCTGGTGGGACTGCACTGACTCAGCGACGACGCATATGTGAGGGACCACTATAGAGCACTTCCAATAGGTGTCCCACTTGGGCTGAAATGCATGCACACGTTAAGGGCATCCCTCTATGCCGTACTTTACGTCGTAGCATCTTGGGGTAGACTTGACGACGGTGAATGTGCGCCGCACCGACAATGCCCAGAATTTGACCGCATCCTGCACGGCCTCCTTGCATTTGTACATAGCTCCTAGTCTGACCTCGCTCTGGTCGTACTCCCAAAGTACACGGGAGCCTTCGTTGACGATGAGGTTCTCGAACTGGTATGTGTTCCACTTGGATGGAACCGCCCGCTGGTCCGCATCATCCTCGTCATCGGAACCTTCATCTTCGGACAATGCCATGTAGTCCTGGTCTTCGAGATCCATCATTTGCACTAGGTCTTCCAGCTCCTCACCCTCGTCAGCAAGCCCACTAGCTTGTCTCACTGAAGGAGCTACTTCGGCATAGTCTTCATCGACGGCATCAGCAACCCCTTATCCTTCAGCCATTGTGTGCGCCGCGCTGGAGTCCCCGATTTCTTCCTCGGTGTCAGCAACCCCTACTTGTTCAGACGCAGATGCTGGAGTGGGTTTGGCATAAGCCTGGACCAGAAGGCCCAATTTACATCCCCTCTCCCTTGCCATGCGTACATACGACCGCCATGAATTTGTTCCCTTTAGTTGCACTAACTCCCAATACGTGGGCTATCCTGCCCGGGGGGCAAGGTAACTCAATATCAGATCGTACACATCACGGTCCACTTGGAACGTGTGGAACAACCACCGCATCACAGCGCCGAATGTACGCTGCTCAGGTCTTGGTAGGGGCACGTCCGCTGACTAGAAATAACTTAAATCAATTCTCTCGGAACCCTCCATAATAGTCCCTCGGCCATAGTAAATTTTAAAATTGGCGACGTGAGACATATTTGACGCACTGCAGTGTAAAGAACATTTACACAATGAACTACATATCTAAAACTAAATAACCCACACAAAAAAGTATGTAAAATGGACTTCACTACATAACCGTACATCAAAAACTATATAATCCATTCTGTTAAAAAAAATTACCCGAGAGGTGGGCAACTGGATCGCTAGCTTTTCTCCTCGTCTCTCTTCTCTCCTTCTCTTTTTCCTGAATAAAACTGAGTCCTGTGTGGAATTTTGAGGGTTCCAAGAGGGTTTTATAGGGGTCAGGGGCTTCTCGCCAGTTTAAACGGCGATAGCTTCTTGTCGCTAGTTGAACCGGCGATAGATAGCTCAACCGGCAACAAGGGGTTCAACTGGCGACAGGGATTCATTTTTGTAACTTTTTGCAGCGGCTATTTATTTTTGTAAATATCTTTTTAAAAAATTGCAACTAGTTCAACAGGCGACAGGAAGCTGAAACCCTAAACAACTTGCTTTGTTTGTGATTTTTGCAGAATTACAACGGTACGAAATGGGTTAAACTAATAATAGGATTTTGTGCTCGTCGTGTATTGTTCTACTAAGGTGAATTTTGTAAGATTTTTTTGAGGACGATTGAGGTATCAATGATTCGTAAGTACGAAGCTAAGTGATATTACAATGCGTCCGGGAATTCATGCACAACTCCCTTGGAGAACTTTCGGGAAATGAAGCAATGATAACAACACGACATTTCATCGAACAAGGGGGTTACATGGCACGCAGGATAACGAACCAAGGACGGTACACGCATGCCTTTAGGGAAATAGAAATACATGGGATATGTGGACGAATAGGGTAGAACTACTGCGTGGAACGTGGCCATTTTCCCTTGCGGCCCATCTCAGCGTTGTACTCCTCGCCTTGCGCCTTAGATCTCGCCGCGATGGCCCTCTTCCGCTCCCTCTCTGCCTCCCGTCGCCTAACATGCTCACGCTCTTGCTCCTCGCGCTGCCTGTCCCGCCTACCCTGCTCGGCCTGCTCAGCTTTCAACTCTTTGAGGCCCCTTTCACGGGTCTCGATGTCCTCCTTGGCCCAGCTCTTTCGTGTCAACAACCACCACATGTCGTAGAGGTGGATCTTGTCGTCGATCCACTGGCTGAAGTCGCATAGGGGTGGCAGAGACTGCGGTGGGTAAAGAAAGTTGGTTACGCCGTTACGGGAAGAAAAATAGCATTGTACCCCGAAATATGATTTCATTACCGGCTGCCTATCGGTGTAGTCCACGACGTAGTTTGGGCAGCACCAATAGCGCTGCCCAATGGTCCACTCATCAGTTGATTTGACGCACTTGCAGGCGTCCCGATACCAGCACAGGGGTGGCGCCACCCCTATAGGGGGCCCTTCTGGAGGGCGTCTCCTCGTACGCCCGCAAGTCCAGCTGTGGCCGTCCGATCTGGAAATCCTCCAAGGACCACAACTGCAGTAGTAGCTGGCATCCCGAGAGGATGGAGCTGTCCTGCGCACGGTGGCACGCATCGCACAGTGCGCGATACGTCGCGCACAACACGGCTGGACCCCAAGCGTAGGAGGAGATCTCGTCCACCGGCGAGTTCGCCAGCTGACGTGCGTACTGAACGTAGTGCTTGTCGACGCTGTCGCCATGGGACCCCAGGAACATGACCCACCCGAACAACCACAGCAGGTAGGCCTCGAAGTGCCTCCTAACAACGACGTCCCCTGCGTTCTGTGCTATACGCTCGGGCTGCAAGAGGACACGTACACGTCAGCAAGGTTCACATACGAATTGATGCGTGAGGATAATAGTTACGAAGACTTACGTAGAACTAGCGGATCCACTTCAACGTCGGCCCGTGCGAGCTGTTGAACTCCACGTACCCGCTGCCCGGCGGCAGCACATCGTGGAACCTAGCTAGGAGGTCCATGCGCCACATGGCCGGGACGTCGTGCGCCGCCATCGGAGCGCCTGCGCAGGGCAACCCAGTCAGGTAGGTCACATCCTGCAGTGTCGGCGTCATCTCCCCGCACGGGAGGTGGAACGTGTGGGTCTCTGGCCTCCAGCGGTCAACCAGCGCCGTCAGTAGGGCCCGGTCATATGGAAAACGCCTAGATGTACGACCAGGACCTTTTGGTCGTCCTCCCACGTCGCCTCCACCATCCTCGCTAGTGGAAGGAGGCCTGCCGCTCTCAACCTGCGTCAAAACGATTAAGAACAAATATGAGTTCACGCAAAGTAGTCAGACCGCGATTGAGTGCATGAAGGTCAGAACTACACGTACCTTGGAAGCCAGTCTTGGTGCAGCCTCCATGCCCTGATGGGCGTGCGTAGCCGCAACGCGCCAAGCTCTATCGGCGCCTCGCCCTCCGGGGGGACCACGGTATTGAGGCGGCTATGGTGACGCGCGTCAATCACCGGGTCAAGCAACTCGTAGTGGCTCGCGTCTGCCATACCTGAAAATGCAGAAATAAACAAAGTTCATATTTTTTTTCCATGCATCTTTACATAGCTTATGTAGCAACTACGGATTTTCTTTACAATTTTAATACGTGTCATGCTATTTTTCTAGTTTAAATGGTATTTTTGGCACTAACAAGATATTTACCGCGCACTAACACAATAATAACCGCGGACTAACAAAATAATAACCGCGCACAAATGGAAAGGTAAATAATTACTCCACTTAGCTACTCTATACATTTTTTACAGATTCATACCTAGCGTCTTCCTATTTCTGCAGAAATATCATAAATCGTTCGAGTGTTGCAACATTCCTAATATGTGCACGATGAACTACATAATTTCATTATTTCTGCAAATATTCTCATTGCTCTTTCGACCTACTCAGCTACTCCGGATTTTCTTTATAATTTTAAAATGTGTCATGTAATTCTTCTAGTTTAAAAAAGAATTCCTGCATTAATAATATAACTACAGGCTACACAACTCAAAATATGTACTACATAATTTGACTACATTTATCTAACCTACTCAATTCTATGTCGCTATTTTTGTTTGCTAACCTACAAGGTTTTGACATAACGTACACAGTTTCAGAAAAATGTACCTGCAAGATGATCGATCGGATTTAATGCTCTGTCAATGTCTCTCCTCCTCGATGAACTGGCAGAGCTTCGCTACTTTTTTCGCTCCCTCTCCTACTCTCTCTCTTGTTGTTTTTTCTGAAATTAAAATGAATTCTGAACTGATTTTTTGTCGTTTTTATAGCCGGGTTCAACTGGCGATAGGTAGTTGGACCAGCAACAGGTCCCTGTCGCCAGTTGAACTGGCGACAGAAACATATTTTTGTAATTTTTTAGGGTGGCTATTTATTTTTGTAAATATCTTTTAAAATTGTATTATTTTTAAAAAAATTCATAGATAAGATATGTGGGATGGTGAGAAGAGATATAGGGACTGTAGTTGTCAATGCTATCGCTAGCTGCGGACCAACAGTATCCAAAGTTTGACGCGGAGGAAGATGGGGAGGGGAACCGTAAACATATCCTCTTCATCTTTATAATACTAGTAGAGACAATAGTTATATACGATTTAATTTTATAAATTAGTAATATTCGAAGGCCCAAATGAAGTTTTGTTTAAATATATTTGTTTGGGGGCACAAATGAAGCCCAGCTTTCATTTGCGGTATAGGTCAGAGGTACACACACTCTTTAGGTAACAATTTGAAAGTAGCTAGGTCATGTATACGATGATCTCACAAAAAAAAGGCGACAAACAAAAATATGGTTAATTAGGCAAGTTGTATCCACTTGATATACAATTGTTGAAACCATTGGTCAACACTTTTTATTTGCAAAGTACATCTTACCTAATGCCCTAAAAACTATATGCACATCGATCATGAAGTATCATAGCATTGGTACACCATAACAAAAATCTTCATAGCGAGCTAGCTTAGTGGTATAAGAAGAGCAGCACATGTATCGAGAGCTACATATGAAATGTGCATATATAGTGTGTAGATATATGCCCCAATCAACTCGCTTTCCTGGCGCAGTTATCTGTTGCTTCTTCAGTTTGCATCTCTTTTGGCAGCTTCATCATGACCTGAAAGTAATTGTGTAACAAGCACACGCTCTTATATAAGTAATGTTTCAATATGGAAATCTAGGAACCAAATATCATACAAGCGTTTTGCAGAATTGCAGTTACCTTTGCGATCTCCTGATGCTGGATTTCGGGCAATGTATAATCTTTTAGCCGATGCCAGGAACAACCTGCAAAAAATCTCACAGTAATTTAGGCATGATCCTAGCGTGTTCATCTTATCTTTAAAAGTAATTGCATATTCGGGAATAATTTAGGACGAGTATTCTTAATATTCCACCTTTGAGATCTTAATTAATTCACCACAAAAATATTAACAAATTACTTAGTTAAGCCTCATAATATATTAGATGCACTTAATACTTACTCCCACGGGACATCGCCAACAAGCATTCGGTCGCCCTCAAAGTCTTCGTACAGAAATATGTAGTCGTCACTATTGGCACAATCTTCTTCTCCCGAATTTGAACTCGAATAATCTGCAGCTGCTTTTATGCAATCCAAACCCAGTGTTTTAAACAATCAATACCTCCCCACAGTATAAAAATAAAACAATAACAAGCATAACAATTAAATGCTACGATGGAAAGTATACCAATAAGTTTAATTTAACCCTTCGCCCATTTTGGGGTGCATTTGATCTACCCCTAAACTACAAAACCGTGTATAGCCCCTAAACTTTGCAAAACCATCTAAATAATCCCATGATACGGTTTTGGAGGTGGTTTCACCACCGTGACACAGATGACGTGGTAATGATTCCTCAAACAAAATAAAAATTTTCCTTAAACTAAGGGGTCTTGCATGTAAATTTTTTTATATAATTTGCTGAGTCATTGCGGCATTGTCAGCCAGTGCCATCCGCCATGGTGGCAAAACCACGGTGGAAAAAATCCACCGTTAAATCCGCCTCAAGGGATTATGATTTTGCATTGTTCAAGGGTTGTTTAGATGGTTTTGTAATTCATGGTAGATTAGATGCACCTCTAAAGTTTAAGGGTAAATTAGACACGTTCCAAAAGTATATTGCGTCACAAACCTTAGATACTCCATGTCTCCATGTTAACATTCCATGTCTCAACAAGGTTAGGTTAGTCAACAATTTCGAATTACGTACTGACATGCAGATTCAATCTAGCTAATAGACTAGCACCCTGACTCATTGTTAGGGATAAGCAAATGTTCAGCTTGCTGGGCTAGTTGCGCTAGCCCACGCTGCTCTACACTAAAATCTAAAGAACCTGTGTGGTGACCTAAATTGATCCAAAGATCCAATTAATTAGGCCACAGGTACATTTGCTTAGGTTTTCTCATTATTGAGTTGCATGCCCAAAAACAGTTAATGAAACTGTTTACCCAAAAACTTAAGTTAATGAAAAAAAAAAGACAATATACTTCACCACCCTCTCCCTCACTTTTAAGCTCCTATTGAGTTATATGCATAACTAGTTCATTCAAAAGTTTAAGCTGAGGAAAGACGAACAATATACTACAACACTTATACGTCATAGACATTGTATAATGACCTAGATTCATATAGAAAGATTGAGAAACAAAAAATTATACCTAAGGAATTGAAGAACCAATATGATATCAGACCCTAAAGTTAATAAACCAATTAATTAAGACCCATTTGAAACGTGGGAATTTCACATAATATAGTTCAATTTCTGTAGAATTAGGAAAGTTTCTCGTGTTAGTCGCTGGACTCTTACTATTGGTGATAGCAAGATCCTTACTCTCATGGAGAGGATGACACTTGGAGATGGGGCAATTTTTCTTGTATATTTCTCTTCACAATGCCATGCCAACTTTGAGGTTGGGGATACATATTATAGGTCACAACCACCAAGCATATGCTAAGATGCTAGTCAAAGATGCTGTCCTAGATGCTAGTCAAGATGCTGTCCTAAGATGCTTGTCCTAAGATGCTGTCCTAGATGCTAGTCAAGATGCTAAGTCCTAGATGCTCTGTCCTATAAAGCTAGTCCTAAAGCTAGTCCAAGATGCTCTGTCCAAAAGAGATGCTAACCGCCAGTCAAGGATGCTGTCCTTGAAGGGCGGCAAAAGCCAACACAGAGACTTATCCATCAATCTCCCCCTAAGTCTTGTGTGTCTCATTGGAGGAATCTGAGCCATCCCGATCCTAGAGCAGAGCGTCGTCCTTGATTTCAACGCCGGAGGCGTCCCCAAACTTGACAGAGCCTCGAACGCCTGAGTCACGCTCGGAGAAGAACTCCCGCCGCCCGGTCATGTGGTGGGTGTCGCCGGTGTCGAGGCACCACCCGTCGGTCTTGCTGTTGCCGGAACTTTCGCCGAAGAGGGCGTGTGCTTTTGGCTCGTCAAGGTGGAGGAGAGCCGCGGCGGTGCCGCCGAGGTAGTTCGATGCTCGCTGAGCAATGAACAGAGCCGGATGCTCCTCCTCCTCCGCCTGCGCGACGTGGGCCTGGCCGCGTCGTGGCTGTCGACAATCCTTGGCCCAGTGACCAGGCTTGCCGCAGTTGTAGCAAGAGTCGTCTCGTGCCGGCTCTTGTTTGCCAGCGGCGCCGCCCTGGGCGCCTCCACGGTCATCACCCTCGGCACGTCCTCGCGCCCATGCCTGGGCGTCTTTGCGCGGCTTGCCGCGCTTATCACGCATGCGGCCGCCTGTCGTGGAAGAAGGCTCCCCCTTCTTCCTGTCACCTTGGCCGGCAGCCCACTCCTCCCGAGTGAGGAGGAGCTTCCCGCCAATGGTGACGGGTCCCGAGAGAGACTGTGGCTCATCACTGTTGACGACCTTGAGGCGACCTATCGCCTCCTCGATCGACATCGTGGAGAGGTCCAGCAGACCGGATCGACCGAGCCATCGCTTGTACTTCTCGGGACGCAGATGAAAGAGCTTCTCGACAGCTCTCTCCTCGCTGTAGGTGTCGTCGCCGAACTTTACCAACTTCTGCAGCAGAGTGTTGAGACGGAGAGCAAAGTCATCAACGTCCTCACCTGGCTTGAAGGCCAGGGTCTCCCACTCCGTGCGAAGTGCCTGCAGTGTGGACTTGCGGGCGCGGTCGCTGCCGATGCGTGCCGCAGCGATGGCGTCCCAAGCCTCCTTGGCGATCGCTTGTTGGAGAGCGAATCGCATCTCGGGCGGATCGCAGCGATGAGGGCATCCAGCGCCCGTCGATCCTGGTCGTAGTCGACGTCGCCGTACCGGACTGCCTCCCACATGTGCCGTACCTGGAGCCTCACCTTCATCACCGCGGCCCACTCGACGTAGTTGGCCTTGGTGAGGGTAGGCCACCCACCGCCGGGGCCGGCGTCCCTGACAACAGCCTGGAACCCGTGGTAACCACGATGATCGTCCGGAGAGAGCCACGCCGCTCGTGAAGGCCGCTCTCTATCGACCCGTCTGCCGCCGTTGTCGTGGCGCGCCTCTTCGAGGGCACCACCGCCGAGCGCCTCCTCCGAGAGCGCCACCGCCGAGTCGCGCCTCCTCGAGAGCGCCATCGGTAGCGACCGCACTGCTCGGATTGCCGCCAAGCTCGTGGGCGTCGCGCGCGCCCATCGCGCGCTTCGCCCTCGCGCGCCTCCCTCCGCCGCTCAAGGTCCGCGTCGGCGTCGCCATAGCGAGAGATGGAGCTGCTGCTGCTGCCGCGAAGGACCTTGACCTCTGCTGCGGCCGCACGCGCTGCATCTGCCGCCGCTGCTGCTTCCACCTCCGCCGGGCTGCGCCGCCAACGCGCCACCGACCTCGGCGCCCGCTGCGCGCGGCGCGTCTCTGCGCCGCTTCTCGCGCTGCTTTGCCGCGGCGAGCTCGGCCGTCGTCACGCCGCCGTGCTCGAGGCGATCGAACGCTGAGATCGCTCTGCGGACATGGCGCGCATCGGGGTGTGCGTGGAGAGAGGGCTGCTTCGACGAGCCGCCGCCTCGGAGAGGAGTAGCGTGGGCACCGGAGCTGCTGCCGCTACTGGGGGGCTCATGCGAGTCGGAGAAGGAGATGAGCGAGGAGATGCTCAGCTACAGGATACACAAGCTCGATACCACTTGTTAGTCGCTGGACTCTTACTATTGGTGATAGCAAGATCCTTACTCTCATGGAGAGGATGACACTTGGAGATGGGACAATTTTTCTTGTATATTTCTCTTCACAATGCCATGCCAACCTGAGGGGTTGGGGATACATATTTATAGGCTGTCAACCAGCCAAGCATATGCTAAGATGCTAGTCAAAGATGCTGTCCTAGATGCTAGTCAAGATGCTGTCCTAAGATGCTTGTCCTAAGATGCTGTCCTAGATGCTAGTCAAGATGCTAAGTCCTAGATGCTCTGTCCTCTAAAGCTAGTCCTAAAGCTAGTCCAAGATGCTCTGTCCAAAAGAGATGCTAACCGTCAGTCAAAGATGCTGTCCTTGAAGGGTGGCAAAAGCCAACACAGAGACTTATCCATCATCTCGCGTTCCTAACAAGGCCTAAGACTAAGATAGTTCCATGGATACCAACATAGAAATGGAGGGTAGCTAGGGCACTTACGGCAGAAGAAGTTACGGGTCATTTTGGTGAGCACCCGAGAGAGGGAGTCGTAGCTGCGGTGTGCCCTCAGGTTGATCTTCCTGCCGATCAGGTAGCCATCCATGTGCACCTTGGCGAACATGTTCGCCGGCCGGGCCTCGGCAACCGTGCAGTTCCTCGGCGCCGCCGCGTTCTTCTCATCGACGGCAGCCGTCTTTGCGCCTTTCGATCCGTCGAGCTTTACGGCGGCGTCGGGTTTCGGGACGTGCATGGTAGCGACGAGGTTGCGCCGGGAGGTGTGCACCGGCGGCCAGCCGACGGCTGCAGGCAGTGGAACGACACAGGCATCTCTGGTGACGAGAAGCAAAGCAGTAAGCATCCATGAAAACTTTGTGTAGATCAGGTAAAACTCTGAGCTAAGAGAGAATTGTGATATATGCATGCCATGCAATATATATGTTCCATGACATGTTGGTCAATGCCAAAATTTAAATAAAAAAAAGGCATATTTAAGATCAATCTGTTTGCCAATGCTGTCATTAGCAACAAAATTTTGCAATTAGAAGTCATTGACAAGTGGATACGAACAAATCAGAAGTGGGATCAGGACTGTCAGTGAGCTTTAGAAATTTTCGTAGAAAAGATTCATCCAGACACACAGTAATTCTACAAACGCGATGTGATTGCCAAAATAACCTCAACTACTATACATAAAAAGTTGTCATCTAAACTAAATTACCCTTTCTTTCGACTTTGAATTGTCTACCCCGGTTTCGTCTCAAAAGACTAGCTAGGGCTCCCCAAAGCAAAACTTTTTCTCTCTTTAATTTCCTTTCTGTTTTTCTGTCGCCCGTATACCTTTTTTCTTGGAAAACTTTTGTCGCACATTTCAATGGTCAATGCAACAACACATGAAGCTACCGTTGATCTTGCCCGAAGGGAATGTTCACAAGGAAACCCCTTCTTAAAGTGTGTGTGTGTTTTCTATGCATGTGTTTGATCTTGGAGCACTTGCATCTTAAGGTGCAAATAGCACAAAGAAAATAGCTGCAATCACGTACGGTTTGTATTCTCTCAGTTTAAGGCCACATTTGGAGTGCGGGTATTATATAGTAATTTAGGAGAAAATAGAACAGGAAACAGAGCACCTCCTACACAATTTCTACTAGAATTAATTCAACGCTCGAAAGTAATTTCTCTTGAACTTTATCAGACACAATAGTACCTACAAAATATGTACCATTTATCCTGAAAATAAATTCAATGGAACGGAACCTCAGGGGAGACTCCATGCATTTTCCGTCCATCAGGAAAGAGAGAGGGAGAGGAGGAGAAGATCGAACGGTGAAGGGGAGGGAGGGGCCTCACCGTGAGGCTCCATCCCATATAATTTGTTTCCGTTTATCCTACATTGCACACACTACAAAATATGGGTCCCAGTATAGCGCATAATTTGACACTGCAAGTGGGCCATACTAAAAGAACTAGTGCTGTTTTGGACCCAGCATCCAGCCTCTCTATCTCCTGAAGCCACAAAAGGAAAAAAAAAAAAAAGCATGCATCATGTGCCCACATGGCCACAGTGAGCACAGCTGTCCAATTATTGGGAGCACACATCCATATAGACTGAGAGGGACACAAAAGTCGTTTTTATGAAGGGGGGAAAAAAGACTGCACTAGACGGCCTACAATCAAGCAAGCCATGGTGCAGCCATCATTGCTGCCCCCCTGCGGTGAATATTCCCTCTTGCAGGCCCAAAGATCTTCTGTACGTACGTCCCTGCTCTTCTCATCAATAACGGCCCCAAAAGCTCACTCCAATATATACTACGTGCACGTACGGTTCATTGTGTTACGATGTTAAGGATTATTTTATCAGGAACTAAACTGTTTCCCCGTAAAATTTCTACGAAAATCTTGTGAAATTCCTGCGTTTCAGATACACGTATAGTAGAATCTGAACTCCAAAGCTAGCCTTGTGTGCATGCTATTTCCTGGAGTTACTACTGCGGAGTTTTGCTATTATCCAATATTGATAACAAAGAGTTTGTATAAGTTTATCGAGCTAATATAAGCTTTTGAGATATTTTTTTCTTGCGGTTTGGCAACCGTAGCCTATGTGTTCCAAAGTAAACGGCTATCATGTCATGCTGTTTCAAGCATGTTGCATGGAGCAGGTCGTGCATGTCTCTGCCTGATGCCTCTCCCTGGCCATTTCCTCCTCCTTGCCCGGCCCTATCTCGATTACTAATTTACTGTACACTGCTACTTTTGTAAGCTGCGTTTCTAGGTAGAGAAGTGCTGTACCACGCATAAATATCACACACATTGTGATATGTACTAATTAATTTTTTAAGGAACTCCATTAATACATATATTTAGAAACTATACATATATATATATATATATATATATATATATATGATCCTTTGGATATTATGTAGGTACATACAAAAGAATCTATTCGCAATCATTTCTAGACGCAGTTCTAAGCACACGGGGACCTGCGAAATACCAATCGATGAGTGGTGCAAAATGTTCATGATTGCAATCATTTGTACGTAGATCACTTTGATTCTGCCTTTTTCCCCCTTATATATACTTATTTGATTCAAGGTTGCGGGTAAGTAGCTAGGTCTTACTCACACAAATACTCTAATTAAGTTGATATATATTTACTAAAGTACGTAGTGCTGGTCCAGCGGTGTGGCATCTTGGCTCTTAAAGTGTGTTATTCGCTTATTTGTATGGATTTTCTGGGATTTAAACATGTCACCTATGGGTTGTGAGTTCTAGTGACTACATGACTAGCCATTTCACCCAAGTAGTACTAGCTAGTTACAGAAACCTATCCATATAAACTCACTAAACCACAATAGAACTATATATGGACAACATTTTAGCTAGGGTTGCAGTGATGAAACATAAATACTAGCGGGTGCTCGAACTCAAGCATGGAGATGCATACGTACGCTTTGCCACTAATTAGATATTGAGGCTATACTTATGTACTTCACTCTGTCACATAAGATTTTAGCTCACCTTGGCACATACGTGGTCGCCGGCGCCGTCGCAAGGCTCCGGTCCTGCTCGGCGGCCGCCTTCTGCTGCCGGGCGGCGAGGCTCCAGGGGTGCATGAAGCCCGTCGGACTCGGCATGAACGCCGACGTCCAACTGCCGCTACTCACAATGTCATGACAGCCATGCCCTGCGCTAAGCATATTTGTACTTGCAATGGAAGTAGTGATCATGCCACTGCTCATGCAACCACCGACATCGCCACCGCAGCCTCGACGAGCGCCGTAGCTGGCCTTGGCGCCACCGCAACTGGCCGCATCGCAGCTGCTGGCACCGTGAGACAAGGAGATGCCGAGGCTGAGGTCTAGATGGCTGCTGTGGAAGCATGTGCTGCTAGAGCTTGCTTCCTTTACCTTCATGGTGGTTGTAGTAGCAGTGCTCTCTTGCCTCCCAAGAGGAGGTGTTTCAAATGATATAAGATTCATCATGACGATGGATTAACTAACTAGGATAGTAGAAGCAAAGGAAGAGATTGGTGAGATGGAAGTAGAAGTAGAAGCAAGCTAGGAGAAGAAGAACAATGGAGAGCTAAAATATGTGCTAGTAGTGAGTGAGTTGGTGGGTAGATGGTTTTATGGGTGGAGAATTAATATGTCGGCAGAATATAAGATGGTGCAGTAGAAGTGGTTGATGGATGGATGTACATATATGTAGCTAGATGTATAGATGTACAAGAGATAGAGGGGGAAAGAGAGAAGGGAGGAACAATGATTTCACACAAGATTTTGTAAAAAGATGGGGGTATGATGTGCAAGAGATGCCATGTGTGTGTACCCATGTTAGGATAGTAGTTTCATCATGTTGTTTCATATGCCTAGATCGATAGCCATCACGCTTTTTTGTTTCATATAGGCACAGAGGAGCAAAATTGCTAATAATGTAGTTGGACAATAATGTTTATAATTTTGCTACAATTTCCATAATAGAGTATCCTAGAATTAAGCTTAAGCTTATGTACGTGAAATCACTCTCGCTGTTAATACAGAATTAAGCATATGTGTATCTTCTTGAAATGCGCTCCCCCTCTCTCTATGTACATGGAAGCACATAGAGGCAACTCCTTTGCCTCTCGATCGATTTGTTTTTCTTCTTTGGCATGGATGTGCGGATAGCTCGTGGTGGGGATGAGACCATCATCTCCTCCACCACGGTGCAGTACTTGTTGTACAACCCCTTTAATTATTGCTTGCAACCCTACTTTGCACCCGGAATTTCCAAAAGGGAAAGAGCTCCAATACATGTATTTAGATATATGCCTTTCTTTTTTCTACTCTCCGTGAGTAGTTACTCATATGCCGTATCTTACAACGTAAGGAGTATCTTGCACAACCGATGGTATGTAAGTGCAGTATACAAGTATATAACACCACCCACGGTTCAAAATTTCGACCGATTTTCGGTGAAAATTGGTCCTATTGGATCCCCACGGCAAAAGTTTAAACTGGTCTCTAAATATTTGTTTTGTATGAATTTTGTCAAATATAGAAAAAAATTGCCAAAATTTATTTTAAAAAATTTGAGACCGGTTACCCAAACCCTAACACCACCTAGGTGGCATTTACACTTTTTTCAGCGGTAGTATGTATAATTTTTTAGACATACTCCTTTTTATGTACAAATATGAAGGTATTTACAAAATACATTAAAAACTATGAACTTTTACAAATTCTCCCTGTGGTTCTCTAACATCCCAAAATCTCCGGTTCATTTTCAATTGTTTTGACAATGTGAACTTTATAAAAACTTTTTCATGCATTCTATCGACATCTGTTTTTCTAGATTTTTATGCAACACTTTTTATCTAATTGAGAAATTTAAGAATCAAATTTTGGAAATATAAACCTGATTGAGAATTAAAATAAATTAAAACAAAAGGTGATAATTAAAAATTCAAACATGGTGTATTTGTACTTCTAATAAAGTGGGGAAATATTTAAAGCATTTTTTGAAACTTTCCTCAAATCAAATAATACAAATGCATGCAAATAGAAGCTTAAAAGAATTTTAGAAAAAACTACAGAATAAATGAAATTCTGGAAAAATTACACAATGAACTAACCAGTGTCAGCAACCTCACAAAATATTTCCATAATTTTTGGAGCTTGATTTCTATATTTAGAAATTCCTTCAAGCCTTCAGCCTTTTCGAAAATCCTGGAATTGAATTTCTTTCTCCCTGTTACTAACGAGTCGGCCCCACTCATCAGGGTTCATCTTCCACGCTTCTCTACCCCGTGCCCGCCAACCAGCGACCGCGCCAGCGCAGCTTGTTTCGTCCCTGGCTTTGGACCGCGCCTGTGGTTTTGCCTCGCGGCCATGCTTGCGCCCATGCCCTACCCCTGGTCGCGCACCCACGCCCTGCTCTGTGTCACGCCATGCCACGCGTCATCTCCAATAGCAAGTGCCGCCAGTTCTTGCGAGTTCTCTCGAACTCCTTCGCCCATACACATGAGCACCGAGTGTGCCAGATTGCCCTCTCCATTCCCCTACCTTCCCTCTCCATTTTCTTCCTTCCCCAAGATCAATTCGAGCTCGGAGCCGAATGTAGTATGCCAGCCATGGCTGCCGCCGCCGTCAAGTCTCCCGGCCACACCAAAGCGCAATGGCCAACTCTTTCATGCCCCCTCGACCTCCTCAACTTCCTCTTTCCATCCCTCACCATCTTCCTCTCTCTCTCTCTATAGCCGAAGCTCTGGGAACACACACTTCTTCTTCGCGTTCGGCGACGCTCAATTCATGGCCACCGCTTCCACACGCCATTCTGGCAAAACCGATGAGCCCCTCCCATATTGGACTACATCACAACATGTTCCAACACCCAAGGATCTTTTCCCCTCACTTGATTTAGTCTTTCGTCTACAGGAGCACCACGCTGTCATTGTCTTCCTCGCTCACAGCCGAAACCACCGCTGCCGCCGACACCATTTCTTCTTGGGTGAGCACTAGCCCAATTCCTCTTACCCAAAGCATCTACACTATTCCCCTTCCTTCAGTTGCTATTCACCCCAGGTCACCACCATTATGTAACCCGCTTTGTCGCCCACGGCTCACACCGCAGGCCTGCCTTGGTCGCTCCCCACCTTCACTGACCGGACCAATGAGATCCTCTTGCCCTTCTCATGCCTATGCTCCCCCTAGTTTTGCCCCTATCCCATCCAATGCCATCGTACCCATTTCACCCTCATGGCCAGCTGCATGTGCCCCAGCCGCGCCTCCACAGTGCTGCTTGGGCCACGACGTCGCTACCCTAGAGGTCGCACTTCCTCCCCGGTTCCATTGTTGCCACTCTCAGCCGTCGTCGTAGCTCCCCTCGTCGGCGACATGAGCCGCCCCGAGCTGCTCGGAGCCTCCTCTGCTCTGGCCCTAGGGTATTCCACACAAAAGTCCAATGGCATGCCCATCCAATCCCTGAGGCAACTGACAAGAAGTAAACCCTAGAAAGACATGTCCCCGTACCCCCCTCCCCGGTATCGGGACCGAAGAAGGCGTTGTCCGGTAATTGATCATCCTCATCCTCTGAACAATAATTTAAGCAAGATTAAGTACATTACGTACTCAGTAAGACTTATAGTGTATCGCCAAATTTATATACATGCTTGGCTAACAAGAGATGAGGCTCTATGGTACAAGTTATTTTCAGAATTAAGCAAGTTTTATTTGCAATATCAATACGTAGTATTTTGCAACGGAAGTTTAAAGAGCAGTTAAATAAATAAGGAACAATAAGTATGTAACTTAATAAATAGCAAATCACAACCCTCAGCTACGGTCAACATCTTATTTTCATCCATAGACATGGCACTCAATTAAAACAACATCAAGAAAATATCCATCCCAACATTTCCTGTTAAGGTTGTTTTTGCGAAAGTAGAGACTATATCCGATGTGGCTTCTTATAGCACGCTCATGATCGTGAGCACGACTATTTAAATATATTTACATTCTGTAGAGGTGTACAACTTTACCTATAGTATATGAATTCTCTAGTTTGTCCGGCATCCGTCGATACCACCGCTCTCGATCTTTTAGTAAGCAGTCTATAGCATGTAACGAAGCCTTTACATCACATAGCCCTAGCCTCGCACTAGCCCGGCAATGGCAACCCTCACTTCAATCTCGGGTACCTCCCATCAAAGTGAGGCATTAACCGTTGTGTCGACAAGCTTTGTTCCCAATGCCTCGGTGAAGGGAGCCCCTTCGACCAATCCAACATGCTCACACTACTACAGCCTACCAACATACAAGGCTAGTTTTCGATGACTTAATTAGCTAAGGCAATCCCATACCGGCATATGTGATTGTATGCTTATGCTTAGATTGATTGCACCAGCGTTCGGTCCTTAATTGACCGGGCAAGGATCTCCCCCTATCAACATGCAAGAAACCCTCTCACATTTATCAGTTCATAATATAAGTCGTCCGCGTCGTAATCTATGTTTTTTATTTTTATACAAATCAACAGAGGTAACCCCTCTGGACTATAATTTCAAAATCTCTCAAATTTGTATTCAACATTTCATCAATTTCCCATTTTTTGTAAAACTATAACCCAGCTAAGCATTTATGAGATATTCACACTCAGAATACCCAATTTGACATCATCTATTGCCTAAACTATATCCTAAGGGCTACAACAGTAAGGATACCAATATGCTAACACTACTACAGCCTACCAACATACAAGGCTAGTTTTCGATGACTTAATTAGCTAAGGCAATCCCATACCGCATATGTGATTGTATGCTTATGCTTAGATTGATTGCACCAGCGTTCGGTCCTTAATTGACCCGGGCAAGGATCTCCCCCTATCAACATGCAAGAAACCCTCTCACATTTATCAGTTCATAATATAAGTCGTCCGCGTCGTAATCTATGTTTTTTATTTTTATTTTTATACAAATCAACAGAGGTAACCCCTCTAGACCATAATTTCAAAATCTCTCAAATTTGTATTCAACATTTCATCAATTTCCCATTTTTTGTAAAACTAGAACCCAGCTAAGCATTTATGCGATATTCACACTCGGAATACCCAATTTGACATCATCTATTGCCTAAACTATATCCTAAGGGCTACAATATTTCAAAGAAGCTCGTGCATTGAATAGAAATTTAACTAAACCCGTAAATATAGCAATTTTAAGCAATCATACGTGCATGCATAATAGATTTTGCAAAAAGAAGTATAATAATTGAAATAATAGGATCAACATGGTCAAAGGAGGTGCTTGCCTTGCTCTCCTATCTTAGTATGTGGATGGAGGATCGTCAAAAATTTCGTTCGAGGGATCGACGTCTATTCAAAAAGAGTCGACAGTAAATTAATTATGGAAAAATAATTTCAACATCAATAAAATTCAAATATTTTTGTATATTCCGACATAGCATGATTTTATATGAATTTATAAAAAATATTCATTCAATTTGGAGTTAATATGCAAAAGTTATTAAGGTTTGAATTTGCTTCGATTTTGAAAATCATGAAATTAATAAAAATAATGACATCGAAAGCGTATTATCTGAGGTTTACGCTTTCTAATAGAGAAAGTGTATTTTCCTCTAAGTTCTTATGAGGTTTACGCTTTCCAACAGAGAAAGCATATTTTCCTCTGAACTGAAAACGACTTTTCTCATTTCTCTATTTTCTTTTGAATTTTATTAACTTACATGTGTGGCCTACTTGTGAGTAACTCATATTTTTTTTATTTTCTTGATTTTATTTATAAACCAGTGGCGATCCCACATGTCGTAGACTCATTTCTTATTTAACTAAATGATTAATTTCTAATTTAATTAAATCCACTAACGCCTGGGGTCCACATGTCAGTCTCTTGGGTTTTAAAACACTTTTAAAACCGAGAATAGTGAGTGGCCCCACATGCCAGTGGCACATATTCTAAATATGTTTAAAATTAGATTTATGTTAACCTTTTCAACTAGCCCCACTTGTCATACACTTACTACATTTAATCTCAGTCACTTAGCACTAATCATCACTTAATCTCATGGGGCCGACTAGTAGAGAGAGAGAGGGAGAGAAGGAGAGGTGCACGCGTAGCCAGGGAGAGAAGCAAGCACAGAAAGGTTCGGGGAATGGGCAAAATGGGCTCCCCACTCGACGGCAATCCCACCGGGTGGTGGTGGAGGCTGGAGAGATGGACGGAGACGGTGCTACGCTGGCGAGAAGCGGCGGAGTGCCTCGGGTCCGAAATGGCTTTCGCGCATGGAGCATATCGGCGGCGAAAGATGGTACGCATTGGCTCTAGGGGCAACAACGATGCTACAGGCAGCAGCTCGGGGACCAATGGTCACTGGAGTGGCAGAGACACCTTCTCCCGCAGTGGTGCCATGAGCGGCTACCACAAACTCTATGCTATGCTAGCTAATTCATCGATCTAACACACGCAAAAGCTCTAGGGGACTACTAGAAGCTCACCAAGGTCCTTGATGGCATTCGGGGATGGCCAGAGAAGCATGCCGACATTGAACAACGGTGGCATAGAGGAGGCTCACGGTGTTGGCACTTTAAGGTAAGAGAGGGGTTACAAGAAGCATAGCATTAGCTCACTGGAGTCCTAAGGATGGTGTAGACGTGAGGAATTGAACACAGACTCACCTAGCTTTGAGGAAGATCGAAAATGGTGGCAGCAGCCAAGGATGAGGAAGAAGAAGGTGAGGCTCGGATTCACAGTGAACTGGCCTACGTTAAGTGAGGGGGTTAGTTGAATGAGGGCCAGAACACGCAATGACATGCTCAGGAGAGGTCAAAACCTTCTGGAATGGTGAGGACGCAGCACCTCAGATTGGGTGCACGTGCGAGATGTGGGAGACAAAGGTGTTTTGGTGCTACACGGCTCCCGGAGCTGCATTGAGCAAAGGATAAGGATGAGTGAATTGAGAGGCGCGTGATGACGCAGGCGTCGCGGGCAAGGAAGCTCACCCGAGGCAATAGCGGCGGAAGGCTTGCTCACTAGCGTCGAGAATGACGCTCTCGTTCTTGGTGAATCAGAGTACAAGAAGCTTTGATTCTTGGCAAGAGGTGAGAATGGTGAGTTGAGGAGTTCGTGATGCGGTTTGGATCTCAAATATGGTTGAGATTGGCATGAGAGAAGTGGCGATAAAACGTGGTCGTGAATGAGTTTCTCATGCACAGCTTCGGTCTCTTTGTCCACGTAGCAAAATGGTGTGGCAGCAGGGTGGCTAGCATGGATGAGGGCAGGCAAAGGTGACGAGGGCAGTTGGAGCTCGATTCTGTGGGCGCAGACACAAACCGTGGGCAGAGTGGGTGTGGGCGCGGGCACGGGTGCACAGAGACGAAGGTGAGGCTAAAGACAACACCAGATGGGTGGGGCCAGTGTCTCAGTGAGAGGGAGAGGGAGGCACTGACGTAGGCTGGAGCGAGCAAGAGTGAAGTGGGCTGAGTTGGGTTTCGGTCGAAAGGTCCAGCGGGAAATTCAAAATAGGTTTTGAATTTTCCAAAAAGGCTGATTGGATTTCTGAATTTTTAAACTTAGCAAACGGGATCCAAAATTTATGAAAAAAATTGGATGCTCCTGACACAGTATTTTTTTCTTGTATACATTTATCAGGATTTTATATATCCTGTGTTTTTCTCAAAAATTCTTTCAAGCTGTTGTTTTCATATATTTGCATTAGTTCATTTGATGCAAATTTCAAAACATGCTCAAATAATTTTTTCCACAAATAAACACGCTTAAAATTTTATTTCCTCACTTATTTTATTACACTTACCCAAAATGTGGTTTATGGGATGTTACAGATAAAAATCAAAATTTTCTTCCCTCTCTCTCTTTCCCTCGGCCGAAACCCACCCCGCCGTCACAGCTCTTTCCCCCTCGCTCGCGTCCGCACCTCCCTCCTTCCTCTGTCCCTCATGCAGGCTACTCGCCTCAGCCTACTTCCATGCTAGTACCATAGCCCAGTGCACCTTAGCCCGCTCGCCATTGCCCCTTGCTCGCCCGCTGACCTGTGGACCCCAGACCCACTGTTCATTGTCTTCCCCGCCAGCTCGCCTGTACCAATGCCTCTCTCCCTTTTCTCTACGCCAAATCAATGCCTGCACTCGAGTGCTCCTGCATGACAGTCCTCAAGAGCACCCCTGCTCTGCTGTGACCTTATCAAATTAGTCGCAGTAGCTCGTCGCCCTTAAATCACGTGAAATCACGATATCTCACCTCCCGACCGTGACATAGCCATCGTCGTCTCGCCCTTCCCGCAACTATAAAAGCCCACTGAGAGCGTCACCATATTCACCTCAACCTCCTCGTGCTTTTTCCCCCATCCATTCTCTCTCGCATGCTCTCAATCGCCACAAAGAAGCAAGGAACCGAGCTCGAATCCGATGACTGCCCTCATCATCGCCACCCATTCCTCACTGCCTCGGTGAGCTTCAAGCTCCATGATCATTGTAACATCCCAAAAAATTCACTTTCCGATCAAATTAGTAAAAATGTGGAAAAAAATAAAAAAATTAATGCGCCTTGTTGATATTCGAGTTTCTTGGATTTTATTTTGAAGATAGTTGTCGAGCATTGAAATTTTATAGAAACAGGACCCCAGAATCCAATCTGGGCCGAAGACCATCCGGCCCAGCCCGCCTTTTCCCCTTTCCCTTTTTCTTTCCCCTGGCCCGACCCATATGGCCTCTCCCTTCTCTCGGCCCAGATGTGGCCCAGCTCCGCTTGCCATGCACCCGTGCCGCGCCCCGGTGCACCGCGTCACCACCATAGCCCTGTACTGCCCACGACCGCATCAAGCTCCATGCCACCCTCCTTTCCTCCCTCCTCTGCCCCACGCTTGCCAGCACCCATGCCGCCGCCCTGTGTACCTATCACGTTGCTACAACATCACCACCGATGCTAGCCAGCTGCTCCTACCTGCCCTCATCGCATTGCGCCCACTACCGCCACGCCGTTGCCCGTCCCACCGTCCTCGCGCCACTAGAGTCGCATTGTCACCGCATCAACGCCATCCTCTCGCTACTACTACACCACCTGCTCCCTGTCCCATCGCCATCACTAGTCGCCGCCTGTACCAGCGTCACCGTGCCAACCGCCTCCATCCTCGTGTCGCTGGAGCCATGCCATTCTCACTCTGCCTCCCACCCCGTCCTGTCGCCGCCGCTGGTGCCATGCTACCGCCCGTCACTCCCGCAAACTCCTTTTGCATAGCCGCTCCTCGCCCATGCCACGTCTCACCCTACTGTCTTCCCTACTTAAGCCACACCTCGGCCTCATCTTCTTTGTCGTGCACCTCCATTCACTCCCCGTGCCAACCTCCTCCTTCCCAAGCTACATCGAGCCAAGGCCTCGCCATGTCCGCGATGGCCGCTGCCCCAATGAAGCCCCACGCCGGCCGCCAACATCGCCTCACCGTTCTGACCGACCCTATGCATCTCTCTCCCAACCGAGCGCATCAAAACGTGCTCCCGAACCTCCCCTTCATTCCCCCAACCAATTGGAGGATCCCTTATTGGCAACACGTCTCGTCCACTTCTTCCCTAACTCCGGCCGAATACCTCCACCATCTCCGCTATGACTTCTCTGGTAAGCCCCTCTTCAATTCCCTACTACAGGAGCATCGCCTCCCCTCCCTCTTCCTCCCCCAACCTTCGTTTTGCCCTCTCCATCGTTCGGCTACCGTCCCCACGTTGAACCCGCCGTGCCGCCGTCGGCTCCCGCCACCAACATGCCCCGGCCTCTCCCTACTGCCACCGACTACTCCAGTGAGCTTGCCTCACCCCCTCATGCTTGTGTGCGTGCTAGTCTCCTCCCTCTCCCCCTCTAGTGCCACCGTGACTCCTCTTGCCCTGTGCCTGGCTGCCGCATGCCGCTGCCAGCTCACCTTAGCATCGCCCGGTCGCGACACCGTCACCCCTTACACCTTCTCCCCCTCAGCATTCCATTTTGGTGGTTGCCGCCTCCCATCTCTAGTCCCCTTGTCGCCGGTGAAGCTCCAACGAGCTGGCCATGCCCCTTCTCTATTTTGAGGTTGAGGAGAAGCCTTCCTATTCCCTTCTCTTTGTTCTTTCTCTGTGTGCTTGAGTGTGTATGACCATAGGGGCCCACCTATAAGTAGCTAGTTAGCAGATAGTGAGGTAGGAGTTGTAACATCCCAATTTTAGGCTTGTGTTTCAAATGTAAGAAAATGAGTAGAAATTAAAACTTTTTCTTACATCTTGTATTTCCTGTTTGTACTCAGCAGCTATTGTACAAGAAGTTATGGAAATACAAAGTCACAAGTCTTTGATCCAAATCTTGATCCTTCAAAAACATTCTTGTTCCATCTTGTGATAATCTCCTGGAAATATTTTTCCTAAATTCTTGGGTTGGCTGGGGGCTCCTCTGAAAAATTTCACAATTTTTAGAAATTGTTTGAATATTTTTGGAGGCCAGTCAAACCTATTCAAAATCTGGTCAAACTGTGGACCAGCACCTTGTAGAATTTTTGGAGGAAAATATATAGCACTGAAACCTCTGCAAAATTTATACAAGGTCGATCACCCGGCTAGCAAGCTCCTGTAAAAATTTCATAATTTTTGGAGTAAGTTTGCTACCTCATTTAAATCCTCAAGAGTCTCAGCTTGTATTTAAAACTCTAACCTGTTCTCACTGTTCCTCGGGTTCGAGCCAGGCTCGGGCTCGAACCACTTGACTCGGCTCGGTCGACTAACTGCACCGGGGTCCCTTTTAGCGCGCGGTCAATATCAGCCATTGGATCTTGATCGAGCGGCCCGTGTTCGAGCAAGCATTCGGACTGTGCGGTTGAGCTCTTGATTTTGAACCGTTGGATCTCAATCGAACCCTCCAGATTTCGGTGAGCTTTTGGGCCATCCAGAGGCCTTGTTTAATCGTGGCCGTTCATCTCGCATCTAACGGTCGTGGCGCCTCCTTCTGTTCTTCTTCCTCCTCTGTCCCTCCGTGCGCGCGTGCGAGCGGTGGCAGGTGAGCAGTGCAGACCTCCGTCGCATCGTGGGACCCAGAAACGGTTCGGAGGCTCGCTTTTGCCCATGTCTGGAGCAGCGCTGACCTTACCTAACCTCCCCTGCCTTCCCTCATTTTCTCGCACTGCAGAAGCCTTTTGTCCCATCGCCATTAAGCCTCTGTCCTCGAGCTCGGTCAGCTCTGAGCTACTTGAGCACCACCGAGGTCCTCCTCTAGCTCCTTCACATCCCCTGGCACTCCAGCTTCCTCTCGTGTTAGTTTGGTGCAAAACCACCGTGTGCCTCTCGCCCCGCCATTTTCGAGCTTCGGAGCTCTTCTCGTCGGGCAGTGTTCCAGTGGATCTCTTGCACTAATTCTTACCCCTCTGTACACCTTTGGTCGTCGTCAGTGGAGCCCTAATCCCATTTTGGTTTGCCTCCCCAAGAGCAGCTGGATTTGGGTTATCGGGTTTCGCGGCCGTAGGTGGAGCTTCGTCGTCCCCAACTCCGGGCATCTTGTCGCCGTCGTCTTCTTCATCTCCGGTTGCGGTCGCCGCCGCCAGCTCGCCTCCGACCTCTCTTGGACCTCTCCTTTGTCCAGGTGAGTTCGCGTTATTCCTTTAGTGCTTAAGGAGTTGTTAGTTTAGCTCGTATCGCTCGATTTCACCGTTTTCGGATTTTGCCGAAAAGCTTGTCCTCCGCCACTCTCCGGCTCGCCGGCGTTTAAGGCCGTCGCCGCCGTCGAGAGTGCCTCCGCTAGGTCCGCGACACTATTGTGAGTATATCGGTGCCCTTGGTCGGCGCCGGCGAGGTCCCCATCGCCGGCGGCAAACCGTTGAGCCCGCTCGGGATTTTGCCAGTTCAAAACTCCCGTTTCGTCATTTTGTTAGGACATCATTAATGCCCCCATTTATTACTAATCATTGGGTGCATTAATCGTGTCTTAGCTGTGCCGCTGTGTCGCTGTCTTGTGAGCCTTAGGCCTAGGATTAAAGTTCGGAGGTCCCGCGCCATTAAAAGCACCTTGAACCTCCTCGGGTTCATCGTGACCGTCTAAGACCACCCCAAGTTTAGATCTGGACCTTTAGATCTTTCCCGTGAAAACCTTTGCGTGTAAGACCTCCCTCGATCCTTTTTGCAAAGACCACCTCTGAGCCACTTCCGAGGTCCTCTTTGCAAAAGACCTCCTTGTGGTCCTTTGTAAAAACCACCCCTGGACCTCCACCGAGGTCCTCTTTGCAAAAAGACCTCCCCTTGGTCATTTTGCAAAGACCACCTCAGGACCACCCTCGGGGTCGTCCTTGTAAAAGCCACCCCTGGCCTTTTACAAAGAAAACCCCCGCTCAGGACCTCTTAGGCTCGATCCTAGCCGTTCACGACCTCACCGGTTTAGATCTGAGCGTTAGATCTCATTTTGTAAATCCTTAGCGCTCAGACTTCCCTCCGCGTCGATCTGGACCATTCAGGACCTCCCTAGGTCTAATCCGAGCCGTCCAGATCTCCTCCGATTAAAACCCTTTCGTGTAGGACCTCCCCGAGAAGATCTTGGCCATCCAAGACCTCCTCATGTCAATCCCAGCCGATCAAGACCTCCCTCTGGAAATCTTGACCGTCTCGGACCTCCTCCTTTAGATCCGTAGCGTTAGGACCTCCCTCGTTCGATCTTGATCGACCAGGACCTCCCTCGCTTGATCGTGTCCGTTAAAGACATCCCTCTGGAGATCTAGACCGTTGAAGACCTCCTCCGTGAGATCTTAGCCGTCCAGACCTCCCTCCGTAGGTTTACCCCTAGGACCTCCCCTAGTGCTCGGGACCGCCAAATCTCGATCTGACGGTCACGACCTCTGTTAGGCGCGTAGACCTCCTTGCGTGCGCTGTGCACGCACTGGTCGTGATCGTTGGATCCAATCTCAACGGTCCAGACCTCTCCAATGCGGGAGGAGGTCTTGTGTGCGCTGTGCTTCGAGGCTCGTAGCCGTCAGATCTTGATCTAATGGCCCACGACCTCTCCTTTTCGTTCAGTTCGTTTGGACCTCCCGAGAGTTCGAATTTTCCAAGTCTTTTTATGTTTCAAAGTTCAAAAGTGCATAACTTTGTCATTTTAACTCCTTTTTGAATGATTCCAATTGCTGTAGCTTTGTTATAGTGTGAACTTTAATCTGAGAATGAAATTAGGCCCTGTCATATAACAGAAAATGATTTAACTACATGATCTTGTTTAGTGAAAAATGATGTCTAGAAATTCATGGAAAATTTGTAAAATGTATAACTTTCTCTCTGAAATTGCAAACTGAGCAAACTCAACCTGGTAAAATGGGTCTACAGACATGCCTTAATATGAACTAGGCTTTGTCCTTATTTATGTTCCTGAGAAATGATATATGCTAGTTTTAAAACTTAGAAAAATCATAACTAATTCATTATAACTCCATTTTGTGCAAACTCAGTTTTGCTGTTGTTAGGATAACCATATCTACCTACCATAAAAATTTCAAGTTCCAGATAATTCTAGAAATTTTCACCATGAACAGTAACTCTAATTAATTTAATTAGGATTTTTCAGGCTGAGAGAATTTAATTTGGCCATAACTTTTTCATACTAAGTCCAAATGAAGTGATTCTTGTTTCTAAAATTGTATAAAATCAACCTCTAGCTGCTGTAGAAAGTTCATTGGATTTGGATGTTCTTTGCTGTTGAGTTCCTTTTGGTGTTCTTCGTTCTTATCGGTTTTTATCGCCTTTTCGCGTTAGGTTCCGAAGAAAACTTTGAACCTGAGCACTCCCCTCTGCAGCAAGAACAAATCCAGCAAGGCAAGCAGTTTGATCATATTAATCCCAGTATTTTAAGTATTTATGTTGTTTTACAACTTCTATGTATGCATTGCTATCTTGTTTTAACTATTGTCGATAGTTGGCCTAGTAGATGCATTTCCTTGAACAAATGATTATTCTCTACTACCATGAGCCTAGGTTATTGCTGTGATTTAGGGTTCGTGGATGAGCTCTTGTCACTTAGTAGTTTGTGAATTAAATGCTTAGCCATGCTTAGCTTCGGTAGAAATGGGCGGTTATCGACTTGTCGATAACCTTGATCACACAAAACTTATTATGATTTATGATTTCCACCTTGTGCCATGTCTTCTTATAAAAACTAAAATTGAAAACAAAATGATTTAGACTTGGGCACAATGGTAAGATGGTGTGATTTTGGGTGTGACTGGAATGGTGCCCGAGTCAACAAGGACCGAACATCTTGTTACACTAAACCAAGCATTTTAGCGTGCTAACCACACTAGAGGGTATGGGATCTCTCTTGACTTAGTACTTTGGCGTGTATTGGCTTCGGGTCGCAGGGAGTCGCAGGAGGGATGGTGTTGGGAGCATTGTAGTGTCCGAAAGACTTCACCCGTGATGGGATTTGTTGTCTTTCGGCTTGCAATGTAAGCGTATGAGTTTCTATCCATACGAGCGGCTCGTAGTTAATACACAATATTGGAAAGCGTCTCGTAGGACTTAGCCTTGCCGCATACCTTCTAAGTGTGCTTTGTGGCTTAAAGGCGATCCGAAGTGTGGGTACATTGGTACACCCTGCAGGTTAAAACTATTCAATAGCCTCGTCCCTAGGTTATGGACACGCTTGGCAAGGTCTTTCAAGAGTTAGACTACAACCTTTTAATTAAAACTTGATGGGTGGTACGAATCGGGGATTCGTGCTATTGTTGTGGTGGCTATTGGGATAGTCACTTCCAGGTGGTTACTTGTTGTATCTTTACTACGCTTTTATGTTGACAACAAAATAGATTTGCAAACTTGCTTTCAAATGTATTACATTATTGCAAATAAAGTTGGCTTTATGCAAATGAGACATACAACCTCCACCTAAATAAGCTTGCATGTAGTTTATGAATAGGTCCGCTATTCCACACGCCGCCTTTGCGAGTACCTTTGTGTACTCGGCTATCTTGCTTAAATGTAATTGTTGCAGAGGAAGAAGGTGAGCTTGAGGGCCTCACTTTTGTGAGTCAGGCTGTGGTAGTCTTCGTGGCGTCTAGCTGGGCGGCCCGGTCGGTTGCCTTGTGGGTGTATGGTTAACCGGTCGACTTTTGTTCTAGCCATCTTATGGCACCTTTTGCTTCCGCTGTTATTCTTGTATATTGTTCTATTTGGCCGGTCGGCTCTTTTGTAATAACTTTACTTTATGTATGTCGTTATTGAACTTAGTGTTGTATGTTGTATGGAAATGATGTGTAATTTTGTGATGATGTGCATATGCTGCAATTCTGGGAAGCATATGTCCATCGAGGCTTAGAATGTTTAATTAGTAACGCTAGAACTAATTGGAGGTTAAGTGTTACTAGTTAAATATTCCGGATCCTCACAGGAGTGAGCATATGACAGTGGGGCATAGGGTGTTAACCATCTCAAAGTGCTCTCCATATAATGCATACATAGCATTGTGTCCCATATAGTCAGATGCTAAGTAAGTTAGTTCGAGTATAGTTGCCTGCCATAACTAGTTCTAGTTGAAGGCTAGCTAGGATCTATTGGTATGTCATTACACATAGGACCTGTGCAATAATTGGTAACACTACTGCTTAGTTAAGTGCTACGGCTAGGATTAAGTAGAAGTCATTCGGCTAAACAACTCAAAAGTAAACTAGGACATTTGATTAAGATGGTGTCAAACCATCAAATGAACACTTTGATAAGAAGTAGTCGTATAAGCAGTAAGGAATGTTTAGGTGGCTATTAACCCTAGGTCATTAACAATGACTGGGTTGAGAGGTAGCTCATTCAACAAGCACAGTTCAATGAAAACATGATATGATGGGTATGCCTCACGCATAACTAGGTCTGATCTAGAACTAGAAGCTAAACTATAAACTTCATAGTGTATAAGATTATTAGTACTATTAGATAGTCATGAAGTTTAGCAATAGCTATGTCACGACCTCATGCTAGTTAATCAAAACCAAAGCCGATAGGGGTAATCACTAAACAAGGGATAGGTAGATGAAAGCACGTTGACCTTACCTAGGGAACGAGTAGTTATCTACTTAACTAGGAGTAGTCTTTTAGCAGTGCACGGAGCTAAGGGTCAACCTAGCGTGATAGGTTACTTTAGTGCATACCAAGCCACACAAGTAATGAGACTTGATAAGGATCACCTCATAGAGGAAAGCCAAACCCGTAAACACCACTAAAGATGTAAGGCTGATGCCTAGCCAATGCTTGGAAGTTCTAGCTAAGGCTCATAAAACTTCTTTGATAAATATCAAATCATAAAAGAAATCGTTAAGTGAAGTAGATCCTATGTGTCGGTGAGACTTATATCTACCCTATGTGAACCCTGAACCTACGCATAGGTCTCACCTAACTTTCAAGGAACTTCCTCGATAAATAGAAAATAATAACAAAGGAAATCATTAGATCATATAGGTGTCGCATATGAGTAGCGATGATACGTTCCCAAGTGGATGATAGAAGTTCAACCACCAATCAACATCGTCTAGACTAGTAGCCATCACCCCTCGCTATCCGCTCCCGGTAGAAGTACAAATCGTGACCTAAAGGTGGATCGGAGAATCCCACCTAGCTATGTGGTCTCTCCTATCTAGGTAACTGAGGAGGAATATTCCTATGAATATTTTCTCCATCCCATTTGAGTCCTAACTCCTTGCACTAGCGGACTTTTTAAGAGTCCGATCCCTCTCACCCTCACTCTGGATCAAGTGGTTACCTAACCTTAAGTCTAACTATCAACCCAAAACCCCACCACTAGATCAAATGAATAGAGTTTAGATCTATCTACTTTGATCTGGAGTATTTTCTTCATTCCAAATATCCCTGGATATACTTCATCCCGTTTGAAGTATTTCCTTCATCAACTTCCTTTGGATATACTTTGTGTAAGGTATTTTCTTCATCAACTGCACTATGTATGACTAGTTTCATCTAGAGTACTTCATTCTTTCAAGATACCGTTAGATATACTTAGTTTCATTTGAAGTATTTCCTGCTTCGCACACTCTTGGGTTGATTGACTTTCATTAAAATGTTTCCTTTGTTACTTGCCTTTGGATTTATTGGATTTCACTTGGTTGTCTTTTAGACGTTCTGGGTTCAATCGTATTCTACGTAGTTATAATCTAAAGCCATGACAAGAACGGCAGTCCCAACAAGAACAAGGTCGAGATCAAGATTATCAGAATATTGAGCAATGAGAGTCAACACTTTGATCATGTTGCACCTACTTTTGAAATGCAATTATATTGTTTTAAATTATGAAATTGTATTGCTGTGATTTATACAACTATGTTGGTCTAGCTCACAGTTAATACCTTAATGATAATTGAATATAAGCTTCCCATCCTTGAACTTGGACACTATCATTTGTCACCCTAGAACTAATGGTATACATACCAGTTAATAAGTCTGTATCTAAATGTCATGCTTAGCCTTGTTTAGATACATTGGCATGTGGGCAATGATTTGCCCCGACAACTTTCAAAACTCAAAACTGGATTTGGGCAGTCGAGCCTAGAGCCTGGCTGGTATGTTGAAGAAAGGAAGTGATTTCAAAAGAGAAAACCTAAAAACTATTTTTAGACTTGGGCGGGTGGAAAGACTGGTGGATGCATAAGGGACTATGCCAGAATGGGTATGGGGAAGAATGCCAAGTCTATTAAGGACCGGTTCCTGTGATGACCTCTCGTGCACTAACAGTGCAACCACAAGTCTACCATGTATAGGACCTTGCTCATTAATTTGCTTCATCCCGGCGTTGCTTCATCATCCCGCAAACGTGGCATAGATAAGTCCACTACGGTGCAAGGAGGGAGCCTCGGGGCGTGTCCCACGGTGGTGAAACCTTGCGGGTGGGGTTGCGTTGGGGGCATTGTAAAGGCTTTGTGATGATCTTCTTAGTCTGATGCCTATAGCAGCGTGTTGACCTTAAAAGATGATTGTCTATCCTCTGGAGAGTGTAAAACTATCTGGATAGTCATGCCCATGGTCATGAGCGGTGCTGATAACTTGCTTGATTAGATTTTAAGTTTTACAAAATGATTTGTGGATGGGATGAAAAGTCGGGTTGGAACCCGAGGATTTGAATTGTCCTGGTTGGAGCCAGTGGAAATTATTGGGTGCATGCGGTCGTGGGATTCGCAAGGTGGATGCGGCTCGGGATTCGCGGATGGGTACCGCCTAGAAATTGGTGGGGGAATGGGCCGTGGGACTCGAGGGTTTGGTCGCTTGGGATTCGAGGGTGCTCTAGCCCGCGAGAGTTAGGGGGATTGCAACCTAAGTTTCGCCAGGTGGTGTAGCCAGAGAGTCGACATAGGCATTTAACCCAAAATTTTAGGGGTAGTCCGACCAGAATTGCCAGGTGATTGCAGCCATGGGATCGCCGGGTGGATGTAGCTCCGAAAAATGATATAGCATGAGGTGAATGGAATTGATATCTATGTGTGAATGGATGGAACCTTCGGGTACTATTCTCCACTAGAGGTGGATGGAACATTCGCTACTATTATACAAAAACACTGGATTTCATCAAAACCTATGTTAGTTAAAATGCTAGGTCTGAAGATTTGCTACTACATAATCTATTTAAATAAGTGGCTTTATACAAACAAAAGAACCATAAGCTATTCCTTTGATCAGCCTTGCATATTATATAACTGCATTCTATGTGTTGGTTCGCGAGTACGATTGTGTATTCATACTTGCTCAATATTATTATTTAGTAAGTGTGAGAGAAGAAGGCTATGTGGGCACTTATGAGCATTCATCAAGGCTGGAGATCAAGAAGGCCAAGAGCTAGGTGGCGGGCCCCAGTCAGTTTCCTGTGGGTATATCGTGAGGGTTCCACATGGTATACTTTTATTCTGCTTTCACTGCTATTCTTTGAAAGGTATTTGGCCTGTCCAGCCTTTCTACAAGTCATAAGCCGTAAAGTATATTTATGCTTTGTTTATTATTATGCAAGAGCTCTACATATTCATGATATGTGATTGATATTCAATGATGTAATTGTTGACACTAGCTACTGATCCAGGGACAAGTGATGTGAACACAGAAGATTCCAAATTTAAAATTTGGGGTCTAAAAGTCATGCTGGTTGGCTTCGCCTTATCATGTTCTATTTGATGTTCCCTCCTTTTTCCCGTTGGAGCAATGTAGCGCCAAAACCCCTTCACCTCACCATCGGTACTGTGCCACCGCCGAACCCCCTTTCTTCCTCGCTTTGTCTTTGGTAAGTCCCTTCGTCTCTTCTTCGCATCAACATGTATTATTAGCCCCCAATGAACCTTGTAGTCTAGTCAACACAACCCCTTAGCCTCTGTGGCGCTGCCATCATGAGCACCTTCTTTCTCGCTGCTGGCTGCCGCTGCCATGTCATTCCCGAGCTCCTTTGTGCACGGCGCTGCCGCGAATAGCTTCATCGTAGACAGTAGAAGCTCACTCAGCGTCGCCTAGTTGCCAAATTGCTCGTAGTGTAGATGTCCTTGTAGCCACAGTAGCACTACCATGGCCTCTTTGTCGCGCCGCTACCTCGGTCCATCTCCCAGCATGCCACTGCCACCGTTAGCACCTCCGTGAAGGCTGCATCCCATTTTGCCCCTCTCGGGAGTCTGTCGAGCCTCGCCTTGCTGGCGGCGAGATCCCCACCAAGAGCCCATGGCTGCCCCCTGTGCTCTCCTCTATTCTGAGGAGCTGAAGTGGAGCCGACGTGGACGCTGACATGGCAGCCACTAGACATCATTATGGCTAAGTCGAAGTGTTAAGATTAAGTAGTTAATTAGTGAGTCACTGATGTGTGGGACCGAAGTGATTAGTTAAGAATAATTAAACCATCAGTTGGAAAGGTTGCTGCATGGACTTAGTTCATGGACCACGGTCTCTGACCAGTCGGCCCTAGCTCTTATGGACCGTTGAGTAGACTTGGTCCACTGGACCAAGGCCCCACCTACCAGCCTCTCGAGAATTCCCGATTAAAAATAAAGAGAAAAGAAAATAAAACCATTGGTCGACCCCACCTATCAGCACAGTAGATTTTATTAATTAAAAAATAAAAGAAAAAGGAAATCCCAATGGGACCCACATGTCAGAAATTTCAAAATTTCTGGTATTTGTCTCGGGTCAAACTTTGGAGAGCTCATTCTCCCTCGTTTTAAATCCAAATCAAATGATTTTTGTTTCTGAATTCATATAAATTTGAGATATTCACAACAATACCAAAATCATAACATTTGGAGTTAATTTTAATTTATTGTCAATTTATTTGTGTTTTGGGTATTTATTTAAAGTTGCATTTTCGCGTTAAATAGATTCGAACGTCGCCAAAGACCTCGTCACTGCTTTAAGTCAAGACCAAGACCCATCCACATTTGAGCAAGGCAAGTCCCTACCTTTGATCATGTTGAACCTACTTTTCAAATGCAAAGTATTTTGATTTAAATTATGACTTGCATGCTTACTATTATTTATAAAATGCTATGTCAAATGTTGAATATCGTTATGAATCTATTCCTTGTATATTGACTCAATTTTACCTTATCGCCCAAAGGATAAATATTACTTGAGTAAAAACTCCGGTTGACTAAATAAACAGACTATTGGTTGAGTTTAGACACTGCTTAGTGGTTGAACATGAATACGATACAAACATTGCTACAATGAGAACTTGGATACATTCAAGCGTAGTGTGGTAACATGGGTTACCACTAGAAATAGGAAAATATATTTATAAATGGTTGAGACTTGGGCAAGTGGTTGGTTGAGATCGATGCTATATGCATGCTGTGGGTTGATGGTTTGTCTCGCCTAAGTCAATTAAGGACCGGATCATGTGTAATGTGTTCCCTTCTAAACTACTAAGCTGTGTAACCACAAATCCAGTTATGGGATGGACATGGCCTATTACTCTACTTAGTTTGGACACAAACACCTACGACACTATATTATACTAAGTCGAGAAGGGTCGTGACTCCCCAACAATGGCGAGTCCCTCATTAAAGATGTCCTGGGTACTAGGGGCATTCTGGGAAATTGACACGTATGCGGGGGACTGTCCCATTCATTGAGGGGTTTAACCCGATGGAGCGGGTTTAGTGTCGGAGCTAGGGATTGGAAAAGCTTTTGATAATCACTTAGTCGCACAACAAGGAAGTGTGTCAAACGGATATTATAAGATGATTGTCTCTTGTGGGTAAAGATGTACAACATTTGCAGAGTGTCTTAAAAATATATTTGAATAGTTGTCCCCATGGTCATGGGCATTGTGAAGAAAGTTACACTGGTTAGTTTTATTAACTTAAAATTCTGAACTAAAACATGTTGGGTAAACATGGTTGTTATGGTTGGGACATGCTGGTAAGGCATGGTCATGTGGATGCGACGTGGTGGTGTAGGCACGATTGTTGTGTATGGGACATGCTGGTGTAGGTATGGTTGCCGGAGTTGAGACATGCTAGTGTAAGCATGGTCTCTATAATTTGCGACGTGCGGGTATAAGCATGGTCGTTGTGTTTATGCAATATGTTGGTTTAAGCATAGTCGCTGGTAAACTAAGACTTATTGGGTGAAATTGCAACAGTTGGTTTAAGCATGGTCGCTAGGGACATGGTCCTGCTGGGTTAAGCATGTCACAGTCCATTTTTTAGACTATGTATAGTATTTGCCGTTTTTCATTTGGAGTTCAAAACTAATTCAATTAGAAAAGTATTTGCAAAATTCTCTAACCTCCAGCCTCTTTTGCAATTCTGGGATTCAAATTAGAATTTGAATCTCTTCTAAATTCAAATTTCTCCTCTTCCTGGGCTGGCTCAACTCCCCTTGGCCCATTTCTCCCTCCCTTTCAGCCCAGCCCCCTTGACCTCCCCTGCCCTTCTTCTCTCCTGGGCAGCACACCCGTGCAGCAGTAGCGACCATATGCTTGGTCAGCTCCTGCGCCGTCCTCTAGCCCTCTGTCACCACCTGCTCCCCCCACCTGCCCCCGTCTCATCGCCGTGCGTGACGCTAGCGATGCCCATGCCGCACAGAGCCGCCCATCCCCGCGTCCGCCACTCCCGCCAATGCACTATCCCGTCCCGTGCGCCCGTATCTTGTGCCAAGCGTCCCCCGGTTGAACCTCCCCCAGCTCCTCCCCTCCACCTCCGGCTATAAGAGCCCAGGCATCCCCTCTTGACCCCTACCTTCATTACCCTCTCCTCCGGTAAGTCATCCCGAAAGGATCGCCGCACCTGATCCCCTCTCGGCCGCGCCGCCCCTCCGGTGAGCTTCTCGCTTGGGCACCCCCGTCACCGGATGCCCTGTGATACAAGGATGTCATCCCCCATCTCCCCTAGCCTTCCCCGCCACCATGGCCCCTTCTCCTCCCACTTCGGCAGCCGCCGCTGACCGCCTCGGGCCACGTCTGACCTCCCAAACCAGCTCCACGCCTCCCTCGTGGTCGCGCGCAGCTCGTGTGCACATGTGTGGCTATAGAACTTTTAGTGTGTACTATTTTGGCGTTGAGTGTCAGTAAAAGGTAAATGGATGAAATCTATTAATAGACTTATATTGGTGTACTTTTATGTGATGGTCATGTTCTAGTAAGATCTTGTTAACAGAGTTCTATTTTAGCATTGTGGCTTGTGCACTAGGTTTTCCCTAGATCAAGTAAATACAATCTTATTTAGATAATAGAGATATGATGAAGTAATTTATTGTGTTTCTTACAAAAAGCTTGTGAAGTGATAAGGGGTTATGATGATTCTTGCTAAGATAATATTATTTTGTTAATTGATGTGATTGTCTGATGGTGGTGGTGATGATGAAGTTGAACAATTTATAAGTAAAAGAATTTGATCATTTGCATGATATCGATTTAGTGAAAGTGTTTCGAGTTTTGCATTTGTGAGCATTTGGACCTCATGAGTTATGTGGGAATTGAGTCTGTTTCGAGCAAAGTGACGTATTGAGAGATTTTATTGGTTCTTAATTTATTCAAGTGATTTGATTTTAAAGACTCGTTTGGTTGAGTTGGCAAGTAAGGTTGTATTCAAAAAAAGGGTTGTTTCTTTCATAAATGAAAGTGTAGTAGAAGTATTTGAGCGTGGATTCAAATTTTGTAACTCGCGGTTTATTTGAAGCGTGCTAAACCTTGTTGTTTGGCCGCATAAGAGTTACTCCAGTTTCAGAAAGCAATGCTCTATTTTTATTGGTTGAGGTTTGGAATTCTTTTCTTGCGGGACTTATGCCCCAACTTTTGACTTACCCTTATGATTTCCGAGTTCTTTGCCTAAGTGACTTTTTCCTTTGGTACTGTGTTTACTTCGAGCGGTAACTGTCTTCATTTGCCTTTTCTTTTGAAGAAGGATCCATCGATTCATCTCACAGGGGTCTTCCGAAGTGTTTATTAGTTGTTGTTGTGAGACCTTGGGTTGTAAGTATTCGAGGAGCATTGAAGGATGAACTGATTTCGTGTATGATTCTTGGAGAGAATTTTATTTATTCAGAATATGTGTCATTAAGGCTAAACTGTTTGCATTGTTTCAACCACTAGTACCTATAGAGATTTGTGATCCAAGATCTTTTGTTCACTTCGGGTGAAACATTAGAATTTTTGAAAGGATGGAAATCTTGTTCAGATTATTAGATTATTACGACTGGGTAACTTGCATGGTTGTGCAGGTGAGAAATGGCAGAGTGTTGTAATGAGAGTAAGATTAGCGAAGTAAGCTAATCGTTAAAACGATTATTGAGATGGCAAAGCTTGTTGGATTATTGTCAGGTATGACTTGGCGTCAGAGAGTAAACTTCTGGGAGTTAGAATCTTTGTAAAGATACTTGGGTCGAGTAAATATTTTCATGTTGATGTTAATGCGCGAGTATGTTTGGATTGTGAGAATTTTAGGGATTTAATACAAGGATTTCCCTATCTTCTATGTGAGAAGTTCGTTGTAGGAGTATTGGAATTTAATTTTTGGGCTTTGCTTTGTTATGTTAGACCTTTAGTCGCCCAATTATTATGTGTAGAGCAAGTAGAATATGGGTGGAATCGGAATAGAGGAATGATCATTGTTAGAACCATTTTGATGTGGTACATGAGAGTGTGTGATGTGAATTCTGCGTTGGTTATTCTTAAAATATTGAGGTGATATAATTGGATGTGGGATCTTGTAACATCCCAATTTTCACAGCTTAAAAATCCTTTGAATAGTTAGTAGGAAAAAATTCACCATTTGATTTTATTTGAATTCAATTTCAAAAGCTTAATATTGGACTTTACAATCAAAAACATTTAATGTGAATAATCCCAACATGAACATTAGTCAAAACTATTTTATTTGGGTTCTATGTGCTCAGATATATTTTCTAGATTTTTCTAGAATTTTTCTGAGTTCATTTGCTATTTTCTATTGCTTATTTCAATTTCTGGTATTTTCTAAATTGGAAAACCTATTTAAAATCTCAATTAATCCTTTGGGCCGAAATCCAAACCTCCGGCCCATTCTCTCTCCGCCACATCCAGCTCGCCGCCGCGCCTCCACCTGACATGCGGGACCCGCATGCCAGTCCCTCTCTCTCTCTCTCTCTCTCTCTCTCTCTCTCCGAGCGCCCCGATCATCCTCCACCGTCCGATCAAGTATGAACGGCTAGATGCGCGCAAGGCAACCGGAGTTGTCCGAATGTTCCTTGATTTTGGGCCGTTCGATCAAGATCCAACGGTCAGATCTCGAAATCTGCTTTGCGGTGCGCTGCTTTCACACGCGACTCACGCAGCCGTGTCTCGGCGTGTGGGTCCCACCCCGCCACGCCACCATCGCCTCTCGAGTCGGGACGATCGACTCCGCCGCCCGCTTTTCGCCGTTCGTGCCCTGGACTCTCCCAGGCCTCCGGGTATAAAAGGGGAGGTAGCCCTCGGTCTCCGCACTCCAACCCGCGCAGCCGCCGCTCAGAACCCTAACCCTAGCCGCCGCAAAAGCTCGGAGAAGTGATCTGCGCCGCCGCAACTCCGACGAGCTCGTTCTCGGCCGTCGGTGCCGCCCGCGCCTCTTCGTCTGCACCGTTGACATCGCACGGAGCTCCCTACCTCTGGTAGCCTTTGTCTCGCGGGCGTCACCGGGCGCGCGTTGCCGTCAAGCCCAAGCCCTCCGCCGCTCTTTGCTCGCCGTCGACCGCCACCGTCCACCCGAGCATCCGGTGTTGCACCGATGAGTTCGCAATAACGCCCCTACATGCCGGTACCACTCACCGCCGGTGAATCGCCGCTGTTCGCCGTGCCGTTGGTTCCCGAAGTCGTTATCGCCGCGGCCCGGCGTGGCAGCCCGTCGGCGTCCACCTCGGCCGTTTGCTGCGTGTCATCTGCGTGGCGCCGTGTCGCGACGCACACGCGCGATCCACCGATTGCTTTCGAGGCTCGTGAGACCCGTCTCCGTGAGTTGCCAGCGACATGTGGGTCCCACATGTCGGTTTTTCTTTATTTTATCTTTTCCGAAATCACGGTGGCGCCAAGATTGCACAATAATCCGATTTTTCAATAGAAAAGTAATTCGGAAAATCCGAAAATCCAAATTAGGGTTTCTTTTAGCTTTCCAATCTTCCAAAGCTCATAACTTTTGCATCCTAACTCCGATTGAGCCCATTCAAATTTCTAAATTTGTCTAAATTCAAGATCTATTTATCTGAGATTTTTATTTAATTTTTGGAGTTTATTTTGCCTCTATTATTTATTTGTTTTGTTTGTTTGTGTCTCGTTTTGCAGTAGACGCGTCGTTTAAATCGGGAATTTTGTGGAAGAAGGAGCACCCCAAGACCAAGATCAGTACATAGACCTTTTCAAGGCAAGTCATACCTTTGATCATCTTGAACCCAGTTTTCAAATTACTTTGTGTTAAATTATTGCATTATAGTTTAATTATTTATTTAAATGCTTTGGGCATAGTTATTATCCAAATTGTTATCACACCTTGGCCTTGTATGTCATATATCCTTGTCACCCTAGATTGGTTATGAGTTGGTAATATTGTAGTACCGACGTGGGTTGGTTAGATGCGAGTATAATTGCTTAGCCATGCTACGAATCATCATCTCATGTGAGTCGCAAATATTAAATATGACTAAGTGTCTATGGAACTTTGTGTAAACTGTGTGCTATGTGTTATTACTTCGTGATGGCATGTGTTGCACTAAAACCAACCGGTGGTAAAGGATTTGGGTGGGGCAAGTGGTGGAGACGTGTGACATGGTGGACTATGTGATGGGTATGATAATCTGTGTGGCTTAGTTAGAACATGGAAGTCTTGCCTTGGTCAATTAAGGACTTAACTTTGTGCGCCATTGAACCGAGCCTTCTTATGCGACCACATGCACGGTATGGGACGGGCATAACTTAGTAAGTTATGGATTCTCGCATTGATGTTCGGTGGTAGGTTAAGCTTTGTGATAGGGTGGAGGTGTGACTACTTGGTGGTTGCATCACGGAGGATTCGTCGTCCCCGCCCAACGGTGTGTGTTATGCATGGGCTATGTGATATGTATAACGGTTTGTAAGCACACTGGGAATGTCAATGTTGGAGATGAAGTTTCCGAACTATTTTGTTATGATTGGTGCTAGCTACACTGGTTATATCGTGTGGGTAAAGTGTACAACCTCTGCAGAGTGTTAAACAATCTATTCGAATAGCCGCGTCCGCGGTCATGGACATGCTCGGTGATTTCACATAAGGGGTAGTTTTCATAAAATGTGGGAATGGGAGCTGTGTGATCTCAATCATCTGGCTATGTGAAATAATCTGTTTAGCTGTGTGTCTTTGTGAAAACATCTGTTAAATTAATATTGTCTATTTGTTTTGAATTATGCTTTCAATCTATTATTCGTATTCAATTGCAAATGTTGCTTTTATGCAAAAGAACCACAGAAGCCTTTTCTTTGGAATAAGCACGCATCTATACATTGCATTCGTGGTATGATTTGCGAGTACGGTTGTGTACTCACGCTTGTTGTAAAACTTGCGCCCAAACCTACGTAAGAGGAGGAGTCTCGCCGCTTTTGAGGAGGAGTTCGTTGAAGGCCGATCGTTCGTTAAGGTGCGGATCCCGCTTGGTTGCCTGTGGTGAATTGGTGGGATCTACGCTGGAGTTTTCCGTTCATTCTTTGCTTTATTTCTGTTAGCCTGCGTGGCTTAATAAGTGTAAACTCGACCATAAGGTCAAAACCATTATTTGTTATTCAAACTAATCGTTTACTTTATCTATCGCTTGTGTGGATCGATATTTACTGTGTTAACCCTGTGCACTAGCGTGATCTGGACTAGTGCATTTACAGAGGGTTCCGAATCGTAATGCAGGTCCCGGCAGAGGTGGTATCGAGCCATCTTGATCGTAGGTCTTGACCTTAGTTAGATTGGCCGTCTTTAGAGTGTCCAAACTATTTTCTAAAGGAAAAATTAACTTGCAAGGTTAATTGATTGCTTAACTTTTCATATCTCTCTCGCCTCAACTTTTGCTATAATCTCTTCTCTCCCATTGTTTTAAAGTTGCTCTTACCGGTTCGTCTGTCTTGTGATGCCTCGTCTTGAGCTATGGTGAGCGTCTTGGAGGGTATGCCGTCGAGCTTTGGAAGTTGCTCCGAGTTCTTGGAGGTTTTGATCGTCCATTGTCGTCGGCAACAAGCCCGGGACGATGAATGGACGAACCGGGAGTGATTTGTCGCTGACGATCGCCGCCAGAGGAGCGACATGGCGAGCCAACCTTCGCACGTCTCGTGAGGAAGATCACTTGGCCGAAGGTATCCGAGTCGTCGCGCTTGGCCATGCTACGTATACGCAACATCTACGCACGGAGCTTCAAGACACCGCCTTCGTTACCACCCGAGTAGCCGCGGTGTGGACTTGCCAAAGACGCTACCCGTCCCACGTATGAGAGAGCAATGCTACGATCGTGCACCTCGCGCTTTGTGGCCGCCAGAGGAAGCTTTGGAGAGAACCATCACGGGCTGGATCATGTCTATGAAGCCTTGCGAGAGTCAAGAGAAGGTCGCCACTGCAAGAGATTCTCTCGACCAAGTCCCGAAGAAGAGGAAGACCCGAGGAGGATCTGAAGAAGATCCGGAGGAAGGTCCAAAGTGGATCCGAGGATGATGCGAGCGAAGAGCGGTGAGCGATTGCACCGGAACGCTGCCTCGCTGCACGATTCGAGGCATCGAGATCGGTTGCCAAGATGCCGCTCACTTCCGAGTCCACACCGTCGAGCGTCGCCGCGGTTGTGGAGGCTTTCTCGAGTAGTTGGTCTTAATTCCAGTTTTCAGGCTTAGCCAGTTCAGTTTAGTGAGTCGCCCTTTAGGCGGTAGTTTTGTGTGCTTAGGTCGTTGTTTCTTTTGTGTGCGAGTATGAGCTGCAAAGGCCCTTAGGCATTTGTTGCAGCCATGCTAAGACCCTATTAATAAAGATATTTCATTTGAGGTTCTTGAGCTGTGTTTTGTTGGGTTTAACCTACCCCCTGCTTAGTTCTTAACTCATCTCGTGCTTGCTACCTTATCTAACCTATGGAGCTTCGCCAGATGGTTCAAACTCGTCAGACCGCTGCTAGTGGTTCCGGTACCCACACCGAGAGGCAATGAGCAACCACCGCGAGGCAGCTCCGCCGCAAGCACCCCAATTGACTTGCAAAACTTTGGAGCTTTCATGGCAAAGACAGACTCGGTGATGAATACGATGATGACTCGGATGCAAGTCATGCACAACGAACAATAACAACAACAATCACCAAAGATGGAGCCCGGTGCTCATGGTCACCATGGACCATCAAACTTGCGAAATTCATGAGGACTCGTCCACCCACATTTTCTCGACACGTCTCTCGGTGGAAGCGGATGATTGGCTCGGGGTTATCGAAGGAAGCTGCGATCACCCGGCAGCGATCGTGAAAAGGTTACGTATGCCACTCACCGGATGGAAGGCACCGCGCTGAATGGTGGGAGAACTGCGTGCGCCCATGAGACGCCACGAGGATATCACGTGGGAGGAATTTTCGCGCATTCCGCGTTATCACGTGCGTAAGGCATTATTGATCCGAAGAAGGATGAGTTCCGCTCTCAAGCAAGGAGCTATGTCGATGTCGACTACCTCAACAAGTTTTCTCACTAGCTCGCTATGCGCAGAAGATGTAGCCACGGACAAGGCTCGCGAGAGTCGCTTTTGAAGGACTAAACATCGGGTGCAAGTCGGTTTGATCGCCATACTTTCACGATTTCCAAGAATTGGTCAACAAAGCCTTTGTTACGGAGGACAAGCGCAAGGCTGGAAGATAGCCGCAAGCGCCGGATGGCTCGGCAAGGGAATCATCAATCACAAAGAAAGGGCAAGAATAGTGCGGCCGACAGTTCAACGTGTTTCCACCCCAAACTTCGTTGAGCACTCGCACCAACTTCAACACCCGTCCCACCGCCGGAACTTCCGCAACCCCGCACCGGTCAACCCCAACCCAGAAGCAACCAGAGCGAACGCAAAGGTGCATTACGCTGTCGTCGGCCAGACATTTTGCCAACCAAAGTCGCAAAGGGGAACAATCACTCGATGCGCTTCAACCTTGAGCTACACCATCAAGACACCAGCGCGGGCATCAATCAAGGCGTCACAAGTTGCGGTCAAGCGGAGGAGCCCCGATGCGTGATCGAGGCCGTGTCAACCACGTCACCCGGAAGGAGCCCAGAATCACCGACGTCGTCTTGGGTAAGTTTACGGTTAACTCGATTACTGCATCGCTTTGTTTGATTACGAGCTTAGCGTTCGTTTGTTTCGGAATGTTTGCAACCAAGAATAAATTGGAAGTTATGCAACTTAAGCATACTCTGTTAGTCGATGCTGGAGCGAGCTAAGTACTAGAGTGGGATGTTTAGGAGCTAAGTTACTCATAGTGGAGTTGAGTTTCTAGCCAACCTAATAGTTCTAGATACCCAAACCCTAGATGTCATTCTTGGCATGGATTGGTTATCCAAGCATAAAGTCGTGCTAGATTGTGGCGAAGAGCGTAATAATGAGGACGCCAGAGGAAACAAGGTAGAGTTTCTAGCCACCTCGGTTCGTGATGGACATTTGCTAGTAAGCGGTGCGAAGACCCTTGCCTTAGAAGAAGTACCAATGGTCGGTGAATATCGGATGTGTTTCGGAAGAATTACGGGAATGCCACCGGATCGTGACATTGAGTTTGTCATCGACCTAGTGCGAGGACAGCACCAATTTCAAAGAGACCGTGTCGAATGCCGATCGATGAATTGGTAGAGATGAAGAAGCAAATAGAAGAACTTCTTGAGAAAGGTTTCGTGAGACCTAGTTAGCCGTAGTGGGAGCGCGGTGTTGTTTGTCAAGAAGAAAGATGGAAGCATGAGGATGTGTATTGATTACCGTTCTCTCAACGAAGTTACCATCAAAAATAAGTACCCACTACCCGGATAGATGATCATTTGATCGGATGAAAGGAGCCGGTTTATTCTCGAAGATCGACCTGCGATCAGGTTACCACCAACTAAAAATTTGTCCTAAGGATATACCGAAGCCGGCTTCTCAACGCCGGTACGGACATTATGAGTTCTTAGTCATGTCCTTTGGTCTGACTAATGCCCCTGCCTATTTCATGAACATGATGAATAAAGTATTCATGGAATATTTGGACAAGTTCGTAGTTGTGTTTATTGATGATATTCTGGTGTACTCCAAGTCGGAGGAAGAACACGCCAAACACTTAAGGATAATATTGGAAAAACTCAGAGAGCATCAGTTGTATGCCAAGTTCAGTAAGTGTGATTTCTGGAAGAAGGAAGTCGATTTCCTTGGTCATGTGATGACAGTAGAGGAGTAGCGATTGACCGGTAAAGTTAAGCGATGCTACATTGGGAGCGACCCGAATCGTAACTTCAGTTCGCGATTTCTTGGGAATGGCGAGTTATTACCGCTGTTTCATCGAAGGATTCTCATCAATTGCTAAGCCTCTTACGCAATTGTTGAAGAAGGAGAAAAAGTTCACTTGGACTCCAGCCTGTGAGAAAAGTTTCCAAGAGCTGAAGGAACGTTTGACCTCACTCCAGTCTTGATTCGCGGATATTCGCAAGGATTTCGATATCTATTGTGATGCTTCGCGTCAAGGATTAGGTGCGTCCCGATGCAAGAAGGAAGAGCCGCGCTATGCGTCGAGCAATTGAGACCTCACGAAGAGAATTACCCTACTCATGATCCGGAATTAGCCGCCGTAGTGCATGCTCTAAAGATTTGGCGTCATTACCTCATCGTGTCATCGTGAAGTCTATCACGGATCATAAGAGTCGAAGTACATCTTCACCCGATCGATTTGAACATGAGACAGAGAAGATGGTTGGAATTGATCAAGGATTATAATCTTGGGATCCATTACCATCCGGAAAAGCCAATGTAGTTGCGGATGCCTTGAGTCGCAAGAGTTCGCAATGCTTTGGAAGTAAAGGAAAGTTGTCCGAACTTTATGAAGAATTTGAAGCTAAAGCTAGAAGTTGTGTTCGAAGGATTTGTAGCCAATTTGGAAATCATCTACCCTAGAGAAGCAAATTCGTGAAGCACAACCAAAGGATCTGTGTTGTCGGACATCAAGGTCAAAATGATGAAGGAAATTCAAGGATTTCACCAAAGATGATCAAGACATACTCGATTAATGGGCGTATCGTGTACCGATATCGATGGTGCGAGACGCTTAATCTTAAAGGAAGCCCATGACTCAAAGTACTCAATCCACCCCGAAGTACCAAGATGTACCAGGATGTTAAGACTAAATTTTGGTGGCCAAATTTGAAACAAGAAGTCGCGAGTTCGTTGCCTTGTCGACACCGCCGAGAAGTGAAGGCGGAACACGAGAGGCCAGCAGGATTACTGCAACGCTGAAGATTCCAGAGTGGAAGTGGGAAGAAATCGGGATGGATTTCATCACCGGTTTACCCAAGACCCAATCGGGTTACGATTCGATCTGGGTAATAGTCGATCGTCTAACCAAGGTCGTCCATTTCTTGCGATCAAAACCACATACTCGGAGATCGCCTTGCGGAGTTGTACATGGCCAGAATTGTCAGTTTACGGTGTGCCCAAGAAGATAGTGTCAGATCGAGGATCTCAGTTCACCTCTCGTTTTTGGCAAAGCTTGCATGAAGCATTGGGTACCCATCTGAATTTCATTACTGCGTATCATCCACAGACAGATGGACAGACTGAAAGGGTTAATCAGATATTGGAGGATATGTTGAGAGCTTGTGCTCTAGCAAATGCTACCCGTTGGGATAAAAGTTTACTGTATGCGAATTTTCGTACAACAATAGTTATCAAGCTAGTCGCAAATGTCACCATTTGAAGCCTTTGTATGGTCGTGCTGCAGAACCCGTTGAATTGGTCGAAACAATGAGCGATCGCTTTCAGTCGGACATTATTCGAGTAGCGTAAAAGCAAGTGGCCATGATAAGAGAAAGATTGAAGATAGCTCACCGAGCGTAAGAGCTATCGCGATAATCGTCGTCGAGATCTCGATTTGAACCCGAGGATTTCGTTTATCTTGGAGTGACTCCACTCAGAGGTGTCAAAAGGTTTCATGCCAAAGGGAAGCTTGCCCCTAGGTATGTTGGTCCATTCAAGATTTTGGAACGCCGTGGGGAAGTTGCTTACCAATTGGAGCTACCGCAGTCGTTAGCAGGAGTACATGATGTCTTTCATGTCTCGCAGTTGAAGAAGTGTCTTCGTGTGCCAGAAGAGCAAGCCCCGTTGGAATCAATTGTTTTGAAAGAGGATCTTACCTACAAGGAGCAAACAACAAGATTTTGGATGTCGTGAGCGCCTCACCAGAAGCAAGACCGTTCGTTTTTGCAAGGTCCAGTGGAGCAACCACTCAGAAGGAGAAGCAACGTGGGAACGTGAAGAAGAGCTGAAAGCCGAGTTTCCTAGCCTTTTCTCTAGCTAGCCTGAATCTCGGGGTCGAGATTCCTTTAAGGGGGGGAGGTTTGTAACATCCCAATTTTCACAGCTTAAAAATCCTTTGAATAGTTAGTAGGAAAAAATTCACCATTTGATTTTATTTGAATTTAATTTCAAAAGCTTAATATTGGACTTTACAATCAAAAACATTTAATGTGAATAATCCCAACATGAACATTAGTCAAAACTATTTTATTTGGGTTCTATGTGCTCAGATATATTTTCTAGATTTTTCTAGAATTTTTCTGAGTTCATTTGCTATTTTCTATTGCTTATTTGAATTTCTGGTATTTTCTAAATTGGAAAACCTATTTAAAATCTCAGTTAATCCTTTGGGCCGAAATCCAAACCTCCGGCCCATTCTCTCGCGCTTGATCCGGCTACCGTGCGCGCTCCACGCGACATGCGGGCCCGCATGCCGCCTCTCTCTCTCTCTCTCTCTCGGCGCCGATCATCCTCCACCGTCCGATCAAGAATGAACGGCTAGATGCGCGCAAGGCAACCGAGTTGTCCGAATGTTCCTTGATTTTGGGCCGTTCGATCAAGATCCAACGGTCAGATCTCGAGTCTGTTTTGCAGCTGCGCCGTTTCACACGCGGACTCACGCAAGCTGTGTGTCTGACGTGTGGGTCCCACCCCACCACGTCACCATCATCTCCGAGTCGGGGCGGCCGACTCGCCGCCGCCCCGCTTTTCTCGCCGTTCGTGCCCTGGACTCTCCTAGGCCTCCGGGTATAAAAGGGGAGGTAGCCCTCGATCTCCGCTCCAACCCGCGCGGCCGCCGCTCGAGACCCTAACCTAGCCGCCGCAAAGCTCGGAGAAGTGATCGTGCGCCGCACTCCGACGAGCTCGTTCTCGCCATCGGTGCCGCCGCGCCTCTTCGCTCGCACCGCTGACATCGCACGGAGCTCCCTACCTCTGGTAGCCTTTGTCTCGCCGGGCGCCACCGAGCGCGTGCCGTCAAGCAAGCCCCTCGCCGCTCTTTGCTCGCCGACCGCCACCGTCCACCCCGAGCATCCGGTGTTGCACCAGTAGGTTCGCAATAACGCCCCCTACATGCTGGTACCACTCACCGCCGGTGAATCGCCGCCGTTCGCCGTGCCGTTGGTTCCCGAGTCGTTGTCGCCGTCGGTCTGACGTGGCAGCCCGTGTCAGCGTCCACCTCAGCCGTTTGCCTGCGTGTCATCCTGCGTGGCGCCGTGTCAGCACGCACACGCGGCAGTCCACCGGATTCTGTTTCCCGAGGCTCGGTAGACCCAGCCACAGTGGCGTGCCAGCGACATGTGGGTCCCACATGTCGAGTTTTCTTTATTTTATCTTTTCCGAAATCACGAGGTGGCGCCAAGATTGCACAATAATCCGATTTTTCAATAGAAAAGTAATTCGAAAATCCGTAAAATCAAATTAGGGTTTCTTTTAGCTTTCCAATCTTCCAAAGCTCATAACTTTTGCATCCTAACTCCGATTGAGCCCATTCAAATTTCTAAATTTGTCTAAATTCAAGATCTATTTATCTGAGATTTTTATTTAATTTTTGGAGTTTATTTTGCCTCTATTATTTATTTGTTTTGTTTGTTTGTGTCTCGTTTGCGAGTAGACGTCGTTTCGTCGGGGAATTTTGTGGAAGAAGGAGCACCCCAAGACCAAGATCAGTACATAGACCTTTTCCAAGGCAAGTCATACCTTTGATCATCTTGAACCCAGTTTTCAAATTACTTTGTGTTAAATTATTGCATTATAGTTTAATTATTTATTTAAATGCTTTGGGCATAGTTATTATCCAAATTGTTATCACACCTTGGCCTTGTATGTCATATATCCTTGTCACCCTAGATTGGTTATGAGTTGGTAATATTGTAGTACTGGACGTGGGTTGGTTAGATGCGAGTATAATTGCTTAGCCATGCTACGAATCATCATCTCATGTGAGTCGCAAATATTAAATATGACTAAGTGTCTATGGAACTTTGTGTAAGCGTGTGCTATGTGTTATTACTTCGTGATGGCATGTGTTGCACTAAAACCAACTGGGTGGTAAAGGATTTGGACTGGGGCAAGTGGTGGAGACTGTGTGACATGGTGGACTATGTGATGGGTATGATAATCTGTGTGGCTTAGTTAGAACATGGAAGTCTTGCCTTGGTCAATTAAGGACTTAACTTTGTGCGCCATTGAATCGAGCTCTTCAGACGACCACATGCACGGTATGGGACGGGCATAACTTAGTAAGTTATGGATTCTCGGCATTGATGTTCAGGTGGTAGGTTAAGCTTTGTGATAGGGTGGAGGTGTGACTACTTGGTGGTTGCATCACGGGAGGATTCGTCGTCCCTGTCCAACGGTGTGTGTTATGCATGGGCTATGTGATATGTATAACGGTTTGTAAGCACACTGGGAATGTCAATGTTGGAGATGAAGTTTCGAACTATTTTGTTATGATTGGTGCTAGCTACACTTGGTTATATCGTGTGGGTAAAGTGTACAACCTCTGCAGAGTGTTAAACAATCTATTCGAATAGCGTCGTCATGGTCATGGACATGCTCGGTGATTTCACATAAGGGTAGTTTTCATAAAATGTGGGAATGGGGTGTGTGATCTCAATCATCGGCTATGTGAAATAATCTTTAGTTGTGTGTCTTTGTGAAAACATCTGTTAAATTAATATTGTCTATTTGTTTTGAATTATGCTTTCAATCTATTATTCGTATTCAATTGCAAATGTTGCTTTTATGCAAAAGAACCACAGAAGCCTTTTCTTTGGAATAAGCCTGCATCTATACATTGCATTCGTGGTATGATTTGCGAGTACGGTTGTGTACTCACGCTTGTTGTAAAACTTGCGCCCAAACCTACAGAAGAGGAGGAGTCTACGCCTGCTTTTGAGGAGGAGTTCGTTGAAGGCTGATCGTTCGTTAAGGTCTGGATCCCAGTTGGTTGTCTGTGGTGAATTGGTGGGATCTACGCTGGAGTTTTCCGTTCATTTCTTTGCTTTATTTCCTGTTAGCCCTGCGTGGCTTAATAAGTGTAAACTCGACCATAAGGTCAAAACCATTATTTGTTATTCAAACTAATCGTTTACTTTATCTATCGCTTGTGTGGATCGATATTTACCTGTGTTAACCCTGTGTGCACTAGCGTGATCCTGGACTAGTGCAGTTTACACAGAGGGTTCCAGAATCGTAATTCTGGGTCCCGACAGATCTATTTTGAGATGCATTGGAAGTCATCTGTCAAAGTAATTATATTGGTAGAAGAGTTGGCTAGAGTATGTTTCTGTGGAGTCAATAGAGCCTACCTACAGAAGTGTGGATGATGTATTTCGACTTGAGCATAGCGTTGGGAATGCCAAATTAGGAGAGATGAGTTAGTGTGTTAAGCGATGAATTGGAATTCCAAAGTTTGAGAAATTTTATTCCTAAAAAAAGAAACTAAGAAATTGATGCTTCCTCAAGTAGTGACACATTTTCTTGATTCTTGTTTGAGCTATGTGCTTATGACTCATGTCTTCCAGAAATTGAGTTTTGCTTTATGTTAGCATGTGTGGTTCTGACCAGTCCAAAGAAAAAAATGATTGATTTGGCTATTCGAGTGATTTGTCCTTTGGCTTTTGTGGCGTTTAATCGCAAACTGCCCACTTGGAAAGCGGTAGTCTTTTTCGTGATAAATCTTCGATTCTGGATTTGACTCTTTTAGTAACGAGTTGGCATTGTGTGGTTACGATGGGAATCCTTACTTTCAGTTGACTCTGTTTGTAATAGAGTTGTTCAAAGCAAGTTCTGTTGTGTGTCTCTCGTTAAAAGAGGTGATCCTTATTTCGGTGAAGAGTTTGATTGAGAGGTGGAACAAGAGTTTCATGTGCTATGCGCATGTTGTGTGGATTGGTACCAAAGGGGTGGTTAACCCAAAGTACTTTGGTTTGTTCTCGACAATTGCGGGGATTAAGAGGTTGGCGTATCGCTAGGACCGTCACGGGTCCATACGCGGAGTATGCATTGTCTGGGTTGCTCTGGTGCTGAGTGGGTACCTGGGAAATACAAAGTTTTGAGGTTTTATTAGATCGGTGGTCCAGCGAATAAGACCTCACATCCGAGTCTTGTCCTGTATGTATGCTGGAGAGGTCGAAACGAGCATTGAGGCATAAGACGTTGGTATCTGTCGATGTGCCATTGGTCGCATCAGTGTAAGCGAAAAGCGACTTGGGAGCTGGAGTCTCACCTGTGCGAGAAGTATCCAGATTTGTTCGCAACGGGTACGTGTTACCGTTGTTAAGTATCTCAGTCGCAGCTTTCCTTCGTGTAGATCGGCGTTTAGATTCGGGATCGAATCATGTTAAAGGGGGTAGAATGTAATATCTCGACTTTCATTTGAGAGCGCAACACAAATTGAGAGAGAATTAATGTAACTCTCCGATAGTGCTAGAAATAATTTTTCAGGAGAGAATAATTAATTGATAGAAGGTTTCTTTTGGAAAAACGTTTAATCAGGAGAATAGAGGGGTTTTCTGTGTTTCCCCAGCAACCTGCGCCTAGGCCTTGGCCCATGAGGCCTGGCCGGCCATAGGGGGGAGGTGCCACCCTCCCCCAAAACCCTAGCCGCCCCTCCCCCTTTCCTCCTCCTTGGCCGCCACTCTCCCCTCCCCCTTCTCCTTGGCCACCACTGTGAGACCCCGGTTTATTTAGCATGTAATACTTAGCCTTCCATTGACTCTAGTATCACAAGCAAAATACATCGTACCTCGATGGACATGTGCTTCACAGTATTGCAGCACACATACATTTTTACCAAAGCATGCATCAATTCCATACATCACATATTAACAAGTCTAGCAAAAGACATACATAATATAGAGTTATAATGAAATCACTGACTGCCCAAATGACATTAAAGTAACAGTAACAGCGGAAGCAAAAGTGCCATAACATGGCAATAAACAAAACCAACCGGTTTGCCCACACAACCCACAAGGCAACCGACCGGGCCGCCAGCTAGTCGCCTCCCCCGTAGTAAAACTCACTGAAGTCAATCCCTTGGGGATCCACTTCTTCCTCTGCAAAACAAGCAATGCAGGTGAGTACAAAAATGTACTCGCAAGACTTACGAGTAACAAGTCTATACATAGCTACATGAAAGCTGTAACAAAGGAGATGGTTATATGGTTAATTGGACACACAAAGCAAGTTTTATTTGCAATAATGTAATAGATTGAAGGCAATTTGTTAAATTTGTTTTTAAGTGTTGAAATAACAACGAGATACAATAAGTAACAAAATTAACCACCTAGAGGTGACTAACCCAATAGCAACCGCAACATAGCACGAATCCCCGATTCGTACCACCCATCAAGTTTTAATTAAAAGGTTGTAGTCTAACTCTCGAAAGACCTCCCCAAGCGTGTCCATAACCTAGGACGAGGCTATTCGAATAGATCAAAATCCTACAGGGGTGTACCAATGTACCCATACTTCAGACCGCCTTTAAGCCACAATAAGCACACTTCCGAAGATATACCGGCACAGCTCAGTCCTACGAGACATTTCTAATATTGTGTATTTACTACGATCCGCACGTATGGCCAGAAAACCATACGCTTACATTGTAAAGCCAAAAAGACAACTACCCACTCAGGGTAAAGCTTTTTGACAACTACAATGCTCCCAAAACCATCCCTCCTATGACCACCTGCGACTCGGAGCAAATACACGCCAAAGTACTAAGTCAAGAGAGGTCCCATGCCCTCTAGTATGGTTAGCACACAAGAATGCTTGGTTTAGTGTAACAAGATGTTCGGTCCTTGTTGACTCGGGCACCATTCCAATCACACCCAAAATCACACCAACATACCAATGTGCCCAAGTCCAAATCATTTTGTTTTCATTTTTAGTTTTTACAATTAAACATAGCAAAATGCCGAATCATAAAGTTGTAATAAATTTGTGTGATCAAGGTTATCGACTAAGTCGACAACCGCCCATTTCTACCGGTAGCTAAGCATGACTAAGCAAATTAACTCGTAAACTACTAAGTGACAAGAGCTCATCCAACGAACTCTAAATCACAGCAAGATAACCCTAGGCTCAGTAGTAGAGGTCAAACATTTGCCTACAAATAATGCATCTAATAGGCCAACTAATCGACATTAGTTTGAAACAAGATAGCAATGCATACGTAGAATTTGCAAACAACATATTAGATTTTTAAAAATAATAGGAGCAATATGATCAAATGATGCTACATCTGCTTGCCCTGTTGGATATAGTCTTCTTGCTGCTGAGGATCACTCTCGCAAATACCTGAATCGTCGCATTCTATCGATCGAGGAAAAAGAACAAATAAGAACGAATAACACAGACAATAACCAAAATTTCAATCTCATCTAATATGCACAAAATTCATACAGCAGCTAGGGAATGATTTTAGAGAAATTTAGAAACAGAAATCATTTTATTTGGAGTTAAGAAGAATTTTCCAAGTTAAAAATACATAAAAGCACCATTAAATTAATTATCAAATTTTTATGAAATAGAGACATACTTAAAACCTATTCTAGAAAAAGTACATTAAAAATAAAAACTAACAAAACTGGTTTCATTTGATTTGGAGCAAAACTGAATTAGTTATGGATTTTCTAAGTTAAATGAATTAATAGTGCAAAAGTAATTCAATTCAGAAATTTCTAAAAGCATTAATTCCTTTTTATACACGCAGTTAGCTAGCCACAACGCATGATAGGTGGGCCCGATATCAAAATGTTGACCTAGTCAACATTGACCGGCTTCGACCGAAGCTGGCTTTGAAGGCGTATTTTAAGAAGACGTCTTCTGTTTACTAAAACGTAAACTTAAACTAAGCATATAGAAATTACGTGTTTTCTTTGTTGAAGACGTATTTACATCTTACATCAACACCAAGCCGGTCAAGAGGGCCCACAAGCCATTGACTCAGGAGTTAAACCGGTTTCGCTTTAGGTTTTACCCACGTTTAACCCCATGGGGTCCACGAGTCATACTCACAATTAACAGAGCTTAAATAAAAGCTAATGACCGGGTTAGACCTTAACCACCGGTGGCTCGCCGAGTTCCGTCGCGCGCGCGCGACAAATGAGGTAGGCGATCCGAGAACTACCGAGCTCGGGCTCGGGGACGACACGCATGGGTGCGCAGCAGCTTCACGAACTTGGAAAAGATGACGCGGAGCCCGATGGTCGACGGTGGCGAGTTCGCGACGGCCAGAGGCGGAGACGAAAGGTGGCTCTCGCGTAGAAGACGTTGCGATGGTCGAGGAGCTTTGGGAAGGATCTCCTCGAGGTCGCCTTGGCTCCAAGAGCACAACGCCCAAGACCTTGTCATCTAAGGAGGATCGTGGTGGCCGAAATTGAAGCGGCGGTGAATCACCGTGAGCGGGGAAGAAACGGTCGCACTCCCTCGGTGATGCATCAAAAGCAAAAATAAAGCCACCGTTAAACTCAGTGGAACAATGCGATCAAAATGGACCAAACGCCGAGGTTAGAAACTCACTGGAACACCGAAAAGCTACAAGGGCCGTGGCTGCCGGAGTCGAAGACGAAGAAGTGTCCCCGACGATTCAGCACACGCCAAGGATCCGGGCTGGGCAAAATGGAGGCAGCGTTGAACAAGGAAGTCGGTGGTGGTGGAGGCAAAACCGAGGTGAGCTCTAGCTCAACTTCTTCTTCCACGACCAGAATTCAAGAGTTGGTCGGGACGAGAATGTATGAGAGAGAATGGAAGGATAGGCTCGGGAGGTAGACGAAGGGATGAGGAGGAAGCCACCGGGCCATATTTATAGGCCAAGGCGGAGAGCTAGCGAGGAGGGCGACCGCAAGGGTGTCTGCTACTGATGGTTCTCGAGTGACGGCGGGGAGATAAGGAGGTGATGGGAGTAAATGCCGATCAAGGGCATGGGCGAGGAGCGGCCGTTGCGGGCGAGGTGAAGAAACCAAGTGCGGCGTCAAAACTGGGGGCGGATGGATGGACTGCAAGGCGAGGTGGCACACATGCATGTCGCCGACGCCGCTCGGCTTTAAGCAGCGAGGTAGGTGACGGGCCTGACGATCGGGGCCCACTCATCAGTGGCGGCGACAAAGCGGTGCGGCAACGGGTTGAGCCAGACTCGGGCTCGGGTCTGAGCCCAAAGAGATGGTGCGGTCAGGCCAGGTTGAATCGGACAGCGCGATCGGCTTTAGACGAAATCGACGGCCCGAAAGAGCCAAGGTTTTGGGTTAGGGTTTTGAATAGGATTTAGTTTTGACCGAAACACAGCAAGTTTGACCTGGCGTTTTAAAATATAAATAAAATTCTAACAATCCTGAAACTTTTTGTGTGTGCTATGAGAATCAAATAGGACTTAGGAAAAATAGTTTCAAACACTTTATATACTAAAATTTGTTAGAATTAAATTATTTTCAAATCAGCGTTAGTGATTTGATTTCAATTTTGGTGAAGTCAAAATGACTTCTAAAAATTTCGTAAAAATAATTATAATTCATGATAAATAATCTAGTATTTTAATAAATTGTTTTTAGAAACTTTTATTCATACACTTTTCTGGAATTCAATTAAAAATTTGAATTTAAGTTTAAAAGTTTGAAATTTCAACACAAACTTTAATACAAACATCAAAAGTTTAAAATTGTGCACAAGTTTTAGGAAACCAAGAGCATGACCAAGAGATACAACAAATTTTTTTAAAACTTTCATACTTTTATTCATTTGAAAAACAAACCCTAGTTTGGGGTTGTTACAAATCCCCCCCCCCCCTTACAAGAATCTCGCCCCGAGATTCCGTTACTCGAAAAGAAAGATGGGTAGTCAGCACGAAGACAATCTTCCCGCTCCCAAGTTGCCTCATCTTCGGAATGATTCGACCACTGAACCTTTAGGAACTTGGTGACACGGTTCCTTGTTCTTCGTTTAGATTCTTTAAGAATACGAACAAGATGCTCGCGGTAGGTCAAATCTTCTTGCATATCGAGATTTTCCAACGAAGTTTACTCGGTCGGAACACGGAGGAACTTCTTCAAATGGGACACATGGAATACATCATGCACCCCCTCAAGTGTAGCTGGCAACTCCAACTTATATGCAACCGCTCCCACCTTCTTGATGATGCGATAAGGCCTAACATATCGAGGAGCCAACTTACCCTTGATGCCAAAACGCTGATGGCCCTTCAAGGTGAGACTTGGAGATAAACAAAGTCATTGGTCTCAAAACTCAACTCACGGCGACGACGGTCCGCATAGCTCTTCTGCTTGGACTGGGCCACACGCAAATGTGCGCGAATCAACTGAATCTGGTTTTCGGCTTCATTGATCGAATCTGGGCCGAAGAACTGCCTCTCACCAGTTTTTGACCAGTTCAATGGGGTTCTGCACCTCCTCCCATACAAATCCTCAAAAGGTGCCATGCTGAAACTAGCCTGAAAGCTGTTGTTGTAGGAGAATTCAGCATACGACAGACACTTCTCCCACTTCTTCCCATCGGAAAGAACACAAGCACGGAGCATATCTTCCAAGACCTGGTTGACTCGCTCCGTCGACCATCGCTTGAGGTGGAAGGTCAGGCCAAAGTAATACGAGTCCCCATAGCCTCTTGCAGACTATGCCAAAACTGGGAGGTAAAGAGCGCACCACGATCAGAAACAATCGTCTTTGGCACACCATGGAGGCTCACGATCCTCGAAACATAGAGCTCGGCCAAGGGTCCCACACGAAGCTGAGTCTTGACAGGAAGGAAATGTGTCACTTTAGTCAGCCTATCAACCACGACCCAAATGGCATCGTTCCCTTTGGACGAGCGAGGCAGGCCGGTGATGAAATCCATGCCCACAGAATCTCACTTCCACTTAAGCACTGCAAGGGCTGAAGAAGGCCTGCTGGATGCTGATGCTCGGCCTTAACTCGACAGCACACATCACACTCGGCAACGAACTTGGCAATCTCGCGCTTCATTCGGGTCCACCAGAATCTCTGACGAAGGTCTTGATACATTTTGGTGGTCCAAGGATGGATGGACAAGGGGGAATCATGAGCTTCGCGGAGAATCAGATCTCGCAATTCCATGACCTTAGGAACCACAAGCCACTGTCCAAACCACACAACACCGTGCTCATCTTCTGAGAAGCACTTGGCTGTCCTATTCTTGATGTTCTGCTTGATTTGATTCACACCATCATCTAATTGCTGTGCAGCTTTGATTTGGTCCACCAAGGTTGGTTGCACAACCAAGGTAGTAAGAGAACCGTGCTCAACCAAACCCAAATTGAGTTGCTGAAATTCTTCAAGAAGGGCAGGCTGCTGCTCTTGAAGCATCAAAGTATTGCAATACTCCTTTCGACTTAATGCATCGGCAACAACATTGGCCTTGCCCGGATGGTACTAAATACCCATATCATAATCCTTGATCAATTCCAACCACCTTCTCTTCCTGAGGTTCATATCTGGTTGGGTGAACAAATATTTCAAGCTCTTGTGATCCGAATACACTTCACAACGGTTACCGATCAGGTAATGCCGCCAAATCTTGAGTGCATGAACCACTGCAGCTAACTTCAAGTCATGGGTAGGATAGTTGAGTTCATGAGGCCTCAACTGCCTTGATGCATAGGCCACTACTTTGCCTTCTTGCATAAGAACACAATCGAGTCCCTGACGAGAGGCATCGCAAAAGATATCGAAGCTCTTGTGAACATCGGGAAGAACAAGAACTGGGGCTGAAGTCAACCACTTCTTGATTTCCTGAAAACTATCATCACAAGCAGAGGACCACACAAACTTCTTGTCCTTCTTGAGCAATTCAGTCATCGGCTTTGCGATCTTGGAGAAGTTCTCGATAAAGCGTCGGTAGTAGCCCGCTAAACCAAGAAAACTCCGCACATCGGTGACTGACTTGGGCTGACCCCAAGATAGCACATCGCTGACCTTGCCAGGATGCACAGCTACGCCACCTGCTGAAAGAACATGGCCCAAGAATGCCACTTTCTTCAGCCAGAACTCACACTTGGTGAACTTTGCATACAGCTGGTGCTCACGTAGCTTTCCCAAAACAAGCTGCAGATGCTCAGCATGCTCTTCTTCGCTCTTGGAGTAAATAAGAATATCATCAATGAATACCACAACAAACTTATCCATATATTCCATGAATACTGAGTTCATAAGATTCATGAACAATGCAGGAGCATTGGTTAAGCCAAAAGACATGACGGTGTACTCGTACAAACCATAACGAGTAACGAAAGCCGTCTTCGGAATATCTTCAGACCTGATCCTGACCTGATGATACCCCAATCTTAAATCAATCTTGGAAAATACCCGGGCTCCAGTCAACTGATCAAAAAGATCGTCGATGCGGTGCAAAGGATACTTGTTCTTCACCGTCACCTCATTAAGCGGACGGAAATCAACACACATGCGCAAAGTCTTGTCCTTCTTCTTCACAAAGATCACTGGACAACCCCAAGGAGATGAGCTAGGACGGATAAAACCCTTCGCTTGAAGCTCACCTAGTTGCTCCTTCAACTCCTCCAACTCATTGGGAGGCATCCGATACGGCGTCTTCGAAATTGGAGCGATACCGGGCAGCAACTCGATAACGAACTCAAGGTCTCGAACTGGAGGCATCCCAGGCAAATCTTCGGGGAAAACATCCACAAAGTCACAAACTGTGGGGATATCCTGAATTTCTAAGGCTGGCTTTGCTTCAAGTGCACAAAGGTGTGGCCCTTGCAGCTGCGGCGAAAACCCAACCTGTTCGCCTGAGGGGCTGGTGAGATAGACAAACTTCCTGGCATAATCGATTTGCCCCAAGTATTGGGACAACCAATCCATGCCAAGAATCACATCCAGACTCGCTGAGTTGAGCAGGATAAGATTTGCCAAGAACCCTACACCTTCGACTTCAATAGGAACATCCCGGCATTCTAGATCAGCTCTCAATTCCGAACCCAGAGAGCGAATAAGCAAAGGAACCTCCAAAGGAACAAAGTGGAGATCACTAGCAGCAGCAAAAGATCTTGAAATAAAGGAATGCAAAGCTCCTGAATCAAATAACACTGCAGCAGGACGAGTGTTAACAAGAAGCGTACCCAACACGACGTCGGGTGCCTCCTGTGCCTCCTCAGTTGAGATATGGTTGACTCGGCCACTTCCCACACCATGGGTCTTCTGGACTATCTTCTGGTCAGGTGGGTGACCACTCCTTTACCCGCGTCCTCCATTAGGACGAGGGGCCGCTCTAATCTTCTGAGGGCAACTATTCCCATAGTGGCCCTTGTTGTGGCAGTGGAAGCAAGTGACATTGGCAGCTGGGTTACGGAGGCCACCTTGCTGCTGGACCGCAGGCGCACGTAGCTAAAACACGGCCTGCGGGGGACGAGGAACTGGCGCCGACGGCCTCGGCAGTGGGGAAGCCTGAGGACAGGCCACTGGTGCTGGCCCAACACGGGGACGAGAGAGGCTGGCCCGTGCAGACTGCTGGGCCTCCCACTTGCGCTTGCGGGACTCGCCCAGCGCTCTCGCCTTGTGCTCGGCGACGATGGCCTTATCCACCAAGGTCTGGAAGTCGGGGAAGTCCACAATAGAGAGCTTGTCCTGCAACTCCTCAGATAAACCCTCCATCAACTTCTCCTGCTTGGCCTCATCAGTGGCCACCTCAGCGAGCATACCTCGCTAGATGGTTGAACTTATGGAGATATTCAGTCACAGATTTGCGCCCCTGTTTAAGCGCAAGGAACTCCTTCTTCAGCTTCATAAGGCCGGCGGGGACATGAGCCCGACGGAAAGCAGTGTGAAACTCCTCCCAAGTGACCACATGGCCAGTGGGCTGCATAGCAAGGAAATTCTCCCACCATGAGAGTGCTGCACCCTCAAGCTGGTGGGATGCAAATAGTGCCTTCTCCCGCTCCTGGCACTGAGCGATGTTGAGCTTTCGCTCAACCAGACGCAGCCAATCATCCGCGTCTAGAGGGTCCTCAGACCGGGAGAAGTTAGGTGGATGTGTACGGAGGAACTCCGAGTCCCCACGAGACTGATGTCCACCTCCTCCAGATCCCGAGGCACCAGAGGGAGTGGAGGTGTTCCTTGCGATAACCTCTAGGATCCACGTCTGATCCATACGGTTCCGCTCGATCTGAGCAAGAACCTCAGCCATGGTCGGAGGAGGGGGAAGCTCCTCGCCTGGACCAGCCGGCTGACTACCACGAGTCCTTCCAGCCATCATGTACCACTAAGATAAGTCAGTAACAACTCCGGGATAGAAGGCATGGAAAAACAATTAACATCTTTACCAAATGAACTCCAAAGGCTTAAAAGCCAGCATAACATCAATGCAAGACCTCAATTTACAGAATCAACTCCCTGGTATGACTAACTCGTATGGAAGAACGAGCAATCAGTTTTAGGAAGGCAATTTCAGAACATAACCCACTGGTTCAACACAGCTAAAAGTAAGGTAAAACCACCTAAAGAAAGATTAAGCACTTAGCTAACTCATATCACATCTTACCCTTTTATTCCCACATGTTTTAGTTGAATTATCCTCTTATTTTCAATTCTATACACTAACTACTAGCTAGTTGTCCAGAATCTGAAGCTTGCTATCCAGATTTTTCCTCCAAGTCCCTGACCGAAATCTCCAACTTCAAAAGCTCCTAACCTTCACCAAAAGACAGCCAACACTTCCATTTAACTCTCATGGTTCTCCCAAAACCAATTTAACCGTTAAACAACTACCTTTTGAAAGAAGATGAGGGGAAAATCAGTATTTCAAAACTTAACAAGACAGGGTAAGGTGAGCAAGCTAAGATAGGTAAGGAATAAAATCTGAGAGCTTACTTAAGGCTTTCATAAATTATTTTATATTTAGAAACTAAGTTTTCCAAAATATCCTAAAGGCGATCAAGCTAGGGGTTTCTACGGTCAGTATGGCTCTGATACCAACTTTGTGAGACCCCGGTTTATTTAACTTGTAATACTTAACCTTCCATTGGCTCTAGTATCACAAGCAAAATACACCGTGCCTCGATGGACATGTGCTTCCCAGAATTGCAGCACACATACATTTTTACCAAAGCATGCATCAATTCCATACATCACATATTAACGAGTCTAGCAAAGGACATACATAATATAGAGTTATTACAAAAGCGCCGACTGCCCAAATGACATTAAAGTAATAGTAACAGCGGAAGCAAAAGTGTCATAAGATGGCTATAAACAAAACCAACCGGTTTGCCCACACAACCCATAAGGCAACCGACCGGGCCGCCAGCTAGTCGCCTCCCCCGTAGTAAAACTCACTGAAGTCGATCCCTTGGGATCCACTTCTTCCTCTGCAAAAAACAAGCAATGCAGGTGAGTACAAAAATGTACTCGCAAGACTTACGAGTAACAAGCCTATACATAGCTACATGAAAGCTGTAACAAAGGAGATGGTTATATGGTTAATTGGACGCATAAAGCAAGTTTTATTTGCAATAATGTAATAGATTGAAGGCAATTTGTTAAATTTGTTTTTAAGTGTTGAAATAACAACGAGATACAATAAGTAACAAAAGTAACCACCTAGAGGTGACTAACCCAATAGCCACCACAACATAGCACGAATCCCCGATTTGTACTCCCGAAAGACCTCCCCAAGCGTGTCCATAACCTAGGATGAGGCTATTCGAATAGATCAAAATCCTGCAGGGGTGTACCAATGTACTCATACTTCAAACCGCCTTTAAGCCACAATAAGCACACTTCCGAAGGTATGCCGGCACAGCTGAGTCCTACGAGACATTTCCAATATTGTGTATTTACTACGAGCCGCTCGTATGGCCAGAAAACCAAACGCTTACATTGTAAAGCCGAAAAGACAACTACCCACTCAGGGTAAAGCTTTTTGACAACTATAATGCTGCCAACACCATCCCTCCTATGACCTCCTGCGACTCGGAGCAAATACACGCCAAAGTACTAAATCAAGAGAGGTCTCATACCCTCTAGTATGGTTAGCACGCAAGAATGCTTGGTTTAGTGTAACAAGATGTTCGGTCCTTGTTGACTCGGGCACCATTCCACTCACACCCAAAATCACACCAACATACCAATGTGCCCAAGTCCAAATCATTTTGTTTTTATTTTTAGTTTTTACAATTAAACATAGCAAAATGCTGAATCATAAAGTTGTAATAAATTTGTGTGATCAAGGTTATCGACTAAGTCGACAACCGCCCATTTCTACCGGTAGCTAAGCATGACTAAGCAAATTAACTCGTAAACTACTAAGTGACAAGAGCTCATCCAACGAACTCTAAATCACAGCAAGATAACCCTAGGCTCAGTAGTAGAGGTCAAACATTTGCCTACAAATAATGCATCTAATAGGCCAACTAATCGACATTAGTTTGAAACAAGATAGCAATGCATACGTAGAATTTGCAAACAACATATTAGATTTTTGAAAATAATAGGAGCAATATGATCAAATGATGCTATATCCGCTTGCCCTGTTGGATATAGTCTTCTTGCTGCTGAGGATCACTCTCGCAAATACCTGAATCGTCGCAATCTATCGATCGAGGAAAAAGAACAAATAAGAACGAATAACACAAACAATAACCGAAATTTCAATCTCATCTAATATGCACAAAATTCATACAGCAGCTAGGGAATGATTTTAGAGAAATTTAGAAACAGAAATAATTTTATTTGGAGTTAAGAAGAATTTTCTAAGAATTTTCCAAGTTAAAAATACATAAAAGCACCATTAAATTAATTATCAAAATTTTATGAAACAAAGACATACTTAAAACCTATTCTAGTAAAAAGTACATTAAAAATGAAAACTAACAAAATTGGTTTCATTTGATTTGGAGCAAAACTGAATTAGTTATGGATTTTCTAAGTTAAATGAATTAACAGTGCAAAAGTAATTCAATTCAGAAATTTCTAAAAGCATTAATTCCTTTTTATACACGCAGTCAGCTAGCCACAACGCATGACAGGTGGGCCCGAGATCAAAATGTTGACCTGGTCAACATTGACCGGCTTCGACCGAAGCTGGCTTTGAAGGCGTATTTTAAGAAGACGTCTTCTGTTTACTAAACCGTAAACTTAAACTAAGCATATAGAAATTACGTGTTTTCTTTGGTGAAGACGTATTTACATCTTACATCAACACCAAATCGGTCAAGAGGGCCCACACGCCATTGACTCATGGGTTAAACCGGTTTAGCTTTAGGTTTTACCCACGTTTAACCCCAGTGGGGTCCACGAGTCATACTCACAATTAACAGAGCTTAAATCAGTGGGATCCAGCAGCGCCTCCCCTCCTCGCCATCGGTGCTCCCTGCTGCCGACCAAGCAAAGAAAGGAGAGGAAGACCGCAGGACTACACCGATTCAAGAGAAGGAAGGAAAGAGGAAGAGGATCTTCGTTGCGGGGGGAGAGTTCTTCATCCTCCGGTAGATCTCCAAGGGTAACGATGGGTTTCTTCACTGTTGGTTTCGTTTTAGATGCGAATTCGTTGTGGTTAGTAAAATCGGTTGTTCTGCGGGAATTTGATCGGTTCTGTCCAGAACCTTTCGCGACAGTTTTCATGTATTTAGATTACGATTTGGAGGTTTGCGTCCCCTACAGATATTTAGATAATGTTCTTAGCTTTCAGTGGCCGCCAAGAACACCTCATTCCGACGTACGGATCAAAAGTTATGATCGTTTTAGTTTCTGCTGTCCAGAATTCTGATGAGATTTACCTTTCAAGTTATCTCCTAAAATAAGTTTATGATAATGGACGATTCAGGGTTTTCACTCAACTAGGTTATTGTAGAAAATTTCATAACCTTTTCATATTATTAAAGAACGCTCAATTCGGAGTTGTAGATTAAAAGTTATGATTTATTTAGTACTGTTGTCTTAATTGTTTAGGCAGTTTCTATTCTGCTGTTTCATCTAACTGTTATTAAATTAAATTGGCCGAATTGGGTTATCTTGTCAACTAGAATATTGTAGATATGTCAGTTAAGAATCCATAGAAACTGGTCTCACCTCATTCCGAGTTCCAGATCAATAGATATGGTTTTTACCGTGCTGCTGTCCAGTTTCGGTTTGTGCCTGAGTTGTCAATTTTCAGATTGGAGTTTTTAGTTGAATCTTGAGTCACCGGAAGCGTTGTAGAACGTTGTTTAGAAGTGTCATGTGCAATGTGTTCTTATTTCAATTACTTAATTGTTTAGGCGGCGAAGCTTCGGGTTTAGGAGCATCGTCGTCGCCTACTAACGCATCGCAACGCGGAAGGCAAGTACTTTGCTAATATTAATGATTGTGATTGATGAATGCTTAAATGTTCATGTTGTGGTATCTTATGATACATGAGAAGGTGAAGAGTCTATGTTCGTTCATATGTGTTGATTCCATGTTTAGAGATGATGTCTTTCATTGTTCATATTTCATTCCATGCATCCATAACTCATGTTTCCTCCACAGGAGTGGATTGTAAGTCCCACCATTCCAATGTAGGCAGATTTGGACATTGTCATGTCCCGTCCACGGGAGTGGATAGAAAGACCCATCAATTCCAGTATGGGCACGTAAGACCCATCAATTCCAGTATGGGCAGATTTGGACACCTGTATGAAACGTTCTTCATACGAGATTTGGATCCGTGCACTTTTGTTAAGGTGCGGGCTTAAGTGAACACCGACGGGTGTGTCACTAGCTATACCGGTATAAGCACGTGTGCAGTCCTTCCAATTCATTCATTTCATGCATTCATATATTCATTCAGTGTACGATCACACTTTGTGGAGTTATTGTCCTGTTCATAACTATTGATTGTATTTGTTGAGTCTCGGACTCACTCTTGTTTGTTTGTTTATTTATTTTAAGTGATCGATGAAGATGTTTCTCTTAGGAGGGAGTAGACACGCGTTACTCATTCACTTCACCTTACACCAGCTTCAATAAAAGAATTAGATTCCGTTTTTCTTTCAATAAGAGATGGACTGTAATAAATAAACTTAGATGTGGATGATATCTGTCTCTATGTTAAAGTTGTTTAAATAACTGATTATGTTCCCTAATCATTCGTTTCATATGATTATCTTAATGGAATCAGTAGACTTAAATATTTAGAACTTGTGAACTGTCGTTGGATTCAGTTTAACTACCTCCTTAGGTTCTAAAAGATGTTTGATCTTTTTATATTAGTTGATGATTTTTTGTTGAAATCCTTCTGCAGTATTGTTGTATGTCAGGCCTTTGGGTAGCATTTTGGCTTCGGAATAGCCAGAGTGTTACAGTTATTACCCTGTCTGGGCAGACGGTAAGGTGGATGGTACGACAGTGGGTGCTAATGTAGCCCAAAGACTGTTGTTTTGTAGATTGGAATGTGGAATGAACTGCCCAGACAACCCTACAGACTTAATCTTGTCACGACCTCCCGTGTAAAACAAGTGCAACCACAAGTCTGTAAAATACAACCTGGCTAAACAATTTGTATCCACCAGTACAAGTTGCATCAGATAGATGATCCGCAACGCCGTAAGCCTTTGTGGCGAAGGGTGTTGGGGTGCGCGACATAAGTCATTGGATGGCGCAAGAGGGGGTCTGAGTAAGCGTTAACAGATCTAAAAGAGCGTAGCCCTTCGCAGATGAAACCTTAGCGAAGTGTAACGAATACTAAGGGATGCATTGTAAAGGCCTTGTGATGATCTCCCCTTGATTCACATGTCTACGAAAACGTCTGTACATATCAAGATGATTATCTCTTGTGGGTAAAGTGTACAATCTCTGCAGAGTATTAAACTGTTTAAACAGCCATGCCTACGGTCAAAGGCGAACATAGGAACTTTACTTGAGTTAGTTCTATTTCAAAAACCTTTGTGGGTGGTATGAAAAATGTGGTGGGCTCACCTAGCCCTGGATTGGATTTTCCCTGAGTTTTCAGACTCAGTGATGTTAATAAGCATCAGGTAGAGTTTCCGATGGAGGGAACCTCTGCTGATACAAATATTGCATAATTACTATCTTTAATAAAATACAATTTGGTTAAAAATGCTAAGTGATAGGAATTTATAATTATGACAATTGAAAATATTGCTTTAGCAAATAAAAGATCCCGAGCCATCCTTGTTATGCCTTGCATGTATATTATTGCATTGTGTGTTGGCTCGCGAGCACGGAAGTTGTGCTCATTCTCACTCTCTCCTTCAAAACCCTCAGAAGCAGAAAATCATGAGGATTACGACTACTACGAGGATCCAGAAGTTGGAGGCCCAAGAGATGATGAAGCGTAGTGTAGTCTTTAGCTGTTCTAGTCTCGCCCTAGTCCAGTTGACTCTGTCGGTGCTTGCATAATCAGTTTGGCTTGTTCGCCCTTATTGTAAAAATCGACCTGATGCGGTCTATGTGAACTTTGATGTGTTAAATAATGAATGGTATGGTTTTACGCTATGTATGAATTGATTCAGTGATGTATCTGTGAGTGCTATCTACTGATCCAAGGAATAGCACGGTGTTTTCACAGAGGATTCCGGATTAAGAAATCCAGGTCTGACAAAGCTTGGTCATGATAGTAGCTACTTATACAAAATAGCCTTTGGTTTTGAAGTTAAAAATGCTAAGTCATAGGTTTGGTTTATAACTATAGTATTTGAGCAAACTAGCTTTGTGCTAAAACAACCATATAGCCCCTCCCTTGGAAGCCTTGCATATATATAATTTCATTTGCGTTAGGGGATGGTTGAGTACTTTTGTACTCATGGTTGCTCAACCATGTGGATTCAGGCTATGAAGCTGATGACCCGGTATATGGATATTTATATGCATCCGGCTATGGAGATGATGGAAATAGAGTTAAATATGTCCTAGACTTAGCCTGTTACCTGTGGAAAATCCTGGAGGCCATGGTCTTTTGAAGTCTTTCCACTACTAATATGATTTCCTTTCCGCTGCTACTCTGAACTTTTGAACTATTTGGCCTGTCGACCTGTCATGTAAACTCTGGCCCTAAGGCACTTTACCATGTGTTGTAATATTATTTAATTATTATTTATGTATGTGTTGTATGAATGTGATAATTTTTTATATTTGTACTATGTGAGCTAGCTACTGATCATGGGACTGGCTCAGAATACACACAGGGTCTGAATGCAAATCCAGGTCCCCATAGGTTCCTAGCAGGACATAGCAACTCTTGAATACACATAAAGATCAAATCAAACAAACTTAAGCAATATGATATACGACCAAGTCCTCATCACTCATGATCAGTTCATAACTCCTTACGACCAGTTGGCATCTGGTTACGACCAGTTAGTAACACCTTACGACCAGTTCTCCTGCCAGTTTGTGATTATGTACGACTAGCTCACGACTAGTCTGTATCCCCATACGATCAGTTCGTATCTAGTTGGACTAAGCAACCTGCTTGTGTATTCTCCTTTTGCCTCACGATATCTGATCGAACTCTAGGTGAGATATATGCCATCCATAGACTGTTCAATCATTTTTCAATCTAGTGAGGAATAACTTCATGTGGTCGACTCTTCAACCACTTGCGGCACGACCATACACTTCCTTTATCCGAGCACATCTAGGGGCCCAGAGATATTCTCTTGTTATACTAGGAGGGGCAAATCCCTATATCCGATCAGTCACATCCCTCCGAATGTTTCATAGCAAACCCGAAAGCTACCTTTATAACTACCCAGTTATGAAGTAGCGTTTGGTACCCCCTAAGTGTACTGTTACACATGTAGGAAACTATGATGATCTCAGGTCTAAGGATTATACAACATCATTGCTTGAGACCAATTGATGACACATAGAAACATAACAATCTTAATAATGTCTGAAAGTGGGCCAATCCAACATCATGTTTTCTAACTTGTGTTCACACTATTAATTCGATATCCCCTATATCTATGACCATTAAAACGTGGTAATCAATCAATACATGTGTTGGTATATAAGTTACTAGTGTCCCGACCAGTGATATCCGACCAAGGATCATCATTTTAGAATGACATTATACAACTATTAAAGAGCTTCACCAACAAGTCACATACTTGCTAATCTTTAAAAATGATAATTCATCCGAGGAACGTAATAACATTTATTCTATAACTCATAAACATAGACGTGATATAATCATCTCCAAGATTGCATCTTAGGGCATATCACTAACATCATCAAGTTCAAATCACTACCAAGACCAAGATCGTATCCTTTTGCATTGGCCACTACCCTTACAAAAAGAACTACTCTTTTGAATGATATATATATATATATATATATATATATATATATATATATATATAGTATTAGTTGGTTCTTGATTCTTGAACAATGCATGCAGTATTATTTGGTTCTTGATTCTTGAACAATGCATGCATGCATCCATGCAAGCTTGTCTTTGTCGTAATCGTGTGATTGACGTGTTAATCTGATTGTGATCTTATAGGAAAATATTGTTCTAGGTTCTCGAAGATAATGTGTCTTTTGTGATCCTTGGTCTGGATACGGTGTAGTGATTAATTATTGCACGTGTTCGTGATGAGTGCGTAGCTACAAATATATATAGCTGGCACTAATTAATTACCGAGATGAGATGAGAATGAGATCTTTGCCTCCAAAGTCCAAAGTAGTCTTTATCTTGTGAATAAGAAATGCGACACGGTTCCGAGATCTACAGGATGTATATATATATAGATCGAAAGGATTGCAAAGCAGACATGACTGGCATCACTAACAAGGAATCACCACTTTTTTCATGCTTGTCATATAATTTGATGCATTGTTTTGTGACTTGCAATTAGACAATTGCAATGTCTTTTAACATCTCGATGATATATGTAAGTTCAAATATATGTGAATATCTATTACAATAATCATGCGTATATAGCAGTTTTTAAAAATATTTTCCAGATGACAATTGTGGTTCATGAGTATGAGTGTTAATTAATTGATTGGTTGTTCGACTGGTAAGACATCTAATATTTGCATTTGTCAAACAAGTTAAATCAATAGTATATTACATCGATCCCTTGTTTGGAATGGTGCGTTCCAATTACGAGTCTGTTAATAAGTACTATGTGGTATGAATAGCGATTGTATTCCTCATGAGGTTAATGGGCCGATATATATACAAGTACAATATAACATATATGCAGGTAACTTCTTATACAACAGCAAAAATACACAAGTAATAATATACATCTAACACCCCCTTATACTTATGGTGGATCAACAACATGAAGTTTGGAGAGATAGAAGCTGTGCTGGGCTCTAGTCTGTGCATTTGTGAAGAAGTCTGCCAACTGAAGCTCTGAAAGCACATACTGAAGAGCAACAATCTGGTCTTGCACCTGTTTCCGTATGTAGTAAGCATCAACACCAATATACTTTGTAAGCTCATACTTTACCGGATCTTTAGCAATGCTAATAGCACCTGTTCTGAGATAGTAACACCAAAATCCTCAAGTAACTACCATAGCCAAATGACCTCCGCAGTCAACAAAGTCATAGCTCGCAACTCAGCCTTAGCACTCGAATGAGAAACTGTTGTATGCTTCTTAGTCTTCCAAGCAATGAGAAAACCACAAAAAAAAACACAATAGGCAAAGAGAGACCGGCGATTAGAGTGATCACTAGCCCATGTGGCATCAGAATATGTCTGGAGCTGTAAAGAGCTGGAGCGAGGGAAAAATAGACGACGAGTAATGGTTTCACGAAGATATTGTAGAATACGAAGAAAATGACTATAGTAGAGTTGAGTGGAGTAGAAACAAACTGACTCAAGATATGCACAAGGTATGAAATGTTAGGACGAGTGACACCCAGATAAACAAGACTCCCAACAAGGTGACGATAACGAGTAGGATCAATAAGATGCTCACCATTAGTAGGCCGAAGATGAACATTAAGCTCCATGGGAGTCTCAGCAGTGTGCTAATCAGTAAGAGAAGCACGATCAAGATGATCCTAAATATACTTTTCTTGGGACAGATAGAAGCCCTCAAGTATAGAAATAACCTCAACCCCAAGAAAGTAGAGAAGAGAACCCAGATCAGGCATGAGAAACTACGTACTAAGACGCTCCTTAACAAAAGTGATGTACTGAGAATCATCTCCAATAATGATCATATCATCAACATATAAAAGAAGAAGCATCCGACCGCGAGGCAAAGTGTGAATAAAAAGAGTAGGATCATGAGCACAGGCAGAAAAACCAGCCGCAGTGACAACAGAAGAGAAACGATCAAACCTGACATGAGGAGCTTGCTTGAGGCTATAAAGAGATCGGCGAAGGCGACAAACCATACCCTCAGGAATAGAATAACCCAGCGGTGGCTGCATATAAATCTCATCATGCAGCTCACCATTGATAAAAGCATTCTTGATATCAAGCTAAGAGATGGACCATGCACGAACAGATGCCATAGCAAGAAGAGTGTGAACAGTGGTCATGTGAGCCACAGGAGCAAAAGTCTCATCATAATCACGACCATACTCCTACTGAAACCCGCGTGCCATGAGACGAGCCTTGTAGTGCTCAAGAGAACCATTAGAGCGGGTCTTAACCTGTTAGACCCACTTACATGTGATAGGAGTAACATGCGTGGGAAGAGGGACAAGATCTCACGTGCCAGACGCTCAAGGGCAGCAATCTCATCTACCATCATATGCTGCTAGTCCTGATGAGCAGCGGCATCACGATAAGAGGTCGGTTCGGCAAGAGCTGCTAAACAAACGCATAGGAGGCCTAATAAACTGGTGATCACGAAGAGCATATCGAGGAGGAGAGGTCAAAGAAGATGACCCATCAAAAGAAGATGGCATATAAGAAGAATTCTCAACTCGCGGACAACGAGTGTAGTAAAGAGGATAAAAAGGAACAAGGCCAGGAGGAGCCTCTAGAGAGGGTGTCGGTGGCGAAGGAGGTGCCGACAGTGAAGGAGACATCGACGGTGAAGGAGGCACTGGAGAGGCCAAAGGCTGTAGTGGAGGTATATATGGTGACTATGGGGGTGGCAGAAAAAGTCAAGAAAGAAAGTAGCTCGACAAGAGATGCTGGAGTGATGGAAGGAGAAGGACAAGGGTAGAAAGCACGAGACTCATCAAAAGTGATGTCCCAAGAAACCCTCATCCGTCGGCCAAGAGGATCCCAACAACGATATCCCTTATGCTCAGTGCTATAGCGCAGAAAAACACACTCCACGGACTGAGCAATCAGCTTGGTGAGCTCATGAGGTGCAAGAAGAACATAGCGCACACACCTAAAGAGGTGAATACTAGAATAATCAGGAGTCTTGCCACAGATATGCTCAACGGGGATCCCACCCTAAAAGCAGAAGAAGGGCTGAATATAAATCAGGAAAGTGGCAATAGAAACAGCCTCAGCCCAGAAGTGTAGTGGAACAGCAGAAGTAAGCATAAGGGCACGGGCTGTCTCAAGAAGATGGTGATGCTTCCGTTCAGCCATACCGTTCTGGGTATGAACACCAGGGTAAGAAAACTGAGAGAGAGCGCCCTGCTCAGCAAGAAAACTACGAAGAACTCTCGACATGTATTCGCCAGCAGAATCAACACGAAAAACATGAATAGGAGAGTGTAAGATCGAGGAGGCCGACTAGAAGGGGGGTGAATAGCCGTTTTAAATCTTCTATGCGCTAAAACCGATTTCTAATGCGGAAGCTTATAACAATACGGTTTTGCACAATTAACGCCTAAATTAACTAGGTTCAACTAAATGCACCAACAATACAAGTCGATAATAAATAGAGCAATTTAGCAAAGACTTGTAGGCTATCAACTTAAGCAATGTAAATAGCACATAGCATGGCAAGCATTCATACACAATGAATAAGCAATTTAATACAAGGTATATAAATTGCACAATGTAAAGCAAGCATTCATACACAATGAATGTAAATGCAATAGTAAGGCAATAGAGATCACACCACAAAGACACGTCGATGTTTTACCGTGGTGGTCGGAGACTTGCCGGTCTCCCCTAATCCACGTTGAGGGAAGCCCAAACCAATTGGGCCGACTCCACAAATTAAGCCTTCCTCCGAGGTATCAACACCTCGCTCCACTAGGGTTGCTCTTACTCCACTCCGGAGATGGCGAGCACCAAGCCACTCACAAACACCGGGCCTTCTCACAAGCTTCACTTGAGAAGATCACCGGACCACGACGCCTCCACGCCGTCTAGGTGTCGGCAAACACCAAGAGTAACAAGTCTCCAATTTTCACTTGAACCAATCAAGTGTCAAAGCTCTCGTGGATACTAAATCCACCACCTAATGCAACACATGCAATAGGATTTGCCTCTCAAACCTCACTAAGTGCAACACATGCACAAATGGGAGTAGAGGGCTTGCTCTTAGCTCAAAGGAACTCAATGGGATGCCAAAAGTTGCCTCTCAACCGGCCAAGGGGGTATTTATAGCCCCCAAACCAAAAACTAGCCGTTTGGAGATGAAACAGCCAAAAACTAGCCGTTACAGCCTTTTGCGGTCGTACCGCACTCACAAGGGGCGGTACTACCGCAGTTATACGGGCGGTACTATCGCAGCCTAATTTTCAGCACAGACGACACTCGGTAAAAAGGTCATAACTTTTGACTCCGATGTCGGAATTGAGTGATCTTGGACTCTATTGAAAGCTTATTCAGAGGGCTACACAACCTACCTATTTGATTGATCTCAAACACATTTGGTCAAATCAAAAAGCACAACTCAAAAGAGCCACTACCATGGTCTAAGTCCAAAAAAATAGCAACACGCAATCTTAGACCATGTCAAGGGAATACACATGAATCTTAACCATTTGCAAAACACATTTGCAAACTTAGATCATGCCACAAGGAGTAGGTACATGGACTTCAATTATTTGCAAAACACATTTGCAAAGCATAGTCACATGTTACAAGGATTAAACGCATGAGCCTCGACTATTTGCAAAACACATTCGCAAATAATAGCATCATGCCACGGTGAGCTAGAGCAAGCAAGATTGAGCTATCAACACATGATGAGACTCAAGCTACTAGAAAAGACCCCTCTTAATAGTACGGCAACCTATACTAGCAATCCGGTCTTCCAACCAAACACCAAGACCGGTAAAAGACTAGGAACACATCCTTAGCCCTAGCTAGTCATACCTTTGCGTTGAGCATCTTCTTGAAGGTTGATGACGCACATCTTCACTTCAAGTCCGGGTCATCGTCTTGATATGCATCAACCCATGATGCATCCTTTACTTGACCTCAATCAACATATGATGAGTCTTCTCTTGACTTGATGATCAACTCATGATCATCTCTTCTTCGAGATCTTGATATGCATCAACACATGATGCATCATCTCCTTGAACCTTGACTTGATGACGATCAACTCATGATGTCATCCAAAGTCTTCATCACCCTGGAACATAACCTATTCATCCAACTCATGGAAAATGTTAGTCCCACAATGTCATTAACATTAATTACCAAGATATACCTGCATAAATGCTTTTGAACAAGCCATTACTGAAGGTGCGGTATTACCGCCAACTAGCATCCGGTAATACCGTTCTCTGGTAGTACCGTTTCTCAGATGCGGTACTACCGATTTCCAGAGGCTCGAGAAATACAGAAAAACATCTTCTTTGGAATTTACATACCGCCAACTAACAAACGGAACAACCGGGTTGCGGTAGTTCCGCCAACATATTTGCGGTCATACCGCTACGCGGTAGTTCCGCCACATGAACTCCGGTACTACCGCACATCGGTAGTACCGCTTATCAAATGCGGTCATACCGATTCCCACTGAACTTCTTCCAGAAGCTTTTCGAAATGCAATGCATGACTCCTTTGTCTTGAGCCATGTCAATCTTTTATCACCTTTGCATTTCTTTTTTATGTCATCACTCAAACTCCGGGACTAAGCATTGAAACATCTTAGCACACATGTTAGTCCCACAACACAATTTCAAATAATTGAATAGAGATAAATATGAGTATATATCAACTACACAGGTTATATATACTAAGAGTATATACGAACTACACAAGTTGTATATACTAAATATGAGTGTATACGAACTACACAAGTTGTATATACTCATATGAATACATTAACTACACAAGTTGAATATATTCAAGGATATATGTGCATCTATAAACTACACAAGTTTCATATGCTCTCATATACTCATATGAATATATTAACTACACAAGTTAAATATATTCAAGGATATGTTACAAAGTAAAGATCCTTAATATATGTGGAAAGAGAATATGGATCAATACTAATGAAACCACAAAATATAGAATGAACTCCCCCTAAATGTGTGCATACACAAATGTGTAATGGAAACATATGCACATATCCAAGTTAACCTTTTTGGTGGAGTTTAACCTATATTTTGGATCCGAGGAATACAACAAGATATAATAAAACGAAGTAGAATGCATACCTCTTGTATTTCCATCTTTATATCCAAACGAGACTAAGCAATAGATAATCAATAGAATTGTTAGTCTCACAAATAGATTGTCATTTATGAATACATACCTGTTTGGATTTTTTTTGCTTTTATATCCAAGCTGAGACTAAGCATGATATAACAATAAGAGTATTAGTCTCACAAGTCCATTTGTCATTAATCACTTAATCACTTGCATGCCTTCATGATTTTCACCTTTATATCCAAATAAGACTACACAATATGTATATCAATAAAAGTGTTAGTCTCCCAATTAGATTTATCATTAATCACCAAAACTCCATTACCACATAATGGCGGGTCTAGATCTTTCAGAGAGTCAAACTGAGTACGAATCATGGTGGAAAAATTCTTATAGATGGATAGAACCTCACTACGAGATGACATAAAGTATATCCATGTGTGTCGAGAAAAGTCATCAATAAAAATTATATAATATCGATGACCTCCTTTCAAAACGAAAGGAGCCAAGCCCCATACATCATAATGAACAAGATCAAAAGGACGTTGTGACACTGACTCACTAGAAGGATAGGGGAGTTGAAGCTGTTTACTAAGCTTACAACCTTTACAATTTAGAGAAGCATCACTAGACACAGACCCTAAAAGACCATGACAAACTAAAGAAGATAGACGTGACCCGCAAAGATGTCCCAAACAATGATGCCATTGATCAAAAGACGCTGTGGAGGATGCAGCAGAAGTGGAGGTGGTGGTGGAGGCGACAAGACTGACAGGGGCAGCGGAAGGAAGATGAAGCTAGTCAAGCTTCCAGAGACGCTGTGAGTCACGACAGCGAGGGCCGGTAGCAACCAGAGTCCCCATGCATCGATCCTGAATAGAACAAGAATTAATTAGAATAAAGAATTACACGATAACCATGATTGGTGAGCTGACTGGCAAATATGAGCTGCATGGTTAGTTTGGAAACATAAGAAACAGCAGAAACATGAAAAGAGAAATTCGAAAGAGTGTCTCGTCCTACGATAGAGAAAGAGGTACCATCTGCTGTCTGAACAGTGATAGGAGCAACTAAAGAACTAATGGAAGTGAGACTGGTAGAATAATATGTCATATGAAAGGAGGCGCCAGAGTTAAGAATCCAAGGTGATATACCTAAAAAGAAGTACAAGGTGGTCTTTCTCTAGAAGACTGTGCAGCAAAACTAACATAACCGGATGGTGCAAAAGCAGCCATGCGACGCAGTAGTGTGAGAAGCTCCTGAGTATCGAACACCAGAGCTCCTCTTAGAGGAGGAACCACAGTGCCCTTTGGAGGACGGCTACCACGACGTAAATCATTCTTCTTCCTATAGCAGAACGGCTCTACATGTCCATCCTTATTGCAATAGGTGTAGTGGAGTCCCCTACCATAGTAGCTGTCACTGGTGAATGCACCACTGGTGAGGGAGTAGCTGGAGATGTAGTGGGTATAGAAGTTGCCAGAATCGAAGGAAACGATGGTGACGGCAGCAGACCTACAGCACGAAGGCAAATCTCCTCAGCACGAACGGATGCAAGGGCCTCCAATAGAGTCACACGAGGGTGGTGCACCAGCAACTGAGCACGAGTCTGCTCATACTCAGCCCGGAGACGTGTTAATAAGTCGTAGATGCAACGAAGCTCCAGGTGAGATTGCTGACGCTGACAGCACTGACAAGTGTGGCAAACACTCGGTCCCAAAGAGTCAATCTGACGCCATACCGCAGACAACTAAGCATAGAACTCATCCACATTGGCATCGCCCTGCTGCAACGACTGCTCCTGACGCACAACAGCAAGATACAAGGAATTACCATATGGCTCGTAGTAGTTGCACAGATGTGCCCATATCAACTGTGCTAAAGCTAAGCCAACCACATCCCCAGTGAAATGCTTTTCCTGAAGGATCGCGGGAAGGTTACAATAGCACAAAACAAAATTTTTACAGTGCAACCAAGGAACCTCCGCTAGTAATAGATCACGAGATTACCACTAGACGTGCCGACTCGTAGTGGAAGTATAGTCGATGTAGCGAGTAGATGCAGATGTAGTTGTACTTGCCATGCGTCTTCTTCTTCTGCTCTGGTGAACGTCACAAGTTGTGAATCGTCCTAGTGCTGATGCTTCACAATAACACCTCTAAGGTATCCACACGTATGGGGTAGGGGCACCACGTGCAGGAGTGCTAGCGCCGGCGACGTGGTTGAGGAAGGTGTGGCTATTAGGGTTTCGGGAATTCTTCAAAAGCTTACTTAACCCCATGCCACCGCCCCTCTATTTATAGGTATCCATAACAGATCTTCAACTTGAGGCCCATTAGAAACTGGAGGCCTATAAGAATTCGAATCACCATTCAAATCAAATCTTTGCCCTTTAAGTGTGTGACCCTATAGGTTCATACGTGATCGATTGTGACTCGGAAAATCTTTTCCGACCACGAGTCGTTAGCGGTACCTAGCAGCACATAACGATTCCCGAATACACATAAAATATATCGGACGAACCTTAAAACAATATGATCCATGATCAGATCCTTATCATTTACGACTAGCTCAAAAACCGTCACGACCAATCCAGGTGTAGCTACGACGATCAGAACTCCTTACGACGATGCAGAACACCTACGACGATCAGTAACACCTACGACACACTCATGCGACCGATGTGACTAACTCGCATCTCCATACGACCATCAGAATCGCATATCGTAATCGTATGACCGGTTTCGACGGTCTACGACCGACATCTCGTAGCGTAGATATGACGAGCGATCTACGACCAGCTCGTATGTCCATACGATCAGCTCGTAACTGTGTACGACCAATTTCGATCAGTCTACGACCAGCTCGTAACTGGTCGAACCGAAAGACCTATTTGTGTATTCTCCCTTTGCCTCATGACATCTGGTTGAACTCAAGGTGAGATAATTTATCATCTATGGACTGTTCAATACTTTCTCGATCGAGCGTCGAATAACTTCATGTAGTCGACACTTCGACCACTAGTGACATGGCCATGCACTTTCTTTATCCGATCACAACGAGGAGCCCAGAGACATCTCTCCTGTTATGTTAGGAGGGGCAAATCTCATATCTAACCAGTCACATTCCTCCGTATGTTTCATAGCATACCCGAAAGCTACCTTTATAACTACCCAGATACGAGTAGCGTTTGGCAACCCCTAAGAGTGCTATTACACATGTAGGAAACCATGCTGATCTCAGGTCTAAGGATTATACATCATCATTGCTTGAGACCAACTGATGACACAAGAAATCATAACAATCTCAACAATGTCTCAAGGTGGGTCAAACCAACACCATGTTCTCTAAAATGTGTCCATATTATTGGTTTGATATCTCCATATCTATGACCTATGAAACATAGTCATCAACCAATACATATGCTAGTCTATTCATATGTATTCGATATGTTTCTGACTAGGGAACATTTAAGAATAATCATCGCAGAAATACAGAGTTTCACAATCAAGTCACATACTTGATGATAAATATTAACGATATTATTCTAGAAACAAGATAACATATTATCCAATGTTATGAATATATTGAAATATAATCATCTCTATGATTGCCTCTAGAGCATATTTCCAACACTTCCATGCTAGCAACTAGAATAGCAAAGGCACGAGAATCCTCATCAATCCATGTCTTGTAGGCAGCATACTAAGTCTAAAAGGTCTCTATGGCATCCTCAAAAGCAGCAGATGCCTCCTTGATGAGTGTCTTTGAAAGCATCCTTCGGAGGCACGGGCTCAATAGGTGGAACAGGTCGAGGCGGACAAGGCGGCTCACCGGTGAGAAAATCCTAAAGACGCTGACCACGGATGTGGAGGTGTATGTGCTGAAACCACCCGATAATTGAGACCATCGAAAAGCACCGAGTAACGAGGAATAGAAACAGTGCCTGAAGACATTTCTCTCTCTCTCTCTTTTCTTTTCTTGAACCGAAGTCTAGAAGGCTCTGCTTATCAGAACCAGAAGACTCAAAAATCCGAAACCGTATCAGAGACGATGGAGGCGGCGGCTCCCCGATAGCTCCGGCGACCAGGCGGTGGCCGAGCTTGGGCAGAGGCGTGGGAAACCAGGCGGCGGTCGAGCTCGGGTGGAAGCGCGGGAAACCAGGCGGCGGCTGAGCTTGGGCGGAGGCGCAGGAGGCTCCGACGGCTCCAGCGGCGGCGTGACGGAGCGCGGCATGTCCAGAGGCTGGCGGCTTTGGCTCGGGCTCGGGCTCAGGCGACTGGCGACGGGCGATGCGGTCCAAGCTTGAGGCGGCGCCGATCGGAGCGAGGTCAAGCAGATCGGGAGGCGGCCTAGAGACAGTGTCGATTGGAGTGACATCTAGTAGATCGGGAGGTGACCACACGAGCGATCAGTCACCTGGAAGAACCAGCGGCGGCTAGCCGAGGAAGACAAGTGGCGGCGACGGCGGCAGCGGGAAAAAAGAACCAGCGGCGGCAGTGGCTTGATGAAAAACAACCTAGGTATACTCTGATACCATGTTATGAATAGCGTTTGTATTCATCATGAGGCCAATGGGCCAATATATTGCATGTAACCCCTTATACAACAGAGAAAATAGATAGATAATAATATACATCTAACACTATGATCCTCAGGATAAAATAGCCAAAACGGACAATGTGGTTTAATCCTATATATATATATATATATATATATATATATATATATATATATATATATATATATATATATCGATTTCATAGTGAGTTAGGTGTTCATACCAGGACTAAATAAGCGAGCAACCGTCCTAATTTTAGGCTGCTCTTTTTAATTTATGTCTATGTTTTGGAACGTGGGAATATATATATATATATATATATATATATATATATATATATATATATATAGGAAGCCTTTTCCTACTCCCGAGTAGTTACTCCTATTCCGTATCTCACATATCTCACAATGTAGGGAGTATCTTGCGCAACCGATAGTATGTATATGTAGCATACGAGTATATAAGACCATATAAGTGATATTTACACATTTTCAGAGGTGGTATGTATAATTTTTAGACATACTCCTTTTATGTGCGAATATGAAGGTATTTACAAAATATGCTAAAAACTATGGACTCTCTTGCAAATTTTTTATGTGGTTCATATTGGAGTATCTTATAATTAGTATATGAGTATACCCAAAGTGATAAAGGAGTATGTCAAGTTCTTTTAGGTGGTATATCAAAAGTGGGAGTAACTACACCCGGGAGTATATATATATATATCGATTTCATAGTGAGTTAGGTGTTCATACCAGGACTAAATAAGCGAGCAACCGTCCTAATTTTAGGCTGCTCTTTTTAATTTATGTCTATGTTTTGGAACGTGGGGAATTGTCCCAATTTCCCGGGGAAACGAATGTTTCTGTAAAATTACTACGTTCCAAACGGCCCCAGTGAAACCCAAACCCAAATAAGTTACCGAGGGACGATGGAACAACAATCTGCGCGCTCGGAGTGTGTGGAGGGTAAGAAGAAAGATGTTGATCTGCCATTTCGAACTTATATCACAAGCATTTACAAGCCATGCTTATTCATGCACAGACATGCGTCTGTTTGGTTGAAGGCTTGGAGAGAATTGGCCTGGCCGGAGGTGTCCTTGGGAGCTGCCGGAGCCTTGTTTGGTTCATATCCTGAGCATTCTCCTTCCTAGCCTGGCCTGATGACCCTCTCGGCGTAGTTAGCCTGGTTCAGGCACCCAAAATCGGACGCCTGCCACAAGCAGCAAGTTTAGCAAAGATATTAGGAGAGATAACTACTATACATACAACGTTCCTTCGTAGGGCACAAGTACGGCGCAGTGAAATAACGTGAGCACACCACGGTCGTCACGCCCGTCATACTCCCCGTTGCCGGCGTTGTATCGCTGCACTCGTAGATATTACCGTAGCTGGGTATTATAGATGATACTGTAGCTGGGTATTGTAGATGGTAATATAGCTGTGTACTGTAGATGATGTTATTGCTGGTTTCACTAATTAAAATCGGGAGAGATAAGGACCTCTTTAATAAAAAAATATATATATGTTTTTACGTTTTCTCCCTCTCAAAGCGTGATTTTTAATTTTATATTTTCCTTAGGCCTAGGCCTCCAACCAAACGTCACATTCTCAGTCTTGCCTAGCTAGCCAAAAGTCATCTGATTTCCATGCTACCTCTAAACACCAATTTTTGTCGGGCTTAAAGCCAATGACGCCAACCAAATAAGCTCTTTGAAAAGGAGAAATAATATATTTGGGTAGCTACCTAGTCGATCTCACTTCATGCACGCGCAAACACACACGCCCGTGAATCCATGATGCATACACACATTGTGGTTACCTATACATGTAGATTGATGCGACGAAACCATTAAAGAGGGCATCGAGCATGTGCAATCACTTCGATTCGGGACGATGCACTCCGCTCGCTTACAAGTTGAGTCATGATCGGATGATCACCCAGAGATCGAGGGCATCAACACATGCGTGTGCACTCCACCTGATCGATCTAGCTAGCCCTACACACTCAATTAACCGTCTCTTCAGCCAGCCACCCTTTCTTTCATAAAACCATATATACTCCTTAGCCAGCTTGGTCCGTGAAATCTTTGAAAATCGCTGCAAAATGTTCGATCGTATTTTTGTCGCTTGTTCTTTGAGAAAATGAAAAGGGATGACCACTCTTAATGTAATTTCTCGACGGGTTTAGATTCGATTCCTACTAGCTATATGTTCGATGGGTTTATTTGTGGATTTGTTTCCTTGAATTCTTGATTGCTGGATCTTAATATAATTTGTGTTATCAAACTAGACCATGATTCTGGAAAAATGTTCCAAGTACCTATGTACTTTAGCTCATGGTTCAAAAAGTATTTTACGTAAATCTTCCAAATTAAAGCTAGTGAGAATTCATATATATGCAAATTCCATGTTGGAGCTTATGATTTCCCTTGAATGTATTTGTGAGTTCACTGCCATGTGGGTAAAGCCCTGGTGAAGCGCCTACCAACCCAAGCATGACAACACAAAGAAAAAGACTCATGGAAAAAGGGGAAAATTTTTGTTTTAAGAAATGGTGTTTCCACCCCTGCGTGGATGGGGTTATAACCCCGGACCTCACACTTGTGCACCCCACACTCTACCACCCGCAGAGGCGGAGCTGGGTTTCAAGCCTTCGGAGCAATGGTCTGAGGTCTAAGGTCAAAATGCTCCCTAAATGTTGATGTTGTTACATAATTTCAACACGTAAATGTTGATGTAGTTTACCTCCACAGCTGGGCAGCCCGAGGCCTGGCCATAGGCCAGCTACACCACTGACCACCCGGAACACATTAATGACACCTGTCAAACCTAACTAGTTTTTTTAAGACAGCCTTAACTACTATATCTACCATCAAAAATCGCTTAACTGTAGATCCCATTAGCTTCGTGTAATCTTTATGAAACTGCCACTAGTTTTCTGCACCTCAGCTGAAAGAAATGCCCCTCTGGCAAGATCGAAGGGTTTTTGACCTAGTTAGAATGATTAATTTACCTTTTCAATTGTCTGAGATCTTCAAACAAATGCCACTCCTCTTGTCTGCAGCAGGATCGATGATGCACAATTCCAGCATGGAGGCAGAGCACTGACAAGGTTTTCACAGTAGCCAATCTGTACTGGAGCTCTTCTCAGCGGGAGCCCATAGTCAGCCAGGATTGCAACCTGCGAAGACAAATACATGATTATCTAGCTCTGTGCAGTTAATTCTTATAAAATTTCTATTAGTTTTTAGAAAATTACAAGAATTTTCACTTGTATTGAATAATTTTGCAAAATAGCTATAGGTCAGTACTCTGCCACGGTATATATAGGCAATTTGTCCCTTGGATAAGCTGTCACGACTCTCCGTGCATGGCGTGGCGTGGACTGGGCTATGGTTGTGGGCCTCGGTCGTGTGAGCTGGAAGGTGGTGCAGTTAAAAGGGGAGCAAGGCCATCGTTGGAGAGGGGAACGAAATTGAACAGAACTCACTGTAATCATTAAAAAACAGGCACAAAAATAATAAAAACCCATAAGAAATAGTGTTAATGTGTGTCATATGGGTGTTTGAGTGGGTATATTATGGTTTGGGGGAAATGGGTCTGTTTTATTTAAGACCTCAGGTAGTCCTACCAAAACAATGTCAAAATTGGGTAAAAATAGCATTTGGATTGTAGCTATATCAATTCATGCGTAATGACAAAATTGATGTGTTTAGATTGAAATCGTGTCAAAATTTGTCAAAATTGTGAGTATGACACGTGAATTCCGTATGATATCTTTTTTTTTTTGCACTAAAATATGCTAACATGGGTCTTATTTTGTTGATTAAATGACAAAGAACATAACGATTTAAACGGGTCACAAATCGGATACTTGATTTACAAAAATAGATCATTTTAAGCTTGTTAAATAAACTACCACGGTCATTAATGCACCAGAATGAGCCAACCAATATTCGCCACGTGGGGATTTTGTATGCATCCAGAACGGTTCCTCTCTGCCGCGCCAAAATTTTGGTGGAGGATTTCGGCGCCGCAGTTACGCCAGCGCAAAGGCCTGTGCGGCATTGGCACTGCCAAATTTTTATTGGCACCGTAAAAAAATTGGTATCAATTCAAATGCTAGCTAAATTTCTTTGGTATTATCAAATTTTGGTTTGGCAACTTGGGGATCCAAACTAAACAGGCCCTATATTCCCCTTATATAAATTAATTATTGGCTGTCACGTACTGCATTGTTCAGTTCTCTGATCAACTGCGATTGTTGTATTGTTACCCGCCGCAAGTTCTAAATTATAGTCATTTCTCATTACCGCCACCTTAATTGCTTTCTAGTGTTTTTCTTTGTGAAAACCGACGTCTGTTTTCGACATGATAAGGTAGTCATGGTGTTGAGTTTATATTTGCCTGTTTAGGAGCTACTGAGGTTTGTTGCTGAGTTCAATTTAGCTTCGTAGAGTAAAAGAGAAATTGCCCTCTTTCCTCCTCAAGAGGAGAAAATCAGAACATAATTTTCGTTTCTATTCTGTCATGCACCATATGTATTCATCATTCCTTTTCTTCCGGTGTCTAGCTAGGTCCAGGATTTCCAATCATTGATGTGTGAGGGGTCCATAAGTGCTTTCATTGGAAGCAGGACTTGCATGATCACCTCAAGTTCAGAATTCTAGGCAGAGTTATTTCTGAATGTTGCCAACCACGATCATTGCACATATACTGAAGCAAACCTTATTACTTCTCTCTTCTGTTTTCTTTTTGGTTTGAACTGAATAACTTAAGAAGATCTTACAACAATGCATGACTGCAAAATCCTCTTAACGAGGAAGAACGAAACTCTCACATTCTGAAATTCCAAGGTCATTTGCTCTGAACTCCATTTTCTTTTCTGATGAAAAGAAATTCAGAACTGTTGATGTGATGGCATAGTAAAAGGAAGCTTATCATTTAGGTTTCAGTAAGCATGCACGCATACATCCATACTTTGCGCGCCAATTTATACCCTTTTCCCTGTCTGTCCATTCACTCTGAAATCTGAACTGCAACTCTGCAAGCTTGCTTGAGTTCCTGTACTTATGCATGCATTTTCTCCGTTAATTTCTCACACCAGCCGCATGCTTTTCTCCCATGTTTCCTGAAATCATTGCATCCTTTAGTTGTGCCCGGATGCATGTATAATCTCATCACTCATCACTAACACGGGTCTGAATCTGATCTAGTGTGAGAAAGGAGAGGGTAGGGATACTGTGGGCCTTTCTCTCCTGCAGCTAGCCTGCAGGGTAAAGAAGGCTGCCATGAAGCTGAAAAGAACACCATAGGAGCCAGCTAGTCAGTCAAGGTGGTCATGATCAGGAGCTAGCTGATCTGAGGTGACCGCCATTTTCACCTCCCCGGGCAAACGATAGGGAGCAGTGTGCGCGCGCGCCTTTGGGGGGAAAGACGTACAGCAGATGCACGGGGCAAAAGCCTCCAGTCCTCGGGTTCTTCTTTTCTGGCAGCTGGAGGGAGGGATGGTGGGGTTTGTGAAGATGTGATGATGATGGTGTTGGTGATGATGGTGTGATGGATCCATTGGCCAACTCGTAGTTATCGGGAACGCGGTGTGTGCCGGTTGTGAAATACTCTATTGTTGTACGCCACTTTCTTTGACCTAAATTCCGTAGTGAACTGCACCCTGTCTGTATCGGTGAGTCGAGAAATCGTGCAACGAAAAAGGCTGGGCAGGGTGAATTTGGTAACTATGTGTCAATCAGCGTAGCCATAGCCATGGCTTGCAACTCCTGAAAATTTTTTTAAAAAAAGAAGACAGGTACTCTGACGATCACTATTAGATAAAGAAAACAGATTTATTAATCTAGCTGCTACAATCCAGAACCAGAAAAAAAAAAAAAAAAAAACGGCCAAGCAGCCGGCACTACGGTCAATCAGCATGGCCATGGCTTGCAACTCCTGAAAATTTTAGGGGTGAGGATACCCGTTACAACCGTTGCATGCGCATCGTGATCTAAATCGTTATGATCAATCTAATGACCGTGGGAGAAGGCCTCGCTTGGGTTTTTTCCTTGCATAGGGCTGCCCCCGGCTACCCTCTAAATTGTTATGATCTCTTCCGGATTTAAACAACGTAATGATGCCAACCTTGCCTTTCACCTTTCCCTTTTGCTTGCTTGTGTGTGTGTTGTGGGGGGCTGAATGGCTATGGCTGGATGGGCCTTGCTAGTCCATACCTGCATGTCTGAATCTATTTAGCCATTTAGGTTCTGTTCAACTCAGAGTGTTTGTCTGTCATGCATGCACTGCTAGCAGTAGAGTTTTCATGCCACCTTTTGGCTAGCTTCTAGCAAGCTAGGGGTCATTTGTTGTGTTGGATATGACTGGTATTTTCTCGAAAAACGTGGTTATGTTTTCATAAATATGTTTCCTAGTAGAGTGTGGGAAGTGCTTTCATGCTCATACCGTAACAAAGTCCTTAGTCAAGTAGCATTGGCAACTGTGCTTGAGTGGCCTCCATCGGCCATGGGTTATGTAGGACATTAGTTTAATTTTCGGAGTTCATATGTATCTGTTGGATGTGGTTCGCTAATTTTTGTATGGAAAGAAAATAAGCACGCGTAAGTCCGTATAATTTTCCATTTTCTTGGTGGTGTCATGCGAAAATATTTCTAAACCTGTCTTTTTTATATATAAAAAAAATCGAGACAACTTACCTGGTGCAAAGTGTAATTTACTATCTTTATCTTCAGTAGCTGGTTCTGCTTGATCCACCTGCTTGTTGCTGTCTTGATGGGATTAGCATTTTAGAAACCTGTTTGATTGCAGGAAGAGGCAGAGCATAGTCAGCAATATATACGTACGATACATCCCAAATAAAACTATTAACAACGATGAACATTTGCAAATACTCTACAGATAACGGATTTATACATAAAAGGCTAGCCTTTTATGCCAATTTTTGGTCTAATTTCCTGCTTTAACCCTTTTTTGCATATCCTAATGCATGGCCTAATAGCTCAGCTTTTGTCCTTTGGATCTGCAGCATTAAGAAAGTAACGCAGGCGAGAAAGAGGATAAAGAAAGGAGAAAACGGAGGGGAAAAAAAAGGTCACAAAAGATGGCGATAAAAGATAACAAAGTGATCAGCATCATCATCACCATCTTGTACGCATGTCGCCTCGTGAGTAGCCTCACTGATCTCTAGCTTAGCTTAGCTTAAAAGAGGGCAGAACCAGGTAGTACTCCAATATATACATTATGTGCTCTTTTTATCCGATAAATTATAATTCTTTTCACTTGAAAATTGCTCGGGTATCTCATTCTTGTCCCAAGCTTTAACGAGTTCTCATGTCTTTCATGATAGCAATAAGATTTCGTATAATCATCGTTATCAGCAAGGGACTAAGAGTTCCCAGATGTAGTTGGATGCTCATAACTAGGCTTAATAATGTAAGTACGTGTCTATTGCATCTCTTTCGCTGTGCCTCGAGAAATATTTTTTTGATCATAATTAATTATGGTTTGGACCAGGGCAATCCACACGTGCCAGGCTAGAATGTGCTTGCAATTGAGCAAAGATGGTTATCATATTATGATGACGAGGACAATATATACTACTAGTTTAACTGGAGAAAAAACTGAGTAAATTTATGTACTCTAGTTATAATTCTGAGTGCGGTTGCTTGTTCCATGAGTGTGTTTATATTATGATCCTTCACTGATGGATACAAGAGAACACAAGTAATTGCAGGAAATTGGGAAGAATTAGAGGCAAATTGAGGGATATTTGGAGAGGAATCAGGGGAAGAGGGATACAGCAGAAGAGATACAACAGGAGGAGCAGATCCAAGGAAGAGATTAGTGAGTTCTGTTCAATTTTGTTCTCCTCTCCAACGATGGCCTTGCTACCCTTTTAACTGCATCATCTTCCAACTCACACGACGGAGGCCCACAACCAAACCCAATGGTAGCAACAGCCCATAGCCCAGTCCACGCCACACCATGCACGGAGGAGTACGTGACATTCCCCTCCCATTGAGCTGCGCTTGACCCCAAGCCAATGCCGGCAGAAACCATGGAAGCAAAATATTTTGGCCACCAGAATCCCATGGTAGTTGTAGCTCTTGTTCAATGATAAGCTTCCGCATACGAGATGTCAACTGAACTCGGCACCACCATAACAGAAGTTGAGCTTGTAATCAGTTCCTCCATCGTATTCTATAATCTTGTGAGGAGCCAAAAACTGAAATAGCAACTCAATCCCAAAGCATATCTTGCATGTGAAATAAGGCAATTCATGGCTGTAAGCCTGTAACAACTTGGGTTCTTGTTCAGATTGACTAGGTGAGATCAGATGGCCCTACAAACTTTTTTGCTCCACCATGCCATGAATAAAGTCTTGTCAAATAATATATACCCATCTAGCAGAATGTCTGTACAAGCCTTCTGAACTGAATTTTTTTTATTATTTAATCATTTTAAAAATTAATTTTAAAGTTAAACCCTCGCAAACTTTATTTCCAATTCTGACCCTTTGGTCACGCCACGCCACCACCCGTGGCGTGACCAAACAACACTGTCACGCCACGATAAGTCCTTAAAATCGCACTTTTTGTCACGCCACTGGTGGTGGCGTAACCAAACAATACTGTCACGCCACCACCAGTGGCGTGACAAGACTTTGACCAGAAATGGGCTGGTGTGACAGTGTTGTTTGGTCACGCCACGGGGGTCAGAATTGGAAATAAAGTTTACGATGAGTTAACTTTAAAATTAAATTAAAAAAAGGATTAAATAACAAAAAAAATTCTCTAGAACTGCTTTTACCACTTGGCCAGAGAGATACGTCAAACTACTGCCCTTGTCTGCCATCCTTGTGATTTCCCAATGGAACTCCACCTCCAATATCTGAATGACTTTACTACCCAAAGCAAGAACAAGCCTTCTCACAGCACGCATTGAGGTAACATTTGGAAATGTACAAATGGTCGCATCCATATCAGCAAGTTGCAGGGCCTCTGGTGCAGCCAGCCAATTTTCATACTTTGTACTTACCAACTAGAATTGCAAGTTTGGATGTGCCATGTCAACAAGGATGTTCCAGACATGCACCAAGAATAAGTAAGCCAATCGTTCAATCAGACCACCTGGATCCCATGGTACCTACGATCAGGGATCAGCTAACCGTTCCTGGGTTGGATCCCGCCCCCCGGTACCGGTAACCGGACCGGTTACTGGTCAAACCGGATTTTGTTCGACCAAAATTCGTTCAAATTTGATTAAAATTCATTCGAAATCTGAAAATTTGATTTTGGATTTGAAAAAACTGCCGGGATCTTATTTCCCGGCCACCCTCCGGTAGGCAGTTACCGGCCGGTAACCGCCGGGTTTTCTATCCCTGCCTGCAATATCTTCACAATAGTGAGATTTTCGTCCACGTACCAAGCAATCTTGTAAGGAGCAAATAGCTGGAACACAAGCTTCTTCATGTCTAAATATCCGTCATGTGTACGATCAAGCAGTTCTGGACTGTCAAGCTTCTGAAGGTGTGCAGAATTTAGGAAGGTAATGCCATTGCTTCTGCTGTGAACACACATGCATATCTCTCTACTGGAAGTTTTGCACTGGATGCAAGCCTCAAGTGGATTTCCAGTTACATAGCAAAAAAATTTCTGAAGACAGCACTGAGGCTTCCCATTTATTGTTCCAGTGAGATGTTGGTCACACCGTGTGGATGCCCAAGTGATCACCTCCTTGTAGTCAGATTCAAAGCCTTTGCCTTCAAAAATTATGTTGCAATCTGCACCCAATTGAAGAATCTCATCACCATTTAGCAGTTCACATGCCACAGCACAGGACACATCAATTGCCTTTACCAATACTAGTTGCAATGCTCTGCACTACTCACACTGCCATTGCTCAAAATCCAGAAACTCTATGCAACAAAGATCACCATGAGCCTTATTGAGTCTCACGGACATCTGTCTTGTGCCCAAGCAATTTATCCACATCTACAAACACACCTCTGAAACATGCACAAACAGGCGGTGACCATGGTTGTGGTAGCTCCACGGCACACACGAACACCTTGAGCTCATCGAACTGGATGGCCCCAGAATACACTTCTGAGAATGCACTGCTCACAAGAGGCGCGCTCACTGAATCACCACCATAATCTGACATGGTGCCCTCACCAGGCATTACCTCCAGCACCTCATTGGCACCAACCACACTAATGACGAGAACCCACCAGCTAGCAATGCTTCTGACGATGGTGAGGTAGCCTGTTGTGGTGACGAAGTCGAGCACACAATTGTCAACAAGGGCAGTAGCTGGATGTGAGGCTGCAACGGGCTGAGCGCTGGCTGTGGCCGTGCAGAGCTTTGCGTCACGATCAGGAGGTGGAGGCTTCCGGAGACGGATCCGGAGGACGTGGCGGCGGAGGCGGTAGACACAAGGTCGTGGCACTCGCCCATGGTGGCCGTGGCGGCAGACGTCTCGCCAAATCAGAGAGCTCGAGCACCTGGTCCTGCTCGCGACACCAGTTCGGGGGAGCGCGCCCACTGTGAGGCTCTCGTTGGTGAGCTCGGCGGGCTTGCCCCGAAGTCGTGGCCTTGCGGATGGAGCACCCAGACCAGTTCACGCCGATACACCGTAGCTTGGTCGTGACGAGGGTGGCGACACGCGGGGTGGCCTCGACGGGAGTCGACCTGCAACGAGGCCGGTCAGCGCCGTGGAGTTAGCCGAAGGTGCGGTCGGCGTCACCGCTGTGGTGGACGAAGTAATCAGTTCGCCGAAGTTGTGGTCTGGGCACAGCGTCGAACGGGCGTCGGGCTGCTGAGGTTGTTGGTGACGTCGCGGATGAGGGTTCTACTCCTAGAGGCATTTCTTCAAACACCTCGTGTGCACGACACTGCTGCGCCTCGACTTGAACAAGCGGAGCGGCCACGACGGGGTCAGCAACGAGCGGGGTGGCCGAGGGCGAGGACGAAGCCGCACTTGGGGTGGACGCCGCCGTCGGCACGCCAGCATCGTGGCTGGGGCGCACCATCGAACACCTGGAGGGCGTCGTGGCGCTGACGCTGTTGGTCATGGCGTCGTGGCCAGCGCGGAGCTCCTCGATGGCGGCAGCCACCATGGAACGCCACCTGCGCAACTCGTCCAACAACTTCTTGCGCCATGAGATTACCAGAAGCATAACTCTTGGCATAAAATAAGCTCAATTTCAACTCTTCATCGCATTAGCTTTCAAGATTTATGGTTAACATGCACATATCCAAAACAACATTGTACACAGTCATACATTATGAAAAAGTAATTTACAAGACTAGAACTCGTATCCATAATTTACATGAGTGACCATGTGGTCAACTAAAACACTAGCAAAAGTACGCAACGGAAAATAACTATAAACACCAAAAGGTCCATCCAAGTGTGCAGCTTCTCAATGTTATTTTCGGTTTTGATCGGACAAATGGGCTAAATTTACTAATTCACACGCCAATAGTGCAAAAAAAAAGTCAAAAACTCCACGGATAGGTGAACTAGCATCAAACACAAGCTCAAAAGGAAACCACATATGGCATGTACAAGATAAGCCACCATCACCAGCCATGATGCCTCCAGGATTAACTGGAGCATACCATCATCTCATTCTAGAGAAACAACAATAGCACAAAAGCATCACAACAAATGCAGTACTCATGAGGTCTTCATCATGATACATAACATAAAGAGGGGTTGTCACATCTTATATGGATCCGGATTCTCTGCAGTAAATGTAGAGGACACTGTAGGAACAGTGTTTCACATATAGTTCCACCGTAGTGTTGTAGCAGCATATGGAAAGCAGCACTGTGGCCAAAACACTGTAGGCACCTGCTGTGTCTTACATAGATGCTAGCTTCACAAATATCAATAAGATCACGGGAGGTGTCATTCTACTGACACAGCTGCTATTACGACGATTCTAAGTACATTACCAAAAGAGGAGTACTGCTTCTCCACTTGTTAGTTGCTACTGACCACCTAGTTCCACCTCAGACCTGCTCCTTGGCTAGAATCTGCTTAATCGACAGCACTCGACGCGATTCAGGCATTGCCATGAATGCAGTTCCCCAGACTCTGTTCTCAACAAGGCAGGCCAAGGCAACCACGAGCTCCTCGGTGAAGCCAGGGACAGCCATCACAGAACCGTACAGGTCGGGGTGCACCTCGACTGCAGCAGCACAGCAGTGCCACCTATGGCGGATGCAAGACTATGAAGAGCCTCAAAGAGGGGGGCAAGCTCTTGGACACCGTACCCCGTCCTTACCAGGAGGAAACATACTGATGCTGCAGCAGCAGCCAGGCCAGCAGCTTGAACGGTCAGGCGCCGTCGATGGAGCGACCTGTCCTCCTACAAAAGGGAGAGCCCAAAACAGAACGAGATACGCAATAGTACTTCAGTCAAGCAATTCACGAACATGAAGATGTTGGAATGTCGAATGCTGTGAATGGGCAACATGTCATCGCAGTAACACATGGATATATATGTATACTGCAACCGCAAGCAAAACTACTCTGCTAATTTCTTGCAAACATCAATGAACCTGGATGGCGAATGCCTCTGCTACATAACTACAGGGTCAGTTAAGAGGCAACAGTACATCCACACAGCCAGGGCCTGCTCATACAACTCCCATTCCGCACCCTATTTCATACTGGAAGCAAAGGGTAGGGCAAGTCTCTCCACGTAGCAAGCGGCGGGGTACTGGTGTCGACCGATATTAGCCAAGGGCTTGGATAATATAGGTTGTACGCAAGTACCGACGGAGCCAACTGGACTGAGGCGAGGCCTAGACTACAAGAACTATACTACTCTTCTTCATTTCCTTGCTCCTCGGCGTCCAGATCCTCGTAGTAGATATAGTCTCCATGATCCACGGGTTCTGAGGGTTGGGGAAAGAGCGAGGATGAGCACAACTTCTGTGCTCGCGAGTCAACACACAGTATGCAATTATATACATGCAAGGCTTAACAAGGATGGCTCAGTTTCTTTTATTTGCGCAAAGCAATATTTTTAATTACCAATATTATAAAGTCCTATTACTTAGCATTTTAACCAAATTGCATTTTGTTAAAGAGATTACTTGTGCAATAATTATAACAGTAGAGGTTACCTTCACCTCATGCTTATTTTGAAATTGGTTATATCCACCAATTAACATCAACTGAGGTACTTCCACCGTGGAAAACCAAAACTAGGGTCTGTGACCCATCACATTTTATCGGTTTGAAATTTCCGAGAGGTTGCGGATTTCAAGCTAGAATTTTGGCTAAGTCCTGGTGGCGGTCGACCGCCTGTTGGCGTCGGGCCGCGATGATGCGAGCGACCGCCAAGGGTGGCGTCGGCCAGGTTTCACTTAACTCGTCGGCCGTGTGGCGGCGATGGTTGCTGTTAGGTCAATCTCATGGGTTTCATTGCATATGTGTTGCATGATGCATGTTTTGACTAACGTGGGTCAAGTTGTGAAGAACTTGTTCCGGTTTCGATTTGCTTGTCTATTGTTGTGCGGTTGCTTGGTGGTCAACGACGGTCAACGGCGAGGATGATCGGGACTAGGCTTGGAGAGCGAGGTTCGAACGATCGGCGATGCGGGTGAAGTCATTGGACTCAAGTATGGTGCAAGATGGACAAAGGTGACCGAACAGGCGATTCGGTGCGGCCAGTTGGATCAAGCGGCGCAGGGTCGGTGCAAGTGCCATGGTGGTTTCGGTGGGAGCCGGATGGGAGACTTGCCGACATGATGAGAGCCGTTGGATCAACCTACACGTGGCGAAGCGCGTGCCGCATGATCTGGACTCGGTCTTGGAGAAGGACCGAGAAGGGTATTTTGGTAATTTCACCAAATCCGCTTGGTGACCTTTGGCTAAACCACGGCGCGGTCGGTGCATGGTGAAGCCGTTTAGGTCAATCGAAGATGAAGACGGCGCTTTAAAATGCGTGCGTGTGTTAACCCATTGTGTGTTAGGGTTTAATGGGTGTCCTAATGGAATATTCCTAGAATCTAGCCTCCACTATAAATAGAGGAGGGTGCGCACACTGCTCAACCCTTCAATTGGAAACCCTAACTTTGGTTGTTAGGGCTTGGAGAGATTAGTGGGAGGTTAGGGTTCTAGAGAGAGGATTGATTTGAGTGCTCAAGTGTTGAGCTTTGTCCTCCTTGATGGAGTGGCTGTAAACATACCATCTATCCAATCCAATCAATCCAAAGAAAGATTTCACAAATTGTATCTCTTTGTGTTCATCCTCTCTATTTGTGATTTTGGGGCTTTCTTTGATCAGGAGTTTTACTTGGTTTTTCTTCTTGATCTTGCTTGCTGGGATATGTGGGAACCTATCTAAGGTCATCTTGATCATCATCCACCCACGAGCAAGCTTTTGGATCTAAGTTTTGATCTTGCCCGGTTTTAGTGAAAGAAAGGGTGATTTTCGGGGGTTTTGCTCTTGAGAGCTTTTGGCTTGGTTTCTTCTCTTGATATAGCTTGCTGTGACATGTGGGAACACATCTAGGATGATCTTGATCATCAATCACCTCGAGCAAGTTTCTAGATCAAGTTTCGTTTTGACCGGTTTTGAACCCTCCTTCGGTAAAATGGAAAAAGGTCAAAATTTTGATGTGGATCTACTCAATCGTTGCTTGGAATAGGTTCCTAATATCCTTAAGAAGGTGTGTTCCAAATTTGGTCAAGTTTGGCCTTGTAGATCAAAAGTTAGACCGATTTTAGTTTCGGTTTTCGTGATTTTCTGTTCATCGTGCTAGAGGTCGGACCGCCCACTTGAGAGGTCGGCATCGCTAGGCAAATCGGTCGACCGCCCATGTGAGAGGTCGACCGCTAGGCAAAATATTCGACCCGATTTACGAGAGGTCGGATCGCTAGCCAACGTCGACCGCCGCGTGAGAGGTCGACGCGAGACTCTATGATTTGAGTTTTGTTAATTCTACTTGGGTTTTGATTGGATTCAATACAAGTCTTCCATTGTACTTGATTGATTGATCTTCATAGCTTTCATAGCTATTGGAGTGAGATTCGTATTGAATTCGATCGTTTGGGAAAAAGTTGAGCGTGTCCTATTCACCCCCTCTAGTCGCCTTCCGGTCCAACAAGTGGTATCGAGCCAAGTTTGCTATTTTGAAATTGGTTATATCCACCAATTAACATCAATGGGTACTTCCACCGTGGAAAACCAAAACTAGGGTCCTGACCCATCACATTTTATCCCACCCACAAAGGTTTTACAAATAGAACTAACTCATGTAAGTTCTCATGTCACCCTTGAACCGTAGCACGGCTATTCGAACGTTCATTACACTATGCGAGGTTGTACACTTTACCCACAAGAGACAATCATCTTGACATGTACATGTTTCGTAGACATGTGAGTCAAGAGGAGATCGTCAAGCCTTTACAATGCATCCTCCAGGATTTGTTACACCGCTAAGATTTCACACGAGAAGGGTTACGCTCATAGACCGCAACCTTTTGCCAGGACACTCTAGCGGCCAACGACTTACGCTCACATAGACTTTGTAAGTCTGATGCAGGCTAAACCATAGCCACAAAGCTTATGGCAGGGGTCATCTTCACAGGTGCAACTCATACTAATGGATACAAATTATTTAGCTATGGTCGATACCATTATAGACATGTGGTTGTACTCTTTTACATTGGAAGGTCATCACAGGATTAAGTTCTTAGGGACCATCTGGGCGGTTCATACCACATACCATCCACAAACCAACACTCCTTGGGCTGCATTAGCACCCACCAACATACCATCCATCATACCATCCGCCCAGATGTGATAATCAATTCTTAGGGTTTTTGAGAGGTAGGAAAAATACATCAACACAACCATCTCAGTCATTTACTTCAATGACCGCCAAACCATGTTCATTTAAAAGATGATGAGTGGGGTAGATAATACCCGATACTTAAGCAAGGCTAGCATGGCGCTTAAGTATAGCCTATAACTCAGTATAGTTACCAATTAATTACTAGGGTGACAAGGATTTAAGCAAATCAATTATCAAAGGATGGTGTAGTAGTATTTAAACATCAACCGGCATTTAACTACCTTAGGATTTTTAACATACATTTGCATAGGAGAATTAAAGCATGCAATTTGATACTTTAAAAGAACATAATTTACATAAAATGTAGGTTCAATATGATCAAAGTGTTGACTACTTGGGTCTAGGGCTAGGTGATCTTGATACTCTTGAGCTTGATCAAGTGGGGTCTCGCTCCAAACTCTCGCGATCGATCGACTGGAAAGAAACAACGAGCAAACAAATTAAATAAATAACAAACTCATCAAATGAACTTCAAAAAAGAACCAAACTAGCACCAAAAGAAAGGCTTGATTTTAGAAATTTTTAGAAACAAACTTCACAATTTTGAGTTAAAATGAGGAGAAAAGAGATTTTGATGTCTCTTTGGATTAAAAGAAAAGGGAAAAGAAAATCATTAAAAATGAAAACTGCGCTTGCATGGCACATTGCCGACTGATTTCTACACGCATGATCACGTATGGAGCATGACAGCGTTGAGAGCAAAGGGTTGCGTGAGGATTCTCCAGAAAAGAAGGGGCGAGTGATAGCCAGATAGAGAGAGAGCGGGCAGGGCAGGCCCAGGAGAGAGGAAGAGGGTGGCGGCGGACCATGACCGACTAGCGATGGCGACGAGAGGAGGAGAGCCGGGCAACAGGACGAAACGGGAAAAGCGGCAAGCCGGAAGAAGAAGGCCAGGAGAAAAATGCGGCGACGCAAGCGGCGATTAACGGCGCATTGAACATCCGGTGATATTCTCGCTTCTACCTGTGCTTCTTCCTCTTGCTTCTCTTTGCTTGGAAAAGAATGGAACAACGAGGTTTGTCTGGCTTCTGGTAGGGTAGAAGCTGCCTTATAGCGGAGGAAAACTTTGGATCGGGGAAACAGTTGTGTTCATGGGCGCTATGAACTAAGCAGTAATTGCATCCCTACCTTGAGATGAGAAGAGGGGAAGTTCGTAGAAGCTAGGCGTGGCGTTTGGCGAGAAATCGCAGGGCGTGCCGAGTCGGCTGGGCACACCGTGAGGAGGAGATGGCGCGAGTAGGCGCATTGCTGAGGCGCCTGCTGGCTGTGTAGGGAAGAGGGGTAGGGAGGAGGGCTAGGTAGGCTTTGGAAAGAACGAATCTTCAACAAATGGAAAGCTTGAGGATTGAACAAAGATCTTCCAAGATCTTCAAGCCAAAAGAAAAAATAGGGTTTGAGCTCCTTGAACAAATTGGGGTTCTTACCAAACTGAAATGTGGGTGTTACAAAACCTACCCACCTTAAAGAGAATCTCGACCCGAGATTCAAGCTACTCGAGACAGATAGGGTAATCAACTTCACCGATCTTGGCGCTCCCAAGTGGCTTCTCTCTCGAGTGGTTGCTCCACGCACTTTGCACAAAGGATGATCGGCGCCTTGTTTGCTTCTCCACGACATCAAGAATCTTGATCGGATGTTCGATCGATAAGTCTTTCGAGTGCAATGGTTTCAATTGGAGCTTTCTCTTGGTACTCGAGGCATTTCTTGAGTGAGAGCGTGAAACACATTGTGGACATCGACAAATTTTGGGTAATTCCAGGTTGATAGGCTACCTCTCACGCTTGGCGTGATTGGAGCGGGCCTATGTATCTTGGCGCAAGCTTGCCTTTCACTTTAAATCTTCACATTCCTCGAAGGGTGACACTTTGAGATACATGATCTTCAACTTCAAAAGTTAACTCTCTACGACGATTGTCGGGCATAACTCTTCTGTTTAGACCGAGCACCAGAGACGATCGATCAATCGACTTTTGTCTTCGCTTGCTTGAGGGTATCTGTCCAAGATATATCCTTCTCCGATTCACCAATGCAAGGAGTTCGATTTCTTCCATAGAGTGCTTCAAACGGGACATCTTCAAACTGATTAGTAATCGTTGTTGTAGGCGAACCGCATACCAGACATCTCTCCGGCCTCGATAAACTCTAGCACAAGCCAAGCATGTCTTCAAGAATCGACATTTTTCCGTTCTGTCCATCACCTCGAAATGATATGTTGTGTCGAGTTCAGTGAGTTCAAGTGCTTCGTGTAGACTAGCCCGTAAATGCGAGGTAAACCGGGAACCTCGATCCGAGACTATTCTCTTGGGTACTCCATGCGGACATACGATACGAGCCATATATAGTCTGCTAACTTATCTCCTTTGTAGGTGGTTTTCACAGGATGAAGTAGGCAACTTTGGTTATCTCACCATCTTCAAATATACGGAATCATATCCGGTCTTGGTTCTCTGTGATCGATAATGAAATCCATTCCAATTTCTTCCCACTTCCATTGAGGGATTTGCGTTGGTTAACGACAATCCTGCGGGTCTCTGATGTTCTACTTTGATCCGTTGCACTTGTGCAACAAAGCTACGAACTCGGCGATGTCTCTTTTCATTCGCTGCCACCAATATAGAATCTTCATATCTTGATACATCTTGGTGCTTTTTGGAGTGTAAGTGTGTACCAGGTATGAGCTTCTTTTAGAATCAAATCCTTGAGTTCCTTTGGTGGGGAACAAAGAGACGTTTCCCATACCATAGGATTCCTTGTTGGTCTTCAACCATCTTTGAGGCTTTTCCTTTGGCCATGAGATGTTTAAATTACGAACTCCAGGTGTCCTTTACGAGCGGTCTTGATTTGCTCTTCTAAGGTTGGTTGAACTTCCATAGCTCGCTAAGGTGCCTTGTTCTACTAACTTCGAGGTTAAGTGCCTCTAATTCCTTGTAAAGCTCGAGTTGATACTCTTGAACCATAACATTATTGCAGTGGGACTTACGGCTTAACGCGCCGGCCACTACATTAGCCTTCCAGGATGATAAGAACATCAAGTTGTAATCCTTAATCAATTCTAACCATCTTCTTTGTCGGAGGTTGAGGTGGGTGCAGTGAAAATGTACTTAAGACTCTTGTGATGCAGTATAGATATTGCAATGATTTCCAATCAAGTAATGTCGCCAAATCTTTAGGGCATGTACTCTGTGGCTAACTCCAAATCATGAGTTGGATAGTTGTCTTCATGTGGATGGGTTATGTCGGATGCATATGCCACGACTTTCCTCCTTGCATAAGAATCGCGGCCAAGACAGCTTGCGAAGCATCACAATAGACTTCAAGTCCTTGTGTATGTCTGGCGAGACTAACAACTGATGCGATGGTTAACTTCTTCTTTAACTCTTGGAAACTCTTTTCACAAGCTTCATCCATCTGCATTTCTTTTCTTTCTTGAGCATGTGGGTCATTGGTCGGATAGTTTGGAGAATCCTTCAATGAGGCGCTGCATGTAGTATCCAGGCCAATCAGAAAACTACGCTTGCCGGTCATCGAGGTTGGTTGTTTCCATTCCAACACGGTTTCTACTTTGGATGGGTCAGCTGCGACTCCTCCAATGGATACAATATGTCGAGAAACTAATTTCTTGAAGCCAAATTCACACTTGTTGTACTTGGCATACAAGCGATGTTCTTTAAGTTTCTCGGGACCAAAAGTAGGTGTTCTGCATGTTCCTCATTGTTCTTGGAGTAGATTAAGATGTCGTCTATGAACACGACAACAAACCTATCCAGGTATTCCATGAATATTTTGTTCATAGAAGTTCATGAAGTAAGTGGCGCATTTGTCAAGCCAAACGACCTGTATGAACTCCTACTGCCATATCTGGGTGGTAAAAGTTGTTTTAGGGATGTCCTCATTACGATCTTAACTTTGATGATATCTCGACCTTAGGTCTATCTTGGATAACACTGTTGCTCCTGTCAGCTGATCGAAAAGATCATCAATGCGGGGCAAGGGATACTTATTCTTGATGGTCACCTCATTGAGGGCTCTGTAATCTACACACAATCTGACGGTGTCATCCTTTTTCTTTACAAAAATCTTGAGTGAACCCTGGGGATGAGCTAGGTCTAATGAATCTTTTTTCCTGTAATTCTTCCATCTGTGTCTTAAGCTCTTCAAGCTCATCAACTGCCATCCTATATGGCCTCTTAGCAATTGGGGTTGTTCCTAGCTTTAGGTTGATCACAAATTCTATGTCTCGGTCTGGTGGCATGCCAGGCAATTCTTCTGGAAAAACTTCCGGGTAATCTTGAATTACAGGTGTTGTTTCCAGAGTCACCTTCTCGAGGTTATGGATTGTACGATCCAAACCTGAGGAGCGGTCCACATTACCCTTTATTGTGGTTCTTAGTTTCTTGATGAGTACACTTTTCTGTTGGTACAATCTATTAATTCCTTGGTATCGAGCCCAGCCAATCCATCCTAGGATGATGTCGGAGTTTGGGATTTGAGCACTAAGAGGTTTACTATGAATCGAAATTTTCTCAAAATGATTTCTACCTGGAAACATATAAGGGTCTCCGGGTGAACTAAATCGCTGCGGTTTTCTTTAACTTAAAGGTTGGCAATTTCACCGTACAAGCCCGACTTCTTTGATACAAAAGGGTGCGAGCTCTAGCATAACATGCAATGCGTGCGGTTCGACAGAACATGATCACTAGTAATCTGGACATACATGTAGTCTAGCTACCCACCTTAAAAAGAGGGTGCTAGGTACTAGTTGCCTTTGCCAAATTTGTCTATAACGAGTCTCACGGCGCTTGGGAACTTGTCCTTTGGAACTTGGCCGCCTTGGTCAAGATGATGAGTGGAGGAGTAGTCCTTGAAGCGATGATCTTGTCCTTCGCAGAGAAAACACGTAACTTTACTCATCGGGCATTCACCGGCGGTGATCTCTCCTCATGTTAGAGGCGGTTTATGTGGCATTAGTACGCTTGATGTCCTTTTCTCCACAATGCGTGCATGCTACTTAGTTCATGGGACGGTTATTTGGCAGATGGTGTTCCTTACATGCGAGGATGGTGGGAAGCGGGGCATGTGTAGGAAACGAGTGTCGGTTGTCCACATGTGTAGCACGCTCTTCTTGCGACTTGTCGTATTGGAAGACATAATTGGGCGACATGTCCTGGTTTGCCACATTCAAGGCATAAGGCATTTGGCAAAGCTTCTGGGTCTAGTTAGAAAACTTTGTGAGCCACGGCTTGCTCCTCTTGAGGCTCTTGATAAGTTTTTTTTTTTGCTGAGGCCGAGATTGGTGGTTATGGCTTTTCTGGTTGGTCCTTCAAGATTTCGTTGGGGACATCTGCTCATATGGTGTCCTAAGTTCTTTGCTGAGAAACATTTAATTTCCTTGCCTTGCTTCCTGCTGGGCATCTGCAGGTGTAGTGTCCGGTATTTCGCAATAGAATCAAGTGATAGCCCCTTTTGGGTCCTTACGGTGTAGTGGCATGGGTGTCTTCATTGCGACGGTTTTTCTTGGGTGATCCTTTAGGTTGACGGGTGGCAAAGTCCACTTTGTCGTCCTCTACACATCGTGCAAGACGAAACTTATTTTTCGTAACATGGAGCAATTCCTCAGCTTCCAGGGGTTCATCCGCTGATGCGAAGGTAAGAGGTCTTGCCCTGAGGAACCCATTAGCTCAGAGTTACGATTGGCTGCTCCATCCTGCTGACTGGCTGGCATAGCTTGGAGAATGACTGACTGGGCTGACCGCGGTCGAGATGCGATGGCGTGGGGGAAGACAGATCTTGACCACGACCACGACCACGGCCATGACCACGGCCTGCCGCAAAGGCACCACGGCTTGGGATGGCGGCTCTCTTGGGCGCCACCTGAAGAACATCCTAGGCTTAGGTCTAAAGGAGATATATGAGGGTTACTAGCCCTCTAAAGCACACAGAAGAACTTCAAGCCAAACGAAACAAATCAAATACGATATAAAGCCCGAATGGCTGCAATTCATTAATAATAGGGGGGTTAAGTGTTACATGACTCCTAGGACATAGCATATAGGCCATGCAAAGCCATGACACGAGATACAAAACACAACGTCTACAAAAAAGGGAACAAAGGAAGTGCTTGCAACCAAAAGACTACCTAGCAAGTACTACTAGCTAACCTACACTAAGCCTGACTACACCAACACGACGACGAAGATCTCGGGGGTCAAATTCTCCTTCCTGGAGAGCGAGCGTAGTGGAAAGGCGATTCAGGCAGGAAGATCCTCATGCATACGGCTCGAGGTGCGGGTGGCCGTCTTTGCGTCTTCGCTTTCTTGAACAGCTGCTCACGGGGGTCACTGTCGAAGGTGTGAGCGATGAACTCACCCTCTCTGGCATAGAGGAAAACCTCCATGGTCGAGGACTCTTGGTCCAAGACCTGAGTCTTTCGGCCTCTGAAGATAGGCTTGCGGTGGTAATCCAGGTACTGCATCAGCTGGCAAAGAATCTCCACGAACTCTTCGAAGTCTTCTCCGTGAGAGAAAAAGTCCCACGGGCAAGCGGACAACGGTGTGGCCATCTAACATTTTGAAAATAGGAGAGTCAGCAACAGAGTTAAAAAAAAACTCAAGTGAAGTAGAGACGAGTAAAGAACTAAGAGGGATGAGTAAGAGCAATAAATATGCTATATTTTGCCAAAGCTTTTCTTAGGTTTTGAAAATAGGAATCGACTCCTTAGGCAACGACCAATCTAACTAAGGCTCCTACAGTCGTATGCTCTGATACCAGCTCTGTCGGACCCGGATTTCGTAATCCAGAATCCTCTGTGAACATACTGCGCTATTCCCTGGATCAGTAGGTAGCGCTCATAGGATACATTGCTGAATCGATTCATACATCGCATAGACCAAACCATTCATTAATACAAGCATCAGAGTTCAAATAGACCACGTCGGGTCGAGTTTACAATAGGGCCGATCAGGCCAAATGAGTTCATTACAAAACATCGATGCGATAAGCGGAAGCAAAGGGTGAGGCAAGTCTCTCCACGAGACAAGCGGCAAGAGTGCGGTGTCTGGCCGATATTAGCCAAGGGCTTGGATAATATAGGTTGTGCGCAGTACCAACGAGCCAAGCGGGTGAGGCGGGGCCTAGACTACAAGAACTATACTACTACTTCTTCATTTCCTTGCTCCTCGGCGTCCAGATCCTCGTAGTAGATATAGTCTCCATGATCCACGGGTTCTGAGGGTTGGGGAAAGAGCGAGGATGAGCACAACTTCCGTGCTCGCGAGCCAACACACAGTATGCAATTATATACATGCAAGGCTTAACAAGGATGACTCAGTTTCTTTTATTTGCGCAAAGCAACATTTTTAATTACCAATATTAGAAAGTCCTATTACTTAGCATTTTAACCAAATTGCATTTTGTTAAAGAGATTACTTGTGCAATAATTATAACAGTAGAGGTTACCTCCACCTCATGCTTATTTTTGAAATTGGTTACATCCACCAATTAACATCACTGGGGTACTTCCACCCAGGGAAAACCAAAACTAGGGTCACAATGACCCATCACATTTTATCCCACCCACAAAGGTTTTACAAATAGAACTAACTCATGTAAGTTCTCATGTCCGCCCTTGACCGTGGGCACGACTATTCGAACAGTTCATTACACTATGCAGAGATTGTACACTTTACCCACAAGAGACAATCATCTTGACATGTACACATGTTTCCGTAGACATGTGAGTCAAGAGGAGATCGTCGCAAGGCCTTTACAATGCATCCTCCAGTATTTGTTACACCCGCTAAGGTTTCACCTGAGAAGGGTTACGCTCACATAGACCCGTCAACCTCTTTCCCAGACACCCTCTTGCGCCACACGACTTACGCTTCATAGACAGTAAGTGCATTACACCCCAACCCATAGCCACAAAGGCTTATGGCGTAGCGGGTCATCTGCCTGGTGCAACTCATACTAATGTATACAAATTATTTAGCCAGGTCGACACCATTATAAACATGTGGTTGTACTGTTTTACATTGGGAGGTCATCACAGGATTAAGTCCTTAGGGACCATCTGGGCGGTTCATACCACATACCATCCACAAACCAACACTTCTTGGGCTGCATTAGCACCCACCAATATACCATCCATCATACCATCCGCCCAGATGTGATAAGCAATTCTTAGGGTTTTTGAGAGGTAGGAAAAATACATCAACACAACCATCTCAGTCATTTACTTCCAATGACTACCCAAAACCATGTTCATTTTTAAAAGATGATGAGTGGGGTAGATAATACCCCGATACTTAAGCAAGGCTAGCATGGCGCTTAAGTATAGCCTATAACTAGTATAGTTACCAATTAATTACTAGGGTGACAAGGATTTAAGCAAATCAATTATCAAAGGATGGTGTAGTAGTATTTAAACATCAAACTGGCATTTAACTACCTTAGGATTTTTAACATACATTTGCATAGGAGAATTAAAGCATGCAATTTTATACTTTAAAAGAACATAATTTGCATAAAATGTAGGTTCAATATGATCAAAGTGTTGACTAAATGCGGGTCTAGGGCTAGGTGATCTTGATACTCTTGAGCTTGATCAGTGGGGTCTCCGCTTCTCCAAACTCTACGCGATCGATCGTCTTGGAAAAGAAACAAACGAGCAAACAAATTAAATAAATAATAAAACTCATCAAATGAACTTCAAAAGAACCAAACTAGCACCAAAGAAAGGGCTTGATTTTAGAAATTTTTAGAAACAAACTTCACAATTTTGGAGTTAAAATGAGGAGAAAAGAGATTTTGATGTCTCTCTTTTGGATTAAAAGAAAAGGAAAAAGAAAATCATAAAAATGAAAACATGGCAAGACCCATTGTTCGGCCTTGCCAACGCAAGCGCACATGGCGGCCTTGCAGCGTCGCTGCCCTCAGGCCGAGAAAGAAGGGGCGAGGATAGGCGGAGGGAGAGGAGCGGGGCGGGCGGGGCACGGGGAGGAGGAAGAGGGGTGGCGGCGCGGCCTCACCAGCCGGCGGCAGCGGAGGAGGAAGAGGGAGCGCGAGCCTGGGCGCGATCGGGAAGAAGCGGCGGCGCCGGGAAGAAGAGGCCGAGCGGAAAACGGCGGCGGCAGCGGCGACAACAGCGGCGAGCGGCTTCCAACGGTGAGTTCTCGGCTTCTCCTCCTGCTTCTTCCTCTTGCTTCTTCTTTGCTCGGGAAGAGAGAACAACGAGGGGTTGGCTCGGCAGAGGAGAGGCTCGGCCATTTATAGCGGAGAAAACTTTGGATCCGGGGCGGCGGTTGGCGATGGGCGGAGCGCAAAGAACCAAGCATGCCGCGGCAGCGGAGAACGAGGGCGGGTCGAGCGCGGACGCGTCGAGTTTGGCCGGATCGGGCGCGGCCGGCGCGCTGCACGGCACACCGTGAGGAGGAGAGAGCGACGGGAGCGCAGCTGCCCGCTGTGTGTGCGTGCGAGTGGCTAGGGAAGGGGTAGGAGGAGGGCTAGGGTAGGCTTTGGGGGAAAGAAACGAATCTTCAACAAAGCTGGAAAGCTTGGGATTGAACAAAAGAAAATCGGTCGACCGCCCATGTGAGAGGTCGACCGCTAGGCAAAATATTCGACCCGATTTACGAGAGGTCGGACCGCTAGGCCAACCGGTCTGACCGCCCGCGTGAGAGGTCAGACCGCCCGAGACTCTATGATTTGAGTTTTTGTTAATTCTACTTCGAGGTTTTGATCGAATTCAATACGAATCTCACTCCAATGAACCTGGATGGCGAATGCCTCTGCTACATAACTACAGGGTCAGTTAAGAGGCAACAGTACATCCACACAGCCAGGGCCTGCTCATACAACTCCCATTCCGCACCCTATTTCATACAATCCAATAGAACAATCCGATTTCGATTTTCGCAGCACAGACTCATATCCTATTCAACCCAAAGTCCACAAAGCATCCCCAAAGTTCCCAGCCAACTCAAACTATAGAACAATTCGGTTTTACTTTACCCAAACAGGTAATCGCACGCAGCGGTTTCGCACATTCAGACGATATTGGCTATCGCGCAATTGGGCTTCACAAACTTGCAATAGGCAACTAAGCACGCCCTACTCGCAGCAGCGGGCGTCTCTCCAAAAGCTTCTACGATCACGAGTTCACAACCTGTTGTGCTGTTGGGATGCGCATGTGATGTGAGGACCGAGCGACCAATTCGCTACACCTAAACTATGCAAAAGGCACAGATAAAAAAATGGGGGTATGTACGGTACTACGGTCGCTATGAATTTGGCAATAATTGATTCTACATTTCTACATTTCGAAATCGCAGGTGAAATCGGAAGATATCTGAGCCAGACACGCACCTCGGCGGCGCTGAGGCGATTGGGCCACACCGGGAGCCGGCCGACCGCGGCGAAGAGGCATCGCTTCGCCCTGGGGCTACCGGACCCTCCGCCGCCACCGTATCCTCGCCGCTGCCCCGACTGGCCAGGGGTCCAGGCTATTAGTGATATGCCATAAGAGACAATTACGAAGATAATTGTATTATATCTATATTTATAAGTTATACAATAAATATTATTATTTTCTTTGAATGAATTACCATTTATAAAGATTAGCAATTATATAACATGTTGGTGAAGCTCTTTATTTGTTATATAATATCATTCTAAAAGGATCACTAGTCGGGATACTAGTGACTTATAGACTAGCATATGTATTGATTGATGACCATGTATCGCCGATTATAGATATGGGAATATCGAATCAATAGTGTAAGCACATATTAGAGAATATGATGTTGTATTGACCCACCATAAGACACTATTGAGCTTGTTATGTTTCTATGTGTCATAAGTTGGTCCCAATTAATGATGATGTATAATCCTTAGATCGAAGATCAGCATGATTTTCTACATGTGTAGCAGATACATTTAAAGGTTACCAAACGCTACTCTGTAACTGGGTAGTTTTAAAGATAACTTTCGGATATGCTATAAAATATGCGAAGTGATGTGACCGGTCAAATATAGAATTTGGTCTTCCTAACATAACAGGAGAGATATCTATGGACCCTTTGATGTGGTAGAGCATAGTTGTGCCATGAGTTGTCGAAGAGTCGATCACACGAAGTTATCCGTTACTAGATCGAGAAAAGATTGAACAGACTATAAATGACATATATCTCACATGTAGTTTGAATAGATATCGTGAGGCAAAGGGAGAATACACAAATAGGTCATTCAGTCTGACTAGATACGAACTGATTGTATGGGGATATGGACTGGTCATGAGTTGGTCGTACATGATCACAAATTAGTCGGAGAACTGGTCATAAGGAGTTACGAACTGATCGATAAGGATATGGTTATAGATCATATTGCATAAGGTCCGTCCGATATAATCTTTATATGTATTCGAGAGTCGCTATGTCCTACTAGGAACCGCTATCGATTTGTGATCGAAAAGGAGTTTTCGGATCATGATCGATTACGTATGAACCTATAGGGTCACACACTTAATGGGTTTGAATAAATTAATTTGAGTTGGATCCGTTACAAACTCTTTATAAGGAGACGTGGGGCTTTTGGGAATACAGGTTATATCACCCACCAAAACCCTAGCAGCCCTCTCCCCGAAGGCCTTGCCGTGCACACTTGTGCTAGCACACCGATGTACAACGTTTCACCTCTAGATGTGTGGATACTGTTGGTGATATACCCTAGAGGTAATCATAGAGATGATTGTATCACGTCTATATTTATGAGTTATAGAATAAATATTATTCAGTTTCTTGAATGAATCATCAGTTATAGATCAATAAGTATGTGACTCGTTGGTGAAACTCTTTTAACTTATGATTATGTCATTTGAAATGTATCCCTGGTCAGATGTAATTGGTCGGAACACCAGTGATCCTATCGACTAGTACATATATTGATTGATGAACATGTTTCACTGGTCATAGATATAGTGATATCAAATCAATAATATGAACACATGTTAGAGAACATAGGGTTGGATAGACTCACCTTAAGACACTGCTGAGATTGTTATGATTCTATGTGTCATCAGTTGGTCTCAAGCAATGATGATATATAATCCTTAGACCTGAGATCAGTATGGTTCTCTACATGTGTAATAACACTCTTAGGGGTTGCCAAACGCTACTCGTAACTGGGTGGTTATAAAGGTAGTTTTCGGGTATGTTATAAAACATGTGAAGGGATGTGACTGGTTAGATATGGAATTTGCCCCTCCTAATATAACAGGAGAGAGATATCTGGGCCCCTCGAAGTGGTCGGATAAAGAAAATGCATAGCTATGCCACTGGTGGTCAATAGTTCGACCACATAAGGTTATCCAACACTCGATCGAGAAAGTATTGAATAGTCCATGGATGACATAATAGCAAAGGGAGAATACACAAGTATGTCACTTAGTTCGATCAGTTACGTATTGGTCGTATAAAGATACGAGCTGATTGTAGATTGGTCGAACGTAATCACAGAATGGTCAAAACCTAGTTATAAGAGTTACGAACTGGTCGTATAGGGATAGGATCTGGTTGTAAGTGATAAGGATTTGGTCGTAGATCATATTGCATTATGGTTCGTCCGATATAATTTATGTGTATTCGGGAATCGTTATGTCCTGCTAGGAACCGCTAACGACTCGTGATCGGAAAAGGTTTCCGAGTCACAACCGAGTACGCATGAACTTACATGATCACATACTTAACGGATGGAACAAAATATGTTCGAATAGGATCCGTTATGAGCACTATATAAGGAGGTGCTTGAGGCTATTGGAAGATATACGAGTTGACGTGAGTTACTCCACTGAAACCCTAGCCGTCATCTTCTCAAGAGAGCCTTGCTGTGCAACTTGGTGCTAGCACACCGGCGTTCAGTGTTCCTTCCCTGGACGTGTGGATACCATAGATGCACTACCACGGTTGTTGTTGCGCTAGAGGATGATCCGCGATATTCACAAGGAACTATAGAGGTTGCTGGAGAAGACTATCGACTACGATCACTTCGCCGACACGATCTACGTTGGATCGGTCTGCTCCAACTCTTTTTCCGCTACACTGCGCGTTTGGCGGTAATGATATGAGATCATCTACTTACTTGGCTTCCTAATTTACGTGGTATAAATTTTTGAATTGCTGCTAGTATAGCTTACTCGTATCCCTTCAGATACTGTAGAGGCACTGTTATATTGCTAATGTGCTAATCGAGGACGATCCACGACTTACGTTGGGAACGTGAGAGGCTCCCGGTGGAGACGATTGGTAGTCAAGAACGTTGGACGATCAACTACAACTACTACCTCGACGCGCGAGATGTTGGACCATGCTACTCCAGTTCTTCTTTCACTACATTACGCGTCCAGTTGTAATGATCTATGCTCTTTTGCTCACATGACTTTCTAGTTTATACGATAGATTTTTGAATCATGAGCTAGTATAGCATACCTGTACCCAATACTGGCCGAGGCGATGCATGCGGCAAAAGGGCTACCTGTGTTCGTGGCGGGATGGTGCGGTCGTGTGGAGAGGGGAGAGGAGAGGGTTTTGGTGTGTCTCGAGTTTGCTCGTGCCATCCTATGGTTACAACGGTTACAGCGCGCAGTTTCGTTTTCGCGGGCTCCGAAAAGTCTCCGCGCCGAATTTTGGTCTTCGAACTCTTAGCCCCGCTTTAGAACACGGATTTTTTTCCTCGTTTCTACAATAATTAAATTATTTAAAAAAAAATCCCAAACAGACCCTTAATTTTAAGGCATGCAGGAACAATATTCATCAGGAAAGGAATTTATACTCATAGTGGTCTTTGACGACAGTTAGTCAACCGTATAAATTCCATGCGTTCTTCCATGCATGAATCTGAATTTTGAACCACCACCAGCGTGCAACCATCTTTGCGATCAGGTACTAACAAAACTGTTCATACTCCAGACATGGCAAGCACTAGCGATGAGCACCCCCATAGGTATTTCCCGAGAACACGCAGGACAGCTACTTATGTCATTAAGGAGAAAAAAAACAGTCCCCCTCAACTTTATTTTATTTTTGGAAAACATACGAACCACAATTTTGATACTACAAACAGGAACAGAAACAAGAGCAAAGAACAGATCACCCCACAGGCAAATATGCATTCAGCTTATTGGCAAGAATTAACAAAACGGTGCTATTTTTCGGTTTTTCCAGGAAGTCACAATCGTACAGATGCCTTCTTGGACTTGCAAAAGTAATCTCCAACAGAACAAAATCTTCCTGCTACAATCTTCAAGCTACAGAAAGTGCTGGAGAAGAATCCTAATCAATTGTTATCATTGGCCAGATTTCTTAAGAGTAAAAACGCATAAAAAACACCCAAGAAAACGTACGTGAAATAGTAATCAGATATAGCAATCAAAACAACAGAACACAAGCGCGGACGAAGCCAAAACACCCAGTTCAGCTTGCTTACAGGCCCCATCTGATAATTGATACAATATACACCGTACCAACAGCATCCTTGCTGTGAAACACTGAGGAATGCACTCTTGCGCCCATTGTTTTTTGGAGTACTGGTAAATAAAAAGCAAACAACCCATGTTAGTAATGAAGCCGTGATGGTGATGGACAAGATGGTAAGGAATCACTTACAAGTTACAACAAACTTCTCTACTTACACATAAGAATCTTCTGGGCTACAAAATGGCTAGTCCAATATGTTCCCCAGCATTATTGCTTTCATCATCAACAAATCTGCGAAATCGCACTGCAAGTTCTCGGTAGAACTTTACATCTGACGGTTTTATTCTGTTGATTGCACACTTGAAATGCCTAATTTCTACTTCTGGAATATCAAAGTTCTCCTGTGAAAATAGAGAGTTTATCATTGAACTTCTGCGATCGCTTTGTGAAAATACAGTGATGTACCATAATGGGGAGAGAACAGGTGGCGTACATCAAGCGCAGCAATAGCAGCTTCCCTGCAGACAAGCTTTATGTCCGCACCAGTGTAGCCTTCTGTAAGTCTAGCAAGTTCGTTTAGGTTCACATCAGGACTGCACGGCATACTTCGTGTATGAATCCGGAAAATATCTTCACGATCAGCTTCATCTGGTGGCTGCACATCAAGCAGCCTATCGAAACGACCTAGTGTACACATCATTCATAAAGTCAAAACCAACAGACCGTAGGAAGCATTACAATTGTAGCCCAAGCAATGTACGTAAGCCATAAAATGAAAGTTCATAATCCATATAATTGGATAAGTAACCTGGTCTTAGAAGTGCAAGATCGATTTTGTCAGGACGATTTGTAGCTGCAATTACAGTAATGCCAATTCTTTGGTCCAAACCTGTTGCAACCATAGTACATTAGACACCATAGAAACCTAAACATCAATAGGAGTTTCAGAGCTTGTAAATAGCAAAAGGAGTCTAGATAGCAGATCATCAGCACGTTCCATCTGTGATTGAGAAGAGGGGAAAATGGCAGAGACCCAAGCAACTACTGTCTAATAAGAGGCCCCTGCCTCAATTTTGACTAGCAACTACTGTTAGTCACTCAATTTATATTATGCAGACATTCTGTGCAGTCATGATATTCATTTAATAAAACATTGCCCGGAATCACAACCTAAATGTTATTACTATTTAGGCATCAAGTTACTTCTAGCAAGAATCAACTGCATAAGAAATCAAATAGTAGAACCCAAAGAAGTTTTCAGATGCAGCTAGTGATTAACTAATCATTGACTAGAAACATCATATCCAAAACTTTGCTGCTTGGTTTGTATGCACACACCTAATTGTCTTCTAGCATTAATGAAGAAATAATTTCATTAAATTGTTCCCTGAGTAATTACGGGCCAGTTGCTGGAGTGACATCATGGACCAAGATTAAAACTTACCATCCATTTCGTATAGCAACTGACTGAGGACCCTATCAGCAACTGATGTGCCATCATTTTCATGGCCACGAGTTACTGCAAGCCCATCTATTTCATCAAAAAACAATATTGCCGGTGCATTAGCTTTCGCCTTTGCAAATAGTGATTTCACTGCCTTTTCAGAGTCACCAACCCATTTGCTGAACAGTTCAGGACCCTTAACTGCAAGGAAGTTCAGCTTTGCTTCAGAAGCTACAGCACGGGCCATCAATGTCTTACTGCAACCTGGTGGTCCGATCATCAGCAATCCTCTAGGGGGCCGGATACCTATGCGTTCAAATGCTTCTGGGCATTTCTGTGGCCATTGGATGGCTTCAATTAACTGCTTCTTGACTCTGGCTTGGCCACCAACATCTTCCCACTGTACCTTCGGAAGCTCAAGCATTACCTGTACAAGAAATGATTGGGCCGTTAACATTGTTTTATCCGCTGTAGATCACATATCTACTGACATTGTGTTTATTTACCAGAAGATAACAACAATACAATACATCCATGAAGCACATTAACGAACCAAATTAAAAGCACCTTGCATTCAACTGAACTGTTATGACAAAAAATTATATTGATTTGCATCAAGTTTGCAACTTCTCTAGTATTAACCACTCATCAGTTGGGGTTCATGAATGGAAAGGTTGACATAAACACATAAAAAAAGCAAAAGAGATGAGAAATGTTGCCTAACATATAAGGAGGTATTACGACAGAAGCCAACAGCAAGTTTCTTAGAGCAGCGATCACAACAAAGCACTAAATGTACAGGTCAGGTGGATAGAAATGATACCTCGCGCATTGCACTTGGTCTCACTTTCATTTTAGCCTTCTCAAAGTCCTCGGTGGTCACTGACAATAACATTCCATATTTCTTATCGCCAGGTCCACTGCTTTCTGCGTTGTCACCCATACTGGTGCAGGGAACATCCTCCAATGACATGGTTAACTTTGAGAGAGATGATGACAATGAGCTTATATCCTCTTTTAGGCTGATATAACGGCGAAGAGCACTCAATGCAGCCTCATTGCAGAGTGCAGCTAGATCAGCACCCACAAATCCATGAGTGGCCGAAGCAAGGGACCCAAGTCCCTCAGAGGAGAGAGAGTGGCGAACTCCAGTTAGAAGGTTGTCAAGTATGTCCAGCCTCTGTTCTCGAGATGGTACTCCTGTAAGTAAACAATTGAACAACTTTATTTTAGATTCAACAACTTATCAACTGGACAACCTTGTTATATGCAACATTCGAATCGATGATGTTCATATTGTATTTGATATCATCTATAAGTACATGGCCAACCTCAGGTGTCAGATGTTACAGAAAATAGGTACTGAAGCCATACAAAGTAACCACATCGTGGGATGACACCTATAAGTATGTAAAGTTCTTCTTCAGAAAGAACGTATGATGCAAAACAATCCATTCCTTAGCAACATTTGTTTAGGCCAACCCTAAATGCATGATGTTACTACACTTTCATGTATTCTGCGCATCAATAACTGAAAGAGCAAGATATATATATATGTAGAGAAGATTGCATCCACATATTTTAACTTTGTAAGTAGTAAGTACATGAGTAACATCAGTGCTTTGTACCTATTTCAATTTGTTCATCAAATCGACGTCGCAATGCAAGATCAATACTGTCAGGCCGATTCGTAGCAGCAATCAAGAGAACACGATCACTAGGGTGTATATCATCCATCAGTTTTAATAAAGTGGCAACCATTCTAAGAGATAACTCCTCACTCCCATCCTTCCGTGCTGGAGCAATTGCATCCAATTCATCAATAAATATCTAAAAGGAATGAAGATACATGTGATTAATTCATTGTACTGTGACAATGGTAGCATGCTGTGCTAAAAAAACTAATTAGGACACTAAATACTTCCTCTCTGTAGTATAGAAACCGTTGCCTACTAAATACTTTGATCCATAACCTTGCTACTTAGTACAATAAATACTTATACGTTTGTCCTGATTTAGACGCAATTGTTAAGAGAAGATGAAGGGAAACACCTCAATTTAAAAGAAGGAACTGATTTGTAATTGGAAAAGAGGTTTGCATCCATTTTTAGATTTGATTATGTAGAAACCAAGTTAGAGATTAATGTCACTTCAAATATAATAAATCAAATTGAATAAAGGTGGAGATGCTCATGAAGATGAGCACTGAAACAGAATACTGTATAGGCAAGTGCTCTCTGCAGTCACTTATAAGTGACATTTTGGACATGTTTACGCATGCCAAGGCTAAATATTTGTGACAGAAATGCCCCTGCTGAGTTCTTCTATCCCAAATTAAAGTTTTGATAATTAATGACAGTTGATTGCTTAAGAACAACGCTCATTGGCCTCGAGGAGCCACCAGCTCACCATGACATGTGTTAGCTTTGGGAATACAGGAACCCTTCACGAGGAGTTGAGGTCATTATTATCATGATTAACATAGGGAGTAAGTGGTGGTGATTATAGGGGTAATGCTGACCAGATTTGCGTAAAGCATGCACAATAACACTCTTTGTTGAACCAAAGAAATATGGCTAGAACGACTGTCTTTAACAACTGGAGGGAGTACATTGCTTCGGTCAAACACTTTGTCTGCTTAAGGGAAGAAGCGCCCTTTTATGCATCATTGGACAAGGACATACAATAAAACTTTCAGAATCTGTAATCATAAGCCATAAGGGACATTTTGCTTTATAAGAAGAGGAAAAGATGGCATACTATTATAGTCCAATACAGTGGTTTGGTTTCCAGTCACAAGAAATAGTGAGAAGAGTGCCAAGTTTGGGTGCATCAATTTAGAAGAAGAAAGAAAATTTTAAGAGCAGCATAGCACATCAAGACAATCAGGTATCTAGGATTCCACAATGTCACAGTATTCACCAAAACTCTCACTCCGTGGTAAAGAACCTTTCATGATCAAATAACTATCTGAGGCTGCCTATCATTTATTCATTTTGTAGACAGAGGTTCCAACAGACCAACAGTCATCAAAAGATTGTTCCTTTTCCATTCCATGCAATACAAAAGGAAAAACAATGTTGTGAATTATGATATCTAGCCTCCTAAAGAGGTAACTCCAACAGGTTTTCAAGCATAGTTTACATGACAAAAAGGAAGTAGCTGAGCATTAGAAGAAAAATCTAACCAAAGCAGGTGCAACTTGTTTAGCTGAACTGAAAACGTCATACAGCATCTGCTCGCTTTCGCCGTAATACTGACTAATGACCTCTGGTCCATTGATTGTAAAAAGGTTGGCCCCTGCATCATAGGCACAGGAAGAAGCAAGCGAGGTTTTCCCTGTTCCAGGTGGACCGTGAAGAAGAACACCTTTGTACCTAAATTTGACATGTGTACTAGCATACATGACAAAAGTCAATCAGCATATTACTAATTGAAATAATAAATTATAGATCTAAGGGAGGGAAACAAATGTGTTCACACTATACCTTGTCAAACAAATTTGATCAGTCAGTGAAAATGAAATGATTTCTTTTATCAGTGCTGACTCTTTAGATAACCCACCAAGTCTTGGAGCACAGGTGGAATCTTCATTTCTTGTATCAGCATGCATGGAATATTCGGCTGGCAAGCCTGACGTATCTGACCCAGGCTCCTCTGAGCAGGATGAGTCAGAAAGATAAATTTTCGTGGTTCTGTCAACAAGGAATGAAACTGGAGCTTCCCCCAATTTAGCAGAAACCTCCACACTGGACAATGAAATGTCTTTCTTATGCACTACATCCAGAGCAGAACCATCTAATTCTGCTCCCATAACCACGAGCATAGACAATTTCCCACACATCAAAAGAGGAACATAGTTTCCTTTCAATAAGTGCCTACCAGTGAGCCACCGTGATGCACAAGTCTGCAGCACCGCATTAACTCTCTCATCTGCTAATGCTGATCTCGCAGTTACTGGATCTAAGCACAATGAAGAACCACCATTGGATAGAACATCATGGGCTTCATTCCTGTGCGGCGGAGTTGAGGGAATCTTCTTAGGTGACTCCATAACCATTCCATTTCTTACAGGATGGAAATCGGACTCTGATTCAATGTGGCTGGAAGATCCAACCTTAGGTAGAACTAGACTAAGGTAAAGATTGTTACATTTTACCACCCGTAAAATATCAATACCATCAGTTTGTTTTTGGGTTTGAGATGTATATAGGGGACTAATAAACAAAGAACGACCTACTGAAGGGTATCCGAGGATGCAAGCAAGATCCCAAGAGAGTTTGATGCCATTCTTTTGAACCTAGTAAGACAACCGAACCAAAAACCTTTTACAGTTTGGCATTTTCAGCATTTGGACATCAAGAGTCAAGAGAGGAAATATAGAAAAAGCACATACCTCACGTGAGGGGAAAACTGTGGCAACCACAAAGTTCCTCCCAGCTTCATTATACATTAGATCATTGTCCACATTAAGATCAAAGAATCTGTTGCACTCCTCAAATAAACTATCAAACGAGAAGCCATTTAGTTGGTCACTGCTTGAAGAAATAAGTGATACCTACAAAAAAGGCAAAGACCTCAGCTTATTTATCCAAAACAACACACAGATGCTAGTAAGCTAGTGTGTTTGTACTTCACTGGAACTCATGGGAACCCTGAAGGTCAATTTTATTATTTTACAATCAGGATACCTCAATCCCGCGTGTATTTAAATTCATCACAGTAGTACTGCACAAGTTGGTGGGCACATACTCGAATCACCACTAATTGCTAAAAGAAGCCAAATTCTGGTGCATAAGACAGCAATTATTTTAGGTGCCATGTGATGAATTCAACTTCTCAACCACAACACAAATCTACATTCCACAAACAAGTTCAGAGGCACAGAGCAAATGTATCACCAACGGGCCATCATGATATAGATATACACAATCAATGCGACAACCTAATAGCAAGAACTGATACTAAATGGAGCTAAGGTGGTTCACATTTACAAAACAAGTACAGTGCTTAGTCAAAAAAAAAAATGGCACACAACACATTCCTAAAATCTTGAGGACGAGCTTACGGAGACGAGGCACCCAGGCCGCAGCCCGGCACCGACCATGGCGGTCTCGGAGAGCCAAAGCCTCCCCTCGCCGCCGCGTCTCCAGCCCCTGGAGCCCACATCGGCGACGGTGCCGGCGAAGCAGCCGGCGCCGCCGCAGGGTACGAGCGCCGGGTACAGCGCCGCCGCCGCCGCGGCGGTGGATGGAAGGTCAAGGGTGCCACTGCCGCCGCCGTCACGGCCGCGGGTGGATGGAGTGCGAGGGGATGGTTGCGGGGACGCCGCCGGCCGCTGCTTCTTGCCCTTCGGAGGCATGGCGGCGGCTTCTGGGGAGCTCGTGAGGTTTGTAGGGTTTAAATTTTTTTACGTTTTAATCCTTTCCAAATCATGCCTTCTCCGGTTCTCTATTTTTGTTGGGAAATCATAGGTCTGACCCTGCAGTCGGACCATTAGTGGACACCTCATCCCAAACCCTAGCAGGATCGTAGCCTATAAATAGGAGTGCTATTCATTGTAAAGGATTGGTGGATTGATGAAGGAATAAAGAGAAGCAAGACGTCCCCCTACATCTCTGTGTTCAATCTCTTATTTTGTTCTTGTGTTCATGCATTGTTCTTACGATTCTGTATTTGTCTACGAGGTAATCGCTCGGACTGGATTCGCCAGCGACGGTTCCTCAACACGTTATCAGCACGATCGACTCTCATCGCATCAAAAAGATAACCGTCGATGAACGACACTCGTAGATTGAATCGTTTTCTAGATTGCTTTCAATTCTGCAAATTTGGCTTTCTAGATTGGTTTCCTACAGTGGAAATCCGCTCTAATTTACAGCGAGCCGACTTGAAGTCGCCGGCCAAGCCGATCGGTAAATTACATGAAAGAGTAGATGATGATTGTACCGTAGACAGTATATGCAATCGCATGAAAGGCACCAAGTGCACGGCACCGCCTGCAAGCGGTTGTCACTACCTTCGCGATACGTTACCGGTCGGCATAGTCCGCCATCACGTCTCGCCACGGAGGCAACGACAGTGCCACGCCGCTAGCACTCGGCAAGCACGCACATGACGGCATGAAGCCGCGCCTCCGTTGCAATCTTGTATTACATTACATCGTATTGCATCGCATCACATCTACATGTATACACAGTAATCATGTAAAGAAAATCGCGACTGGCGTCGCGCGCAGCCTCTGTCGCTGCACACGCCGTAGCATGCCACCACCTGGGCGTAGCCATGGCGGAGCCGAGCGGCTTGGAACCGCCGGCCACCATTGCGGCGCCACTACCGCCGCAGGCGGCCATCGTGCCTGAGTTGCCGCCGCTGAGCCTGCCTGCGCGCATGGAGCTGCGCGCCTGGGTGGAGTCTTGAGCCACGGCGGCTCCTCTCGGGTCGCCGCCGGTGCTACCGCTGGCCGCGACAGAGCCACGCGCGGAAAGAAGAGGCTCCTCTCATCTAGCGCTAAAAATATGCGCCTTATTGCAAGGACTAGTCCCATTGGAAAAGATGATCTTGAAGATGCATGCGCTATGAAGATCAAGCACTCAAGGATAAGGTACAAGTGGTTTTGAAATCCGGTGTTCATGCGGTATGACCGCGCAGCACGCGCAAAAAAAAAAAAAAGAAGCGAAGACCGCCAAGGACAAATGGGCTAGACCACATTTAACATCTTTAGAGCCTTGTGCATTCTTTCAACTCCTCAAGAACTCATTTTGTTCACTCTTTGAGAGGTTGTTGAGCTCATTCAAAGTGCATTCATCATTCTAGTTGATCCTATTGCACTTGAGTGTCGCTGCGAAGGTCTTGGTTTGTTACTCTTGGAGTTTTGCCGAACTCCTAGACGCTTGACGGTGATTGCACCGTGATCTCTTCAAGAAGATACAAAGTCACCGCGCCGCCCGCGCCACCGCTCGACTCGTACGGCCGCAACCGCCGCGCCACCGCACCATGCCGCACCGCGCGACGCCCCGCCCGCTGCCCGTCAGAGCGCCGCTCCGCCGCCCCGCCGCCGCCAGTCCCCACCGCATGGCACTGCCGGCCGCCCGAAGCGGCCACTTACCGGCGCCACGACCTCAGCGTACGGAGCGCCGAGTGCCGCTGGTCGCCGCTTCGGGCCGTCGACTCAGCTGCGCCGCCGCCGCCGCCGCGATCGCCGTAGCTCCGCGCTCTCCGCCGGCCATCGCTGCGCTCGGCGCTGCTGCTGCCGCCATGCCGCGCGCGGCACCACCGCTGCCCTCTCGCGCGCGCCGCGCCGCCGCCTCGCTCTGCACTGCGCCCCGTAGGCGCCGCCGCCCCTTAGAAACCGGGCAGGAAACCCTAAGGGTTCCCTCCCTCCCCCTTTGCTCCTTAAACCGGCGCATGGGCCCTAGTAGGCCGACCCATTTGGCTTTCTCGGAGAAAAAAAAAGGGATCGGCTGAAAAAAAAACTAGGATTTTTGCAAAAAGAACCCTGAAGAGTTCATAATTGCGCTGATTTTTCGCGAATAAAGGATTTTGCGGAAAACCCCCTGGATTTGGGGAAATTTACGAAATTATGTATATTCTCGCAGAAATCTGAAAATTACGCGAATTTTTGTCTCAGAACTGAAATCTCGCGTTTTAACCCCCGAAACTTGCAGTTTTCACCGAAAAGTCATTTTCCAGAAGAAAAGGGCCTCGGGAATCTGAATTTTGAATCAGTTTTCGCATTTGAAGCATATTTATTCTTGTTATTGTTGTTTCTATGCAATTTATTTATTGTATTTACTGTTTTGATTATCTGTGATTGTTTATATTGCTTTTAATCACTGGAAATAGCAGTAAATTATGAAAAATGCATAGAAAAATACGGGAACACGAACCTGGAGTTCGAAGAGCATTGTGAGAAATTTGCAACCATTTTATGCAGATTACCAGCAGTAATCCTTTGAACTTTTTGCATGAATATGAAGATGATCGCATCACGAATCGAGAATTCAAGAAGCGACCCAAGATGGCGAAATTTGTATAGAATTTATATCAGTCTTCAATTCTGTGGTAATGTGATCACGGATGAGCAGACGATTGGGATGACCCTCGCTACCTTTCACCCCAATGCGGTACAATCCATACGCAACTATCGTCAAGACGGCTACAAGAAGTATGCCGAATTAATTGACATCATGCAAGTTGCGGAAGCTCAAGGTGATGTTCTAGGAAAGAACTTCATCTTGCAGCCACCTAGTAGCAATGTTGGCCATGAAGCCATTTGCTAGCGACTATAAGGTGATGAAGCCTCTCACAAATGAGAGGAGCAAGAAGGGTAAGGTCGTGCGTCGCACATTATTGATGCTTTACAGTCTAAGAAGAAGGGCAAATGATAGCATGAGGCATACCTCGCCATTGCAGGCACAGAGGATCCACATCCATTAGCCTGCACTTATGAATGTGAACAGCCCAGTAACAACCCCATCATCCCTCCTTTGGTGTAACAGCCCAAAATCCCTAAGTTGGATTAGTTAAGTATCTAATGTGCATTTGTGAAATTTTGGACTTTTTAAAACTTTTTGTTGCAGCAAATAGGTTTCAAGTGTGGGAATATTTTAGTTGGATTATATATTCTTTGGCATGCTTGTTGGATTTTCTGGAATTTTTGGAGCTTAATTGGTTCCCTGATTAATTTGCATGTTCAACTTTGAGTTTGAAATTAAAACACCAACCTAATAGATAAAATAAAACAAATGGAAATGAAAGTGATAGTTTAAAATCTAAAGTTAGTATAATTATTCTAAATATAAATGGAGGAATTAATTGAAGCACGTTTTGCAATTTTCTCACATCAAGTAATAATAATCAATATTAAATCAAATTGCTAGAAAAATTGCAATAAAAAAATAATTATTTTGATTTTATGTTTTCACATGCATCACAAAAATCATGTCATTATGTATGCATTATTATCATCATCTTTCTTTTCCGGTTCGATCGACCGCAGGTGACACGCCTGCGTGTCCCTTCTTTTCCGTTCCTGCTAACTCCCTTCGCTTCTCTCCTTCAAATCTCATCTAAAAACTCAAAACCAAGCCATGCATGTCGTACCACCGTGATCGTCATCGCACGACCAACCCATTTCTGCAATCCGTTTGCGCATGCATGGCAGTTTGAGCGATTTCGCAAGAGGAGAGGATAAGTCGCAGATAAAACACCTGCATGTTCATTCTTTCCCCAACTTCTCTCCTCGCAATCACAATCAAAAACCAAAAATCATGCGACGCATGTTATACCGTTGCGATCACCGTCTCAAGGGCGTTCCGTTTCTTCAATCGTATCTCGCATGCAAGATTATTTGAGCAAGTTGGAAAAATGTGGGAGAAATACACTGCTATTTATTCCACTGCTATTTCTCTTACTGCCATTTCCTTTTTTTTTCTCTCACTGTCACTTATGCCTTCCCACGTCAACTTCTTTCCCCACCGAGCCTGCCTCTTTCGCCGCCCTCCCCAGCAATCCCGCCGCCCTCCTCGCCTCCACCGCCGTGCGGCTCTCCCCTCCCCTGGTGCCTCTCCTCCTCTACTGCCGCACCGCAGCCTTCCCAGCTCCCGCTAGCTGCTTCACCTCCTCGGCCGAGCCAGCGCTCCTCCCCGCCTTGGCCGCGCCGCCTCCCTGTCGCCTAGCAGCTCTTGCGCCGCCTCCGGCACGCCACCACCGTCACCTCGCGCCTCCCTAGTGCTCGTGCTCGCCTCCCCTTTACCCTTCTCCACCGAGAGCCATGGCGAGCGCACGCCGATGCCGCTCGCTTCGCCGCGTGCACCACCCGCCGTTCCCGACCGCCCGGCTCTCCTCTCCCGCCGGCCGTCACGGTGCCCCATCACCCCACCATCAAAAACCCCCAGTCGATTTGAGGATCCATCCATCGTAGCCCGTCACCGGCCCTTCTTCCCCGTTTCCGGCCGAGCCGCCGCTACCGTCGCCATCGTCGCTCCGGCGCCTCCCCCTTCAATTCCTTCGAGCAGAGCACCGCCCGGCTCCTCATCCGTCGCCAACCTCCGAGCGGAGCTCCTTCACCCGGCGACCCGCCACGGACGCCGCCATGCGCGCCGCGGTTTCGCCGCCAAGCCACCACGGCCTCCCTCAACCCGCATGGTCTACCCCAGTGAGTTCCCCCAGCCTATCTCATGCTCATGCTCACCCAAACTCTATCTCTATCTCACCCGTGCACCGTCGCGCCTCTCCTCCTCCACGGCCGACTGCCGCTTGCAACTACTCGGCCACCGTCGACCGCCTCAAGCCGCACCGCCATTGCCCTCGGGGTCACCGTAGCCTCGCGGTTCCATTTTGCCCGTGTACGGCCGCCACCGTTGGACCTTCTGCCGGCGATGAACCCTGGCCGGGCCACCTTCAGCTCCTCCTTTTCTGTTGCAGGTGAGCCATCGCTCTATCTCCCTAGCTCTCTGATAATGAAAGTTTGTGCATGTGTATGTTTACCTGTGAGCAAAGAGCAGTAGAGTTGCTGATCTTTGGAATTGAACCTTGTAAGTTCAGTGATTAGTTGGGTTCCAGATAAGTGGTGTTATGAGGTTAGTTAAAATGTGGGTGTATGGAAGTTAAGAATTGTTAGTTGATTATCTGCTAAAGTATGGCGCTCAGGAGTAATACTTCAGTTTGTGTTATTAGCAATCAGACAAAGTTCAAGACCGACTTAGGTGAACTTTTAGCAGTTAATTGACCTTTAGGCTTAATCAGTTGGGGAATCAGCTAACTCGGTTAAGATTAGAGTGGTTGTGTTGTGGACTTCAGCTAGCAGAAGTTCCCACTCTTGCTCAATCTCCCTGTGTCTTTTATAGGCTCTTTGATAGTAGGACTAGTTCTAGTAGTTGATGAGTCAATACTAGTCTTACTGATTAACTTACAATTGAAGTTGCACTTCGATAAGTTATATTGCCGGACTGTATTAGTCAGTTTGGATCATGATCTGGATAGCATTGGTTTGGTATGGCACATGTGGAAGATCTGCAGTAGGGTCAGGCCAACACCTCCCAAGGCCTTGTGTTGGGGAAACTTCATAATCTTATTGGAGATAATCTCAGTCCTTAGCAAGATTTCTTTCTTAGGAGTTTTTAGTCTTGGTAGTAGGCCATTCTAGTTAGTTAGTTTATAACTACTCAATTAAGTTGTGTTTCAGATAGTATCAATCAGTGGCTAAACTGAATCAATTAAATCAAGTGATCCGAATATTAACTAGAGAACAGTAATTAACCCACTAATGGAAGTTTCAAATTTGCAACCATATGATAATAGTTATTTCTAATAACTAAAGATGTCCGTCAGTGCTTAGGTAGCCATTAACAGTCAGATGAACAGAAAGTAGTAAAACTATGAATTCCTTGATGATCGCCGTAACAATAGTTTGGTAAATGGACTAAATTATCTAAGCAAAAGCTTAATGAGTTGTTTAACACATAGCCTTCAGTAGTTGGCCCTTCGTGCTTGTAGATTGATTGGTTAGGCTGGAATAGTTAAGTAGGTAACTAGAGCCCACCTGTAGCTAATAGATGTGCACACAATCACCATCAAAGTCTGTCGTAAGAGGAGAGCATATGAGAGGATTGATTTTGACTGTATGATTATCGTGGAAAAAAAAAGTGAGTTTGGAAAGAACAGTAATAAGAAATCCTAACTAATTTAAATAAACTCCGAATCAAATAATTTGTTGTTCCTAAATTCATGATCTATCTTCTGTGTTATTGATTTTTGAATGTTTGTTGGCGTTACGTGTTTATTCATTGTTTTTCGCTTTGGCGGTTTTATCGCTAGATGACGTTGATATCGAGTGATCCTCTGCGGCAAGTTGAATATCTCTAGCAAGGCAAAGGCAAGCGGTTTGATCATATCCACTCAATCCCATTACTTTTAAAATCTAATACTTTGTTTTACTCTGCACGTATGCATGCTTTTGTGTCAATGATTAATTTTGTCGATTAGAGGTAGTTAATCCTATTGCATTGTTGCCCGAAAATTGTTCACCCCGCCACTACCTTAGGAATATTATTCTCACCGTGAATTAGAACCCGTGAATGATTTAGGGCCTTTTATTTGTCTTTACGATTTAATGCTTACCAATACTTAGATATCTGGGTAGAATTGGCGGTTATCGATTTAGTCGATAACCTTGATCACACAAACTTATTATGACTTTATATTTCAGCCTCTGTGCTATGTTTATTTGTAAAACTAAAAATGAAAACAAAATGATTTCGACTTGGGCACAATGGTAAGATGGTGTGAATTTGGGTGTGATGGAATGGTGCCCGGTCAATTAAGGACCGAACTACTTGTGAGTACACATTATCCGAGCATTTTGGTGCGTGCTAACCACACTAGAGGGTATGGGACCTCTCTTGACTAAGTACTTTGGGGGTGTTAATTAATGAGTCGCGTGGTGGGTTGCATATGGGATATATGCAACATGGACATGTTTGTGGGGAGTGGAGCGCCCGCCGAGGCCGGTGTCTCTTACTCCACGTATGGGTCCTTGTGATCCATATTTCGTCGACAGATCACTAAGGGTTAACCCCCATACGTGCGACTCTTGATTAGCTCAATCCATTGGAAAACGTCTTATTAGACTTAGCCGTGCCTGCATACCAAAGGAAGTATGCTAACCGTGGCTGGTGGAAAGGCGGTCTAAAAGTGTGGGTACATTGGTACACCCCTGCAGGGTTTAAAACTATTCGAATAGCCTCGTCCTAGGTTATGGACACGCTTGTGTAAGCTTTTCAAGAGTTAGACTACAACCTTATAATTAAAACTTGATGTGTTGGCATGAATGGGTAGTCATGCTATTGTTGTGATGGCCATTGGGTTGGTCATCTCCAGGATGTCTTTTTGTTACTACTTACTGTATCGCTGTTATTTCTGCAAATAAAATTTGAATTGTTAAAACTGCCTTCAAACTATTACCTTATTGCAAAAGAAAACTGGCTTTATGCTTAAAATAAGTCCAGAGCCCCCTCCACTTAAATAAAGCTTGCATGTAGTTAAATTATAGTTCTATTACCCTTACACGTCAGTCTTGCGAGTACAAAAACAATTTTTGTACTCAGATGCTTTGCTTAATGTTTTTGTTGCAGAGAAAGAAGGTGAGCCCCAAGGGCTTCCCTTTTGTGAGATGTGCTGCGGGTTTGACGACTAGCTTGGCGGCCCGGTTGGTTGCCTTGTGGGTAAAGGCATACTAATTGACTCTTTTATTTATCGCCATCTTATGGCACTTTTGCTTCCGCTGTTTACTTAGTTATTTGTATGTCTTTTGGCCGGTTGGCCTCTCTGTTGTAATAATCTTTATCTATTGTATGTCTTTGGTTAGACTTGTTGTATGAAATTGATGCATGATTTTGTAACGGGGTGTGTATACTGCATTTCTGGGAAGTATACATATCATGAGGCTTGGTTCATTTGAATTGTGATGCTAGGGTCAATGGAAGGCTAAGCATTACAAGTCGAATAAACCGGGGTCCTCACATTTGGACATCGCAGCGGCCACAGCCGTAGCTGCCCAAGAGGAGAAGATCGCGCATGGAGCCGATTTAGGCAGAAGTTCCTGAATACTTCGCCTATTAGATCCAGTGCACGCATTGCACTCGGACCTTTTATAGAAACTTGCAGTTTGTAATTGAAGCAGAACCTTGAATTATTGGATAATGGTTGTAAGCTCTAGCAGAGCAAAGCATTAAATTCTTATTATGAGTCCTGCAAGGCTTATTTTCCCGTCTTTAGAATAGCAAGTTATGTTCTGATATTTGAAGTATTTTATTTATGTGTTGCTTGCTTTCTGCTACATATTAATAAAATACATTATATTAGAACGCGTGTGGTGCCCTATGGAGGAAGTGTGCTTAGCATGTAGCGGCACAATGAAAACCATCCTAAAATAAACGGAAATTTTTCCAGTCGATCAGCAAGAATGCTGGTAGTCTTACGACAATCGCAGGCAGCGATACTTGTATAATAGGCTCAGGAAGGGCCACCATTATACTCCCAATGGGCACAACTTTAGTCATTGAAGAAGACTTGTTGTACCCAGAATCGACTAGAACTCTCAAGGATATTTGCGCAAACAGTTTCCGTGTAGAGACTGAAGAAGAGTATGGTACAGAATACCTGTTCATTACAAAGCGTGAAGAAAGTGAAAAATAGCATTAGAATGTCTTCCTTCATATGAAACTGGGCTATACTACACTAATATTAAGGCATTTGCAGCTTGTACTGCCCTAAAAATTGTATTTAGAAGCTCTGAACTTTTCTATCTCTGGCATGATAGCTTATGCCGCCTAGGTCTTAAGATAATGAGAGATATAATTAACAATTCACAGGGACATAATATGAATATAAAGAATTTCCCGAATCTGGAAGATTTTGTGCGCTCCGCATGTGCCACCGGGAAATTAATTATTAGACCTTTTGCTCTGAAAGCGAATGATGAAGTTCCTACATTCCTGGATCGTATCCAGGGAGACATTTGCGGTCCTATATAACCCCTGTAAGGGTCATTTTAGGTATTTTGTGGTGCTCATCGATGCTTCCTCGGAATGGTCGCACATATGTTTTATTGTCTATGAGAAACCATGCTTTTGCAAAGCTAAATCTCGCAGATAATTAACAATTGAAAAAATATTTTCCCTGATCATCACGTGAAGTCCATCTGAATGGACAACGCCGGAGAATGTACTCCGAAGGCATCTGATGATTATTGCATGAAAATGGGAATTAAAGTTGAGCATTCTATACCGCACATCTGCACCCAGAATGGACTAGCAGAACTTTGAAGAATTGTAATTTACCAACTATATGTTGGGGACACGCAGTCCTGCTCGTAGCAGCTCTCATCAATTTTAGACCGTCGGCCTATAACATCCATCCAACTATGGAACTAGCGCAAGGGTCAGCACTGAAAACTTCTCATCTTCGCAGGTTTGGTTGCAAGGGTTATATACCTATACCACCACCGCAGCGAACTGCAATGGGTCTTCTCCGAAAGTCTGGGATATACGTTGGTTATGAGACAGCATCCATAATCAAGTATTTGGACCATATGACTGGAGATTTGTACAATGCCCGATTCGCTGATAGTACATTACATGAGGTTAGTTTCCCGTCATTAGGGGGAGGAAATCAACCCTTGATAATAATGTCGGGAAACAATTGAAGTCTAGAAGACAATTGAAGTCCAGAAGATAATTGAAATCTATGCATATGACCCGCGCACTAGTGAAGCAAATAGAGAAGTCCAGAAGATAATTGCAGTCTAGAAGATAATTGAATTGAAGTCTAGAAGACAATTGAAGTTCAGAAGATAATTGATTCGCAAGTATTAGCGAATCAACTACCAGACTACTTTAGTGATTTGAGGAGCGTGAATAAGTAGCATTTGCCTGCAAGCAATGCACCGGAGAGGGTTGAAATACCATTGAAGGTATCCCTAATCCCGTCCAGAGGCCTCAGAATAAAAGGACGAGAACTCCGGTCCCTTGAATCCGATGTAACCGGGGACGCCTGGTGAAAAAGGATAAGAAGGACTTGACACAAACCATCACCGAAGTGCCCGAACGGAAGGGAGCCGTTGAGACTGGCATCGGTATGGAACCTTCGAAAAGACATACGAATGAACATCCCCATGAAGAGAGACATCGGCATGGATGTGTGCGCACACATCGAGCTGAAAAACTAAAGGGACTTGCCCCGCAATTGGAAGCAGTGGTGAGCAAGTAAAAGCATTAGAAGAATCGTCCCTTGAAGAAATAAGTTATAAAACTTTATGACCTCGGGAGAACCTTTAAATATTACAACAGCCAAATGTCGACACTTACTTTGCAAAGAAACTTGCCACAATCATAAATCTTGATCCAGAGCCTGCATCGCTCGATAAATGAAAGAAAAGATCAGATTGGAAGAAGGCAATAGAAACTGAATTATTCTCTCCGAATAAAAGAAAGGTGTTTGGGCCTGTAAGCCGCACGCCTCCCCTTGTACACCCTGTAGGGCATAAGTGGGTATTTGTTTGAAAGAGAAATAAAAAGAAGCAAGGCTCGTTGAATAAGGTTTCACTGAACATCCAGGAGATGATTATGAAGAAACCTATTCCCCGGTCATGGGCGGAACTCCCTTTTAAATATTTATCTCAATGGCAGTGAACTTGAAGTTAGAAGTGAAATTGATGAATGGGGTACCAGCATACCTTTATGAAATATTGGATTCGGACATTTATATGAAGATACCGAATGTATCATCATCCCAACCAAACAGAGCAAATAGAAATATGTACAGTGTGAAACTCAGAAAGTTATTGTACGAACTTAAGCAATCAGGCAGAATGTAGTATAATCGCTTGAAGCGACTTTCTATGCATGAAAGGCTACACGAACAATGAGAATAATCTCTGTGTATTTATACGACGATCCCAGAATGGATTTTGTATAATCTCAGTGTATGAAGTTGATCTGAATATCATCGGAACCCTGAAGGATATTAAGAAAGCAAGCTCTTACCTGGAGTCGGAGTTCGAAATAAAAGATTTGGGTAAAACCAAATATTGCCTAGGCTTGGAGCTTGAGCATGTCCCTGAAGGAATATTAGTATATCAGTCAACCTACACTCAGAAGGTGTCAGAAAGGTTCGACTTTGCAAAAGCATACCCTTTGAAAGTGTCAGTGGTCGGGAGATCTTTGCAGCAAGACAAAGACCCATACAAACCTAAAGAAGAGGGGGAGGAAGTCCTAGGACCGGAATTCCCACACTTCAGTGCAATAGAAACACTAATGTATTTAGCAAACTGTACTAGAACGGACATTGTATTTGCCGGGAACCTACTAGCAAGGTATAGTACAGAACCTACCAAAGGCATTGGCAGAGAATGAAGGGCATCTTTCAATACCTCCAAAGAAGCAAAGAATTTAGTCTGTTCTACAGAAAGAACCAAGACTTAACTATGAATGACAATGCAGATAACGGGTACTTGTAGGACCCGCATGCAGCCAAATCACAAACAGTCTATGAACTCCTATGTGGTGGAACTGCAATTCCATGAAAATCGTCTAAGAAATATCTTGTATCGACTTCGACGAACCACTTGGAGATCATAGCATTGTACAAGGCCTTACAAGAATGTGTTTGGCTTCAGCGGATGATTCACCACATCCAGCAGTCGTGTGGATTGAATACCGCGCAAACCCTACTTTTGTATGAAGATAATACAGCTTGTGTTGCACAAGTACAGATGGGTTATGTGAACAATCCTCTCACAAAGCATATCAACCCCAAGTTCTTCTATGCTCATGAATTACAAAAGATGAACGTAATCAAAGTACTGCATACTAAGTCATGTGAGAATCTTGCAGATTTATTCACTAAGTCACTTTCAGCGTCTAACTTTGAAAGATGCATACGTGAATTGGAATGATGAGACTTAGAAGTGCAGATTTCAGGGGGAGAACCTTCACGAACTCATTATTAAAGCTTGATCATGAAGATCGAGTACCCAAAGAATAAATCCAGGAGATTAAATGAAATTGGGTGGATTGTACTCCTTTTCCCTTTACGAGTTTTCCTGAAGTTTCTCGGTTAAGGTTTTTAATGAGGCAATTCGTGCATCACAGCAGAACGTGTATCATGTACTCTTTCTCCAAATTTTTTCCACTGGGTTTTTATGGAGTTTTGACGAGACATGGACATGAAGGATGGGTGCCCAAGGGGGAGTGTTGGGAAACCATGGGCCTGACCCTGCAGTCGGCCCATTAGTGGACGCCCCATCCCAAACCCTAGCAGGGTCGTAGCCTATAAATAGGGGGTGCTATTCATTGTAAAGGATTGATGGATTGATGAAGGAATAAAGAGAAGCAAGACGTCCTCTTACATCTCTGTGTTCAATCTCTTATTCTGTTCTTGTGTTCATGCATTGTTCTTACAATTCTGTATTTGTCTACGAGGTAATCGCTCGGACTGGACTCGCCAGCGACGGTTCCTCAACATATTTTACGGTAGATGGTCCCATTTATATACCAGCCTCGCTTGGAGCGCAGGATTTTCGAAGAAGACGGTTAAATTTCCATAAAAATCGGGGGGAAAAAAACTCGTGTTTTAAACGCGTCTAAAATAGTAAAACCCACCGATGTAATTTTCAGTGTAAAGCCACAAAACCTAGGTTAAAGGTTACTCTTGATCGAGGTTTGAATCCCCAGGAATACATTGAAAAATATAAAAATATCTTTAGGACATGTACGATAGGGTGACATTACGTAAGATTTTTGATGATGTAGATGTGGGAGAACGAACAGAGAGAAAAAAAAACGTCTGGTATGTAATAGATGGTCTATACGATCCTTAGCGATGAGTTTCTTTACTGTTGTATTCATATTGTCTGTATCTCATGCATTTTATGGGCACAAACTTTAGGTCATATATAGACAACTTAGAGACAACTTATTGTATAAGTTGTTTTAAATTTTATCTATAGATAACATGAGTGGTATAACGTACAACAATTATCTATACTACTGTGCATGCTCTTAAGGTATGTACAAAGGCATAATGTTAGCCATCTCTTTGTCTCTCACATAGGATTTTTATCAACGTGAAGAGAGTAATTGTCTCTTGTTGAGGAGACAACCCAAACTTTTGGAACAAGGAAAGATACACAGCATAAAGCGCTATTATATAAGTTATTGTCCCTAACAAACACCTTTCTTCATGCAAGAATTGAAATATTTGTAGGATCTTATAGAGATATCTTAAGAGACAACACATTATAAAAGTTGTCTTTAGTTTTATCTCTAAATGACATGTACACAGACATCATTGGTTTCTACCGTTACAATGCCCTTATTCTAAAAAAAACTATGCAATAATTAAATACCATATTCATGTTGAAATTGAAAACATAGGAATAATTCAAATAAAGTGTTTGGCTTCTCTCACACAAAAATACACGTATTATTGAAGGATATATTTCTTTTTATAGAGTAACAATGAAATGAATTTGCCCTGCTTCGATGGGATTTTGAATTAAACCGAAAAAAATTCCCCTGTCCAAGCTGTCCCCCAAAGAAAGAAAAAAAATGTTCGGGCTCAGTCCTACCGTCCTACGTTCCAAGCACACTACTAGAAAGCTTTTCTCCAGGATTCCACTCCTATGAAATTCTTAAAACATTTATCTCCGTGGGAATTCCATATCTTTGCTTTCAACAAAATTATTTAAAATTCTTGCTTCCAGACATGACTCAAATCCACAAGGAATTTAATTTTGAAACAATATTTTGTGGTTTGGTTATGGTACACACTTTTAGTTACAGAAAGTCTTAAAACTCAATTTCCATATTCATCGCCAGTCCCACTCGATTAGTAGATTGAGGGAAAAATATGTGTAAATTGCATAAAAATACACTTTTTTTTTCCAGGAAACTTCCCAGGTTTTATAGAAAGCTAATATCCAAAATTACATCAAAGTTCTAACATGAAATTGCGGGGGATACCAGCTTACACGAGGACGACCAGCAAGATCACATAAGTAAAACCAAACAGACTGAAACCAGAAGAAAAACAGATCACACTCCGAAACTAACAGAACAGAAGGTTACACTCTATCTAGAGCACATAACAGTTTCATCCAGTCTTCTACCGAATGCATCAAACTATCAAGCTTCATCTGCTCCTCCATTTTTATTAGGACCCGCTAGTGCTGCAAACACAATAGAAATTTGAACATCACTTCAGAAGGTTGTTTAGGAAAAATCTTCTCAATCGCCATTTTATTTCTGATTTTCTATAATGTCTAAGTAAAATCTGCAAAACTGAATAAGCCAATATGGTAGTTGTTAGCACCCCAATCATCCAACCAACACAAATGTAAATCATCTAGAGAATCCAGGCATCGCTTCCACCCTAAAATCTCTTTTATACAGGTCCGAGCAAACTTTGCCAAAACACACTGAAAAAGAACATGTTTAACATCCTCCACCACCCAACAAAGAATGCAATTAACTCCCCCTTTCCAATCCCTAACACTGAGTTCGTTTGAATCCTATTTTGATAAGTTTGCCAAAAAATAATCTTCACTTGAAGTGAATCCTACTAGACCAAAACTTCTGTATTTTCCTGTAAATGACCTCACCAAAGGTCAAATGTCTGTACAGATATTTAATTGTGAAGTATCCATTTCTTTTCAAACACCACCGCACCTGATGCTTCTCCCCTTAACACTACCCCATCTAAATCCTGGGAAATTGAAAGTTCTCGGGCACCAGATACCAGCCGAGATAGCCCCAGCCAGTTAGCTAGTTACACGTGTCATCGTCTCTTGTCAACTGCCACACAACAGATAAGGAGCCTGTGCCCACGATCGAATCAAGTCCCTAGCTGCAGGTTCCCCGCGTAGCCATGACTCGCCCGATCTTCTCTTTTCAGCTCCCGAAAACCTAGTCGATCGAGTAGTTGTATCTCCGTCCTCTGTTCATCTCCTCGCTCGATCGAGCAAGCGACCAGCGCGCGTGGCGTTCATGGCGAGCGGCAGGGCGGTGGCTCCGACCAGGCCGAGCTTCGTCACTCCCCGCAGCCTCTTCAACTGGGGCAGAAGAGCGAAAGAAGCTGAAGCGCCGCCGCCGCAGCAGCAGTTCGAGTACCACGACGTCGAGCCGCCGTTCCCCACGTCCCTTGTGGCCAGCACGCACCTCAGAGCCCGCGAGCTCAGGTGCTGCTACAAGGCCACCGTGGACGGCTTCAGCGCGACGGACTTCCACCGCCGCTGCGACTTCAAGGGCCCCTGCGTCGTCGTCGGCTACACGGACGGCGGCGGGTTCAAGTTCGGCGGGTTCAGCCCGGAGGGGTACCGCAGCACGGACGACTACTACGATACGCTCGACGCCTTCCTCTTCTACTGGCCGGCGCTGGAAGGAGGAGCGGACGCCGGCACCGACCCCGTGGTGCTACCCAAGGTGGGTGGGAGCGGCGCGGCGCTGTTCGACTACGCGCGTGGCGGGCCGCAGTTCGGCGCCGACGGGCTGCTTATCGGCCCGCCGCTCACCGCCGTCATGGGGGTGTTCACGGGGCCCGACTCCAGCGCCGGCGTCGGCGACCTCCGCCGCGCGCGGTCGCGGCTCGGGCTGTCGTACGCGAGGAGAGAGGATGGCAAGGATAGCCTGTTCGGCGACAAGCCTAAGGCCGACCTCGACGAGGTGCTCGTCTTCTGTAGCCCGCAGATTGCGAGCTTGTACTAATTAGCTTAAGGATAGGCTGGGTAATTAATTAGCTGACTAGCTAGTTGCTCGGAGTATTTTCCAATAATCACCGATGCGTTGGTGCGGTAGTATATATATAATAAAAATATAGAAGCTTTCTTTTTCCTACTCTCCGTTGTGATTGATCTTGTATTTCATAATATATGGAGTATCTCATGTACATGTATTATATGAGTATATAAGACTATCTAGATGATATGTACATTTTTTTTTCAAAAGTGATATGTACACTATTTTGGACATACTCTTTTTTATATGTGAATAGAAAGGTATTTACAAAATATGCTAAAAACTATTTTTTTTTCATATAGTTCACATTGGAGTATCTTATAATCAGTATATGAGTATACTAAAAGTGATAAATGAGTATGTCAAGTTTATTTAGACGGTATATGCGAGATAGGAGTAACTATACCCAGTAGTAACCCATAAGTTCATAAAACACACATAAATAGTAGTACATAGCACCAAAATAGAGGCATTTTGATCTAGAATTTCCTCCACTGGCTAGCACCCTAGGCCTTTGGAAGCAATCAACATGCATGCTTCCAAAAAGGTATAGACTCATCAACTATTTGCTACAAACAGGGTTGAAGCTCTTGATTCTAAAGTTGCACTTGCCATTGTGGACTAATAAACCTAAAGAAAATCAGTAGAACAAACTCAAGTCATGGGATATTTTTAGAAGGGGAAGCACAAATCCTAACCATTTGTAGTAGGTTTGAGCAAGGGGAAGAGGAGAGCCCAAGCTGAGGGAACCGTACCCTCATTGGGACGCTCTGCAAGAGGTCTTTATGGACATCTGGTCCCTTTCCCCTAACCCTCTCGTGTGTGTAGGAGCGGGTTATGCCCAAGAAACGAGGAGAACAAGAGGAATGAGAAGAGGAGGGAAACAAGAGGGAAGTACCGGGCCAGAGCCTCACCGGCCGCCAGAGCCCTAGCCTCTCTCTTCAGGTCGCCGGTCGCCAGAGGAGGGAGCAGCAAGATGGAGGTGGCTTGGAGTGGGGTCTGCATGAGAGGCAAAAGTTTTGCATGCTAGGGGTTATACTTGAGTTCTTTTGGGCTTCCAAACAAGGGTTTTTTTTTTTTTAATGGGCCGTACCATGAGACAACCTAAACCCTAAACCCTAAACCCGCTCCTTCTGTGGATACTCGTGTGTGAAGCTAAATGAGACAATCATACTAAAGATACATCTACTGATCTTTTACCATCCAAATTCATACATATAGAACCTCGCTAATGAAAAGTGTGCCCCAAATGCATGTAAATATATGAGTATCAACCTATAAATCAAAAATATCAAAATTAGTGGTACAATAATAAGCTCGAATTGGCTCGCCTCTAGATTCTAGACTCTACTATCTATTCAAACAAAATTTGCAAATTGGCTTGTCTGTTGCCTGTTGGTTGTTGCGAGGCACTGAGGCAGCCATGTCATGCGGCCGTTACTGCGGTGGGTCTCCGTGCCCTCGCTGGCAGTCTATGCGCCCTAGCCGGCTTCCCGCAAGGCCACAATACCTCGCGCCGCTCGTGGCCTGCCGCGTCCTCGTTGAGCCGTCGCCACTTGCTCGCGATGCCCTTGGCCCCTCTCCGTGTGGGTCACCGCGACACCTTGCCTGGCTCGCCGCTTCCTCACCGAGCAACCGCCGCTCCACGCCCTCGGCCTCTATGTCCTGGGAGGCTGCGTAGCTAGTGGCCCTAGCGTTCGATCAAATTGCGTGAGCCAACGGCCTAGGTAGGAAGTAGGCCACGCCCAGTCGCCCTCAACTCATCTTGTTCCTCCAGCCACAGGTGGTGCGCCACCTCTCCACCCAAAAAACAGCCTGGAGCAAGGGGGCTACCTAGGGGCCGGTGGTCGGAGATGGGGCTAGGGCCAAGTAGCCTCAACAATGCCTCAACCCCTGCGTACCGGTACCAAGAGTGGAAGCAAATCCTCTGACATTGCACAGTAATGTCGTGGTGAATAGTGCAATAACATTATTTTACATCGTCGGATCTGGAATCGAGGGCAGAGATCAAGATCTGCACTGTAGCAAGCACTGTAGCAAAAACACTGTAGCATATGTACTGTTTATGAATACTGTAGCAAAATGTAGCAATCGGTCTCACCGTTGATTCTCGATCTAACGGCTCATATTTTAGGAATATTATGGTACTGTTCATCCGTGACATTCCAATGAAATATCAGGGGATGCTAATCCACCAAGAGTACCCAACAGTGCCGGATTTTTTTATTCGGCAATTTTCTGCTACCCTGGTACCATACCGAAGCCATACTAGTACCCGATATGTACCTGGGTACTGGTACACGACTTAGCCGAAGTACCCGTGCATCACAGCTGACTATAAAATAAATCTTGCCATATCTTATGGAATTACTTTGATGATGAACACGTGTTAGGATCAACAAGCGAAAAATGTGGTTGATTTTGCATAAAGTTCAAGAGATTTTGGCCTTCTTTGGATGTTTACTACACATTGCCATTTTTTTTTTGGCCAAAAATCGCCAAAACCACTGTTTTATGTGCCAAATTGGTCATCACACTTGTGATCATTTTTTTGCTAAAAAAATGAGATAACGATGATTGGGATAAGGAGCTAAGAATGTGGTCCTAACGAAATACCGGCTAGAAAAGTCAAAACACCTAGCATGAGTGCATGACTGTAGTTTAGCGCTGAACTAAACATCGATAAAAACTAGACCTTTTTTATTTACTTTAAGGTATAGATCACTAGCTATACAGAGACTGGATGCTTTAGTAGATTCTTCTTGAATTCTTTTTTATTTTGGCCCCCTAACGTCACGTGAATTGCAAAAATAGTCCCTGTATTGCTGTATTTGCAAATGTAGCACCCTCCCGAGCGCGGAATGCCCCGAGCTCGACACGTGCCCATTTCCGCGCTCGAGGGCCGCGGAAGCTCGGTGGCCAGCGCGGCAATTCTCCCAACGCGGGAACTAGCGGCGACCGTGGAAGGTGGTGGGCCCCGGGCTCTTTCCGCGTCGTCAAACCGCGGAAGGTGGTGGGCGCCAGCTTCCTGCGGGGTGGCTGACCACATGAAGTGCAAAATTGCAAAATGTGAATGCATTTAATGCTAATGCAATGCAAAATGGGAAATGCGCATGCAGCCTGGCTTCCTGCGCTCGCCAACCGCTGAAGGTAGCGGCTACCTCGCTCCCGCGCTTAGTTGCCCTCCCGTGCGCGTCGCTCTCTTGCCGCACTCGCCGACCGCAAGATGAGACAGGTGTCGCCGTCGCATTCTTCCGCGGTCAGAACGGGGCTAGATTTGAAAATACGGTGCGATAGAGGCTATTTTTGCTATTGAGGTGGCGGCAGGGGGGCCAAATACAAAAAAAAAAATCAATTCTTCTTACGAGGTCAACAGAAAAACGAATCGTATAAGGCATCTTCATAGTATATTTATTGTCGTCTCTTAGCTATACCACGTCTAACAAAATCCTACGTGCAGAAAAAAGGGAAAGGAGAAAGAGTACAGGTCGTCTCTTCCTAAAGAGACTATCGTGCATGTGACATAATATATTAATCTACTCTAGTTGACATGTAGGTTCATTTCAAAGAAAAATTATATAATATAAATATTAGAGAGTGTGCTAGAGACTATCTATAAGAGATGTTATCTCTAAAGATGATATAGCATATATTAGTGATAAAGTTATCTCTAACTATTGGAGATGCCCTAAGCGAGATAGGTTGTCATATGCTAAACTTAAGGGGAAGGTGGCCAGTTGCACTTGCACGTAGAGAAATGAAAAGGTGGGATTTGTTTATTGGAAAAGGTCCGTTTTCCTTGAACACTTCAAAAAGTTTGGATTTCAATCCTGAACAAACATCCGACACCCTCAACTATCAAAACCATTCAGTTTACACCCTCAACCCAAAATGGGATAGTTTTGTCTGACGTGGCGCCTACATGTCAATAGTTTTGACACGTAAGATTCTTTTCAATGACATGGTAACCATTTAGCAAATAAAACAAAAAAATATTTACAGGGCCCCCATATCATCCTCTCATTTCCTTTCTTCTTCCGGTAATTCTCACTCATCTCTCTTCCCTCTTCTGCCTCCTCGCTGCTAATCCATCCGTTCCTGAGCTCCTGGTCCATTGTCAATCCCTCCACTCCCGAGCTCCTATTCCGTCGCCGCCATGGTTACCTGTTGCCTCCACATCCCTTTCTTCCTCTCCCTCTCTCTTTGCCAGCACGCCGTGGAGCCGCTTAGTGCTCGACAGCATCAGGTGGTACGCAGTCGGCGATAGGAATGCCACCGCTGGGTCCAACAATGGAGGAGGCACCTCAGCAGGAGACGAGGATCATAGGGACGAGGGAAAGATGGTCGCGACATCTCCACCTACGTCAAGGCATCCATTTGAAGCGTCGGCACAATCACTGGCACAGACATCGCGACAGCGCACGACCCTCGCGCCGGTCGTCCCACGACTCCCACCCCTCGCTCTGGCGTCCCTCACAGCCGTGGCCACCCCTGAGCTGGCAGCCTGCGGCTGGTCCCGCATGCCCATGCCTCGCCACCTCCTTCACCATCGACATCGCCCTCAACCGTAGCGAGGGGCGGGCGGGCGAAGGCTGGAGATAGAGGGGGCGGGCGGAGGGCAAAGCCAGAGACAGCAGCAGTAGGCAGTAGTCCGAGGTGGCCGAGGGAGGCGGCAAGGCAGGCGGCGGCCTAGGGAGACCGGCTCGGGCTAGAAAAGCAGATGCGTGCAGGGATGAGAAAAGAAGAAAGGGAAGAAGGAAAAGAAAAAAGAGATAGGAGGTGACTTGGCTGATGAGGTGGCAAAATATGGTGACATGTGTGCTAACGTAGATGTCACGTCACACAAAACAACCCTAGTTTGGGTTGAAGGGGGTGTAAACTGAACAGTTTTGATAGTTGAGGGTATCAGATGTTCAGTTTTATAGTTCAGAGTTGAAATCTAGACTCTTTAAAGAGTTTAAAGGTGTAAAATAGACTTTTTCCTTGTTTATTTGGTTTAAGGTTGAAATGCTAATAGATTCTTTTAGGTTGACGGAAAGAAATCGTTTGAGTTTATCGCCAAACTTAAAGATGATGGAGGCTATTCGTCCGACAACGGAATGAAAAGTTCATTTGGTTTAAGGCATTCTTGGGAGTCCTTGTTTATTTGGTTTAAGCGAGTATATGTCACCGACGTGGGAGGCTCACCGCCGGGTCGTCGGAGAGAAAGTCGTCGAGGCGGTACTCGATGGCCCGGCCGCGGTGATGGCGAAGGAGAAGACGAGAGCACGGCGAGCAATAGATTCTTCTGGCCACGGGCACACCGCGCGCGCGCGCCTCCTCCCTACGCGGAGGCGAGGTTGATGGGGACATGGCGCCAGAAGAAATGACGTTTTAATGCAGTTGAGCGCGATTGAAGGCACTGTCATCTATAGTCCTTTAAACTTAAAGAATTCCAAATTTCCAATGATGGCGGTGTGTTGTCTTGTTGATTGTGATTGATGGGAATTTGGGAAGTAGAAGCTAGAGGAGGCCTTCGTCCTCAAGGTGGCTTTACTTTTGCAAGGAAAGAGACCATAAAAATAGAGAATGAATCTTGTATTATTATAACCAGTTCATGCATGGTATGGTTAATTATCTTATTGTGTGAAATCACAATTATATAAAATTATGAATATTTAAAAATTAAGTTAAAATTTTATTAAAATTTTACACATAATGTTATCGCCTCATTAAAAACCTTACGCCCAAAGTAACAGAACTATATTTATACATACATGTTGGCTACTCGACATTGAGATCGGCTAACGCATCTACGATCTCGTGATCCTCTAGTTGATGCTTGATGTCGTTCTTTTGCCAATTCCTACCCTGAGGCAAGTGATTGCCTCCACCATCTTGGGCGTGAGAGATGATCTCCGTTCTTCAATTATTCTTCCTACCATGCTGAACGTCGCTTCCGAAGAGACAGAGGACACCGGAACTAGCAGAACATCTCGTGCGAAATGGCACAGCACAGGAAATATCCGCTTGTTGTTCCTCCACCAATCGAGCAGGTCTAACTTGCCTTCGCCAGAAAGATCAGGATCCATGTTTGCAAAATCATACTCCAAGTAGTGGTTCAGCTCTGATGTAGAATTCCACTTGGGGGGCGCCTGAGACTGAGAGGGTGAAGAAGTAGACTTTCCCTTGAGCTTCTTCCACAAGTGTGCTGTCAAGCTTGTCTTACTTTGATGCGTCTGCTGTGAGGTATCCGATCTCGTGCTGCCCCCAAGCTTGTCATGATACAAGCGAAAAACACGAACAAACTCTTTTTTGGCGTGTTCGAAAGCTTCGGAGAAATCAAGGCCGAGGCACTCACCTATTCCCTCCATTGCCATCTGCAAACCTGCTAACTTTTTTGTAGGATCCAAAATGATAGCAAAACAATATAGGTGTGAAATAGATCCAAAATATTTAACAATTTTTTCCTCCATTGCTGCAACAACATGACTTAAAATGGGATGCCCCCTAGATTTAGCAAACTTGTCTGCAATTAGCCAAACAAAATCTATAACTAAATAAGAGGTAGGGTAGTAAATACCGGATAGAGCCTTAGTTGCTTTGTAAAAAGGTCTCAGAAACTCTCGAAAATAACTAACAACTTCCCAATCTGAGTTAGCGACTACCAACTTATCTGAGTTAGCATTGACGAAGACAGATATAAGATGTTCATACCCTTGCACCTTCTTGAAAGATGATGTATGTTGAGTCCCACTCACCTTCATGTCAAGACCGAATTTTCTTGGAGCCTTGTTGTTTGCTATGCAATACTCATGACCAAGCCTGCTACCACCGTTGAATTTGAGATGAAACGAAGGGCATCACGGATATTATTTAAATAAACGCCAATCACCTCCATACCGTCTTGCACAATGAGGTTGAGAATGTGACATACGCATCTCTGTGGAGAACATATCCACCGATATATGTCCTGCAACCTTGGGGTAAGGGTTTCCATAGTCGTCGTGATCGCGTGCGTTATCAAGAGTTATAGAAACAATCTTATCTCCTATTTGAAAATCATCAATTACCCTAGTATGAGCTCAAGAATGGCATCTCCGTGTGTGATTCAAGAATTAACTTAAATCCTATAACTCTCTTGTTTAGCTTATACTCGTCATCTATATAATGGGCTACAACACTAATATAGGCGAGTTCTACGGTGTGATGATGTCCAAATATCCGGTTAAAGCAAAAGAGTACGAACTTTTAGAAAAATTTCTTTTAGTGATGCGAGCTCTCTACTATACATTCCTAAAATATCGACGATGTCGTTTCCTACTAACACGTTGGTATTGTGGACAAAAGCGCGTTGGATCATTCTTTCGAACGAGCGACTTTCACCCATCCTAATCGGTTGATCCTCGAAATAATGAATCTAGCAATTTCATCACGCATAATGAGGTTGTATGTCCAAGTACTTACAGAGCCATCACCGGTTAAGCCGTATGCGGACTCCTCCACCTCGCGTGTGCACCCCATCTTTCAAGCATGCTTTGTAGTGTCGGTTCAAGTGCCCCGTCCCTCCACCTGTACGAGCAGTTAATTGAGCTTTGCAATAATTACAAGTTGCGATCTCTACCGTTTGGCCGTCTCGAATTTCCTCGCTCCAGTCATGTGCTTCCAGACTCGCCCTTCGCCAGCGCCTGCCGCCGAGTGGACCCATCAAGTGGACGGGTATCGGGTTTGGCATCTCTATCGGTCCTGGACGCATTGGTACTCTCGTATCCTCCGCACTGGCCCATATGACGATCATCCATGTCGTAGTCCCCCATGCTTGGGGAGAGCTGACGAGCATGGATGGGAGAGGAGGGGGGAGGAGGACTAGGAGAGCGGCGGGAGATTGAGCGGCGTGAGACTGAGCGTCTCCCTCTCCCCGCTTTGCTTTCAGGTTCGACTGAGCATAACCGGCGCTCTGAGCTCCGCCGCTCTCGCTCGCTTTACGCTTCGACTCCTTGGTAGCATGCTTTCTATTGTATGGAGTACTAGAGCAAAAAGAGAAATAGTAGAGCAAAAGAAGAGTTGAGTTTCGTGTAGAGAAGAAATAAGCAAGAGAGAATCAGTAGAGCAAAACAGAAGCTGAGCTTCGTGTGGTGAGCATGAACAACATACTTGCGTTTTTATAGGCATAGAGCGCTCGAGAGAAAGAATATTGCCGTTGTTTTGCCCATTGATTTCCTCTCGTCGTGTCTTGTCAAAGTAACGATATCGTGTCTAACGTGAACCAGGCCCGTTAATTCCCCTCGTCGTGTCTTGTCAAAGTAACATTATTGTGTCTATGGTGAACCGTTGCCTGGTTTCCGTTGCCCCTCTCTCTCAGTAAGCTTGGTGCTACAAAAATTGCTAGCTGTGTTGTCAAATCAGCCACTACTATTTGGATTTGTTGATTTATGCCATGTTGTGTCAGTATGTCACTGTGTTGTCAAATCACTATTTAGCATTTGTTGGTCCGTGCCATGCATACAGCATTGCAGGCTCGCAGCATTGCTAGTTTGCTATTGATAATTGATATGTCACATGCGATAGCCATAGGGCCGGTTTACAGACTTAGTAGCATACTACACATGCTGCAGTTGCTAGTTTGCTATTGATATTTGATAGGGCCGGTTTACACAGAGTCACAGACAATAGCATACTACACTAGCAGACTAGCTAAACTCTTCACACACCACTGCTTTGAGTAGCTTCTGGCCTTCTGCGCCCGTGCCCCAGCCCCCAGGCCTCCCAGCTCCCACCATCAATTCTTCTCCCCCAATCCCATCTCGGCCGCCATTTCTTTGGTCCGTGGTCATCTCCATTCTTCGGTTCTCCCCTAACTCATCTCCGATTCAACCGGGCACCTCCCATCTCTCGGTCTCGGACTCGGTCTCCCGCAGCTCATGCTCATGCACACGGACACGACGTGTATGGTGGATTGGTGGTGGTCATCCATGGCCGGTGCCCTCTGGCCTCCCCGGTGACCCTCGGCGCGCCTGCCATAGCGGGGAAGCTTCGGAGTTCGGACCAACCTCAACGCCACTGGCCACCGTGCGGCCTCGGCGGACCGACAACATCATGACGGCGGCGCTCCCTCCTCGCTCATGCCCGCATCCCCATCTCCCCACCTCCCGGATGGCGACGCCCGATGTGGTGCGGCCGCGGCGCGGTCGCGGCGGCAAAGCTTGGTGTGTTTGCTGCCATCGCTGTGCCGTCGTCCGCGCTGCGGTTTTGTGCCATCACCGCGCGCGCGTCTTTGCGGCGGCCGGGCGTCTTGGCCGAGCACGGCCCCATTGGCCGGGCCGTGCGCGCGCCCATCGTGCACGCCCGAGGCCCGGCCACCTGCCGTCTGTGCGCAGCGGCACACAGCCGCCACGTGGCGTGCCGTGCCATATCTGGGCCGGGCTGTGTCGATCGGGCCTCGTGCTGGCCCAAAATAGCCCGGCCCAACTCCCAGGTCTACATAGGTCACACTAGGTTAACAGAAGGTGGACGGAAAAGGAATCATACAAGCAAGGTACGCTATCGTCTACTAGAACTTTAAGGGAAAGGAGGTCACTAGTGCCATAGCAGAATCAAAACTGGACCTTTTCTGATTTTTTTAAAAAACCTACGACCTTTTCTATTTGGTTTAAGGTACAAGTCACTAGCTCAACAGAGAACGGATGCTTTTAGTACATTCTTCTCACGAGGGGCGGAAAAGGGAATCGTACAAGTTGTCATCTGCTAGCTAACATTGGAAGGATTTTTTTTAATAATATATTTTAAATAGAATTACAGAAATAAATATTCGTTAAATAAAATTACAAAAATATGCTTCTATTTTGTGCCAACCAAATAGTATTAAATGCTTCTGTAGCCATTTGGAATGATGATAGAGAGCAAATCGTCATTTGAAACGACGACATGTTCCTATCACCAAACCAATTGGTGACAGAAATTGGAATTTTTTTGTCAGAAATAATTTAAATAAATTTATATTTATATTTTAAGAGAATGTAGCTTCAAATTTTATATGATTTTACTAAGTTTTTTGGTAATATCTTGAAGTGCTTAAAGAAGGTGGAGTTTGTTGACTGCGTGGATAAACCCTATATATGTTAATTGCACATAAGTTGTTGTTACCGAGTGTAGTGTTTGCACAACCGATTATTTTCGAAAAAGAGAACGGAATATTAAATAAAGAACAACAAGGGAGTTACATTTAAAAGATGAGATTTCAACTGCGATAATAAGACTTCGTAGTCCAGATGCAAATTACATGGCGTGAAGGGTTTGATTACGTGTATTTGTTTCTTCCGCTACTCTTGTGGTCGAAATGACAACATGCATGAATCATCAACCCGATCCACACGTAGGATACATGTGCGCCTTTTGGAATCGGAAAAATTGGTGGATCAAAAAGAAGTCAGTCTTGAGAGCCCATCAATGCCTTTCCTTTGTTTGCTGCAAACCTAAGGGCGCAGCTAGTCTCGAAGGCAGCCCTATATTGGGCTTCCAGGAGCTCCTCGGGAGTAACCACCCGCTTTGGAGGAGCATCGGGAGCTTGGCCAGCCCCCGATGGGACCATGGGTGCCTCCCCCTTATACGTTGCACGCTCAGCCCAGTCGTCCTCAGTGTGTTGTTCGGGGGTCTTTCACTATCGCCTAGCTTCTTAGGCTCCATCGATGCATTTCCCTTGTCTTCTCCGCAGTCGAGTCCATAAAGTTTCCAGCGAAGGAAGATCTTGGGTGGGAGCATACAATTCAGCACATACTTTTGCTCGTTCAATGCGCTATCCACTTGTCCGGGCCATTGATGCATTGTAAGAACAAGCAACGCTCCTCCGAGTACCATTATGCACGAATGAAATTAGCGATATGTGAAATGCAACATACAAATGGGAAAATTCGATGTGTGTGTGATATTCTCTTACACAAATGTCCGGGCATGTGTAGTACGCTCGGGAGGCGATCGCGCGTGTGTCGACTGAATGATAAGCTCCGAGTTATCGCAGTCGCACTGTAGGTGTGGAAACTTTGGTGGCACAGGTGCATCATTCATCAAATGATCCAAGTAGGTTCCCGCCTTCTCGATAAGACACTTCCTCTCTCCCCTCCTCTGCTACGGACGAGCAACGCTTCACTAGCACTTCTCCTCCTCTCCCCTCTTTCTTTTTTTCGGATTAAAAGTGAATTTCAGCCAAATTTTTGAGCCTTTTATAGGGCAGCTTCTATCGCCATTTGAAATGACGACAAGAATCTGGTGGGTATCTATCACCATTCAAATGGAGATTTGTGTCTATTTCGAAGCCAATCGCCATTTGGAATGGCAACAGAGGCATTTGGTACTGTTTGGTGGGCGACAGGGCTCCTGTCGCCAATTGCATGGCACCATTTGAAACGGCAACAGAAGCCCATTTTTTTGTTGGACTTGGACGTTGAATACCTGAAATCCTCGTGTGTGTGTGTACTGTACTAGTCCTATGGTCAGTGGATAGTACACACATCTACAATATTGATAATCACATCCATACATAAATTCATATGCACAACAAGATACAATAGAACTTAAGCGTTATACAACAAGTTTAAACTATAAGAGCCGACCGACCAAATTAAACTCAAGTTTCAAAAGAGAGAACAACAGAATCATAGTAAATAAACCAAAAGGTCTAGCGGAATGCCTCATCCATTCCCACAGGTAACTGACAAGGACTAAGCCATAACAAGATCCGTCATCGTACCCTCCGGTACCGGGACCAATTTAAGCAAGATTGAATACATTGTGTAACTCAGCAAGACTTGTAGTGTATCGCAATATAATATAAATGTAAGACTAAACAATAATATGGCTCGCTCTATGCTACACGTTATTTTTAGCATGAAGCAAGTTTAATTTACAATATCGATATGTAATAATTTGCAACGAAAATTTTAAAGAGCAATTGACATGTATAAATAACAAGTATATAACTGTAATACGAGTAATTCACAACCCTCCTTGGCTACGACCATCGATTCATTCTCAGCCATAGACATGGTACACATGACAACAACAAACCATCCCATCATTTCCAATAAGACCATTTTTTGCAAAAGTAACGATGACATTGCACGGTAGAAAGGGAAGAGGGTTCCATGGCGATGCTTTGGGTGGTGGCGGTGAGAAGAAAGGTGGCTGGAGGAGCGGCGGCGATGGAGGCGCTTGGGCTCAAGGTTACTTTTGTAGGAGAGGCATTGTCTTGGCTAATGGCATGGCATGCCGGACTCAGTGGGTCAACACAATGCTAATGGCCAGTCACGGGGACCAAGGGATGTTAGAGATGAGTCGACGACCATGTCTTGAGGTGGCGAAAAACAGGACGATGATGTCGACGATAAAAACTACTTACCCGAGGTACAATAAAGGGCGCATAAGGATCAAGGGCTCACCACGATCACAATGGTAATGGTGATGAGGTTGGAGATGGCTTGAGAAGACGGTCGATGATGAACAGAGACAACGACGCTGGTTTACACGGTGATAGAGCTCCTCGGTGGAATCGGGTTGAAATGTAGCACAGGAACAATTCAAGAGGGCACCGAGATGGAGGAAACGACCTTGGTGAGGTCGAGGACTCACCGAAGAAGAGAGGACGTCAATGGCAGCAACAACGGTGGAGAGGTTCATGGTGATGGTCAATGACGGAGCTTCAAACAAATTATAGGGGGCTAGCCTCAAGAGAATTGCAAACTGAATACGATAGAGAGCGCATATTAGTAGCATAATTTCCTTAGAGTTTAGAAAAGTGCAATAGGAGCCCTCGCCTAATCTGAATTGCACTAATTAAGCTCAGCCAGTGCCTACAACCTAATATATAGCGTAACCATCATGTGAATTACCTATATAGATTCATCGAGAGTATACATGTATGCGTATAGATATATATTTATACATGCACACAGGTGAGTGTAGCTATCATCGAGAGTATACGTGCATACGTATAGATATATATTAAGTATGCATACATGGTGTTCAAAAAAATTCAAAAAATGCTAGGGGGCCACTGCCCATGTTGGCCTAGCTTATGCTTCGTCCCTGGTGATGGTGTGCTACGGTAATGAAAGTGCTACAAGAAGGTGCGTATTAGCTCATTGATATGTTGTAACATCCCACATTTGAGTTCTTTTGAAGCCTTTAAAAATAAAAATAACTATTTGAATTTCCTTAGCTAATTTAAAGCTTAATTTGAATTTGCATAAATTAAAACCATTTAATGTGAATAATCTAACCATCAATTAAATTTAAAACCTTTTTATTTGAGTTCCTTTAGTTTTAGAGTATTTTTGGGAATTTTCTTGGAATTTTTGGAGTTTGTTTGCTATTTCTTTGAACTTAGTTTTATTTAATCTCTTTTCTGAAAATTAGAAATCCTTTAAATTTCCAATTTTCCTCTCAGGACAAATCTGTCTTCTCAGCCCATTTCTCTTCAGTGCTCGCCTAGCCCATTTTCGCACCAATGGCCCAGCTCGCCTGCCTTGCCAGCCTAGCCCGCTCCCACTTCTGCCACGCGTTCACCTCGCTCCCACTGTCCCTGCCAAGTGGGACCCGCCTGTCAGCTAAGTATGTCCTGATGCCATTCTCATCCCTATCTGCGACATGACTCCGCCACTGTGTCCATTCCAATCTCATCATCATCACCTTTAAAGCCTCGCCACCCCCTCGGTCTTCGCATCCTCTCGTCGCGTCGCATCCATTGCCGTAGCCGTTGCCCTTGAGGTTGTTACCAATCCGCCGAGTTGAAGCTCGAGCCGCTATTGCCTTCGTCATCTTCTTCTGCCGCCGTCAGTGAGCAGCATCCTTCGCCGCCATCGTTGTCGAGTTTGCATCGTCTAGATCTACACCACCCTCCCCCTCGTTTCGCCGAAGTGCTGCCGGAGCCCCATTGCTGTCAAAGACCAAAGCCCACCATCGCTCATGTTCGCCCCGCCGCTCGCTCGCCGACGCGTACGCTCCGAGCCCTAGCTGCATAGAGTTCACCGTGGACCATTTCACCGACACATGGACCCCACCTGTCAGTCCGTAGTTCGTGAACCCGGTGCACCGTGCGCCATGAACCCTTCTTCCGTGTACATGGTCTATAGACCATAGGCCCACCTGTCAGTGATTGAATTTATTTTTCTTTAGAAATTTAATTCCAGACGGAATCCTTTTTCCTTGCTGACATAGTAATCTAGAATTTCCTTTAGAAAGAAAATTTCAAAATCCAAAAATAGTGTTTTATCTCTCTTTTTCTTAGATTTAAATCTTCCGAGAGCATGTTCTCTTTCGTTCGAACTCCGATTCAGCCCGTTCAAGCTTCTAAATTCATGTAAGATCGAGCTCTTCATTTTAGAGTTAGTTTTGTTGTTTTTGGATTTTTTTTAAATTTTTTTGAATTTATTTATGTTTTGTTCATTGTCTCTTTCTCGTTTAGACAATGTTTTTCAAGGAGAAGGAGCAGGAGTAGGAGCAAGATTTGAATACCAAAGTGTAGTAACTAAGCAAGGCCAGTGCAAGTCGTAATCTTTTGATCGTATTGAACCTTTGTTTTCAAAAGTATATTATTTTTGTATCAAATTGCATGCTACTTTTATATCAACTGCTTTTGGGAGTAGTTAATCACTTATTTGTCATTATACCGTCATTGATTATTTGAATACCATGAATACTTTGTTACCATAGGATTGTCATTACTAGTTGACATATTTGTGTCACCAACATGGGTTATCGTAGATATGCTTAGTCATGCCTAGTTATACGATGGGCTCATATTCACAATATCAATGATGATAAATTGACTTAATGATATATAGAATTGTGCTATGATGCCACTGTTGTACAACAAGCGGTGGGATGCTGCTATTGTACAAGTAGTGGTGCAATGCCGCTGTTATAAAATTGTGTGTCATGGTAAGGATTGTCATTGGTTTGGTTAAGCAAAATAGTTTTTGCTCAGGCGAGTGATCGTGCAGTAAAGAGGTGGTTGTTTGCACATTGGGATGAGGTAGTCTTGCCTGAGTATTAGTTAAGGACTTAATCTTGTGTGCCATTGAATTGGGCCGTATCATACAACCACAAGTCCAGTATGGGATGGACTTAACTAATTAATTAGTAATGTCTCAACTTCAGTTCTGTTATAGTGGTGTGAGTTCTTTGATGGACACTCATAATGGTGCAAAAAGGGGGGGCCCTGTCTAGTTGCGATGACATCATGTGTTGAAACCTTAGCGGATAGAACTGGGTTGAGAATGAGCTTTTTAAAGGCCTTGTGGTAATCACTTAGTCATGCACCTATTGAAGTGTGTGAACGAGCATTATAAATTGATTTATCTCTTGTGGGTCAAGCTATACACTATGCAGAGTGTAAAACTAGTTAAACAACTGTGTCCCTAGTTATGGACAATACCTAGGGATTTCACATGATGGATAGAGTTTTTTTTTATAAAAATGGTTGGAAGGTGAATGTGATGTTCACTTGGTATCTACTTATTGTATTTATCGTCAATATTTGATTTATGCAAAAGAACCATATGTCTATTACTTTGACCAAGTTTTGTATGAATATTAATTGCATACTATTCCCTACAACTTACTGAGTGTAACAGCCCAAATTTCAAATTTCAGTTGGAAATAAAGTTTATATCATTTTGGTGGTTTTTCTGAAATTTTCAAAAGCTTTTACTTAATTAATTCAAAGCTAAACAATTGTATTTGCAAAATATATTACCAAATAATAGTTGGAAATATTTTATTTAAGTCCAAAATGTCTTTGAGAATTTCTGTGAATTTTCTCAGAATTTTTAGATTTTATTTGCTATTTTCTAAAGCTATTTTGAATTACCGGAATTAAATCAATTGGAAAAGTAAAAGAAAAACCATAAACGACGTTTGGGCTGAATTTAGCTCAGCCCAGTCCATTTCCCACACGCACGCGGCCCATTCGGCCCGCTTCTCCCACGCGTTTAACCCCGCACGCATTTCAGCCGTTGGATTGAAATCCAACGGCCAGATTCATATCACGTTATTAACATCAGTAAGTGATAGCCGTCAGATCTAAATCCAACAGCTCGTGTGCATCAGTGACTTTACTACTCACTCACACCGCCTCAATCTATCGCGACCGTTGGATTAAAATCCAACGGCTGCGCATCCACCGCACTTACTGATTCGCTCTCGCCCATGTGGACCGTCCGATCAAAATCTGACGGACCTGCGTCATCTTCCTCCTTTCCTTTCTTCCTCCTCCGCCTTCCTTTTTCTTGCCCGCACCGTCTGCCATGGACGCGTTTCAAAAACATTCCATACTCGGTGAAATCCCGATTCAATCGCTGAGTTCTCGCAAGCATTAAAACCCCGCGATGATTCCGCTCGTGTTTCCACCTCTCACCTTCCTTCCCTGGCCCCGAATCCCCGTGATTTCGCGGAGGTCCCGCACGGACCTTCGTGCTCCCCACACCGCCCCGGCCACGCCCGCGCCCTTTAAATAGGGGCTACAGGGGCGCCTCCCTCACCGCAACACAGCGCCACCACCCACAGCCCTCCTCCTCGCTCCTAGCGCCCTAAATTCGAAGTTTTTCGCCGGCGGTGAAACTTCACTTCTTCTCCGGTTCCGGCGCCACCGTAGACGCTCCGACCACTCCGACCTCATCATCGACATCGCCGTGTCGTTGCGAAGCCAACACACCCACTCACTTCGCCGGAGGACCCTGGGATCACCATCTTCACCGCCGATTGAAGCTCATCGCCGCTAAAGCTCACCGCCGACGACCATTCCGCCGCGCAAACTCGCAACCTCGGTGAGCATCGCGTTCAACATCGCCTCCTCTTCATTTTGCGCACCTTCACTTCCCTCGTCGCAGCGTAAAACGCCGGCGAGCCACACGCCGGAACGCCACTGGCATCGAGCCTACGTGGCCTTGCCACGCAAGCGCCACTGTGGTGCCACCTCACTGCCGCGTGGGTGCCACGTCGCCAAATGTGTCCGCGTGGTGCCACGTCAGCATCACCATTCCGAGCCAAAAGCCCGTAGGCTTGGTTCATGTAGACCGTGTCTATGACACGTGGGGCCCATATGTCAGGAAATTATTTTAATTCCTTTAAATTCCAAAAATCCCTCGCTGACATCAGCACTACGCAGTAAATAGATTTTCCTTTAGAAAAATAATTCGGGAAATTCATTTAAATTTCAGATTTAGGTTTTAAACTTCAAAAATTCATATCTTTTGCATCTGAACTCCAAATTGGGTGATTCAAGTTGTAAAATTTGTATAAAATTATAATCAAGCTAACTAAACTAAAATATTTCAATTTGGAGTTAATTTGAGTTGTCTTTTGAATTTATTTGAATTTAAATTGAATTTGTCGTATTTTCGCATGTAGACTTCGACGATTCCGAAGAGTTTGACCATCCCGAGGACCTAGATTTTCAGGACATCAACAAAGGCAAGTTACACCATTGATCATGTTGACCCTATTACTTTAAATTTATTTTTAATTTTTGAATTACTTAATGCATGCATATGTTTATATATTTATTTCAATGCCTGTTTTGTGTATAGTTATTCCAATCTCCATTGTATGGCCAATTTGAGTATTGAACATAAATTCCTTGTCACCATTAGACAAAATACTACTAAAATTTGTCATATACTTAGCTATGCTTAGATCACACTTATAAATTTGGGGAGGTTTAGCCAAAGCTTTCACAAACTTGATTCAAATTTGTTACTATGGTATTGTCTTACCACAAAAGGTTTATAAAGAGGGTTTTACTCTAAATAAAATCAAAAAAGGGGTTTGGACTTGGGCGAATTGGCTGATTGGTGGGTGCAGGTTTATGCACGGGTTTAATCTGGTTAAGGTTAAGGCCTATGGTTTTATTTGGAAGTCACCCGAGTCAGTTAAGGACCGGTCTTTGCGCGTATTTTGCTACGCCTTACCGTACCACCACATGTATGGAATGGGACAGATTTGACTAAATAATTTGTGGCATCTTAGTTTTATTTATGCTATGTTGTATGTGTGGGCGTCGGTTAGACATTAGTCCCACCTGGCGCAAGAGGGGGCTTCCGGAGGATGGTTAGTCCAATGGTAGCGAAACCTTAGCGCATAAATACATTAAGACATTGCATTGTAAATGCCTCATGATAATTTCTTAGTCACACACCTTCGGAAGCGTGCATTGGACAACATTAAAAGCAAATTATCTCGTGTGGGTAAAGCTGTACAAACTCTGCAGAGTAGAAAACTATTCGAATAGCCACGTCCGCGGTCATAGACATGCTAGCAAAGCCACTCTAAGTTAGACTTTGTTTTTGGTTTATAAAATGATTTTAACAAATGATTTTAGGATGGGTAATCCTATGGTAAAAATTGGGCGGTTAGCCAAGTGATAGGAGGGTATCCTTCACCATTCAATCAATGGAGGTTATCCACTATAAATTGTCATTTTAAACACTGATTTTAGTTATAATATACAAACTGGCCTTGGAAACTAATATGTGTATTTAACATGAAAATGCTGTTTATGCAAAATGAACCCTGCCAATATCCCTTGTTTACCTTATGCATGCATTATCTTTCAATATTGGGTGTAACTTGCAAGCACAGAAGTTGTGCTTATTCTTGCTGAATAATCTTTATTCAGGAGAAGACCTCTATCAGGACGATGAGGATCTTGACGACTAGGCCTACACCCCTAGACGATTGCCTGTGGCAAGTCGTGTGGTCTACTACTATTTTGCTTTTCGCTGTGTTAATTATCTATTTGGCCTCAGGTCCCTTTTGTAATAAACTCTGAGTTATTATTAATAAAGTGCGAGATATGTTTGTGCTATCACTTTTGTTTGACTGTGTACACTAGAAATCCTGGACTAGTGTATGAACACGAAAATTCGGGATCCTTCGTTCCCAGGTTCGACACTAAGTACTTTATGTACTAACGACTTTATACTTTGCTGCTCAGTTGAAGAAGGTCAAGCTACTCAAGAGTTCCATGAGGAGTTCTTTGAAGACTTTGCGAACTAAGATGCGCTCCCCACTTGATTATCTGTTGGCATGTCGAATGGCCACCCCAAGTTTGTTTCCGCTGCAAGAGTTTCAATTGTTTCTTAAGCTATGCGTGGCAAGTTAAGTAAATATTGATCATAAGGTCCAGTTGTTACTATTTATTTCTAATTTTCTACCTTTTTAGTTAAATCGTTGAATGGATGGTATTTCATCGATGTTTCACTGTGTGAGTTAGCTACTGATTATGGGACTAGTTCAAAATACATAGAGGATTTATATATGTAAATCTGGGTCTCGACACATGTTGAAGACGAAAGTAATTGACCAGGGACTCATCGGTCTACGAGAAAAGGCGAAGATGGCGATGACGGACGAAATTGGGGAACATGATGAGGCGGCTTGGATTCCCTGCGAGATGGCCATCGTTAAGCGAGGGGAAAGGACAATTAATTAGGGTATGGAACACGTGATGGTGTGTGGAAATCAGGTCGGAGCTCACTATAAAAGGGATGTTGAGGTGGTTGCGCTCGGTGCCTTTGCCGGAGTCGGAGACAACGATGTGGATCTCAATGCACAAAGTTTCAATTGTGACACCATCCAGAGGATAGACATCAGAGAGGCAAGAGGTGAGTTTGGACATGGACGTCGAGGAGAAAGGAGCTCACCAACTACAATGGTTGCTCAGAGCGAGCTCACCGGTGTCGAGAACGATACTTACATTTCCACAGAACCAAGGAGTGAGAAGCTCGGGTTTGCACAAAAATAGAATGAGGGCGAGCTAAGGAATAAGATGACACGGTTGGAGGGCTTAAGTATCAAGAAATGCGCGAGACGAGCTGTAATAAAATGGTGACCACAGCGAGATTTCGAGTAGCAGTGGTGGTCAGGCGATGGGACAGGAGTTGGCGTGGGTAGGGTGACATGCAGCATAGTGTGGAAGCAACAGGAGCAGGCGGGCGTGAAACGGTGGGCGGTGGTCGCAAACTAGGGGCAAGCGGCGGAGCTGGCGCGGTTGGGGCGCGAGGTGGAAGACGCCATCTGACGCGCGGGCCTAACGTGTTAGTGAGAGGGAGAGCGAGGGAGTGGGGTGGGCTAAGCTAGGCCATGGAGGCACGCGAAGGAGTTGGGCCACGGTGGATTCGCCTAAAAGACGAGCGGGAAAAAGGAAATGAGTTTGAAATTTTTGAATAGACTGGTTGTTTGATGAATTGTTAAATATATCAAACAAGCTACAAACATTATGAATTTTTTGTACAGGCTCCTGAAATGATTTAGTTGTTTGGGTAATTTTAATATAATTTTATCTGTCTTTAATTTTTCTCAAAAATTCTTTTAAGGTCATTGGTTGTATGCAAATGCAATAATTGATTTAAGAAAAATTTCAAAAACATGCTCAAAATAATTCAATATTTATTATCAGTACAATAAACTCGAGTTTGAATTTTTGGGATGTTACATTTTTGTAATTTTATTAAATGGACATTTATTTTTGTAATTATATTTTAAAATGCATTATTTTTTTTAAAAAATTACATTGGAAGGAGGCCACCTATACAGTGGTGCAATGAAAACTTGACTCCTTTTATTTGATTTAAGATGCAGATTACTGGTTTGATGGAGACAAATGCTTTTAGCACTTTCTTCCTATGAGTTGGATGAAAAAAAAAAGAATAGGATAAGCCACTTAGGTTGTCATCTGGTAAAGTTAAGAAGCAGGGAGAAAGTGAATTTTTTTAATAATCTATTTTTAATTGAAATTACAGAAATAATACCACTTAATTTTTTTTACATAAATAATCACGTGTCGTCGTACAGTTGGGCGACTTGGTATAGTCGCCCAACCAGTGTGCGACACATGCGAGATTCGCTCAATGGAATGGCGATTTTACCGTTCAAGGCATTGTCGCTTAATGGAATGGCGATATAGACCTAGTCGCCATACGGTCGGGCGACTAGGTGAGAGCTGGACCCAAGTCGCACAACCGTATGGCGACTTGGCGTGGCTTTATAACCATGCGCAGCGACCGAATAGTCGCCATTCCAGTGAACGAGCCGAGCGGAAAGAAAAGAAAGAGAGGAGAAGGAGAGGGAAAAAGAGGAGAGGAAGAAGAAGAGAAGAAAAGAGGTTCTTCGCTTCGCATCGACGACCACGACGGTGAGTTTGTAGTATTATCTTGTACAAGTATATTTTTTAAACCATGGTAGGTTAGCAATCAACGTCATGTGTAGTGACATATTATTAGCAAATGTTTAGAGATAACATGATTAATTAGTAACCATTGTAGGTTAGCAAGCAACATCATGTGTAGTGACATATTGTTAGCAAATGTTTAGGGATAGCATGATTAATACAATTAGTTTAGAAGTTTGTATGGAGGAAAAATTAGTCGGTGAAAATAAATTTAGTTGTACTATTTTGCGTGTTGCGCTAATTCCGTCCGTGCTTGATGAATGATAACGTGTTACTTTTCTATTATATAAACATGTCGATAACCCGTGCATTCGCAAATGCTAGTTTATGGAATGTTAAATATATGTATTTATTTGCACAATAAAGAGTTGATAACATGTACTTTATAATTTTGGTTGGATTAAGAAATTATGAAATACTAAGACAAAAAGCACAGATACATGGTTCCAAACCCGTAGGATTCTCAAACATGTGAAATTTTGATTTTTTTTCCCCCTAAAGCTTCACCCATTGCAAATATGCATAGTAACGATGATGTTTTTAATATTTTGTAATCCATAGCAGCCGGTACAGGTGTTAACGTAATATAGCCTTTTGTAGGGAAAATTACGTGTTTACCACTTGGGTTTCATGAAATTGTATATGTATTACCACTGTGTTTGAGCAAAGTGTTTATGTTTTATTTGCCATTGGAATATAATTTAAATGCTCAATAATATTAATGCTTTTAATTTCTTAATTTGTAGGTATGGCTCACGACCCTGGTGGTTCGGACTGGCATTTTGGTCTACTAGACCGATTGGTTGACTCACACCACCGCGCGAGCCGTCGTGTGCCGCATCCGGTTTGCGATCACGACGCGGCTAACTTGGGGGTGGTTGGTACGCGGACACCCCGACGGGCTTAGAGACTAGACCCTTGCTGGGTAGAGAGGTTTGTCCGCAAGCTGTGCCGTTTATTTTGTGTCATATACCCGTTATGTACTTACTTTTTCATGTTTTGCAAGTTGAGCCTTGCCGGCCTTCTACCTCTCACACGGATGGTTGAGGCCACCGAAGAGGACGACGGTCTGGTCGACGACAATGGGGAGATCCAGGCCGGTCCGGAGCGGTCATGATGGTTCCCATGTGACCGGTCGCTCTTGACAACCCTAGTGGACTGGTGGCGGCCCGAGACGCACACCTTCCACCTCCCATTCGGGGAGATGGCCCTCACTCTGTAGGATGTCACGATGCTGCTTCGCCTACCTATCACGGGAGCTCCTGTATTCCCGCCGAACATGCCTATCAACTGGCGCAATGCCCTGCTGGGCAGGTTTCAGGGTGTTCTTGGGGCGGAGGCTGCGACACCGTAATTTGACTTCTCGGAGCGACAGCGGCATGGCCTGCCCCTGCGATGGCTTTCGCAGTTCTGGATACGTATGCTACCTATTTTCCATGTTTATAGATGCACTATCCTAGCCATGTGACATATGACGGGCTTACTAATTAATCGTTTGTGCGTAGGTTGAGCGGATGGTCCCACAACCCACCGACGAGCAGGTGTCGCGGCACCTCGAGGCATACTTGTTGTGGCTCTTCGGTTGGGTATTGTTTACCAGCACCCATGGTGACTCTGTCGACGCCCGCCTCATGGGGTACGTGAGGGCCATTGCCGACAGCGAGGAGCTAGAGATGTGTGATGTGTGCTGTAGGATGAGGCCAACATCTATCCTCACAGGCTGCCCCCTGCTGCTACAGCTTTGGTTGTATTACGGGTCATCCTTTAAAACCACCTTTCTTGCTCGCAGGCACAGTATGCACACGTGCAGGTCACACGTGTGTACGAGCACTTCGTGGAGTAGCTGGACCACCTCACCATTGATGACGTGCGCTGGGAGCCATACTCTGATGAAAAGACGGAGGCCTGTGTGCCCGGGGGGCTATCCTCGCTCTACTGGCGCGATCGGGTGTACTAGCGGAGGCAGAAGAAGCTCGTCTTCAACGTGTTTGTGGAGGACTACGCGCGAACGTGGTGATGCACCATTCCGCCTCCGCCAAAGTTGTTCCAGCCTCCGCCGACGAGGGTGCCTGACTCTGACCATGCGTGAGTTACACACAACATATGTTGGTATATGTTTTTGTCAGTTTTGTTACGACGGCTTCTAATTGCAGTGGTACGGTTTTGTAGGCATAGTAGGAGGGGTGGCACCAGGACACAATGGCCAGTGAAGATGGAGCAGTGGGTGGCGCAGTGGGCGAACGCCCTCTAGGACTACATGTAGGAGGATGCCCCATATGACCCCAGCGCGTTCGACGAGTACCTTCGCTGGTACACCTCGCAGACACGCACCAGGCTAGTGCATGTCTTCAACCCTCCCCCTGCTCGCGTACCAACACCGACCGACCCTACCCTAATTCGTCCGGCTTGATGAATGATAACGTGTTACTTTTCTATTATATAAACATGTCGATAACCCGGCATTCGCAAATGCTAGTTTATGGAATGTTAAATATATGTATTTATTTGCACAATAAAGAGTTGATAACATGTACTTTATAATTTTGGTTGGATTAAGAAATTATGAAATACTAAGACAAAAAGCACAGATACATGGTTCCAAACCCGTAGGATTCTCAAACATGTGAAATTTTGATTTTTTTTCCCCTAAAGCTTCACCCATTGCAAATATGCATAGTAACGACGATGTTTTTAATATTTTGTAATCCATAGCAGTCGGTACAGGTGTTAACGTAATATAGCCTTTTGTAGGGAAAATTACGTGTTTACCACTTGGGTTTCATGAAATTGTATATGTATTACCACTGTGTTTGAGCAAAGTGTTTATGTTTTATTTGCCATTGGAATATAATTTAAATGCTCAATAATATTAATGCTTTTAATTTCTTAATTTGTAGGTATGGCTCACGACCCTGGTGGTTCGGACTGGCATTTCGGTCTACTAGACCGATTGGTTGACGACACCACCGCTGAAGCCGTCGTGTGTCATCCGGTTATGCATCACGACGCGCTAACTTGGGGTGGTTGGTACGCGACACCCGACGCTTAGAGACTAGACCCTTCGCGGGTAGAGAGGTTTGTCCGCGTCAGCCGCTTATTTTGTGTCATATACCCGTTATGTACTTACTTTTTCATGTTTTGCAAGTTGAGCCTTGCCGCCTTCTACCTCTCACACGGATGGTTGAGGCCACCGAAGAGGACGACGGTCCGTCGACGACAATGGGAGGTCCAGCCGGTCCGAGCGGCTGATGGCTCCATGTGACCGGTCGCTCTTGACAACCCCGTGGATCGTGGCGTCCGAGACGCACACCTTCCGCCTCCCATTCGGGGAGATGGCCCTCACTCTGTAGGATGTCGCGATGCTGCTTCGCCTACCTATCACGGGAGCTCCTGTATTCCCGCCGAACATGCCTATCAATCGGCGCAATGCCGCTGGGTTTGGGTGTTCTTGAGCGGAGGTGCGCCACCGATTTGACTTCGAGCGACGGCATGGCTCGCCGCGATGGCTTTCGCAGTTCTGGATACGTATGCTACCTATTGTCCATGTTTATAGATGCACTATCCTAGCCATGTGACATATGAGGGGCTTACTAATTAATCGTTTGTGCATAGGTTGAGCGGATGGTCCCACAACCCACCGACGAGCAGGTGTCGCGGCACCTCGAGGCATACTTGTTGTGGCTCTTTGGTTGGGTATTGTTTACCAGCACCCATGGTGACTCCGTCAACGCCCGCCTCATGGGGTACGTGAGGGCCATTGCTGACAGCGAGGAGCTAGAGATGTGTGATGTGTGCTGTAGGATGAGGCCAACATTTATCCTCACAGGCTGCCCCCTGCTGCTACAGCTTTGGTTGTATTACGGGTCATCCTTTAAAACCACCTTTCTTGCTCGCAGGCACAGTATGCACACGTGCAGGTCACACGTGTGTACAAGCACTTCGTGGAGTAGCTGGACCACCTCACCGTTGATGACGTGCGCTGGGAGCCATACTCTGATGAGGAGACGGAGGCCTGTGTGCCCGGGGGGCTATCCTCGCTCTACTGGCGCGATCGGGTGTACTGGCGGAGGCAGAAGAAGCTCGTCTTCAACGTGTTTGTGGAGGACTACGCGGTGAACAGGGTGATGCACCAGTTCGGCCTCCGCCAGGTTGTTCCAGTTCCCGTCGGGACGAGGGTGCCTGACTCTGACCATGCGTGAGTTACACACAACATATGTTGGTATATGTTTTTGTTAGTTTTGTTACGACGGCTTCTAATTGCAGTGGTACGGTTTTGTAGGCATAGTAGGAGGGGTGGTACCAGGACACAGTGGCCAGTGAAGATGGAGCAGTGGGTGGCGCAGTGGGCGAACGCCCTCCTGGACTACATGTAGGAGGACGCCCCATATGACCCCAACGCGTTCGACGAGTACCTTCGCTGGTACACCTCGCAGACACGCACCAGGCTGGTGCATGTCGTCAACCCTCCCCCTGCTCGCGTACCAACACCGACCGACCCCTACCCTGTACACCTCGTGTGGAACTTGCACCATCGCGACGCATCATTGTGTTTTCAAATGTCTATACGTCTACCTCAATTATAGGTTTGACGCTTTCCGTACTCCTTGAGACGACATCAATGTCGGATTGCCACGACACCGTTCGATCCCGGATAGGGTCCGCTAGTTGGAGGTGAGCTGCAACGAGCTAGTACAATTTATTCGCTCGGCCGCGCATGACGCCGCGTAGAGCGGTCGCTGGTCCCTAACATTGTTGTCGACGGTCCAGTAGGTGGCCACATCGGTTGCATACGCTAATGGCCGAGGCACATCCTACATCAACCCAATTAGGAGGCTCGGGATGTGCACATCCCCATGCACCCTCGCTGTCACTGGCACTAGTACCGAGGGTCCGGTGGGCACATGGGTACGCATCACCACACCGCCACCACCGTCATCGCTCCAAAGATCCTCCTTCCTAGACCCGTATGGTATGTACGGTGGGTTTGACCTTTCTCGGCATGGCCCCACCAAGGTATGTTTCTCTCTTCAAGTTAGTGATCATCGATATATTGTACTGGATTAACATTATTTGTCCTACGATTCTCGTCCAACATCGAGTTTAGCCTCCCTCGACGCTTGACGTGACGCCTACTTCCGATCCACCTAGGGATGTCAAGGGAGTAGCCGCTGCCCACACCCGCCGAGGATCTTTCCAGACGCACTTCACGGTCCCCGTGGTCGACGCAATAGGTCGGAGTCGCAACCTCGGGAGCACTGATCGGAGCCTCTGACCTAGCGCTTTCTCCTGCCCGCCGGCTCGACCTCAGGCACTCGTGCTTCGAAGGCCTCAGCGAGGCGACAGGTGCGTCGGACCGGATGTGGGACATGGCAATGAGCAGAGGAGGTGTTGCGGATGGCATAGCGGTGGCCGATCGGGGTAATCCGCTGTGCATAGTGTAGTTGTATTATTTGTTTACGTCATTCTATGACATGGTTATCTATGCATTCCATTTTAGCATTGTTCTATTTCATTATTCATAGATTAATTTGTCTGTGCTCCTTTTTGAGCGATTCAAGTTCGTAGCTTTGTGGTAGGATAAATGTTAATTTGAGAGTATTTGTGGTTACTTTTCTAGTCAATTTATTGAAACTTTGAAGCTTAAATGAAGTAAGGGATAGGAAAATCACTTAAAAATTTGTAAAATGAATAACTTTTTGTGTATAACTCCTTTTGAGCAAACCAGTCTGTAATTCCTCTGGTAGTGTACTTTAGCTTAGTATAGGTGTTATTCATATTTATGTTCATAAAATGAAATATGCTAGTTTAAACAGAAAATCTTAACTAATTCATTTTAACTCCAAATTGTGCAAACTCAATTTTCTGTTCTTAGAATATCTTAACCTACCTACCATAAATTTCAGACTCTAGATCATTCAAATTTGTGCCATGATTGAGATAGGGATGATTTATTAAGTGGCTGGTTTTAGCCATAACTTTTGCATGTTAGGTCCAAATGACTGTTTCTTGTTTCTAAATATGTCTAAAATCATCCTCTAGCTGCTGTGTAAATTTCATTGCATTTGGATGAGTTTTGATGTTGGAGTTTATTTGGAGTTCTTTGCTCTTATTGGTTTCCCTTGCGTTAGAGAGGTATTATTGATCTTAATCGAGCCACGACCATGATCACTCGGCAGCAGCGGTTTGATAATGTTAATCATTTTGAGTATTTATGTTAATTGCAAAAGTTATGTATGCATTGCTACTTTGTGTCTATCGATAGTAAACCTAGTAGATGCATTTCCTTAGCAAATGATGATTCCTCTACCCACGAGCCTAGGTTATTCTGATTGGGGCTCGTGGGATGGGCTCTGTCACTTAGTAGGTTTAAACACATTGCCTAGTCATGCTAGATGTCGGTAGAAATGGGCGTTATCGACTTAGTCGATAACGATCACCTAAACTTATTATGATCTTCATGTTTATTGAGTTAGAATTATTTGCAAAAATCAGCGAAAAAGCGTGGACTTGGGCACAATGGTTAGATGGTGTGAATTTGGGTGTGGCGAATGGTGCCGTCAATTAAGGACCAACATCTTGTGAGTATCATTATCAGTAATTTGTGCGTGCTAACCACACTAGAAATGAGACCTCTCTTGACTAAGTACTTTGGGAGTGTTAATTATGAGTTGGTTGGTGGGTGTGTTAAAAAAAGTGTTGTGTTGGCATATGACCCCAACGCTGCTCGACGAGTACCTTCGCTGGTACACTCGCAGACACACAGTCCGTGCATGTCGTCAACCCTCCCCGCCGCGCACTCAACACCGACCGACCCCTACCCTGTACACCTCGTGTGGAACTTGCACATCGCGGTACGTACTATTGTGTTTTCAAATGTCTATATACGGTTACCTCAATTATAGGTTTGACGTTTTCATGTACTCCTTGTAGACGGACATCAATGTCAGGATTGCCACGGACGACCAGTCGATCCTGGATAGGGTCGCCGTTGGTGTGGAGGTGACGTGCAACGAGCTAGTACAATTTATTCGTCGGGCCTGCAGCGCGGCGAGGCGTGCCGTGTCCCTAACATTGTGTACGACGGTCCAGGAGGTGGCCACATCGGTGCATACGCCAAGGCCGGCACATCCTACAGCCCAATTAGGAGGCTCAGGATGTGCACATCCCCATGCACTGCCTGCGCCTGCACCTTGGCAGCCTGGAGGGTCCGGGTGGGCACATGGGTACGCATCACCACAGCCGCCACCACCGTCATCGTTCCAGTATCCTCCCTTCCTAGACCCGTATGGTATGTACGGTGGGTTTGACCCTTTCTCGCGCATGGCCCCCGACCAAGGTATGTTTCCTCTCTTCAGGTTAGTGATCATCGATATATTGTACGGATTAACATTATTTGTCCTACAGATTTCCTGGTCCAGCCACCGGGAGTTTAGCTCTCCCCGCACGTTGACGTGGACGCCTACTTCACTGATCCACCTAGGGATGTCAAGGGAGTAGCTGTGCCCACACCCGTCGAGGATCTTTCCGGGACGCAGCTTAGCGGGTCCCCAGTGGTCACGCCGGCATAGGTGGAGTCGACTCTTGGGAGCACGGACGCAGCCTCCCGAGCGCCTTTCCCTGCTCCGCCCCACCTAGGCACTGTGCTTGAAGCCAAGCGAGGCGACAGGGCGCGACCGGTGTGGGACATGGCAATGACAGAGGAGGTGTTGCGGATGGCATAGCGGGTGGCCAGTAGGGGGTAATCGTTGTGCTATGTGTAGTTGTATTATTTGTTTACGTATTCTATGACATGGTTATCTATGCATTCCCTTTAGCATTGTTCTATTTCTTATTCATAGATTAATTTCCAATCGTTCATGACCTAGTACTTGCTGTCAAGTCGTCCAACGCTTCAGCGACTACTACACGTGTCGCTCAAACGTTGGGCCCGTACTTGCTGCCAAGTCGTTCAACGCTTCAGCGACTACTACATGTGCCGCTCAACTGTTGGGCCCGTACTTGCTGCCAAGTCGTCTAACGGTTGAGCGACTAGTCCAAGTGTCACTCAATCGTTGGGCCAGTACTTGCTGCCAAGTCGTCCAACGGTTGAGCGACTATCAAGCGTTGGGCTAGTACTTGTTGTCAAGTCATCCAACGCTTCAGCGACTACTACATGTTTCGGTGAACCGTTGGGCCCGTACTTGCTGCCAAGTCGTCCAACGGTTGAGCGACTATACAGTCGTATAGAAAGCCAGAACCGGTCCCGTCACGATTTCTTTCGTCATTCTCTCGGCAGACAACCAGAGCAGATTGGGAAAGGAGCTCGAGAGATGTAGAGAAGGGGAGGAGAGGAGCTCGAGACGTGAAAGAGAAAGACGAAGGAAGCTCGTTGATAGGAAGAGAAGGTCTCCATGTGAAGGTAATAGTCTTGTTCATTCGTATTCTTGGCTGAATGTAGGTGATGTGTGGCTACTTGTTGGTTTAGCACGTATTGGGGGAATGTATGTTGAGAAATCGTTGGTTGTAATGTTTTAAATTTTTATAGTGGTAAATCAGTCATGTTGGAGCCCACAAGATTGAAAGTGCATTACGGTATTGGTACGGTTCGTGAAGGTCTATACGGTGTTGACCTAAGTAGTTTCCAGTAAGTCACTATGGTACACCCGGACGGGGAGAATGCTCAAATTGGAGATGTCCTATACTGGCTCATCGGAAGCTTTTCCTTGGACCCCGAGGTGTGGAGTGTCGTCGTACAAGGGCTTTGGAGTCGGTTTGCCACGCACATTCCGTGGGAGTTGAGAAGCCTGATGCGCACGGTTGCATGGAAGGGATTTCTGGAAGGCTGCAGGCGCTGTGGCTATAAGTGCATGCTACTCGTGCAACCATGTCTGAAGGGAGTCGTCAGAGGCTATCGTTCGGTTGGTGGGAGCAGCTCAGATGCGGAGCGCGTGGTTCATGAAGAAGACGCGATGGTCGATGTTGCGGAGGTAAAAGAGGACGAGGTGATCGATGTTGCAGAGGCACGAGAGGACGAGGTGACCGACATCGCAGAGGCGTAAGAGCAATAAATGCATAAGTTTGTCTCTGTGGCTCCTTTTTGAGCGATTCAAGTTGCGGTAGCTTTGTGGTAGGATAAATGTTAATTTGAGAGTATTTGTGGTTACTTTTCTAGTCAAATTTATTGAAACTTGCAGTAGAAGCTTAAATGAAGTAAGGGATAGGAAAATCACTTAAAAATTTGTAAAATGAATAACTTTTTGTGTATAACTCCTTTTTGAGCAAACCCAGGTCTGTAAAATTCCTCTGGTAGTGTACTTTAGCTTAGTATAGGTGTTATTCATATTTATGTTCATGTAAAATGAAATATGCTAGTTGTACAACTTAAGAAAATCTTAACTAATTCATTTTAACTCCAAATTGTGCAAACTCAATTTTGCTGTTCTTAGAATATCTTAACCTACCTACCATAAAAATTTCAGACTCTAGATCATTCTGGAAATTTGTGCCATGAACTGTAACAGATAGGGATTAATCTGGGATTTATTAGGCTGAGAAAACTGGTTTTAGCCATAACTTTTGCATGTTAGGTCCAAATGACCTGTTTCTTGTTTCTAAATATGTCTAAAATCATCCTCTAGCTGCTGTGTAAATTTCATTGCATTTGGATGAGTTTTGATGTTGGAGTTTATTTGGAGTTCTTTGCTCTTATTGGTTTTATCGCCTTTTCGCGTTAGGTTCCGAAGGTATTATTGATCTTAATTCGAGCCACGACCATCGGATCTGCACTCCGGCAAGGCAAGCGGTTTGATAATGTTAATCCCATATTTTGAGTATTTATGTTAATTGCAAAAGTTATGTATGCATTGCTACTTTGTGTTAACTATTGTCGATAGTAAACCTAGTAGATGCATTTCCTTAGGCAAATGATGATTCCTCTACTACCACGAGCCTAGGTTATTCTTTGTGATTGGGGCTCGTGGGATGGGCTCTTGTCACTTAGTAGGTTTGCGAAACACATTGCCTAGTCATGCTTAGATGTCGGTAGAAATGGGCGGTTATCGACTTAGTCGATAACTTTGATCACCTAAACTTATTATGATCTTCATGTTTGATTTTGAGTTAGAATTATTTGCAAAAATCAAAACTGAAAACAAAGCAGTTTGGACTTGGGCACAATGGTTAGATGGTGTGAATTTGGGTGTGGCGGAATGGTGCCGGGTCAATTAAGGACCGAACATCTTGTGAGTATCTCATTATCGAGTAATTTGTGCGTGCTAACCACACTAGGGGGAAATGAGACCTCTCTTGACTAAGTACTTTGGGAGGTGTTAATTATGAGTTGGTTGGTGGGTGTGTTAAAAAAAAGGTGTGTGTGTGTGGTGTTGGGAGGGGAGCATTAGCAGACCGGTTAGACTATTTAATGTATCCTTATCCCCGTGGGTTGCGGCTCTTAATTAGCATCATTCATTGGAAATGTCTCGTAGGACTTAGCTGTGCCGGCATACCTTCTGAAGTGTGCTAATCTTGTGGCTTAAAGGCGGGCTGAAGTGTGGGTACATTGGTACACCTTGCGAGTATAAAACTATTCGAATAGCCTCGTCTAGGTTATGGACACGTTTGGGTAAGCTTTTCAAGAGTTAGACTACATTATTTACGATTAAAACTTGATGGGTGGTGCGGATCGGGATTAGTGCTATGGATAGGTGATTATTTTTGCTTAACTTGTTCATTGTTACTTTAATGGTAAAAATCAGATTTTGATAACTAAGCTTTCAACCTATTACATTATTGAAAATAAAATTGGCTTTGTGCAAATGAGACATACAACCTCCACCTAAATAAACTGCATGTAGAATATGTATAGGTGCGCTATTCTACACGTCGGTCTTGCAGTACAAATTTTGTACTCGGTTGTCTTCTTAATATTTTTGGATGCAGAGGAAGAAGGTGAGCCCCAAGGGCCTCACTACGTGAGTTGTCTTTGTGGTGGTGTGTGGGACGACTAGCTCGGTGGCGGTCGGTTGCCACGTGGTTTATGAGGCTAGCGATCGCATTTTGGTTTAAGCCATCTTATGGCGTCTTTGCTTCGTTGTTCCCTTTTAACTTGTCGTTATTTGGCCGGTCGGCCGTGTTGTAATAACTTTACTTATGTACGTCTTTTGCTAGACTTGTTATATTATGGTATGAATGTGATGCCTATTTTGTTAAGGGGTGTGTATACTGCTTATTCTGGGAAATATACGCATCTCGAGTCTTGGTTTATTTAACTTGTGGTGTTAAGGTCAATGGATGACTAAACATTACAAGTTAAGTAAACCGGGGTCTCACAGAGCAGTACACTGTGGTCTGCGAGCAGGCTGGGTGTCCTTGGCGTGTGCACGCACGGAGACCCAAGTACGAGACTCCCTAGATTGTCTCCAAGGTGGAGACGCACTCCTGCTTGCTTAGTAGTGTTTTGTCGAGGCACCGCAACCTGATGTCCACCTTCATTGCCAATGTGATGTACGGAGAGATAGTAAAGAAGACAGACCTGGAGGCCAAGCACACCATGGTGGCTATCGAGCAGAAATTCAAGTACAAGATTAGCTACGCGAAGGCATAGCGTGCTAAGCAGAAGGCTTTAGAAAGGAGGTTCGGTTCTTTCGAGACGTCTTACAACAACCTTCCTCGTATGCTCCAGGTGCTGCAGGATAGGAGCCTGGGCACATACATTGTTGTGAAGGATAAGCCATCGAAAAGACCGTCCCTAAGTTTTATGGTATTGTAGAGGGCCTTCTTAGCATTCGGTCCCTACATCGATGCATTCAGACACATGTTGCCTATGATCTCAGTAGATAGGACGTTTCTAACTGGGAAATATAAGGGCATGATCAAGAAAGCAATTGACGTTGATAGTAACTGTGGGCTCCCCGGGTTATTGGAAATGTACTTAATTAAATTCATACAGTAACATGATTATTAATGAAGGAACAGTACTGTCCCTCAATTAAAGATCATGCTAAAGGTATAAATTCAACAAGTAACAATTCCAATAAGCAGGATCCCGGATATATATATATATATCTCACAATGGTTCCGGGATCAATGACCATTGCATATATATATCCTTTAACAACATTGCATCATACACATACAAGTCGTACATTTGCATAATTAAACATAAGTTTACAACATTCGGGTTTAGTACTACAATATAGAGTGACTTGGTCACTACAACATATTCAACAATGGAAGCAAAATAAACTAAAAAAATCCACCAATGGCCTCATCCACCCAGCAATTGCGTGGAGGAAAGAAATGGCGTTACTCGTTAGCGTCACCGATCGGCGCTACGGGTACTTCATAAAGGAAACCGTCCTCACTGCAACAATAGGTGATAGCACCTTGAGTACGGAAGGTACTCAGCAAGTCTTACACAAACTAATTAAAGAAAGTGGTTATTAGAGCCTATTCAAAGGAGTAGAGTTTTTACATGCATAAGGTTACAACGAGGAAGGTATAAAGGTTCAAATTTGCATAAGCGATACATCTTAACCTACAAAGACTAACTTTTGATAAAGCAATTTAATAAATCAAAGTTTGCTTAGAAACGATAAATAAATGACATAAAAGTAAGCGATGCGATTGCATGATTCCCTCATGCAAACGAAAATAAACCCAAACCAGATTTTTGAAAATCAAAACTTCTATCTGGTGACATCAATTCAAGTTATCGTCCATGACCGTGGACACGGCTATTCGAGCAGTTTATACCTGCGAGGGTGTACATCTTTACCCACATGACTTAGCTAGCCCGTTGCCTTGGATGCCTCGAATGATGACATACTTCCTTTGGTATGCCGATCGGAAACTAAGATTTGGTATTTTTAAACAAGCCAACACTATTGAGTTGGACCCCATGTGTGAATGATCCGCAAACAACGGCGATAACATCACGCTTAGCAGGCACACATGTTGCGTCGATATCCGATCCAAACAATTTAATGCGAATTGGGTTCCCTACCCATAGTAGAATGCTATCGGCACCATTAAGGTATCGTATGTGCGACGAGGCACATATACGCCTCACCCTCCTAAGAACATCGATCTTGACATACAAGCTCACATGGCATAAAACGCATCCTCGGACGAGCATCTATGCCATACAAGGTCAATACACATATCCTTACTCTCTGTTCCCAACTCAATAGTCTCAACATTTTACTTAACCAAGCAGCGCCCATACCTTGCATGTGGAAGTGCGTGGGGACTTGAGCTGAATAGTCGAGTTCGGTCCTTAATTAACCGGACAAGTCCACCACAAAACCCAATCTCGTGCACAAAAACACCATCACTAGCTTCCTCTTGTCGGATCAATTTGAATTTCAAATACAAGACTGATTTAAAGAAAGCTGGACAAAGAGTTTAAAATAACAATAGTTCAGTTGTGATTCCCATGTTTGACAAGATATGCTTGTCAAACTCTAAAATCTCTAGACTGCATGTCTAGGCTAAAACTAAAAATATAGCTTATGATATACAGTACTATGCTAGAGTTAAGTGTATGGTGACAATTGCGGTAATCCATCATGTTTGGTCATAGCTAACTACTAACAGATCACATTTTGTATTTTTAGAAAAATAGCATGCACAGATATCACTGGATTTGTAAAAGCTATTGTACAAAATTTGGGATCAATATGGTGCAAAGAGGATGCTTGCCTTGGTAGTAATACACTACATTGCGAGTTCGGGTTGCTCGAGGCGATTCAAAACTTCAAATGAACGATTCTATAGAAAGCAAATAAATCCAATAAATACCAAATGTGACAGTAAGCTCAAAATGAAGGAAAAAGGCATGATCAATTTGGAAATGCATGATTACAGTATGCTTAAGCCATAACTACCCTTAATAATGATAATAACCCATAATATAGCTTACTATTTTCAAAAGACGAAACTAGAGTTTAGTGTAAAGTCGGTTTGATTTGAAAAGAGTGAAAGCAGACAGTTGCAAATTTGGAAAAGGAATATAGAACATGCAAAAGTTCATAATTGAAACTTAGCATGATCTTTTAGGGTAATTAATATCCCAAACCAACCTTAGTCTAACCTAACTAGTTAGATTACAACAACTAAGAAGAAAGTCATTTTTGTCGGTTAAGCCGAAAAAATGAAACAAACAGATCTCAACTAGAAGTTAAAATAGATGATGACAAGAATGGAAAGATTAACTTGTCATGTTGCTAGGGTTTAGTCAAAACCTAAATAAGATGGTAGGTTGACAGGAAGAACCTAGGTTTTGAAAATGATATGGAAAACCAGAAAGGTATAATATCAACTTTTGGTTTGAAGCAAGTTGAAGCTACGATGCTTAAAAGAATGATTCACGAGGAGCATCTAAAGTCCTTAAGATGCTCAAGATATCATAACTAGGGTTTTGGCTTACCGAGTATAGGAAAGATACCCGATTACGAAAAACTTCGAAGTTGATCGACGAGAGATAAATTACGATTTAACTTTGCAAAAGATATCAAATCTTTAATGCAAGGTAAAATCGGTCACGTAAGATGGATAAGCAAAGGATAGGAGCAAGAACTCCTTTGACATGACAAGGAAGAAAATGAGCTTGATGGTCAACAATGGCTGCTGACTCAAAAAGCTAGGGTTTATATATGGATGTTGAGCTACTGAGCAAGAGGAAAGATCTAGAGTTGATGAGGTGTCCATTTAGGGCTAATTATCCCAAAATTAGTTGCAAAAACTTTGGGATAAATCCTCTCCTCTGTTCTGAGAGAGATTTCTTACGAGAGAGAGGAAGAAGATAAGCATACTCTTACATGTGGGTCCCATTGTCATTCTCGCCGCGCGCTTCACAAAAGCTCAAGCGAATGTCGTGTCCGATTGGAAATGGCGGTGTGATAAATAGATAGATTAAATGATTTGAATCGGTTTACGGTTAATATGGACCGCACGATCTAGATCGGCCGATCGGGATTAAAGCGAGCTCAAAGGAATCTCGAGATCCACTTTCAAATCTAGGCGTTGGATTGGAATCAACGATCACCAAAGAATACACGTCACCCCTTTTAGATGCGATGGCACAACACCGTTGGATTTGATTTCTGGTCGGGATGTAAATGGAACGGATGGTCCGATTGCATACATTCATATGGACCTTGCGATTTAAATCCAACGATCCACCGATTTTGGGCTTTAAAGGCCCACGGTAAAAAGGCGCCATCAGTTGAAATCCAAAGGCGCATAAGCGCGCCTCGATTTCAAATTGGAATAAGCGGCAGTTAGATCAAGAATGAATGGCTGCGATCGTGAGGGATCGGAGTCGCATGCGAATGCATACACTAATATGGACCACACGATGAAGATCCAGCGGTCGGAGGAGTGCGGGCTTTATAACACGCGGTAAAAGGAAAAGTCGTAGGATTTGAATCTAACGGCTCGGATAAAGCGCCTTTACGTTTAAAGCGAAAGAGGTGCTGTTGTTGGATCGAGAATGAGCGGTGGAGATTGAAAAGGGATCGGAGTTGTCCGGTGCACCTGCGATCTCGCTCGTTAGATCAAGATCCAACGGCGAAGATTAAAATGCACACGTGGGCGGCTCGCGGGGTGTTATAACCGCCCGTTCGATTGAAGATCAACGGTTCATATCACGCGGGGAGTTACGGGCTCGCGCGAGCGTGGATCGAGCGAACCAAGTCGATTGGGTTGGACCAAGACACGTGGTCCGAGTCGCTCTGATGCTAGGTTTGGATTTGGGCCGGTTTAGTTGACCAAACCTTATTCAAATGCTTAAAAGGTTTGGCTGGGATTTTAAAAATAGCAAATAAATTTATAAAATCATGAAATTTTTACTGGAAGCTACTGGGATAACATATTTCCCAGATAAATTTTATAAACCACATTTTCACTTTGTAAAATACATAAATATTTATTTCAGGCCGAAAATATTTATTTAAAAACAATAAATTTTTCTTTGAGCCCAAATAATTTCTAAAATGCAACAAAAATATTTTTAGCCAAGATAATTTATCTAGGCTTTAATAAAAATGCTTCCCAGTCATAATACAAGTTCTATCTTGTATTCCTTTAAGACTTCAAATGGTTCTTTAGGGTTTTGGCTAAAAGGAAGGTTTTAATTTGTAACATGCTGCCCAAAGTGTAGAAATGAACAGTAATACTATGAACAGTACCTTATTACTGTTCATAAAACATTTTATTACTGTTTATAAACTTGGGGCTGTTACAGTAACAATCAGATTCTGCCCTTAGCCATCACTTTCGTCGAAAGCGAGAATTTCGATAGTTGGTTGTGGTTCTTTCGACATCTGAAGGATGGAGTAGTTGGGGCATGCCCTGATGTCTGCATAATCCATGATCGCCACCCTGGGATGATGAAGGCTATCCGAAAACTTCAGTAAGACCCCAATGAGCCGTTCCCTTGGTCAGACATGAGGAACAGATGGTGCATTCGCCATTTGGGGGCCAACTTCTTCAAACAGTTCAGGCAGCAACCATTGATGAAGCTGTTCAAGAGGCTTGCTATGCAGAACTAGCAGCATAAATTTGATGTGTTGTGGGAGATGTTGGACGAGAACACCAAGAAGCATGTTGTCGAGAGGAACAAGCATCCGCTCAATCCTGGGGCGGCGCGGCCTAAACACCTCATGCCACTGCAGGAGCTCGACCCTTCCCATTTGAAGCGGAGAACCTTGAGGAACATCGGGTGCTTCTCTCATTGGATAGAGGCTGGGCCATGAGAGAAGTTGTCCTTGCTACACGACACGGATGGTGCAAGGTATGACATAATGACCACTAACCTTGCAGAGGTGTACAACTGGGTTATTAGGGGCCTCTGTTCTCAGCCTCTCATCGCCATCGTAGAAGGCATTCTACATGGTACAATCGGATATTTCAGGAAAGACATGCAAATGCAGCACTTTATGCAGTCAACCCACATACACCGTACTGCTCAAAGATTACAACGTATATGCAGGCCAAGACCGAGAAGGCTCAGCCGCGCATAGTCTTCATAATGGGCAATATAGAGCCTTGATTCGGCGTGGTCCTTCGAGACAGAGCCGGATTTGGGACGACTTGGTCTCTTGTTACCCACGAGGTATGCCTTGGAGACCATATCAATGAACCTAGTTGCACATGCAATAAGCTAAAGCTCCTTCACAAGCCATGCTCTCATGTCCTCGCCGCGTGTGGGACCATCCACATGGACCTATCGAATTTCATATCGGAGTACTTCATTAAGGAGAGGGTGCAGCAGGCGTGGTGCGGCGAGCTAAGAGGCTTCAGGGTTGTGGGCAACTTTGCCACGTCGAATATTGCACAGAGGACTTGGATTCCGGATCTAGACCTGTTGAAGGGGGCCCGGGGGAAAGGGCCGTTGGCAGAGTTGGTGCATTAGGAACGATATGGACGAAGGAGAAGCTGGAGCGGTAAGAAGACATTGCAGCCGTTGCCGCTAAGAAGGCCACACTGTGAGAACTTGCAAGGCGCCTGCCGACACGTAGAAACACTGACTTGTACCTCACCATGTTGTAACTTGTACTTTAGTCAGTACTTTGTTGTTGTAATTGCAAACTAATTGTATTTTAATTGCAAATTATAACTTTATTTGAATTGTGAATCTCTTGTCTTAATTGCAATGCACGACATGACCTCGCTCGGCATGGCACTTAAATTTTGCACTTAATGTTCCACGCCTATAGTTCAATGCACGCGACACATCGATGCAACAGTTAACTTGACCGTAATGACACGTGCACCATTCAGCCAACATAACGAGATTGAACATAATTGCGTACAGAAGGGGAGACTACCGAGGTACAAGCCTCTTCGGCCGTGCCTAATGGTGAAGGTGCCTCGCACTACCCACGTAGAGTGTTCTACAGGGGGCGCCTCGGACGTGGCTGACCATCATTGTAGTGGCACGCGCATATGCAGCTAGGGTTTGCACAGCAGCATGTGGGATCATAGGAACTTCCTATGTTCACGATCTTTTCGTTACCCCTCTCGCGCTGTATCTGTTAGTGGAGGTCATCGATTTTCTCGTTGAGATTGTCAATCCGTGCCTCCAACTGAAAGATTCGGTTCCACAATGTATCAACGTACATCACAACATGTCGTTCATAGGGAGGATCAATCCAGCAGACAAAGTCGCATTTCGCCATCTGCTGGAAAGGAGGGTTAACATGGAGGCTCTATTAGCAGTAACATAAAACAAACTATTTGCTAATTGTGCTTCAGAGTGTGGGTATCGGAAGAAACATCGTCCGCCATCGAAAGGGCCGTCCATGACCTCCATGACAACATCCTCCCTGTGTCGCATTTCGACCATACCGGTTGAGCACGCTTGTTCGACATCAACCGGTAGTTAGGGCTGAAGTCCTTCCTCCTTTCGAGGGGAAGGTCTTGCTTTGGTGACCCCGGTTGGACTGGTCCCTCAGTGTCTGTCATGATATGTTACTGTACGACGGAGAAGGTTCTTCTTCCTACGGTTTGGAGGGTGGAGTGGTCCTACTTTTAGAGTGTGGGGCATGCATTTTATAGCCCGCGGGAGGCTAATAAAGCGGGTAATGTATTAACTTGCAACTTTGCGCGGTGACAAGACCAAACGGGGCAGCTTTGCGCAGTGACAAGACCAAAGAAGACAGCCTTGCATAGTGACAAGACCAGACAGGCGGTTTCGCGCAGTGACAAGACCAGACAGGGTAGCTTCGCGCAGTGACAAAACTAGACGGGCAGCTTTGCGCAGTGACAAGACCAGACGGGGTAGGTTTGCACACTGACAAGACCAGATGGGGCAGCTTTGCGCAGTGACAAGACCAGACGGGCAGCTTTGCGCAGTGATGTGACCCTACAAAGCAGCTTTGCGCAGCGATGTGACCCTACAAGGTAGTTTTTTTGCAACGACATGACCCTACAAGACAGCTTTACGCAGCGACATGACCCTACGCTGCGACAATATTCCTCCTCGGGGATGCGAATTTGCTTCAACCGGATTGCACTTCAGCCGCTATAGAGCCGCTACAGCTATGTTGGCTTCCACTATAAATACAACGCTGCTTGACCAAGAACTCCACAACACTACTTACATAAGATGGACAAGGAGAAGGAATGGAAGAAAATCTACAAACTCTTGAAGGACTAGATGTCTCCCCCACGAGACCGTGCTCGCCATCATGCATTTAGTCTGCAGCCTTACACATACCAAACTTTTTCAGAGCTCGTGGATCTAAGGAGACCTCCTCACAGTAGGCCCAACGATTCTGGATCGAGTCGCGCCCCCCTTCTATGCCCGCTAAACGCCCTCCAGAAGGGCCCCCCATGGGGATGGTGCCACCTCTTTGCTGGTGTCGGGATGCCTGCAAATGCGTCAAATCAACTGACGAGTGGACCATTGGGCAGCGCTATTGGTGCTATGCAAACTACGATGCAGACTACCCCGACCGCAGGTTTGACACGTAGAACCACAGACAACCGGTAATAAAATCGTATTTCAGTGCACACTACTATTTTCACATCGCCATTACATTAAGTAATAATTCCAGAAACGATCAAATCATCGTTCCATTGAGCGAATTTCACATATGTCGCACCACAACGGAATGAGAACTAGAGTTCGTTTTTAAAATTTATTAATGTATATTTTACTGGCTAACAGTAAACAACGGATATTTTTTTGGATTATTCTTGTGAGGTGGACGGAGTAAGGAATGGTGCAAGCAGCGGTGGATCCAGCCTTGGCCCAGATGCTATAGTCTAAGATCTAAAAATCTTATCAGTGTTGAAACTCATAAAAAATATATTGAAAAATTAACAAACATTCGAGTTCAATCAAAATACCTCCTCGGTCCATAGCTAACTCCGCCGCTAGATACAAGCATGTTGTCGTCTGCTAAGCTTAAAAGAAGGGGCCCGCCATATTACGTGGAGCAAAAACTAGATTGTTTCTTTGTACTTGATCTAAGGTACAAATTATTGGCTACATTAGAACTTTTTATTTGGTTTGAGGTACAGATCTCTGGCTCACCATAGAAGGCACACTTTTAGTGGTCTTTGCACGAGCTAGGTAGACGTCAAAATGAATGGTATCGGTGAGGTAGACACCATCTGCTAATGTTAGGGGAAGGGAACCAATTGTACCATGCCGCTATAATTTTCTTTATTTAGTTTAAGGCGCATATTAAAAAAATGAGTGCTTTTATTATATTAGTTATATGAAATGAGAAAAAAGAATAGTGTAAGCAAGTTAGCTTGGTTTACTTATTTGTGGTGAAAGCAGGCCACCCAAATATTAGGTTGACAAATAACATGTACTTTAATATATTTCTGCTAGGGAGAGGTAAAAGTGGATGCCACGTATTTGTGAGGTAGGCTTTTATTTACCAGACCTTATTAACTGCGATTGTGTCTGTTGACAAAGGGCCACAATTTCCTTGTATTTTCTTAGCTTACTGTGATAGCTAAGAAAATTATTTTGTTTTTATTCTTCTCATTAATACAATTCCTTTGTAAAACATTAACCTCAACAGCTAGGAAAATTATTTTGTTTTTATTCTTCTCATTAATACAATTCCTTTGTAAAACATTAACCTCAACGACTACGCGCACTCATTTAGATATCACTGTACTGAATATCCACATCATCCTATATACTTACTACTCGATCATGGCAGGCCCCAAACAACAATTAAGCATATGTTCTTACTTCGACCAATAGGGATCAACTCATCCCGTTACATTTTATTCGATTGGTTGCTGCAGATCGCATAGATGATTAGTGATTCGTGTAAAACACTTCTAAATCTTGTTTGCTCTGGATGGGTGTTACCTTCACCCACATCAACCATGCATGGGTTTCCAGGCTTAAGGTATGCTCAGAACTCATCCAGAGACCAAGAAAAAAAAGGGACAAAATGAAGAGGAAAAAAAGAACTGCTGACCAGCATTATCTCCCTGGCTCCCGCCATTCCCAACCGCTAAAACCACCCCCACTCTGCACTCCCGGCGCGGCCATCCATGGCCGCCTCCACTCTGCTGCGCCTCCTCTCCCCCTCAGCACCGAGCCCCCAAGATCCGAGCCCTAGGCCCTTCCCTTCCCTCCTCGCGTGCCCAGCGCGCCGGCGCCAGCTCCGCGCCGCCCGCTGCTCGTCCTCGCCGCCGCCGTCGTCGCTCGACCTCCCCCTCCTCCCGTTCTAGCAGGCAGAGGTAAGGTTTCTTACCAACAAAAAGGTAGCCGCCTTTCTAGTGATTTTGCAGAGATAATTAGATAATACTCTGGCTTCCCAGTGTTGGATGAAATCCGATGGTACAGCTTAGTGAGACCAGAGTTCATAATCGGTCAGATGCCCGATTGAATGGAGTGGAATTGCTTTGGTTCTTGACAAAATTTCTATGTTGGTGAGTTGGGGTGGATTCGAATTAGAAAATTAAGAACTCCGATATTTATTTTTATTAGATAGGATAATTTAGATCAGGTGTTCGATAATCTCTTGTTGGGTATATAGACCGAATTAGTTGAATCAGCCAAAGTATTGATGACAGTGGAGATGGCACGAGTTGCAGATGAAACTTTGTCTTGAAGAACCATTGTAGATGTAGCCCGTTAATGTCGTGAACATCTGTTAGTTTTTTCCATATGAATGTGCAGTGTCTTACTGAAGGTTAAATGCAATAGCATATGCACACAGTCTAAATCAAAAGTAATGCATATCACTCACCACCGCCAGGTTTGTATGGTAGTAGCAGTGATGGGCTTGGTTTAGCGAGAATTGTTTTTGTTGTGGGAGCCTATTAATGGTGCTACTGACATCTTGATATGATTGTTGTAGTAATCATCATTTGCAAATTGCAACAATGCCATGAATCGTTTTTTTTTCTTCTTTTTTGGTCTAAAGGAATTATTGATGGCTTAATCGCAGTGATTTGATTTGATTGCCTCTAGCTGCACTGTCTTTGCACCAATTGAGTAGTTTACCTTGTATCATCTGTCCTCGGATGCCCCTTCGCTCAATAATGCTGGAACATCATTTGCCCTCGTTTTGCAAGCTGACCTTCAGTTTTAGAAGCTTTTGAAAATCTGATGCAAGGATTGCAGCAGCCATTCTATATGGAAATCATCATTATGGCCAGCTAGAGCATTTGGGTAGTGCGAAACCGAAACATGTTTGATAACATTGATCCAACAAATGACAGTTGGAAAAGACCATTGTTATCCATGGAGCAAAAGGAAAATATTTCCTAGCAATGTAGTATCCTTTCCTACTGTTACAACGAAAACAACTGAATAGTTTTCCTTTTCTTTTTAACCAACTTAGGGAATTAATCGTGAATTACATATTCGAATCTGCACTATTTCTAGTCAATGAGTTTGCCTCTGTATTTATGCTGCGCAAAGTTTCCTGAATTGTTATCAGCTCATATGAAAATAATTATGTTGTGTGGCGTCTTCACTACCAGCGCTGGCAGCCTGCTGCCCTGGTTTTGGCAAGTTAGTATTTGGTGTTATGTTTTTTAGGAAGTCTTATTTCCTTCCATGTTTTAGTGATTGGCTCAGATTTGTCTCTTTCCATATTTTAAAGATTAGGTCTGATTGTCTCCTTCCATGTTTTAGAGGTTGGATTCGCTTGTGTGATCCTTTCCTTCCTAATTAGCTCTACCTTCCTTTTCTTCATGATGTAGTCAGCAGTATATGTTCTGCCTCTTTTGCTTATCACAGGCAATGAAGAATTAAGAAGCTATTTCAATTTCTCTAGTTCATTAGCAGTAGATTATATTTTCTCTCAAGGTTTGGTAGGTACCAATTTGGTATCAGAGCCATGTCTGGGAGCGCGAGCCCGTTCCACCACCACGCAAGAGGACACCCTGCAGATCATCGCCAAGCAATTGGAGAGCTTCGTGCAAGAATGCCTAGAAGATCGAGCATTGATGGGTGATGTATTGCGCAGAATTGCGACCGTGGAAAAGCGGCCGGTACAGGAGGAAATAGCAGCGGCTGTGCCTAGCGCAGGCCAAACTCCCACCTTACCTCCTCCTGGGAGTGCACCGACACCACCATCCAGCTCCATGCCGCCCCAGCAACCAATTTTTTTTCCCTACAATCCCACCCACAACGCAACGCAACGCAACGGCCACCCTCTGTTTTCCTACAATCCCAGCAACCCTACTCACCACCACCACCAACCCTCCCACAACACCTCCCGAATTACCACACCCCACACCACCTTGGCCAAAATTTCCCTCTTCCTTACCCACCATTCCAGCAGCTCTACTCGACCCAACCACCTCCTCAGCGTTTCCACCACCTCCATCCGGCTACACTCCCACACTTGCTCCCTTGCCGAGCAACCGAGCCTACATATGGGTGCTAGTTCGGCCGCACCTAAATACCACAAGCTCGAGTTTCCCACCTACGACGGCTCCGTCGATCCTATCGGGTGGCTCAACCGGTGCGAGCAGTTCTTTCGGTGACAGCGCACGGCGGAGGTTGACAAGGTCTGGTTGGTAGCCTATCATCTTACGGAGGACGCGTAGAATTAGTATCTCCAGTTGGAGCACGACTACAACATGCCTACATGGGAGCACTTCAAACAGGCGTGTCACTTGCGGTTCGGACCTCCGGGCCGTAATAATCCTCTAGGTGAACTAGCACGTTTACCTTTTGCATCATCCGTGGCGGACTACACCAGCAAATTCCTCGCGCTCCTTTGCCGTAGTTGGGAACCCCTATCGCCCAGCCAGCAACGCTTCCTCTACACGGCTGGTCTTCCGGAGAATCTGCGCACGGATGTGGAGCTTCAGCAGCCGGTGGACCTGCAAGCAGCCATCACTTTGGCGCACACATATGAGTGTCAGCACTCATCAGTGGCTACCCTAACTACCGCGTCATTGGTGATGCGCCCACGCCCCCTGGTCGCGATCAGCGCAGCCGGCGCCCGGTCCACCTCGCTCCACACCAGCAGCGGGCACTCCGCTGATGACGCCATCGGCTACTCCAACACCTCCATCTACTCGGTCACTCCGTCGACTGTCACCCCTGGAGATGGCGGAACGATGCAAGCAGGGACTATGCTATAACTGCGATGAGCAGTATGTGCGCGGTCACAAGTGTGCTCGCCCCTTCTACATCGAGCTCGATGACTACGACGACAGCGCCTACAACATGCTAGTGGAAGACACTCTAGCTGAGCCATGCATTTCACTTCAAGCCCTCACAGGACTTTGGAGTGTCCGGGCGGCATAGACGATGCAGGTGGAGGTCTTCATTGGTGATGAGTGCTTCACCGCCCTCATGGACACCGGCTCAACACACAATTTCCTCAGCGACGACGTCCTCGCTCGAGTGGGCTTGGCGCCAACCGCAACACCCAGCCTCCGTGTAATGGTGGCCAACGGCGATCGGGTGGCCATGCATGTCGCGCCGTTCCCCTGCGCATTGGCGACTTGGAGTTTCAGGTGGACTGCTTCGCTCTTCCTCTTGGCAGCTTTGATGTGGTCCTCAGCGTCCAGTGGCTCCGCACACTAGGGCCCATTTTGTGGGACCTCGATAATCTCCAGATGTCCTTCCATGTGCACGGCCATTTGGTGTCCTGGACGGGCTTGGCAGCTCCACCGCCTGGGGTACTGCACGCCATTACCGGGCATGACCCGGCCCTCATGGAAGACACGCTCCGGGAGTTTGAAGGCATCTTCGCCGAGCCGACTTGCCTGCCACTGGTGCGTCGCTGGGACCATCACATTCGGCTGCAACCAGGCGCACCACCGGTGGCTGTATGGCCCTATCGCTATCCACAACTGCAGAAGGACGAGTTGGAGAGGCAATGTGCGGCTATGCTGTAGCAAGGGATTATCAAGGAAAGCGACTCCGCGTTTTCCTCCCCAGTCCTCCTTGTCAAGAAGCATGACGAGACATGGCGTTTCTGCGTCGACTATCGTGCGCTCAATGCACACACGATAAAAGACAAATTTCCAATCCCTGTCGTCGATGAGCTGCGTGGTGCCCGTTTCTCCACCAAGCTGGATCTTCGCTCCGGGTACCACCAGATCCGCGTACTTCCGGAAGACATCACCAAGACAGTGTTTCACACCCACAACGGGCATTACGAGTTCCTGGTCATGCCGTTTGGCCTGACCAATGCACCAGCTACTTTGCAGGCGTTGATGAACGACATCTTACGACCATTCCTACGGTGTTTCGTCTTGGTTTTCTTTGACGACATTCTCATTGACAGCTCATCTTGGTTGGAGCACCTCCGCCATCTTCGCCTTGTCTTTCAGGTCACGTGGGAACATTCGCTCTTCCTCAAGCGGTCCAAGTGCTCATTTGCCACACGTACAATGCATTATTTGGGGCATGTCATCTTGGCTGACGGTGTGGCCATGAATGCCGACAAGGTGTGTGCCGTGACAGATTGGTCGACACCACGCCCGCACGTGGTCTCAGGGGCTTCTTGGGACTCGTGGGATACGACCGCAAGTTCATCCAAGACTTCGGCATCATCGCTGCCCTGTTGACCGCTCTCCTAAAAAAAGAGGGATTCAAATGGTCTGAGGCGGCGCAAGCGACATTCGACAAGCTCAAGACCGCATTATCCTCAGCACCAGTCCTTCAGATGCCGAACTTTGGGGCTCCATTCATGGTGGACTGCCACGCGTCGGGTTTAGGCTTCGGCGCCATCCTTCACCAAGGTACGGGACCCTTGGCATTCTTCAGCAAGCCCATTGCTCTCTGTCATGCGAAGCTCGTAGCCTACGAGCGCGAGCTCATTGGGCTAGTCCACGCCGTTTGCCATTGGCGACCGTACTTATGGGGTTGTTCATTTATCATCCGCACCAACCATTACAGTTTGAAGTTCTTATTGGATCAGTGACTCTCCACCATCCCCCAACATCAATGGGTGAGCAAGCTGTTCAGGTTCGACTTCACCGTGGAATATCACCCTGAGCTCCTCAATACGGTGGCCGACGCCCTGTCTAGGCGGGAGGAGGGTGAACCGGCCACTGCCTTGGCTTTATCTACACCGACTTTCGCCATTTTTGATGATTTGCACCACGAGATTGTTGCCTCGACTGACTTATCCGCGCTACGTACGCGTATTCTAGCCGGCGAGCTCGGCGAACCATGGGCATGTGTAGATGACCTCATCCTCCATGACCACCGGGTACATGTGCAGCCATCATCACCATCGTTGCAGTCCATTCTGGATCAGGCGCACAACAGCCATGAATGTGTCCAAAAGACACTTCATCGTTTACGTCGTGACTTCCACATTTCGGGCGATCACCGCTTGGTCCAGGACTTGGTACAGGCTTGTGCTGTTTGCCAGTGCAACCAGACCGAGACTATGCGCCCAACCGGCCTACTGCAGCCATTACAAGTGCCATCTTCAGTTTGGGCTGACATTGCCGTGGATTTCATCGAAGGATTTCCTCGTGTACACGGCAAGTCAATAATTCTTACGGTGGTTGATCGCTTTTCCAAGTATGCACATTTCATCCCATTATCACATCCGTACACGGCAAATTCAATCGCTCGTGCATTCTTTGAGGGTATAGTGCGTTTGCATGGTTTGCCTAAATCTATTGTTAGCGATCGGGACCCAGTTTTCACCAGCAATTTTTGGCGCAATCTATTTCGAATATCCGGAGTACACCTTCACATGAGTTCCGCATTCCATTCGTAGTCTGATGGCCAGTCTGAGGCAGTTAACAAGGTGATCGTGATGTATCTCCGTTGCATGATAGGGGATCGACAACGGCAATAGGTGGACTGGTTACCATGGGCGGAGTATTGTTATGACTCATCATATCATTCCTCTCTCAAAGCGACGCCCTTCAAGGTGGTGTATGGTTGGGACCCTACTTCTCTCCTCGACTATACTCCAGGGGAAGCCCAGGTGGCAGCCGTCGAAACCATCCTCTCGGACCACGACGCTTTCCTCAAGGAGGTACGTGACCGCTTGTTGCAAGCCCAACAATATGCAAAGAAGCACTATGACGCACATCACCGTGCATTGGAATTTGAGGTAGGCGAGTGGGTGTGGCTTCGTCTCCACCACCGGCCAGCATTGTCTGTTCCGGGACATGTCCGAGGCAAGTTGGCACCACGTTTTTACGGACCATATCAGATTTTGGCCCGTATTGGCTCAGTTGCATACAGCCTGCAACTGCCGGAGGGTGCTCGACTCCATGATGTCTTTCATATCAGCATGCTGAAGAAATTTCAAGGCTCCCCCCGCCTTCAGTGTTGCCTCCATTGCCGCCCATTGAGAACGGCAGGGTTGTCCCTCAGCCTCAGCGTGTCTTGGATGCTTGCATATGCCGTGACGAACGTCAACTCCTTGTGCAATGGGTCGGGACACGTGAAGAGGATGCTTCCTAGGTATCTCTTGCAGATTTCCAGCAACAGTGGCCACAATTCAAGCTCGAGGATGAGCTTCTTGCCGAGGAGGGGAGAGATGTTGCGTGGGGTCTTCACTACTAGCGCCGGCAGCCCGCTGCCCTGGTTTTGGCAAGTTAGGATTTGGTGTTATGTGTTTTAGGAAGTCTTATTTCCTTCCATGTTTTAGTGATTTGCTCAGATTTGTCTCTTTCCATATTTCAGAGATTAGTTCTGATTGTCTCCTTCCATGTTTTAGAGATTGGATTCGCTTGTGTGATCCTTTCCTTCCTGATTAGCTCTACCTTCCTTTTCTTCATGATGTAGTTGGCAGTATATGTGCTGCCTCTTTTGCTTATCGCAGGCTATGAAGAATTAAGAAGCTATTTCAATTTTTCTAGTTCATTAGCAGTAGATTATATTCTCTCTCTCAAGGCTTGGCAGGTACCAAATTACTTGGATCAGTTATTCAGCATTATGCTTACAATATGCATTTTGAATTATCAATGAACTCGGTTGGATGGTGCTAAGATAATGAAAATATTATAGATGTTGATTCCATCCGAATGCAAGACTTTACACTTGTATGAAGCAAGGTATATAGCATTGCTAGAAGAGGTAATTACCATTGGCTCAATCACTTGTTTCATATTATTTTGCTGCTGCAGTATATTTTGATTTTTGTTGACATGATGTAATCTAGCTTTTCTGCCACACAAAAAAATATTGTTCAAATATACATTTTGTAGAATTATCATGTAATGAACACAGATTTAACAAGTCTTGGCATGATATCCTTCGTTAAAATTGCTGTGAAGGAGTGCTGTGACCAGTAGAATGGGATTGTGGCACATCATTCTTGAAACACAAGAACTACATATTGCTGTCATTGAATATTTATAACAGAAACCTTGAGTAGAGTGGCATGCAATATTATTTTTGTTGCAGTTGTGTGATAAACTGATAATAGGATTTTCGATCTTTTTCTATTTTTTCACTCAACAGGCCTTGTATAGGAGGAAAAATTCTTTTGTGCACTTTGTGCTCGATCCAGTTGTATCAAGCTCTCCTAAAGCTTCCTTTGCTGTAAGATATGGTTGTTTGGTCCACATAGAAAGTGTAAGTTCTTATCCTTCATATGAAATGTTTCGACAAATTCGATTACAGGGTTTTGGTTAGGGTTGTTCACCTTTTCTACACAATGATTTGTCTTTAGTATAGGTTGAAAAGTTCTTATCCTTCATATGAAATGTTTCGACAAATTCGATTACAGGGTTTTGGTTAGGGTTGTTCACCTTTTCTACCCAATGATTTGTCTTTAGTATAGGTTGAAAAGCTGGATATTGGAGCATTGGTGTCAATAAGAGGTATATGCCGTGTGAACATTATGAACCTTTTGCAGGTAAGCTCATTCTTGAGTATAAAATGTTCTTTCAATGTTGATGTACACATCATATCATAGTTAATTCCTGGTAATGTTAATTAACAACTTTGTATGTACTTCATAACTTCTATGAATTGTGCGTATAATGCCTTCAAAGGTCTTTTTCTCATGTTTTATCAAACTATCACATTCCCATTTTTACTATAATACCCCTAGAGCGGGTTCTGTAAGTCTAATTATTGAAGTTTATAGATGGGCCAATTTTTGTGTTAGTTCTTAATTATTTTTTCACTGAAAAAAAGAAATTACAGAAATAATGGAATGGCCAGGTAGATGCTCTTGTGAAACCCTGAATTAGATTACTGTTTTATGTAGCTACCGTTTACAACCCCTCTTTTCTTTCACTTCTATTTTAGATGGTCACACTCTTCATTGATCCAGATGGAGCCCTACTTACGCGGTGACGTTTCTCCCATAATGGACAAGTCTTGTGAGGGTATTGAATTGGACATGAGAATTTCCAAGCTAAGAGGCTCCATGTGCAATTTACACAGCCTACAAATGAAGCTGAAGGTTTAGTCACTATCTTAGTTCCTTTCAGCGATTTGCAAATGCTGAATAATGGTTTTATCCTATTCTTCTGGTGTCACAACTTTGCCATTTAGGTGCCTGAGGATGAACCGCTGCAAACCAACATCAAGGGCTCTCTACTGTGGTCTGAGAAACAAATTTTCGAAGAGTATAATGAAGCTTTTATCCCTGGGCTCCCAGAACGTCTCTCCTTTGCCGCGTACCAAATAGTTTCAGGTGATAACAGATCATTCTCGTTTCACCTCCGAACCTCACATATTGACCATAGCTTCCATTTCAAATCTTAATCTTCAATGAGACATGTCAATCTCACGTGGAATGACCAACCAAAGAAATGCTGCACACAGGGTGTACATCAACTTCATGTTGTCTAATCTAACATTACAACCATACACTACAGGTATGTCAGATGCAGAGCTTCTTACCCTGCAAAAATACAAGATACAAGCAATGGATTCAACATACACTCTGGAAAGACTAAACGGTGGAATCAAGTACGTAGAACATAACATCGGTATGATTGCTGCAAGACTGGCAATTCAGAACCTATGATCCTCCGTACCGCTCACTCAATCACTCGTATACAATTATCATCAGGGAAGTGAATACCTAATACTTCCACGATCTAACTGATGCTCATGATGCAAAGTCTAGTTACATCCTCTGACCTCAGAACTTCTCCAGTTTGCATGTGCATTGTATACAAGGGGAAGTTTGATACAGCCTCATTGTTTTTGACACAATATTGATGTACATTCAGAGAGTAATATGAGTACAATGCAAAGTCTCATATCATTATCGTTTGGTAGCAAACAAACACCATACATTATTCAAATAACTCTTACAACTTTGTTCCATCAGATAACTAGCTCATACAACTATTTGATTTGGAAAGCCTACAGGCTGCAGCTCTGGTATGAACTCTGTAAAATCTAAACCAACATACTATTTTGATTTGGAAAGCCTACAGGCTACAGCTCTGGTATGGGCTAAACCGGCAGCAGAAAAGCAGCTACGAAGTAACGGACTAACAGTACCCAAAAGCATCCTATCTGTCTAAATTGCTAGCTCCTGAAACACTGGCAGAAGGATCAGCTACTCCTTTCACCTGACCTAGTCCATTGGTTCTTCCTTTGGACCTTCAGCAATGTCGACGCCAAAGAGGTGGAAGCCGTTGCGTGCGCCATTGCGAGGAGCCCTCGCCATCACTTCCGGTGTCTTCTCCTCCTCCTGCTTCGGTGTGGCGAACGCGAGCCGGAAGCTGCTGATGGCAGCAGGGAGTGACAAGCCGAAGGCAGTGGCAGCTGGGGCATAGACGGGCACGACATTGCCGGCCATCGCCATCTCTTCCGGTGGCTCCTCCTCCTGCTTCAGCAGGGTGAACACGAACGAAGAGCTGCCAGCAGCGGCAGGGCCAGGGAGCGACAGGCCGCTGGCAGTGGAAGGGGCAGCCCAGGCCGTGGTTTTGCCTGCGCCGAGCACCTGGCCTGCGTAGTGAAGCCGCATGTGCCCGCCGAGCGCCTGCCCGGTCGGGAATGTCTTGCTGCACTTGGCGCACACGTGCAGCGCTCTCCCGTCCATCACCGCCGCCATGGCGGCGGCGACGTCCTTGACGTCCTGCAGCTCCTTGGCCCTCTTCTCGCTGATATTGTGGTTGGCCATGTGGCCCCCCAGCGCCTGGTAGCTGCGGAAGGTCTTGGAACACTTTGGGCAACGGTACACCTTGATCTCACCTGCACCGGCAATGGTAGAACCGCCGCCATTGCCATTGCTGAAAGCAATCTCCTTGCCCTTTGCTGCATCAGGCCCAGCTTTAATGGTCACAGCCGTCGCTGCTGTAGCCGGAGCTGTTGCAATGGCCACAGCAGATGGCGTGGCAGGAGCTGCCGTGATGGTCACGGCTGCCGCAGCATCAGGGGCTGGTGCAATCGTCAAAGTTTCCGCCGTATCAGGAGCTGAAATTTCAGTAGTCACGGCGGAGGCGTTTATCTCTGCAACGGCGCTGTTAGGCTCGACATCCTCCTCCTCCTCATCGTCATCGATGACGATCACGTCGGTGTCTGGGACGACAGGTGAGTTGCGTATAGTAGATGGGGGCTCCGGGACCTTTACCTTGGGGATCTTGGCCGGGGGGACGGCGACGGTGACGACGCTCTGCTCGCTTTGGCCGTCGGCGATAGGGCCGAGGCCCGCCTCGCCGGTGCTCAAGACCATGAGGTCTTGCGCGGCGCGCACCATCTCGGCGGCCCAGGGCTGGTCCAGATCGTCTTCCCCCACCTGCAGCCCGGTCACCTCGCACAGCATCGCCGGGACCGGAGCCCTGTCCTGGGCCGCCACACACGCCCTCTTCGCCGGCGGCGCCCGCGACTCTCCCCCGCCATGGCTAGGGGTCCGACCGCGCCGGCGCCGCCTGGTCACCTCGCGCAGGATTGCTGCGACCGGAGCCCTGTCCTGGGCTGGCGTCAGCGGCTCTCCCCCGCCATGGCTAGGGATCCGGCCGCGCCGGCGCCGCCCGGTTACGGCCCAGCTCCGTTCCAACGCCCTGGGGAGCAGGCCCTCGTCGTCCGCCTTCTTCTTCTCGACCATATGCTTATTTGCCCTCTGCTGCCGCGGCGCCGACGGCGGCAGCTCATCGGCGGCAGCGCGGCAGCTCCTCATGTGGCCGTGCAGCGCCTTGACCCGATCGAAGGTCTTGGAGCACACGTGGCACGTGTGCACCACCCCTCTCCCCCGCTCCGCGGCGCCTTCACCGACAGACGCCGACCCAGCCGACAGCTCCCCGTAGATAACGCGACCAGCACTGCCACCATCACGACGGCGGCCGTCACCCCCACCCTGACGCGGTGGCAGCGGCAAACCCGACGACAGCTCCCCGTCGCCGCCGTGACCAGCACCTCCAGCTTCCTCACGACGCCGGCCGCCGTCATCCCAACCCCGACGCGGAGGCTGCAAACCTGACCACAGCTCCACATCGCCGCCGCGACTAGCACCTCCCGCACCGTCACGACGACGGCTGCCGTCTTCCCCACCCCGACGCGGCGGCGGCGGCGGCGAACGCGACGACAGCTCCCTGTCGCTCCCACGACCAGCACCTCCAGCACCGTCACGACGCTGGCCGCCGACACCCCAACCCCGACGCGGCGGCGGTGAACCCAACCACAGCTCCACGTTGCCGCCGCGACTAGCACCTCCCGCACCCTGACGACGCCGGCCGCCGAATTCCCCACCCCGACGCGGCGGCGGCAAATCCAACCACAGGTCCCCTTCGCCGCCGCTACCAGCACCTCCACCACCCTCAAGGCAGCGGTCGTCTCCCCCACCACGACGCGGCCGCGGCGGCGAACGCGACGACAGCTCCCTGTCGCCGCCGCGACCATCACCTCCAGCACCCTCATGACGCCGGCCGCCGTCTCCCCCACCCCGACGCGGCGGCGAGCCGCGGCGCGGGAGGGCAGCAGCTTCCTGCCCTCGTCCTCCCACGGTGCCACGGCCCCCGCCCTCGGCGTGGTCGCGCGGCTGGGGGCGGCGGAGGCGGATGCGGAAGCGGAGGTTCACAAAGCCTGGGCGCTTCGGCTGCGGCGGCGCCGGCGAGGGATTCTTGTGGGCAGCCATGGGGGAGGAGAGGAGAGGATTTCCCACGAGAGCTAGGGTTTTTCCAGGGGTTTAGCAGTGGGATTGTGATGTGTGAGGGGGCGCCTTGTGTCGCGGGGATACAAATAGCCGTGCGCGGGGGAGTGAGATGGGTGGGCAAGAGGGTACGCGCCGTGTAAGGCAGGTAATACCTCTCTACCTTGGGACACCATGCCACACGTTCACAACCATGCTGCCATGCATGTGCTACTGTACCAATCAATGCAGAGATTTTCAGAAGATTTGTACACAGGGAATTTTTGCTAATTCGCGAACGCCCGCAGCGGTGGTGGAACAAAAGCTCGCGAGCTGGCTCGACTCAACTGGCTCGAACTTATGCCATAAACAAACTGAACCGAGCAGACATTTTTACTCGTTTGCTTAATGAGTCGAGCCTGAGCTAGCTCGTGTGTTGCTCGTTATGTGCGTTAAGCTCGATAAAATTAAAACCCGGCTTGCTGGCTAGCCTAGCGGCAAATCCAACTCATAGCCTAGTTACAATTTTAGCCTATTATGCCAATAGACCACTTTAGCCCCCTAGCCTAGCACTGCACAACCCTAACGGTAACACACACGCAGATAAGGGCGGACCCGCCATTATGGCAAGCTCTGGCATCCGCCAGAGCTTCCTCTGGTCCGGAGTCCTCCCTACCCCCAGTCTTCCCTACTGGAGTCGGAGAAGACTTTGGAGCCGTCGCTTCGAGCGACCGAGAGCCTCGTTCTTTGTTGATTTTCTCCGCCCTTCAATCATCCGGCTAGGCTGGCCATGGGATTTTTTTCACTGAATCGCGGCCCACCCAGCCGGCCAGCCCAAGTCCCCAACCGACTTGGCAGTCAGCAGATCGCCAGGTGACCAAATCCAATCCCCACTCTCCAGTCTCCACTCTCTCTCGACTCGGTCTCTCACTCTCTCCCAAACCTAGCCCCCTAGGCGGCGGCGGAGCACAGGCAGGCTGGCGGGGCGAGGCGGCGAGCGCGGGTTGGGCAAGTGGGCGGTGGATGGAGCTCGGGTGAGGCAAGGTGCGAGCGATGGAGCGTCGAGCGTGAGCGCAGGCGCCAGGTGGGCGGCACCGCGGCAGGCAGGCGGGCGGTCAGTGTGGGCGGCTCTACGACTGGGTGTGTGATGGCGGGGCGATTGGGTGAGCGACGGCGGGTGGCTCTGCTCCCAGTCCCAGGCGTCGGGCGGCTCTGCTCCCAGTCCCAGGCACCGGGCGGCTCTGCTCCTAGTTCCAGGTGCCGAGCGACGCTAGCTACTGGCTCCTCCCTAGCGCAGGCAGCAGCATGTCAAAATTTAACAGTAAGACTAAGTACTCTGTCCAAAATCTAATGAATTCGATGCTAAAATTGTATGAATTAGATGCTAGAATTGCATGAATTAGATGCTAAAGTTCTGTTATTCTAGTGGTGTGGAAGGAATTCACAAAATAGGAAATCAAGTAGCACAGAGCACACTTTGTTATATGAATTCCCAAAATAGAAAAAAGAACATGTATGTTTTAGTTGGTAAATCAACATTGTTAATCTACCAAATTATGATAATGGATAATCCATGATTTCAGTATGTGTCTCATCCTTGTCTTTTCTATGAATTATGATATGAATAATAAATTAGCTATTAAAATTGAATTGGACAGAAAGACATTAAAGAGATATAGGTGCCTGATGCAGCTAATGGGAGTGCATTTACATCTTCTAGTTTTAACTAAAATATCTTTTTAAGTTTAGGAGTTTAGTCATGGAAATCTTCTGCATATCACTACTACACAAAGGGTCACCACAGACAGTTTGGAACCATCATCACAGACGGTTTTTGAACCGTCTGAATTTATATGTCTGTGATAATAGGTGGTTATCACAGACGGTTTGTGAGCCATTTGTGATAAGTCACAACATAGACGGTTTTTTTTTTGTTAAAACCGTTTGTGAAGGCCTACTATCACAGATGGTTTCCACCAACAACAGTCTGTGATATGTAACATATCACAAACGGTTTTATTTACAAACCGTCTGTGATAGTTCATTATACCTAACTAAATATTTTCTTCTGATTTTCGGCTAGCCTCAGGAATTGCTAGTCATGCCCTCTGAAAACAAGCAAGTAGAAAACAGATAGATCACAGATGAATCAATTATTAACAACTCAAAGTGATCATTTACAACTCAAAATCAATTACAAAAAAATATGTTCAAGTATTGTTGCTAGAGTTACAATTGAATTACAATTACTCAAAGTGAATTACAGTTGAATCAATTGTTTGAAGTTCGTTCAGCGATGTTGACGGAGTGAAACTCTTCGCTGGCGTTAACAATCTCTGTCTTGATGAAGCCGTAGAGCAGCCCTCGAACCTCCGAGATCTCGCTCATAACGAATGCATCTAAACCTATGTTCAAGCTCTGTCGCTAGTAGGAGAAAAGTAGTAAGCATATATATTTAAATTTATAATTAGAAAATAATTATTACGAGATTGATAAACCTCTGGATCCTTCATCTTAGCACTAATGATTTTCTGCATACGACGGCAAACATAGAATACACATAGGTGATTTTGTTTTTGCTGGTGGCACTGCAAAAATAGAATTACATATATAGGTATAGTCAGTTCGAGAGACATTATTACGAAGTATGATATAGGATTATTGTGTTGTAGCACGTACCAGAAATCGCGTCCTGTATTGCAGTGTGGTGCTCGATTCCTTGTGTCCCTCCATCGGCAACATAGGCGCTGAACGACCTACGTGATTCTAAAAAGTTATCCTCGGTCATTTCAAACGAAGGAAGACTGCAATAGAGTTATGTATGGATGAAATAAGCATACATATCGAGTATTCCTTGCACAAGGGTGAAGTCGTGGTTTTTGTTGAGTAAGGAATCAAGGTATATTACCTTATTTCACTTTGGTACAATGACTAAAAGGATCCAGTGGAACCTACTCATGTATGTCGCTATAGTCATTAAACCTAAGTTTATGCTGCGTATAAAGTACAAATGAAATTTATATAGCAAGTAGTGAAGCACTTACTTCTGGTTGTAGGACAACAGTATGTAGTCCTTGTCACCCTGAGCATGCAATCCCGTCGTTATGTATTTCACGACGTAGGATGCGTCTTGGGTGATACATCAAACCCATCGGTTCTCACCATCGTCGGACATTTTTCATCACGTATCTATACATAAGCAATGAGTTGTGATATTTATCGGTATTACGTGAATGTAGAACTTGATTTTACACACTTACAGTGTCCAACATTGTTGAAGCGAGGCGTCGAGGGCATTGAGGTTGAATAAGTCGAATAAGTCATCAAAGCCCACGACGAAGTGGACTGGTATAACACCACAGCTCAACATTGAGCTTAGAATGCTACTAAAATTAAATTAAACAAAACTAACTAAGACCAATTACCAAAAACTCCGGCAGAACCTCCTTAGTATAGCTAACTATACCGAGATTCCAGCAATTAAATAAATCATTAACAATAACTCATCATCCAAAATCATTCAAACATGCAGGATAATCTATTCCAATAAAGCATTAATAAGCATAATCAAAACTTGCTACTCTCACTATCACAATTAAGCTAAAACATTCAACCAAAACTACGAGTGACTCTCAATCAGTTTGCTTATTTATATCATATAAACTAAATGTTATTCTTCCTTTAAGATGAAGGGTAGTGAGTGCATCCAAACAAAACTACTCCCTCCCATGCATGCTGTTCTTGCCTGTGGTACCTAAAAACACAAGAAAGCAAGAGTGAGCCCAAAGACTCAGCAAGCATCAATAAAGAAACACTAAGTTCACAATTATAGCATTAACATACCGAAAGAAACATTACACTAGAGATACTTCCATGCTTATGTAATGCGAACATGCAATGCATCTGTTAATCTTTATCTCTTTTCGCACTTTACCGGTAATGGGATATACATCCGTCGATGTGTACCCTTGCCTGTGCCCACTAGCACAGGGACCAAGAGCCTATACTCCATGAGTATAGGGACATTTGCCCATCATCTTCATGATGGAGATCTCTATTCAATGCCCACAATCCTCGAATTGTGGGGACAATATGCCCGTCATTTACATGACGAGGACCTCAACTATATTTACTTGGTCACCATGTGACCAAGTTTCAAATATGCTTTCAATATGCGTATGTATTATGACTCTATCTTTCATTAACATATGAATCAACAATAGATACAAAAATCTCAAACCTCAGATAACATGTAGGGCATTACCAACATACATAGGCGATCTTTAACCATAAACATGCATTCACCAAGTTTAATTCAAACTCATCACAGTATCATCCATGCATGACTAATATGATTAAGACACAAGCAATCACAATCAAACAATTGTAATTAGGCTACAATCAAGATACTTGCCTTAACTGCAAGTGGGACGGTGGATGCGAAGAGGGCGCCGCCCGGGACCAATCCCCTACCTGAATATAATTATAACCAAGCTAAGAAAATCATACTGGACCAAAGGCATAATTAATAACACAAAAGAACTCGCTAAACTCTTAAGCACCTTCCAAACTTCCAACCTCTAACGATCGACCTGTCTCCTCTGTGAACAGTCAACTTCTAAAATACATAACTTTCACTACAGGGGTCCAAATAAGGTGTTCTAGGACTTTCTAGAAAGGTAATTAAATTCCCACACTAAAATCACCATAACTTTTGCTACGGAAGTCAAAATCTTGCGTTCTTTAGCTTTCTAGAAAGGTATGGAAATTACCTACAGTTTTCGTTAGATCGAGATCATCTGATTTCTTCTTTAACTAACGGCTTAACCCAGTTTTCTACAAACTATCCGGATGTTGACAGATCAACGGACAACGACACTAAAAAATTCATAACTCACTGACCGTTAATCGGATTTGGACGTTCTTGGAGGCCACCAAAAGCTAAGGACCTAATGTAGATATCTTTAGGAGATCAACACTTCTGATTTGGCCTTTAAGAACCCGAAACTGCCCACGCAACAATCTGGACAGATTTGAATCTACTACAGACATACTTTGATCCAATCAAATCTAATCGGTTTCCCTTCTACGACTAATCAAACAACGACAATCGATAAACGTTACCCTTGGATCACCCAGGAAGACAATGTTTGCTCCTCAACGACGATCCCCACCTTCTTGATCCGCGACGCCGCGAAGATCCAATTAATCCTTCGCGAGAGGCCGGCAATGAGGAGATCGACACCAAGGCGTAGCTCCTGGAGATGGAGACGCAACACCAAAGGGGTGGGGCGGCACCAAAGGGGTGGGAGAGGGGGCGGCTCCCTGCTGGTGGTGGCGCAAGATGGAGGAGGGGAGGGGAGTGGAAGGGGGCGGCGACCACAAAGGGGGAGGAGGTGGGGGAAGTGGGGGTGCTAGGGTTTGTACCCCCTTGGTCGGCCACCTTATGGGCCCTTTGGGCCCCACGGCTGCTCCCCCTTGGGCTTCAAGGCTACCCCCCTTGGCCCACAAGGCCCCCTCTTGGGCCTGCTGGCCAACGGCCCAGGCCCAACACTGGAAGAACAGACGAAACGTCGGAATTTCTCTTTTAAAATTCGAATTTGAACTGAATTCTTTCTAAACGAAAACGGGGTATTACATTCTACCCCCCTTAATAGAATTCGACCTCGAATTCTAACCGTCGAAATAAACGAAAGTAAACCGCAACTAGAACTTAACAACAGTAAACAGATAACCGTTGTGAACGAAGCTGGATAATGCTCACGCATGTGAAACTCCAACTCCCAAGTGGTCTCTCTCTCGGACTGAGGGCCACAACACAATGACGTGAAACGACGCCTGTTCTAACACTCAACCCAATATTTCCATGTGAAATCATCAGAAAAGACTCGAAGGTAAGATATTACTCGAAATTATACGATGATAGCGAAAAAAAATTCAAACTCTAGATCTCACAGGTACTCACTTGGCACCAGACATGCCACAGGTCACGTACTCCGCGTATGGACCCGAGACGGTCCTAGCGATACGTCAACTTTCAAACTCTCGCAGCTAACAAAAACAACCCAATGAACCTTGGGCTAACCTTCCCATTGATACCAAAACACAACAAGCGCATAGCACACGGAACTCTGGTTCCACCTCCGAATCGAACTCTTCAACGTAACAAGGGTCACCCCCTTTTTTTTCGAGGGACACACCACGGAACTCGCTCTAAACAACCCTGTTACAAACAGAGTCAACGGAAAGTAAGGACTCTCGTCGCAACCACACATTGCCAACTTGGTGCCAAAAGAGTCAAATCTTGAATCGAAAATTCATCACGAAGACCTTCCACCTTCAAATTAGAAAATTTGCAAATAAAGACCACGACCGCCAAAAGAGAAATCACTTGAATGCCCAAATCATAGATTTCTTTCATTCTTTCTGAACTGATACGAACCACCCATGCCAACAAAAAGCCGAGCTCAATTGCGAAAAGCATCCGTCATAAACACATAGCTCAAACAAGAATCAAGAAAACGTGTCACTACTTGAGGAAGTACCAATTTTTCTTGGTTTCTTTTTTAGGAATAAAATTTCTCTCAAACTTTGGAATCCAATTCATCGCATAACACACTAACTCATCTCTCTTATCTTGGCATTCTTAACGCTATGCTCAAGCCGAAATACATCATCCACACCTCTGTATAGAGGCTCTAGCAACTCCACAGAAACTTTCTCTCAACAACTCCTCTACTGACAGAATTAATTTGACAGATGACTCCTAATGCATTTCAAAATAGATCTCACACACAATCACATCACCTTAATCTTTAAAGAATAAACAACTCGGGATTCTCAGAACACACACTCATATACTTCATCAAAATGGTTCTATGAATGTTCATTCCACTGTTCGGAATCCACCCTTAGTCTACTTCCTCTACACATACTTATTGGGCGACCCAAAGTCCTAGCCTAAAATGCTAAGCCCAAAATTTAAACTTCAAGACTCCTACAATGAATTTTTGGTACTTGATAGGTAACCCTCAGGGCTGAAAACTAAAATTTCACACAACTCAACAATAACCTCAGTCATTAATGTCATCATTCCTCACTAATCAAGTAACCGCCCAATGCGATTCATTACACCAATCTTAGACCTTATCTAACCCACACCAATCAAATGCAGATACTCGGCCACAATATACCCATTCGCAAAACCCTAATTGATTGACCGGTACTAAAAAATACTCGATTATTAACGTCAATAAATAAATATATTCTTGACCAAGTTATCCTTAGAGATAATCTAACTCCCATAGGGTTAATCATTGAGGCCTAGTCATATCTGACAATTACTTAACAGTCAATGCTATCCCATTAATTAGCACGACTAAAAGATTTCTCTACACTACTACTCATTAATTTCACCATCAAAACTCTTCTACATAATATTACTAAGTACCCAATTGCGTTACTCTAAAAGATTTTTATCAAGAGTCCATACTTTCGTTAACTCCAACATTCCAACATGGACAAAGGTTATTGGATCAGAACTCGCCATAGGTTCCACTAGTTGTAACACTAATCAAATTTTATTTCATCGCCAAAGCATTCCATCGAATCCTCTCCAGGTGTTAAAGGTCAAAACCAATCTGCTCTTCACATAGCCTGGTTCCCAAAATCTCACCACTATCATATACTTATCCACCACCAACCAGACGCCAAATTACACGTTAGAAGACTCGGCAACACAAGTTAGTTAATTCCTTTCTCAAGAAGGAAGAGACAAACTAAAATAAGTTTCAACACACAAGAAAATGTTGCCCCCCGGAGTGAGCACGAGACCAAGAGAAACATTCAAAAGGAAATGCTCTCTAAAAATAAAATTACAAGTCTGCTGATGAGGGCACATGTCCCATAAGAAGGAACTTTCAACCTCCATGAATCAAAATAAAACGCTGCTATGGAAAACCCAAGAAACTCTTAAGCTGTAAGAACATGAAAGTTGCAAATTACCATATTAACGCCAACCTCCAATACTTATGGTACACATTTTCCGTTAACAAAGAAATCAATTTTATTTGATTACAACATTACTTGCCAACACAAACCAGAAATACCCTTTAAAACCAAATCACATTAACCACCTAGGAACCAATCAAAACCTTTCCATACGTCACATTGCTCAATTAATTCTCTCTACTACCTAAATCATGAACTCCCAAAAGTCCACGAATACAAAACTTCAAACATTTCATTTGACTAATATTACGAAAGGTAATTAACTTACTTTCTCTCTAGAAGAATCATCACTACTACGACGAGTCAGAATCTCTTGTGGACAAACTTACTAACATCAAGAATGATCTACCCTTAACAAGACTTGTTATCATCAACTCTTCCTTTTATTAAGCCCCCAAAGGCTTACGGAAATATTACATACCCTTTTATCATCTCATCCTCAATTGAATGTATACCAAAATCTTATATTCTCACTATAACAACCACTTTATTTTAGAGGAAAACTACTGCATAAATAAAAAGATTATTCCAACACCCGAGATCAAAGACATACTTTTATCTGATAGTTCTACCATCATGTAAACATTGTTCATTCATTAAATCCCATAAATTTATCTCTTAGTGATGCTCATCACCAAACATTAATAGATATTATTTGCACATAGCAATTACTTATAATCACTAAATATCCACAAAAATGTTACTCCAAGATTAGTACCCACTAAGACAATAATCTAACTCCTTTTGAACTTAACCATCCCAAAACGTTAGATTAAACCATTGAGACAGGTTAATCCAATTTACCAAAGAAGTTTACCAAATGTATTACTCTTAGTCATCGACTCAATTTCATCAACGTTCTACACCTCTTATTAACTCTATTGATTACAACTAGGTATAACCATACTCTTAATCACAGCTCCTCGAGAACTACTACAAGACACTTTCAAATTAATCACTTTCCTTTCAAGTATCTTCGTTAGGATCGATCATGCCCACGCTACAGATCTAACATGATGACCCATATCATATCTATTAATTGCTTTGGTTATAACCTCTCACTTAACCAAGACAACACAGCACTAAAAGGTTTAACATCTTCTTTCATAAAAGAAATCCATTAATCTTCAACACTCAAAATACCCAAGAGAGATACATTGAGTCAAAGCCCCCACGTACTAAAGGACTTGCAAAAGAAAGCTTTTATTAACCAAAAACATCACACGAATAAGTGGGTCAAGTTTTTTTTTTCCAATAAGAAAGAAAAACTCCAATACAAAGGTCAATCTTAACCAAGTTCACCAACCGCAAGAATAACTCATCGATTGGGAAAACAACAATTTCTTTACGGGACAAATTAAGCCAATATAAACATAATTCAAAGCAACCCATCAACCGGGATGAACTAAAAGCCCAAGGAAAAACTCATCAATCACCACAAGATAAGAGTTGACCAAATCAAATTTCAAGGGAGAGAACAACTCTTCAAAATATACTCGCTATCAACGCTCAGATTACGATCTCCTGTGGACACTTCGCTATTCCTATACCACGAACGGTGGTGTAACCTGGTATAGCCCAGGACCACAACCACTACCTCCACCTCTCAACATGGGTTATCCCTACACATAATAACCATAGTATTATAATATAGATATATCAGACCATCTCATAACAGGAATCATTAATACAACTCAACAGAAGCGTAAATGCAATGCAAAAACCCATCCCCAACTACTGTGCTTAGAGTGTCAAATTAGTATTTCATGAACCACGGACCTACAGCCCGCTCTGATACCAACTGTAACACCCTAGCTCAACATTGAGCCTAGAATGCTACTAAAATTAAATTAAACAAAACTAACTAAGACCAATTACCAAAAACTCCGGCAGAACCTCCTTAGTATAGCTAACTATACCGAGATTCCAGCAATTAAATAAATCATTAACAATAACTCATCATCCAAAATCATTCAAACATGCAGGATAATCTATTCCAATAAAGCATTAATAAGCATAATCAAAACTTGCTACTCTCACTATCACAATTAAGCTAAAACATTCAACCAAAACTACGAGTGACTCTCAATCAGTTTGCTTATTTATATCATATAAACTAAATGTTATTCTTCCTTTAAGATGAAGGGTAGTGAGTGCATCCAAATAAAACTACTCCCTCCCATACATGCTGTTCTTGCCTGTGGTACCTAAAAACACAACAAAGCAAGAGTGAGCCCAAAGACTCAGCAAGCATCAATAAAGAAACACTAAGTTCACAATTATAGCATTAACATACCGAAAGAAATATTACACTAGAGATACTTCCATGCTTATGTAATGCGAACATGCAATGCATCTGTTAATCTTTATCTCTTTTCGCACTTTACCGGTAATGCGGGATATACATCCGTCGATGTATACCCTTGCCTGTGCCCACTAGCACAGGGACCAAGAGCCTATACTCCATGAGTATAGGGACCTTTGCCCATCATCTCCATGATGGAGATCTCTATTCAATGCCCACAATCCTCGAATTGTGGGGACCATATGCCCGTCATTTACATGACGAGGACCTCAACTATATTTACTTGGTCACCATGTGACCAAGTTTCAAATATGCTTTCAATATGCATATGTATTATGACTCTATCTTTCATTAACATATGAATCAACAATAGATACAAAAATCGCAAACCTCAGATAACATGTAGGGCATTACCAACATACATAGGCGATCTTTAACCATAAACATGCATTCACCAAGTTTAATTCAAACTCATCACAGTATTATCTATGCATGACTAATATGATTAAGACACAAGCAATCACAATCAAACAATTGTAATTAGGCTACAATCAAGATAGTTGCCTTAACCGTGCGGGAACGGTGGATGCGAAGAGGGCGCTGCCCCTGGGACCAACCCCTACCTGAATATAATTATAACCAAGCTAAGACAATCATACTGGACCAAAGGCATAATTAATAACACAAAAGAACTCGCTAAACTCTTAAGCACCTTCCAAACTTCCAACCTCTAATGATCGATCTGTCTCCTCCGCGAACAGTCAACTTCTAAAATACATAACTTTCACTAAATGGGTCCAAATAAGGTGTTCTAGGACTTTCTGGAAAGATAATTAAATTCGCCAACTAAACCTAGTTGAGGGTCCCTTCTGAATCATCCATCTAATACCCCTACCAAGCCAAATTAAAAGACATCAATATGCATGTCGGGTTCTCTGGACAGTACACTAAAACCACCATAACGTTTGCTACGAAAGTCCAAATCTTGCGTTCTTTAGCTTTCTGGAAAGGTATGAAAATTACCTAAATTTTTCGTTATATCGAGATCCTCTGATTGTTTCTTTAACTAACGGCTTAACCCAGTTTTCTACAAACTGTCCGGATGCTGTCAGATCAGCAGGACAGCGACACTAAAAAATTCATAACTCACTGACCGTTAATCGGATTTGGGTGTTCTTAGCGGCCACTAAAAGCTAAGGACCTAATGTAGATATCTCTAGCAGATCAACACTTTGATTCGGCCTCTAAGAACCCGAAACTGCCCACGCAACAATCTGGACAGATTTGAATCTACTGCAGACAGACTTTGATCCAATCAAATCTAATCGGTTTCCCTTCTACGACTAATCAAACAATGACAATCGATAAACGTTACCCTTGGATCACCCAGGAAGACAATGGTTCTCCTCGACGATGATCCCCACCTTCTTGATCCGCGACGCCGTGAAGATCCAATCAATCCTTTGCGAGAGGCCGACAACGAGGAGATCGGCAACAAGGTGTAGCTCCCGAAGATGGAGACGCAACACCAAAGGTGTGGGGCGGCACCAAAGGGGTGGGAGAGGGGGTGGCTCCCTGCTGGTGGTGGTGCAAGATGGAGGAGGGGAGGGGAGAGGAAGGGGGCAGCGGCCACAAAGGGGAGGAGGTTTGAGATGTGCGGGAAGTGGGGGGCGGTTGCTAGGGTTTGTACCCCCCTTGGCCGGCCACCTTATGGGCCCTTTGGGCCCCACGGCTGCTCCCCCCTTGGGCTTCAAGGCTACCCCCTTGGCCCACAAGGCCCCCTCTTGGGCCTGCTGGCCAATGGCCCAGGCCCAACATTGGAAGAACAGACGAAACGCCGGAATTTCTCTTTTAATTCGAATTCGAACTGAATTCTTTCTAAAGAAAACGGGGTATTACTCCTGGTTCATAGAAGAAATGTTGCTTCGTGTATGTGAAGGTAATTCCACTATCGCACCCCTCCTCTTTGGTTTTCCACATGTACCAAACATGCAAAGACTAACAACCTATTCCAGCGTAGGCTAATACTGTGTCGGGGGCCAACGGACTTCCGAGGGAGTATTTCCCAGGCTTGGGAGGCACCTTAATGTTCTTCGATTTGGCCTTCCCATGAGATGACTCAAGAATCGATACGGCGAGAAGCTTTTCTTGTTTCTTCGGCGTCTTCTCCATGGGAACCGACGAGGCGGCCTTCTGAAGCGAAGGTTGAGGTGGAGTCATTGAGTGTCTTGTTGGAGAGGAATGGTCGTGTCGAGATTGCAGCACTGCAGGGTCCAAGGTGATGTCCTTCTTGGGCCATTGGATAAAAGTGTACATGGCATCCCTTAGTGTTGTGATGTTTTCGTTAGGACGAATCTCCAGCGGGACGACCATGAAATTTTTATGTACCATGTCCACCTGGACCCTGGCGTAACCCTGCGCAACCTGGGCACAGTGCTGCACTATCTCTTCCTGGCATGGATACACCATCCCCCGCCCAGCCTCAATAGAAATGGACCCATCCAGCCTCACTTGGAGCTTGCAGGGCGTCGGCTCCTACAAAATAATACACAATTAGCTAAGGCATCATATAGGTCTATCTTTGGAGCATTCTAGAGATGTACATTACCTTGATGTCATCGATAGGTAATTAGACATTGTCATGTTCAAAATTTTGTGTGGACGCAACGCTACTCCGATGTTGAGGAGGACTGACTCCCAAAATAACAGGGTGGCTTGCGACTGGTTGAGAAGTTGATTCATTTGATCCTACAATCTTGTTATCTGTCCTTGAAATTTTGCAGTAAGCCTCGCATTAATCACATGTACCAACCAGTCCTCGTGCTCGACCTTGTATCTCTTCCTACTCCTATACGTGTTAGAGTCATCTGGGAATCCATCCCTCCAAGGTACGTAAACCCCAAGGCCTCATGTGTGACTCGGGTGCTCCTTGTTTCCCAGGGCCATAGATATTATATCCTTCTCCCTGTCTACTTCGAAGGAGCCTTGGGAAGATGCGGAAGTCAATACTTATTGCAAGAGGTCATCATGTTATTATAGACACTATGAAGTTATGGACTTATTAACAACTAGGTAGTTCGACATATTTACCAGATGTTGGGGCACTTCCTCATCTGTCGGGTTTGTGAAAGAGATGCTGCCTGAAGACGTGGCTGATGCACTCGCTCTTAACCAGCTTCGAGCACGCTCGTCTGTGATCTTAGCAAATGGCCGGTTGTGTTCTCATCCTCCGCCATCCATTGCGTGGTTTTATCCGCGTACTCAACGGTGCCAAGTTTGTGGGGTGAGTGTTTTTTTGCCTGGAGTGCCTTGTGCGCCGCACTTTGCTCCTGAAATTCGACCGTCATCTTCATCCACACAAAGGCATCCTATATATCCCACAACAAGAATTTATACTTCATGAAGGGCCTCCGACCCATGTTCACGTACTTCGTGATAAGCGTGCTCTTGAAGGTCCTCTACGCATGTCCCATCGTGAGCAACACTTGCCGTTCCACGCGTGCCTAGTCTGCTTCTGGGATAGTGAACGAGCTTGAAATATCAGTCCACAGCTAGCCTCTCTCTACGTCCGTCAGAGACTTCCAGCTTGGTGTGGCGATGGGGACCTGTTCCCTTCCATGTATCCCGCAGATGGTTCGGAATCTCGCTGCTACTTTCTTGGGACTCAGAGGGACCCCAACGGCACTGACTTCCATGATGGTCATTCAGCTCATAGGCAATTTCGATATTCATCTGCCATCTCGCTTACGTACCACTTTCCTCGGCGACGTCGATGACGGTGGCGAAGATGGTGCGAACACCATCTCGCTTACTTATTATCTATATAAGTTACGTACATAAGGAACTAAAATTTCAGAATTCAAAATGCTGAGAGTTTGAAAAAAATGGATTGCAAGTTGATATCTACTAGGTATTTTCAAAGATAATTTCCCTTGGAAACATATTTTATACAGAAAATATAGAAGTTACCCAACCAATGAACTAAAAACATAATATCTCGCATAAATAATAATATGCTCAATACAATCATCATGTATACAATCATCACGTATACAAAAGAAATCAGCATAAACCTAAGATTTAAAAGATTAATGATTGCTCTCAGATGGTTAGATGCACAAGACAAAATCTTGGCCATCACAGCACACATATCAATATCTCTTCACTAATTGAATATGACAACTCCAGAACAGGCCTTGAGTTCAAATTAACACTTTCCTAAAAATCAAGTATTATATCACAACAACAATTTAAACTTTCTGTCAACAGAGTGCCATTTATATATTAGTGTGAATGGAATCACAAACAAAAGGCACACACACAGTTTTCTATATACAGAATGTCTATTCAAATGTACAGAGATAAATCACAAATATTCCAGTACAAAGCCTCTCAGACAAACTGAATATAACAGAGCAAATGTATCACATAAGATTAACAAGATCACATGATAAAAGATCAAACTTCATCTAGTCCGAACTAGACTACAGTGAGCAGCAAAGATGCTAGATCAAATTGACACTAGAAAGCGATTAAATTTGGCTCAAGTCTGTTTTCAATTATCACTTCAATTTCAGATTTTGACAATCATCAACGAGCTATCCAACAGAACCCACTAAAATCTCTTTGCAATATATCTCCCAGTGCTAGTCACAAAAGTCAACTAAATCACAGATCAAAGCCATTTGTTGCGTCTTCAGTCAGAAACGAAAACACAAACCCAAATCCAAATGATTTGAGTGAATTTATAATTGCTCTCAGAAGTAGAGTTGCAGAAGAAATTAATCTCTGCCTCCTCAAAACTTAGTCTATACTCTTCATTAAATGATCATGACAAAAGTTTCAATTCTTGAGCTCTAAACAAACTTTACTAAACTGTCAATATAACCCAACCGATAAAGACCACAAAAAGAACTTCCGGTTTAAACAGTAGATCAAGAGATCACAGAATTCATTACTTCAATCTATAAGCCAACAAATTTCTGCATTAAGCCATTCAGTTACAAAAGAACTAGCAGCACAACTATTCAGAATGATCAGTTTGAGTATTACAGAAAGAACACAATAAATAGAGACAATATGGCAGTAGCAAGCAAACCTTTAGAGCTCAAAAACTGAAATAGAGATCCTATCAATTTAGTATTAGACTAATATCATCACTGAGCAGTTTAATCGAGCCCACAAAACCCACTTTTGCTATATCTCTCAGTGCATGAATAAAATCAAATACATAATTTGAAGCCAATTTAGCACACACACATATATAACTATGGATTGCAAGTGTTTCGTTGTAACTTGCCAGGGTATGGAGACTATGGATCCAAGCAACTTAATTACACAGGAGTGGAGACGTACCTTGGGAGGTGGCTTCGGATGGCGGTGGGGGAGGAAGGGGAGGAGGAGGCCGAGCGGTGTGGCTCTAGAATGGAGGAGGAGACCAAGTGCCGCAGCTCGGGGTAGGAGGCGTCAGGGAGGGGGATTCGGGTGGCGCCAGGGTGACATGGGGGCAGCCGCAGGGGAGGAGGCTACAAGCGGCGGTAGCGTCATCGATGTCGGGGGCAGCGACGTTGAGGTCGGTGGCGCTCGGGTGGGGAGGCAAATGAGTAAGAGTAAGGGGCTAAGGGCGCTGGGGAGGTGAATGGGCGAGAGTAAGGGCGAGTGACGAGTAAGGGCGCAAACCCTAGTGGTTCCCTCCTAATAAAGGCATACCACAGATGGTTCTGTTATGGAATCATCTGTAATTACTTATCACAGTCGGTTTCATAACAGAACTGTCTATGATTAAGTCCATTATATTTGACATACTATCATATTTGACATATTAGGGCATGAGACAAATAGGTTGTACAAGTGCATAATATTACCATTCCACGTTACAGTGAAGTCCACATTAATAGCGAAATAATAACCAAGAGTAGAAAACACAGATCATGTCTCATGTTATGGAATAAATTACAATGGAATAAAGTCTCAATTAAAATATAGAGCTTCACGATGATCGACGCGCATATAGCTAGATTCCTCAATGGGTTCATCCTTGTGCCTGATGCCATCTCCGAAAGGAGGCAACTCATCAAATTGATTATACTCTTCCTCATCCACGACATTCTCAACTCTGACAATCCTTCTTTTTCTATGAAGAACTACGTGTCGGTTCTTATTTGCCGGGTCTGTTACATAAAAACTTAAACAACTTGCTTAGCGAGTACGAATGGTTTGTCCTTGTATCCGACACGTTTGAGGTCCACAGTAGTGATGCCGTACTTGTCGACCTTCACACCCTGCGGAAGTTTAACCCAATGGCATCGAAACTGGGCAACCATACCACAGACGGTTCTTAACAATAACCATCTGTGATGTCTGTGATTATCATAGATGGTTCTTCTTAAGAATCGTCTGTGAATTATCACAGACGGTTTTATTTACAAACTGTCTGTGATAGTTACGTATCAACCTTCTGTGATAAGTACAACGAATCGTTTGTGATGAGACGTCCAGTATAACCTGTTTTGTAGCAGTGTATTGTGCTCATTTGAGTCGTTTTCTACTGACTAGATATTTACTTTCTAGTATCTTTGTTTTCATGGTAAATCTCAAAATATTAATTGACACTCCCTTTATCTTGCAGTTCTTATCGATGTGGCGTGGGCGCGTGGGCACGTGGCGATGTTGGTGCCGGGCAGTGGGCGATGCTGCGTGGGCTCAGCGTGGTGGCGCAGGCATTGGTGGCGGGCGGCGGGCGGTGCGGCGTGGGCACCGGGCGGCTCTGCTTCCGGGCAAATTGTTAGGTAAGCTTCATTAGTGTGGTATTTCTCAATGTCCAACCTTTATCTTTGCTTGTTGATACCATTTAGTGTCATATGCTCGTATTGGTGTGATTGCAATATAATTTGCATATGTATTATTTTGCTTTTGGGTAATACGCTTTAGTTCACGCTTGTGATGCCGCCATACCTAAAAATTAATCCGAGGTCCACCACTGCATGCAAACACACAAGCACAACCGTTGCCTTATGTCGGGACTCGGATTTACACATATGAAACCATCTGTGTATTCTGAACTAGTCCCAGATCAGTAGTTAGCTCACACAGGAAACATTGATGAAATACCATCCATTTATCATTTAACTAAAAGATCACAAAATAACAGGTAGTAATGATAAATGGACCTTATGGTCAATATTTACTTAACTTGCCACGTGGGACTAAAGAAACAAATAAAATCTTGCAGTGGAACAGAAAAACTTGAAAAGGTCAATCAACATGTCCACAGACAATCGAGTGGAGAGCGCATCCTAATTCGCAAAGTCTTCATAGTACTCTTTCTCGAAGAACTCTTGAGCAGCTTGATAATCTTCAACTGAGTTGTAAAGTTTAAAGTTGTGAATACATAAAGTACCCAACAAGTCGTAGGGAACAATATGTATTTAATATTCATGCAAGGCTTGAACAAAGGATTAGCTGTATGGTTCTTTTGCGGAAAGTAGTATTGACAGTAAATATGGTAAATAGATTGAAATACATAATTTAAAAGACAATAAGTAAATAAAGTAAACAATTTCTTTGAAATCAACCAGTGAAACTCCCGTTCACTACCAAACCAAATCACCCAGTGAATATCGCATCCATTAAGTGAACATTATATTCACCAAGTGAACTCTCTATCCACCTTTCGACAGAAACCACCAAGTGAATTCCCAATTCACCAAGTGAACATCATATTCACCAAGTGAACTTTTCATTCACACCTCGACATATTTTTATAAGAAAATCTACCTCTCATGTGAAATCTCCAAGCATGTCCATGACCACAGACACGGCTGTGACATGGCTGTTTAAATAGTTTTAACTCTGCAGAGGTTATACAGCTTTACCCATAAGAGATAGATCAACTTAAAGTGTCTTACTACACTTTTGTAGGTGTGCGACTAAGTGATCATCACAAGACCTTTACAAAGCTCCTTCTTAACTCAATTATGCATGCTAAGGTTTCAAAATTGAATGTTTTTTCGACCAAACAGGCCCCCCTCTTGTGCCATTGTGAGTATATGTCTATCCCGCAACTCACTCTTCCAAGACAGAACTGAAATTAATACATTGCTAATTACTTAGCTAGGTCCATCCCATACTGGACATGTGGTTGTACAATAATGCCCAGTTCAATGGTGTACAAAATTAAGTTCTTGAGAAGTTACTCAGGCGAGTCTACCACAACCCACAATGTGCTACCCGCACCTCCTTTACTTCACGATCGCTCGCCTGAGCAGAAATCATTTTGTTCAACCAAGACCAATGACATACCCTGTCATGGCACATAAATTTTAACAACAATGGCTACCCGCCACAATTTCATATTTCATTAAGTCAAATTTAACATTATTAATATGCGATCATGAGCCCATTGTAACTAAGCATGACTAAGCATCTCTACAATACCCATGTTGATGATACAAATATGTCCAACTAATATAATGACCATCCTATGGTGACAAGTGATTCATAGTATTCAAATGTTCAATAGAGGTATAATGACAAATATATGATTAACTATTCCCAAAAGCAGTTGATATAAAGATAGCATGCAATTTGATGTAAAACAATATAATTTTGAAATTATAAGTTCAATATGATCAAAGGACTACGACTTGCCTTGGCTTTGCTCAGTTACCACACTTGGATCTTCAAAGTTTGCTTCTGCTCCTACTACTTGAAATAGATCATCTAACGAGAGAGAAAACAATAGATGAAGCACAAATAAATCCAAAAAAAAAAAATCAAATAAAATCCAAAAACAATAAAACAAACTCTAAAAGAAATAGCTCGATTTTAGAGGAATTTAGGAATTAGAACAGACTGAATCAGAGTTCGGTCGAAGAAGAACGGACTCTCGAAAGATTTGCCGAAAGGAAAAAGAGAGAGAAAAGAATATTAAGGGAATATTCCTTCAGATTTAATTTAAAGAAAAACCCTAAAAGCTGACAGGTGGGCCCTACTGATTTTCTGAATTTCCAAATTTAAATAAAATCTAGAAAAATAATTAGAGGATGACAAGTGGGCCATAGTCTATGCACCGAGCCCATGAAGTGGCTCGGTTTATGGTGGACAGGGTTCATGACTTTGAGTGGATGACATACGGGGATGACACGCAAGCGGTTTATGGCTCGGTTGGTTTAGAACTTGTGACACGTGCTTCCATGGGGATGACATGCAAGCGGCAATGCTGAGGTGGCAGCTGAGGTGATTGCTATGTGGTGCTGAGGTGCTAGAGAGAGAATTCAAGAAAGAATAGAGGAGGAAGATGGTCGGTGGCTTGCGCAAGGCGGTGGCAGTCAGTGGCGGTAAGGTAGCTCCAGCCAAGGGAAAAAATGGATTCCCCACAACAGGTGGTCCCTTGGACGGCGATGGTGTGGCGAGAGCGGGGGCAAGGTGGCAGCGGCAGCGACGATAGTAGAGAACCGGCTCGAGCTCGAGGTGGTTTTGGTGATTCAGTGGCACCCGGAGGGAAACAAGAGGAGCACTGGCTCAGCGAGGAGATGAGTACCACATCGGGACAAGTGAGTTGGCCAAAGGACAACTGAAGTGGCAGCGCGATGGTGACCGGAGTCGAGGAAGAAAGGAGATGGTGGTGGCACGACACAGTGATGGAGAGGTGTCAGGAATGCGGTGAATTAGAAGAGGAGACCCAGCAACATGTGTTGACATGCACGGGAAGGCAAGGAACTCACCAAGGAGAGGGATTGAGTGCGACGGCGGCGGCTAGACTTGGAGAAGAAAGTGGTGGCGATGATTTAGCGATGCTATGGGGACCAGGAGGTGGGCACCGGCTAGAATGCAGAGAAGCAAATCTAATGGCGGCGGAGGCACAACCGGAGGGGCTTTGATGGCGGAAGAACACCATGGCGGCCAGTGAGTTCTCGGCGTCGATTCGGCACAAATATAACAAAATTGAGGCCGGTGGCTTCGGGATTTGAGAGAGGTAGATGAGGCGAGAAAATTGACACGAGTGGCCGCCCTTTATAGCCTCATAAAGGGAGTGTTTGTAAGAAGCACGGTGGCACAGTCGTCGTTGACACCGACACGGATGTAGGTGTTCGGGAGGAAGAAGAAAGTTAGGCGGCTAACAAGGTGGGTCCCACTCGGCAGAGAGAGAAGGAGAAGGGAGGAGGTGGGTGACGGTGTGTAACATCCCAAAGTTCTGTTACTAAAATAAAATCAATAAAGTTATTATTTTATTGGATTTTCTGAAATTTAAAAGAGTTTTATTGCTTTTATTGAATTTCTTAAATTTTAAAAGTCAAAAATAAAATTTATTGAGTTTTATGGGTTTCTATTGGATTTAAAGTTGAAAAAGAAAATTTATTTAATTTCTAGAATTTTCTGGAATTTTAAAAGCTTTTCCTTAAGTATTTGAAAGTTGAAACAAATTATTTGCAAAAGTTATTACCAAATATAAGTTGGAATTATTTTAATTAAGTCCAAAATGTCTCAGAGATTTTTCTGTGAATTTTCTCAAAATTTCTGGATTTAATTTGCTATTTTCTAAAGCCTTTTTGATTTAACTGGATTATTTTAAATACTAAATCAATTAAAATCAGGAAATGGCTTTCAGGCCGAAACCCTAGCTCACCCCAACCCCTTTTCTCATGCGCGCAGCCCACGTGGCCCGCTCAGCCCCTCCTCCCGCGCGCCCTCGCTTCATCTTCTGTGGACCGTTCGATCAGTATTGGACAGGCCCGATCTAAATTGGACGTTCGGCGGTTCGAACGTTCCAAGCAATGTGGACCGTCCGATCAAAATTAGACGGCCCGATATAGTTGAAGGTTCAGAGGTCTAAACTTCCCTAGCCCTTTGAACCATCTGATCTAAAATGAACGGTTCGATCGTGATTACACGTTCGGACGGTCCAACGTTCCTAATCGTTGTGGACCATCCAATCTAAATCGAACGGCCCAAACATGACCCTCTATTCTTCGCCAGTCCAATCGTCTCTCTCTCCCCCATCTCATCGACAGTGGGCCCCACCGCCTTTGTCTCCACCACGTCGTCAACCTCGTACTCAATCTACAACCGCCATGACTACTTCTCGAAGCTCTTCAACGGCCGCGCCTTCTTTCCCCATTCTTCGCGCGTACGTGCGCAACGTATTCCCCTTATCTTGCCGCACCCACTCCTCCCTTATCCCCTCATCTTGTAGACGATCTCATCCACGACCACCCCTCGACCCCTATAAAAGGGATCCCCGGGAGCACCTCTCACCACTCATCCCAACTCCCCAAACTCCCAAGCATCTCCTCTCCTCCTTCGCCCGAATTTTGAGTTTCTTCGTCGACCCCCGAAGCTCCTTCGTCCTTCGTTTTTGGCGCCGACAAGACCTCTCCACAACTTTGACCCCCTCTTCGGCTTCGCCTCAACGTCACCAACCCGGAGCGCGCATCCACTTCGCCAGAGAATCCTCCAAGCACCACCTTCGTCGGAGACCTAAAACCACCATCGCCAACCTTCGTCACCGCCGGTCAATTCATCACGCCCCGCCTCCGTGGACTGCACCATCGTCATCTCCGTCTCCATAGCTTCTTCGCACACCTCTCCATTTCGTCAGGGCGCCGCTAAAGCTCGTCGCCGACAACAGCCGTGCAGCACCGCCGCTTTGATGCCAATTCCGACGAACTCTTGAGCCGAGTCAGGTACCACTAAGTTCATAATAGCCTACTCTATCTTATGCGCACATCCTTTGCCGGTGACGCGCCGTCGTTCGCTGTTGTCGGGCGAACCCGAGGGCCTCGTCGTCGTTTCGACGTCATCTGCCGACGTGTCTGTCCACGTCTGTGCCAGCTCCGCCTCGGTGTGTGCGTGTCAGCCTAGGTGGCGCCCATGTCAGCGCCACGTGTGCGCGTGCGTGGCACGTCTGGATCAATTCGAGGTTCAAATCTCGATAAACCCATTCTACCATGGGCCGTGTCTATGACACGTGGGTCCCGCATGTCAATGCCTATTTCTTTTCTCCGGATTTCTTTAATTAAAAATCCTGGGGTTGACGTCAGCGTGTGCAATAATCCGATTTTTCTGTTGAGAAATAATTTGGAAAGTCCAATAATTCAGTTTTTAGGGTTTTTCTTTAGATTCAAACTTCCAAATCCCATATCTTTTGCATTCGAACTCCAATTGAGCCCATTCAACTTCGTAAATTTATCTAAACACAAGATCTAGCCAACTAAACCAAAATTATTTAATTTGGAGTTCCTTTGAGTTTTATTTGAGTTTTATTTGAATTTAGCTTATTTTCGCGTATAAATTTCGACGACTTCGGAGAGTCAAATTTCGACGTTGTTTGAGAGCAACTAATCATGCAAGGCAAGTTACATCTTTGATCATGTTGACCCTAATATTTTAAATTATTTAAATTTTATTTTAAATTATTATTGCATGCTTATTTCTATTCAATGTAATTTAAACTCCTGTTTTAGGTTATAGTTATGCCTAAATCCTTTGTACTGCCAACTTTGACATCGAATCAAACATACCTTGACCCCTTAGATGAAAATCTAGTTTATACAATAGTATGAACTAGAACACTTTGGAAAATATGTGCTTAGCCATGCTTAGACCAAAAATGTTTGATTAGGGAAATTTCTGCCAAAAATCAAATATGGTTTAAATTGTATCCATAACATTGGTGTGCCATGGAAGTTTATAAATAATTTTGAAAAATGAAATAAAATCAAAAACCAGTTTGGACTTAGGCGAAACAGATAGTTGGTGGGTGCAAGTTTATGCACGGACTCAATTCAGTGAATGTTTGAGGTCCAGGGTTTGTTTTGGAAGTCGCCCAGTCAATTAAGGACCGGTCTGTGAGCTGCGGATTGCAAAGCCCTTCCGTACCACCACAAGTCTAGTATGGGATAGACCTAGCTAACTAATTTGCAATGTTTTAATGTGGTTGTGCCATCCGGTTGTGTGGGTGTCACGAAGACTTATTGTTAATACTCACATGGCGTAAGAGGGGAGCCTTCGGAGTATGTTTCGATCTATAGAAGGTGAAACCTTAGCGAGCGTGACTACTTTGGAATATTGCATTGTAAAGGCCTTGACACATGCTCTAGACTGCTTACCTAAGGTAGTGAGTGGTGGTATTGACAGATGCCAAACAAACTAGAGAAGTCGTGTCTTTTAGGTAAAGCTGTACAACCTCTGTAGAGTGTTAATCTATTCGAATAACTTTGTCCACGATCATGGACATGCTGAGCAAAGCCTTTTGCGGACTAGACTTTGGTTTTGTTTTCAAAATATTTGGTAAAACAGTTTATGACATGGATAGGTATTCATGAGAAAGACTTATGGGTTGAAGCCCCGGGTTGGTGTCCGTGTTTAAGTTAGTGTTAGGTTGGTGCCTACACTAGCTTTTATTTCAGTTAAAACTCAATTTTAGAGATTATAAAACTTGAGCTTTTGAATTTAGTATTGTATTTAATGTCAAATGTTGTTTTTGCACAAATAACCTTGTAAGCCTTCTTTTGATAGTATCCATGCATTCATTAACTCTGTTATTGGGTGTAACTTGCGAGCATGGTAGTTGTGCTCATACTTGCTTTATACAAACAAATTTCAGAGGAGGACTTCGCTACCGGTGTGGATCATGACGACTAGGTCGCTACCTCAGTTGATTCTCTGTGGCAGAGATCAGCTGGACTCCACTACTTCTTCGTCTTCCGTTGTGTTCTTTCTTGTTGGTTCGCAAGCCTTTTTTGTAATCAACTCTGTTTATTAATAAAGTTGTGCGATTTATGGATGTTACCATATCTGCTTACTGTGTGAACTAGCTACTGATCATGGGACTAGTTCAGAAATACACAAAGGATTTAGGGGTGTTTCTCCCGGGTCCGACACGGTAGGCTTGGCCAAGGCGTGGGTGAAAATGGGCGGGTCGGGCCGGCGGCAAAAGGAAACAAGCGAAGGAAAAAGAAAAAAAAAAGACTAGGCCAAAAGGAAAAGTGATGAGCCGAAGGAAAAGAAAAGGAAATCTGCCCAAGGAAAAATCTGGAATAAGAAATGATTTTCGAATTTTAGAAAAGATATTAAAGCAAACTAAGCTCAAAGAAATAGCAAATGAGCTCCAAAAATTCCTACAAAATTCCAAAAAATTCTATGGAACTCAAGGAACCCAAATAAAATAACTTTTAATTTAATTGAAGTTTAAATTAATCACATTAAATTGTTTTGATTTCTAAAAATTCAAATTTAGCTAGAACTTAACCAAGAAAGTTCAAATGGTTATTTTTATTTTCAAAAGCTTCAAAAACATTCCAAATTTGGGATGTTACACCTTCCACACATTTCGAGTCATGCGCGGTCACCAGTAATGCCAATGCCGCCTCCACCCTCGCCTTCTACTTCAACCCTTCGTGTTCAGCTCAGCCCGCCTACTCTACCTCTAGCCTCCTGCCGGTCCCTCCACCTCCAGCCTCGCTCACCCGGTTGCCCCCCTTCACCTCTGACACCTTCCAGTGAAGAGGTCGCCCCCTCCACCTCTACTTGGCTTTTAACTAGCCGAACGAGCCAACTAGAGCTTTTAAACCAAGGCAAGCCAAGCCAAGTAAATATTTCTGCTCGTTTGCTTAATGAATCGAGCCGAGCTGAGCTGAGCCAAGCTTACTATCGAGTTTGGAGAAGCCAAAAGCTACCCCAAACAGCTAACTTCTCAACAAACTTATTATGAAGCCAAAGCCCCAAAGCCAAGTTCGTACATGGAAGCGGAAGATAACTAGTTGGGGCAGCTTCTTGGGTTTTTGTGAGATGAAAATAGGACATTGCCACTGAAGTTTGAAGTATTTACCCACCTCCACCAAGGTATAAAACGAAGGAAATCCTCAGCCCTTGTCCTCATTTCTTCCCCCCCTCCTACGAGTTCCCACCCGAGAATTTCCGAGTTGTTTATTCTTAAATATATTCAGGTGATGGATTGATCCCGGGGGCAGTACCTTCTGCACATCCCTCGTTCTCTCGCGGTTAAGGCAAGTATAATGATGGATATAATTGGAATTATTGAATGGCATTCTTTGATAAATACTTATAGAATTTGTGTTGTCATGAAAGTTATGGTGGTTTTAGTGCACTATCCAGAGAACCCGACGTGAATTCTGATGTTCCGTAGATTGGCTTGGTAGGGGAAGTAAATGGAAGAATCAAAAGGGCTCCCCAACTAGGTTTATTTAGGTAATTTAATTACCTTTTCATAAAGTCTAAGATCATCTTATTTGGATTCCTGAGCAGAAAGTTATGTATTTTAGAAGTTGACTGTCTCATGATGTGCGCCAAATCGATCGTTAGAAATTGGAAGTTGGAAACACTTGCGGGGTTTAGCAAGTTCATTTGTGTTGTTCTTATGCTCTTGGTTCAGTATGATGGTCTTAGATTGGGTTATCTTAAAATTCGGTGGGAGCGTGGTCCCGGGGCACACCTCGTCGCGTCCATCGTTCTCGCACGGTTGAGGTAAGTATTCGGGCTATAATATATGTATGCTTGCATGATATGATTGTGGTGTATCTTGATCGTATAGCCATGCATGCCTGTTTATGAGATGAGTTCTTGTTTATTTTGATGATCGCTAGTTATGGTTAAAGGTTCTTCCGCATGTTGTTATTGCTTCCGTGCAATGAGAATATGTTGTATTCCCGCATATGAAAATGTTATCATGGTGCATATGCATGTTGAGAGCATCAGTGCCTTGGTCACGTGGTGACCAAGCACATCTGATTGAGTCCCGTCATGTAGATGACGGGCTTGAGGTCCCCACATTCGTGGAATGTGGGCTAATGAACAAAGAGGTCCCCATCATTAAGATGATGGGCAAAGGTCCCTATACATGTGGTGTATAGGCTATTGGTCCCCGTGCGGAGGGCGCGTGCAAGGGTATCTGACGACGATTGTATACCCCGCATTACCGGTAAAATGCGAAAAGAGATAAAGTTCAAAGGAGCATTGCATTGGTTGCATATCATGAGTTAAATGGCTATGTTTAGTGTGATGTTAATTGAGGATCATCGATGCTACGTTTGTGTTCTTGTTTATGGCCTTGTTGATACTGCATTGGTTGCATATCATGAGTTAAATGGCTATGTTTAGTGTGATGTTAATTGAGGATCATCGATGCTATGTTTGTGTTCTTGTTTATGGCCTTGTTGATACTTGCTGAGTCTTTAGGCTCACCCTTGCTTTAATGTGTTTTAGGTAGATGCAGGAACGACATGCATGGGAGGGAATAGAAGTTGTTGCACTCACTACCTCACACTCTTAAGGCGTTTGCCACTTAGCACCAATTTAGAAATAAATAAACTGTTTGGTTATCACCATATATGGTTTTGGTTTGAGTATCTGATTATTTGTAATAATGAGGTTGCCAATCTTGGTATGTTCATTTGATTATCATGCATGAATGAGTAGACTTGATTATGAGAAATATTGTTAAAGGCCATGTTTTATTGTTGAACTCTCAGTATAGCTGTTTAAACAAAGAAGATTCTGCAAAAAATTGGTAGTTTGTGCTAGAATATTATAATTCCAGTAGCATTCCAGGCTCTTTGAGAGTTGGGGTGTTACATTTATGCCACTCCTCTTGGCTTGCTACCCGGGGTCTATCATTGGAGAACACACCAAACCACATAGCCTCCCTTCATCCCCTGACGTTGTCCGCCTCGACCTGTGTGGCCCTCACCGATCACTGTTCTTCGTCTACGCCCTTGGCCCGCGCAACCTACCTTCTTCTCCATTTGAGCATCACCTCTGTACACAGAGATAATCCATCTCCACTGTAACATCCCAAAATTTGGGGTTTCAAAACAAATATTTTCTGTAGTTTAGGTCCCCGAAAAATTTCACCAATTTTCCTTAATAAAGCTTAAATGGAAATTTCTAAATTTAAAACTATTTAATTGGATTAATGTAAACTTCAATTAAACCAAGACTAGTGTGATTTGGCTTCCTTGTGTTCCAGGGAATTTTCTTGGATTTTTTAGATTTCGTTTGCTATTTATTTTGACTCTTTTGAATTTTCAGCCTTTTTCTAAATTCCAAAGTCAATTTCTAATTCTGAAATCCTTAAGGCCGAATTGGCTCGACCGACTCTACCTCTCTCTTTCGGCCCGCTTCCACCCCAGCCCATCCTCGCTTGCCACCTCACCAGCACCCCTCTTTTTTCCGTTCGCCGCCGGCCCAACTTCCTCGGCCCAATGTCGTCAGCCTGTTCCTACCGAAGCCCAGCCGCTGCTTTCCAGCTCCTGCGCCCTTGTCCGTGCCGCTATCATGTCCACTTCAGACATTACCCCCGCACCAGCGCCGCCACTCGGTGTCTGTGCCACGCAAGCAAGGCTATAAATAGCTCGCCCCCATGCGCCCTCGCTTCCCTTAATCCCGTTGCCTCCATTTTACCTAGCCACTGTTGCACGGGAACCTCCGTGCACCGCTGCCCAAGTTCTTCTTCTCCATCATCAGTGCTACGTCCCGCATCGCCGTTCTCCACCATCTTTGCTTCTCGGTCCGTCGTGTTCGCGTCACCGACTCCACCTCAACGTTCTCCTTCGCGTGCCGCCATCATCTTGAGCTCCCGAGCCTTCTAGCTCTCGCGCCGTCTTCTTCCTCCTCACCTTCGACTGCACTCTGCCACCCCTAAAATGCTTTCATTGCGTTCTTTGTTGCGTTAGTGAGTTCCTGGAGAAACCTCTCGCGTCATATGTGTTCCACCTCTTGATCTACGTTTTCCCTCTTGTGATTTCTTATTTCATTCGTCGTGCGTAGAGATTCCATTCATCTCTATCATCTCCAACCATTACCCTTCATCGCCCGATTGTGTTGCCACCGATGAGCCCTAGCCTCCACCATTTCCATCTTCATCCTGTGGCCATGTTCTACCTCATGAGCGCGTCCTCTTCCTCGGAGCATCACCAAAACCACCTCGCCACCATAGCCGAGCCCACCGCTACCGCCTTTCTCCTTGCTGCCGACGACTGTTGCCGAGTATCACCGCCACAACCATGTCACCACCTTCGCCATCACCTCCTCTTTCTGTTTTGCCCCTCTACTGTAGTTTTCATTGCCGCTAGCTCCAGCGAGCCGTTAGGCCCCATGCGCTACCGATGCCACTGTCCACACCGGCGACACCTCACTGACACATCGCCATCACATCACCTCTTCGCCTCTGTGTCCTCCTCCGTATCTGCCACGTTGCCACCTAGTCAGCTTCCTTTGTTGCATCAGCATCTCGCACCCACCTAGCGAAATCTTCACCTCATCAGCGCCATGTCATCACTTTGTCACTCAGCACTTCACCTCCATCGCTGATGTGTCAACCTTGTCATTGCCCACGTGGTAGCCACCCGAACCAAATGCTAAACTGAACCTTTCTGGACTTAGTCCACCGTGGACTGAGCCACTAACCCGTGGACCCTACTTGCCAGTTTCTTGTTCCGTGAACCCGGTTCACCGAAGACCATAAACCCATCTCCGTGGATCTGGTCTATAAACTAGTGGCCCCACTTATCACCCCCTCGTCCTTTTTCTGGAATTATTTTAATTCCTAAAAATCAAATTATTTCAGTGGGTCCCACTTGTCATTCTCTCAGCCTATTTCTAAAATTTCTAAAATAAAAGATTTTGGGAATATTCCGTGGACCCCACCTATTAGTTTCTCTCTCCCTTTTCTTTTTCAACATTTTCCTTTCCCGATCAACCTTCCGGGAGCTCGTTCTTCCTCATACGAACTCCGATTGAATCCATTCAAGTTTCTAAATTCATATAAAATCAATCCCTACCTTCCATTACCATTAAATTTTCAATTTGGTGTTTATTTGATTTGTATTTTTGAGTTTTGTTTGTTTTTACACTTTCTCTCGTTAGATGTTGATATTCCGGAAGAGTCCGAAGGAGTTGAAGGTCAAGGAAGAAGAACATCGAAGATAGAAGGACATAAACATTGCTATTGCAAGGCAAGTTGTACCTTTTACCATGTTGAACCTAGTTTTTCAAAATTACTTTGATTCAAACTATTGCATGATATTTCAATTATTTAATTCTTTAAATGCTTTAGGATTAGCTATACACCTAATTGTTAATATCTACCTTGCTCATTGTATTATCATGATATTTTGTCACTCTAGCTTGGTTAATTACAAGTTGATATTATCATAGCACTAGTGTGGGTTGGTTAGACACGATTAGTTTACTTAGCTATGCAACGGGTCATTGATATCATTTTGAGTTAGAAATCTAAATTTGATTAACCGATTATAAAACTTATTTGTGGAAAGACTGTGTGTTGTATGTCGTCACTCGTTGATGGCATATGTTGCACTTAACCAATAGGGTGAAAAAAGATTAAGATCGATGCAAGTGGAAAGAATTATGATATGGTGGAACAGTGCTTGGAAAATCTGAATCTTCGTAATTTGGTTAGAAATTGGGTAGTGTCACCTTGGTCAATTAAGGATTTAACTTTGTGCGCCATTGAACTGAGCCAAAAAGTCTTGACTAAGTGCACTAACAAGCTGAAACTAAGACAATGATTGCAATCCTAAGAAGACAAGTAAGCAATTTAATTCTATAAATGTAAATTGCAAGAAAGTAAAGCTGATAAAAGCAAACCACAAAAACACTTGTCACCGCCCGCCACACCATCCGCTCCCCTTGTCATCCACCTCTACTCGGCCCAGCCCACCAGGCCAGCCCAGCCGCCAACCCACTGCCTCCCTTCGCCTAGGGCTCGCCCGCACCTCTACTCCTGTGTGTGTGCCGCGCTGCCATCGTGTCCGCCCGGGGCATTGTGTCCATGCTACTGCTACCATCTCGGTGTCCATCTCCTGCACACCTCCCAAGGCTATAAAGCCACCAACCCGTGCCTCAGCTCCGCCTCGTTGCACCGCCTCCGTGCCCTAACCGCCACCGCCCTATATGTTGTTGCACGCCGCCACTTCGGTCTTCTTCTTCTTCCCCGGCCGTCGTTCGTTCTTCGCCATTGAAGCACCCAGGCAGTTTCGACCACGTCACCGCGACCGCTTCACCCTCCTCCGCCATTTGCGCCTATCCACCGGAGCTCCCAAGCCTCCGTTCGCTGTCGGCCACTTTGTTTTCTCCACCTCCGGTCGTGTCCAGGCTCCACGAAATGCCTTCGTTGCATTCCTTGCTGCTCTAGTGAGTTTCTCATGTCCCTAATCACGTCACCGTGTGCCCCATCTCCTGATCTATCCATCCCATCTTCCGATTTCGAGTTTGGTGCACTGTAGCTCGAGATCCCTCCCTTATCTCTCCTCTTTGGCTACCGCCCTTCGCCGGCCATTCCTCGTCTCTTCGATGAGCTCTCACCTTCATCGACCTTGCCATCTTCATCCTCGCGCCGCATTCTACCCTGTGCTTCCCTTCCCGTCGCTAGGGTGTCCTCCCTCGTCGTCGCCGTTGACCAAGCCGTCGCCACTGTTTTTCTCACTGTCTCGCATGCGTCATCCACTTCACCTCTTCACCCTCTTTCCGTTTTGCCCTTTCTTGTCCTCTTTCGTGATCCCCAAAGCCTGCAACCGTCGTAGGTCCGAGCATCACTACCGCCGTCGGTGCCACGTCAACATGGCCACCACACTGCCTCGTTGCCGCCAGGTCACCCGCCATCTAAGTGCCACTTCCTTGCCACGTCATCCTTTCTGAGCTTGTCATCGACCATGTGTCATCTACTAACCCCAAACCCTTATAGACTAAATCCATTGTGGACCAAGCCAATTGGTCGTGGGCCCCATGTGTGAGGCACTGTTCCATGGACCTAATCCACTGTGCACTATAGACTCAACTTCGTGGACTTGGTCCATAGACCAGCCGCTCTTCTTTTTTCGAGAATTAATTTAATTCTTATAAATCCATAAATATCAGTGGCCCCACATGCCATGCTCGGGAATATTCCCTCGGCCCTACTTGTCAGTCTCTCGTTTTCTCTCTCCCTTTTGTTTTTCAACATTTTCCTTCTCGATCAAACTTTTGAGAGCTCGTTCTTCCTCACACGAACTCCGATTGAGCCCATTCAAGTTTCTAAATTCATCTAAAATCAAGCCCTACCTTTTTGTGCCATTAAATTTCAATTTGGAGTTTATTTGATTTATCTTTTTGAGTTTTTTTGCTCTTTCTCTCTCGTTAGACGTTGACGTTCTGGAATTGTTTGAAGGAGCTGAAGGTCAAGGAAGTAGAAGATCGAAGATAAAAATAAGAACATCATTGCTAGAACAAGGCAAGTTGTACCTTTGACCTTGTTGAACCCAGTTTTAAAAAATTACTTTGATTCAAACTATTGCATGTTATTTCAAGTATTTAATTCCTAAATGTTTTGAGATTAGCTATACACCTATTAGATTATATCCACTTTGCTTATTGTACTACCCTAATATTTTGTCACCCAAATTGGATAATTACTAGTTGGTATTATCATAGCACCAACGTGGGTTAGTTAGAAACGAATAGTCTACTTAGCCATGCAACAATTTGTTGATATCATTTTGAGTTACAAAACTAAACTTGACTAAGTGAATATGGAATACTTTATGGAAAGTTGCGTACAATATGTTGTTACTCGTTGATGGCATGTGTTGCACTTAACCAACAGGGTGAGAAAAGATTTAGACCAAGGCAAGTGGATGGAATTGTGTTATGGTGGAGCTGTGTGCGCTTGGGAAAATATGAATGTGATAATTGGTAGAAATTGGTTGTCTCATCTTTGGTCAATTAAGGACTTAACTTTATGCCCATTGAACTGAGCCATAACTGTACGACCACATATCTGGTATGGGACAAGCCTAACTTAGTAAGCTACGAAGTCTTGATATTGATTACTCAAGCAGATAGGTTAAGCTGTGTGCTAGGATGGAGGTGTGATTATGTCTGTGTGACGATTCACATTTATGAGCGGTTCACCGTGTCTAGATCCAATGGTGTGCGACGGGCCAACAACTTGTGTGGGGGTCTGGTGACGTCAGTATTGCACAACGGGAGGGCCAATTGTCAAGATGAAGTTTCAGAAAGGTTTTGTTATGATTACTCAATCGTATACTTTTATGGCGAGTCATGGCAGACATGATGAGTTAATTGTATCTTGTGGGTAAAGTGTACACACCTCTGCAGAGTATTAACAATCTATTCGAATAGCTGTGTCCTCAGTCATGGACATGCTCGGGATTTCACACGAAGGGTATATTTCCATAAAACAATTGGGAGGGGCATATGTGTGAGTAAACTTATGCAACTGTGTGAAAGAAACCGATTAGGTTATGTGAGCTTTGTGAAAATACTTATTAAAATTATTATTGTTATTTGTTTTAAATTAAGCTTTTCACTCTATTATTCATATTCAACTGCAACAGTTGCTTTTATGCAAAAAAAACCATAGATACCATATCCTTTAGAACAAGTCATTATCTATAGTTGCATTCTGTGGTGTGACTTACTGAGTACTATATGTACTCATTCTTGCTATAAACAATGTTGTTCAGTTGAGAAGGCAACAACAGTCCATCGTCGGTCAACAAGGTCTACTTCAAGGATCGTGAAGAACTAGGTCACACTACCCAGTTGATTGCATGTGGGCATATGAATGGGCTTCACTGAAGTTATTATGTTTCCTTCTGCTGCAGCTTATTTAAGGCATTCGCCTCTGAGATATTAATTGTAAGATTTGACTTTAAAGTTATTACTCTGATAGTTATTATTATTTGTCTATTTAGTAGTTATCTTTGTATATAGAATGTTATTTCATCGATATTGCCATTGTGTGCACTAGTGTGATGCTAGACTAGCGCAGTATACACAAATGGTCCATATTTGCATATTTGGGTCCCGACAGATATATTATGTACTGCTATCGCTATGACTTGTTACTTGCTACAACTTCTTTAACTAACCGTCGTGATAGTGTAATGCAGTTAAATTTGCTTGTTAAATTGCTAACGTAGTTGTATTTCGGACATGTAGTATGGTTGATTGATCTTTATATGTGCGATATATATGGTTTTTATTTTCGAACAATATCCGACTAAATATTCATGACCAAGATAATCCGTACTCGGTTCAGCATGTATTCGCCCCGTATTTGTGACCGAGACTATCCGCATTCATATTCGTATCCGGCACTGTCCGTGTCCGACTCCGATTCTGAGAAAAAATATAGAATAGGATACGGGATGAACGATATCCATTCGTATCCGCTCTGATTGCATCCCTAGTAGCATCTAACGGTAATAAGAAGAGATTTCAACATGCAAGTCAATACCGATGAGGTTGTAGGTGTGAAATCATGTACAACGGGAGATGAGTGTGGCTTTAGTAGGTGTAGGCCATATACAAATATCGAGATATTACGATTAGGGGTGTCAACGGATCGAATACAAATCGAATAGTGGTCTTCTCATATTTTCTAAATGAATTCGAATTCAAATTTGAATATTATTGAATACGAATACCTACTCAATTTTGTCAGATTCGGATATCCTCGTAACTTACGTAATGGCAAGATATTTATAATACTTTATTCCCGCACATAGCACATTTAATCATTCTAATTTATCTATTTCACCTAAAAACATGAATTCACATCAAACTAAAAATACTTATCTAACTAATTAGCCATACTGCAATAAAATATGTATATTGTTTTATCGAATTCGAATACGAATACCAATAGTGCGGATATAATAAAATTTCGGTTGCCAAAAATCCATATCATATTTGTATTCATATTTTTTTATGCGAATACGAATAAGCGATAAATTGTTAATCGGATGAAAATATCTAAACTATATTTGTATCCTATCAAATACGGCAGTAGAATAAAATAGATAATTTGTATCCAATTGACACACCTAATTACGATGGTCTCAAACATGCCTGGTTTATTGGAGAAATAGTACCTAATGTCTAAAACCCCCTTTTTTATTAATTGAACCGTTTAGCATATTCCAAAATAAAGGGGAGGACACATTTTTCTTTTTTAAAAAAGAGAGGATAAATTTCGTTTGATGACACAAACATCAATTTTATGGGAGAAAGGGAGCCCAAGTCCTATTGTCCTAACCGTTAGATCATCGTGTACATAGAATCTAGATCGCGATCCAACGGTGATGAGTAGTAGTTGCAGGCCGAAGCCCTGCCAGGTAAAAAATTGCTTCCCACCCGCAGCGCCGCCGTCGCCTCCATCCAACCCCCGTGCTCCGCTTCCTGCACCGCAGCTCCCGCGCGAGAAATTTATTCTCCTTCCTTCCTCCAAGGTTTCTTCTTCCTCGGTTCCTCCCATTTGAGTTCCGAGTAAAGGTCGGATTTTGTTGTTCTGATCTCTTCTTTGGTGTCCTTCCCAACTTCCCTCCTCTTCAAGGTTTCTGTCCGTGTTCCTTCTCGGGGGAGTTCTTGTTCGTGCTCTGTAAGAGCAGCTCGAATCGGGGTTGGCGGCGATGGAGCACGGGTCGGTGACGGACTCCAGCGCGTCGACGTTCTCCATCATGGAGGAGGATCACACCCTCGCCAACTCCGCCAGATTTGTCCTCAACCAGGAGTGAGTGAGGTTTCTTGATCTCTTTTTTTTTTTTCCCGTTGCTAAAAGAATCCATCTTTAATTGTGGCGAATTGTACGGTGGAAGTGTGATTAAAGGACAAAAAATAGTGTTCATGGAAGTAATACTCTCTGTTTCTAGCTTCTGCAATGTTGGGTTACTGTGGAAACAAGTATAGGCATGGTGGATTTTTTATGGGATTCCATCAATTTTAGTGAGTGATTTGCTTCGATAGATCAATTGGATATCAATAGGAGCTGGGAATAGAATGACATTTACTGATCAAGGTTTTGGTTTTTAATGTGTTGTGAGAGCAAGATGCTGCAAGGGGCAACATGGCCAAGTATGAATCCTTTCTAGGACCATGGCCATCAACGCCATATTGTTTTTTACTTTTTACTTGGTGTCACTGTAAATCCTGGCACAAGGGTGTGAGGACTATAATTGTTAGATGTAACTTGAACTGCGACCCTGTTTTCCTCCAATTTGCAGCTATGTTATTACTATTGCAATGAGCTTTTAAAAGAAATAACTTTTCTTGCTGCCAGAATTTGTTGTTTTCGCTTTTGGGAATCAGCAAGCAAGTTCAAGCTGTCTTTGGGGGTTATGGTTGAACGAATCTCCGCGCATGACAGTGTAGTTCGGGCAAACAATTGTCATCAAGTAGGGTACAGTAGTACACGTTTGAGGCAAAGTTTGTGCCAAGGTCGAGGATGCTCTCTGGAGGGTAATACAATCTGGAAACTAATAATAAGTTCGGGATATATGTTGTGGTCCTGCAATGTGGAAGAACTGGTGTTTGCTGAATAGCTATTGATAATATATTTGTTTTATTTAAATTCCTAGGCAGCAAGAGAAATACTCTAATTTCTTCTACTTCAGGTTTTGATCACCAAAAACTACAGAGATAAAATAGATCTTGGGCGGTAATGGTGCAAATGACCATCTTGATCTGTTGATATAGTTGTCAATTTATGTTTCTGTATTTAGAGTATCAACTTAGTCATGACCTTCAAAGTATACGTAGTAAGTTATTCTCCCTAAGATTAGAATACCAAACATCATACCACATGTATTGATAAAGTCAGGTACTCGTTCAGCTTAGCTTTTTTTTTCGTCACGAAACATGATTATGAAACTAACCTTTCTGTTACTGGATGGTTTTGGCATATGCATGAACTTTCAGTTAGCATTACACTGAGCAGATAACACTATTCAACTTTCCAAGTCAATGTTAAGGGGTCCACTGGTTTTAATTTAATGCTTAACAAATATAATGCATGTATAACTTCCAAGTGAACTCTTCGGATGCATAATTACAATCCATATTGTTTTCCTTAACTGTTTCGTTGCATTAGAGTTCAGAAAAGTGTGAAGGTCTTCTGTTGTGCTTTCACCACAAGCTTACAAATATCATTTGATGTCTTAAAACTAGAAACGAATGTGAATATCTTAATTCAAGATTCTCATTTCTCTCTTTGTGGTTTCTTTCTGTCTTCACAGCCCAAGGGTAGCATTTTGTGGATATAGCATCCCTCATCCTGCTGACAACAAAGTCAACATAAGAGTTCAGACTACAGGTACTGTAAAGTGGACTATGATCCTGATATTTCATTTGTTAATCACTGTGAACTGATATTGTTGTTTTGAAGCATACTTTATTTTGAATGCTTATTGAATGAATTTGCAAGGATCACATTCACTGTGCTACTTCCTACAATTGTATCTTGAGTACATAGTTGATTTCTAACACCCAGTATTCAGTAAATCTCTTCATATAGGATACTCCGATGTGTTTGGGGAACCTGTTAAATTTTCTTTCCTCTAGAAACCATAGATCTAAATATCAAATAATAGTGTTTCTTTCATGGTGTTGACAGGTTACTTTATTATAAAATAGTTAAATTGATGTTTCTGTTCAAAGTAAAGATAACTCAAATACCAAAATTATTGATGCCATCTAATTGCCCACTAACCACTTACCAGTTTCATTATCCTTCTAATCCCCCAAAGAAAGTGATCACAGTCCTCTAATGTGTCTTGATTATGTTGGCAGGAGATCCAGCAAAGGATGTACTGAAAGATGCCTTGCAGGACTTGATGGTGATGTGCCAGCATGTTAGAGGCACTTTTGACAATGCAGTGGCTGATTTTAGATCAAAAAAATCCGCAGAACAAATGGACATTGATTCGAACTAGTGATGAAGTTTTTTGGGCGCCCCCTGTTCGTTGGGATGAACACGTTGTGTGTGAAACCAGTTTATTATCGGAGGGCAGATTAGTTGTGATTTCTGGCTTTTAAGGTGGTTTTTCGAGACATCAGGGAATTCCTGCTAAATCAGTTCTCATCAATGTTTGGAAAGTGTCTTTAGATCCAATCAGTCTTCATCAATGTACTTTGAGTTAGCTAAATGGAAAAAAAAATCACTCTATTCCGAGTTCGGGAGAGAAAGTTATGACCCCTGAAAGGTTCACTGCATAGAAAGAAAGTGGAAAACCGGCTTGAATTCAAAGTGTATTTCGAATCAAATTCAATACCGTTGTTTCCAACCCTGTCACGGCTAAGTCACGACCCTCTAACCCCTTGGCTTTCAAATAGGACTCTAGGGGTGCCCCATGTGCTCTCCAAACCCTAGCCGCCACCTCCACCTTACCGCCTCTCCCTTGCCGCCACCTCCTGTGCGTCGCCTCCACCACTGCCGCATCGCGTTGCCCTACAGCCTGGGTGGCTATTGCCAAGGGGAAGAGGAAGGTCAGCAAGGAAAGAAAGAAGGAGAAGAAGAAGGGAAGAAAGGAAAAGAGGAGGAAATTCACGGGTTTTCGTGGTACTTTGTGTTTTTTAAGGGTAGTGCCTCTTAATCCCTAGGATTTGCCATGGTTTAGTCGTTTCTAAGATTGTAGATCATTTTTCTTAGAGTAAGATTGTTTTTCGGCATGCCTAGTTCGTCGAGGTTAGATGTAGAACTTTGAGGGGACGATTCGGGGTATCTAGGCTCGGATTCAGAGATTGGTCCAATTAGAGAAAAGTTAGATAATCTCATTAGCTTTCCAGGAAGGCCTTGATCATTAGAATCGGAGAAGCGACCAAAAGATATGGCCTCGGGAAGTTCGTTGTCCAAATTTCATATGTAGCTAGCAGACGTCATGTAAGTGGGTCGGTTTCATATAGTAGATGGTAAAATAAAAATATGGTGACAACTTGAATAATTTAGAAAATTGTGTACTTTTCAAAATTGGTATCGTTCATATATTTTTCAAGTCTTAGCATTAAATATATAAATTTGTAAAGCGGATTGTCCTAACAGATTCTGGGACGGCCTTCAGGGAAAGAAACGGGGTAGAAAAATGTAGAATCAGAGGTTCATCATAACTGGGAATTGTAGGCTTTTTTGGGAGTATTCTAGAAAGTCTTTGTTGAATTTGGAGTTCGGATGAATAAGTTAGAGCCATTTTACTACTGGGACAACATGTAGTACGTCTGGTAGCTTTGGGTTAATTGGTCGGTTTGGCGTAAATGTGCGAGAACGATAAGTATAAAGTGTGAGTGTTGTGATTTTGAGTTGTGTCTTACCATATTTGTCCAGGGAGTGTGGCCTCTAGGGCCTTGCCACTGCTTCGCTATCCAGCTCCAAGGGGATAAATAGTTAAGTGCATGGTAGACAGTGATCGATGGTGGATCGTTGTATTCTTATCATTCATTACTATTATATTATTTTTGCTTTCATCTTATTTAATTACAAACAATATGATTGGTCATGATATTAATTGTATTGATGAATTTTAGAATGTTGGATGATGGTATTATTGATGAACTTATGTTAGATTGAGCGTTCATAAGAATCATTGCATAAAGAGAAGGTGATCACATATTTACCTTGTTAGTAGAGACTCCACGAGAGTGGAGGAGGTCCCCGATCCTTTTAGAGGACGGGTTTGAGAATGAACATTGTTGCGAGTATTCACTCACGTTATACCGGTATACGCAAAAAGAGTAGCATGTGGACATGTAGTGTAGCGACAACTTGCATTTAATGAAAAGTGAAGATTGAGAATTGAGTATGAAATGAAAGATGAGTAAACAGTTGATGTTGATGATGATATTGTTCATAGTTGATTAATCATTGTTCATTATTTATTATTGTGTTTGTTGAGTCATGAACTCACTCTTATTCTATTGTTGTTTTTAGGTGATTATTGACGACATTGCTTGTGGGAAGGACACTTGGAACCATGCCATACATTCAAATACTTGAAACATTGGCCATGTGACACTTTATTAGCATAATGATTTATAATTAAGACATGATAGTACTGCTTAAGCCTAGATGATAGGTAGGAGTTGAATACTTATTTAATAGCCTTTATACGATTGGTTTGCGTAAATCTTGGTTTATTATCTTGCTATGCTTCCTAGGAAATAATTATCTTGGGCATATCGTTATGCTTGTGTTAGTGTGACCCGTGGACGAGTTTTACCATTGATATGCTTACTGTAATTTACTGTTAATTGATGTTAAAATTGATAGCTAGTATAGTTTAGTGGTTTTCCGGGTTCAGTGTTGGGTCGGGGTGTTACAATTGGTTTCAAAGTGGGATTTAGGTCCGTATTGAATAGATTAACAAATTAGGTAAACTTAATTTGCTAAAATTTGTTTTAGAACTAGTAAAATTAACTAAATTTGTTAATAGTTAATTAACTTAAAACTTGATGCACTGTGCACAATAGGATGTCGATGGGTCAAGCATTACATTTGTGTTTCTATTATGTCACATTTATTTATGTTATGAGAAGATTATGTATGCTTATGATTTGATTATATATTTGTTATGAGTGACGATAGTCGATGTAGAGAGGTAGAGATCGTGGTTGTGGCCATGGGCATGGCCAGATTATACCACCGTTCGGGGTATGAGGATAGTGAAGTGGTTAATGCGTGTAACTTAATTACATGTGTTGAGGATGAGTTTCTTTAGAAAAGTTGTTCTCTTCCTTGAATTTGAATTTGGTTATTCTTGTTATAGTTGCGATTGATGAATTTTTCTCGGGTTAGTGTTTACAATGAAGTTGATGGGTTTCCATTGGTCTTTATTAGTTCCGTAAAGCGATTATTTGTTCTTCCGACTATTGACCCGTTGTTGTTTCTTGTGAACATCGTTAATTTGCAAGATTGATCTTTTCACGAGAGTTTTGCTTTTCTTGTTGGGAAACATGACTCATTTGTTAGATTGGTATTTTGGATAATGAAAGTTTTCTTTTGCAAGTTCTTTAACATATGAAAGCTTTAACCCTATATATTTATTTGGGGTATTTTGAGTGTTGAAGTTGAATGCCTTTTTTTATTAAAGAAAGTGTCGAAACCCTTTTTTATAATGTCTTTTATGATTAAGTAAGAGGTTGTAATTGCAGAAAATTAATTATGATGGTATGGGTTATCAAGTTGGGTCTGTAGTGTGTTGCATAATTAAGAGTATGGTTATACCTAATTGGAATCAATAGACTTATTAAGAAGTGTGGAACATTGATGAACTAGTTTGATCATTAAGATTGTTTAATTTGCTAAACTGATTGGAGAAATTGGATTAATTGGCCTTGTTAGGATTACTCTGACCGTTAGAGATGGTTAAGTTAAGGAGGTGCTAGATTATTGCCTTAATAGATATTAATCTTGAATTTAACTTCTATTTGGCTATTGGATGATCTTATATAAATGCTAGATTTACCTAATTTTTGACATACTAAAATGATTGAAATATGTATAAATGACTAGATAAATATTGATGTATCGCTTTGTGAAACCTTGTCTTATTAAAGATTTTGTTATTAAATCTTTAATAATATTTTTGCACTAGTTCCTAAGCATAAGATGGAATATTGAATATTTGATTGTATACTTGTGTGATTGCAAATAGAGGTAGGAGCAAAAATGTTTCCATGGTTAATATGATCGTCAGTTGTTAATGATAATCTCTAGGGTACAATTAGTACATCAAAATTGGTGTTGAGCGTCACTAAGAATTGAATGGATGAAACTTAACAAGTAACCTTTATTAGTGTGCCTTGCAAATTTTTCATATGATAGTATGTACTTGTTAAAAAAAAGTTTTGTTTCAACATTGTGGCTTGTACACTAGGTTTTCCCTAGATCAAGTTGATTGTTGCAATCTTATTGAGATAACCAAAAATAAAATGAAGCAATTTTATTGTGTTTCTTTTGGAAAATTTATTGATGGGGTAGTAAGGTATGATGCATATTGCTAAGAGTGCATTATAATGACGTTAGTAAGATTGTAAGTAAATGGTTATGAGGGTGATGTTGATTCTTTTAGAAAGAAAAAATTGTTCGCCTTTCGTGATATTGTTTAAATGAAAATGTTTTGAGTTTTGCATTTGTGATCTTTTGGAGTTCATGGTTTTTGCAGTAACTGAAATTGGGTTGAGCATAGTAATACGTTGGAAAGTTCCCTTGGTTCTTAAGCGGTTCATGTGATTTGGTCTTGAAAGCTCTTTTTGTTTGAGTTGGCAAAGTACTGTTGTAATAAAAAAATAGTTTATTTGTTAAAGGAAAGAGTGTAGTGGAGGTATTTGAGATTGAAGTCAAGCTTTGTAACTTGCAATTTATTGAAGTGTGATTAACCTTTCTATTTTTGTATGTGCTAGAAATTTATTTCATTTGCCTCTTTTTTTTTGAGAAAGGAATAATGGATTTGTTTTACAAAACCTTATAGAGTGTATAGTGGTAACTGGTTAGTAGTGGTCAAGTATATGATGTTGTGAGACCTTGGGTTGGCAAGTTATTTGAGGAGCGTGGAGGATGAATTGATTTCGTGATATAAATCTTGTAGAGAATTGGATCGAAAAGGAATGATGGTTGTTGGGACAAAACTTATTATATTGTTACAACTAGTAGAATCTATAGTGAATGGTGATCCAAGAACATTTGTTCATGTTGGTGGAATATTGGAATTATCAAATAGTTAGGGTATTGCAATTGTGTAATTTGTAAGGTTGTGTAGGTGAAATTGAATGGTGCGGTTTAGTGAGGGTCTAAGATTGGTGAAGTTAATCATTTTTGGGCAGTTAATTGATTAATGAGGAATGTTGATATTAATGATTGAGGATATTGTTTGGATTGTGAAAATTTTAGCAATCAAATATTAGGATTTCCTATCATTTATATCAGAAGTTCATTTTATGAGTCTTGGATGTTGAATTTGGGCTTTGTATTGTTATGCTATCATCTTGGTTGCCCATGATTAGGTGAAAAAATGGAACAAATTGGGTTCCGAGAGTTGTGGTGATCTCTGATAGGATTCTTTTGGTTGTGGTAAATGTGTGAACCGAAGATTTTAAGGTATTTAACCTTAGAGAATTGAGGTAGTGGAGATTCTAGGTGAATTCTATATTGAGGTGCATTCGGAATTATTTATTAAAGTAATTCATTTTGTAGAGGAGTTGGCTAGAGTATGTTATTGTGGATTCAGAATTATCTATTAAAGTAATTCATTTTGTAGAGGAGTTGGCTAGAGTATGTTATTGTGGATTGGTAGTCTGTCTCTACATAGGTGTGGATGTTGTGTTCGGTTTGAGCATAGCTTTAAGGTTGCTAATCTAAGAGAAATGAGTTAGTATGTCATGTGGTGATTTTGGAATCCAAGGATTTAAAAGAAAGTTTATTCCTATAATGAAGATTGAGGAAAAAGGGTGGTTTCTCGAGTAGTGAAATACTCTCTTGGATCTTGTTTGAACTGTGTTTATGGCGGATGCTATTTGCAAATTGAGTTGCTTTATGTTGTTGCGTAGTCTTTTTCGGTTAAGAAAAAAAAAGAAAATGGTTGATTTGGGCATTCGAGTGATTTCGCCTTTGGCTTATGTGGTATTGATTGGCAAACTGTTTACTTAGAAAGTGAAAAAGTTTTCTTGATGAGTCTTCAATTTTGGATTTGACACTTTTGGAGGAGAGTTGGTAATGCGTGGTTACGATGGGAATCCTTCATTTTTCAGTTGAGTTCTTTTTGTAAGAGGGCTGGTTTAAGGCGAGTTATTTGTGCGTCCCTTGTTAAAGGAGATGCCCCTTGGAAAGGTGAAGTGATTGATTGAGAGAGGGAACCAGAGATCCGTGTGATTTTTGAGGGTTGGTATCGAAGGGTGGTTTAGTCCAAGGTATGTTGGATCATTCCCAATAATTGCAAGGATTTGGAAGATGGCGTATCGCTAGGACCGTCTTGAGTCCAGACGTAGGGTACAGAACGTCTTGTATGACCCGGTGTTGAGGGAGCACTTGAGAGATCCGGAGCATGAGTTTTCATTAGAGCTGTTGGCCAATGAGTAAGACCATACCTTCTAGTTCTGTCTAGTACAGGTACCTGGAGAGGTCAAAGAGAGTGTTGAGGCATAGGGCGTTTAAGTATGTCAAGTTGTTGTGGTCGCGTCAAACCGGGTAGGAAGCGATTTGGGAGTTGGACTCTCGCATGCGCGAGCAATACCCAGAGTGGTTCACGTCGGGTATGTGTTAATGATTGTTGATTTCATTTTTTGTGTTCTTTCGAGTAGAATGAAGCTAGTAGAATTCGAGATCGAATTCTTTTAAGGGGTGTAGAATGTAATATCTCATTTATTTAAAGAGAATATAAGGAGATTCGGAGATTCCTTATTTGCCTCGACAACAAAAGGGACAGAATCTGTCAATATCTTGTAATCTGATTTTTGCGATTAGAACGGCTTCGAATGGAGAACCTCAAAACCACAAAGTTGTAGATATCTTTGCATACTCCAATTTAGAGTTTTCATTGCCCTAATTTGGACTTCCAACTTGTGAGATATGGGGCCCGCAAAGCAGGCTGCACAGAGAATTAGAGTCCGCAACTAAGTCAACTTCTAAAGACAATTTGGCTATTAAGACGACATTTTTAGAAAAGCTCCTCAAATAGAAATTTTAAGTAGTATGAGTTAGCTAAATGGTAAAAAAAGAATCTCTCCATTCAAAGTTCGGGAGAGAAAGTTATGATCTCCGAAAGGTTCACTGCACAGAAAGTGGAAAATCGTCTCGAATTCAAAGGGTATTCCAAATCAAATTTAATGCCAGTTGTTTCGAAACCTACCACATCCAAGTCACGACCCTCCAGATACTTGTCCTTTAAATAGAACCCCAGGGTGCCCCCTGTGCTCCCCAAACCCTAGTCGCCACCCCCTCTGTGCCGCCTCTCCCTTGCCACCTTCTCTGCTGCCACCTCCTGTGCGCCGCCTCCACCACTACCGCACCATGTCGCCCTGCTGCCTGGGTGGCTGCTGCCAAGGGGAAGAGGAAGGCCAGCAAGGAGGAGGGAAAGAAGGAGAAGAAGAAGGGAAGGAAGGAAAAGATGAATTTCGTGGGGTTTTCGTGATTGTTCATGTTCTTCAAGGGAAACGCCTGTTAATCCCTAGGATTTTTCATGGTTTAGTCGTTGTTAATGTTGTAGATCGTTTAGCTTAGGGTAAGATTATTCTTCAGTATGCCCTAGTTCGTCAAGGTTCGATGAAGAACCTTGTAGGGGCGATTCGGAGTATTTAGGTTCGGATTCAAAGGTTGGTCCAATTAGAGAAACAGTTAGGTAATCTCGTTAGCTTTCCATGAAGGTCTGGGTCATTAGAATCAGAGAAGCGACCAAAAGATACGACCTTGGGAAGGTCATGGCCTAGATTTTGGACGTGGTTGGTAGACGTCGTGTAAGTTTGTCGGTTTCATATAGTAGATGGAAAAATTAAAATATGGTGACAACTTGAATAATTTAGGAAATTTCGTGTAGTTTTCAAAACTGGTGTGGTTTGTTTATTGTGAAGCGGACTGTCTTGACAGATTCTATGATAGTCTTCTGGGAAAGAAACGGGACAAAAAATGGTAGAAACAAAGGTTCGTCATAACTAGGGTGTTGTAGGCTTTTTCATGAGGATTCCAGAAAATCTTGGTTGAATTTGGAGTTGGATGAATAAGTAGAGTTGTTTTACTGTTGTGACAACGGGTAGTGTAAAGTGTAAGTGATGTGATGTTGTGATTTTGAGTTGTGTCTTGCCACATTTGTTTTGGGAGTGTGGCCTCTAGTGCCTTGCTACCTCTTCGCTATCTAGCTCCAAGGAGATCCAGCTCCAAGGAGATAAAGAGGCAAGTGTATGGTAGACAATGATCAATGGTGGATCGTTGTATTGTTTATCGCTCATTACTATTATATTATTTTTGCTTTCATCTTTTTTAATTGCAAACAATATAAGTGGTCATGATATTAATTGTATTGATGAATTTGTGAATGTTGGATGATGGTATTATTGATGAACTTATGTTAAATTGGGTATTCGTAAGCATCTTTGCATGAAGAGAAGGTGATCATGGTGATCATATATCTACCTTATTGGTAGAGACTCCATAAGTGTGGAGGAGGTCCCCAATCATTTTGGAGGATGGGTTTGAGAGTGAATACTGTCGCGAGTGTTCACTCACGCTATGCCGGTATATGTGAAAGGAGTTGCATGTGGACATGTAGTGTAGAGAGAACTTGCATTTAATGAAAAAAAGGAAGATTGAGAATTGCGTATGAAAGAACTTGCATTTAATGAAAAAAGGAAGATTGAGAATTGAGTATGAAATGAAAGATGGGTAAACAGTTGATGTTGATGATGATATTATTTATAATTGATTAAGCATTGTTCATTGTTTATTGTTGTGCTTGCTGAGTCATGAACTTACTCTTACTCTATTGTTGTTTTTAGGTGACTATTGATGACGTTGCTCATGGGAAGGGCTAGCGCACTTGAAACCACGTCATACATTCAAATACTTGAAACATTGGCCATGAGACACTTTATTAGCATGACGATTTATAATTAGGACATGATAGTATTGCTTAGGCCTAGATGATAGATTGGAGTTAATTGCTCATTTAATAGCCTTTATGTGATTGGTTTGTGTAAATCTTGGTTTATTTTCTTGCTATACTTTCTAAGAAATAATTATCTTGGTGATATCGTTATGCTTGTGTGAGTGTGACCTGTGTGATATGCACATGCCTCGACTTTAGATGTGTGCTTATAAAGTTGGTCCTGATCTTCCGTCGGAGGAGAAATCCCTGGGGCGGCGAGTCATGACTTTCACCAAGGGGAGGCTAACCACGATCCAAGAACGCAGCCAGCAACCACACAATCACTAAACCACTCCTCAATTGGTTATCAACCGTGTCAAAACACAACTGACCTGGTCAAGAAGAACGCCCTGAACAATTCAACGAGAATTGAAAGAGCAACGGCGAAAGAAATCACTCAACGATGAATGATTGAATTGAGACCTCAAGTTTGCGGCAAAATGCCTTTACAATAGCAATAGCTAACTCCAAAATTAAAGTCTGCTGAAAACAGGGCATCTGACCGATGCTTATTAGTCCCCTGATCCAATGATGCCTGCCTACATGCACATGATTCCATTTGTTGGCGCCTCAAAATAGGAAATAATGGGTCTCCTTCTAGGCGCGACAGCTGATTTGGTGGACTCTTTCTCCTGATTTTGTGCTATACATGGCATGCAAATATTCTCTCCCTCACAGTTTGCATGATAGGGAGGAATTCCTTTTATTTCTCATGCACAAAATGTTGCATGTTGACTTAGTTTGCTTCCTCTCTCTGTAGCTGCATGTAGGCACATTTACCCATCCATTTTGGTGTGCAACCTGCTGGTGAGACATCCTTCTTGTACTCCCTGTGGGCGCATGACACAGAGAGACCAATTACTATTACTCTTCATGGCGCCGGTAGCTACCACGTCTTCATTTTCTATATTACCTTCACAAGTCAAAAATAAGAAAACACCCACAATTAGGTAGCAGCATGTTCTCATTAATAGTAAAATTAAATTACGCTAAGAACGAGCTCACCTGTTGACCTAAAAGTCGTGTGCGTGCTCGAGTCACCGGACCTTGAATTGGAGATGTGTCGTGAACTTGAGGTGCTTTATTCAGAGTTTTCGACATTGGCAAAATATGTGAGGTGGTGATGTCCTCATCATATTCCTCCTCTTGGAAAAGAGTCGTCCTCGACTCGAGCTCATCCTGATCACCTAAGCAGATAAGTCTGGAACATTGAACGTGGCCACTCATGCCATATTCCTCGGGTAGTTCCAACATGTACACATTGTCATTAACCTTTGCAAGCACTTTAAACAGTCCATCTCCACGCAACATTAGCTTGGACTTGCGCTGTTCTAGAAAGCAATCATTGCACAAATGCAACCAAACTAAATCATCTTCTACGAACACCATCTCCTTCCTGCCCTTATCGGCGTACTTCCTATACTGGGCTTGCATCTTCTAAATGTTCACTTTGGTTGTCTCATGCAGCTTATGAATCATCTTAGCATGCTTCTCAGCATCAAGATTAACTCTTTCCAAAGGTGGCAGAGGTAGCAAATCAATTGGGGCAGTAGGCTGGAATCCATAGATGATCTCAAATGGATAAAACTTCATAGTAGAATGCACAACCCAGTTGTAGGTGAATTCAATGTGTGGCAAGTATTCCTCCCAAAGCTTCAAATTCTTCTTGAGTACAGCCCGTAGCATGTGGTACCAAGTGTGCGGTTGACTACCTTGGTTTGTCTGTCGGTTTGAGGGTGACATGTTGTTGAAAAAAAAACTTCATCCCAAGATTCCCTCATATTGTCCTCCAAAAGTGGCTCAAAAACTTCATGGCACGATCTAAAACAATTGTCCTCGGCACTCCATGTAAGCGAACGCTCTCCCTGAAAAATATATCAGCAACATGGGTAGCATCATCGCTCTTATGACAAGGTATAAAATGAGTCATCTTAGAAAACCTATCAACTACAACAAATATACTATCCCTCCCCCTCTTAGTCCTTGGTAATCCCATCACAAAATTCATAGAAATATCTTTCCAAGGTACATTTGGAATAGGAAGAGGCATATATAATCCATGTGGGTTTAAGCGAGAATTAGCTGTTCGACAAGTAGTGCATCTTCCCACGTAGCGCTCGACCTTGCATCTCATCTCAGGCCAATAAAAGTGGGTGACCAACACATCCTTAGTTTTGTGTATCCCAAAGTGTCCCATCAAACCTCCTCCATGCACCTCCTGCTGCAACAAAAGATGAACAGAACTTGCAAGAACACAAATCTTATTAGCTCTAAACAAACAACCATCATTCAACACATATTTTCCCCAACATCTCCCTTCTTTAGAATTAGCAGAAATATCTTTGAAATACGCATCAGTACAATACAATTCTTTTAAACTTTTCAAACCAATAATTTTACAATCAAGTTGGGACAACAATGTGTATCACCTAGACAATGCATCAACAACTAGATTATCTTTACCTTTCTTATGTTTCACAATATACAGAAAAATCTCAATAAATTCTATATACTTAGCATGTCTACGATTCAACTTACTTTGGCTACTAATATGCTTTAATGATTCATGATCCAAATGTATGACAAACTCCTTTGGCTAGATATAATGTTGCCATGTTTCTAATACTCTAATCAATGCATATAATTCTTTTTCATATGTTGAGTAGTTTAAAGTTGGACCACTAAGCTTTTTGCTAAAAGAAGCAATGGGCTTTCTATCTTGCATGAGAGCACCTCCAATTCCAATACCACTAGCATGAGATTCTATCTCGAAAGTCTTATCAAAATCAAGAAGTTGTAGAAGTGGTGCATTAGTTAACTTATCTTTCAGCGTGTTGAAGGCATACTCTTGTGCTTTTTCCCCCACTTGAAAGGCACATTTTTCTTTGTCAACTCATTGAGTGGGGCAGCAAATGTGCTGAAATCCTTCACAAGCCTGTGGAAGAAACCAACAAGTCTGTGAAAACTTTGCACTTGTGTGACTGTTGTAGGTAGGCCACGCTCAAATAGCTTCCACCTTATGTTCATCCACCTCAATTCCCTGGGCAATCACAACAAAACAAGGAAACACTACTCAATCCCGTGCAGAAGGTGCACTTCTCAAGATTAGCAAATAAGCGTGCCTCCCTCAAGGCAGCAAAAACTTGGTGCAAATGATGCAAATGTTCATCTAGGGACATGTTGTAAACTAATATGTCATCAAAGTAAACCACCACAAACTTTTCGAATTTCTTTTGTCTCCTCGGTGTTGGTGCGGTATGGAGACGGTTAGGCAAAGATGCCCCTAGAATTAAGTCAATCTGGTGCTCTATCCCTTGCAATGGTGGTAGACCCACCAGTATCTCGTTTGGAAATACATCCGCAAGTTCCTACTTCAAGGAAACAACCGAGACAAGCAAAGTAGAGGGTAAAGCATCAGTAGGAAAGAGAATGCCTTTGCACACAAGCGCAAAGCACTCTTGAGGATGGGTTTCTAACTCCCGTATCTCTTTCTTTGTGGCTAGAAGAACATGTCCCTTAAGTTGTATTCTCTTTTCTTTTCACTCTTTCCTCTCTTTTTTTTCTCAATTTGGGCTAGTGGCTCTGCCTTCCCGTGTTGTGGATGTCGCTCATCTCTTGTTCTTTTCTCTCACGCTCAGCCCTATCTAAATCATCTTTGAGAATTTCCTCTGGTGACATCGAAACAAGCGAGGCCATCTTATTTTTGTGCATAAAAGAGTACTTGTTGGAATGCCCATAATGTGTCATACTGCCATGGTCTCCCAAGTAGTAATGCACAAGCTTGCATCGGCACCACATCACAGTCCACAAAATCAGAATAGGTACCAATAGAAAAGTGCACACGTACCATCGTTGTTACCTTCAATTTGCCACAAGAGTTGAACCATTGAATGTAGTATAGTTGCGGGTGTGATCGAGTGGTCAAGTCAAGCTTTCCAACCATCTCTAAACTTGCAATGTTGTTGCAACTTTCGCCATCAATTATTACCTTGCACAAGTGCTCTTTGATAACAAACTTTGATTGGAATAAGTTGTGGCACTGCCCCTTCTCAGCTTTCTCCATTTGAGAGCTAAGAACACAATGAACAATCAGGCTTGTATGACTTGCATCAAAGGTGATATCCTCTAAATCGGAACTAGAATTATGCCCCAACTCCTCATTAGATTCTTCCTCTTCTGCCTCACTAGCCGAGGTGTACTCACCATCCTCCTAGATGATGTGCGCTCGTTGATTTGGGCAATCACGCATGTAATGCCCCTTCGCCTTGCATTTGAAACATTCTATCTCCCTGGTTCTTCCGGTAGAAGCTATGGATGATGAACTTTTGGTTGGGACAACAACGGTCTTCAAATCAATAGGCCTATATGCTGAAGAATTGGGACGGCTTGCTGATTGCTCCTGGCTGGGTGGTGCTGTCTGCGTCCCAAACTGATCCTGGGCTTCTTGAGATGTGAACTTGAAGGTTTCCATAGTGTGGAGGAGCTAGAATAGTTGCAGTTCATCCTGGTCTAGCTTTGCCTCTGATCATGCACCTACTTTTCAGGCTTACAAGCAAAATGGAACAACTCATTCAGAGAATTGTAATGATAAAAATTAAATATATTCTGAATCTCCTTATTCAGCCCACCAAGAAATCTAGCCATCTTCGCATTGTATTGCTCCTTTATATTAGTACACAGATCATGCCAATTTGCGGTTCTTGATAGTATTCCCCGACAAACTTACTACCTTAATTCAATCTTTGTAACTTATTAATCGCATCACGCTCAAAATAAGAAGGAACAAATCTGGATCCCATTACCCTTTTCAACTCATCCCACGTGCGAGGTGCATCATCCCTTCTTTTAAATTGACTCCACCAAATAGAAGCATAATTCGTAAATTCACTAATAGCAGCACATACTCTTCTATTTTCAGGAAAGTCATGACAGTTGAACTTTTGCTCTACTAGCAATTCCCAATCAAAGTATGCTTCTGGATTATATTTATCATCAAATGATGAAACGATAAATTTAATCTTACCCAAATCATCATCTTTTCTCTCCTCATGACGATGAGGCACGTGTCCTCCATTACTACCCATTCCTCAATGATTATGTACAAGACGCTGCCGATCACGATCGAAATGAAGGTCTTCTCCATTGTCAGCCATATAGTTGCCATTCACCTCCTCATGGGTAGCATGCTGAAATGCGGTGTTCAAATTTTCCCATGGTTGGAGAAGGGCAGCAACAACATTGTGATTTGGTCCAACTCGATCTCGAGGACCTCAAGCGGTGGGTGTTTTCTTGGGGGAGTATGCTCAACTCACTCAAGTCGTACTTTAATTCCTCCAATTTGATTCTCCATACCATCCAACCCAACAAGTACTTGATCGGAAAGCATCTGCTCAAAAGTGCCTGTGAATGCATCCATCATGGCTTGAGAATGAGGGGACAACGGCACTATTTGATGTTTGTCCACGCCATCACCATCATCATCACCATGACATGAACCATCACGAGAACTGCGGTGCCCCGTGTCATTACCCCGGAGGGTAATCACACTTAAGCATACGGGTTACTATTTGTCTGCCCGGTAGGACACCGCTTCAACGAATAGTAAGTCTTACCAGAGTTAACGCAGCAGAATAATATAATAGAAACTGCACTTTATTACAGCAAGTAGCCACGCAAGGCTAAGGTCTTTAATACAAGTACTTTAATTTACAACTGCAAAATGGTTCTAAGTCCTCTCGCTTGCCTGCCCTGCTCCATCGGCCGTCTACTCGTCCCACTCATCGAATAGGGTGTCCACCTTTCCCAGCTCCTCGTAGTAAGCACCCTCGTCTCCTGCTGCCTCCTCGGCACCTGCGTATCCTTCATTCCACTCAGGATGGTTCCCGGTCGGACTAGGATCTAACAAAGGAGAATAGTAGCAAGAATGAATACTAGTGTACTCAACAAGCACGTATTAGCAAATATGCACTGTATGACTCATCTCTGTTCATTATCATATTTTTTAGTTCATCTCTTTTTCTGGAAAATAATTTACCAAGATTTATGTGGCAAGTTTTAATTTTAAAAAGACCACTTGTCAGTCGGTAAGAAGATAAACTCCTAGCGGTCACCATAGACTCCAATCTAGGAGACAAGCATGAATTCATTGTTTTATTTAGCACTGCGCAGGCTTTGTACCACTTTACGCATAGCTACTCTGAGCTCTCTTTGAGCTAGGTCTCCTGTATTTCCTTTGATGCGGTTTCGAGTTCAGAATACATAACGTTTTTCAAGTTATGTGATTAAGTCTCCACCCATTACTTTCCATCGGTGTCCTAAGGTGCTCACCCAGTCCTCCACCGAGTTCCAATAATGTTGGTTGGGCCGGAGTCCCTACACCCAACAATCCACCGTACACTACTATAACGCCTTGGATCCCCCACTTTCGAACTTTCCTACCGGTCCTAGGGTTCCTCCCTTCATCATATACTCACACTATATTACTTACCCGATGTGGAGAGTATAGCCACGTAACAAGGTAGCATTTTCTACCGACCAAAATGGGAAGATGGTTGGCACTTAAATACGACCTCTTATCCGAGCAAGAGTTTTGTTGGTCCTTATATATTATCCATATGTAAAGGGTCCACCTCTTCCCTCATCTCTTTCCTTCCATAAGCCCCATTTACCAGCCATATTATTTACTCTTACAGCCCACCTGCTCCTCTGAGCTGGACTGCTCTTTTCTCATAATCATCTCTTTTCTTTTATCTTCTTTCTTTTTCTCTTCTTTCTTTTATCCGATTTGATTTTGAGACATAGTTTTAATGCACATAAGTATAATAATACAGCAAGGTAACTTTTACATTTAATATAACTAAGTTGATGTTCAAGACATAGGCTTGCCTTCGTAGTCATAGAAAAGATCGGTGTCAACGGAATCGATATCAGCTACTCCTGCCTGTGTTGGTTCGACTTCTGCAATTATACGATAGATGAAAATAATAAATAAATGAATACTTAGTTGGTTTTTTGTGCTACCAAGCGTACATTAATCATATGATTTTCTTTGTCAGCCGATTTTAATTTAATAACATTTTTTGGACCCCTGCTAGGTTAGCACTCCCTAACTGCGGTTGTTGTACGGTCTACTAGCTCTGGGGTTGAGTTTGTCCATACTCGCGTCTTATCGTATGAAAATAAAATACTACATGAACCTACATGCAACCAGGCCTATTCAATTTTATTCATGCAGATATGCCTAACCGATTTTATTCAGGTGTGTATGTATTTAATTAATTCTTTAAATAAATTTAGAGTACGCATTCATTACTAATGGAGTTCTGGTTAGTCCATTTTAGGGGTGATATTTGCTGGTGTTGTCTAATTCAATTATTCTATCTTGATTAAAATATTTCTAACACATCAGAATATTTGTTTAATTTAGTGAGTTCTACTGGTGATTAATTTAGTTATAAAACCTCTGGTTAATTTTACATTATTTTCCTACTTTTATTTTCTATTGGTTGCTCCACTGCTATTTATTCTCATGCAGTTTATACATTTGTTTGATCCAATATTTACTTAGTGCCAACACTTATTATTATTAGTGCTCATTTTTACTTATAAATCCACTACTAATACTCTCCCTAAAATTTACCTTTTTTACCCCCTTACCTAATTTTCCCCTTTTTTTATTTTTTTCTTTCTCTTTCTCCCTTATCTCTATCTCTTTCCTCCCTATCCCATTCGGCCAACATTTCCCTGGTGCCTCTTCTTCCTTATTTCTTCTCCCCATTCCCCATTCCTCTTCTTCTTTTCTTTGGTGATTTCCCTTGCTCGTGGAGCTCACCTACGTCGCTCCCGGCCACTGCGCTCACGCCAGCACGCATTGCTGTCGCGCTCCCAGCTGCGCCCTCTTCGCGCTTTGTGGCTCGACTCGTACACCTCCCTGCGCCCATGCTTCCCTACTCCTGCGGTGGCTTGGCTCTGGTTGCGCCTGTACGGCTCCCTCTGGCTGCCCCTTCACTATGATTTGGCTCCCCATTTTTCTGCTAATTCGGTTTTTATGTTTAGGCTTGATGATGTTTGAGATGGATTTTTGGGGGATTATAATGGGAGCATGAGGGAGAAAAATAGCTATGTTCTTTGGGCTTCGATGGTAGGGGGCATGGTTCTTGGCTCTAATGGTAAACAAAGGGATTGGCAAGGTGATGATGGTTACGGTGGTGTCGGTTGGCTCGGGTATGATGGTCATGGTTGTTTTGATTCTTGACTCTTGGTGAGCATGGTGGGCTTTGGTCCCTGGACATGGTGGGTGTTCTGATGGTTAGGGTTTGGGATGCTGGATATGGTGAGATTATGGCTATGGTGGGTGTTGTTGGGCATGTTGAGTTTCTGGTAGACTCATAGGGGCATGGTTCTTGGCCCTGGCCTTGGCTCCAGACCTTCAGACTCTACTCTAAAAAAATCCCTTTTCCCTTTTGTTATACTTTGTATATTTTTAGTCTTGTTTCTTACTTCACCTAGTTTTATTTTACCATTCATGCATTGGTAGCTAGCTGGGGTGCCGATGGTGTCAGGAGGTTTAGAATGGGAGTGGCTAGCATGAACAGGGGTTACCTTGTTTGGGGTTGGGTTGAGGATGGCAGCGCTTGGACGGGTGGGTGATGGTTGTGGGGGTGGTGCTCTCCATGTTCCTGCCGTTCCTCTGTCCCTCCTTGTCGGCTTGGCATTGTCCTTAGTGGTTGTTTGCCGGTTCTAATCATCGCTTGTCGTCCCCGCTCCGTCGGTCTTCCAAAACTCCTTTGCTCCTCTTCTCCTTAACTACTCTCTGTGGGTGGTTTGGTTTGTTGAGGCACTAATGGGTGATGCTTGGTTTTGGAAGTCGCAGTGGTGGTGGTGTGCTTGGCTTTTGGCTTGCTTGTGCTTGGGTTGTTGCCTTTGGTTGTGGGAATGAAATGGGGTTTGGGAGATGTTAGCTTGCTCAGGTGGGTTTTGCTTGCTGGCTTGTTCCTTCTATTGGCAATGACTTGCTTGCTTGGTTTGCTATGGTTGTGCTTGTGAATGAGGGGTTTGTGAGGCTTTGACTGAGGGAGAAGGGATTAAGAATGGGAGGCATTTCGGCTGTGGCTTGGTCTCTCTCCCTCCTTGCTGTGTATTGCCCCAATTGCCCTTCCCTGATCTCTTGCCCTCTCTAATGTTACTGTGTGGCTGGGTAATAGATATGGACCAGTGGTCCATAACGCACTATTTGATGGATTTTCTATGGTGAAGGTAAGTCAGTATAACGTGGGTGTCGGATTCTAATAATTACTGGGTGATCAAACCCACGGAAGTGAGATAGTGTCGATTGACCTAGGCCGGTCTGGGAACCTCAATGATCTTCCTGAAATCTGACGGCAATCCTTCTTTACTCTAATTCCATTTATCGCTTTTGGTCTGCTACTTGTCTTTTGGTTTTTTTTGGTGAGTGATGGAAATGTGGTTAGGGTTTCGGATTGGTCAAGGAAAGGGTTCGACTGGCTGGTGATATACGGATAAAGGTATACGGATAAACGAAGGAAAGGCTTTGGCGACATGCATGCAAGATTTTTATTTTATTCTTTTGTAATGTACTCAAAGCTATAATTTTGATCTGTTGTAAATAATTCTTTTAATTTATTCAGAGATTGTACTATTGTTTTATTTCTACTTGTAATGAATTCATATTGTAATTGATTTTGAGTGATATGATGTTGTAAATTATGTTAATGGACTATTGAGAATATATCTTGTATGAATTTGTTTAGTGATGTATTTGATATAAATCTGGGCTTATGTTTGTTCTTATTTAGATGAAATTTTATTTACTGCTAATTGTCGATTAGCATTGTTTAGATTAGTTTGATTTTTAGGGTTCTCACAAGAACTTCTTGACCTTGCCATGGTTAGAAATAAACAAGGAAAATTCGTACCAAACTAAATATTTCTGTGGACTACTCTCAACTTTCACAAATCTTACCAACAGAAGCTCTCACACTTCTCGAAGATTGCTCGCGTGTTTGCTGGTTCGTGATAACTTTCAAGAGGGAGTTAGTAGAGCTATTGCAAAGTGCTATAACATGTTGATCAATGGCAAATTTGTAGAGCTCTAGGTAGATATATATTTGTAGCAAAGGAAACCAAGCTGAAATTCCAGAAGTTGTAAAATTGAATAGTAGTTTGCATAAGTACTAGTCTTAGTTGCTGATCACTAGGATGTGTATAGGCTCAAACAAGTATTAAGTTTGCAATTTACAGGTAGAAGGCTCAACCCTCAAATTTCCAATGAACTTCTTGTTTTGACTAAGCAATTCAACTCAGCCAATACTTCTCTTTTTTTCCTTTCTCTTCCTTCTTTTTTTTCACTTTTTTTTTTGCTAAAACAAGACTTCACGAGAAAATCTCGTGTCTACTGGAACTCAACCAGGTGCAGATCCTGGAGTCAATACTGCAGCTAGTCCAAATTGAAACATTTGCAAATTTTAGCAAACTTCTCCAAACACCACAAAAATTGGTAGGACAATGTTTCTACAAGTTAGGAACACAACAAACTTTGTTTCAATTGATTTGGATTTCTGGCAAGAGAGATGTTCATGTTTTAGTGACTACTACGCAGGGAGAAATTTTTGGACAAAAAAAAAATGGATCACACAGAAAGAAGATGAACTTGATGAACAACAAGAACTTAGATTTTTTTGTGGGGGCTTTGTTCTTTAACAAGGATGATGGCCAGCAACTAGGCACAACAAGTACGGACACAAATTCAATTAAGCAAACTAAAATCAACAACTTGAAAGCAACAACGGGTTTGGACTTGGGTATTTTTGTATGGCAAATTTCTGGACTTTAGGTAAAACTGAAATAAAACAACAAAGCTAGGGGATAGATGAATTCCTACCGACAACGTAGGCTCTGATACCAACTGATACGCACACGCCTCGACTTAAGATGTGTGCAGATAAAGTTGGTCCCGATCTTCCGTCGTAGGAGAAATCCCTGGGGCGGCCAGTCGCGACTTTCACAAAGGGGAGGCTAACCACGATCCAAGAACGCAACCAGCAACCTCACAATCGCTAAACCACTCCTCAATTAGTTATTAACCGTGTCAAAACACGACAGACCTGTTCACGAAGAACGGCCTGAACAATTCAACAAGAATTGAAAGAGCAATAGCGGAAGAAATCGCTCAACAATGAATAATTGAATTGAGACTTCAAGTTTGCAGCAAAATGCCTTTACAATAGCAATAGCTAACTCCAAAATCAAAGTCTACCGAAAACAGGGCCAAGCTTAGGAAGGTAGTAGATGAAGCTTTCAGGCAAGCATATGGGTGGTGTCCTGGCGTGAGGTGCCTAGAACGAAGCTCTATTCATGCTTGAATGTTGCTTTGTTTTGGTGGTAGAAAAGGTGTAATACTGGAAGGCAGTCTTTGCTTCCCCTATTTTTTCTTTTAGTTGAGCCTATGGTTTCAAATAAATGAAATGAGGGGGGGAGATATTGCTCTCCATTTCCAAATAAATGAAATGGTGGAGGTCAAGAGTGCTAGAGGCTTTGGGAAATAGAAGATAAAGAATCAGCCCCAGAACAAGCTCCAAGTAAAGAAAATGAAGAAGAAAAAGGAGGATATTGTCTGCTTTGTTTATGGAGTGGTTGGTCATAAAGCCAACGATTTGCGCAATCGCAAAGGCAAGAGTCCTTCTCCTGGTCAGCATAAAGGCCGTAAGACTAAAGTGAATGTCACATTGGCTAGTTCTAGTTCAGAAGGGTATGTACCTCAGTGCTTTATGGCAGGTCCATCTATTGATTAGTGTATTGATACATGTGTTACTAGACATATATGTTTTGATCAATCTTGTTTCTCTTCATTTCAGGGTGAAGGTGGTGGATTCGTCCTAATAGGGAACGGAGCCTCTACTATAGTACGTGGGATTAGACAGGTTTGCTTGAAGTTTACTTCAGGCAAAACACTCATTCTGAAAGACATGCTGTATGTGCCTGCCATGACCTGCAATCTGATGAGTGGGTCTATGCTGTGTAGGCAAGGAATAAAGCTTGTTTTTGAGTCCAATAAGGTTGTGTTGACCAAATTTGGTAATTTTATGGGCAAAAGCTATGATAGCGGAGGCATGTTGCGCTTATCCATTCTTGATTTCAATAATGTAAATATTTTTTTAATGTTTCTCATTACAATAAAATTAATGATGTTTGGCATTCTCGTTTATGTCATGTTAACAAGCTATTATGCGGTTAAGCAAAATGAGTTTAGTTTCAAGCTATAATTATGAGAAAGGTTCAAAGTGTGAAGTGTGTGTGCAAGCAAAGCAACAAACCTTTTCATAGTGTTGAAGGGCGAAACACCTCTCCACTTGAGTTAATCCATTTTGATCTTTGTGAAATGAATGGAATATTAACTAAATGTGGCAAACGATACTTTCTAACTCTCATAGATGATGTGACTAAGTATTGCTATATTTACTTACTTAAGTCGAAAGATGAAGCACTAGAATACTTTAAAATCTTTAAAGCCGAAGTGAAAATCAACTAGAAAACAAAATCAAACAGTTAAAGTCAGACCGAGGTGGTGAATACGTCTCAAATGAATTCTCTCAATTCTGTGAAGAAAATAGAATAACTTATGTTATTACTCCACCATACTCACCCCAATTGAATGGAATAGCTGAAAGGAGGAACCAAACTTTTGTGACTTGGTTAATGCCATGCTACAAATTTCATGTATGTCGGACTATTGGTAGGGTGAAGCAGTTCTCATAGCTAACTATGTCCTTAATAGGGTTCCACCTCGCAATGAGAAGGAAACACCTTATGAAGGATGGAAGGGGAGAAAACCTAACTTATCATTTCTTCAAACTTGGGGATGCCTTGCAAAAGTGCATGAGCTGTTACCGAAGAAAAGAAAGCTTAGTCCTAAAACTGTTGATTGTGTCTTTCTAGGGTATGCTAAAAATAGTACGGCTTATATATTTCTAGTGGTCAAATCTGAGGTGAGTGACATCTCTACAAATGTAATGATGGAATCTCGTGATGCGACATTCTTTAAACATGTGTTTCCTATGAGATCAAATGAAGTTATTGACCCTAATGGTTCAAATAAACACTTTATTCTTCCTAGTGTGGATAACACCGCTCCAGAATTAGAGTTGAGGAGGAGTAAGAGGTAGAGGACTGAAAAGTCTCTTAGCGATGACTATATCACCTATGTCGTGGATGATAAACCATGAACCCTTTCAGAGATATATGCATCCCCAGATGTGGATTACTAGAAGGAGGTAGTCTGTAGCAAAATGGATTCCATCATAGCTAATGGAACGTAGGAGGTTACAAACCTCTCATCTGGTTACAAGCCAGTGAGCTGCAAGTGGATCTTTAAAAGAAAGCATAGACCTGATGGTATTATGGAAAAGTACAAGGCCCATTTAGTGGCTAAGGGTTTCACGCAAAAAGAGGGTGAAGACTATTTTTATAAATACTCTCTTATGGCTCGTTTACCCACAATTCGAGTGCTTTTAGTACTAACTGCCGCATACAAACTCCAAGTACATCAAATAGATGTAAATACCGCTTTCCTAAATAAAGAGTTGGATGAGGAGATTTATATGCAACAACCCAATGGTTTTGTAGTTGAAGGGCAAGATAAGAAAGTATGTCGATTGATTAAATCCTTGTATGGCCTAAAGCAAGCTCCCAAGCAATGGCATGGGAAATTTGATAGTACTATGACCACAGTCGGCCTTTGTGTGAATAAAGTAGATAAATGTGTCTACTATCAGTATAGTGGGGGCGAAGGTGTCATTCTGTGTCCTTACGTGGATGACATATTGCTTTTGGGGACCAACATGGATGCAGTCGATAAAACAATGTTTTTCCTCTCCCAGAATTTTGATATGAAAGACCTCGGTGAAGCTAATGTTATCTTAAACCTCAAGCTTATAAAGGGTGAGAATGGGATTATTCTTTTACAATCCCATTATGTAGACAAGGTACTAACCAGATTTGGATTCATGGACTGTAAGTTAGCGGCCACACCCTATGATCCAAATGTTAAGCTATATAAAAACATTGATATGGAAAAGGCCAGCTTAAATATTCTCAAATAATTGAATCCTTAATGTATCTAACTAGTGCAACAAGACCTGATATCTCATATGTTGTAAGCAGATTGAGTTGTTATACGTCCAATCCAAGAGATGATCATTGGATAGCACCAGAGAGGGTGCTTAGGTACTTGAAGGGGATGACAAATTTGGGAATACATTATTCTACCCATCCGGCAGTCTTGGAAGGATTCAGTGATTCTAACTAGATCAGTGACTCAAATGACATGAAGGTGACGAGTAGCTATGTTTTCACTCTAGCAAGTGGGGCTATTTCGTAGAAGTCTTCTAAACAAACTATCCTTACATGGTCCATCATGAAGGCTGAGTTGGTAACTTTAAACTGAGTGGCTGTAGAGGCAGAATAGATTAGAGAACTCCTTTCTGACCTACCTGTGCTGGAAAAGCTAATTCCAGCTATATTAACCTACTACTATAACCAAACCGTTCTGGTTAAGGCGAAGAGTAGGAAGGACAATATGAAGTCCTCAAAACATATAAAGAAGCAACTTAAGTCGGTAAGGTATGCCAAGGAGACATGTGTTATTTCTGTGGAATATATCCAGCCTGAAAGGAACTTAATTGGCAATCCTTTCAACAAAGTATTGGTGTGGAAGGCCATCTTTGTAGTGTCAAAGGGAATGGATCTCATACCTATGTAAAGGCTCACATTGGTGGTAACCTATCCTAGTAGATCAGAGATCCCGTGAACTAAGCTCTAGGGCAACAAACTGTGTGAGATTAGAGAGCACAACTAAGGGTCCCATTAGCTGTAGTACTCTTTTTGTATGGGAGGTTGAGTAATAGCTCTCAATGAATTCGATACCTATATGACATCGGGAATCTCCTACAAGATTCCCTGAAGAATTCACCTACTTTAGTATGATCATAAGCTCACGATCAAAGGAAGATAAGGGTATACTTTCTTAAGTACTCATGAGCTAGATACAGGGACATGACCGTAACGTTCCAACCCAAGAGGGAAAAGGGCAAGCCGCCCAGTACAAAATGTAATTTAGGCAAAAATTCTCACACCAACGCATTGGATCAAGGCATAGTCCTCCTTTGTCTATGCAGAGTCATAGTTCTTGTTGCTAGGCTTTGAGTTCAAACCCGCAAGGTACTCATTGTTGAATAACTGTATATTAAATAAGACTTTGAGCATCTTTTATCAAACTGTAAATTGGTGTGGACTGTTGGATTTTTTTGGGGTCTTTATGGTAATTTCTCATTTAGAGAAAAGAATAAATGAAAAAAAGAGAAGGGAGTGGGGGCCACCTGTTGGTGGGAGAGAAGAGGGGATAAATTGGAGACCTAGTCTCCAGCCTGATCCAGATGCGCGCTTCGCTTCGTTCGTCGTGCCTCGCCCACTTCGATTCTTCTCTTTAGGCCACCTCCTACTCCTCTTTCTTGATAGAAAAAAATCAGTGAATTATTCCCCAATTTGGTGTTCTTCATCTCCTCCTGATTTGGCTTAGATTTTGGGGCTTTGGACCTCCTCCACCACCTTGCTTGACTTGGTGCTGTCGGAGGTGAGATCCGGACCTCCGGTTGTGCGCACTTGGCTGGTTCCTTTCTTGCGCCACTCTTCTATGGGCATTAAATTTGGGAACTAAGAACTTGCACATTTGGGATTTGGAATGGTCATCTCTGTCTTGGCTTCGGTAAGGAAGAAGAACCTCGGTTCGGGTCTTGGTGACAGGTGTTCTCGTGTGCATTCGGCAAGAGCACTGTGATTGGTCTTGTGTGGCATCTCTGTACCTCGACTTCGTGATTTTGGTGTGTCATGAAATTGTGAATTGGCATTATATCTCTAACGACCTCGTCTATTCTTCGCGGCACAGCGGGGCGATTGGTTTTCTGAGACAGTGCGATTCACATGCCTTGCTCGGTTCACTCCTCGATGGATTTGAGTGCCATTAGCTTCGTGAGTATTGCTATTTTCATTTTTGCGTTACTTTTGCATATGTGTTGTGCTAGTAGAAGTTTCAAATTGTGTTGATTTGATTAACTCTAGTACTGGGAGATATTGCAAAGTGGTGTTGTGGGCTCGGTTTAAATGCTCAATGATGAATTGATGTTAAACTAAAATTGAATGTGGCATTGAGTATAGTCTGGTCTTGAGCTATCAAATTACTTGTTGTTTTCTGGTTCTGTGCAGTTGATCCATCCTGTGATACTTGCTATTCTCTGTAACTTTTTCAGTCAATATTTTCTGTTCACTGTGATTCAGTTTTTTGTCACTCTTATGCACTTCTATTAGTGGTATATTGATGAATGGAATCTGTTCTCATTGTTCAACAAAGTTAAAGTTGATGATTAGCTTGAACTTGTTTAATTAGAATAGCAAGTTTTATTTTTTAGCTCAAGGCCTAATCTATAATTGTCATATTTAATTTGTGATTAAATTTTTGACATAAGTTTTGTGAAGTCCAAGATTATATCTTGGGCAACTCGACATCTGAGAGCAATAAACAAAATATTAAATCTAAGCATTATGTTGATTTTAATTGTCCACATGTTCTATGTATGGAGTATATTATCATTTTTAAATAACATGGAGGATTTACATGTTTATATGTTAATTTTGTCATTTAAATGTTGTTGGAAATATACTTTAATTATGATTAATACTGTTAGAATTAATTATGAATATTTGCTAAAACCGCTAATTTTACAATAGTCTAACGGTTCTCGGCCACGCAGCAACGACGCGAGGGTCTCCCGGAACGGGCCTCGCAGGCAACGTTCAGGGCCAGGAGCCACGTGATGATGTTGGTGTTTGGGAAGTGGCCTTGTCGGGCATGCCTCGTGCATAGGGATGAAGGCGAGCTCCAGGTGGCGCGCAGGTTCAGCACGTTGAAGTCGGTGTGGTAGACGGTGATGGCGAGGCCCCGTGCGCAGAGGAGCACGTCGAGTTAGAGCATGGGGCTCATGTGGCCCTGGAACAGCAGCGGGAACAACAAGACGCAGCGGCGGCCGGCGTGGGGTTGCCAGTTCTTGTCCAACCATTAGGGCCGGGTGACACCGTGGTACGGTCATTGCGAGCTTGCCAAGTAGTGATGCACATGATAAGGCATCAGCTGAATAGCATAGTCTTTAGTCCAGACGTACGGTCTGACTTAAAATGGTTGATCTTAGCTATCTGATCTGGCACAACAAAAATCGGTGAGGTGTAATAATTATTTAATAAGGCTACAACAAAAATCTCCTCGAATGCAACAAAATGCAATAAATTCCCAACTCGAAACAACAAGTACGGATTCTTGGTGCAACAAATAGACATCTTTGCCACAATAAAAAGTTTACTCTTGTGCAATAAATCGAAAATACCATTGCAAACAAATACCCTCTTGCCAGAACATTTGATGCAACAAAAAACATCGCAACAATAAAAAAACACTCCATGCAACATTTTAAGCCAACTGTTGCAACAAATTGAGCAAACGCATGCAACAAATCATACCCGAATGAGGCATCCCGCTGATGATGAGTAGCAACGCACATCATCGAGGGTGCTACTGCGGCACCAACAAGGAGCCCGTGATGGTGGAGATCAGGCTTTGCTCATGGAGGCCATCTCCGGCGGTGTAGCCCATGTTGCGCCGTGGCCGACTTCGCTCCCATGTTGTGCCGCGCGTGAGAGGGAGGAAGCAACTCGCATGCTGGCACATGGGAGAGGGGAGGAAGGACCTCGCGCCTGGGAGCTCGATGGTTGTGGTTCGTCGCCGGAGCAACTGAGAGAGAGAGAGAGAGAGAGAGAGAGAGAGAGAGAGAGAGCAAGGAGACCTTCTAAGTTGGGTAGATATCACACGAATGCTATGAGGATGAGAAATGAGTGGCTTGGAGGCTAGTTGTTAATGAGTGACGGGGAGTACTCCCCGTTAGATATTTTGTTAAGGATGGACGTAGGAACGTTGTGATCTTCCCTATCCGAACAAAAATGTTTGATGTTTCTAGGGATACATTGTAGCTGTCGCATGAGCATCTTTTGTGTCGTGCACACAGTTCGCAGTTCATAAGTATATAACGGGATCTTTTATCTGGTAGTGCATACCCATTTTGGGTGTTGCACTTACAAGGGGATCGCACGAGAAATTTCTCCTCAACTTTTATTTGGAAATTATTCAATTCTTAACTCGAAATTATTGTGGTTGGTTCAAATTTGATTTTGCTCAAAACATGTTCCATTCTTTATATATGCGGAAGATCGATTTTAGTAGCTCGTGGAGTGTTGTTTTTATAATTGGGAATGGTTGTTTTTTTAGAGAGACTGTTAAAAGTACTTTTTAAGAGAGGGGAATGGTTGTTCACCACGACGACCCAGCGATCGAAAACCATATGTAGTTCACACAAAAATACACCGTCTTCAAAGAAAATTACTCACAACACAAACCATCTCTCTCTCACACACATAACTCTCAAAACACACACACACACACACTCTCTCTCTCTCTCTCACACACACACACACACACACAAACAAACACTCCAAATCGAATTTCAAAATTGATGGCATCATTTAAATTATTTTAATTTTTTAGATCTGCTATGTTTATATAGGGGGGTGTTTGGCATGGCTCCTGCTCCCATCTTCAATTCTTGTTTTGAACAAGCGGAGCCATGCCAAATGAGGTAGCTCTGAAAACTTGCATTCTCGGAGTTGCACGGATCCGAAGAGGGCACTAGTTCATTTTCATGGAGCCGCCTTGGGGTCTCTCCCCACTTGGAGTTGAGACACAAGTTAAGAATTTTTCCTCGTAATTGGGAGTAATTATGTACAAAATACCACTGGGTGAAAACCCCAGCTTGAGCCCTCTCCCTCAGTTCGTCATCATTCGAGCACCACTCTCCCATCGTGATCCCCTCAACCGAGTGAGTTTCGACTATAAGTGGCGTGGCCGGCAAGTGAAGGCCTGGTGTCGACGCCCCTCTTCCTCTCCCTCGGATATTTTTTGCGGCACTTTAGAAGGTACCTTAAATGTAGAGACACTATTTGAGACATTTTGGATAAATAACATGAAATGTGGATTGTAGATGCTTTTTGAGGCATTTTGTAAATTGTCAAAATAAAAATAATGTAGACCTTTTTTGAGACACTTCTTAAACTGACCTTATATTATAGAGACAATATTTGAGAAACTTTTGATTCACTAGAGATATTTTTTAGATGTTTTGAGACATGTTGTGTACTATTCATAACAATTACAATATGAGCATCTTGTGATGTGAGGCTGAGTTGGTCAGTGGTGCTACTTGTTTTCCACACGATCTTGAGTTTGGAGATTGATTCAAAAACATTTTTTGTTCTGCTAGAGGGTGCTACAGAGCATAGAGACACAATATAGTACCTTTACAATATATCGTGTAGAATGTAAATCCATTTTAGTAAGTAGCCCTTGACCTGTAATACACGTAGAGGTATCATTGTGGCATATTGAAAGATGTCTTTAAAATAATATAAAAACTAAAAAAATATGTCTCTACTATATAATGAAAACGCTCCCACGTGATGTTTTTCCAGTAGTTTCCCGTGCCAAACAGGCCAACTCCAACGCCGCCGAAGGGAGGTCACCGGCTCGCCGCCATCCCCCAACGTCTTGTAAGTTTGTCCCTCTCGTTGTGTTCTGTCAATGTTGTTACTAGATTTCGAAAAGTGATTCGTGAGTAGATCAGAAAGAGAAAAAAGATGAGCAAGAAGATGTAATGAACCTTAGTTCATAACAGGATAAACACTGCCAAGAAGAAGACCGGACGACGTCGGCTTGGTGGGATGAGATATTAGACTATAGACTGGGATGATAGAACCATGAGAGAGAGACTAGATTAATTCCTCTTTCTTGCTTCCTTGATAATGGATACATGCTACCCTTTTTATAGGGATGATCTGATCTGACTTTTAAGAAATAATCTATAAGGAAACATATCTCTAACAATTCAATCCAATAAAAACTCGCCTAACCAACATATAGATTCCTAAATAATAAACTTTCCTAATAATCGAGGGCTATTACTGTTCACACGTGAACAGTAACCCGTCGCGTGAACAGTGCCGGCCTATGACAACTACTCCCCTCCTTTCACAACAGCTCGTCCTCGAGCTGTGGTGATGGCCATGGCTGAATCCCTAGGTGACCCCACGTTGACGAGAGGTTGCGATGGCGACATGAATCCTTGAAGATCATTGCCTCAACACGCGTTTGCGGCAAACTCATCGGTTGTTGCGGCAGGCATGACAGCAACCCTGACAGCGTCGTAGTGACCACGACGTACTTCGGTAGGGCCGCGACAGGCTTCAGCGACACCATGGTATGATGGGACAACGCCCCAACAGGTTCCGACAGCGTCGCAGTGGCTGCTGGAAACAACGCTGCTTCTTGTTGCGCCTTTTTCTCCTTCTGATCTGCGATCATCTTCTCTAAAGTAGCATGCATGTCGAGGAAGATGACCGCTATCTTCTTGTCGTTGTCGTTGGTACTTATGGTCATCTTGTTGGCGTTAGCCTTTATTATAGCCAATGACTCGGCGACAGGTCTGATGGTCTGATTTGTTGCCATAATCATGGTAGCAGAAGTCGTGGGAAGAGATCGACTGCTCTGATACCAAATGTAATGAACCTTAGTTCATAACAGGGTAAACACCACCAGGAAGAAGGCCGGACGGCGTCGGCTTGGTGGGATGAGATATTAGACTATAGACTGTGATGATCGAACCATGAGAGAGAGACTAGATTAATTCATCTTTCTTTCTTCCTTGATAATGGATACATGCTACCCTTTTTATAGGGATGATCCGATCTGACTTTTAAGAAATAATCTATAAGGAAACATATCTCTAACAATTCAATCCAATAATAACTCGCCTAACCAACAGATAGATTCCTAAATAATAAACTTTCCTAATAATCGAGGGCTGTTAACCCGTCGCGTGAACAGTGCCAGCCTAATGAACCTTAGTTCATAACAGGTAAACACCGCCAGGAAGAAGGCCGGACGGCATCGACTTGGTGGGATGAGATATTAGACTATAGACTGGAATGATAGAACCATGAAAGAGAGACTAGATTAATTCATCTTTCTTGCTTTCTTGATAATGGATACATGCTACTCTTTTTATAGGGATGATCCGATCTGACTTTTAAGAAATAATCTATAAGGAAACATATCTCTAACAATTTAATCCAATAATAACTCGCCTAACCAACAGATAGATTCCTAAATAATAAACTTTCCTAATAATCTAGCGCTGTTACTGTTCATGCGTGAACAGTAACCGTCGTGTGAACAGTGCCAGCCTATGACAGAAGATGATATGTTTTGCATGGCCCCAATTTCGTGAAATGATTCTGTTACTGCTGTTATCAAGATACCATCTTAACCGGAAAAGAACATTTGAATCGAAATATGCAGATTGTGGCAAAAATGTCCCCGGCTGATCTGTTTGTCCCTCTGATGGAGAGAATTCTTGCCTCTTTATTTCTGATTTATTTCAGGGAACATTATATTTTCATAGTGTAATCCACCAAAAGAATGCACATATCTTAGAGCTAGTGCTTAGTAATGGTTGTTAGCACAGATGAGGTCCTTGATAAATCTTCATATCTCTCTATATAAAAGAAGGCTGAAAGCCGCGCAGGGCAGACAGGCCACGTTGACAACGTGCTTCTGCGTCGTTGGATTTCCCCGCCGAGCTTGCCGGACGTACGATCGCTCTGGTCTCTCTCTTCTCCGCGCGATGCCGCCCCGTGTTTTGTCGACCGTGCGATCCGCGCGCATTCCCGTTTATCACGCCCCTCTGTTCGCTCGGCCGTTGGATGGCTTTGGTTCGAGCGCTTTCGTTATGCCTCTACACGTGTGTGTGCTGGCCTTTCGTCGCGTGGGACGGTGCAGCCTCAGCTTGCCACGTGCTCGCAGTCCTCTGCCTTCGTATGTGATGCGGCACTGCTTTAGCTCTTCCGCCGCTCGGTGTCCTGTCATTTGTCCTCGACTATGCTGTGCGTTTTGCTTCGTCGTCCTTCTCGTGTCATGCTTGTTTTTGCTGTCTGAGTCGCTCAGTTTGCTTCGCCCTTCTCTCGCTCGGTCTTCCTTCTCTATCTTCCTTTCTTCCTTCTGCTGCGCCTCTATATCTGTTCATCAGTCTCTGTTGTTCTTAGCTCTCGGCTTGCCACATGATCGCGGTCCTCTGCCTTCACATGTGATGCTGCACTGCGTTAGTTCTTCTGCTGCTCGGTATCCTGTCATTTGTCCTCGACTATGCTGTGCCTTATGCTATGCCTTTCGCTTCGTCGTCCTTCTTGTTGCCTTATGGGTTATGTTGGATTTCCTCTTTCGCCTGTTTATTTTGGCATTTAAAGGGTTCTTCTTACTGTACAGGTTGTTGGGTGTGTTTTTTTTTTGCCTGATCTTTCAGTCTGCTGAAGAGATATGTCCAAATATGTCATCTGCCAGTTCCTTGGTGTATGGCGCCCCTGCTGAAATATACAGCTCAGAGATGCATTCCTATGGGTTTTGTTGGATTTGCTCGTCTGCCTATTTCTTTTGGTATTTACAGGGTTCTTCGTACTGTACAGGTTCTTGGGATGTTTTTGCTTGATCTTTAATTTCTGAGCCGCAGATCTGCATCTAATTCATTCTTTACGGGTTGTATTTCGTCCCTGATGCAGTCTACAGCTCAGAGATGCATTCCTAGAGGTTTGGTCGTATTTGCTCTTCCACTTTTTTCGTCCCCTTGTATTTACAGGGTTATGCTTCCTATACATGTTTCTGTTCTTGTGGCTTGTTTTTTGGTTTTTTTCCTTTGGGTTTCTCCCAGGTTTCTTCGTGCTTAGTTGTCTGTGCTAATCTTACTCCTCCTTTACAGAACGTTTATTTAGGCCCTGTTTGGTAGAGCTCCGGATTCTCATTTTTCAGATTCTGCTCTTGATTCTCTGAGAATCCACTTCTCTGAGAATCTGGATCTGTCTGTTAAAAGCGTTTGACTGGTAGGTTAGCTCCCAAAACCATATGAGGGGGATTAGAGCCAAATAGACTATGTTACCCCTGGTTGTAATAATTCAATTGTATTTGCGTCTTTCTCCTATGTATTTGTACATAAATTACAGGATTTTTTCCCTTAAATTTGTTTAGGCCATGTGAATATATATACGTTGTATCTTTACGCAATGCCAGGAGTTACTAGTTTTGTTATTTGAACAGTTAGGAGTTATTTGTTAGTTCGTACTCAAAGCAGGTGATCCCCAAGCAGTTCATTGTGTTTGTCTCGCTTCTGACCCAGTGACATGTTAGTAGTTGGTTCACGGCCAAGGTATGTTAACGGAGTGGTTAATTTGTAACTTTATTATAGATTCAATGAAGAAAAAGATTATGGCTGATTATTCAGGTGTTCATGCCCTTGAATGAAGAACTGCGGATTCAACTCTGTCTGCGGCGTATATGCACATCAGATTATTGTCTACAGACTAACACTTATCAGGTGTAACTCTCAAGGCCCAACGACTAATCTAGTGCTAAAAATGAGTTCAAAAACGTTTGATTCTGTCATTCTCAACAGTTTTACAATTCAGCTCGATTCTACTTCATCACACGATGCAACATCTGTCAATCGGCCCTTTTCTGATATACAAGAATCCCAATAATCAATCGAGCAGCAGTACTTAACAAGCTAACATTACTGATCAGACATTCACCCAGTTTCCCAAGCAACTGAAAACAAAAAAACAAAGTGACAAAATTTGAAGACACAGAAAAACTGGTGGCAATCTCAACTGCACTATATTCTTTATAACTGAGGCTAGACAGATTTTCTTGTAAGGTAACCACATCTGGCCTGAATCACAAGCGTGGCATATCAAATCAAACAATGGACTTCAGCCAAGATGATTACTGAAATATTATTGGCCTGCTATTGTCCCGCGGTTACTACAAGCAGCAGAATTGGATCATCACATCAACTCCTTGTAACAGAATACAGAATGTATGGAATGGCAAGGCGAAGCTCTACAACACCAATTATATGCACAACAAACAAGTCTGCTCGAGGGGGAAAACAAATGGTTTATTAGAACAAGAGGTAACATTGGAAATCATAAGGACAATACACTGAGCAAAGAGGTGAAGTATGCCCTTACAGTGGAGAAAATAGACCAACAAGCTTCATTTTCTCTGCAAGTAGGGCTTGACTGATTCTAAAACAACCTGACCAACAGAGGATTTCTCATAGATGATTAGAGTCGAGATTCAGATAATATCTAGCATTAGAAAGCACAATTCAAACATTTCCAATGAGCAATAAATGCTGCAGGTACTTACCCTTCCATCATAAGACAAAGAAGCAAATAATGACAGGTCATGGGAGCTCCATGCAATACCTACAATGTTAATTAGCTCTGTGATTCCTCGTCAAAATTCTAATGTATAAAGTAAACAAGTAGGGAGGTTTGAGGGTACCGTAGATGCTATCTTCATAGTCAGTGTACGAGTTGAGTAACGATTCTTCTTGCCTTTTGGGTGAACCAGAAGGGCTGAGAAAACAATATTGGGGGCATCGTTTGCTCTTAGTTCTAGTTGGATTAATCCTTTATATTTGTACACAATTTTCTAAAATTTCTTTACAGATTTCTTAGGATCAAATCAAATTGAATATGACACCATAGGAAAGTATACAAATAAGACGATACACCAAAGAAATGGGAGAAACATTGCACATCAATCACGTCCCTCTAAACAATTATAGCCTGGGCAAAGTGTTCTTTGCACATTTGACATGAATCGTAAACTGTTAACATACATATCTGAAGATTTTCACGTTATACACAAATTAACATCACTAATTGTTTACACATAGAAGCAGCTTGTCTAATGGGCATTGTGCTTCCTAGATTCATTCATAATATGGGAACTGACCATGAAATAATGTTTTGATGGCAGCATTCCTCCCAACCAATCAGTACCGGAACAATGTCACCCGCACGAATCCCGGATGAGTGGAATCCACCACTCTCGCCACTCCAAACCCTTCTATAACCTTCATAGATCAAGGATTTGCTTGATCAAACAAATCCTCACCTGAATTCTCGAGCAATCAACAAGGGAGACCAAGCAAAAAATGATGATTTGAAGGGATTTTTTTACTGATCCGGGCTTGAATGGGGGGATGTAGGAGCCGTGGATATCCTGCATCCAGCCGCGCATGTAGGGGTCGGAGAGGTTGAGGTTCTTCACTAACACCGCCGGGCCGGCGGTGCCCTCGGGGACGCACAGCTCCACGGTGTTGCCGTCGACGAGCACCATGTTGTCCTCCCTAGGTGCGCGGCTGATGTACTCCCGCAGCACCACCTTCTTGTTGCTCGCCACTGCCGCCGGCTTCGCTTGTTCCATACCGCCTGCATTGAGATGGGGGAGGCGGAGGCGGGGGAAGCCGACGCGGAGGGGGAAGACCAGCGCAGATGGGGGAGGCGGAGGTGGGGGAAGCCGACACGACAGAGGGGAGGCGGAGGCGGGGGAAGCCAGCACGGAGGGACAGGGGAGGCAGGGCAAGCGGGCGTGGAGGAGGGGAGGCCCGTGCGGAGGTGGGGGAGGCGGGGAGGAGGGCGGCGCAAGGGGGGTGTCGCGTGGTGGGACGAAACGGGGGTAGTTGGATGGCATTTGCGGGTAATAATTATGAACTTCAAGGGGTACTTTGTTTCTGTAAGGTTGGATTCTCACGAGAATCTGCGGAAAGGCTGCTTCTCTTTGCTAGTTCATTTTCGACACAACTCCTCGCGAGAAGTAGAATCTGTTGGTTTTGAGAAGCTGAGTGTTTGGTACTGCTCCACGAGATCCAAACGAGAAGCTAGGAGTAGGAGCTGTACCAAACAGGGCCTTATATCCCATTCCTATTTCTGGTGCTTTTCTTTCGGGTGCTTCTCTTTACTACATTTATATGTGATTAGTGTGCCTTACTGCGCCTAACAGGAGCAAGTAAACTTGAATAGCATTTAGAAAGCTCATCCCAACACGCCTAACAGGAGCAAGTAAAAAAAAGGAAAGAAATACTAAATTGCTCGGGAGAAGATTGGTCGGGAAAGAAATACGGCGCGCCAATTCATCGGCAGCTCTCCCGTCTTCTGGTACTGTCGTTCATCTGTGGCAGATACCAATGTGCAACTAGAAGGAGATTGGTGCTGTTGCTATCGCTATTAGAGTTGCAATTTTTATCACCAAACGTGCAATCTTTTTACCTTTTGTTTGCTGTTGGTTTCGTTCAGGTGTATCAGCAATCAATTGCAGCGGTGTGCAACCTTGATTGGCCAAGGTCCAACTTCTTGGTTCAGGTGTTGGATGACTCCGATGACCCGACGACGCAGCCACTGATCAGAGAAGAGGTGGCGAAGTGGCAGCAGAACGGGGCTTGGATTTTGTAGCGGCACCGTGTGCTCAGAGACGGGTACAAGGTCGGAAACCTCAAGTCGGCAATGAGTTGTAGCTATGTGAAGGATTACGAGTTTGTTGCCATCTTTGACGCATACTTCCAACCAAATCCGGACTTCTTGAAGTGCACTGTGCCACATTTCAAGGTAATTCGAGGGGAATTTTGTACTTATTGTTATTAGTCATCTGTGGTTTAGGATTCCAATGCGGATTCATCCATTTGGCTTTTGCAGGACAATAATGAATTGGGGCTGGTGCAAGCGAGATGGTCCTTTGTGAATAAGAATGAGAACCTATTGATGCTGCACTTATTATCACAGTTCATACATGATAGATAAACTTTAGCTTGCTATTGTTTTATTGGGTATTTATAGAGGTTACCCTTTAACTCATGGTACCCGGAACAAAAAATCTGCCTTCAATCGTGTGCGACACTTGATCAACAGAAGGATTTGCAAGATGGCAGAGGCTGCAATCACAAGGTACTGATACTATGAATGTGAGCAGGCCATTGAGAAGGTAGTTGTTGAAATGTGTAGGATATTTTGTAACTGGTTAGAGGTAAAAAAAAAAAGAATGTTCGCTATGTTACAGATTTTCAAGCTGGCTCAATCTTCTGAGTATTCTAAGTAATTATCAATCTTTGCAGAGTATTCTAAGTATCAGAGGCCAGCGATCTGGGAAGAAGTTATGAATGAACTTCTACTGAGGCTGTGAGTCTCATTCCAGCACAAGACTGCTGGCACAAAATTCTTTTCGATTTGCCCCGTAGGCGAATCAGAGATCAATCGTAGAATCGGCGATTCTACGGATTTGTAAAATACACATATTTACCATTTATACTATAAGTTTTATGATTCTTATAAGGTTTACCATTACTTATTACCAAAAAGGGAAGAAGTTATGAATGAACTTCTCATGATGGGTGATATAGTTCTTCTGGAACAAAGATTACCACACCGATATAATATTTTGCATGCTAAAATTAATATCAACAAATTTTGCTCTAAAACAAAATCATTCCTTGCAAGCACAAGATCGATAAGCTGTCGTGGGTTCAGAGAACCGTAAGACTTATTTTGATTTTTAAGTGTATACATGATTCAAATAATCAATCAACCATCTTAAAGATGTTGTCCACTTATTTTCTTGTCCTACTTGTATATATGTGTTTTTATTTCAAGTTAACTGGATAAAATACGGAAGTTTGCATCGTTAGCACACAAGGGATCTATTCGGTTGGTTTATTTGGATATCAGTTAAATATTGTCTTATTGAAATATAAAGTGTCTCCAAAGAAACACAATATGCACTGATTTACATCACTAATCAGTGATCAATAAATGATGTGGACCCACTACATATCAACAATAGCAGTCTCATTTTACTTCTGTGTTTACCTGTGTGATTTTTTCATCATTGTCTATGAACTACTATAGGACTGTTTGACGGTTTCCCCGGATGTTTTTCTTGCTACACAGTATGTATTCGCATGTTTACAAAGTTTACAAATGACTGGATATGATTGATAGCTGTATATATGGATATGATAGACTCATTACCTTGTCTTTGCCCATATAAGCAATTCGACAATTGTACTGATGGTGTGATGCTGATATTCTTTTTCCAGCTTTCAGGCTTTTTCTAGCAGGATGCTCTGCTGGTGGGTTAGCCGCTTACACTCACTGTGATGATTTTCGTACACTGCTACCAAAGGATTCTAGGGTCAAGTGTCTTGCAGATGGTGGTTTTTTCCTTGATGTGTATGTTTTCAAATCATCTTTGACTGCTGTGGATACATTTTACAATTCCTCCTTTTCTTTAGTTGATTTCTGTGTATGTGCTTTGTGATTTCGTTTTTCAAATACATGCATGGAGTAATTGCTCGATGTCCTGCTAATCTTCTAAAGTACTTTCGTCTCTCAGCATTCAAATGTCAACTAGAACACTTTAAGGTTTAAACATTCGAAAAACCATTTTTAGCATCTGAACATTGAAATCTTAAGCTAAAGTACTCAGAAACTAAAACTGTTCAAAAAGAGGATATTTTGTTGTCCTAACTCCTGAGTTCTGAGATGAATCATTGCTGGAGCAACCAGTGGTGGTGCATGTGCGTCCAGTTCTGACTTTTCAGATTGGTTTTCTTCACAGTAAACAATTCCTCTCTGGCATCACCTAGCTTACTATTCCTTTCAAGGCATATTGCCCATCAGCAAGAAGAAACATTGCATGTACTTTTGAAAGTATCTTCAATATCTTATGTTCCTTGAGACCTTGATCCTTTTTATGTCATAAACAAAAACATTAGAGAACAGAAATCGTACTGCTTTACTATCGTCATCAGCTTTTATCTAACTTATTACATTATTTTCTCCATTACAGAGAAGACATTTCCAGGCAAAGGACTATGCAGACTTTCTACAGTGATGTTGTCCGTCTTCAAGCCCCTTTCCCAGTTCCCTCCCTCTTCCAAGATTCTCCATTTCTAATATTCAAGTTTTCTTTTCTGAATGCTTTGTTCTAGGATCTGTGGAGAAGGTTTTCGCACTGCAGTTCAAACATGGACCCGGGCCAGGTTAGTCTCTGAATTCCCAACAAATCATCTGCCACAATTACATCATTAGTCTTGCTACCACTGAAGTTATGGTATGCTAAGCACTGCCCCTTTAACTGTGTTCCAGTGTTTCTTTCCACGTGAAGTTCTAAAAGACACCAATACCCCAGTATTTTTTCTTAATCCAGCGTATGCTGCTTGGCAGGTATCATTATCAGTATCCATCATAGGTATTCTACTGTTGTGTTAAAATATCAATATCAACATATATAGTAATTAAAATTTTGGTTTCAGGCACAACGTGTGTTGGCTCCAGAGGCATCTGATCCTCAACATTCATGGCTAAGACTGCAGGCTGGATATTAGCAAGTGCAATTATAACCAACTTGAAATTCTCCAGGGTTGATTCACCTTGCATCTTACTATTCAATTGACTTATCTGGTTTCCAGGATTTGTAGTCATGTTTGCTATGCCAAAACAAACTTTTGCAGGTTTTAGCAAAGAACTGCATGACGCAATAAGTGAACTTAGGCAGAAAAGGGTCTGGGGTATTTTTATTGACTCTTGCTTTGTACACTGCCAGTCGATGAACTCCTTGACTTGGCACTCTCCATCTTCGCCTAGAGTCAACAATAAGGTAACACTTTTGCCCTTAAAAGAAAGCAGTAAAAAGAAAGAATGCGACTACAATGTGATGCCTAGCATTTCATGTCAAGTTGACAAATTATAGGTTAATCTGTGTTGAACTGCATTTACAAAATTATGGTGACCATCAGTTCTCTTAATATTTTTTTTTACAGTAAAGCTATGTAGAGATTGGTGATTAGGGTTTAAATTATTGGAGGAACTAGAAAAAGTTTCCTGTTACTTTGCCATCACATAATATTAACTATTGTCTTAAGATTTATAAACTTTTGTAAAGTAGATGTACCGAAGCAAACCCCAGAGAGAATCTATAAACAGTTTGAGGACTCACAATCTATAAAAAAAATATTCCGTCTATTCCTCTGTTATACAGGCTGATGAAGTTCAAGCAGTTCTGACCAACACAAAGCAAGTTCTTGATCAGCTTCTCCAAAAGTACAAATCGGTTGACGCAGTATAAATCGGTTGAGGCATTTCTGGCCAACAACATAGGCTACATTTGTATAAATGAAATTCGACTTTTAGTACACATGTAATGGCAATGTACTTCTCTTCACCTTCATGATCTCTCTAATCCATTGTCATTTATTGACGTTAGTGTGTTACTCATGTTGGTATTCTTTTTCTCTTCTCAAATCCATGTGAAATCTAGAGTTGAACCTCGAATGACTATTTTTAATTAGGATTAATGGCTCAATATATAAGTCTTATGATTTATGAACCTTTATAAAGGAAGTTGCTAAATACCTATACGTTCACGTCGCACGCCAAGGCGCGCAGAGGGTTCTAGTATACTATAAAATACGTGGTTTTTAAAGTACCGAGAAATGTTCTGTGAGCAATGTTCAGTGCTTGTAGTTGGAAAGTAACAAGGGGAAATGCCTGAATTATAATAAAAAAAATACAAGTGACCAAACCAAGGGGCAAACTTGACTTTTTGTATAGATTCCTCTCATTCTTAGATTGGTAGCCGACCTGCCACCTAAACAGTTCCTCTGATAGTTCCATATTCTCGGTTGAGTGGGTCTAACTAAGAAGCTAGATTTGGAGTCATGCCAAATATAACCCCATAGTCTGATATGTAATACACGGCGTGTTTCTTATTACATTTTGCTCAACTATGGTACAAACTGAATCTAATATTAATTCAGTCACTTGCACAATGTAGTACACATATAATCGGGACTGTCTATTTATAAGGTGACTTATCCAATGGTCACAACAAGTGACTTAATCTTAAGAAAATTTCAGACGACTTAAAAGTAGCCAGACTGATAACATAAACGATATTTATTTAGCTGCAACCATGCCCAACATAGTAAATCCATATACTTGCATGCTGCTCCACACACCACAATTAAAAATATTCATGCGCAGCTTGGATGGCCCAATCCTGGCCTGGATCCCATCCCAATCGTGCCCCAAAAGAACTGGGTTAGGCTGGATCCCTCAGAGAGAGCATATGATGTACCAAATTATCAACAGCCCGCTGAGTAGATCCATCGCTCTCCAAGCACATCTTTGCCTTGATCTTAAGATCCTTTGCTCTTTCCCTCATCTCAGCCCCCTCCTCCCCTTCCATCAACCTCCTAATCGCCTTGTCGATCTCCCCTCTCTCTAGCACGGCCTTCAGCAAGAAACCATTCTGCCACACTTCCTCCACGTACCTCCCAGTCGCCGGTTGATCTCCAAAGTGGGGCGTCGACAGCATTGGGACCCCCTCATAGATACTCTCCAGCGTCGAGTTCCAGCCATTGTGTGTCCAGAAACCGCCCACCGCACGGTGGGCTAGCACCTCCTCTTGCGGTGCCCACCCGATCACCTTGCCCCTACCCTCCACCGCGCGCACGAACCCATCTGGTAGCTCTGGTTTCTCCGAGCCTATGACGAGACCATTGCGAACCACCCATAGAAAAGGCTTTCCACTGTCAGCTAACCCCCAAGCGACCTCCCTAAACTCATCTTGGTTCACCATAGCTACGCTTCCAAAGCTCACATATAGCACGGAGCCTGAGGCTTGCGTGTCCAGCCACTCGATGCAGCTGCGGTCCTGGTTGAGCAGGTTGCTCCTGGCGCCATCAATGGATGAGAGCTTGTGGAGAGGACCAATGGTGAAGACACCAATGCCGTCAATGGCGAGCTCGTCCCGGATCGCCTCCAACTCGGGGGCTTCAATAGCTTCGAATGTGTTTATTACAATACCCGAGGAGTTTGTTGTAGTTTCGGTGGCGAGATTCAACATTTTGTTCGCCATTTCTTGGTTGCAGTACTTGCTTGGGTCGAACAGGTCCGAGACTCGTAGTGGTGGCAGCTCCTTCACTGGCATATGTAGCCTGGACTCTGAAATGAAAACAAAGTGTATTACAGAAGTTGTAAAACGAAAGAAAAATGGAACTGAGCCTAGCTTGGTTGATGGGAAGTGTGGGTGTAAACTTCCACCGATACCATCCAAGATAAAGTTCTTTGTCTCATATTTGTATGTCTTTCTTCTTATTTAAAAGATACATCGAACTGAGGAGCGAGCCTAGCTCATTTGGTCGGCTTGCGCTGAAGCAAGCAACTGGTCGGGGGTTAGACCCCCGAGCCTCACAAGGCTGTGCCGGGGTGTAGTGAGGTCAGGGCTCTCAGTCCGTCACGTTCGAGCGCTGCTCCTGTGGACGCCTCGCAGAGTAGAGTGCTTCTTCTTCTTTAATGCAGTCCAGATAGGGAAAAATCTCGAACCTCTAAAAAAAGATACATCGAACCTTCCAGATATTCTCGTCATATCGAATGATAAGGATGTGTTTGTTCAATTTTATTTTGGACTCCCTTTTCTACTTATTTGTTGGAATCACCGATAGCCCTTTGTGCGAGAGAATGATCACAGTAAGTACACAAGAGACATGAGAATTTATTTACGAGATTCAGTAAAACCTACATCCCTAAAAACCAAATTGTGACGGCTCCGTGAGTTTCTAATAAAAGGAGTTTCTTTTCTTACGAGTACGAGTTGAATATGTATACACAAGGTTGTTCTATTTCACATGTGTGCTGCTTGTCTGCCTGTGTGCGCGCTATGTGTGGCATGAGTTGATGTGTAAGTTAACCAGCGAAATAAATACTACCGACTTGTAATTCGGCTATTTCTAAAAATTCTTCGATGAATGGACTGATTTTTTCCCCAAAAGATTCAACCCGCAGAAAATTAGTTAGCATCGATGTTTTGAACTAACCTTGCACTGGCAAGTAACCCTTCTCGTGGAGCATGGGGTACGATCTGAACAAGCGGGTGGAGGCCGCGCTGTTGGTGTGCAGCACGAGCGTGGGCAGGCCGAGCTGCTTCGCCGCCTTCTGCGCGGCGGGGAGTGTGCTATCGATGACCAGGCACGCCGGCCGGGGCTCGGCCGAGAGAACCGGCGCGAGCGCGTCGCGAATGCACCCGGACGCCTCCATGGCGGCATTCATGGCGAGGATCTTGGCTATGCCGTCATTGGACGCGGCCACCGCGTCTGGCATGCCGTCGGGCACGGCGACGAAGGCGAATTCCGGGTGGGCTGCGGGGTCCGGGGCGTTGTAGGTGGTGTGGAGGACGATGACGGCGAAGCCGCGCGCGTGGAGAGCGCCGGCGAGCTGCAGCATCGGGCTGAGGTGGCCCTGGTACGGCAGCGGGAACAGCGCGACGCGGCCGCGGGCTTGTCCGTCGGCTCCGGCCATTCTTGGCGAGCGGCTGAGATATTTTCCTACCCGTGACTGCATACTGGATAGTGGATACTACTATATATCGTCTCCCTGGCTGGTACGGCCTGAATCAGAAATCACCTCTCTGCTCCAGAATAAAAAAACCTAGCGTTGGTCAATGTGCGGCAAACGTTAGAAGATCCATTAACAATTCTTTGTTGCTATCGTGGTTGACTTTTAGTACTTTTACTGGTCAGAGTAACTGGTTGAAATGGACAGTGGACAAGCAGTCGCACGGCAAGGATATTCATTCTGGTTGAATTGGCAACTGTGTTGGAACCGGCGACAAATCTTTTACGCGAGAGATCACAATAAGAATACAGGCGATATGCGAATTTATTTACGAAGTTCGGCAAAACCTACGTGTCCCCAGAAGTCGAATCGTGGCAGCTCCGTCCGCACGAGGAGTTTCTTTCTTTTCTTCTGATTAGGATTACAAGATGTCAGCGGTATATATTTATACCCCGCTTACATGTTCAACTCTGACTCATAATCCGCACCCCAGGAGGCTTCCCTCGCACCCCCAGCCCATAATATTTCATAATGCAAGGCAACTGCGTCTCCCCGTGTAAAGCTGTGTCCGGAAAGCGTATGCTGCCCCTTGCTTTCACCTTGGTCTTCAAATCTTGCTCCTGCTCCTGCTCCTGCTCCTTGAAAATCGTTGTCTAAATGAGAGAGGGAAAATGAACGAAGCAAAAAATAGATCCAAAATAGTTTCAAATAAAATCCAAAACTAACAAAACAAGCACTAAAACAAATAGGTTGATTTTAGATAAATTTAGGAACTTGAACGGGCTTATTCAAAGTTCGGACGAAGGAGAACGAGCTCTCAGAAAATTAAACGGAAGAGAAAATTGGGAAAAAGAAAAAAAGGAGAGAGGATACTACGACTGACAGGTGGGACCAAGGAATTTTTGAATTTTTGGAATAAATGAAAATCTGAAAAAAAAGCTTCGAGGCTGACAAGTGGGCCACCTCCATGGACTAAGTCCATGAAGCGGCTTGGGGTTCACAGTGGACCGGGTGCATGCGGCTGGGTGGAAGACATGTGGGGCATATATGTCATTGACTTGATTTTGAATCTAGGGTTAGGGTTTCGGATGTGTACCACGTGTGCACTAATTGGAACATGGCCTCGGTGGTGCTAACATGGCGATGAGGTGGAGACGAGGTGGTGTCTAACGAGGCTGATACATCGGAGGCGAGGTACAACAGCGGCACACGGCAACCTAGGTTTCCGGCGAGACTCTGGCGACGCGAAGCGGACTTGGCTCTGCGCGAAGGAAGGCAGTGATGAGGGTGAACACAGGTGGCAACGCACGAAGAAGTTCGACGGTTGCGATCCCTTGCGATGAGGCTTGACGGCGGCAACACTTCGGGTCTCAGCGACGAAGGGCTACGACAGCACTCCAATAAAACCGACGAGGGGGCGGGATAGATCTGGGTGTTGTAAACTTGATGGTGGTGGCGGCAAGACTTGGAGCTCACCGGCGGCGGAGAAAAACGGTGACGAAGATGACAGTGGAGCTCGGGCTTCTCCTCGCGAATCTGGCGATTTCGAGGCGCGACCGAGGCGGCAGAGCAACGAGAGGTGTGAAAGCCGTGGGTTAGGCAGCTTAAATAGGCAGTAGAAGCGGAGTTTAACTCGGAGACGGCGGCGGTGGAACAGAGTTCGGGTGAGCACGATGGGGATGAAGAACAGTGCTGCTGACATGTGGGACCCACCGGTCAACTACAACGGGAGCAGTGCGGGACGCATGGCGCACGCACATACGGAGGGGCGAGCTGGGTTGCGGAATGAGCGGGGCTGGCGGGCAAGTCGAGAGGAGGCGGGCCAGTTGGGCTGGCTAGGCCACGCAGAAAAGGAAGCAAAATGGGTTGGCTCGGGTTGGAGAGAGAAAGAAAATGTGTCGAGAGAAAAGATTGGGCCCAATGGGATTTTCCATAAATGAATTGATATAGGATTTTTCAAAATGATTTAATTCAAATCGAACTCAAGGAAATAGCAAATAAACTCCAAAAATTCCAAGAAAATTTTGGGAAAAAACTCTAGAACACGAGGAACTCAAATAAAAAGGTTTGAAATTTAATTGATGTTTATATTATTCACATTAAATGGTTTAAATTTCTAGAAAATCAATTTAACCTTTGAATTAAGCAAGAAAATTCAAATGGTTATTTTTTTGAAAGGCTTCAAAAGAACTGTAAATTTGGGATGTTACATTTAAATGGAGGAGCCCTAACAAACTTGACTAATAAACAATCTCTGGATATGGAAAGTATTCTATAACTATTCCTGATTTAAACTAAGAATTGTAAAAGGAGACTAGCACTTGTAAACTATCCCCAAAACGGCTCATCCAAAGGGCCAGCCGGTGCAACCGAAACCAATTGTGATTGCTTGCCGTCCAAGTCCTTGCCTCGCACATAATGTATGCCCCGCCCCACATGACAGATATACATGCAAGATGAATTGGCAACTGTTTTTTTTATTATGAAAAGCAGGGGAGCTGCCTTCATTTAATTGAAAGATGGAATGGGTACAAAAGAACAAGAAAAACAAAAAGGATATTGCTATGCAACATACGTCCGATGGTACGGACGCTTCATCTGGGCTACAGCCCACGTCTTCGCTCGAACGGCCCACGGCCTGAGCCCGTTGGAAAATATCTTTTTGTAGTAATTAAGTTCATTTCCACCAGTACTTTTCATCATGTTCTAGATGTGAAAAGAGTATGTGCAAGGAATTTGGTGATGCGCACAGTAAAGATGAGGCCAATGTGCGGGCCAAATTAAGCTGGCCGATGAACTGCAGACCGAGAGAAACTAGTTCCTTAAAGGCATTGGATTGGACTCGGTGGTAATTTTAAAATGTTACATCTATAGAAAAAATATTGTATACGGTTTATAGCGATGTTGTAATTTTTTCAACACGTTTTTTTCATATGCTTTATTTTTTATTTGTGATGTTGCAATCGTTGTCCGGGGATGTTGCAACCGTTGTCTGGGAATGTTGTAATTGTTGTCCTAGGATGTTGCAGCCATTGTTCGAGGATGTTGCAACCGTTGTCTGGGGATGTTGCAACCGTTGTCCGGGGATATGTTGGAACCGTTATTCGGGGATGTTGGAACCGGTGTCCGAGGATGTTGCAACCGTTGTCCGGAGATGTTACAACCATGTCCGGGGGATGTTGCAAGCATTATCCTAGGATGTTGCAACTATTATCCTAGAATGTTGCAACCGTTGTCCGAGGATGTTGCAAGTGTTGCATCTGTAGAAAAATGTTGCATTGGTAGAAAAAATGTTGCATACTGTTCACAACAATGTTGCAATTTTTTTCAACGCATTTTTTCCCAGATGCTTTGTTTTTTGATTTGTGATATTGCAACCGTTGTCCGGGGATGTTGCAACCGTTGTCCTAGGATGTTACAACCATTGTCCAAGAATGTTGTAACCATTGTTAAGGATGTTGCAACTATTGTCCGAAGATGTTGTAAGTGTTGCATCTGTAGAAAAAAAATGTTGCATACTATTTACGACGATGTTGTAATTTTTTTCAACACGTTTTTTTTATATAGCATTTGGTTGCTATGGAGAGTAGTCCTATAGTCAGTAGGATATGTATGCTTAAGCATAGACCGAATCAGTATTTGTGCCACAGAGACAACATAACAAGAGAGAGAGAGAGAGAGAGAGAGAGAGAGAGATAACATAATAACAACATACTATTTTCTCTATAGATGTGTAATTAATTAATGATTAGCTCTGAGTAGTACATTTTTTGTGTTGGATCGATCAAACTGTTGTAGCTAGCTAGCTGACATTAGTTTCCCCTAAAATGAGGTGGTGGGGCCCAAACTCCATTCTCATTGGTGACATATGAGGTGCACGACAGGCACCAAACAGAGTCCTCTACTGCGAAGATCAAGTTTATTATTTGCACCTTCCGCCATAACACAAGCAACAAAGAAATAATCAGGTATATGTAAAAAGTTACCCACCACGTCACGCCGAGCGTCCGATCCAGCCCTCAAAATCGGACGTACGACTCTTAGTTGCACCCAAACAAAAAACTGTAAAGGGTGTGAAAGAATTGGAATTGGAAACTGTTAATCTGTAACAGATTACTGTTATATAAGGACATGATGGTCGTGACGCTCTGAGTCCAAATGCATCAAATTTCATCTGTAGGCAAATTTTCTAGATGCACAAACTTCACGAGTCTTACTGTAATTTCCATTCTCCAAGCTTTTAATTCTTTCTGCCAAATTTGATTATACAACATACCAGAGAGGTGATGTTAACAGTATCACATTTCTAAGACTTGATTAAGGAAGGCGTCGATAACACGAGAAGAAGACCAACATTTTAGTACTTCGATTATTTAGGAGTTTTCTCCTTTCGGTGTTCCTTGGGTGTTGTACCATGTGTTCTTACTCTTGTGTCGTTAGCAAGTTTCTTATATTTTCGCATTAAGGCTTGTAGTTTGGGGTTTTTGGGTATTCCGACCGATTTTTTGCACTCTTTTCTTCCTTAGTGAATAGCAAAGCTCCTGCCTTTTTCAAAAAAAAAAAGAGAAGAAAAAATAGACGACCTAGCAGCAGTAGAACAACAATTGTCAATCTAGAGTATCTTCGAATACATACACAATGTAAATGCAGTTGTCCAAATATATATTTTTTTTAAAGGAAACTCTAAGTTGTCATCAGATACCAGGAAAACAAAACCCATGGAAGAAGGCGAGCATGGAAATAATTTGGACGAGACTATCGCCCAGACATTTGACGGGAATCGCTCTATTGGACGCTCTGGCGCAACCGTTTGCAACAATTTTAAAGAACTTGTGAAACAAATAAGCTATGGATTCAAGGACCGGAGATTTGATAAACATATCTCATAACCTCAAAAAAATAACTGACAAACTTACAAACTCGTCTGGCAAACAACATAATATGATTCAAAATTGGATAAAAAAAATCCCAACCAAAGAAATCTAGTGTTACAGTACTGCAACATTTCTCAAACAAAGATGTAACAAATCGGCAACATATCTGCAACAAATGGATTTTCTTCAACAAACCAAGAAATCTTGCAGCAATGGAGGAACATGACTGCAACAAATTGAGCAAACACACACAACAAACCAGATCAACTGGCCTCTTCGCAATGACAATGGGCTCCTTCCTCGCCACATCCAGAGATAGTGACCTCCTCCCCTACTAGATCCAGCGCACTCTCAGGCGACGACGGCCTCCGTCCTCACCAGATCAAGTGACAGTGAGGTCCTCCCATCACAGATCAATCACACTTTACGCTGGCCTCCTCTCCCTCGATGTCGTGTACGGTGTCGAGTTGGGTGCAACTTGGGGTCAAAAGAATACTGAGGGGGGCCGAGGAGAAGATGCGGAGAATGCGCAGACAGAGCTTGCTGGTGGCAACCTCGGTCAGAACTCACTAGAGAGGGAGGGAATCGAACGGAAAAGCACGCAATAGAAGGTTCATGGGGGCAAAATGCAGTACTGATGGTGAGAGATGGGGCACCTGGGCGAAGGAGGCAACGATGGTCTGAGTTTTCTACCGGACGTCTGTACCAAAGCATTGCCGAAATAATTTCACTGTTCTTTTTAGGAAAGAATACTGTATGTCCAGCAATATCACTTACTGTATGTCCAGCAATATCATTTATTCAAGTGCACATATAGATCATCTACCAAATTATCAATGGCTAGCCGAGAAGATCCACCGCTCTCCAAGCAGCATACCACTTGCTTTCTTAGCTCTTTTGCTCTTTCTGCCAATGCCACTTCCTTCCCTCTCCTTCATCAACATCCTAATTGCTTTTTTGATTTTGCTTCTCTCTAGTACACCATCAAGCTCGAACCCTATTCTCCACATATCCTTCATGTACCTTGTGTTCATCATCTGGTCCTCAAATTGGGGCCTACATATCATCGAGACACCTTCGCTGATACTCTCTAGTGTCGAATTCCACCCATTGCGGGTCTAGAACCCACCCACCGCATGGTGGGCAAGCACCTCTTGTTGCGGGGCCCACTAAATCACCTTGCCCCTGCCCTCCACCACACGCTCGAACCTGTCCGGCAAATCTGATCCGTCCAAACCCCGCATGAGGTCCCGTCGAACCACCCATAGAAAAGGCAAGCCCCCAAGCGACCTCCAAGAACTCGTCGGTGTCCATGGACGCCAAACTCTCAAAGCTCGCGTACAACATGGATCCCAAAGCCTACGTGTCTAGCCACTCGATGCAGCTATGGTCCTGGTGCAGCAGGCTACTCCTGGTGCTCCTTGAGGAGAGCCTGTGGAGCGGGCCAGTGGCGAGCACGACGGAGATGTCAAGCTCGCCGCGGATCCTCTCCAACTCGGCAGTTTCCAAAGCATAGAATGTGTTGATCACTAGGCCATAGGAGTTTCTCACTGCTTCAGTGGCTCAAGCAAGGACTTCGCGCACCATCTCATGGTTGTAGGGTGGAGCCACAGTAGATGCATGGGGGTACAGTTGCACCCTCAAAATTTTTGCACAAAAATCTGGTATATACCTCCCTTAATACATAAAGTATACACTAAATGTGAGACCCCGGTTTATTAAGATTGTAATACTTAACCTTCCACGGGCTCTAGTATCACAAATAGAATAACACGTGCCTCGATGAACATGTGCTTCCCAGAAAATACAGCACACATACATCATACCAAAGCATGCATCATTTCCATACAACAGAATACAACAAGTCTAGCAAAAGACATACATAATATAAGTTATTACAAAACAGCCGACCGGCCAAATGACAAGAGTATAAAAGGTAACAGCGGAAGCATAAGTTGCCATAAGATGGCTCAAACCAAAAGACGACCGATTAGCCACATAACACCACAGGGCAACCGACTGGGCCGCCAAGCTAATCGCCCCACACACTGCCACAGCACAACTCGCAAAAGTGAGGCCCATCGGGCTCACCTTCTTTCTCTGCACACAATGAGCAATGCAGGTGAGTACAATAATGTACTCACAAGACTTACGAGTAACAAGCCTATACATAGCTACATGAAAGCTGTATCAAAGGAATGTTGGTTATATGGTTATTTGGACGCATAACGCAAGTTTTATTTGCAATAATGTAATAGATTGATGGCAATTTAACAAATCAGTTTTTAAACATTGAAATAACAACGAGTAGCAATAAGTATCAAGCAACCACCTAGAAGTGACTAACCCAATAGTCACCACACATAGCATGAATCCCAGATTCATACCACCCATCAAGTTTTAATTAAAAGGTTGTAGTCTAACTCTTGAAAAGCTTATCCAAGCGTGTCCATAACCTAAGACGAGGCTATTCGAATAGTTTGTAATCCCTGCAGGGGTGTACCAATGTACCCACACTTCAAACCGCCTTTTTGCCAAGCTATTAAGCACACTTCCTTTGGTATGCCGGCACGGCTAAGTCCTACGAACCCTTTCCAATATAATATGCTAATCAAGAGACGCATGTATGGGGGTTAATCCTTGGTGATCTGTCGACGAAATATGGATCACAAGGACCCATACGTGGAGCGGGACACACCGGCCTCGGCGGGTGCTCCTCTGCCCCACAAACATGTCCATGTTGCACATAATTAAATGTGCAACCCACCACGCGACTCATTAATTAACACACCCCAAAGTACTCAGTTAAGAGAGGTCCCATATCCCTCTAATGTGGTTAGCACGCACAGAAATGCTCGGATAACAGGTACTCACAAGTAGTTCGGTCCTTAATTGACCCGGGCACCATTCCAATCACACCCAAAAGATCACACCATCTTACCATTGTGCCCAAGTCTAAATTATTTTTATTTTCAGTTTCAGTTTTGCAATTTAGACATAGCACAAGGCCGAAACATAGAGATCATAATAAGTTTGTGTAATCAAGGTTATCGACAAGTCGATAACCGCCCAATTCTATCGATAGCTAAGCATGGCTAAGCATAATGACGCGTAAACTACTAAGTGACAAGGGCTCATCCAACGAACCCAAAATCACAGCAAATAATCCTAGGCTTCAGTAGTAGAGGAATAAACATTTCCTAGTGATAATGCAACTACTAGGTCAACTATCGACAATAGTTTAAAACAACATAGCAATGCATACATAGAATTTGCAAACAACATATTAGAATTTGAAATTAGTAGGAGCAATATGATCAAATGATGCTACATCTGCTTGCCTGGCTGTAGTGCAGGATCTGATGGCTGTGGCTCAGAATTATTACCAATATAGTCTTCGGAACCTAACACAAAAAGGCGATAAACCAATAAGAACGAAGAATACCAAATAAAATCCAACAACAAAAGACATTCAAATCTAATGAAAATTATACAGCAGCTAGGGGATAATTTTAGACAATTTTAGGAACAAGAATCATGCAATTTGGACTTAGTATGCAAAAGATATAGACAAAATGTTCTTTCTCAGCCTATTAATTCACTGATTTAAATACTGGTACTGTTCATGGCGAAAATTTCTAGAAAGATCTAAGGTCTGAAATTTTTACAGCAGGTAGATTATGGTATCCTAATAACAGCAAAGTTGAGTTTACTAAATTTGGAGTTATAGTGATTTATTTATGATTTTTCTAAGTTGTAAATCAATTGCAAGTCACTTTACCGAATTATAACTATGCTCAAAACTTATTTCATATTAAAGTGTATTAACAAAGGAATTTAATAAAATTGATTTTGCACAAATTGGACATCTATAGAAAAAGATATGCATTTTTCAAGTTTTATTTCTATTTCTGGAATATCCTAAAGGTAGGAATCAAGTTATTTTAGTTATAAGATTTTCTGATACTGAAATATGCCTAAATGCATTTTTAGATTAAACTCTAGTGGCATAATATTTTATTACAGTTGGAATTACCTAAAAAGTAGTTAGCAAGAATTAGTTATGAGTTTTCAAAGTTTAAATACAAGTTTTAGTTGATAAATAAAAGCTTACAGAAATATATTCAAACTTAACAGAAATAAGCGACGTGGACGCTCGAGAACCCTCGATCTAAAATCGTACGGCCCACGCGCGCCGGGAACAGCGCACGCGCGCGATACCTAGAAGGAACCCACCGTTGGATCAAGATCTAACGGCTCACGAGGTGGGATGCATTCGGACGGTGCGGTTGCCGCAGCCAACCACAATCGCAGATCTGACGATGAACGGCTCAGATCGCACCCCCCTTCGGATGGTCCGATTGCATTCACGATTACGACCGCAGATCAAGCGATGGACGGTCTAGAATGATTTAGGCAACCGGATGGTCCGAACGCATACAAGATCTGGGCCGTTGATCACGAGATCGACAGTCCAGGATCAACAAAGAACAACACACGGGGTTTAAGTGCGCGGGGAGGGATTTAATGCGAGGGTCCACAAGTCAGTGGGACAAGGGGCCGATTAGGACCGTGATTAATTACTGAAAACCAATGATTATTAATTAATGTGTCCTAAAGATCTTTGCACACAGGTGGATTTAAGAGATGGGGGCCCACCTGGCAGTGACACAAACTGACGGCTAAGACACATTAATTGCTAACCAATGATTAGCAATTAATGACCCCAGAGCCGCGGCTTAAGGCCTACGGGCCCACATGCCAGCGACACAATGAACCAGATTAGGACATGATTAATGCACCTAATGATTAGCAATAATCGGGCAATTAATGTGTCCTAAATAAATGACGAAAACGGGGATTTCGCAGGCACACTACCGAGCGTTTTCAACGGCTTGTCGCCGGCGACTCCGGTCGTGGCGGCGCCAACCAAGAAATGAAATGGAATCGCAATATCCTTACGGACCTAGTGGTGGCAACCTCGCCGGCGGTGAGGAACCAGAACGCGGGCTAGCCGGAAAACGAAAATGGAGCTTTTACTGCTAAGCACGAAAATAGCAAAATGCTCCGCTGCAGTCCAAAGAAGCGTGTGCCAAAGCCTCTAGGGACTAATAAGAAGCTACCTTGATCGAGATGAGCTTCAAAGATGGTCGGAGAAGGTCTGACCACGACGGAGCTTGCCGGACTCGAGGAAGAAGATATGAAAATAGAGATCTGAGCCAAAATGAACACCACGGGTGGTCAAAATAGCTACACAATAGCCCATATAAGCTTTATGAGTAATTAATTGAGGAATAGAGTACTCACCGGAGCTGAGGAAGAAAATGACCAAACTCGGTCGAATTTGAACAAACCCCAAATTGGACAATTCCTGCGAATCAAATCCAAAATTAAGCGAGGGGATATGTTCAAGATAGTGAGGAGGTTAAATTGGTGTAAGGAAATATGAAGGAGAACCACTAGAACACCAAGAACACCAATGAAGCTCTACGGGTCAACAATGGTGGATTGTCGGTTTTGGGGTATTAAGCTCCACAATTGAAAATGGAGCTCGATGGTGGTCTAAAGAAACACCAGGAAGAGAAGAGGGTGTTTAAAAGGATTGGGAACACTAGGGTTTTGCCAAAAGAGCCTTTCGGGAGGCAAAGCTCAAAGCACAAGGCATGGCCAACAAAGAAAAGGAGGTAGCTGGTGCACTAGGGTAAGGTATGGCCGAAAGTGTCTCCCACAACTCTTAATGGCGACTAGGGCGGCCGTAGGGAGCATGAAATGACACCCCCATACCCTACACTGTTTTCGCACGACGGGAGGTTGAAGATGACCAGAGAAAAAGCTCGGGCGAATAAGGACCCTTGGATTTTAATCGGACGGCGGACAACGCGCCACGCCTCTGAGATTTGAAAAAAAAATAAAGGAATAGATCGGGAGCCCTTGGATTAGAAACGAACGGCTCAGATTCAAACCAAACAACCGGAAGGTCCGAATGTCTCGGAGAATCTAGGCGGTTGGATGGGGATCCAACGGTTCAAAAGGGAGAAAGCATCCGCACGGTCCGAATGCTCACACGAACATGGGCCGCGCGATAAGGATCCTACGGTGGAGATTAGACGCGCGATTTTAAAAGAGGATTGGTGCAGTTAGTCGACTGGACCGAGTCAAGAGGCTTGAGCCCGAGTCTGACCCGAACCCAAGGAATAGTGAAATAAGGTTTTGAGTTTTAAACTGAACTGGGATTTTGAGGATTTATTTGAGATAGAAAAATAACTCCAAAAATTATGAAATTTTTACTGAAGCTTGCTAGCTCAGATATTGACCTTGTGTAAAATTTTCAGAGGTTTTTATGCAGCGCATTTTTCCCCAAAAATAATGCAAAGCTCTGGTTCACAGTTTTGACTAAAAGTCAAACATGTTTGACTACCCTCTAAAAATATTCAAACAATTTCTAAAAATTGTGAAATTTTTCAGAGGGGCCACATACCATCACAGGAACTTAGGAAAAATATTTCCCAATGATGTTCACAAGATTTGAGATGAATGTTTTTGGAAGACAAGGTTTTGGATCAAAAGACTTGTGACTTTGCATTTCCATAATTCTTGTACAAGAATTGTTCAAAGCACACAGGAAATACATGATGTAAGAAAAAGTTTTAATTTCTACTCATTTTCTTACATTTGAAACACAAGTTCAATATTGGGATGTTACACTAACATACATACTTCTCAACTCCTGGCAGCCTATTTAGCATTAGCCCCAACAAAATCTGAGAATCAAGTCCAAGTCAAGTAGTCAAGGAGATGTCAGGCCTAAGTGTCATCTGCCCATCCAGACGCTCTGGCAGCAGTACATGAGCGCAAGGGCGCAGCACCGCAACCGGCAGCTCATCGCAACATCGGCGCATCATGGCGCTCTGGCGCCGCTTCTGGCTTCTGTGCCGATGATCTCGGCCTCGATGCGTCGGTGGCCGATCGCACCCCTCGAGTCTCTACCCTGAGGACCACCCGTCCGCCAGCTCCCCTCCTTGGCTTCAGGCTCCTTCAAGGTCTAGTGTTGGCTTGATCTCTGCGTTCCTTTCTTTATACCCCTTGCTACCTACCTATTAATTCATTTGCATGGCATCTTTGCATCCTGCAGATTCATTTGCTTCATATGACAAGGATAAAATTCTTAAACTTGCTAAGTTTTATCCTAAATATTTCTCGAACACAGATTTGATCCAACTTTCTTTGCAACTTAATATGTTTACCACTGACATGCATCAAGATACAAGGTTTCAAGGAGTGAAGAATCTCACTGAACTCTCTATTAAACTTGTTGAGACAAAGAAGTATGATCGCTATAAACTTGTTTATTTACTGCTCAAATTGGTATTGATCATTCATGTGGCTACTGCAAGTGTAGAGAGGGTATTTTCAGAAATAAATCATGTGAAAAACAAGCTAAGAAATAGCATGAGTGAACAATACTTGAATGATTGCTTAATTGTGTAAATTGAGTGTGATTTTTTTTAGTGAGTGATGATGCTGTTATTAATCGCTTTCAAATCATGAAGGAATGTCGTATCAAGTTGTAATTAAGTAATTTTCTAAAATATTTTGTGATGTTAGTTATAGTACGAACATGTAATTTGACACATTTGAACTTATATACTATATTATTTGAACTTATGTTGAAACGAATATGTTTTAAGTTCACACTCCCATCAATAAAATCCTAGCTCCGCCACCGCATGATTGCTCCTGCTAGAGTAGAACAGGTCTCTTACTCGCAGCGGTGGCACCTCCTTCACCGGCGTGTAGAGTTGCGACTCTGAAACATAATTATGATTTAACAATTAAAGTATACGCTTCTCCGGACATAAAAATATGCCAAGCACACGGTAATTATCAAAATCGCATAATATATATTGTTAATTTAATCATGCACATAATTACGTATCGATTATCTTGATTATCGAAGTTTTTTTTTGCTGTAATGAAACTGACCTTGAGGAGGCAGATAGCCGTTTTGGTGAAGCACGGGGTAGGCGAGGAAGCACCGAAGCAGGCGCGCGCTGCCGGTGTTCAGCACGAGTGTCGGGAGTCCGAGCCCCACGGCGGCCTTCTGCACGGCGAGGAGGTTGGCATCGATGAACAACCATGCAGCCGGGTGCTGCCCCTCGTCCGCGAGCACTAACGCGAGGACGTTGTGGACGGACGACGACATCTCCATGGCGGCGTTCATGGCGAGGATAATGGTGATGATGTTCCCCGACGCGGCGACGTCGGCGGGGACGCTGTCGGGCACGGAGACGAACGTGAACTCCGGGTGTGGAGAGCGGGGTCCAGCGCGTTGAATGTTGGAATTAATCTTGTGTGTGCTGGCCGAAACTTCTTCATTCACGTGAGCTTTGTTTGGAAACAAATAATCACGTGGCTGATTGATTAGGGATTGATTAGATTAGATATTTCCTTTTCTAATGTTTCCTTCCGTTGGCAGATCACAGCAGGAGACAAAAATCTGCATGTAATAGTTTTTTTTTTCTGTTTTGTGCTCTTTCTTTTAGCATTAGGGATTGTAATCTTCCTTGCATTTAAATACGAAGAACCGAAAAGTTGCTGAGTGTTAAGCGCAGCACAAAAAAAAAAGGAAAAGTGTCTCCTGTTCATGCGTGTGTGTGTTTGTGAGAGAGGTTGTGTGCGTGAAGCACATAGAGTTGAGTGATTCGGCTCCAACATTTGGTATCAGAGTGAGGTATCACGTGAGTAGATGCCGAGGATGATGTTGTCCCCTAGAAAACCGCGATGGGCGATGACGTCGTGGACACGGTGTTATCAAAGGCGCCGACAAGGGAGGGAACAGTGTCCCTCCAATACCCATTGCTCACGAAGAGCAACTACGTGGCGTGGGCGATCAAGATGAAGGTATACATGAGAGCTCAAAGCGTGTGGGACGCTGTTGAGTTTGGCGACATCGATGTGCGCAAGGATCAGATGGCATTGGCTGCCATCTATCATGGCATCTCCGAGGAGACGCTCTTCCTGCTGGCCGAAAAAGAGACGCCAAGGAGGCATGGGAGGCGTTGAAGACGATGCACTTAGGTGTCGAACGTGTGAAGGAAGCCAAGGTGTAAACCCTCAAGTCAGAGTTAGAGGTGTTGGGCATGAAGGTGACGAAATCGGTCGATGATTTCGCCGTCCGGTTGGCGACCATCGTCAACAAGATCCAGACACTTGGCGAGAAGGTCGAAGAGACTTACATCGTCAAGAATTTCTTCCGTGTTGTCCCCGGAAAGTTTCTCCAGATTGCTTCGACTATCGAACAATTTGGAGACCTCAAAACTATGACGGTGGAAGAGGTCATTGGACGCCTGAAAGCGTACGAGGAGCGTCTAGGAGGATTTGGTGAGGCCGAGGAGGAACACGTGTTGTTGACGCGTGCTGAATGAAAAAAGAAGGATGAGTCTGAGAACTCATCACGAGGACATGGCCGTGGCCATGGACGTGGCGAAGGTTGGGACAAAACCAAGGTGAGATGCTACAATTGTCAAGATCTTGGACACTTCACCTATGAGTGTCTGGCAAAGAAAAAGGAAAAAGCACTCCTTGTTGAGGCACAAGGTGAAGATGATGAGCCAGCACTACTATGAGAGAGGTCATGGTGGCATATCATTTTATCTATTTTTTATTTTGCATGCATATTTGTTTGTCATCTACGTAAACATGCAAGAGTATGGTGCGCAAGTCGAAGTGCAAGATGAGATACGTCGTGAGAAGCGGCCAGTCTGCACGAAGAAAACACTACATGTGGAGTAGGCATGAGAAGTGTACCACATGTATCCATGAGAAGTGGTCATACTTAGCATATTAATTAGTTGAGGTGAGAAAAGCACAAGATTAAAGGGGTGAATGTTGGAATTAATCTTGTGTGTGCTGGCCGAAGCTTCTTCATTCACGTTAGCTTTGTTTGGAAACAAATAATCACGTGGCTGATTGATTAGGGGTTGATTAGATTAGATATTTCCTTTTCTAATGTTTCCTTCCGTTGGCAGATCACGGCAGGAGACAAAAATCTGCATGTAATAGTTTCTTTCTGTTTTGTGCTCTTTCCTTTAGCATTAGGGATTGTAATCTTCCTTGCATTTAAATACGAAGAACCGAAAAGCTGCTGAGTGTTAAGTGCAGCACAAAAAAAAAGGAAAAGTGTCTCTTGTTTGTGAGAGAGATTGTGTGCGTGAAGCACGTAGAGTTGAGTGATTCGGCTCTAACATTGAAGCTGGTGTGAGGACGGTCATGGCGAGGCCGCGGCCGTGGAGCACATCGGCGAGCTGCAGCATCGAGTTGATGTGGCCCTGGAACGGCAGTGGGTACAGCAGCACGCGGCGCACCTGTGGTCGCCGGCCGTCACCGTTGCCGTGGACGCTGCCATTGCATGTTTCTTGGACACCGGCTATTGCTATCAACTCGGGGGGAGCTTCTGCTCTAGTAAGAGGGCAAGTAATTGCGTGCGCATGTTTTCTCATAAAAAACTATCGTATTTTGAAAGTTTATTTACAACTCTATTATACATAAATTATAGTAAATTATTTATGTAATTTTGGTTTTTGGTCACTATAATTATTCTTAAAAGTCTTAATAACTCATATTTTCATCATATGATTCAAAATGTCACATGTACTTTGAGAGGTTGACTAAAAACAAAGACAAAAAAAAAATTATAACTCCATTATACATAAATTACAGTAAATTATTTATGTAATTTTGGTTCTTAGTCACTGTAATTATTCTTGAAAGACTTAATAACTCATATTTCCATCACACGATTCAAAATCTCACATGTACTTTGAGAGGTTGAGCAAAAACAAAGATAAAAAAAATTGTATACTAACAAAATACGGCAATGTGATGAACCCGTTATGTTCTTCACATGTACTTTGAGAGGTTGAGCAAAAACAAAGACAAAAAATTAATTAAAATTTTTGTGCCTACATACTTAAAAAAAAATGGACATCGACGGTTCGACGTAGTCTCCTATATTCAACTTTTATTATTATTTTTCATATGATTATTTTAGTAAAAAATTATATTATGAAAATATTTATGACGACAAATCTAAAGATAGTATTCTCTTAGTGACCAATCTAAATAGTTTTTCATATATTATTAGTTAAAATTAGAGAAGTCTAACTGCACGCTTTCTAAAAGATGTATATTTCTGATCAGAGGATTATATGATATTTTGGGAATTTTTTGCCGAAATAGTACTGTTTTGGACGGTTTTATCAAAAAAAAAAGCACCCTCGCCGCCGTTTTTTGTAAAATTGGCGCTCAACACAGTTCATCGGTGGCGCAAACAGCTCTTGTGTTGTCATGTGGCCTCGTCCTCACCACTCTAGGATGGAACCGTTTTATCTGTCCCTCCCTAAAATGGATCTGCCACCTCGCAGCTTGTCTGTCCCTCCATGGACAAAGCTGCCATGTTCATAACCAGCTGCTTGTGTTTGGTGGCCGGTTTGTTGCGCACAGTGTGCTAGCTAGTTGCTGCGTACCATGCTCAGCTCATCAATAAAGGCACCCAAAACTTGAGAACATGTGCTGATGCTTGATGGATGGCATCGGCAACTTCGCCTTGAATTATTCTTGTGTGTATGTTATGAACATTCATCAATTGGGCAGCTTGGTGACCTATATTGTCCCATTAATTAAGATTATTTCTCCGCGTTATTTGGAAGTTTAAGGTCATGTACAATAGTGTGATGTTAGCTGTCTACAAACCTTGCTATGTAGGATACAAGATGTTGTAGATTAGAGAGAGAGAGAGCATGGAGAATTGTACCGCCTCTCATGCAGTAGTCGATTGTAGCACGAGAAACAAGGCACATTGTAGATAAAGAAGTTGTCTATAGAGACATGTAAAAAACGAATCATTATAGAAGTTGTATTTAGCAATGTCTATAGATCATATGGAGGGGTATTGTAGACAGCACTTGTCTATATTATTGTTCATACCCTAAGGTAGATATACCTCACTATTTGGATTTTTTTTAAAAAAAATATTATTTTAAAAGATAATTACAAAAATAAATAGTCAAAAAAATAATTAAAAAACTACCATATCGCCAATTGAACTTGCAACAGGAGGGCTCTGATTTTTTTTTAAAAAAATGTGTAGCAGAATTTGTATTTTTTTTATTTATAGCAGAATTTTAAAAATTTTGTAAGGTTTAGGGTTTAGGGTTGTCGTGCGATGCACAATGTTGACCCGATATTTGGGGAAAACAAATGTAATTTGTTGCATAAGATATGTTGATCATTATTTTTAGTGCTCACTTCCACAACACGTCTTTTCTACCTTTCACTACTATAGAAAAAGTCTTCACAAACGGTTCAAAAATGTCATCACAGATGGTTCGTGAGCTGTCTGAGTTTGTGGGTTAGTGATGACATGAGGTCATCACAAACGAAACATTACCTCAATCGCCCGAATAATAGATCGTGACTCAAAATTTAGACTATCAACGATCTCACTGTACATGAGGTTGACGATGAAGCCTGATGACATGTTCCTATGGGACTGCACTGACTCAGCGACGACACATGTGTGAGGGACCACTATAGATCACTTCCAGCAGGTGTCCCACTTAGGCTGAAATGTGTGCACTCGCCAAGGGCATCCCTCTATGTCGCACTTCACGTTGTAGCATCTTGGGTTAGACTTAACGACTGTGAATATACGCCGTACTGACAAGGCCCAGAATTTGACCGTCTCCTACACGGCCTCCTTGTATTTGTACATAGCTTCTTGCTTGACCTTGCTCTGGTCGTACTCCCAAGGTATACGGGAGCCTTCTTTGACGACGAGGTTGTCGAACTGATATGTGTTCCACTCGGATAGAATCACCTGCTGGTCCACATCATCCTCGTCGTCAGATCCCTCATCTTCTGATAAAGCCATGTAGTTCCGAACTTCGAGATCCATCCTTTGCACTAGAGCTTCCACCTCCTCACCCTCGTCATCAAGCCCACTAGCTTGCTTGACTAAAGGAGCTTCTTCCGCAGGGTCTTCATCAATGGCATCAGCAACTCTGGGAGTTTCGGCCATTGTGTGCACCGTGTTGTGCCTGGAGTCCCTGACTTCTTCTTCAGCATCACCACCCCTTTTGTTCAACCACCAATGCAGGAGTAGGCTTGGCATATGCCTAGGCCAGAAGGACCAAATCCCATCCTCCCTCCCAGGCCATGCATACATATGACTGCCATGACCTTGTTCCCTTAAGCTGCACTAACTCCCGATATGTGCACTGTGTTGCTCGGGGGGCAAGGCAACTCAATTTTAGATCATACACAGCATGGTCCAATTCGAATGAATGAAACACCCACCGCATCACTGTGCCCCATTTGATGAGGACATCACTTCTAAGCATACAACCAACACTCCTCACAATAGATCTGAACCTATGCACTTGCATGGTCCAATCACAAGAGCTCGTGCACATCAATTGAACAATCAGGTAACTTCATTTCTAGGAGTGTATTTTGTTTCTAATAAGAATATGCTGCTACCTAATGCATGTGATGTTCTTTTAATCAGGAACTTAGGATCTGATCATGAAGAGAAGCTTGTGCAATCCAATTCGGCCACCGGAGACAGCACCGAATTCAAATGTGCATAACTTTCACATACATACTCCGTTTGAGGCGCACGAGTACTTGATTGAAAGCTTATTTTATCCTCTTTTCAACAGATCTGGCCTCACCTCCAAATTACTTATGAGCGCACTACAATCGCCAAAAGAGTCAAGCTATTTTTGAGTCGAACTTGGGCCCATGGGCCTTGTAACCCTAGGTAGCCTGTACTGTTTATGTGGTTACTATTCATACATGAATAGTACCACCATCCCCTTCTTTCACCTCTCCCTCCTATACATAGTGGCCGCCCTTAGGGTTTGGTGGATTTCGTTTGCTTAGTTTTTCCATTGTGGAAACTCTTGTTCTTCGCTTGTGTCGACTAGACCAACCGTAAAGAACCTCTGTGGAATCCCACCTTTTGAACTCAATTATATATTTGCAATTCAGAATGCTTATTACTTTGTTCTTGCATGTTCTTCGATTGCTTGTAGGAATTGATCCTCGTGATCAGGTCAATCGGGTCTTTGGCACGGTTGATAACGACTTGGTGATTAGTTCAGCGATTGTTTGGTTTGTACGTGCTGCGTTCGTAGCCTAGATCCTGAGAGTTAATCATGACCTAATCGGAATTTATCCTTCTCATCGAAAGATCGGGACAACTACAGTTCATAGAGTGGTATCAGAGCTACAGTTCATCGGTGAGAATTTTTTTTCCTATAGTCCAAAGCCACAAAAAAATTTAGGTTAGTTCTTATAGTCCAAACCAATCTGAGCCTTTTGAGATATTTCTTTTCGGTTTTTGCTTGTTGAATTATTAATTGCATCGTCGTGTCTAGTTGCTAATTTCTAGTTTAGTTAGAGTCTAGTTCGTCATTCTCTAGTTTGCATCTTGTTCGTCGTGTATCCTTTGTGTAGTTTTATCTTTGTTCTACCACCACCATCATCATCCCCGCCGCACCAACACATCTCCCTACAGCCGCGCCACCACATCTCCCTGCTGCGGCAACCAGCAAAACCACCCTGCCACCGTTCATCGCTCCTTGGCGTCCTCCCTGCCGCGTCCACCAGAGCCGCTGCCTCAAGCTCTGCCGTCGCAATCACCACCTCCTACCGCCACTTCCACTCGTTGTCGTGACAACCGAAGGCCCTGCCGTCGCTACACCTCGCTGTCACAAACCCTAGTAGCTAGTTTCGGGTTGAAAAAAAAAGAGAGAGAAAGAAGAAAAAAATAGAGAAAAAAAAGAGAAAACACAAAGAAGAAGAAAAAAGAAAGAAAAGAGGGAAAAACAGAAGAAACAGAAAAAGAGTCCCTCTGTCCGAAATTTGAAAACCCGATCAAACCTTAGCCAAATCCAGTGAAATTTGGTGAAGCCCTTCTTGATACACCCACAAGCTGCCACAAAACAATTGAGCACACTTGGCCCACGGAATCAAAAGTTATACCAATTTCAATTCGAGGCGAGTCCGTTTCCGACACACCTTCAGTAAAATAGGCATAACTTTTGCATACGAATCGAATTCGACGTTCTTATGCTCCTTTCGAAGCTAACGACGACGCACATCTGAAAAATCCGACATACATTGCATTTATCGCTCTTCAAGACCCTCAAAATTGGCCATCTTTAGCCCCAAAATCGCGTCACAAGTTTTCGATTTTCTGTTTTTGGTGATTATTTCGGTGTTCCTTTCGGAATTTGGGGTTTGTCCAGTTGAGAAAGTTGTAGATCTCATCAAAACCTTTTAAATGAGTATATATAAGCCATATAAAAATTTGTGTATTCATCATTTGAGACTAGTTGTTGTTTCTGCTCAATCTAGAGGGTTGTTTGTGTTGCACCGATATTGTTGTTTTGTGCTCTACATCGCGCGAATAATCTTGTGCCCTTAGAAAGAAGTTTGATTAGTTGGCTAGCGTCTATCCTAGCACTTGTTGTAAGGATTTTCATTCCTTACATCAAGTCACATTAATCCTTGCACGTGTGTTCCTACAATTTGCTTCATAGGGCTTTGATTTACTAGTTCTGATTAGGCTAGGATCAGCAACATTTGACTAGTACTTTGAACAATTTTTCAACTTGCATTACTGATTTGATTGTTGCTAATCCTTGCTACATATATTACGCCTGTCCAAGCTCCACTAACCGGACAAGTACTGCACCCTTGCAATCGCTTTGCTTATCACTTGTGTCACGCTTATCACGAACCAGCCACTGGTTGCACCAACTGTTTGCTTTGGTAAAAATTTGCAAGAACTTGGTAAGAGCTTGAGCGCGTGTGACTTGTAACTACCAGAACCTAGTAGTTCATAGGGAATTTTATACACTCGTGTATTTTCCTTGTTGATACTAACAATGGCAGGTTCAGAGTCACATGGGAGTAGGACCAACATTGAGGATGATGCACCTCTCACGTCTCGCACGAAAGACATCATACAACGCTTTTCACGCTTGCTGAATCAACATTCGGAGCGTATTGAGGGGGTTCTGGATCGCACCAATAACGACCTTGCTGCGATTGCTACACGTGTGGAGCAGCTCGAGAGAGCTCCACCTCCTGCTGCTGTCGGCGTTGCACAACTGCGCCGTAACCTATCCATTGCTAGCTCATTGGCCGATGAGATAGAAGATGAAGCAAACCCATATATTGCTGATACGGAGTCTGATGGTGGTTTCAATCCCAACAATAATCGTGACCATCAACAACGATGCTTCAATCGACAAGGTATGAGAAGAGACCCACCATGAGGTACGTGATCGTAATGATGCACTTGGAAAAATTAAATTCACTATGCCTCCTTTTGCTAGCAAATATGATCCTAATGCTTACCTCACATGGGAGTTAGTTGTAGATCAAAAATTTGCATGCCATGAATTTCCTGAAAATAAAAGGGTTATGGCTGCTACTAGTGAGTTCACTGATTTTGCATCTATTTGGTAGAATGAATTGTACCGTAATGAACAAAACATACCTAGAACCTGGGATGCTATGAAGAGAGCTATGAGAGCTAGATTTGTACCTTCATATTATTCTCGTGATTTACTAAATAAATTACAACGTTTAAGGCAAGGTAGTAACACCGTAGAAGATTACTATCAAGAATTGCAAACTGGTTTGATACGTTGTAGTTTAGAAGAAACTGAAGATGCTAAAATGGCTAGATTTTTAGGAGGGCTTAACCGGGACATTCAGGATATTTTAGATTATAAGGAGTATAATTCTATCACCCGTTTATTTCATCTTGCTTGCAAAGCTGAATGTGAAGTGCAGGGAAGACAGTCTCGCTCCTGAGGCTCTTTTGGAGTTTCTTTTGCAGGTAGGCAGAATCAGGCGCAGTCTTCGGGCAGGGCACCATCCCCTGCTGTCCCTGCCACTCCTAACCATACCCCACCCCTCTCTGGCCGTGGGCGACCAGCAAGCACCACTCCCACTCCCCGAGCCTCCAACGCAAGCAAATCAACTTCAGTTCAGCAAGTTAAGAGTTCTACTTTAGTTGCTTCCACCGGGAGAACGCGAGACATACAATGCCATCGCTGCAAAGGCTTCGGGCACATGATGAGAGATTGCCCAAATCAGCGAGCACTTCTTGTTCGAGACGATGGTGAGTATACTTCAGCTAGTGATATTGATGAAGAACATGCATTGCTTGTAACTGACCCCGCAAGCGAGCAATATGAATCTGAACATGACGAAGAATGTTTTGGAGCTGAAACAAGTGATAAGTTTTTTAGCATAATTGTGAGGCGTGTCCTGTGTGCTCAAATGGAGCGTGCGGAACAAAATCAACGCCACAATCTGTTTCAAACAAAATTTGTGATCAATGAGCATTCTTGTCGTGTGATATTGATGGAGGAAGTTGCAACAATTTGGCTAGCATTGATATGGTTGAGAAGCTTGCCTTGACCACACAACAACACCCTCGTCCTTACTACATTCAATGGTTTAATTCATGTGGTAAGTTGAAGGTAACTCGTATTGTGAGAGTACACTTTTCTATTGGTTCATATCATGATTATGCTGATTGCGATGTCGTACCTATGCAAGCCTGTTCATTACTGTTAGGTAGACCATGGCAATATGATAAAGATATTGTGCATCATGGTAGGACAAATCAATATACTCTCATATCAAAAGGAAAGCGAATCACTTTGCTACCCATGTCTCCAGAAGCAATTTTAAAAGATGAATTAGAGAAAGCTAATAGAGAAAAGGAGAGTAGCAAAAGTGAAAATCAGATTGTAACTAAAGAACTTGCACCGCATAAGAAGAAGGAACCTAGTTCTAAGAAAGGTGAAATTAAATTGAAAGATTCTGTTTTGTTAGCTACAAAGTCTAATATTAGTGAGGTAGAAGCTAGTCATTCTGTTTGCTATGCTTTAATGTGCAAGCATTGTTTTCATTTGAGGATATGCCCCCTTCTTTACCTCCTGTTGTTGCTCACCTTTTGCAGGAGTATCATGATGTATTTCCCAGTGAAGTACTACCGGGGCTGCCCTCGATTAGGGGCATTGAACATCAGATTGACTTCATCCCAGGAGCTTCCCTACCCAACCGCCATACATACCAACCCGGAGGAGACTAAGGAGATTGAGCGTCATGTGTTGTTCCTATACTTTTGGTTCCAAAGAAAGACGGCTCATGGCGTATGTGTGTTGATTGTAGAGCTATCAATAATATTACCATTAGATATCGTCATCATATTCCTAGGTTAGACGACATGATTGATGAATTAAGTGGCTCTACTGTATTTTCTAAAGTTGACTTGCGTAGTGGATATCACCAAATTCACATGAAATTAGGAGATGAATGGAAAACAACATTTAAAATTAAGTTCGGTTTATATGAGCGGTTAGTGATGCATTTTGGTCTAACTAATGCACCTAGTACTTTCATGAGATTGATGAATGAAGTTTTGCATGCTTTCATTGAAAAATTCGTGGTGGTATATTTTGATGACATACTGATATATAGCAAGTCACTAGAGGAACATCTTGATCATTTACGTGTTGTTTTTAATGTTCTACGAGATGCACGTTTATTTGGTAACTGTGAGGACCCCAGTTTATTTGGCTTGTAATGCTTAACCAACCACCTGGCCCTAGCATCACAAATCAAATAAACCAAGCCTCGAGATATGTATACTTCCCAGAACTGCAGTATACACACCTCTTCACAAAATTATGCATTAATTCCATACAACAAGTCTAACAAAAGACATACAATAGGGATTATTACAACAAAGGCTAACCGGCCAAAAGACAATTAAATAACAATTAAACAGCGGAAGCAAAAGCCATAAGATGGCGATAATTAAAAGAGTCAATTAGTGTGCCTTTACCCACAAGGCAACCAACCGGGCCGCCAAGCTAGTCATCAAACCCGCAGCACAGCTCACAAAAGGGAAGCCCTTGGGGCTCACCTTCTTCCTCTGCAACAAAAATATTAAGCAAAGCAACTGAGTACAAAAATTATTTTTGTACTCGCAAGACTGACGTGTAAGGGTAATAGAACTATAATTAACTACATGCAAGCTTTATTTAAGTAGAGGGGGCTCTGGACTTACTTTTAGCATAAAGCCAGTTTTCTTTTGCAATAATGTAATAGTTTGAAGGCAGTTTTAACAATTCAAATTTTATTTACATAAATAACAGCGATACAGTAAGTAGTAACATAAAGACATCCTGGAGATGACCAACCCAATGGCCATCACAACAATAGTATGAACACCCGTTCATACCAACCCATCAAGTTTTAGTTAAATGTTGTAGTCTAGTTCTTGGGGGGCGTATCCGAGCATGTCCATAACCTAGGACGAGGCTATTCGAATAGTTTTAACCCTGCAGGGGTGTACCAATGTACCCACACTTCAGACCGCCTTTAAGCCAAAGCACACTTCCGAAGGTATGCTGGCACGTCTAAGTCCTACGAGACGCTTTCCAATATTATGTATTAACTACGAGCCGCTCGTATGGATAGAAATCCATACGCTTACATGGTAAAGCCGAAAAGACAACTACCCACTCAGGGTAAAGCTTTTCGGACAACTACCATGCTCCCAACACCATCCCTCCTGCAACCTCCTGCAACCCGGAGCCAATACACGCCAAAGTACTAAGTCAAGAGAGGTCCCATACCCTCTAGTGTGGTTAGCACGCAAAATGCTCAGTACGGTGGCGCAAGTAACTCGGTCCTTAAATGACTCGGGCACCATTCCAGTCACACCCAAAAGCACACCAACATACCACAGCCCAAGTCCAAATCATTTTGTTTTCATTTTTAGTTTTCACAAATAAACATAGCAACATGCTGAATCATAAAGTTATAATAATTTTGTGTGATCAAGGTTACCGACTAAGTCGATAACCGCCCAATTCTACCGGTATCTAAGCATTGCTAAGCATCATATCGCAAAGACAAATAAAAGGCCCTAAATCATTCACCGGGCTCTAATTCACCAGTGAGGATAATATTCCTAAGGTAGTGGCAGGGGTGAACAATTTTTAGGGCAACAATGCAATGGGATTAACTACCTCTAATCGACAAAATTAATTATTGACACAAAAGCATGCATACGTACGAGTAAAACAAAGTATTAGATTTTAAAAGTAATGGGATTGAGTGGATATGATCAAACTGCTTGCCTTTGCTTTGCTAGAGATATTTGACTTGCTGCAGAGGATCACTCTCGATATCAACATCATCTAACGATAAAAATTGCCAAAGCGAAAAACAGCGAATAAACACCAGAACACCAAAAGTATCCAAAAATTAACAACACAGGAGACAGATTATGAATTTAGGAACAACAAATTAGATGATTCGGAGTTTATTTAAATTAGTTAGGATTTCTTCTTACTGTTCTCTCCAAACTCACTTATTTTCCACGATAATCATACAGTCAAAATCAAACCTCTTATATGCTAATGGAACACTAACTAGTTAATTAGCCAACTAATAACTGCTAATCAGATTTCTAACCAACTTTAGCCTTACTGACACTTAACTACTAGATTTAGCAAAACATAACCTACTGCCATTTTTATTAGCTTCAAACTACAGGCTATACACCAACAAAAGCAAGACTTCTCTTAGACATAAATGTTACAACTAAACTTCTTTTTAACTCAATTTCAGAATGGCTAACTAGAGTGATTTAAAGGACACACACCCAATTTGCTAGTATGAAAATTGGTTGGGCTAGAGAAAGGGTTTACTGACATTTTAATTTGACTCCATACCACTTTGCTTTTCCCTGCTCAACAACTTATTCTAAAAAACTATACTGCCTTTACAACTAATTGTCAAACATTCATTCAATTAACCAATTACCAAATATGCTTAAGTGATTCCATTAGCCATTCAAAAGATTCAATAGCATTTCACCCTTACACAAGATTGTCAGCTCATTGCCACACAGTGAAAATTTCAGAAATGAAACTAATGTCTAACCTTCTTCCAAACCTCAACTACAAATTTGCTAAACCATTTAGAGTGACTTAATTACATTTGCAAAGTTGATTAGCAGCAAATTGCTCAGTCTAAGAGAGTGGGTCCCACTGTCAGCCACAGGGAGCCCGAAGGAGGAACAGGGGAGGCTCGGGTGGCTCTGGTCCTGGCTTGCCGCCGGCGAAGAAGCAGCGGCGAGGTAGAGGTGTCGGCCAAAATGGGTTGCTCGAGGGCTACTGAAGCTAAGGGTGGTCTCGGGGTGGCCAGGGAGGCAGTGTGGCGGCGCGGCAATGGCGAGCGGCGGCCGGCCGAGGAGGTGAAAAGGGGGCGACGGCGTCGGGTGCAAATGGAGCAAAACTAGCGAGAGCATGAGCAGCCATGGGGTACCAGGAACAGGCCGGGGTGGTCGGCGATGACGGCGAGGCACCGGAGTGGTCCGACGACGGAAGCTCGCGCGCGGAGGTCACCGTGGCGGGTCGTGGAGCAAAGCGACACGAGTGAGTGATCGGGAAGGAAGAAAGAGTCTAAGTAATGCTCACAGAGGAGGGAATTGAGCTGGGGCTCGCTGGAGGAGACGCGTCGACGGTGGCGGCGGTTTTGGCCGGACACGAGGAAGAAGGGGTGCGCGCAGCTCCTCAGGCAATGAAATTCAAAATTTCTTGAGGGGTTTGCCTCTGGGGATGTGGGACACGCCGTGACGCGGTCGGTGGTGATCAGAGATCGCCGGAGCGACCGGAATGCTTGGAGGCGGCGCGGCGCTGCTTTCGGCTCTTGGAGCTTTGGTGGAGAAAATGGACAGAGGAGGGGAAGGGAAAGCCCAGGTAGGTGGGGCTCTCGACGGCTTTTGAAGGAGAAGGCGGATGCACCGAGGTGAAGACGACATGGGAGGCGAGGTGACCGGCGGCGTGGCGTGGCGCGCATGCGGGCGACAAGGCGCGGCGCGGTGGCGCTGCGCGGCGAAGCGGCGCACTGGCCGCGAGGAGAAAGCCTGCCGGTGGGGTCGGGCCGTCAGTGAGAGAGGAAGGAGGTGGTTCGGGCGAGCTGGTTCGGTCGGACCTGGGTTGCGAAGGGGACCGGTCGGACTCGGGTTCAGGTCGGAGGAACAATACTGGGGTTTAGGTTGGGATTTAACTTTTGACCGAAAATATGCAAGTTTGACTTAGCTGTTTGAAATAGAAATAAAATTTGAAAAATTCTAAAAAATTTTGTGGGCATTATGAGGTTCACAAGGGACTTAGGAAAACTAAATTTAAACATTTTATATATTAAAATTTGTTAGAATTAAATTACTTTCAAATCTGTATTTGGGATTTCATTTGAATTTTAGAGAAGTCGAAAACACTTCTAAAAATTTGGTAAAAATAATTACAATTAAATATAAATAATCTAGTATTTGAATAAAAAAAAATTTGGAAACTTTCATTCACATATTTTTCTGGAATTCAAATAGCAATGGAATTTAAGTTTAAAATTTTGAAATCTCAACACAAACTTTAATACAAACTTCAAAAGTTTAAAATTGTGCACAAGTTTGTAGAAAACCAAGAGCATGACCAAGAAATACAACAAAAGTTTTTAATCTTTAATACTTTTATACATTTGAAATACAAACCCTAGTTTTGGGGTTGTTACAGTAACCTTGAGAAGTGCACCTTTTGCACCGATCGAGTATCATTTCTTGGCAATGTTGTTACTCCACAGGGCATTGAAGTTGATTAAGCCAGTCTATACAGAGTTGGCCGACTACTAACACGGTCACACAAGTGCGGAGTTTTCATGGACTTGCTGGATTTTATCGACGCTTCGTCAAGGATTTCAGCACCATTGTCGCACCATTGAATGAGTTCACCAAGAAAGGTGCTCCTTTCCATTGGGGCCTGGCACAAGAACAATCATTCAACCTTTTGAAAGAGAAGCTCACACATGCACCACTTCTCCAACTTTTTGATTTTGGTAAGACCTTTGAGCTTGAATGTGATGCTAGCGGAATTGGAATTGGAGGTGTGTTACTACAAGAAGGTAAACATGTTGCTTATTTTAGTGAAAAATTGAGTGGGCCTAGTTTGAACTATTCTACTTATGATAAGGAATTATTTGCTCTCGTTTGAACTTTAGAAATATGGCAGCATTATTTATGGTCCAAAGAGTTCGTTATACACTCAGATCATGAATATTTAAAACACATTCGTAGTCAAAGTAAACTGAACCGTTGACATGCTAAATGGGTAGAGTTCATTAAATCGTTCCCATATGTTATCAAACACAAGAAAGGGAAAGAGAATATTATTGCTGATGCTTTGTCTAGGTGTTATACCATGTTATCTCAACTTGATTGTCGAATTTTTGGCCTGGAAACAATTAAAGAACTTTATACTCAAGATGATACTTTTATAGATGCCATGCTGAATTGTACAGAGGGAAAGAGTTGGAATAAATTTGTGTTGAAAGATGGATTCTTGTTTAGAGCTAACAAGCTATGCGTTCCAGTTAGCTCCGTTCAACTTTTGTTGTTACAGGAAGCGCATGGCGGAGGATTGATGGGACACTTCGGTATCAAGAAGACTAAGGACATTCTGGCCGAGCACTTCTATTGGCCTCGAATGAGGCGTGACGTTGAGCGCTATGTGTCTCGCTGCATTACATGCAATAAAGCTAAGTCCCAACTTAATCCACACGGTTTATATATGCCTCTTCTTGTGCTTTCCTTGGGAGGATATTTCAATGGACTTCATCTTAGGACTGCCTAGAACAAAAAAGAGAAGACATTGTTTTTTTTGTTGTGGATAGATTCTCTAAAATAGCCTATTTTATACCTTGTCATAAGAGCGATGATGCTACAAATGTTGCTGATTTGTTTTTCCGAGAGATCGTTCGCCTACATGGAGTGCCCAATACCATTGTTTCAGATCGCGATGCGAAGTTTTTGAGTCACTTTTAGCGCACCCTTTAGGCGAAATTGAGGACCAAGCTACTGTTTTCTACTACTTGTCACCCCCAAACGGATAGACAAATTAAAGTTGTCAACCGCACATTATCCACTATGTTGAGGGCTATTTTAAAAAAGAACTTAAAGATGTGGGAAGAATATATGCTTACCTCATGTAGAGTTTGCTTACAATAGATTGTTGCATTCTACCACAAAAATGAGCCCTTTCAGGTAGTATATGGCTTTAATCATCGCGCTCCTATTGATTTATTGGCTATGCTTACTTCTGAAAAAGTAAATTTAGATGCTAAGAAGTGTGCTGAATTTGTCCTGAAACTACATGAAACAACTAAAGAAAACATATAGCGCATGAATGCTAAGTATAAGGTTACTGGTAGTCAGGGTAGAAAGAGTTTAACTTTTGAACCTGGTGATCTCGTTTGGTTATATTTGCGCAAAGATAGATTTCCTGAATTGAGAAAGTCTAAGTTCATACCTAGAGCTGATGGTCCATTCAAGGTGTTAGCCAAGATTAATGATAATGCATATAAGCTTGATCTACCTGCAGAGGTTCGGGGTTAGTCCCGCATTTAACATTGCAGATTTGAAGCCGTATTTGGGTGAGGAAGGTGAGCTTGAGTCGAGGACGACTCAAATGCAAGAATGGGAGGATGATGAGGACATCACTTCCATGCATACAACCAATACTCCTCACAATAGATCTGAATCTATGCACTTGCAAGGTCCAATCACTAGAGCTCGTGCACGTCAATTGAACCATCAGGTAACTTCGTTTTTAGGAGTGCATTTTGTTTCTAATAAGAATATGTTGCTACCTAATGCATGTGATATTCTTTTAATCAGGAACTTAGGAGCTGATCATGAAGAGAAGCTTGTGCAATCCAATTCGGCCACCAGAGACAGTACCAACTTCAAACGTGCATAACTTTCACATACAGACTCCGTTTGGGACACACGAGTACTTGATTAAAAGCTTATTTCGTCCTCTTTCCAACGGATCTAGCCTCACGTCCAATTTTTTTTTCGAGTGCACCGCAATCGCCAAAAGAGTTAGAAGTTGTTTTTGAGTCAAACTTGGGACCATGGGCCTTGTAACCCTAGGCAGCCCATACTGTTCATGTAGTAACTATTCATACATGAACAGTACCACCGCCCCCTTCTTTCACCTCTCCCTCCTATACATAGTGGCCGCCGCCCTTAGGGTTTGGCGGATTTTGTTTGCTTAGTTTTTCATTGTGAAAACTCTTGTTCTTCGCTTGTGTCGACTAGACCAACTGTAAAGAACCTCTGTGGAATCACCTTTTGAACTCAATTATATATTTATAATTCAGATTTCTTGTTATTTTATTCTTACTTGTTCTTCAATTGCTTGCAGGAATTGATCCTCGTGATCAGGTCAATCGGGTCATTGGCACGGTTGATAACGACTTGGTGATTAAATTCAGCGATTGCTTGGTTCGTACGTGCTGCGTTCGTAGCCTGGATCGTGAGAGTTAATCATCACCCAATCGGAATTTATCCTTCTCATCGAAAGATCGGGACAACTAAAGTTCATCACCATTGATGTCGCTCTACTCTTGGCAGGGGCATGGTCGCCGATTGGAAATAACGCAAATCAATCCCCTCGCGACCCTCAAGAATAGTTCCTTGACCGTAGTAAATTTTTAAATGGGTGATGTTCAACATATTTGACGCACTGCACCGTAAACAAGATTTTCACGATTAATCACATATCTTAAACTAGACTTCCCATCGAAAAGTATAATGTACAACATACTGTACTACGTAATCGTACATCCAAAACTATGTAATCCATTCGGCTAAAAAATTTACCTGACAGGTGGCTTCGCTAGCTTCTCTCCTCTCCTCTCCTCCTCTCCCTTCCCTCCCCTCTCTCTTTTTTCTGAATAAAAGTGAGTTTTACCCAAATTTTAGACTTTCAAGGGTCTTTCATAGGGGAGACTATGTCGCCATTTGGAATAGCGACAGGGACTTGCGGGATCCCTATCGCCATTTGAAATGGTGGTTTTCCAAATTTTAAAATTAAAAAATTAAAGATTCCTGTCGCCAGTTAAATTGGCGACAAGGATCTGTCGCCAATTCAAATGGCGATAGGGAGCTCTAAGCCCTTGGATTTTTTTATAAATAATATATATTTTAAAAAAATTATAAAACTAAATAGTCGCCTAAAAAATACAAAACTAGGTCCCTGTCGCCAGTTGGTAATATGTCATAGTGGAAATTTTTTATTATTTAATCCTTTTTATTAATTGAACCTTGTTCACAGCATCTGATTTTCCACAGACGTCTATTCCAAAATTTGTAAACCTGAGTTGAGATAGCAAATGTACTTGTCCTGATGAAATATTTCGACCAAAGGTAAAGTGCGAGGCACAGAACTAGAAATACATTAGAGTCCGTAGACAGAAGCACGTTACATGTGGTCACATGGCATGATGGTTTGGCTAATTGCTTTAGTCATCCTCGCTACTACTATGATACACTGTGACACAAGCATCCGGACCATGCAAGTATACATGCCTTTAGGAGATAGGATTAACATGGCGGGTAGGACGGGGGACTACTACAGAATGGCCTAACCTACTGTGTGGACCGATGCCATTTGTCCTTCCTTACAAGCTTAGCGTTGTACTCCTCACCGGCCGCCTTGGCCTTGGCCGCCACTTCCCCCTTTCTCTCACGCACCCTCTTGTGAGCCTCGCGCTCCCTGCTCCTGCACGCCTCGAGATGAGCTTGCGTCTCCCGTCGGATACGCTTGCTATGCTCTTCGTTGCAATGCTCCTCCTCCCTCTTCTCGCAGTCGAGATGCCACTAGTTGTGTGGGTGGATCCCTTGGTCGATCCACTTGCGGTAGCTACATAGCGGATCCGGGGACTATGGGTAGATGGAAGAGGTTGTTAGTGTGTACTTTGAAAGAGAAATGGTAGGAGAATATACTGTAACCGGTCCTTACTGGTTGTCGATAGCAGCCCGAGTCCCAATGGCGATCGAGATAGTCCCAGGAGTAGTTCGCGCAACCCCAGTAATGCATGCCCAGGCTGAGCCGCTCTTTGAACTTGAAGAACTTGCATGTGTCCCTACACCAACAGAGGGGCGGTGTTTCCCCATCGGGCAGGTGTTGTAGCGAATGCTCGGTTGGAACGTTCAGATAGGGTTTGCTACTACAGGGGGCGTCATTGAGGGGAGGTGCCCTCCTAGCTTGTCCGTTTGTTCGTCTCGGGCCGCAGCACCCCTTGTGAGTTCGCGGATTTCGTCCCATTGGTTGTCCATCTAAGCGAGATTATGTTGAAGTCTTAATGCAGGGGAACCCAGCGTGGAAGGGGTAGTACTAATATATCGAGTCGGCCCTGCGTATGCGGTTGAATTGTCATTCGGTTGAAGGAAATTTGCATCCGCGAGGCAGCGGCCCTGAGGAGGAATCGTGTGGTAGCGTCAGACTCATTGGGTCACGTCTCTGCAGGAAGCAGACTCGTTGGGCAGTTGGTGGCATAGTGTGGTTAAATTTAAGTGAGTAGCTTGCGAGGTAGAGTGTTGTCTTGTCTTTCTGAAAAGTTGCTAGCAAAGCAGATTATTGTCATGTCGATCTGAAAAGCTGAGCAGGTAGAGTGTTGTCATGTCGATTTGAATAGCTGGTGTCAGAGTGTGGTTAAATGCCATAAGAGAATGAGAATTGAAGTCAGTGGCTTTACAACGTAGTTGTGAACTTAAATAGATTTCATAATAAAGGGTGATGTGGGGTGTCCTGATGCCGACTCCCTCACATGGTCATGGTGTGCACGCAAAGATGAAATATCAAAACACGAGGCTAGCATAATAGTAGTTGTACCGAAATTAATATTTACATGGCATGACTGATATTTACAAGAACAAATATCTACTCGTGGCTCCTCTTGGGGCATACCTCGTGTGTCGTCCCTGGCCTCATCTGGGGTGGCGGCGGGCGTAGTGCAAGTACGTCAAAGGCTCAAGCGACCGAGGTACTCTACCGGTGCGAGTAGCTTGAAGGGGTGTCGCGAGGGGGTCCTATGTCGGTCCGGGCGCACCCTACAGCTGTGAAGCCCCCATGGAGACCTGGCTGCCATGCTGGTCTAAGTAGAAGTCCTCGGAGCATGACTCCTCGTGCGACAAGTCCAGCTCGTCCCAAAGCGGTGTACGATTTGTGAAACATTACATTACACATGTAAACATAGAGAGTAGATATATAGGACGTTACGCAAGCCATCAAGGTAGTCATACCTGATCGCGCGAAGGTGGACAACGACAGCTTCGCATACTCCTACCTCGTTTACGAGTGGAACTCAGGACCTGCAAGAGAAGATTGTCGTTGGTAACTAGTGGATTTTGAAATAAAGAAGTGGATATGAATGTCTCATGCTCACCTGCAAACTGTCCCGGGGTGCTCGTAGCACGGTGCCACGAGGAACCGTTTGCCACGTCCAGTTGAGGAGCTCATGCCCGTGAACCACCATGGCTCACTCCTCGTCCACGCACTAGGGGGTCCACCGTGTCCCTTGGCGTGTGACACTTCGCGATCTGGATCGCTCGCCTCGAATTCTCAAGGAACTGCTCCATGACCACTCTGATGTCATTTGTCGTCATGCCGAAGCGCTCATCGAGCATCCTCTGATGCACGGAGGCTACCAACTCGTGCACCTCCCAGTGTAGATCCACTTGTACACATAATCAATAAGTTGGAAACCTAAATCTAGTAAATTAAATAGGATTAAATATGAAGTAACGACCGTTCAATACGTACCACATGGTGGAATGCGAAGTCCGGCTAGGTGGGGTACATGTCGGACGTCGAAGCCTCGTGTCGTGGTGGGTCGTCTATGACCCTGACGCAATGAACCCTCATTTGACTGGAGTACCACTCCACGTACTCCACGTACGTCCCAGGGTCATAGGGAGACACTCCTCGATGACGTTGCCATAGGTGCTGAGCAAGCTCTGAACCCAGCAGAACATCCTCTCTGCCTAGGAGGTAGTACTAGGTACTCCCTTCCTAGTGTACCCGTGGAAGGCAAAACAATTGTTTCGTGGGTACGTAATGCAATTTGTATGGAAGAAGTGAAGCGTGAACTTACCCATGAATGTTTAGCGGCACCCGCTGCCCCCAGGGGGCTGGGACCTGCTATCGCAAATTGAACTGGCGCATGATCCGCTGCACTTATTACTCCTCCATGAAGACGTCGTGCACCAAGCTGATCGGGAGTGTACGGTGTCCAGATGATGCCGTCAGCTGATCGAACATCGCAACGTACTCCAGGTAGGACCCGTGCGAAGTGATCGGCGTGTAGGTGACCTGTGGAATAGAATAACGGAAACTTAGCACATGAAATTGTGATTGCATTATGAAAAACAACAACTGACTATGTACGAAAAATAATAACTTAGCACACGAAACTAACCCGTCGGTGGCACCACACCGTGCCCATGGTCAGCTGGTCCACGTTGTCATCCTAGGCATACAGGCTGACTGTGTACACTCCCAGGTCCAGCTGTGGTCATCCGATCTGAAAGCGCTCGATGGATCACAGCTGAAGAAGCAGCGAGCATCCAGAGAGGATGGAGTTGTCCACTACCCGATGGCTTGCATCACACAGTCTGTAGTACATCGCGCACAGCACCACCAGACCCTAGGTGTAGGGCTAGATCTCCTCCACCGGCCAGTCTGCCAGCTCACGTACGTACCAGATGTAGTGCTTGTCGACGCTATCATCATGGGACCCTAGGAACATGACCTACCCAAACATCCACAGCAGGTAGGTCTCGAAGTGCCTCCTAGCAATGTGCTTGGGTGCATCCACTGCCATACACTCGGGCTGCAAGAAGATAGGTATACGTCAGCAAGGTTCAAAATCAATTGATGTGAGAGGACAAGAGTTACGAAGACTTACGTAGAACAGGTAGATCCACTTCAGTGTCGGCCCGTGGGTGCTTCTGAACTCCCTGTACCCCTTGATCGGCGGTAGCACCTGCTGGAACCTTGCTAGGAACTCCATGCACCAAGTGCTCAGGATGTCATACACCGCAAGAGGGAAGCCAATGTAGGGCAACCCGGTCAGTAAGGTGACATCCTGAAGGGTCGGTGCCATCTCCCCGCACTTAAGGTGAAAAGTGTGCGTCTTCGGCCTCCAACGATCAACCAGCGCCGTCAATAGAGACCGGTCATACAAAAAGCGCCTGGACGTATGGCTAGGACCGCTCGCGTAGTCCTGGTCATCCTCTCTCGGGACCCAAAAAATGCAATTCTGGACCCTCTGTGTATTCTGCACTAGTCCAGGATCACGCTAGTGCACACAGCGGTAACATAGGTGAATATCAATCCACACAAGCGAAATATAACATAAACGAATAGTTTGAGTAACAACTTAGAGTTTTGACCTTAAGGTCGGGGTTACAACTTATTAAGCCACGCAGGGCTAACACTAAAGAAATACTGCAGCGGAACGAAACAAACTCTGGCAAACTCCAATCAGCACACCACAGGCAACAGACTGGGATCGATGACCTAGCGATCAACCTTCTTCCACAAACTCCTCCTCGAAAGCAGGCGAAGACTCCTCCACTTCTGTAGGTTTGGGCGCAAGTTTTACAACAAGCGTGAGTACACAACCGTACTCGCAAATCATACCACAGAATGCAATATATGGATGCAGGCTTATTCCAAAGGAATGGGTTCTGTGGTTATTTTGCGGAAATGCAACATTCGCAATTGAATACAAATAATAGATTGAAAGCATAAGTTAAAACAAATAAGCAATATTAATTTAACAGTTGTTTCCACAAAGACACACAGCTAAACTGATTGATTCACACAGCCATATGATTGAGATCACACAGCTCCCAATCCCACATTTTAATGAACACTACCCCTCATGTGAGATCCCCGAGCGTAGTCCATGACCGAGGACGCGGCTATTCGAATAGATTGATTAACACTCTGCAGAGGTTTGTACACTTTACCCACACGATACAACTAGTGTAGCTAGCACTAATCGTAACAAAACAGTTCGGAAACTTCGTCTCAACATTGACGTTCTTTATTCACACAGTCCCATGTCACAAAGCTTAACCTATCCACGAACCCCAATGTTGAAACTCAGTAACCTACTAAGTTAGGCTGTCACGGACATGCGGTCGACAAGATAGCTCATTCAATGGCGCACAAGGTTAAGTCCTTAATTGACCAAGGCAAGACTTCCGCTTTTCTAACTAAACCACAGATAAATCCCAATCACAAAGCCACCAGTTCACACAAGATCCACCACTTGCCTCGGTCTAAATCTTTACCACCCAGGTTGGTTTAGTGCAACACATGCCATCACGAGTAATAGCACACAACACACCCGCTTTTATCACACAGTTCCATAGTCACTTAGTCATAATTAATATTTGCAACTTACATGTGATGGTGACTCGTGGCATGGCTAAGCAATTGTACTCGCATCTAACCAACCCACGTTGGTGCTATAATATTACCAACTAATAACCAATCTAGGGTGACAAGGAATTATGATATACAAAGCCAAGGTGTGATAACAATTTGGATAATAACTATGCCCAAAGCATTTAAATAAATAATTAAAGTAGAATGCAATAATTCAACACAAAGTAATTTGAAAACTGGGTTCGAGATGATCAAAGGTATGACTTGCCTTGGAATAGGTCTATGTACTGGTCTTGAACTTGGTTGAAGCCTTCTTCGACGAAAACCCCCGAAGTATCGACGTCTACGCACCAACGAAGCAAAACAACCAAAACAAATAAATAACAGAGGCAAAACAAACTCCAAAAATTAAATAAAAATAATAATTAGGTAGATCTCGAATTTAGACAAATTTAGAAATTTGAATGGGCTCAATCGGAGTTAGGATGCAAAAGTTATGGCTTTTGGAAGATTGAAAATACATAAATGAATTTCCCGAATTATTTTCCTAAAGGAAAATCAGATTATTGCGCAAGCTGACGTCAGCGGAGGAATTTCGGAAAAAGAAATAATAAAAGAAATCTCTGACATGTGGGACCCACATGTCAGAGGCTAGGCTCACGGTGGACTAGGTCCACCGAGCCTCGAACTCGAGTCCGGTGATCGCCGCGTGGGCGCACACGTGGACGCCGATCGGTGCCACTGGCCGCCACGCTGCACAGGCCGACGCTGCACCGACGTGATGACGACAAGACGGCGGCGCTCGACCGTCACGGCAACGGCGATCGGCGGCGCCGGCGAGGTCCGATGGTACTAGATTGAAGCCCTTGTTATCGCGAACGATGGTGCACTCACGAAGCGCGAGGCACCGCAGATGGCCGGCAACGACATTTAAGCGGAGGAGCAGCCGGTTTTGTCGGATCGGAGTTCCGCGATGCTCGGCGAGTGGACAGCACAGAGGTTGCTTATGCTCGTGCGATCTTTGGTGGTGCGATCGGCGAGCTCGGCGGCGACGGCGGCGAAAAAGCTCACCGAGACCTTGCGGGTGGAAAACCAAAACCAAGAACGGCGCGCGCAGGGCTCTCGGTGATCTAGGGTTGGGGTTTTGGTGCGGGTGTTCAAGCGGTCCCGGGTCCTATTTATAGGAGCTCGGGGGGTCCGGGGGCGTGGCGGCGGAAACCTTAAAAAGGAGTCCGAGATGAGCACGAGAGAGAAACGGAGATAGAGTCCGTGTCGGGATAAGGTTCCAACGGAAACGAGTGCGGGATAAGCGGGGATATGATTTGGCGAAGAAATCCGGGGCGGTTTAGTTTGGAAAATCCTTTTGTCGGACGAGCTCCGAGTTTGAATCCATGGCGGACTCGGCTTCGGACTCGCGAAGAAGAAGGTGACGCGAGCGACGACCGGCGTGCGGGACCCACACGCCGTCGCAGGGGGCGGCGCGTCGCGGCGACACGGCTACTAAACTGACTCAAGATCGACCGCTCATCTTAGATCCAACGGTCCCACAATCAATGAGACGATCGGAACCTCCGGTTACCTCACGCGCATCTAGCCGTCCAAACTGATCGAACGGTGGGGAGCGAGCGGGCGCGCGGAGAGAGAGGTCGACAGCGGGTCCACTGTCGATGGGAGGCGGCCTTGTGCGCTGGCGCTGGTGGCACGGCGGGAGGGTCACACCGCTGGCAGAGGTGCGTGTGATAAGCAGGAATGGACCGTGGAGATTAGGCCCGAAAGGATTTCCGAGATTTTAATTAGTTTTTCTAATTTAGAAAATACCAGAAATTCAAATAGGCCATAGAAAATAGCAAATGAACTCAGAAAAATTCTAGAAAAATCTAGAAAATATATCTGAGCACATAGAACCCAAATAAAATAGTTTTGGCTATTGTTCATGTTGGGATTATTCACATTAAAGGTTTTTGATTGTAAAGTCCAATATTAAGCTTTTGAAATTAAATTCAAATAAATCCAAATGGTGAATTTTTCCCTACTAACTATTTAAAAGATTTTTAAGCTCAGAAAATTGGGATGTTACATCCTCCCACGTTGCTTCAACCATCATCGCCAGTGGAAGAAGGCCTGCCGCCCTCAAACTGCGTTGGGTAAGGCTAAGAACAAACATCAGTCCACCCAAAGTAGTTAGGCTATAAATGAATACGCGAAGATCGCAACATCACATACCTTAGAATCCAACGTGGGTCCACCCTCCATGCCCTCATGGGTATGCGCACCTGCAACGCACCAAGTTCAATCGCTGCCTCACCCTCCTGGGGGAGGTTGGTACTGAGGTGGCTTTGTTGATGCACATCAATCACCAGGTCAAGCAACTCGTACGGCCATTGCGCAGCGTGTCCTGGGTCCGCCATACTTGAAAATTCAGTGCATACATTGTAAAGACTACAAAACATCTACATAAGGTAATAAGAAGCGACATTAACAAAATAATTACCAGCCACAAATAGAAACCAAATTTAAGTTAGGATTATTTTGGTTAAACTACACAAACCCCACTAACCTACTCTGTAGTTTCACAGATGTTTTTATAGGAATGTTACTATTTTCCTACTTTTAAAAGAATTTTTGGCATTAACAGAATAATTACTGCACATAAATGTAAACCAAATTTAAGCTGGGACTATTTTGATTCAGGTCTACCTATCGTACTAAGCTACTCAACAATTTTAACAGGTTTGTAATAGGGTCTTCCAATTTCAATAGAATTTTTAAATATTAACCGAGTGTAAATAAAAACAATAAACAAAGTGGAAAATATTATCATTCAACTACACGTAGCCTATGTACTAACTCCGGATTTTCTTTATAATTTTAAAATGTGTCATGCTATTTTCCTAGTTTCAAATTAATTTTCGGCATTAACAATATAATTAACGTGCACAAATGGGAAGCTAAATAAAGCTGGGATTATTTTGATTATGCTCTACCTACCCTACTTAGCTACTCTACAATTTTTACAGATTTGCAGTAGACGTCTTCCTATTTTTGCAGATTTATCCTAAATCATTCGAGTGCTGTAACATTCATAATATGTACACGATGAACTAGACTATACACAGCTCAAATGATGTACTACATAATTTGACTAAAATTATCTAATTTATTGTATTCTACGTACTATTTTTGTTTATTAACCGATAAGATTTTGATATAATGTACAAAGTTGTAAAAAAACCGTACCTGCAAGATGGCCGGCCGGATCTAATGCTCCCTCTCTCTCTCCTCCACTACGAACTGGAGGGCTTCGCTACCTTCCTTCTCTCCCTCTCCTCCTCTCTCTTTTCTTTGTTCTGGAGTTAAAATGATATTTTGACTGATTTTTGCGGTTTTTATAGAAATAGACCATATCGCTAGTTGAACCGATGATAAGATCACGCGATTTCCTGTCGCCAATTCAACTGGCGACAAGAGCACTGTTCACTTCCTGTCGTCATTTGAACTGACGACAGGGAGTTGGACTGACAACAAGGAGTCAATAGAGTCCCTATCGCCAATTGGAATGGTCACGGAACCTGTCGTCATTCCAAGTGGCGATAGAAACCTAGTTTTTTAAAAAAATTTGGGTGACTATTTAGTTTTGTAATTATATTTTAAATAATATTTGCTCTGTCTTCAAAGTTCAGACACTAGAAACATGGTTTTCGATGCGTTCGTCCAAGGGAGGGACGAACAAACGGTTAGGTGGCGAATCCGTCCTAGGGAGGGACGGACAAGCCATCCTAAAATGGTGCAGATGAGACCACGCGGCAACACGAGACCCCTGCCACCGAGAAAAGGCATCGAGCATCAATTTTGTAAAAACGACAACGAGCACGCTGTTTTCGCTAAAACCGCTGAAACAGTGCATGTTTCTTGCACACCGGCCATTGCTGTCAACTCGGGGGAGCTTCATCTCCAGTAAGAGGCGAAGCTTCAGCTCCAGTACGAGGCAAGATATTTCGTGGTAGGTGGTAGTAATTTTTTTGTGTCTACATACTTAAAAAAATAGACATCGGCGGTTCGACGTAGTCTCCAATATTCAAGTTTCATCGTTATTTTTCATATAATTATTTTAGTAAAAATAAAAAAGAAATGTTATGAAAATATTTACGACGACAAATCTAAAGATAGTATTCTCTTAGTGACCAATCTAAGTAGTTTTTTTATATATTATTAGTCAAACTTATAGAAGTCTAACTGCACGTTTTTTTTTAGAACACGCAAAAGCATTACACTTCTTTGTATTAAGAAGAAAAAAAAGAGTACTTGTGACCAGTTACATAGACCAAACCCAATCCTGAAAATCAAAAGCAAAGGCCTACACAGAAGCCCTCCACAAAGGGAAGACCTGAAGGCTAGAGACAAGAGACCCAAGGTAGGAGCAGAAATCAATCATGCAACTACTCGGACAACGAGAGCGACTGTAGTCATTAAATTCCCGACGCACGCCAAAGCCAGCTGCTTGTGTTAGGTGGTCGGTCTGTTGCGCACAGAGTGCTAGCCAGCTGCTGCGTGCCCATGCTCAGATCATCAATAAAGGCACCAAAAACTTGAGAACAACATGTGCTCATGCTTGATGTACCACGGCTGATGCTTGATAGATGGCATCGGCAACTTCGCCTTGAATTATTCTTGTGTGTTTGTTATCAGCTGCCATGGGCAGCTTGGTGACCTATTTTGTTCCATTAATTAAGATTAATGGAAGGTGACCCGCGCCGACTGGTGCGGATACGTGTGTAAACAGTATAGAAGGATTTTTTAGTGCGTGTTGGATGGACTGCGCGAGTATTACTAATCTACTTTACGTTTTAAGTGATGGAGTTTAAAGTTTTTTTTTTGGAGCAGCGATGCTGTCTAGATTTTTTAAGCGGCGAATAATGTCCATTATTGGATGAAACACAGGAAGCTCTAAGAGCACGATTCTATTTTACAGACTGAAGCAAACGTCCATATTGAAACATGGTAGGTATGTGTAGTATAGCATGTAAAGGGCAAGGGATCAAGATACGAAAGCATGGTTACTAGTGAGGTTTTAGTCTTGCTGACTGTAGATGAGATGGGAACATTTACATACTAAGGCTAACAAGGAGTAATAGTTTCACAAAGACGATACAGGAACTGTAGAGTGCTGGTTGAGACTACTAATTAAGCATGTACACAAAAACTTCTTGTTTTTTTGTAAGCAGCGGTGTTATTGTCGTGGAAGCTGTCTCTAGCAATGGAATAGAATAAGTTGTTAGCTGAAGCAGCAGAATAAGCTGGTAGACATTTATGACTACAAGAAAGTAGTTTGTTATACCTGGAATCGTGTTGCTTTGTATAGAGCTCTTTTAGCGTTTCTTAGACGCTGCGCTCGGCCTTGTTTTTTTACTGGGTGGATCAAGCGTAGGATGGTAAGGTGGTGATGTAGGTCTGTGTATGAAACAAATGTGAAGTAGTATGTTGCAGGAAATAAGATGAATCAAATCGATGGAATCTCTGACAGTGCCTGTGATATAGTTTGTTAGGATAGTATACCTCTTAGCTGAAGTAGTGTGAAGAGGTTGCAGTTGGTATGGCAGGGTCTTCAGGGCGTGAGTCTTGAATGTGTTGCTCTGGACATGAGTGCTGTGGCAGTGGTTGCTAGAGAGGAGACAAAAGTAAAGATCAATCCATGCATGTAAGATGGTGAATGAAAGGTCTGATGGTAGTAAAGTTGGGATAGGTGCATGTGTCTGGGACAATTTTTACTGGACGTTTTGGTAGGATATGTTTTTTTTTGTCACGTATGAAATACAATTGCTGCTAGGGTACTATGCATATGTAAGTTTGTTTGGCGGCTGAGAAATGTTTGAAGAAAAGTGGTAGTGCTATAGGAGAGAATGAAGGCGAAGCAACCAAGTGTATGTAGTTTTGTGTGCAAACAGCTGACTTGTTTGAGTATGAAAACCGTGAATCATATGAATCCTGTGTAAATCTGTAAACGCTGTAGCAGTGTGCAGTTTGTTTACCGAACCGGTTCTTGTATGTTAAATTTACAGACATACCTCTGTGTCCATAGGCTGTGTGTTAGACCATGTGGATGGGTCGGGTTTTTGATGATGAATAATTGATATTTGGGTTGTATTGGAATATTGAAATTTGCATTTGGGAAAGTTTCGGTCGTTCCGTTTGAATTTTTGGTCGTTCTGCCTGGCTTCAGTACTATAGCTCTGAGCACTGTAGCTCCCGAGTACTGTAGCTCAAACACTGTTCATCACAAGTGATATCCTTTTCGAGCACTGTTCATTATGAGCACTATTCATCACGAGTATTGTGTGATCATGAGAGACTTCAGCTGTACGTGGTCGTAGCTGAACGTGATCGTAGAAGGTTTCAGCTGAACGTGGTTGTAGAATGTTTCGACTACATGTCGTGAGAGGTTTCAACTGCTCATGGTCGTAGGCTTTGAGTGCTACAGTGCCTGGTCGAAAGTTGAAGCTACAGTGTGTGATCGATCGTCGAAAGCTACAGTGCGTGGTCGGTGGTCGAAGACTTCATGGAACTGATCGTAGACATTATGGAACTGGTGTGAACCTCGTGAAGCTAGTCGTAGGCTTCGAGGATGATCTGGATACTATTTATTGATGGATAAAGGTGTGATATGTGTGTGTGGACTGATATGTGTGTGATGGATAAAGTTGGAGAACTTGTGCTTGGAAAATATTCTTTGGCCTTTACATGTGCAGGTTGGGCGTGAAGACAATCATGGTGGTCAATGATAAGGAGGACCGGGACTAGGATGGGGAAATCTGAGGTTCAGGCGGTCGAGGATGTTACGAGGTGGTCGGGCTTACGCTGGGGCACGTGGAGATCAAAGGTGGATGCATGATGCGTGGAGAAGCTTCGGGAGGTGTAGTCCTGAAGGCTTACGACGCGTGAGAAGATATGGAAGGTGTTTCATATCTATAAGGTTTAGAGATATTGAAAA